>OX454420.1:48320211-50720211 GCA_949715475.1 Microchrysa polita
GCTGAAATTTTGCACACATGTTTCTTTTTATTGCAGGCGGTTTGTATGTTTGAATCGCTAAAATCGGACCGTGGGGTCATGGGGCTGCCATACAAACCTAACCCCCCCAATTTGGTTTTTCTAAGAAAAACTTTTTCATGTGTTTACTAATTTCAACGAAATTTCACACAAATGTGTTTCTATTGATAACACAAAACATATGTAAGAATGGATCAAATCGGACCATGGGGCATGGGGCTGCCATACAAACCTAACCCCCAAATTAGGTTCTTCTAAGAAAAACTTTTTCATTTGTGCACCAATTTGAACCAAATTTCACACAAACGTGTTTATATTGATGCCACAAAATATATGTAAGAATAAATGGAATCAGACTGTGGGGTCATGGGGCTGTCATACAAACCCAGCCCCCAAATTGAGTTTTTCTAAGAAAAACTTTTTTATTTGTGCACCACTTTCAACCAAAACTCGTAAAAGTGCACTCCAATTGATGCAACAAAACATGTGTAAAAATGAATGGAATCGGACGATGGGGTCATGGGGCTATCATACAAAGCCAACCCCCTAAATTGAGTTCTTCTACGAACAACTTTTTTATTTGTGCACCACTTTCAACCAAAACTCGTAAAAGTGCACTTCAATTGATGCCATAAATAATCGGACTATGGAGTCATGGGGCTACCATACAAGCCCAACCTCCCCATTTTGGATCTTCTAAGAAACATTTTTTCTACACCAATTTAAAAAAACCTCAATGCGTCTTTATCAAAACAAAAAAAAGTAAAACAAATGGAATCGTACTATGGGGCCATGCTCCCGCATCCCCCCAATAAAGTTTTCTGAGATATTTTTTTTTATTTTACCACTTATTCCAACCGAACCTCACACAAATATTGTTTTATCGACGCCACAGAATTTGTCAATATCAAATATTATGCGAAAACAGAAGGAAAAGAATGGGGAAGGATTAAATACAAGTCATAGGTTTGCCCCAAAAAACTTTTAGCCCGAGGAGAGTGAAGGGTATTCAAATTTCGGCCGCGCCCGAAATTAGCCTCGGTGTCGTTTTCTTTTAAGATTTTAAATTTTTTTTTTCATTTTTTTAATTTTTTTTTAATTTTTACAATATTTTAAAAATTTTATTTTCTCACTTTGCTTATACTGGAAATCGAACCGGGTACCTCTCGTTTCGTAATCCTACTTCCTACACCTAAGCTATCTGAGATTACTAGCACTGAACAAAATAGCGGCGGGCTTATGTAGGTACATGTGACGGACACAGCCTTCAAAATGAAACAACTTTAAAACAAAATTTAATATATTTAAATCGATGTTTCAGTCAATTTTGAACAGATCATTAAAGTGAATCATATTAAATTTAATATAAAACTATTTGTTTTTAAAATGATTTATTGATGTGATCCAATTTTGTTTTTAATATGTTTCACTTCAAATGTAAGTGTTGATTTTTTTCTCTGTGTAGGAACCACCAAAGCGGTTAAAACATCCGATGCCGAGGAGAACTTCGAATGGAAAGCATTAAGCTCCATTGATAGACTGGTGGTCACGGATTTCAGATTCGAATTAACCATCGAAGTGGATCTACATTTCAAGCAGAGCCAGTACAAACCAGTATCAGCAGCGTTTACTTGTTCAGCAGTTTTAGCAAAAATGCCCACGCACTTGCTGTGGAACGATTTCTCGCAGAAACCAGCGCACATTATAAGTGGAGACTTACTCTCAGTGTCTTTACATAAAGACGCGTGACATACACTGATATTAATGATTTATAGTATGGTTTGCAGATATTATATATGTATCATATTATATTAATTATTATTATTATATTAAATTATATTATATTAAAACAATGGAATGTGGGAGCACGCAAAGCCACAGCAAAATTAAAAGAGTTTGCAGCACTGTTTAGCAACAGTAGGCGGCAAATTTTTTCCAATTAGTAAAGGTCGCATCGCAGCACTGTTTAACGAAAAAAAGTTGTTCACGCACACACGATGAGTACTAGAGATTTGGCCGTGTCTAGATTAGCAAGCACACAATACTAGCATGCAGATTGTATAACAGTTCAGAGAAACAAAGTACCTATATCAGTATAAAAGAGTGCTCTGAAATTACAAATTTAGCGCCGACTTCCGGTCAAGAATTAAATAGTGTCCTTTTTTGTCCTTTTTGGGACCTTTCCGATCAAAGTTTTTTTTAGCAAAATGAGCTTTAGACTTTTGGGGCCCTACTGATTCCAAAACAACAAAAATTAGCCTTACTCCATTTTTTTCTATTTGAAATGCTAATATGACTGGACTACCAATCGACTCCCCAAGTCATACTAATCATATAATGAATAATGTATACTTTTTATATGGTCGGAGATGCTTTCTTCAATGCGTTACAGACTTCATGACAAAGTTAATACATATACCCTTTCACTCTACGAGCGAAGGATATAAACAAGATACTAAATTGAGAAGAGACATTCGTTATCAAATTTTATTTTCAGTGTGTAATTAAATCTTGACTTCTAAATACACTAGAGCCCCGATAACCCGGATTGATTGTGACCAGACCCCATCCGGATTATCGAATTATTCAGATTTTCGATATGCACCTGTTAACACTCCGGTAGACAATAGTTATGCTGAAATCGCTCAAAATTCAATTATTTCTAACCAAAATAATTAATTTTATGCTCGAAATAGCTGTTTATTTTAATCTAGGGAGCACTACGATAGAAATACCTTCATACAACTCTCAGGTTTTTCAAAATAAAAAAAAAGATACTACAAATTTGGGTGTTAAGCCGATTCGGAAATATTCTGTATTTATCAGTGATTCTGATTATTAAAACATTGTAACATCGAGGATTAAATGTATAATTTTAAAAACAAGCACGCAGCAAATTACAAATGAAATGATCAATGTATCTGTTGTGTTTTTTTTATGTCATAAGCATTTGTATGCAACTCAGCAATGAACTTGGCAACTGCAAAAATGATTCACTGATTCGGAAAAACGCCAGGTACTACATAACTACATACATACTACATAACTGAAGCTGTACAGGATTGTGTATTCTTCCAGACGAGATGACAGGTATGCTTCATATCCACCAGGAAAATGATGATGTGAATTAATTTGTATTTTTATGTTTTGACAGGAGTATCGCATAATGGGAATCCATTCAATCTAATTTCAAAAATACCGGCGTACAGAAGGCTGCGCCCGCAATACGAGGGTTCTTTTTTTTAGAATTATAATGCATAGTGAATATTTTTGTACATTTATTTTATAAGCAATAAATAAGAATTTTGCACAACATTTATGAAATGTTAAAAAAAAACAGAATAGCTTGGTTCCAGCACTACAATGAATATTTATTTTGGTATATACATACCAGTATTTCGGGTGCAACTTGCACCCTTCTTCAGTACTTATCACACTACAAACCGTCGGACAAAAACAAAAATGTCAACTTATTAATGAAATGCTTCCTGTAAATCTTGCATTGTGAAAGGCCCTTACTAAATACTTACTTGGCTATATTTCCGGTTTGGATACAGTCATTCGAATGAAAATTCGTAGACATATTCCCTATTTAATTTTCTAAGAACCCTTTTTCATATTTCATATTTGGAAACCTAAGAGGAGCTACACACGAACAAATTGAAATTTTACAAATTTACTGTTATTTACTTTTCCTTAGCAAAAGTCAACAATCTTAACATTTAACGTATATAAGGCTATACTGACCAATCTTTGTGCAAAGTTTCATATCGATCCCTATACCGGTTTAGAAAAACGAGGGTCGAAAAGAAGTTTGACTTTAAACGCCAATAACTGTTTTACCATTACTCGAACAACTGAACAGAATTTTAACTTTTATGATATGTACTCGTTTAGATCTTTGATTTAAATACCCATACGTTAATTTCCTTAAAAAACTAAAAAAGTCGACTTTTTCCAAACGTTCGGGACACCCTGCTATCTTCTTCCTACCAACTTCTAAGGTATTTGTGCCAAAAACTGTAACCATTCCACACATTTCTACCAAATGACATGACAATCGGTTGAGCCGTTCACGAGTTATTTAGTGAACAGACGGACAGACGGACGGACGGACGGACGGACGGACAAAATCAATTTCATAAGGGCTTTTTTTTAATCTGAAAACCCCTAAAAAGGCAAATAACCCTACGCCTATATATTTTTTATATTACTGGTATTTTACAAGTAGGATTTCTATGGAAAATATCCTAGTTTACCGATATATAAATTAAATTATAAATGGAAAAAGACCTGTGTATTACACACACTACTCTATCCAAAAATTAAACTATAAATTTATTCATGACAAGAACCAGTCTGAATATTGTATTTAATTCAATTTAACAGATGAACAAAGCCATCCTGCTAATAGATTCAAATGGAAGGAAGCCAAATGTTTCATACTCAATGCAAGCAACAATGGTTTCCGATATAGCAGCGCACGGAATATGCCAAATGTGAAATGAAGTGTATTTCGCGAAACACAAAAAAAAAACGAAATATTATAACAACGAAGAACAGAAAGAGTTTTGTACTTCATTAGAATTTTCATGTTTTTCAATGAGCTCAATGAATGTTTACCATTACAAAGTGCAAAAAGAAACAGCACAGATGTATGTATGTTGCCCTTGGTAGTCGCAAGTTGCACAGAGGAAAAATCCTATTTCACCAACAATTTACTTCTTACATTTGCTCTGCGGTCGACTGCTTCAAAGTACATACTTGCTCTTTGAAGATTACGAAAGTACATAAGAATCTGTACCTGATGATCTTGTTGTATAGAGTACATTTTAACGCAGAACATATTTTGAGGTAGATTATTTTGCTCGCAGCCAAAAATTTCGATTTTTATAGCAATTTGCAATTGGGAGTAAATTTTGAAAAATATTTGCTACAAAATTGTAGGGGACCTTTTCAATGACAGAAAAAATGTAATAAGAATAAAATGATGTGAGAAAAATATGATCGTAGAACCTCATTCTAACAGAATTCTGAGATAATTGAAAAAAAAGAAAAATAGTTTCTTATAGGATGAATTCACAAAGATTTGAGTTTTAAGTTCAGATGAAACTAAACCGCTTATCCAGTTTTTATGACGCTTGACGTTTTGTTTGGTAGGAATGTTTTTGGGGTACGAATAACATTTTCTTCCAGTATTCTACCTATTCTAGTTTAAGATATAAAGAGGGTTTAATAATAATAATAATAAGCAATTTGGACTTAACCATAGAGGTGGGCACTGCTACCTAAAAGGTATATTGTGCCATAGTCCCTTAATCTAGAAGGTCATCAACCCGTTTGATAAACGCAAGAAGATCCTTCAGAGAGGAGCACCTAATCATACTAGTGCTGAGTAAATCACGTCCAAGGAGTGATCTCCTGGACCTGGCGATCGCCGGGCATTCCAGTAGTAAATGAATGGAGGTTTCGTCTTCCTCCAGGCAAAGGCGACATTGGGTCTCCCTTGATAGACCTATTTTATGAAGGTGGTAGCGGAGCCCAAAGTGCCCCGTAAGAAAGCCTATTAGTAATCTGAGCTCGGTCCTGCGCAGACATTTAATATCGGAGAAGCTGAAGGGGCGCACTAACTCCTTTGTAACTCTTAAACCAGGGTGCGATGTCCAGTAGTTCTGCATCAGGACCGAGGACCAGTTACCAATTACGCCTTTAGCAGCTTTCCAGCTAATTCCACAGAAGGGCTCAGGACCGATGAGTGTGGAAGATGAGCCCTCTCTTGCTAATTCGTCCGCGTATTCATTTCCCTCCACGCCTCTGTGCCCCGGAACCCAATAGATGGAAACCGAGTTACGGCTGGAGAGGCTCTGAAGGATGTCAAAGCACTCGCTGACCATCTTCGAGGTAAACTTGTGTGAAGTTAGCGCCTTAATTGCTGCCTGGCTGTCAGTGCAGATGGCGATGTGTGCGCCACGGAGGCCACGTCCCAAGATCTCCCTGGCACAGTTTTCGATGGCATGAATTTCGGCTTGGAAAACACTAGGCCATTTGCCCATTGCAACCGAGATCCTGGTATTGGGTCCAAAGACTCCAGCACCTACACCATGATCGGTCTTAGAGCCATCGGTAAACCAAGTGATGCTTCTAGGATCCAAACACGTGTTGCCATTAGCCCATTCCGCCCGATCTGGGATGTGAAGGGCGAATTTCCTGCCAAAGCGCAGTTCCGTGATCATGTAATCTGAAACCCGGCAGATTGATAGGCCAGGAACTTGTTGCAGGATACGCATGTGTCCCCGATCACTGATACGAGTATCAGTTGATAGGTTGATTTTCAAAGCACACAATGCTGCAGTTTCCTGTATGAAAATATGCAGTGGCGTCATTCCCCATATTGCTTCCATGGCTAGGGTAGATGTAGTGCTAAAAGCACCAGTGATGCCAAGACAGGCAAGTCGTTGCAGCTTATTACAGCTCTTAATTGCGTTGCGTTGTAGTGTTTTAGGCCACCACACTAGAGAAGCGTAAGTGATTACAGGTCGTACTAGAGTACAGTATAACCACTCTGTCATTTTGGGTGAAAGACCCCAAGTCTTACCGTAGTAGTTTCGGCAAGTCCACATGACACGCGTAGCCTTACTAAGAACGTTTTCCAAGTGGCTATTCCAGTTTAATCTACTATCGAGTGTAATGCCAAGACATTTAACCTCTTTGGAGTAGTTAATGAGCACACCTCTTAGGTAGATTGGGTCAAGAGGAGGAGAAATTTTCCTCGTGAATGGTACTAGGACTGTTTTTTGTGGATTGATATTTAGCCCAGTTGCTGTGCACCATCTGTTAACTGTAGTTAGGGCTGTGGTCATCAAATCCGTGATAACGGACTCGAATTTGCCCCTGATAACGATAGTGATATCGTCCGCGTAGCCGATGGCGAAAAAACCCTGCACCTCAAGTAGCGAGAGTAATTCATCTACTACCAAGGACCACAATAGGGGTGAGAGTACACCCCCTTGAGGGCATCCCTTGATAGCGTTAATGTTGAGAGTGTGACCGCCGAGGGAGGAATAAATCTCCCTTCCTTTTAGCATGGCGTCAATCCACCTAATGGTAGGCTGTGGCACCCCTCTCATAACGAGGGCTCTGGTAATCGCATCGTAACCAGTATTGTCGAAAGCACCCTCGATGTCCAGGAAAGCACACAAGGCGATCTCCTTTTCATCTATAGATTTTTCAATAGTACTGACGAGCTTGTGAAGTGCCGTCACCGTCGACTTGCCCTTTACATAGGCGAATTGAGAATGATGTAGAGGGTTATTTATGAACATCAGATTCCTGATGTGTTGGTCAACTAAACGCTCCATAGTTTTTAGGAGAAAGGAAGATAGACTGATGGGCCTGTAAGACTTTGGTAAGTCCTCAGGTTTGTTGCCTTGCTTAGGAATGAAAGTTACATTGACTTTCCTCCAAGCAAGTGGTATGTGACAAAAATAATAGCTAGCTCTGAACAGAGCTGTAAGGTATGGCAGGATGATATCCAGGCAGTTTTGAAGGATAGCAGGAAAAACTCCATCGATCCCCGCAGCCTTAAATGGATCAAAGGATAGAATAGCCCATTTCACTTTGTCACTGTCAAAGATTACACCAGAAAGACTCACCAGCCATCTAGCCGGTTGTCCTGTGTAACCTTGTATGTGTTCTGGACGACTGTCTGAGGAGACAGATCCAGGAAAGTGCGTATCGAGGAGAAGTTGGAGGGTCTCCTTGGGACCAGTCGTGAAAGACCCATCCGGGCATTTGAGTAACCCAACTCCGTTTGAGGTACCTCTATGGAGGGCTTTGTGTAGCCGTGCAGCCTCAGGTAAAGACTGTATTGCTTCACATTGCTTCCTCCAGCACCTCCTTTTGGATTGTCTAATCATCGTGTTATATTCGGTTAAGGAGCGCCTGTATGCCTCCCACTGACCACAGCGCTTAGCTGAGTTGAATAATCTCCTAACATGAGACCGTTTTCGATCGAGTTCATCATTCCACCAGGGGACCTTGCGGGTAGACCTGTAATTTGGAATGAAAGAGCTCTCTTGATATGCGGAGATGAGTACACTATTTATCTGATCTGCGGCAAGCTCTACATCGCAGGGGGATTCAAATAACAGTGGTAAAGTACTGACACTGGAAACGACCAGATCTTTGAACAATTTCCAATTGGTTTTTTTTGGGCACGTGGATGCAGCCTGGAGCATTGAGCTCCCTGCAAGATTAAATCTTATGTGCCTGTGATCTGACAAGGATTCTTCGCTGGATACATGCCAGTCAGAGATAAACTCCGATATTGGTCCACTGGCAAGAGTGAGGTCAAGAACCTCCTCCCGCGCCGCGGTGATGAATGTGGGTTTGCACCCTTTGTTGAGGACGAACACATTTTTGGACATTAAATAGTCAAGAAGTCTCTTACCTCGCATGTTCACATCCGTACTACCCCACACAGTGTGGTGAGCATTTGAGTCACAACCGATAATAAATTGCCGGTTGTTGGATTTGCAGTAGTCAATTAGGTTGGAGACTCTCTCCGGTGGAATAAAGTCGTCGTCTGCAGAGAAGTAGGCAGATGCTATGACCACTTCTTGACTACCGTACGCGGTAGACACGTTAACCAGAGCGGCCGCTAAATCTCTGGAAATAAAGTTGGTTAGTGGTAAGAAATTGACCTGGTTGTCAACAACGAGCGCCGCCCGAGGGCGGTCCACTGACCTGTCGTAAATCAACTTACCGTTGTTAATGTTTAGTCCACAGATGCGGCCCTTGGCCACCCATGGTTCTTGTAGCAGCGCTATCGAGGCTGTGTTTGTGGCGAAGGTCCTGCACAAAATGGCCGATGCTCCCTTGGCATGGTGCAGGTTCGCCTGGAGTACCTTGATGGTACTCATTTGTTGTTGAGGGAGCGGTTTACAAGGCTGCTACGCTTGCCTTGTCGAGACCGCCCTCCTCGTTCGTCCTTGCCGCGCCTAGGGCCGTGGTATTCGGAGGTGCTTTTTCCACGACATTGAACCTTAGTCCACGGGTAAAGAGCACGCCCCTGCTCCCTTTGAGGTGAAGCCGAATCACTCTCACTGTGATGTGTGCGTTCCTTTTTCTTTCGGTCTGCAGAACGTGAGCCCCGGAAAGGTGGAGGAGCTCTTGACTCGCGGTCGGTGCGTATCGCCAGACTTCTCTCGAGAGCCGCAGGTTTAATTTGGCCAGCATCCGTGATTGGAGCTCCTGATGCTGAGGCTGCACTACCCTGAACATAAGGGGTATGTTCGCGGCTTGTGGAGGGAACTGGGCTCGTGCTATTTGTTGGGGCGGACCCTTTGCTCGTGCTCTGTGTCGGGTCTTGATGTCGGCTCTTGATTGAGTGTTCGTTCACTGGCCTTTTAGTTGTCGCTTGCTGAGTTCCAGATGCTGTCGCTGAGCTACCCTGAGCATACAGAGCATGTTCGCGGCTGGTAGTGGGAACTGGGCTCTTTCTGGTACTAGGGGCGGACCATCGGCTTGTGCTAGGTATCGGATCATGGCACCGGCTCTTGGTGGCGTGCTCGTGCGCTGGTCTTTTCGATGTCGTTGGCGCAATACGTGGACGAGTCACAGTTTTTTCGCGGCGGCTTTTTCCGTCGAGCAGCATCGTGACCTGGGAGAATTCGTAGCCAATGCTCCCATTTAGTCGTTTCAACTTCGTGAAGGAAGCCTCGTCGATTCCAAGTACCAGGTGGACCGCGTGACCGGAGTTATTCCGATTGTGAACAATCCAGTTCTCAGTCGGTAGCCAATTCTGCGCTTTGATGGACGCCAGAATGTCTTCGGTCTTTTGCTCACTGCTTCTGGGGAAATACCCCTGAATGGTGTGCAATTTGGGAAAATTACTTTCCTCGACCAAAGTGAAGTCAAACGTACATTTCGCACGAATGTGATTTAAATTGGTTCTAACCCACTCTGCAGTGGGAGAGTCCTTGCAGGATAAAACTAACCATCCTGATCTTGCGACACAGGAAAGGAAGATGATTTGGTGCACTCTGGGGCTATGTTCCCTGGTCACCTGCAGTATAGCCTTCTGTAAGTGGGCCATCTGTTCGTTTGAGAGAGGGTTCTCAAAGTTGAGCGGGCAAAAACCCAGCTTTATAGAGGACACCGCCTGGCTGAACGTGGGGGCTTTAGGTGCGCCTGCGCACTCCTTGAGCCGTTTAGCCGAGGCAGAAGCGGGAGAGCGCTCTTCCGAGCGTTCTCTTTTGCGTGGGGGCCTAGAAGCCTTAACCGCCAAGGCAGACTCTACAGCCTGTTCCTTGGTGGCACCTTCGGCAATGGCCTTTCTGTATCTGCGATTTTGCGCAGTGGAAAAACGTATAAGCTTCGTGTCCTTGTGGAAGTCCATTCGATCCACGGCTGCACGGACAGAGGAGACCCTGGAGTTATCCGAGTCCCCACCATAGACGTCCGAGTCAGTGCAGTAGGTAACTGTGCCAGCGTCGTCGTCATGGCTGCTGCAGTCATACGACGAAATAGACGGAGACTGTCTCCGACTATCCAATGAGGTGGCCGTACATTGCTGCACGCCACTATTATCCACAGCTGTTGGTGGATTGGATGTATTCTCATCCAGGGTAGGCTCTACAGTCTTCACTGGAGAGTTTTGTAACATGGAAGTTACGGTGGTGGATGTGCTAACTGCAACATCCGAAGGTTCTGTTTTCTTATTTTCATTCATAGGGATCCCACGAGTGTCCGGGAAAAACAGTCACCGACGACTTCACCCGGTTGCCGCCGGAAGTCTAGATTAAAACTGAAGGTCGACTGGTATTCAGAGTTCGCATACTAGCGACCAAGCACCCTCTTGGCCATGCATCCCTCGGCGTATGCTGTTCCACCTTGGAGTTAGGGTACGTTTATAAGGAGATACCGCTCCCGCCCGACCAAATTTAGTCAGCAATTATGACATTTGTTTATTTTAGAATTTAACACTCACATTCTCAGAGTACACCTCAGATCTGAACGCGTATACTAAAAAAAGTCAAGAGTTAAAAACTCACCAAATGTCATAACCCCGCTTCCGCTCGCCACCATGAGGGGGTAAAGGTCGCACTGCCAAGGGCAAGACAGTTACGGACAGAAGAGCAATCACTCTTCTGCTAGTCCCCCTGTCTTACCTCTCGGCCGACGAGCAAAGAGGGTTTAGTAGTCTAAAAAAACATTTTTAATCTTCAAATGCCATTGGCAACTAAAGGTTTAAAAATCCGGGGTATGTCCTGCGTGCTTCTTTTGCTGGAAATCATAATGAGGAATATTTTTTCGGTGCATTTAGGCGGTAATTTCCGGACAACATGTATACATTCAAGGAAAAAGAACCTCACTATCCACAATATCCATAATACATGTAAAACAAAACTGATGCCAGAACTGCGAACCTATAATATTCATATTACAGAATAGTAGCGAGTAGCCGCCACAACCACGTTTTGTAAACCGATCTCAGAACCATGACAGTCCACTGTACCAACGCGCGCCGTCTAGATAATCAAGGATGCAATGAAGCTACCATAAACGCTGAAAATCTACAACAAAGTTAGCATTATCGTGCATTTGCACAAATCAATGGTTTGGTTGTAACATAAAATAATAAAATAAAATATTTAGATAAATAATATATGTATTTCAGAAAAAATGTGATGCTCAGAGCAAACTTCAAATCGTTTTACTTGAAATTTGTAAATTCGCGGTTCTGGTATATTAGTGACGATATTAAAAATTAAATAGTATGAATGTCTGTCATAAAAATGGTTTTGTTTGTAAAAAAAAAACAATGTTACAATAGCTACACATATGTATAAAATGCACAACTTGGTCTGCATGGTTCCGACAGTCGACAGTAAAGAACACTTTTGTCTATACAAGTACAATCAAGTCACACGTTATATACATATTTAACCTCTGAGCAGTGGCGGCTCTTCAGATGAGGCAACTGAGGCGGCGCCTCACCATTATTTCCGTCGAGTTATACTTTTTTATTTATCACAAAACATAATTCATCAAATATGATAAAATACCCTAAAGTTATCTTTAAACTTACTTACAAGTTCCTTTACACAATCGTAAAATCCCTAACATAGTTTTTGTACATCAATTCATACAAGTGAGGCGATAATTTTTCCGCCGCACAATCCCGAACAACAACTCAATGCGTATCAATACATTCGCCCGATTCTCTATGGGAGAATGTACGGGAAAAAAACTACCACTGAGGCGAAACAAAAATCGCCTCAGCGTGTGTATCTGAACCGAAACAGTGCGACGATTTGTTCTCGCTTTGTTGTATGCTTTGCGCATTGAAATGTAGCTGTGCAAAATTAAGTTGAGATAATAACTTAATGAGTATAGTTTCGGTTTTCTATTGTATTTTGGTTAAAATAGGAAAAGGAACATATTAGGTGATGTTGCTTGTTGCATATGATTTTAAAAAGGGCAAAATCGATAGTTGTGTAGTTTTTGTCACTGTTCATTATTTAATTTTAATATTTTGACGCCCAAACTTTTCAAATTGATTTGGAATAATTTTTACTTTATGCCGAAACGCCAAATATTTAAAATGAGAAATTATGATGCGTTGAAGAAAATTGTAATTGTAAAATTATCCTCTATTAATGTAACAACCCCCTTCCAATTTTTATACCCTTCGCTCATAGAGTGAAAGGGTATATTAACTTTGTCATGAAGTTTGTAATGAATTGAAGGAAGCATCTTCGACCATATAAAAAGTATACATATGCATATGATCAGCATGACTTGGGGAGTCGATTGGGCGATGTCCGTCTGTCCGCTGAAAGCAGAAATTTTGCACAACTGCTTTTTTTTTGCTGCAGGCAGTTTGAATCGGTCAAATCGGACAATGAGGTCATGTGGCTGCCATACAAACCCAACCCCCCAGATTAGGTTCTTCTAAGAATTTTTTTTTATTTGTGCATCAATTTCAACTAAATTTCACACAAATGTATTTCTATTGATGACACAAATCATATGTAAGAATGAATCATATCGGACCATGGGTCATGGGGCTCCCATACAAACCCAACCCCATCATTTGGTTCTTCTAAGAAACATTTCTTACTCCCAATTTCACAAAACCTTGTATTAATCTGACTTTATCCAAGCAATAAAAAAGGTCAAAACAAATGGAACCGTACTATGGGACCATGCTCCCGCATTCCCTAATAACATTTTCTGAGTAAATATTTTTATTTGCCCACTTGTTCCAACCAAACCCTATACAAATATTGTTTTGTCGGCGCAATGGAACTTTTTTGAAGACGAAAGGAAAAGAATGGGGTGGGGGAGGATTAAATACAAGCTGTAGGTACGCCCGAAAAAAACTTTAAGCCCGAGGAGAGCGAAGGGTACCCAAATTTCGGCCGCGCCCAAAATTAGCCTCGTTTTTATAGCCTCACCTGTTTCCATAGTCACGAGCCGCCACTGCCTCTGAGTCTACTCTACAAAGTGGTAGTTTGCATTTTGCAACTCAACGCATTTAACAATAATGTCCAGTAATAGTATGTACATGACTGTTCCTGATACGTTTGTATAGTTTCACTTCTTTGCATCATAAACAGAGGATGAATTCATGCATCATTTCATTAGTGCCATCATATATGAAAGGGAAAACTTGAAAGGACACTAGCCATGTTGATTTTTTTTCTGTTCAGCACATTATCCTTGTTTCGATAAAAAAAAAACAGAGACAATGAATATTCTTTGCAGAGTCGCAGAGTAGAGTCGCAAAATTTAGGCTTATGCTTACTTGTTGTATTATTTACAGGGCCGGCCCTAGGGGTGAGCGAACTGGGCGGTCGCCCAGGGCCACCATACTTAAGGGGCCACCACTTTTAAGGAACCTTTACTTTCAAGAAGCCACCACTCGGAAAGGGGATCACTCAGAAGGGGTCTCCACGCGACACACAGTGGTCCAGAGACCCGGAATTCTTGGCCAAAAATTCTCAGGCATTTTATTGAAATAGAAGTGTCATTACTTTATGTTTTTGGGTCTCCTAAATCGAATGAGACAATTTTCGAAACTCAAAACCCGACCATTTTCGAAATTAAAGCGAATTTCGAAAATGCTAATTTTTTTTATCTAATTTTTGTACTATGTCGCATATATTAAGGGCTCCATGACACAGTCATATTTATAGTCATATTTCTAGTCATATAATTAAGCCTACTCGATTCATTCAGTTAATTTTTTACACGTACACTAAACGAAATCGAGTAGGCTTAAGGATATGATAATATCTATTATAATATATATTACGAATATATGACTGTGTAATAGCGCCCTAAGATATATTTTCGGGAAATATATTTTCGAACAATTAAAAAAAAAAATTTAGAAATTTTACCTATTAATTATATCCAGCCTACTCCATTTATGTCGGCCGTATCAAGAACCATTATGAAAATTGATTTGATAATAAAACAATTCATTTCCAGAAAATAAAATAAAATTTTATATTTTATATGTATATTTTTTAAATATTTTATATGTGCTTGAAAATATTCTTAAAAAAGCTCTATGAGCTTATAAAGTTAATACGAAAATGTATTCACATTAGAAAACCTAACTAAATCTAATTTTATTTACATAATTATTGAATATTAATTTAATTTGGATTGAATCTGAAGAAAGAACACATTTATGGGTACAACAATTTTATACAGGGTGTCCGGAAACTGCCGCATAAACGCACCGGATTGTGATTCCCCAAGTGATTTCCAACATTATTTCTAACAGTTTTAATGCCCAAAGGGCAGAAAACTAGGGTTAATTTTGGCTCGATTTTGACATAATATGAATAAATTTTACCACATTGCAGTTCGAATTGAATTGAATTCGAGCTAAAATTAACCCTAGATTTCTACATTTAACGTATCAAAACTGTTACAGATAATGGAGCTAGAATAAAATGATGTAAGAAAGATGTGATCGCTAGACTATGCGCCAATTTTCAAAGGAATCGTACAAGCACCTCACCTTGGCAGAAGTTGGTGAAAATTGAGAAAGTCAACAAGTGCTCGTTTTTGAGGCAACAAACGCATATAGCGCATTAGTTTCGGTTATCGGTATTTCGGATATACTTTCGTATAATCCAAGACGTGATATAAATATATCGTGAAATTCTATAAGGAAAAAAGTACACACGTGTTCTTATTTAAAATGTCTGGTAGATCTCTGAATTTTTTACATCATAGCGGAAATGTCATTTATTCAAATTTAAAACTCGAATAACAGTAATAGCTACAGTAATCTTCATGATCAAAATTCTTCACGACTTAATAAAAGCAATACATTTATTAGCCAATACCGACAAGAAAATGTCAATTTTAATTGTCTTGTAAAGCAACATTACATATGACTACAATTGTACTAAAGCTCGTAAAAAAAAAACTTGCGCGAACTAGCAGCCAATTCTTTGCAGAATCGATCTCGAGGGATGCTGCTACCGTTAGTAAAAATTTCATCGCGGACTAGCGCGGCCTTCCTAACTTAAGAATTAGGTAAATATTTCCTTCTCGTTTTCAACGTACTTCACAAGAAAAACATACTCACCCTCCATTGTCTTATATATTATTTGATCAAACTATGCACTTAACGGAAGTAAAAGAATCAAATCACCATCTGAAGTACTAAAAACTTTTCAATTTGCTCACTACACGTCACAGGAACTAATGAAAGTTAGTGCAAATACTTCGACTAAAAATATTTTTTTCAAAATTACCCATTTACAGTTAGATAATATGTGAGTCTTTGTGTGCACATTGGCCTCATAAAAAGTGTTTCTAGTAGCCTGGAATGTCTAGATTAATATTCAATAAAAAAACCGTTATTATCGAAAATTCGTATTTTTGATTTTTGGCCAAGAATTTCTGATTTCTGGACCACTGTGCGACACCCGTTTGAAATATGTACTCGAACTAAATTAAAGTTAATATAAAGTGAAATAGCGATGATGTGATTTTATTGATAAGAAATCTGTTATAACATGAATAGAGAAAAGACATCCCCCAAGTAACAATTTCATCCCTATAATTCTTCGTAGAATATTTTCTTCAAACGATAATAGGGGCACTTTACAGGGTATAAACACTGAATAATAGTCCAATAATGGCATTTGGCGCCGTTTTTTGATCCAATTGAACCTTATTGTAACACTGAATTACACTTTGAAAAAGACATACATCATTATGTCTTATGTCATCATTTTCTATAATTTACTCGCGTTTGCAAAAAAAAAAATTCCCGCAGCCAGCGTCGAACCAACGACTGTCGTACGCAAGTCCGACGCCTTAACCATTTGGCCAACCTCACATATAGTCAGCATTGCTCGTAAACACTACAAGTAATTCGTTGCTTCTATCGAAATGCTCAACACTTCTCTTCAATGCACCTTCTTCTTTATATGTCCATCAGTTGAAGCTAATAAAATTCACACGTTCAATAAAATGCAGCCAGAATCTTAATTGATTCATAAGCTAAGAATGAGTGAGGAAATGTTGGTTTCATGCAATATTTCAATGCCTTCTTTACATTTCCAAGTGCTGCAGGAGAAGCCATGATTGGGACAGTTTGCAGTCAGGAGGCGCAGACAAATATGTAGATGACAGGAGGCTGCGTACTAGCACACACACATTTCACTTGTGAGTGTGCTACTGTGGCTGCGTGGATCCCATATTTCCTGTTTCATTTCATGGGCTCTGAGCTGGAGTACACAATTTCAACCGATAGGTCCCTTCGGGAAGTTAGTGGAATTCAACTTATTTTCATCTGAAAGGGTGACAATTGGTATACAGCTTTGCTTTATTAGCCCTGGAAGGTTATGCTTTGTCGAATCGACTACGCATCATCAAATTTATCCCATTTTTCGTGACAATTCTCATTATTTGGAGCTAAGTTTTCGTACAGCACTTACCGTGCCGATGTACTTGCCGAGTACATTGCGGCTAGACGAGGTAAGCAGGGTAAGTTGGATTGGCGTCGTCGAAACGACGAAGATTGAACTTTGTGTAACTTTTAGAACTCCAGTATTTCTTATGACTGGTTGTCGATTCGACGATAAGTTTGTGTCCATACAACTAGCTCGTAACAAATATGTTTATTTTTGAAATGTGGGACCAATTTTTTCAAAACTTATGGAAAAAATATTTACTAGGACAAATCAGGAAAATAGCTCAAAATTCTTCCTCAGAAGATTGCATTACGAACTCATAAAAATCGGCTCCAAAATCGATGTTTTTTCATTCTAAATAAATTAACGATTGAAAATCTGTCAAATTTTATAAATATTTTGAGAAAGGGTGATTTGTATGAGGCGTCAAAGTAGAGCGTCGTTGAATCGACGAAGCATGACCTTTCCGTATTAAAAATAAGCATGACCTTCCAGGGCTAAGGACCTTGTAAAGAACGGGTCTCATATTTCAGTGTCTTTCAAGTTCTTCTTTTTCTTCTCAATACCATATAGCCCCTTGTGGGGCCGTGGTGCGTTAACTTAGCCGTTTATAGGCAATTTCGAGTCAACGTTACATTGCATATCATTTCACGGTGTATATAATGTTGTAAACATTCCAACACATGTACGGAAATTTTAGACCACGCCGAGATTCGATCACCGGACCTCTAGATTACTAGCATCGTAGAGTGCGACTCAACCAAGTGAGCCACAGAGCGGGTCTTTCAAGTTATTAAATCAAAATTTATTTTCTAGCTGAATCATACAGCAATAAAATTTAGCCACTGTTTATACATTGATAAATTTAGAGGAAATCTTATTAAAACCGTTAACCATATTTCAATCAATAAAGGATTTATAAATATTCTGACGATGCTACTTTGCTAAGATGAAAGTGACAGGCGAAACAAGCTGATTTCGCAAGTGGAGTATGCAGTCCGAGATGCAAAAAATGCACTGAAAATAGAGAAACTACGCTCTAAAAGGTAGATATTGGAGGCCAGTTGAATGTAATCAGAATGCAGAAGAAAATGATTCTCATCTCCATTTTAAAAATTTGACTCTAAAATTAGAAGAAAAAAAGAAATAACATGCGTGGCAGTCCACTAGTAAACTAGGGCCGCAGAGTGACATCCAATTTCCAAGATCTAAACTGCTGTTTTGATAAGGTGTTGAGATCAACAGCACGCCCAGCAATGTTATTTATCCCCATAAATGGATACTTGTTTTCAATCTGAGCGACATCATAGTCCGTCACGTAGGTCGTGAGTTCGAAAAACACCATAAAATGAAAGGTGCAATGTTGTGTTGCCTCTATTTTTATATATTTTTTCCGCCAATTAATAGTCATTATTTGTTTCAAAAGTCTGTGTGGTTTAGTTTTTTTTTTAATAGATGTTGGGCACTTTAGCCCGAAATATATTTGTTTAGCACGGAAATGATAATTCCGAATTCATTTAAAAAAATCGCGAATCGCTATAGAGGCAACACAACATTGCACCTTTCATTGAATGCAACGATTCCAATTATTCACCTTTCATTGAATGCAATGATTCCGGCAATACAAAAATCAAACCTGAAAACCATAAAATGAATTCGTTCACGGTGAGTCCGGAATCTATGACCCTGTGCAGCAATCCAGCCACAAGCCAGGCTACTCTAAAATTTGCTAACAATATTTCTGCGACCAGAAATTTCAACTACTAAGAAAATCATGATGTTGAAAAAATTTTGGGCTTGCCCCCCCCCCTGATCGAAATCCTGGCTACGCCCATGAAACGAGGTGTTCCAGAGCACTTCATAAGTGTCAATTCTTTAAAAAATCACAAAGTTCATCCTTCTATAAAACTACGCTGAGCAATTTATTGGATGATCACACGAATGTCACACTATAAAAATGAAATCAACAGTGCTATAGAAGATTATATGCATGTGTGTGTGTTGATTTCAGTCATGTGTGTTTATTTCATTCAATAAAGACTACAAAGAAGTATTTAATGGAGCATCTTTTTAGGTTAACGTTTAGAGAAGTGTTATCAAAGTATTTTTGGATGTAGTCGTGAATTGATTATATAAGAACTTTTTAAGCTTTCCGAAAAGTGTTTTAAGGAGTTTTTATCGGATCAAAATACTTATATAAGCGATGTCACACTATAAACTGATTTTGTGTTACTATATGAATGTTACAGGATGAAGTGCTTCTTTAAAGCATACGAATTGTTACTTGGGTCATCCTTCTCTATCTCTCTCAAATAGTAATATCTGCTCTCCAACGTCACCATTGCTCTTTGATGTTTGTTAAAAATAACAGTGACAGTAGCACGGTTGATTTTTAGAACTTATCGAACAAAATTACCAATATCCAAGCTCGAGAAGTATAAACCTGAGATTATACCATGATAATTAACAGGCGACAGCCAGTAGTGATGACACCATAGGCCACTACTCCACGGATTGGTATAATAAGGGAAGAAAGAAGAAAAATAAACCTAGATCAAAATTTTCGAATAACGATATTCGCACCTTTGAATTTATGCTTTCTTCAGAGACCACGAAACCAGAGCATTGCGGCCATACAAAAATTTTAAAATCAAGATTAGTTACTGGATATGCTTTTTCTTTACAAGGCGTGACGCCTTCAGGTCACAAGAAGTTTGAATTGGTGTTTATCATGAATAGGATAACTTAACCGTACGCACGTTAACGACGTCAAACCCATAAGTGAAGATTTGAGTTTGCCGCATAGAAAACTGGCGGAAGCATTATTTATAGAAACACGATGCACCGCGTGCACAAAATTATCGTCTAAGGCAGTGCTTCCCAAAACGGGTTTCCGTAGAAAACTAGGGTTCCGCGACAACTTCTCAAAAATAGGAAATGTGTAATTTAGAAATTATTTTTGGTTGAAAAATTCAAGGAATGCATAGAAAAATTCCACAAAATGTTGTAATATTAAAATTCGAGCTGCCAACTCAGCACTCCGATGACAACCAATAATTAACATAACTCGCGCAAAGTAATGAAACTCACAGAAACCGCCAGATGGATGAAATTTTGAATGTTTGGCGAGTGTAAAGCAGTTACACTGCTGATAAAATTTTTTAAAATGTAAGTTTTCTTCCAATTGTAAGAAATGATTAGAAATATTTTCATTGAGATATGCGTAATCCAAAAATATATAAATAAAAAAGTTCCTGCGATTTTTTAGTGAATGCTAGAAACATGATCATGAGAGAAGATTAGAATTCCGCAAGCTCTGAGGTGATTAAGAAACAGCTAGCCGCAGCTCTTAATATTTGCGTAAAACGCTAAAGAGTTTTTATGAAGCAATCATCAGTCGCAGAATTTGAAAGCATGGAAACCACTGATCTAACGTAATGCGTAAGGGGGAAACATTCAGCCAATCCAGATTCTTTTTGTTTGTGTATTAGGTAAGGGGCCACCATCATCGACTTGGCCCAGGGCCACCAGAGTACTAACGCCGGCCCTGATTACTTCTATAGGCATAAGTGTGAATTCAACCTTGTGCACGACTTAACTAGCATGGGCATGGCCACTCTTTAATTTTAATTAAATTTTTTTATTTAGTTTGTAAATTTAGTCCGTTCAAACTTTCTTATTTTTATACAACATAAAGATTGTTCAGGCCAGCTGAATTCGTGTAACTATAAAAATTAATTAATTCCATTTTTTTATTCACCCGAGCAATTGTTTTTAACTGTTCTTGTTTATCTATTAGAATATATGAAAATATCTAACATTACTGCTGAAACTTGTAATAGTCGTATATCGTTATTTTTTTTGAAACCTGCAAATATTGCTTGAAAGAAGCTTAATTCATTTTTTTCTATGGTGTTCAAAATCCATAAAACTAGGCAAACTGACACTATTTAAAGTTTCAATGGAAAAACCAACCACGGAATAACGCTATAATTTCTTCTATTTACATAATTTCGTCACCCGAAATTATGAACAAGACAAGGTCAGTGTGATTAAGGACGATTCACAACATGAAAGGATGAGCAAAATATTCAAATGTAAACACGAGACGGATTATTCGTAAATTATGTGTGTATTTAAGCAAAGCAGCTAGTATACAGGTCAAAATTATTTTAAAGCTCTATAAAGGACATCCACAAATCTAGATGGAAATGGTATGTATTAGATATGTACATAACTTGAAACTTGTAGCAGACAGTAATTCACTGCACTGCACTTCCATGTTCTGTTTTTTTTTTTTACTATAAAACCAAATAGGTATTTTAATGTGACTTAATTGATTATAAAATTACCTATCGACCATACGTAGCTCTATTTCGGACATAATAGAAGTTTCGCCTCGAATTTCCACACTATGTATGTACATTCATAATTCCACCGTTTACCAGGATGTTGTTTAATTAAAAAGTAGAATTATAATGAAAAACTTTAAGCTGCCTGTCGGGAATATTCTCTCTATCCATTGTTGCGATGCTATCGCGTTGTTTTAAGTGGCTTTTGTTTTAGTCCCAGTTCAGTTCAGTCGGACGGACATTCACTATCGCACCATGCCTGGAATATGTCCGGTAAATAGATCTCATTTAGAACATCATGTCAAAAGTGCAACTTTATTAGTCGTATCTATTCTTAAGGACGACCATTTTTCTCCGTGTCAAATAGAGAAGTGGAAACGGCAAACTTGCAGATATATAATTAAATTTAGTAACTCTACCCATACGCCTTAATACTAGTTCTATACTCGTATAAAGGTTGTACACTGTTCCAGTACCCTATTAAGAATCATGTTTTGGAACCAAGTGTAAAAATAACAACATTGTATAGAATGCTCATTTATATTGTCTCCTGCCTTCCTATAATAAGGACAAGCATTTTCCCGAATGGAATAAGTAAGAAAGATGCAGGATTCATTTGTTATCATGGAACAGAACAGGTATATCTCAATTGGTCAAGCAAAAACGTGAAATGTGTCGAGGAAAAATGTTGAAACACATACCTACTACATACTCATAGATTTTTTCCAGTTACATTCCATATTGTTAATATCAAGTTTTGCTTTAGATATATTTTTGTTAGTTCAATAAAGTTGGAATTGATTTCGAATTTTCCAATATATGTTCGAAGCACTTTAATAAACTTAATATCTGTTCGTTAGATCGCTGAACCGTTCTTCAGATTTATTCAAAAAAAAATTTTGGTTTTGTTTACAAGTGTTTCAGCAAAAACACTCAGCTCAAAGGGCTTCCTAAAAGAAAACCATTTTCTTAGACCCCTCACATTATAAATGAAATTTGAAATAAAAAATCGGGTAATTGCCGAGTCAGACCGTGATTTCCAGAAGTCGATGGAAAATTATCGACCTCATCCTTCATTACTCTGTCCCGCGTGATTTGTAGCACAATCAATGTGTGCTACCGTCACACCCTCTTCTAGACACAGACACATAAACCATTTCGATGAAGAAGAAAATCTTAGAGAGTTATCCAACTTAGCCCACTTTGTGTATAACTAAGTACTATTTTGTCTTTTGCAGCTAGTGGACAGGTGATTGCGTTACGATTATGCCTCGGTGGTTAGACTACGCCATCGTTGCTGATGTATGGAGTCCACCCAAGTACGTTTCTTAAATAAACTTGTTTTCAATTCTACACTCGAACAAAATTTTACTCCAATAAATAGGAGGAAACTTTTTTTCCTCCTATTATAGTAGTAAATTTACACCACGATATGAACGAGAGTAATTTTACGCTTTACGGTGTAAATATTTACTCCAAAATTGGTGTAAATCTACAAACGGTAATAGGTAAATTTGCACACATAAATAAGCAAACTTACTCTTATATGTAAATTTAAATCAGAAATATGCCAATTTTCACTTGGAAAAATGTAAATTTACACCGGCGAATATCTAAATTTACCTCCAGGCTTATGTAATTAATTAATAATGTTTACGGCAGCCGGTTCTTCGATGTAAACCGTCCTGGAGCTACCCATTATTCCAACGGCCAAGAGCTGCCACACCCCCTTCGGTTCAAGAGCAAAAAAGCGCTACAAAAACACCAATAATATGATGCTCACACGAACGCACTTGGGACGGAACAGACTAAATGCACACAGAACAAGCCACTTGAGAGATACAGGAAAATGCAATAATGCACAAATACGCCAGGAAATTTGAACAAAAATTTGGCCAAACTTCGGAAAAATTAAGGGAAAGCTGGATTTTTGCATGAGCCTTCCTTTCGAGGTCCTAAACAAGTCCCTAAAAGTCCCCGTCCCTACGAGTGCCGCTAGCGGTGCTACAGAGGGTCAAAGACCCTCGAAAACAGGTTTCTCTGAATATTTCGATAACGGTAGCATATACAAAAAAGTGGTGTATGGCAAATTTAAAGCTCTTGTGAATTCTCAATAAACGATGCAAAGACCGAATACTTTCGGGCACTCCTAACGGCGCCAAGAGGTCTAACGGTATTTTTAGCAAGGTTTCATTAAAATCTCTATAACGGTAACTCGTACTAAAAACTTTTGTATGGAAAATTTGTAGCCTATGGGGTTTTGAAGAAAGTGGCCAAATTTCATATTAATATGTATAGCCTTAAGGGCGCTATGGGGGTTCCAACCTTAAAAAAACGCGTTTTTTGAGGTTTTTCGTAAATGGTGCTAAGACGAGGGAGTGCGCTCTAAGGTGTTCTAGGAGAAATTTGTAGATTCTGTGGCTGTTAGTAAGACGCCAAAAGTCCCCAAAGACGGGAGACCCCCTAACGAAGTTATGAGGGCCCAAACATTCAATTAAGCAGTTTTTGGGGAATATCTCTATAACGGTAACGTGCACCGAAAGCTGTCATAAGGCAAATGTGTAGCTTATATAACCCTTAATTAAATATCTGAATTTCAGATTGATGCGTGCAATACTAAGGGCGCTATGAGGGTATGAACCGTACAATAACGGTATTTTTTCGTTATTTTCGTGGATTTCTTCATAACGGGACCGCATTCGGTTGGGAAGCCTGTTACAATTTGTTGCTTCTATAACGTCAACTTAAAATGCCAAAACAACTTATTTATGCGGGCACCCCTAAGGAAGCTATGAGGGGTCAAAACTAAACAACTAACTAAACCAAAAAAACCGTTTCTCGGATTTTTTGATAACGGGAACCTCTAGAGGGAACCCATCTGGAATAAATTTGTAGCTCCTGTTGCTGTTACTAAGATGCCAAAAGTCCCCAAAGATGGAAGCCCCTCTAACGAAGTTATGAGGGTCCAAACATTCATTTAAGCAGTTTTTGGGGAATATCTTTATAACGGTAACGTGCACCGAAAACTGTTATACGGAAAATTTGTAGCTTATATACCGCTTGATTAAATATCTGAATTTCGGATTGATGCGTGAAATGCTAAGGGCGCTATGAGGGTCCGAACCGTACAATAACGGTATTTTTCGTTATTTTCGTGAATTTCTTCATAACGGGAGCGCATTCGGGAAGGAAGCCTGTAAATATTTGTTGCTTCTGTAACTTCAAATTCAAACGCCAAAACAACTCATCTATACGAACACCCCCAAGGAAGCTATTAGGGGTCAAAATTAAACAAAAATCCGTTTCTCGGAAATTTTTTGATAACGGGAACCTCTAGAGGGAACCCATCTGAGGGAAATTTGTAGCTCGTGTGTCTGTTTGTGTGACATCAAAAGTTCCCAACGATGGGACCATACGGGCATTATAACGTTTTAATAAACTAATTTTTAAAGAAGGTATGTTTAGTGTATGTCTTTACGTACGTCCATATGAGCTTAAAAATTAGTTAATTTATACGTTATAATGCACGTATGAAGGCTCCAGGGAGCATACAAATCGGTGGAGCCTCTAATTTGGAACCATAGAAACAACAAATTTTTACAGACTGCTTCCGGTATACGTTACCGTT
The DNA here is from genome assembly GCA_949715475.1 of Microchrysa polita. Lineage (NCBI taxonomy): Eukaryota > Metazoa > Arthropoda > Insecta > Diptera > Stratiomyidae > Microchrysa > Microchrysa polita. The sequence goes on from OX454420.1 coordinate 48,345,165, forward strand.
AAGGAGATTTTCACGAAAATAACCAAAAATGCCGAATTTGCTAGTTTTGGAACCTCGTAGCGACCTTAGTACTGCTCGTATCGATCTGAAATTTGAACATTAAGTTAGGCGTTGTAAAAACTTCAAATTCGCCATATAACAGTTTTCGGTGCACATTGCCGTTATATTCAAATTCAAATTCAAATTCATTTATTAAGCATATTAGGATTATAATGTTGTACAATTTTGTGTAATCTAGATACCGGCTTCTAGCCTCAACTCCATAGTTTAATGATTAATTTGCATAACAATTAGTGGTAACAAGCTTGAAGTGGTGTATAATTATTTAAGGAAAAATTATTATATAAAAAACCTTAACGTGCAAAAAAAAAAAAAGCAATAATTGTACATAAAATCTTAACCTAAAAGTTATGTCTAGCGACTATAGATTACAGAGTATAACTACATGTTCCTTAACGCCATTATAATGCTATTATCTATATTCGAAAAAGTTGCTATAAATTTAGAAGCTCTTGTTTTTGCTATATCAGTTATTCTTTTAACTTTGGTTTCTCTATGAAGTCTTTCTGTTGAATAGAAAAAGGGTTTGTCCATAATGTGTTTTAATATTGTATTCTGGGTGACTTGCAAATGATTTTTGGTTGTTTTAGCGTAATTTTCCCATACAGGTGAACCATATGCTCCGATCGGTTGGATTATCATTTTGTAAATAAGCAACTTATTGTAAGCGGATAATTGGGACTTTCTATTTAACAGAGGATATAATGAACAAAACGATTTCCACATTTTCTCAGATGTAATTTCAATGTGTTGGTGGCCGGTTAACTTTGTATCAAATTCTAATCCTAAATAGGTGATGTGTTTTTTCCAAGCGATGAAGTCACCTAGAAAGTTCAGAGGAGTATTTGGTCTATTTGATATTTTCCTTTTCTTTGTAAAGAATATAGCTTTTGTTTTATTTCGATTCAGTTTAATCTTCCATCTAAAATAAAATTGATAGAGTTTCTCTAGTTGATTCTCCAGCTTAGCACTAATGTCGGTGGGATCAACTCCCTTACAGAGTATGCCGACGTCATCTGCAAAGCATGCGATTTGACAGTCGCTGCCTACTGGCAGATCAGCCGTAAAAATATTAAACAATACCGGGCTGAGACATGAACCTTGCGGGACCCCCGCCGGTACTGGTTTAGTGGAAGATTGAGAACGACCAACTTGGACCGAGAAAGTTCGTTCGCAGAGAAACGACTGGATTAGCTTGATCAGATAGATGGGAATGCCAGATCTAATCATTTTAAATAGAAGGCCATTATGCCATACTGAATCAAACGCCTTTTGTATATCGAGCGTCACCAGACCTACTGATTCTTTTGTTTCAAAGGAATGCTTTACGTATTTGTATAGTCGGTATGCTTGGTGGGAGGTGGAAAGGTTTTTCCTGAACCCAAACTGGAAATCTGGAATTATCTTGAGTCTTTCGGTTACTTCCACAAGTCGTGATAGTATAACTTTTTCTAGCACTTTGCTCAAAGAAGACAAAAGACTAATTGGTCTGTAGCTATCAGGCCAACGATTGTCTTTACCAGATTTAGGGATGGGAATCACTTTCGCATGTTTCCAACATGAAGGAAAGTGCGATGTCACCATGCAAGCGTTTACAATAAAGTTTAGCTGAACTATTGCTTTATTCGGCAGATTTTTTAAAACCAGGTTAGAGATGTTATCAGGTCCCGGCGATTTTTTGGTTTTTATGGATTTGATTATTTTTTTTAATTCAGCTGGAGATGATAAATAACTAGGGTTAAAATCGCTTGGCGTGCTTGAAAGTCCATTTATTTTTTGAATCACAATTTGATGATGGATTGGGTTGCCAAGTTGTAAAGAGGATGTATGAGATTCTTTGAAGACTTCTGCAATCATTTCAGCTTTGTCCTTGTTATCAAAAACCAAATATTTGTCAACCGCCCATAATGGTGGCATCAGTTTACTTTTACGGAAAACTTTGTTCAGTTTCCATATCTTTTTGGAACCCTTCGGAATATTTCTAAGCATGTTGCTCCAATTATGATTTCGGTTGAGAAATATTCGGTCTTGAATTATTTTGGAAAGTTGATTTACCGCGGTCTTGGTTGCTGGATTCCTATGTTGCTGCCATCTACGTCTAAGTAGATTGCGAACTCGAATTAGTTCTTTGGTTTCGTTGTCAATACAATGGGTTGATCGATCGATTCTGCTTATATTGAATTTCGCTGAGTCTAAGGCTGAATTTATATTTTGGTAAAATCCGTTGAGAAGAGAATCTACTTGGCTGCTGTTTTCGATTGAAGGTAAATTTTGCGATCTTAGGTTAATACGTTCATTCAGGTGATTTTTAAATTTTTTCCAGTTTATGCGTGTTTGACTTACATCGACTGGAATAGAGTTATTATTTTGACTCAATTCAATTTGGAATATAACTGGCAAGTGAGGCGATGATAAATTTTTATAAGTGGTCGGCTGTGGAATATGGTTTGGACATTTACTTAAAATAATGTCAAGAGTAGAGTCGTGACCGTGAGCATTGATAAATGTTGGTTCAGTAGGGGTATGAACAAGTATGCCACGTTTAAATATGAATTCGTAGAGGGCTTTCCCAGTTTTGTTTGCACTAAAGCAGTTCCAAAGTCTGTGTTTGGCGTTAAAGTCACCACAAAAAACAATATTTTCGCCTAGTGTCATGAGATATTTCAAGTCTTCTTCGAACATTTTAAGTGTTGCGCAATCGACTTTTCTTCCCGGGAAATAGCAATTAACGAGGGTAATGTTGTGCTCTTCTAATTTTATAGCAATAGATTCAATAACTTTTGTTTTGAGTTCAGGAAGAACGTAATATTTGATAGTTTTCTTAATGCAGAAGGCTACACCTCCGCCTCTACAACCTAGTCTATCAAGCCTATAGATTGAATAATTTGGATGGTTGAATTTAACGTTTTTCTTCAACCAGGTTTCAGTTAAAGCAATAATTTCACTATTCATTTCATTCGCGAAGTCGAATAATTCAATAGCTTTTCTTTGCACACTCTGTGCGTTCCAAAGTAAAATGTTAATTCTATCCACTAACAAATTTAAGAGCTAAGGTTAGTATAACACTATATTGTTCTAGCCTTGACTTACACTTAGTCAGACTTATTATCAGTTCATTGGACATTTCCAGTAGTTGATCGACAGTAAACAAGTTATCACCGCCGCCGGTTGAATATTGTTGTTGATTCGATGCAATTACACTCGAATAAGTCGGCATCGGCAATGGACCTGGGATCGATGTTGGTTGGGTATTGGTGACGTTCGTGACATTCGCATTCGGTAGCGCCGGGAAATTATTGGTGTTAGATGTAAAATTGAATGGCTTTGTTCGCGTTTGGTGTTGATAATGATTGCCTCGATTACGTTGGTTGACCCTTTCGCGAATTGCGACATACTCGTTGCGTTTTCCACAAATTTTGGCACTGGCCATATGGTTTCCTCCGCAGTTAGCACACTTTAATTTCTTTTTTAATTCAGCCATGGGTTCACCAGCTAGAGAGCAATTAGAATAAGCATGGTTAAGGCCGCAAAATAAACATTTCGGGGGTAAGTGGCAATTGGAGGAGCCGTGTCCCCAGCACTGACAGTTCCTACATTGCGTCGGGCCACTTCGAGATTTAGTGAAGTAGTTCCAGTGAACTTTAGTGTGAAAAATGCTATTTATACGGCGTAATTCAGCGAGTTTCGTAATTCCTTTATTGAAGTAAAGGATGTAATATGTTTCGTAGTCGTATCTTGCTGTTCGGGGGTGAAATTTCTTTATTTCGAGACAATGCACATTAAATTCACTCTTCAATTCGTCGAGCAATAGAGAGCAGTCCATGTCATGCAATCCTGATAGAACAAATTTGATGGGTCTCTGGTCAGCCATCCGGAAAGTGAAAAATTCGTGTTTGTTGTCTATCAAGAACTGATGGGTGCGCTGGAATTCTTCTGTGCTGTCAACGAATAGCTTGAGGCCGGTCGCCGTATATTGGATGTGGTAGGTTGTGACATTTATCGAGGCCATAATGGAATCTAGAGTCTCCCTTTCTATTTTCGGAAACATAATTGGTGGATTCTTCGCTTTCTTTTGCTGAGGTTTAACACTAGGCTGTGGTCGATCGCTGGATTCGTCATCCGATAAATTGGAAGGCAAATTTGCCAGTAATTGAAATGAGTTTTGACTGGTTGTCATGATGGCGGCAGGTTCAGTGCTTCGCAGTAGTTTAATTTTATTTCTTAGTAGACATTCAGGGGACGAATCGTCCCGCTGACGCTTTTTGGGGCGATCACTTTCCGACACTGTGACGATTATTTAGAACTCAGCTCACGATATATAAAGTTTTAATGGGTAAGATTAATGAAAAATTCACGATCACTCGGACACTAAATCTTGCTGCTCTGACAGATGCAGAGAGAGTGAATTACCGTTATAGAGATATTCACTAAAAACTGCTTATTTGGATGTTTGGACCCTCATAACTTCCCTAGGGGGGCTCCCATCGTTGGGGACTTTTGATGTCACACTAACAGACACACGAGCTACAAATTTCCCTCAGATGGGTTCCCTCTAGAGGTTCCCGTTATCAAAAAATTTCCGAGAAACGGATTTTTGTTTAATTTTGACCCCTAATAGCTTCCTTGGGGGTGTTCGTATAGATGAGTTGTTTTGGCGTTTGAATTTGAAGTTACAGAAGCAACAAATATTTACAGGCTTCCTTCCCGAATGCGCTCCCGTTATGAAGAAATTCACGAAAATAACGAAAAATACCGTTATTGTACGGTTCGGACCCTCATAGCGCCCTTAGCATTTCACGCATCAAGCCGAAATTCAGATATTTAATCAAGCGGTATATAAGCTACAAATTTGCCGTATAACAGTTTTCGGTGCACGTTACCGTTATAAAGATATTCCCCAAAAACTGCTTAAATGAATGTTTGGACCCTCATAACTTCGTTAGAGGGGCTTCCATCTTTGGGGACTTTTGGCATCTTAGTAACAGCAACAGAAGCTACAAATTTATTCCAGATGGGTTCCCGCTAGAGGTTCCCGTTATCAAAACATCCGAGAAACGGTTTTTTTGTTTAGTTAGTTGTTTAGTTTTGACACCTCATAGCTTCCTTAGGGGTGCCCGCATAAATAAGTTGTTTTGGCATTTTAAGTTGACGTTATAGAAGCAACAAATTGTTACAGGCTTCCCAACCGAATGCGGTCCCGTTATGAAGAAATCCACGAAAATAACGAAAAAATACCGTTATTGTACGGTTCATACCCTCATAGCGCCCTTAGTATTGCACGCATCAATCTGAAATGCAGATATTTAATTAAGGGTTATATAAGCTACACATTTGCCTTATAACAGATTTCGGTGCACGTTACCGTTATAGAGATATTCCCCAAAAACTGCTTAATTGGATGTTCGGACCCTCATAACTTCGTTTGGGGGGCTCCCATCTTTGGGGACTTTTGGCGTCTTACTAACAGCCATAGAAGCTACAAATTTCTCCTAGAACACCTTAGAGCGCACTCCCTCGTCTTAGCACCATTTACGAAAAACCTCAAAAAATACGTTTTTTTAAGGTTTGAACCTCCATAGCGCCCTTAAGGCTATACATATTGATATGAAATTTGGCCACTTTCTTCAAAACCCCATAGGCTACAAATTTTCCATACAAAAGTTTTTAGTACGAGTTACCGTTATAGAGATTTTAATGAAACCTTGTTAAAAATACCGTTAGACCTCTTGGCGCCGTTAGGAGTGCCCGAAAGTATTCGGTCTTTGCATCGTTTATTGAGAATTCACAAGAGCTTTAAATTTGCCATACACCACTTTTTTGTATATGCTACCGTTATCGAAATATTCAGAGAAACCTGTTTTCGAGGGTCTATGACCCTCTGTAGCACCGCTAGCGGCACTTGTAGGGACGGGGACTTTTAGGGACTTGTTTAGGACCTCGAAAGGAAGGCTCATGCAAAAATCCAGCTTTCCCTTAATTTTTCCGAAGTGAAATGCCAATTTTCCTGGGGTAAAAAGCATTGTAACACACTCAGTTTTACACAAATGTAGGTGTAATTTTGTACACCAAAATCGTAATATTACATGAAAATTTCCTTAAAGTTACAACTTCCAATTGGTAGTGTAGTACATATTTCAGAACACTTCATAACATTCAACTCTTTCAAAAATCACGAAGTTAATCCTCCTAAGTACGATGAACAATTGATCGGATGACAATATGAGTGTCATACTATAAAGATGAAATAACACAACCGATTCTCTGCAATCGGAGAATTCATGTTCATTTGTCATTATCTACTTCAGAAGACTATTGCATGTGTGTGTTATGTCAATAAACACAATAGAGAAGTATTTAATAGAGTATCTTCTAGGTTATCCCTTAGAGAGAGTGTGAGCGAAGTCTTACAGCACGATCTTTAAATTCATACTGATTTGAGCTCTTTATAGTGCTAATATTCAATGATTATTAGATGATCGATAATTGATTCTATAAGGATGTTAAAAGCTTTCCGGAAAATGTCTTAATGATTATTTATCAATTAATTATATAATTCAGAATGTATGTTCAAAAATTCATACCAAAGAGGGCCCATAACATGTCAAAAAATCAGATTTGAAGCTTTAAGGCTATTTTCAAATATCATCGACAAATACATACGAGCGACCTTTAAACCCGGTTTTCCGATACTTGAAGGCCACATTAAGGCCACATTTTAGTTCAAATTTTTTAACACGCACTTAGGAGACGATATTTAATTGTTAGTAACGTTCGAACAGATAAATATATATTTTTCTTTTTTAGATAGCTTTCAAAAATGTTAACAGGAGCCTGGGAAGCATCCTTGGTCGGAGGAAGCTCATTTTCTGTATAATTAATACATTTAATTGATAACATCAGCACCAATTGTTATTACTCTACCTGAAATGTTAATCTCAAAAAATGTAAACTCCACATATGCGATACTATTGAGTCTAGGGTATAATTTACCAGGAAACGGTCTTAAGTATTATACAGTCGACTCTCGGTAAATTGAAATTCTTGGTATACTAGAAATAACTCGAATTATTGAGAGTTTTTAAGGGATAAAAAACAATACAAAAAATAGTATAAGAGAGTGACACATATATCGTTATAGTTGTAGAGCTGAACGATTAATAGATTCTGTTTCTGGTAAGAAAACTGTAAGTTTCCACAATAAAAAAAATCCAGGCCGAAATTTGAATACCCGTCACACTTAAATGAAACTTGAGGTTCCTTTGTGTTACTAGTTTCTACCACACCCCAATGACGTGTTCCGATTCCATCTGTTCCTGGATATATTTGAGGCTTTACTAGGAACACTCTTGGGTGAAGTTTGGTTAAGATTGGTTTGAAAGAAAAAAAGTTTTTCTTACTAGAATCTAATTTTTGGTGGTTGGTTTGTATGACAGCCCTATGACGTAGTGTTCCGATTTCATCCGTTCCTAGGTGTGTTTTGAGACTATACTAGGAACACATTTGCGTGAAGTTTGGTTGAGATTGGTTTAAAAAGAAAAGTTTTTTTAGAAGAACCTAATTTTTAGTGGTTGGTTTGTATGACAGCCCTATGACGTAGTGGTCCGATTCCATCTGTTCCTAGGTATGTTTTGAGGCTTATTAGGAACACACATGAGTGAAGTTTAGTTAAGATTGTTTTAAAAAGAAAAAGTTTTTTTAATTTTTAATGGTTAGTTTATATGACAGCCCTATGAGATAGTGTTCCGATTCCATCCGTTTTTGGATATGTTTTGGGGCTTTATTAGAAACGCACTTAGATGAAGTTTCGCTAAGATTGGTTCATAAAGAAAAAAGTTTCTTAGAAGAACCTAATTTCGGATTTTGGGTTTGTATATGGCAGCCCCATGACCTCATGGTCCGATTCCATTCGTTCCGACATATATACAGCGTACACTATAAAGAAACTTGTATACATTTTCAGCCCGATAGCTTCAAAACTGAGGGACTTGTATTGAAATAAACGGGCAGACAGCAGACAGGCGGACATCGCTCAATCGATTTCTCGTGTCACACTGATCAATAAGTATATATAAACTTTTCATAGTCGGAGGTGCTTCATTCTGTGCGTTGCAAACTTCTTTTGTAGGAACGAACGAAAGCGGAACACAAGTCATAGAAACTATTAACCCGATAGAAAGTGAAAGGTCTTATGAAGGGTCAACATCCGCGCCCGAAACAAGCCAAGGTCTATTTTTCAGTTTTCTTTTATACTGTCGATTTGTATGCAAATTTTCGTTACTGGAATAACTACAGCCATCGGTCAGTCCATTTTTTTTGTTTGGCCGACAGACTGTCAGTTTTTTTAGTAATATTCCGCAGGTTGAGTGTGATTGATGTGTGTAGGAGGATGTTATTAATACTATTTATTAAATACATATTCTTTTAATTATTTGCTGCAATATATTACAGAAAAAGCGTACAGTACGCGTATCATACTATCTGCGTTTATCGGCATTATAATAATAACCAAATAAACGGCAAGACATATGCGCTGATTTGATTACACTTTCTAATCGTTGTATCCTGGATAGCTATTGTGGTAATTAGTTCCATCTAAAAATATGCTAATTTATGCAAATAACGGGAAGAGATAAGCTTGTATCTGCATTTTGTTTACCTAAATATCTATCTAATTCTAATGTATCTAGAACGAAATCTAAGTGACACTTTACTTACTTTGGCGGATTTAATTTCAATCTGGAAAGGAACAAGAACAAGACATGCAACACTTCAATTAAATTGCCAATCTATACATAACACCTCTACAAATAATGGGTGAGGTAAACGCAACAGTTGTGATTTAACGGTCGTGTTTCACAACATGTTCCCTTTTCCGTTTCAAATGTCCCATACTACGAACGAAAAATGTAGTAGAAAAGTGCTCTTGCAATAAGATGCTCATTCCGCATGAGGGCTTTTCACCGGAGAAAGAGGTCGGTGGTGGGTAATCCTTGTAGCATTTCCTGTGTTTTTCCAGTGAATTTCGTTCGCTGAATGCAGCCAATGTTATTATTTTGTCCAGAATTCAATTTTTAAATTTAAATAAAATCCATGTCACATTTATATAGGTACACACCTATTATGTGTTTGTCGCAAGTCTTTACTCTTCTTAGATTATGTAAAGTGTACATTACACCCCGGATTTTCTAATTAAAGACTTGAAGCTGTTGTGGTAAAAATAGAAAAGTGGAACAGACGGATGACGTTCTGTATGTGTTTCATGTTCATCCTTTAATCCTTACAAATCGCTCTCCTAGGACACTTCATCTAATACAAGAATATACTTGTAGGTTTCAGATTTTGTAGGTTTCGGAATTTCAGCTTACTCGTATATGAAAGTCAAAGGTTTAATGTGCTGTGGGAAAAATCTTTATTCATACGTTTCCAAATACACCTAATTCATTCATTTATTCAGGATGAAAATGAAGTTATCCCCTGTACTGTGATGAACAATTTATGATTACTAGTATACCCTTATTAGGTGCATCAGTGAATTTTATATGAACTCATATGTACAACAAAGTCGCAAAAGTCGATGTTGAGGTATGTCCATTGGATTATATGAATACGCATCACCATTAAAAATAATAATAAATAATAATTCATATAATACAAAATTATTTAAAGTAAGCACCCTAAGATGAATAACAACTACTATTCTTTTCTAATCAATCTATTATATACAAATGAAATTAAAACGTAAACATCCTCGACTTTCAAGTGTTAATGTTCTATTCTTTATAGAGTATGTTTATGTAGGTACTTGTACGGCATATTTGCAACACGTCGTCGATTTAATAGGGCATAGGTTAATGAGATAATAATTAACTAAATTAGTCCTAGTTGAAAGTTTGTTTGACAAAATGTTGAAATAATACACAGCCTTACTTACACGTACCTAATAGCTATACCGACCTTTCATAATTCTATACTATAGGCAGTATCACCTATGACTAACTCAAAATATATCAAGTTCCTTCGAATGTGACAATGACTAAATTTCTACTAACACGTCGAAGTTACACTGTTCGCTGTTATACGTTCTTATACAAGAAAGTGTAAGGGATTACGGAATTCATGAGTTTGTGTCTGTATATTTTTCCAGAAGTAAGCCATTCCATGCCTCTGCAATTCAACATCATTAATGCGATTCCTTGGAGACATCCGACGGGGTAATGGTTAAGTTAGCTTTGGCTATATGAGTGATGTTTAGAAACCCAAACAAGGATGTTGAATTCAATGAATCGTGTAGGCAAGGACATCTTAACCGGGATAAGAAAACGCTTATAAATACATATAAGCGGCTGTGAAAACAACCTGTACTTGAATAACTTGCGAACTGAACTTCTTTTTCAGAAAAAATGTTAGGTTCAATTTTTGTCACATTAGTACCGACATCAGGTCCGAGATATCCGCAAAAAGAATCAGTTCATATGACAAAGTTCTTTACTTTGTGATATGAACTGATTCTTATGATGATACGAATATCTTCTTCTTCCTTGCCTCGTTCTTTATACCGCTCCATGGTTTCGGAACATTACGCTATCAGCTCAGTAAGGAGAATTTTCTAGGTCTTCTTATCGACACTAGCGACACTTATCTTACATTCCGCCATATAGCGGACACATAGTGGAAAATATCGGAAACACAAAAGTTCTCCCTATGAAAAAGGATAGCAGAACAAGCCTAATAAACTTTTAGCTAGTAACCACTTGGTTTCTATGCCGCACACACACGGCCAATTCGAATCCATTTTTTATACCCTTCGCTCATAGAGTGAAAGGGTATATTAACTTTGTCATTAAGTTTGTAATGCATTGAAGGAAGCATCTCCGACCATATAAAAAGTATATATATACATATATATATATATCTATGATCAGCATGACTTGGGGAATCGATTGGGCGATGTCAGTTTGTCCGTCTGTCCGTCTGTTGCGACGCGTTTTACTCGGCCAATTTAAAAGCTATAAAGCTGAAATTTTGCAGAAATGCTTCTTTTTGCTGCAGGCAGTTTGTATGTCTGAATCGGTAAAATCGGACAATGGGGTCATGGGGCTCCCATACATACCTAACCCCCCAAATTAGGTTCGTCTAAGAAAAACTATTTTATTTGTGAACCAATTTCAACCAAATTTCACGCAAATGTGTTACTATTGATGACACAAGACATATGCAAGAACGGATCAAATCGGACCATGGGGTCATGGGGCTGCCATACATACCTAACCCCCCAAATTAGGTTCTTCCACGAAAAACCGCGATTTCAACCAAATTTCACACAAATATGTTTCTATTCATGACACAAAACATATGTAAGAATAGATACAATCGAACCATGGGGTCATGGGGCTGCCATACAACCCCAACCCCCCATTTTGGTTCTTCTAAAAAACTTTTTTTACACCAATTTCACAAAACCTTGATTTAATGTGTCTTTATCGAAGCAACTAAAAAGGTCAGAATAAATGGATTCGTACTATGGGGTCATGCTCCCGCATCCCCCAATAACAATGTGGGGCCGGAAGGTTAAATACAAGTCGTAGGTACGCCCGAAAAAAACTTTTAGCCCGAGGGGAGCGAAGGGTATTCAAATTTCGGCCGCGCTCGGATTTAGCCTCGGTCTCGTTTTTTATTTTCGTTCTGTGAAAATTGAGGAAAATGTATGAATTTGACACAACGAAGAATTCAAAAAATGGATTCGGATGCTTCGTGCGTGGTCGACCCTCACACTATAACGCTACTTTTCGCAATTCGTGAAAGATCCCAAACTCACCCTTTCTACAAGGCCGCGTATTAGGACCGACGAACTGATTGCGATTTTTGGCTATCGCACCATGACGGATATTGGATTCTGGTATTTTTGTATACTGCGTACTTTTTTGTAAGGAGGCCAGCTTGATTCACGAAGATTGTCGAAGTGAGTTGAGATGTGAGCTAGACCTTGCAGACTGGATGTTGCTTAGGAGGAAAGGTACCAAAGTCCCCTGGAGAAAGAAGGTTTAGAAAGATACTGATATAATTGAAGGCTTGCTGCGAGATGTTTTTTTTTACCGAAGTCAACCAGATATAGTGTTGTATACTACTGAAAATTAATTTAGGTCGAACCAATCTATATGATGACCCGCTCTGTGGCTCACTTGGTTCCGTCACACTCTACGATGCTATTAATCTAGAGGTCCGGAGATCGAATCTCGGCGTGGTCCAAAATCTCCGTACATTTGCGGATAGGAAATATATATGTAGTGCTTGCAACATTATATACACTCCAAAATGATATGCAATGTAACGTTGACTCGAAATTGCCTATAAACGGCTGAGTTAACGCACCATGGCCCCATACATGGAGCTATACGGTACTGAGAAGAAGAATCTCTATATGATACCAGTTAGCTGCTCAATTTTTCTACGAATTACTTATATGAAGGATTCTTTGAGAGAAAACGACCAAACAAATCTACTTCTTATAAATCTACATCTGTAATTTTTAAAATCATTGCACAACTTCATACAATGGGGTAACCAAGGAAAATATGGCATAACTATGCAAAATACAATATAATGGAATATCTTTCTGAAAGTTGTGTGCGTCTTCTCTATGATAAGACTAACCATTAGATAAGATGTACGAGCAACTGGCCCACACACTGTCTACCTATTTTATAGTTATCGAATACATGCTCAATTCACATCGTCCTGAAGGCCGAAAACAAATAAAACGGAATGCATTTGACGCCCCCTTTAATATAATACCCTACATGTCTATCTTCAGTTTAGTCTAAATGTTTGTGCTTATTGTCTTGAACCTTTCCTCTTATTATTTCTCCTAGGCCGGGTTTCTGATAGCTCTTATTGGGTGAATTCACATTGTAAGACGAAACCGGACGGGTAAACTTGCAAGACAAGAACCATCGTATGATCATTTCACACTATCCGATCAAAACACGGACCGGTGAACAATAATCACACAGCAAATGTATAAATGTTGCCATGCACGCTCCAAAGTTACTGTACAATGAAGTGACGAGTCGACAAGATTAAAATGCAAGTAAAACACGCGCTAATTGTCGTCGCAGAACGCCTGAACTATCGGTAGATGCAATCGTCTTATCGATCGTACGATTCTTACGAAAGAAAAACAATCGTGTCACGATTCAGCTCTTAACCAAATTTTAACGAATTTGAACTTTGAAAAGCCTTGCAGAGGGGATCAGATGAAGTACAGTGGCTGATTTTCTATCGTTTTGTGATAGGAAAAATAAATAAAAATCTCATTTTTCGACAGCTGTATCTTTAGAACCTTGGTAGCAAGAGCCTTGAAATGTTTCCTAAATATGGACAGTGCAAAACTCTACAGGTCTGCCAAATTTAAAAATTTCGCTCAAGAATTTCCAAGTTATGAACAGTTTTCGATTAGATATCCAGTGCGATCTGGGCAGCGGGAACTTCCGAACACGGAAGGACTTGGAGGAAATGTGCGCCAAGTAGGTTTACAAGTATCCCAAATTTTAGAAATTTCGGTCGGACTCCGAGTGATCGAAAATGAACGATTGGCAAGCATAAAAATGTTATTATCCCTCTGAATAATATAGATCGTCCATGGTTCAAACTTTGCACCTTAAATCGCAACTTATGAACCTTGCGATAGCTAGAGCCTTGAAATTTTCACCAAATGTGGCTAGTACAGTGCTCTACAAGTTTTCTAAATTTCAAAATGTTTTGGACACAAAGTTCCGAGTGATGGACAATTATTTCAATTAGACAACTCCAAATTGCAGTTTCGGCAGCTGTAACTTCCGAATGCAGATAGGTTAGGACCATGTAATTTGGAGGTAATGTGAGCGCCAAATAGCTCTGCAAGTGTGCAAATTTAAGAAAGTTCGGGAAGGGTTCCCGAGCTATCGAAACGAGCTTATTAGGTAGTGAATTGGGTTTCATTAAGATGGTTAGGGAATGCTGTACCGAAATTTGAATACCCTTGTATTTAATTCCCCCCCCCCCCCCCCCATTCTGTTCGTTTCGTCTTCACAAAAATGGCATAGACAAAACAATATTTGTGTAGAGTTTGGTTGGAATAAGTGGACAAATAAAATTATTTACTCAGAAAATTTTATTGGGGGATGCGGGAGCATGGCCCCATAGTACGATACCATTTGTTTTGGGCTTTTTTTGTTGCTTTGATAAAGAAATATTAATTCAAATATTAATTCAAGGTTTTGTAAAGTTGGTGTAAAAAATTTTTCTTAGAAGAACCAATATGGGGGGTTGGGTTTGTATGGCAGCCCCATGACTCCATGGTCCAATTTATTTGATCCGTCCTTGCATATGTTTTGTGTCATCAATAGAAACACATTTGTGTGAAATTTGGTTGAAAATGGTGCACAAATAAAAAAGTTGTTCTTAGAAGAAGCTTATTTGGGGGATTAGGTTTGTATGGCAGCCCCATGACCCCATTGTCCGATTTTTTCCGATTCAGACATACAAACTGCCTGCAGCAAAAAACAAGCATTTCTGCAAAATTTCAGCGTCATAGCTTTTAAATTGGCCGAGTAAAACCAACGCCATCTAGAAATATCATAGCCGCAACTCAGTTGTACAATGACGTCATAGTTTAGCTCTTAAATTTTAGATTTACACGAACAAACAACAACAACAAGCATATGACGTCATTAAAAACAAGAACAATGCAATGCAATTTCAGCTCTTAAATTGACGTTTACGAGTCTACATTGCGGCCTTAATATCTAGACGGCGTTGGTAAAACGCGTCACAACAGACGAACAAACGGACAGACAGACAGACGGACATCGCCCAATCGACTCCCCATGTTATGCTGATCATATATGTATACTTTTTATATGGTCGGAGACGCTTCTTTCAATGCGTTACAAACTTCATGACAAAGTTAATATACTCTTTCACTCTATGAGCGAAGGGTATAAAAATAGAATTATCCGATGAATTCGCTTAAGTATGTCTCAAAACGCGGAACCATGGAGCGGTATAAAGAACGAGGCAAGGAAGAAGAAGAAAATGGAACACACCGTCCTCAGACTGCGGTAGAAAATATTAACCCACGAAAAGCTGAAATTTCATTCAAATGTGAAGGGTATTCAAACTCGGACTGCACCGGAAATCATCTCCGTAAAATAACTTAAAAAAAAAATACTGAGCTGAAACAGATGGAAGAATATAGAGCAGCGCGTAAGGACTTGCACTTTGTATTCATCGATTTGAGTACCTCGTCATTTTAAATGGTTGAGGCATACTTGAGGATGTAGATGAAATAATTTAACCGATATTTACTGTTCTCCGGCTAATGGATATATAATAATATCAGAGAATGTGTGAATAAAAGGGCTTAAAACATTTGGATGGATAATATTATTTCATAAATATATTTATTTAATAAATTTTATTAATATAAATTTACATACCACTGAGCTAATAATGAATAATGATAAATTGCTGTAAAACATTTTAACAAATGTTTTTAATATATTGCGATTTTTAGTGTAGTCATTACGCGATTTGAGATTGCAAAATGAGGTGGAGAAAATTGCTTTTTTTTTTAGCTTCCCATCAAAATTTCGTTGCGGAACAAGCCAAAACCGCAAAAACACCAACATTTTCGGCTTATAACCCCGAAACTGGTCATTTCTGCAAAAACCTGTATCTATGAACATGTTAGCGAATACATGATTGCGGGTCCAACGTGACTTAATTTTCAAAATGCGTTAAACGGTATTGCTACAATGGATATTAATTTTTTTGCCGTTTTTGCAATTTGTCCCTGTTTCACAACGAAATTTTAGTGGGATTCGGGTTCAGCACCCCAAAATACATAAAGAACAAGAAAAATTCAACTTTTGTTACCAAAAAAAGTAAAAACGGTTTAATCTTAATATGAAACTACATTAAAAATGGCAAATTTAAATGATCAATTTTAGTAATAATACCGCTCAACGAATTTATAATATTTATGTCGCTTTGGACGCGCAATCAAAATGCTACGCATGTCAGTTGGTGTAACCAAAAGGGACCACATCAAGAGTAGCTAGATTCGCAGCTTGTCCATAGACCAACCAATCACCGAAAAGCTCGAAGACCGACAAATGGATTTATATTGCCATGTTCAAAGGCGTCCGCCTGAGAACCCCGCAAAGAAAGCTATGTAAGTTCCACTTGATGGACCCAAGGCCAGAGGCAGACCGAAGAACACCTGGCTGTGTCAAATGAAAAAGCAACAACGATGGCGATAACCAGACGTTCCAAGATACGAGCTGCCTGTAGAAATATGCTGAGATATTACCGCCAAAACGTGCGCGATGTGCCTACACCGCAGGTCGAGCAACGCGAAACCATGGAGCGGTATAGAACGGGGCAAGGAAGAAGAAGGGCGCGCAATCATTGTTCTCTTAACATATTCATGGAGACTTTTTCGCAGAAATGAATAGTTTCAGAGTAACTGGACAAAAAAATGGAAAAACAGCAAACATTTTGGGTTTTTTTGCGATTTTTACCCTGTTTCACAATGAAATGTTGTTGGGAAGCACCGGATTTGTGCTCAGCCCCAACCATAAAGTTCCGTCTAGATTAGTCGCCAAATGGCTGCCCGTCCAAAAACTGGCATTGCGTACAGCCATTTGGCTGCTACTTAGCATCCACACTATAGCAGCCAAATGTAAACGATATCATTCAAAATTTTAAATTCGTGCGTGTATGGCAGTATGCTGATGATATGAAAATCGCAATGAGAATACGCAACATAGATGACTGTCTCAAGCTGCAATCCGATTTAGAAAAGCTGCAAATTTGGTGCCGTAATAATAATTTAAATTTAAATGTTAGTAAATGTAAAGTACTTAGCATATATAAATTGAAAACTCCTCTTTTTTTCGAGTACTCCTTAGCAGGTAGTGTTCTTGAAAGGGTTGCCGAAATATCAGATCTTGGTGTAATGTTCGACCATGATCTTTCATTTCGACAACACATTGATTACATTATTTCAAAAGCGAATAGTATGTTAGGATTTGTTAAACGTAACGCGCGTGAATTTAATGATCCTTTTACTTTAAAAATATTGTATACAGCTTTCGTTCGTTCGCATCTGGAGTATTGTTCTATTGTGTGGAATCCGTTCTATAACGTTCATATCGAGCGTATAGAAAGAATTCAACACAATTTTACACGATTTGCCATTTATCAAATTGGTTGGCGTTTTAAGCCAGAATATAGAACTCGCTGTTCCTTATTGGGCTTACAAGCTTTAGATTATAGAAGAACTTTTTTAAACGCCATGTTCATTAGAGATCTGTTTTGCTCTCATATTGTTTGTGAAGATATATTAAATAACTTTGAAGTCAGAAGTATTCCTCACAATTTACGGCGGAACAACCTTCTTGTTCAGCCTTATCATAGAGTAAATTATGGTTGATTGATTGATTAGTCACTTACGTACGCATAGTAAGTAAAGTGATGCCGAGAAGCCCTGTCCCGGGGCAGAAGCTTCTGTGAAGCAAAAAAAAAAAACAAATGGAAACAGAAAATGCCATAACAAAAAATTTCATTTCTGTGATTTTTATTTAATTATCAAAATCAGACTCTGCGCGTTTGAATTATTACACGGCCATTCAATAATTATTCAATTTCACACAAAAGAACGAACAAAAGTTGCAAAATTGTCACTTTGAATTTGACAAGCGGTTGTCAAAGCGGTTGGTTGAGTTGCCATATTGAATATCAAAGCTGGACGCACAGCCAAATGGCGACTAGTTTGGATGGAATGACAACAGCTATTTGGCTGCACGTGGCGCTATTTGGCGACTAATCTAGATGGACCTTAAGAAACAAAAAAAATTCTCGACCACATTTTGCAATCTCATGTACTAGGAACATCTCGTAATTACTACACTATTTAAGCAAGCTAAGAAAAATTAACTTCTAGGACAATTTTATGCATTAAATAAATGACCTACGACGACTTTCTGAAAAATTAAATTTATTACACATTTTCTAAAAAGGAACCATCTATTTGAGATGAGGTCAATTGATTTAAAAGTTGAGTAAAACATTTACTGTTAGCACAAATATTTTATATCTAATTCATATTTAGTTGAGTATAGAGTTTCACTAGCATGAATAATGCTCCTGAAACAAAAAGGACATTTAGGCTCCCATTAAACGATACACTTAATCTCTGCTTGCGCAGACTATGTGACTGTTTTTTTCGAATCGAATTGCATAGCTTTGGCGTGTAGAGACCCAACTCTCCTCGTGTAAGGAAAGCCTTAATCAATATTGTTAAATGGATTAAAACTAATACGCAATAAGATTATTTAAGTACAATATTGAATAAATACTCTTAACACGGAAGTTAGAAATGATGAACATTTTTCTATTTGTAAAAATACTTGAATGAAAAGAGTATTTCAAAATATAGAAACTTTGTTAAATTAATTTTATCACAACAATATATGTAGCAAAGCACAAATAAAATCCATATCACAACCAATTACATACATCAAAACAAAAAATATAATTGCATTATTATGTGAATATGTCCGAAAAAAGCACTGAACACAATTATAACAATAAGGCAATCAGAAATTTTGTCTTTGAATCTTACCACTTAAAATTAATATGAGGTTTTAGAGATTACTCCCTACAACTATAATCTATTAATCACAATCACAACATCAAAAATTCTAAGAAAAATAGTGAATATTTTTGGCATATTTGGTGTAGACTGTAGAGAAACTTTCCCGTGATAAAAAAAAACATGGTTTTCAAACTACGGTTTTCCTAAACTTCTGCAACTCCGGTCGAATCTTTTGTGTGGAAACTGTAATTATCATACACAGCACTCGAGTCAAGGTCAGTGATTTTCGTTAGATCGTTCTGAGATTCGGGTAACTGTCGTTCAGTCATTTGCTGTTCACTGCCTATAAATCGAAGATTCGGTTCGTTGTCTACTGTAGGATAAGATTGGGAGTCCTGAGATTCATTACCTATGCAAAACGAGATATGTATTACTAAATGCAAAATATTTTTATTACCCTTTGTAAAATTTACCTAGTTTTGCGCGTATCGCCTCCTGTTTAATAATGATTTCGTTTGTGATGTAAGTTTCGCGGCGAATTTGGTCACGTAATTTAACGGATTTGTCGGGAATACACCATCTCACGAATATCATAACTACAGCAACGATATTCTACGTTTCAAAGAAAGAGAATTTTTTTAATGCTTTGTGAACATTTATTGGCCAAATTATTTTTACCTCAAATATTACAACAAAAGCCAACCTTGCTGCAAAAATGATCCAATACATTGTAGTTCTTTCGTATTTATTAGGTGACCATGGAGGTTCCCTGAAGTCTGGATATCTATAGGATGAATAATACAAAAATAAATGAATATACGCTCGAACGAACGTTCTATAAAGAATTAGCACTACGGCAGATGAAATCCCTCTTAGTATCTTTTAAGGGATGCATAATTTTGTAACTCAAAAACTTGAAGATACCAAGGTTTTCGATTGTCAGGAAGAGGATAGTGATATTAGTAGCTGAGATAACTCTTTCTTGTACAATCTGAGTAAATTTCGATCCATCTTACGGAATGCTTCTTATCATTACATCTATAGAGCTCTCATCCTTCATTTTGTCGTACTTGCCTTGTCTCAGTAGCGGTGCAAAAAGTCGTGAACGTATTTGGGGATCTGCTTTATTGTTCGTCGTAGTCCTCTCCCATAATATCAAGGGACAGAAAGGGTGCAGCTGAGATAGGGTTTTCCCGCAGTGAAATAGGTGTAAGGTCAGTGGATTTAGCTAGCCATTGAAACAAATGGGCTACATCATGAGGCGCGCTAGCAAAGTTCGGATAGATGTTTCGAATGTCGGGATAAATTTGAGATAAATGTGAATTGAGGCGCGAAAAAACAAAACCTAGTATTTTCGGGTTATGCACAGGTTGCAAATAAAAACATCAGCCTTCCACTTAGAGTTCCTCTACCAGGTGGTAAGAAAAATCGCAGAATATTTAGACGCAGAAATTACCAGATTTTTACGGTCAAAGAATACCTCTTGACGACCTAGATAATTATTTACTAGGGAGTCGCATCTCATCTCTATCTCTCCCAGTGACGAGTACGGTCAATCATCAGCTTAGGTCACCAGTTCGATTCCATCCGGAGGTTCTGGAATTCCAGCAATGTAGATAGTGGGAGAGAGTGCCCCGCACTGTGGAACACCTAATTTGGTTTTCCTAAGCTTTGAACGCTTGGTTCGGACCTCGGATGAAGGATTGCCGTCCAGCTAGGTAATTATAGCAATCCAACGTAATGATATTGATAATGAATGTGTATATCAGAATGCAGCATATCAGACAGCAACATTCTAACTGAGTATGTGCGATAGGTGGGGTGGATAAGGGCCTCCAGCGTCCTTGCGACTGGGAACAGTATCGTAATTGGTCGATAGGATTCGGCGAGATTCGCATTTCACCGGTTTAAATAGGGTACGCCTTTTCTTCCAGATCTCCGGGATATTAAGCGTAGATAGAGACATGTTAAAGGCTGCCGCGTGATATAGACCAGGGTGAAATGTTTCATCATGGTCATCAAAATGCCATTAAGTCCAAGGGCCTTGGAGTTTTTAGTCTTCTCAATGGCTGCTTTAACTTGGTCCGTATATCTGGTTTTGAGTATTCAATAAATTGTCCATTGAACAGGCTGGCACATTGTTGAGCTTTGTCGATATGGTGACGACTGAATTTTATGGCTATATAACCTTTATCCTTGTTAGGGTTGGATAAGGCACGGGCAGTGCACCATAATTGAATGACACCTTCATTGAGGTTGCAGTAAATGATGTGCTCATTCTATTTCGACCTTCTATACTAACTCTTCTTTTAATCTGGTTGTGAGTCCCGAATTTCTTGAATCACCTGGATTGGCGCGAATTAGAAGTATTGAGAGCAGATGCGCCGAGATACTGGGAGCGCACAATCCTCTACACCACTTTTTCCCAACAGGTGATCCGCGGACCGGGGATGGTCCGTCAAAGACCCGTAGGTGGTCCACGGGGAGACTCTGGATACTTCTTACAAAAAAGTTATATTTTATTGTGACTAATTAAAGTCACATGCCAAATACGCGCTCTCATTATCATGTAACAGATTATCCAGTAAATACTTTGCTACTAGGTTTGTGATTATGGGAAGGCGATGGTGTGCTTAGGTTCGTTGCTTATAGCTCAATTCCAAAATTATTCTAATTATCAAAATTCGAACTCGATTGCAAAAATTCCAAGCGTTTTTCGCGCTAAACATTGTCACAAATCCGAGTCTAAAGACCTAGCTATACCATTTACTAAATAACTTTTAATCGACGGTAGCGCTTCGAGATCAGAAGACGCCTATTTTTGTGCGAGAAAAATCTCAGCTGGTGAGATATGACGTGTTGACGCGAACAAGACAGTTCTTCTCCCTTCTTTCAACCAGGCAAACAAGACAAATCTTAAATCATGCTTCCTACATGATGCCGTTTGTATAAAATATTAAGCCCAATGCCAATCGCTTTATGCTTTATCCGCTTTATCCGTTCTCCAAATAACTGTCTTTGTCTTAAGTCTGACCTGATTGCGATGAATAGCAATCTCAATGTTCATGCAATCTCCTGCAATGTTAGCAAATGTTTCTCAATGTCCTTTTCCCCTTAAAGTAATCCCCTCAATTTGTTATTATACCATCGAGAACTTTCCTCTCGTAATACGATCCTGGGTGTTTGACCCAAAATTAAAATTTGAGAAACACATTTTTCAAATATATATGGCTCTCTCTATCACATGTTAGGATGTTGTAGTTTCCGTGGGAGGTAGGCGATGAGTTGTGGTTTAGTTTTGCCTTCAAACTGCTGCTAACGCGTTGTATGTTCATCAATTTTTTAAGCTCCGTAATTTTATTTTTAAATTAATTGCACGATTTTGGTGTTGGCATAATTGACGTCAATGGCTCGAACGGTAGATTCAGATTTAGAAATGGGCAAGTGATGTTAGCTGGAGTGGATGGTGATTGAGGTCGTTCATACACCGACTAGCAGTATACGCAGTATACGTGGAGAAGACTTATATAAGATGGCATTCACATGGTCCATGTTTGTAGCATGCCGCAGTGAAATTAAGATGGACGGGGGGAGAACACAGACGCCTCACAATTCTCAAATTTGATAATGTAATCTAAAATGTTGTAAGTGAAGTTGCTTGCAGCATTCAAGCACAACGGAAGTCTGCAAGTCACCAAAATAGTTGAATAGAATAATAATATAAAACAAGCTTTATCTACTTTGGTATGTAGGAAATAAACAGGCAAAGTACGAAATGTTAACTGGCTTGCGTAGTTCCAACCCATACGATTTTGAATCCCGAGCAAATCTGCTATTTAGAAGGTGATTCTGTTGACCCAAAGCCTAAGTTTCATGAAATCGATTATATAATCGGTACCTCTTCCGAAAACGAAATAAAAATTAAAACAAGTAAAAGTAAACAATTGGACACATACCTGCAGATGGAAACGTTCTGTGTTGAATAAAGTGGTTCGCTCCCTCTTTGCAAATCCTTTGTATCAAAATATGCTAATGTATAGTTTAGGTAACCCGATAGTGAACCATCCTGGGAAAATGCCACTCTGTAAACGAGACGTGGCACAAAATCCGATGTGAAAGCAATAATAAACCCCTGGAATTATCATTCTTTAATGAGAACGAAACAATTTTCCGAGTTTAACAACTTTAAATCTTACATTGGTAATAACGCTCAATTTGCCAATACTATCAAGAATACGATACCATATTCCAATGTCGCGGACACGCTGTGAAACCGGGCGTCTGTGAAACGTTAGCAGTTTCTGTGCATCCAAGCGCATTTCCAAAATATTGTTCAGTAGAGCAAACAAAGGTGCCAACGGAAATGCGGCAACAAAAATTGTTACAAAGCCGTATTGAAGCACTTAATGAAAAAGTTAACATTAATAAAAAATGATTATGTTTGAAAAGTTAGCACAATCTTACCCATTTCCAAATATTCTGGAAAAAGGCTCCTTGATCCCCATTCCACTAGTTTCAAATCGTTTAGCCATCGTTCATTTTTATGTTTCGCCGAATGCGATTTTCTGTTGAAGTATCGAACACGCATCATATTTATGTATTTGAAAAACATTGGTATGACCATTTCCAGAACTGAGTTCATAGCCTGTTTTCCAATCATAATAATCGCCAATTGGATGCACAGCTCCATAAGACAGCTACCGAAACCACACTACAAAAGAAACAGCAAAGTGAGTGCAATATAAAAGAAACATGTTTGGAAGATTAAGCTTACCTCCTCTTGTCGGTAATCAAAAAATCTATTATATTTTCCAGGATGACCAATAAATTTCCCTTTAAAGAAAGCTATATAAAATATGGAAGCGTAATAATTAACAAACTGCAAAAGGTATATTTTGAGCGTCAGAGAATCATCAAATTCAGTTTGAGTTCGCATTAATTCTAATTCAGTCAAATATTGTGCCAGGTATGTGTACATCTGAAACAAAAACAGAGATTGTAGAATATTTCAAATTTGAGTTAAATCTCAGCCAGAGATGTCTTACATAATTAAAAACAAAAATCAGACACAAGTTAATGGATGCAGCTGTCGCTGTAGTGAACAGTAGAGCACCGGAAGTTGTCACTGAATCGCCATAAACACTTAACGCCGCCAACATTGACATTCTGTATAAAACCACGGCCAGTACAGCAGCCAGAGCCAACATTACTAGTAGTAGAACAATCGAAAAACTGAAAACTGTCGCGGGCAATTTCATACGCCAGAACGGTGGTTGTGGCTCTCGAGTATTTGTCACATAGTCAATCCGAACCTTTTTCACGTGAGCCAGCCGGGCCAAGTATTGTGGCCGCGGATGCTCTTCATACGTATCAAACCCAGTTAAATCCCAACGATGTGTAATTTCAGCCGAATAACGTTTCCATAATTCTAAGAATAAGGCCGCCCAAAATGACATAAAAACAGCGAAAAACACTGTGGTGGGATTGTCAATGAGATATGTAATCCGTGAGTAGACACAGGTTTCTTTCAGGTCCCAATAATCGCACCAATGGTCACAGAGTGGACACATTTTAATGTCAACGGGCGCTTTGCAAATATCATGGCTGGAAGGAAAAATGTGTGAATTTGTGACGGTTGATAGAATATCTACCGAACTCTTACCTAGTCTTGTTTTGATCTAGCGTCAAGTATGACACTAAGAAGCAGAAGAGTCCGACTAGAGACGCTAGTAATAACATGTAAGTGTAATAGCCCAGCCAAGCAAAATATAATCCTAAACCAAGGAAAACAACATGAGCTATAGTCGGTTAGAAAATGATAATAAGGGACTTACCTATCTTTACACCAAAATACTCCTTGATATAATCCAATGGCTGATAACGATACCATTTTCGTATAGAGGCCCACTCTTTATGTAAAAGGTGTCGTACGCTACCAGGCACATCGATTTCACCCTGAAAGAATCAGTTTAAGTTTATATTTCGGAACACATTAATACTACTCTTTCCATTGAATGTTTAAGCTTACATCATGTAATGGATAGGCCGCTAGATAAACTTGTTCAGATATCAGTCTTTCGATTCCAAATGCAAAATCATCACTTGGTTTCGTTGAAAATTTTTTCCTATCCAATATAAACTGCACTATTCTAGATCTAATGGCTGCAGTGAAAAAACACGCTTGTTCTAAATCAAATCTGCGGAAAATAGGAAACAAATAAGCACGACTTCTGCATCAGCTGAATTGAGGACTGGGCAACTTACAAATATTCCTTATCACGACTATATACAGCTGTAAAACGATGTGAGCGTTTAGGGAAATTTTGTTCGTCGACTAGAATATACTTAAGAACATGCATCCATGCACATTTGAGTTGATTGAACACAGAATTTGTAGTCTTTCGTACACCGCTAAAACCTGGGATCTAAAAAAAAAATATTGAAATTTTTATTGAAAATATTTATTATCGATGAAAAGATTGTAAGAATGCAATGTTATGATATATATTTTGTTAGCAGAGCGAAGCTATGACATGTTAAGGCACACGTAATATACTATGAATAACATAAATTTGGTAGTACATCCTGTATCCCTGTAAGATAGGGAGTATTTAAATCATGGATTTCCAACCTTTTGCTTATCGGGGCCACATTGGCTGAGAACATGTTTGAAGACAATTGGATGATTTGAGAATATCCGTACTTTGAAACAATTGGCACAAAAATGAAGAGCTATATTCAACTATCGACTATAATTTTGTTGCCCACAAGGACTGTCGCAAGACAGCGAAAGTAAAACCGAACGACTTTCACATCCATCGATAACGGGGTTCCGAAAAATACGTTGATGTAAATGCAAAAAAAGATTATGCCTCGTAATGTCGTTATAGTGAATCATATTCGAAGCCGTTCAGTGCCGTTCTGGAGATAATTTTCACTCCAAGCCGATTCACTTACCTGGGTTGCAATTTGTCAAAAGACGCCAACGAAACAGATGAGATAAAGCGACGGATACAACTAGCTAATAAGTGTTACTTTGCGGTCCTCCAAATTATGAATTCGAAGCTGGTGCACAGGAACACGAAGCTCCACGTGTATAAAACCATCATCCGACCTGTGCTATGCTATGGCTGCGAGGCATGGACCCTAACCCAAAACTCTGAACACCTGTTGGACACATTCGAGCGAAAGGTTCTCCGAAGAATCTTCGGGGCCGTTCGTGAACGAGGTGAATGGCGCATCCGATACAACCTTGAGTTGTATCAGCTGTATGATGAGCTACAGGTGTCGAAGATCGTGAAATTGCAGCTATTGCAATGGGCGGGTCATGTACAAAGGATGAACGACGATCGCATGCCCAAAAAGGTGATGAACGCGCAACGAGTGGACGGAGCCAGATTGCGTGGACGACCGAGAGCCCGATGGGAGCATTCTGTATGTGAGGACGCCCACCAGATGCTAGTCTTTCAGAATTGGAGGACAAGGTCGCGTGACCGCGACAATTGGAGGTTTTCAATCCAGGCGGCCAAGGCCCGACGTCGGGCTATCGTGCCATAAAGAAGAAGAAGCCGATTTAAATTAAGCGTTGTATTGGCAAGATAAAATTCGAGCGGACGTAAATCATTTTATGAACCTACGAGACCTTTAACATTACGAGACACGCCAAGAGCCTTTTCCTGAACCGGACGCAATAGACTACGCCACCACTGCTTTATTAATCTGGACAATTTTCCGCTCTCTAATATTTCTGATAATAATAATAAGTAATCTTGAGAATATTTGAAACTGGCGAAAAATAATCGGGTTGAATATTATTTTTCGCAAATTCTGTTCGTGTGTGTCCAAAAAATTGTTTCTATTTTTATACCAAAACTATGTGTGTCTGTTGCTATGGGTCATCAGAAATCGTTCGTCCCAATATCTTGCCGGGCCGGATTCACAGCCTCGGTGGGTAGCGGGTTGGACAGCCCTGATCTAAATGTTAGCTTATTACGGTCTATATGTGCTCTGTGGCCGTGATCGTTCGGTCCCCACTCTGTGAAATAGACACTCATAGAGAAACGAGTTTCCAAACTCGGCATGACTCGTCGCAAGTTTATTATTCAGAAGAAGATGATAAGAAATATTCGTATCGTAGAATACTAAACTAACAATGCGACTTTTAGAGTTAAAGTAACAAATGTAAATGTCAAAAAATGATAATATCCCATTTCATTTTTAGGTCTAGGTCTTTATCAAAATAAGTCAATTGTATTACATGTCGTTGCAAAGGTAATTTTGTGTAATCTCATGTGTCCTCGAACCATTTTACTGTAACTTTTACAGTTTTGAAAATAATTAAGAAAAACTGAAAAATGATCTCCCCTCCCCCTTAAAATCGAAATATCTTCAAAACGGCTGATCCTATCTGCGTGAAACATATTCCATTCGATTTAGAATGGCCAAATATATTAAAATTGTTTTTATAATTGTTTCCAAAACTCGGGTTTTTCGCCCCACTGTGTGCCAGTCCCACCAGACTTAACAAAGGGGGGCGCGGACTGAAAAATATTGGGGACGCTTGATGAAAAGGGTATAAGCTAATCCGTTTTAAAACTCTGCGTGGCATTGTTCAAACCAGCGAGTTGTGTTTCTAGTTGCAAGTTCTCTCCAAAACCTTGGGCTTGCTGCCATTTATACGAAAAACATAAATAGTTATCAGTAGACCACCTAGTGTTATTAACATTTGCCAGTAACTATTTTTTGGTCTAGGATGATGCTTTGAATGCTATCATATAATCTGAAGCGGCAAGAGATGCCTTCTCCAAACATCAAACGCACACCTAAACTGAATATCTACTAAAAGCGCCTACACAGCTCTGGTAAGATCAGTCTATTGGTGCGGGTGTTACCAGCTGCATTTCCACTCTAACATACTATAGAAACGTTCCGTGGAGAAAAGCAGGAATTTCCCGGAATCGGGAGGAGCCTTTAAACCTACATACATACCTTCTCCGACGCACTATGCCCTAAAAGGAGTTAAACCCGTAATAAACGGTGATTTTTTGGGAACTTTCTTTTTGGCAGCTCACGCGGGTTTCATGTCTTGTGTTACTGTCAAACATGTTCAGTGTGGTCTATAATTTGACAATGAATCGACTTACAAACGAACAACGCTTGCAGATTATTGGATTTTATTATCAAAAGTCATGCTCGGTTAAGAAAGTACAACGTGCACTTCTTCCATTTTATGGTCAGTTCGGGCAACCTTTCTGAAGCGCTACCGTGCGATGATTATGAACTTTTTTTTTGCCCAAAATGGAAGAGCTGGACTTGACTGACATGTGGTTTCAACATGACATCACGCGAAACCCTGGCCCAATTGAGAGTCGAGTTCGGTGAACAGTTTATTTCACGTTAGGTTCTGGCCAATTGGCCGCCTAGATCGTGCGATTTAACGCCTTTAGACTATTGTTAACTCCGAAGCTGTACATTTCTGCGAAAACCTGTTCATGAACATGTTAGAGAAAACATCATTGCGAGTCTAACTCGACATTAATCTTCAAAATGCGTTAAGCGGTATCACTACTTTTTTATAGTTTTTTTTATGATTCTGACCCTTTTTCGCAACGAAATTTTAGTGGGAATTTTTCAGCACGTCAAAATACATAAAGAACGAGAAAAATGCAACTTTTGCGACTAAAAATCTAAAACCGTTCAATATCAAAATTTATTTCATAATATGGAACTAGGTTATAAATGGCCAATTTAGGGCGGAGCCCATATTCCCCACTTATACTTCAGGGAACCCTTAAGGGAATCCTTATTAATTTTGAGATTTCAAGTGATCAATACTTAAAAAATAAAATTCAATTTTGATACTACTAGATAATCTATATATATAAAAATGGAGCGAAAAAAATGTATAGTAATTCATCAATTGAGAACGGCTGGACCGATTTGGTTAAATTTTTTTTCAGTTATTTGCAATTACCAGGAGAAGGTTTTTAAAACTCTCCGGAAAAGTCGGAAAATTGGAAAAATCGAAGTAATTCATCAACTACGAACGGCTGGACCGATTTGGTTCAATTTTTTTCAGTTGTTTGTAATTACCAGGAGAAGGTTTTTACAAAAGAAAATTTTGGAAAACCCTCCGGAAAAGTCGGAAAATTGGAAAAATCGAAGTAATTCATCAATTGAGAACGGCTGGACCGATTTGGTTCAATTTTTTTCTCAGTTGTTTGCAATTATGTACTAGGAGAAGGTTTTGACGAGAGAAAATTTTAGGAAAACCCTCCGGAAAAGTCGGAAAACTTGAAAATATTTTTTTTGCTTGCAATTTGCTTCTGCTCATATTGGCGTATCCCGACCGCATTGTGGAACAAATACAAGGACGAGATGCCTGACGACATTTTGCATAGAGTTCGCATAACAACTTCGAGTTTCGATCTTGAAATTAACGACGAGAAGCGCAACGAAGCGTTAGTTCTGATCAAAGACATGACCGTGCTCATGTGTGGCAGTCTGCTGTCGAAATTGGGAATGCCAGCGCCAAGTCGTTAGAAGGACGATGCAATTAATCGCGACTTGCAACGGGAGCAAGCTTATGATCGAGAAGAGCTGGCCGAACGAGTTCTAATAAATGTGCCGCTTTTGAATGCCGAGCAGAAGAACGTATACAATTCGCTTATGAAGGTTGTTGACGATGGAACAGGAGGCATTTGCTTTCTCGATGCTCCTGTTGGGACAGGCAAGACATTCATCATTACGTTGATTCTGGCAACAATTCGGTCAAGATGTCAAATTGCGATGGCTTTTGCATCCTCTGGCATTGCTGCTACATTGTTGGAAGGCTTCCGCTTTGAAGCCGATGCATCTACTCTCGGCTGAGAAGCCAACATGCACAATCACCAAGAGTTCGGCAACAGCGAAATTGATGCGAGAATGCAAAATCATCATTTGGGATGAATGTTCGATGGCGCATAAACGAGCTTTGGAGGCAGTTGACCGAACGATGAAGGACTTACGAGGTGATTCGATACGATTTGGTGGGGCTCTAATATTACTCTCCGGAGATTTTCGTCAAACGCTTCCCGTCATCCCGAAATCTACTGCTGCGGATGAACTTAATGCATGCCCGAAATTGTCATCTATGTGGCGGCATGTCAAGAAGTTGAAATTGACTACGAACATGAGAGTCGCATTGCTGAACGACCCATCGGCTGCTGAATTTTCAAA
Source organism: Microchrysa polita (assembly GCA_949715475.1). Classification (NCBI taxonomy): domain Eukaryota; kingdom Metazoa; phylum Arthropoda; class Insecta; order Diptera; family Stratiomyidae; genus Microchrysa; species Microchrysa polita. The sequence continues at coordinate 48,375,082 of OX454420.1, forward strand.
AAATCGTACAAATCCGTTGACACCGTGATCGACGAGGATGAAGCGCCAACTATTCGACGGAGTTTTTGAGCTCGCTTGATGTGCCAGGCGCCCTGCCGCATAATTTACAGTTACATGTTACGGAATCTGAATCATCCGAAATTGTACAACGGTTCGCGGTTGTCCGTCAAGAAACTGATAAACAAGGTGATTCAAGCGACGCGACGACCATCAAGGGAAAATTCAAAGGAGAGGTCTCCCTTGTTTTTTATAGAAAGGAGAAGAAAACTTTCCCTGAAAGCGTCAGCCATTGCCCACCTTTAATTTTGTTAAGGAGAACTGTGAACCAACTATGCCCGACATTTTGCATCTTCAACCAAAATTCCGTGGGTATTTTGTCCGGTCCGACTGCCTTTCTGCATTTCATCTTCCTCTGAGGTCAGGGAGGAAATCTGACACAATTAGAAATCTTAGTAACCACAAAATGTAAGAGATTTACAATTTTTTAAGGATGAATGAAATGATTTGATGAAATGCCCAGATATGAAATGTATAATAACATTACCTTCACAATGGCAAACTATATTGAATGAAAAAAAAAAATATTCATTAACGCACTCTGGCATCTATCAAAATAGAGTTAAAATATGAAACATATATTTACCAATCTGAAACAAATGTGACAGTGGATGCAAACATACAATACTCTTAAAACTTGTGTTTACCGAAAAGCATTACAATATCGAGACAGACAGAACTTTAGCCAGACAGAAAGAACTTTATTATGGGGTTAATAACATTAACTGTTAGTAGTCCTAACAATGCATACCATTTAATTAAGTGATCATTAAAAAAAAGTGATAACACAGACGTTTTTGTTAATACGCATACAAATTCAAAAATGATTTGACTGCGATAAAGCCAGCCTGGTAGGCATGACTCAGCGCTGAACTTCCTTAGATATTAGGAAGAGTAGCTACATCTTTCCAAATAATTATACATGGTGTCCCATGGGTCAACGTCAAGCCGAGCGGGAGTGGATGATAGCGCGCATGGTGCCCGCTACGAAAAAGATATGGAAAAAGATTGGAATGTGTGAAATTCCAATTTTAGTAAAAAAAATTACGTTACTTACCCAATTTGCAGTTTATGAATCTCTCTCTTGTTTAGCTCAAAAATACCGTGGAATTTGGAATTTGAAAAATATTCTGACTTAAATTAGGAATAATGGAGCAAATGTGATACCGTTATGTATGTATAGCGCATTTTGTTACTATTATAGTGCAAAAAGAAAATTTTTGAAATATTAGGATTTACGGTTACAATACGTGAACCAGGCGTGCATTTTTCGTCTTTCTTTTGGTTGCATATAACTGTAAAAATAGGCAACTAGATTTTTTGATATTTTTTTTTTCGTAGCGGGCACCATGTGTGCTATTATACACTTTCGGCTTGACGTTGGATTTGGAACACCGTGTATTTATGATTATTATTACAAAAATGTCTGTGATATATCTATTAATGTTATCTATATTAGACATTACAAGAAAACACATACACCATTTACCGCCACAAGCCGCCTATTCCACTTCTTTTTTTTCTCTCTCACCATGTTTATGAAGACAAATGAGTACAGGCACAAAACAAACATTTATTAGCAAACCTTAGGCATTAAAGCGTCGTCAGCAACATTGAGAATTGTCATTCTAACCTTTTGCGATATAAATTGTGCTGCATTCGATAAAACACTTATTCCTTCATTCTTATCAACTTGACAAAGCGACTGAAATCGGTTTTTATATTAATAACCATACAATGAAAAGATAAAAAAGAAAAGAAAGCAAATCAATATAAAGATAAAAATGAACAATACACTATTCCCTCTAACGTCGAATTGAATGTAACTACCATACTACTTGCTTGATCGAAGTTAAAAAATTTAACAATAATATTTGTTGAAAATAACGTATGGTATTATGCAATATGTATGTCACTTACCTCCTTCATTGGCATACGAAGTTTGAGAATTTCACTATAACGTCTGAGAACTTCAAATGGAGCGTGTATCTGAAAAGGGAACCATTTAAAAACTAATGTTCCACTTTACCGAGAATACAAAACAGCAATTAAAGGATTTTCTTACTTTATCAGCTAGACTGAATCATATAGCATTAATCTGTAATGAATTCTACTCACCTTAACAAATGTTAAATCATTGTCAAGCGTTTCGCGTTCCAATTCTAAACCTTCTTTTTTCAAATTTTCTTCAAAAACTTCTCGCTTTTTTGCCTTCGTTCTTTCCACCGATTCATCTTCATCCGGATTCCAAGCCAGAACAAAATCAATTGAACGTTTACCATCGGCAAAGAAAAGTGAATTATCAACGGAAGAATTTCTACATGGATTGGCAGGAGCAAAATAACAGTTGGTTTGATTATTGTTATGGTTCGGCTTCGACATGGTAGGACTATTGCAACCACATTGTCTGGTCGGCTCGCTATCCGTTTCGTTCCTGGAAAAATTAATACGCTTATTGATTGTGCTTGCATTGAAGGAATTTTCTTACGTATTATTTATATAGTAAACACGATTCATCTTTATGTGCAACTAACTAGAAGCTGGCGAAATGTAAATGTCGTGCAAAACTACTACTACTAGTAATTATTGTTACTCAGGCCAAACGGCCTAACTACGGAATGTCACACCCTTTTAATGTCTCTTGGGAGTTAAGTGGAAAAGTAGCAAACATTAGGCAGAATAGAAAAGTATTTTATTTGTTCAGTTGAATTGAACTGAAAGGCACACATAAGTACATAGGTATAATGCCAATATGTATATAGCAATACAAAATAGAAGTAAATACAATGCAGAATTTTGGCTGACTGGTAGGCACTTGTTACTATTATTTTACTAATAATGGGGTTTCACAACACATTCGTTGTTTTTGTGACCCATACTACTCATTCATAACTTTGTAATTTTAGAATTATATAATAATAAATCTGAGAAACCTGACAAGTGACAAGCCCACTAGGAAAAATTATAAGTCCTTCCCGGAGAAGGTTTTTAGAAGGTATTTTTCATTCCCAGGAAGTAATTGCGGAGGGATTGCGTATGAAATAAAAAGCAATGTGAAATCATTCTCGGGGAGGCATTTCGAAGGTGTCTAGAATGATTATTTTTCATTCGAAGGAAGTGAAAAAGAGGACTTTAGAATGAGTTTAAAATGTAAATGCAATTCATTCACATTTATGTGGTAAACACACAATTTTGTTATTTTTTTTAAGTACCAGTTAATCGCAGTAATCAATCTGCGCATAAAAAGAAGTCTTATTTTTAGTGGAAAATTACTATTCTATAAGCTTTTTCTAATTCATTCCGAAGTACTGCCAATAAGGCCTTTTTAGAAGCCCTTACTATTACATTCCGATTTACTTTTGCTTTTGCCTTTTGTAGAAGCCCTTACTGTTTCATTCCAAAGAACTAAATATAAGGCCTACAAAGAAGTTTTTTTTTAATCATTCCAAAGTACTCCCACAGAATGCCTTTTTATAATGAATTCTTTCCGCGGACATGGCTATGTAAAATGGTAGATATAAAGGTAGGTAAAAAGAAGGCATTCCTTCCTTCCTAGAAAGTTCGGAAGGTCTTATTTCGTGGACTTTTTCCTAGTGGGAATTAACACACAAAATGTAATTTCAAATGTAGTGTTATATGAAAGGAGAAATAAGTGTAATAAAAAATATAAAAATATCAAGGTGCTTTCAGGTGAACGACCAAATATACCAAATCGTTGTCCCAAGTAACCCAAGCATTTTTCGGGCCGTCAGCGAGCGAGATGAATCCGGTACAACCACGAGTTGAATCAACTATATCATGAACTAAAAGTGTCGTGGAACTACAACGATCGTAATGAGCGGGACATGTACAAAGAATGATGTCCGAGAAGATGAGGAGCGCGGAATGAGTGGATAAAGCCAGATTGGGCGACCGAGAGCTCAATGGGAGCAATCAGTAGGGGAGGACGCTCACTAGCTACGGAACTTCACAAACTGGAGGACGATTTCTCAACGCTAAAGGCAACGGATTAACATACCACAATGATGAGCGGGTTTTATGTACTTAATACCTCAAATGTGTGCGTAAATTCATATCCAACGATATGCTGCTCCAAAAAGATAACTACACCAATCTGGCATTGGACATCTGAGCTTCAAATACAATTATCTATCAAATAAATACTTCCAACCAAAAAAAAAGTACATAAATTACGCAAGTCAATTGTAATAATGAACCTACGGAAGACGAGGGATTGGCGTGGCCGTGTAGGCCAGATAAACCTAAATTGAGAAAACCCTCTCTGGAAAACCCACGGCGATGCGTCCTCGCAGACCAGCTCAGCTACTGGGAGTAACGGGATGGGTTTTTTTTTGTGCGAGTTTCCCGCTTCCATCATGTTCGACAATAGTTATTCACGCATCTGCTCGAAATTCAAAATAAAACTTTTATACAAACGCGAAAACCTAATGGTGACGCTTACGCGTAAAACTCTCGAAAATTTAACAAAAAGGCAAAAGTCCCGTGAAGGGACTTGGGCCGCATCAGCCAGACAACCTAACCAAAAATCGGTACTAAGGTCATACGATATAAAAAAAATAGACATATCCTTGTTCATTTCAAGTCACGTGAGCCGTTCGGTCTTAAATGGATTGTTATGGGCGCCAGCTGGAGTGGGTCCGCGGGTCTTCACCCTCCCCAAGGATTGAATTCTATTGGGATCCCCCTAATGTACAGTTAGCGCGAATATGGAAAAGTTTTTTTTTAATTTATTAAACGAAAAGTTTAATAAAATACCCGTAAGGGGGAGGATAAAGGTTGAAAGGCTCCGGCCGATTCCTATATCCTTTTCAGTTGTGGCATAACTGCGGACCCTTAGCTATGCAGGAGGAGCTTCATAGGGTGAGCGGCTCCGGCCAATTCCTATGTTTCTCTACGGGGCGTTACTTTCCCGCATTATCCGAGTAACCGCTGCGCCTGAGTGCTGTATTAACAACTTCAGCGTCTCAGGTTACTAAACGTAATAGGGTGACAAAAACCGAACAGACAATCACCGAAGCAGCACCCCCGAGGCCTCTCCATGATGGACCTCTTTCGTTTTACGAATACTATCATGGTTAAGCGATGGGCCGACAACCCAAATTCGTACAGAATTTTCACAAGTGGAAAACCTTCGGGCCACAGGGAGTTTGGAGTGGCGTTCATTGTAAACAATCAACTTAAGCCGCATGTGATCGACTTCAAACCCATAAACGAGCGGCTGTGTGCGATTCGCATTAAAACCCGGTTCTTCAATCTCTGGCGCATGCCCCCACCGAAGTCAGTGAAGACGCGGTTAAAGACGAGTTCTATCACCGCCTAGAAAATCTTTTCGATTCACTTCAATCAAATGATGTCAAATTGCTGCTAGGGGATTTTAACTCCAAAGTCGGAAATGAAAGTTGGCATAGGGGGATTACTGGAGGGTATAGCCTCCATGAAGACTGTAACGACAATGGCCAACTCCAGATCAACATACCGTCAACCAAATTTACCACGTCCTTGTCTACAAGAGATAGCATAATGGATGTTCGGTCCTATCGTGGAGCAAATATCGACTCTGACCACTATATGGTGAAGGCGACTTATAGGTGCAGAATTTCTTCGGTGCACATTTCTTCGAGGTTCAACCCGGCAAAATTTTTTGCGGTTGACAAATTGTTGGATGATGCCACGGTGGTCACTTATACGACTGCCCTTGAGGAGAAGCTGACGCCCTTGCTAAATAACATCAGCAACAAAGGCGCCCTTGAGATCTGGGATACACTCAAAGACACCATCAAAGAGGTCGCAGAGGAGGTTGTGGGATACAAAGCCCGGCGAGCCCGAAATGATTGATTTGATGAAGAATGTCAAAATGCGGTAGATGCTAAAAACGAGGCATATCGCCAATGGACTGAACGCGCAACTAGAGCCAAAAAAAATCAAAATATGACGAGCTTCGACGATTTTCGAATAGGTTAATTAGGCGTAAGAAACGTAAGCATCTTGACGAGCAGTTGATGCAAATAAACCAAAGACTAGCTAGTAGGAACAGTAGGCAAGCGTACAAGCTGATTAATTCAATTAAAAGTGGATACCAACCCAGGACCAGCCTCTGTAAGGATAAGGATGGCAATATCATTAGCGACACCGATAGCGTTGAGCTCCTCAATGTTCAACCGAACAACCCCACACAAGAAGCTCCGGAGCTGATGGCTGAAACAGGCCCTCCCGTTCAACCCCCAACAGTAGAAGAAGTTGATCTCGCCATGCAAGCACTAAAACATAATAAAGCCCCGGGCGCTGGCGAGATTTCAGCTGAACTGCTGAAGCATGGTGGGGAGAGCCTTGTTAAGGCTATACACACACTTATCGTTAAAGTATGGAACGAAGAAATAATCCCGGAAGATTGGCGAAAAAGTATCATTTGCCCAATCCACAAAAAAGCGGATAAGTTGAAATGTGAGAACTACAGAGGCACCTCATTAGTTTGTACGACTTATAAGATTTTATCTAAGATTCTGGAAAATAGAATTAATCCGTACGCAGAAGAAGTCATTGGCGAGTACCAAGGCGGCTTTAGACCTGGTCGTTCGACGACAGATCAGCTTTTTACAGTGAAGCTTTTACTCCAGAAGTGCTGGGAATACAACATCGACGTATACCAAATATTTGTTGACTTCAAGCAGGCATACGACAGTATCGATCGAAGCGTACTGTACAACATTCTGCTGCATTTTGGTATACCGGCTAAGCTAGTGCGACTCATAAGGATGACGATGACTAATACCGTCTCGCAGGTCAGAGTTCAGAACAGACTCACTGACCTATTTGAAACTCGTACTGGACTCAAGCAAGGCGACGGGCTGGCGCCGACGCTCTTCAACCTGGCTCTGAAGTATGTGATTCGAGCCATGAATCTGGACAGCAGCGGAACGCTACTCATTAAATCGACTCAACTAGTAGCCTACGCCGACGACATCAACATCATTGTCTCGAAGATTGGGTGACGCAGAAAGCGTTCTGCATAATCTCAATAACACCGCCAAAGAAGTTGGGCTACATATCAACGAATCTAAGACCAAGGTCATGATGCAATCAAAAACTAGAACGCCAGTAAATTCAGCTAATAAGTGGTATTTTGCGGTCCTCCAAATTATGAATTCGAAGCTGGTGAACAGGAAGACGAAGCTCCACGTGTATAAAACCATCATCCGACCTGTGCTATGCTATGGCTGCGAGGCATGGACCCTAACCCAAAACTCTGAAAACCTGTTGGACACATTCGAGCGAAAGGTTCTCCGAAGAATCTTCGGGGCTGTTCGTGAACGAGGTGAATGGCGCATCCGGTACAACCTTGAGTTGTATCAGCTGTATGATGAGCTACAGGTGTCGAAGATCGTGAAATTGCAGCGATTGCAATGGGCGGGACATGTACAAAGGATGAACGACGATCGCATGCCCAAAAAGGTGATGAACGCGCAACGAGTGGACGGAGCCAGATTGCGTGGACGACCGAGAGCCCGATGGGAGCATTCTGTATGTGAGGACGCCCACCAGATGCTAGGCTTTCGGAATTGGAGGACAAGGTCGCGTGACCGCGACAATTGGAGGTTTTCAATCCAGGCGGCCAAGGCCCGACGTCCGGCTATCGTGCCATAAAGAAGAAGAAGAAACGAAAAGTTTAACACAAAATTAGAGTACATAACGACTGCAATAAATATACCCAACTTGTCCTGTCTTCTTTCGAACTATAGAGATATGGGGGCGTAATTTTGTTGTGGCATAAGTATTTTGACAATATTTAACTCCTGGATTGCACATTCGCAAGAATTGATGGACAAAATATATGCTTATAACTTTTTGAGTTCCTTATTAATCTTTAATCTATATATATAAAAGAAAGTCGTGTTAGTTACACCATTTATAACTCGAGAACGGCTGAACCGATTTTCATGATTTTTGGTTCGTTGGATTTGGCTCGGGCCGGAATAACATAATAACTATCGAAGCATGCAAAAAAATCACAATGAGCCAAAATTCACAATAGGTTTCTTTTTTGGCTTTTTCTGCCTATATTTCTTGATGGTATCAGCGGATTTCAGAAAATTTTCTCCATAGGATTGGCGTTTAGCCCAATTGAAGGAACAACTATCGATGCATATGAGAAATTCACAATGAGCGGAAGTATGAAGACAAACATACCTTTTCCTGTATTTTTTGGGCGAATTACCGATTGTTAGTACGTGTACCCCAACAGGTTGGTCTATACAAGCAGTATATGTATGAACAGGAAATTCACAATAGGCAACAATTCACAATAACTTTTTTTTTTCATAATTTTGTCTTTATTTTTTGATCGTTTAGCGAACAGAACTGCAACCGATTAGGTCTCCTCCACCAAAAGCAGAGTAATTATTGAAACATGCAAAATATGTATTCACAATTATCAAATTATAAGAACAGTTCCTTTTCGTACAGTTCATAAATGAGTTGCTGGATTTCAGTAAATTGATTCCACTGGATTTGCCCTACCCATTGAAATAAGCCGAACATTCACAATGAGCAACAATTCACAATGAGTTTTTTTTATATTTTGGGTTATATTACTTGAATGTTTTGACGTAATTTTGGAATATTGCCCTGCTAATTTAATCCTCATCCTGAATATCTGCATGAAATTGAAACTCAAACAAATTCACAATGAGAAAGAAAGAAGAATGTTTTCACAAAACTTGCATTTATCTCCTGAAAGGATAAGCCAATGCAGATAAATTTTTTGTTCTCTTCTAAAAAACAATAATAAAATTTTCTATTAGAAAGTTTAAAAAGCAGCTTTTTGGTCCTTTGGCCGTCATTTGCAACGGTTTAGACCAGCGGTTTGGTCTCTATCTAACGTGCGAAAAAATCTAAAACAATTCTGCAACGTTCCTAAAACGACCGAAGTTTCGTATTACCGCTTCAAAAAAAAAAAAAAATTTTAAATAGCCATTTTTAGGTAACAAGATGATTTAAAAAAATTTGCCTCACCGGATACCTATCCATCCATATAGTTATTCTGGTGTTTTGTTTGTTTTATTTTGTTAGTTGTGTTTCACAAGATTTTCCGATATTTTTTAAACGAATTACAGAATTTCAGTATGCTTACTCTAAATCATTGGTCTCTACTCAGTGAAGAGTATATGGTCACCTATACTACAATACGTATCCATTGAAACGTAGTAAAAATTACAATTACTAAAATTGTGAAAATGCTTCATTCTCATACCTTTGTCTCTATCGTCGGAATAGCTTAGTGGATTTCAGTAAGATAAGGTCCATCGGATATGTCTACACCCCGAACAAGAGAATAACTGCTATTGAAACACGAATAAAATTCACAAAAGGCAAAATTATGAAAACAAATTTTTCTGAAAATTGAATAACTGTCGTCAAATATTTGCGGATTTCAATAAATTTATTTGACTGGATTGACACTTGAACGACAGAGTTAATGAAGACAGGTCTTCCCCACATTAGCCCTTACAATTCTATGTAATTTTAGTAAATTCGACCCTCCTTGGTTTCCACCTCGAACTGTGAAAAGTTGCAACATGCGAAAAATTTGCAATGTGTTAATTTATGGCGACCATACTTTTGAGCAGATTAGCGGATTTTGCTCTATTCTGTTCCTCGCCTGATTTATCACCGCTCTCATCAGCAGTGAATGATTTTCAATCCTCAATAGCAGAATACCTATATAGATATCTGCAACCCGAGAGAAATTGTGAAAGCAGTTTATATTCTTCATTTTTTTGGCTATATCTATGTTTATCAAATATCCGTTCTTCCGCTAAATTATCTCTCCCGTCCCCTCTCTCTTCTATAAACACCAACCGAACAGCTTCTGAAACATTCAAAAATCGATCGAAAATAATGTGAAAGCGGTTGAACTTCCTCAGCTTTTGCATATTTCAGCAAATTTTGCTTTCGCTTGGAAAGGCTGGAAAACTAAAGAAACCTTTTGCCTTATCCTATTATTTCAGTTAATTTGTACAGCAAAAGTTCGAAACTGAATTTTGAGATTAATTTAGTCTCGAAAGTCAATTAGACGGATTAGAGGATTTCAGTTAATTCGCCCCAACGTATTGCTCACTCTGCCCTATTCATCGGAATAAGTTAAAGCGAAATTTTGAAGGCAATCTCTTCTTACATTATTCAGCCTATTTCACCTGAATTGATAAGCGAAAATTTGTAAATGCCACCCTGTACTCCTCCTATCAACCACGACCAAGTACGTGGAGCACCTGCCAAAAATTCTGCCAAATTCGCCAATACAAAAATTATTTATGTAGCTTTTGTCTATATCATGAACGGATTTTACGACTTCAGTAAATTCCATCCCCTCCCCCCAAATTGACGACCAGGATCAGCAGGATAGCTTATAATCCGCTGGAAATTTGGAATTCACAGTCCAGTTGCCTATATATGCATTTAATCTCCTTCTTTGTCGAATTAGATTTCAGGATGATGAATGAATAATTATTTTGTACTGTTTTTTTTTTTTGTTTAACGGGAAAAACTCTTCACAATTTGAAAAATTGGCCAATAATACTATTGAAGCAATTGCTTGAAGGTATAGAATTGTCTATTTAAGCAAATTTCTACATGCAACTGAAAAACTCCCACTTGCAATAACTGAATTCGTTTTGCCATATCTATTGCCACTAAATGACTTAGTTTCACGATTTGCTACTGCCGAATCAGAAAAATAGGCAGGAGAAAAATACTAAAAGAGTTTGCTCATTTCCTCATTTTCTTATGCTTTTCACAAACAAATTCGATGACCTTAGTGATTTTGCACCACCCTGGCGTGTAGTTACATCTGAAAGTAGGGCGAAACGACACCCTAAATAGCGAAACAAGCATTCAAGCATGTAAAAAGTTCACAATGAGTACAGTTTAGGAAATTTGCCCCACCACATTGATCTCCAACATCAACTGACCGAATTATCGGATTTCAACATGTAGAAAAGTTACAGTGAGCAAGATTATGATGAAAACTCTTTCTTACATTCTTCTGCCTATTTCTATTCAATTTCGGTAGACTGCACCCTACACGGCTTCCATCTAATTGATGACCAGAATTTCTAACGAAAAATTTACAAAATTTGCCAATACAAAATTACTTGATGTACAACTTTTGCCTATATACGAGTACGTATCTCTTGAATGAATGTTAACATTTCTGTGATTCCTTTTCCCGAATTTATAACCAACCCAAATAGCTATGCTGCTATTGCTAACGAAACATCTGGAAAGTTATGAAGGCAGTAATTTGTCCATACGTTTGCCTATATTTCTTGATCGGATTACCGTGTTTCAGAAAATGGGACTAATTCCATGATCCATCGCCAATATTCCTGGAACGGATTTCAGAAAACCTTCTTAATGGCTTACACCCCCAATAACCCAATAGCATTTGATATCTGGGACATTGTTTCTCGGCACGAATTGGCGGATCTCAGTAATTTGGTCCCCTTCAGCACAAGAACCCCTATTCCTACTGAAATATCTGCAAAAAAAAATGTTCAATGCCAAAATGATTTTCCACCTCCTTTTCGCAGATTAGCGGATTTTTGTGTATTTTCCAAATAAACATCTGACTAAGTGCTATCCTCAGTAGGAGACTCATCTGGAAAATTGATCGAGAAAAATCAACAAGGCAGCTCATTTTCTGATGCTTTTGTTAGTCTAAGAAACTTAGGATATTTGCTCGGCAAAAATCCTACATTGGAATCTTTTTTGCAGGATGGTTGGTAATTGCCCCCGGATTATGGGAAAAAAAAGTCCCAAGCGAATGGGGGTCCGCAACCTTATAAAAAGGGGGAAAGGGGGGTAATTTTTGGGTTTTTTGGGATTATTTAAAAAATGGCAAAAGATACAGAAAAATGATTTGAGGACAAAAAGACTACACTAGCCGGCATATGTATTTTGACATCTGGTACTCTCGAGCCAAGATACTGATTTTGTTTAACTAGAGAGAATAACGGTAAATTTCTTATAAGGAAATCAAAGTACATATCAACAGCAATAAATATGCTCATTATTTTTCCTGTCCATTTTCGCATTCTCTTGCTATAAAGAAGAGAACAGATTGTTGCGAAATTTTGGTGCGACATAAGGATTTTGACAATATTTAAATCTTTGATTGTACGCCAATTTCTCTGGAAAAAAATGGATAAAACATAATTTTATTGATGACAAGCTGGCCCGGCGAACTTCGTATCGCCTCAACTTTTAAATGCTACGAATGTCTGAGTGCGGCAAAAGTACTGAACTCCGCGAATGTGTTGAGGAGATACAGGCATAGCCTAAGAAAATTGTTCAAGATCATGCCGTTCGATGGACATATTTTGGCTCAATTTTCTTTCACTATGCCTGTATCTCCTCAACACATTCGCGGAGTCCAGTACTTTTGCCGCACTCACACATTGGTAACATTTAAAAGTTGAGGCGATACGAAGTTCGCCGGGCCAGCTTGTTTTAAATAAAAGATATCAGCAGTAGCTCGAAACATTAACAAAAAATCATAAATTAGAAGTTTGGATTGAGCATAGACCAATGTTTCATTATCAAAAATATGATGCATGTCGAAATTATTTTCATTTTTTTAACTACAGGGTGGGCAAAAAGTACCTTTCCTATTTATATATGTAACTAGCTCTCTTCGTTCGCATTATTGGCTTCACTCACAACTTGACACTAATTTGAATGCCAAGCAACCTGCTAACTATAATTTATTGGGATCGACCTCTCGATGATGAAACCAAAGTGTATAATGGAAACAACGCGATAGATTTCCGTCAGGGGGTTAAGCGGTCAAAGCAATACAACATCAACAGTACTCAACCCCCTGACTGATTGATGAGACTGCACATGCCCTTCAACTATATTAGCGTGAGTTATCTCGAAAATCATTAATTAATAAATTTCTATTAAATATGTCAGCACACTCATTTACTCAGTTTTTCGTGCACTAAAATGTGCGCACGCCACCTACACGGTTCATACTAACCCAGAAACCATCATACATCCAGGTTGACGGTTGTCTCTGACCACCCTGTGCACTGATTGGGGAAGAAATTCCAATTACCCTTTAGGCAATTTTGTCGTGAGTTCGGCAACACCTCAACTGTGTCGCTCCGCCAAAGGATTGCGGATATATCAACGGATTTCCGCTGTAGTACGAAGCTGATTATGAAATTGCTGTGACCAACATCCAGGATATATGTACGCAAAAACGTAGTCATATTTATCTGAGTTACACTGTATTTGATCCAATGACAACTAAATATTCCATACATACAAAATGGAATTTAGATTAACCGCTACTTCCTTTGAATTGAGACTTTCAAAATTTAAAACGGATAAAACAAAAAAAAGAATCATCCAAATCGGTCCAGTGGTTTAGACGTTTACTTGCAACAGACACAAATACACATCCATTTTTATATACAGGGTGTCCCGCTCTTGGTACATACGATAATGGGTGATAGTACAGCTCATTTGGGTACAATTAATGTTCTACATGTCGTGCTCTGTGGCCGTGACCGTTCGGTCGCCACTCTGTGAAATAGACACTCATAGAGAAACGAGTTTCCAAACTCGGCACGACTCGTCGCAAGTTTATTATTCAGAAGATGATTAGAAATATTCTTATCGCAGAATAATAAACTAACAATGCGACTAGGAAGTGGTATGGCTGACAACCATATCACACTCCGAATTCAGTTGCCTTTGTAACGTTGATAACGTAGTCATCAACGCACCATGCTCCACTAGGAGTTACGGTAATGAAGAGAATGTTCTACATGACCCCTCTATCGTTAACCGTTATAAAGTTATAGCATTTTTTGTTAATAGTGTCAGGAACCTCGACTTGCCGAGCAAAATCACTATTTGCCACACTCCCGAATATTTGATCCGAGGTTGGACTTTACTTTCTGAAACTCCACAAAATTCTACATAAAATAACTGTTTTGCCAATTAAATAATTTAAAACCCTACCCAGATACAACCATTCAAACTTTTAAGAAATTCGAAAATTGACCTGTATATGCTCATACTAACCAATATTTGTGATAAGTTTCATATCCGTACCCATAGCGGTTGAGACAAACAGGGGAGGGGGGAGGGTATACTGTAAACTCAATTTTAACAACCAATAACTCCGTTACCGTTACTCGAAACTGGAATAAAGTAACTGATATGAAATGTACTCGTTGTGCCCTTTGATTTGAATACCCACACGCCCTCTCCAATAAAAAGTAAAAAAAAGTCTACTTTTCCCACCACTTCGCGACACCTTGTTAAATTTATCCTACCAGGTCTAAGCTATTCATGCTAAAGAATGTAACCATTCTACTAAATTTCATGTCGATCGGTTTACCTATTCGCGAGTTATTTAGTGAAAAGACGGACAGACACAAATCAATTTTATAACTTTTTTTTTATTCTTAAAAACCCTAAAAATGTAAAATACATAAAAAACGGAAATATGTACATACAATACAAGTAAAAATACCGGCGTACAGAGGGCTGCGCCCGCAATACGAGGGTTTTTTTAGAATTTTAATGCATAGTGAATATTTTTTGTACATATATTTTATAAGCAATAAATAAGTATTGTGCACAACATTAATGAAATGCTTCCTGTAAATCTATTTTTGGATTGGTCTAATTAAAGGTGGAACAGAATGAAAGGCGCTAGCCTTACTATTTAGCCAGTTTGTATAAAAGTAGGTACTCCAAGGCAAATCTAAAGGCATTTTTCGATTTAAGATTTCTGATGACCTTTAAGCAAAAAGAAACTCAATCAAACGTAAGGATGGCTTGGCTTTATATATGAACTGAATTATTAGCTGTAAATCTACCGTTACTGTTTTTTTTAATCAAGGAAAAGCAACTTATGTGAAATGATTCCATTGTGTTCCCTGTCATAAGAGCCAACGCAAGCTTTCCTATGAGTATTGAACAAGTATACTTTTGCTGCTATTCAGGGACACCCTGTTACCTTGGTTCTACTAACTTCAAAAATTTTTGTGGCAAACACTATTACTATTCTATGCACTTCCACCAAATTTCACGTTCATTGTTTCATCAAGTTAAAAGATATACATAGAAGAAATGCTTAAGAGGCTTGCATTGTGAAAGACCCTTACTAAATACTTATTTGGCTATATTTCCGGTTTGGATACAGTTATTCGAATGAAAATTCGTAGACATATTCTAAATGTAATTTTCTAAAAACCCTTAGCAGAATTTTCATATTTGGAAACCTAAGAGGGGCTACACACGAACAAATTGAAATTTTACAAATTTACTGTTATTTACTTTTCCTTTACAAAAGTCAACAGTCTTAATATTTAACGTATATAAGGCCCTACTGACCAATCTTTGTGCAAAGTTTCATATCGATCCCTATAACGGTTTAGAAAAACGGAGCTCGAAAAGGAAGTTTAACTTTAAACGCCAATAACTTTTTTACCGTTACTCGAAACTGGAAAATTTTAACTGATATGAGGTCTACTCGTTTAGATCTTTGATTTAAATACCCATACGTCAATCTCCGATAAAAACTAAAAAAGTCAACTTTTTTCAAACGTTCGGGACACCCTGTTGTCTTCTTCCTACCAACTTCTAAGGTATATGTGCCAAAGACTGTAACCATTCTACACATTCCTACCAAATTTCATGACAATCGGTTGAGCCGTTCGCGAGTTATTTAGTGAACAGACGGACAGACGGACAGACGGACAGACGGACGGACGGACAAAATCGATTTCATAAGGGTTTTTTGAAAAAAATTTTCTAAAAAACCCTAAAAACCCGTAACCACACTTGAAATTTTTTTATCGCACGAATCGTATCACTCAAGCATACATCCCGCTCGGAGATAAGAGAACAAACAAATAAAAATGTTAGTTTATCAGCCTCGATTAACACTCAGAGTTAACATTAACACAGATTATGGAACAAACAAATATTTTAATAATAATAATTCTGCACAAGCTTAAAATATTGATATGAAACACAACCAACCCGGCCACACTTTGTTTAGGATCTAAACGGTTCCGATAAAAAATAAACTGGAAAAATAAATGAACAAGAAATATTTAAACAAAAATACCACTTCCTGTGAGGCTGAACTAATAAGAGAGTGCGTTGATTAATGTTCCATATTAAATGGAAACATGTGAAGTATTGACCGTAAAGTATTCAGTTTATTACGTGCAGCGCACCAAGCAAATAAGTTTCTCTCTCGTTCCGTTAATAAAATAAATAACAGGCGCGATAATCCAGCATTGTGGTCCTACTGGCAACCATTGCATATTGCATTTTGCAATTGCAATTCGCCTCTACGGGGCGGACCACACCCGTTTGCTACAACAAACGGCCAAGAGTTGCCAAAACGCCTCCCTGGTAAGAGCCTCGAAGGTCTCGATGCAGGAAAGTTGTGTATGTCTGTGTATATGTATGGACTCGTTATATATGTTTTTTCGTCATATTGGGAGCATCACATCTCGGCGCGGCTGCTCTCAATTCTTCTTTTACGCGCCGGCATTGAAGCAAATTCAGGCCATGTCTTGGTATGGATGTGTAGTGTCTGCAACCGACGTATCGGTTCTAATGCCAGGTCACTTCAGTGTAGTTGCTGTTCGGAGTGGGTGCATTTCAGATGCTCCGGTTTGAGAAGGATGGGTCATTACATAGAAGGTACATTTGTTGCACCAGGCTGTAGGAATACTGGGCAGCCCGGGTAATACCAGGCCTCTCCCCACCACCAATGCCCCTTACTCCCCCCAATAATGTTGCCTTGAACGTAAGACACAGCTTAACTCCCGCCCCTCCGCCAGCAATTTTTACACCGGTGTCCATATTGCAGTTCAACTGTAATGGCATCCTAGGGAAATTTTATGAAATCACAAGCTTCTTGAGAAAGTACAGAATTCTGATTGCAGCCATCCAAGAGACGAAACTCCACGCGAATTCACCATTCAGACAGAGAAGGCGCCACGAATGATTCTCACCCTGGAGGTGGACTTGCCTTCCTAATACACAGGTCCGTACATTACAGTGTATTAGATGTAGTTTCAGACGGTACGGCGGAATTGCAAGCCATCTCAGTTTCATCAGGGAGCACAAATATTGAAATTTTTAATATCTACATAACACCACATTCTAGCTGTACAAACTACCATTTCAATATTGGTCCTCTTCTTAATGGAGAGCACAGGATCATTCTTGGTGACTTCAATGCCCATCATGAACTCTGGCATTCCGCGCTTCACAACAATGCCAGGGGTCAAGCTATCGCCGAATCTCTGGACGCATCAGATTTCTGTACCCTCAATAAAAACTCGCCAACCCGTGATGCAAACAATTGTATTAGCTCACCAGACATTACAATTGTCAGCGCTAGCCTAATTAGTGAGACCTCCTGGGAAACACTTACTGGTCTTCCCTCTGATCACCTCCCAATCATAGTCAGAATTGACAAACCAGCTGACCTGACCAAGTCAGAGAAGCGAACTTTTGTCAATCACAAAAAAGCTGATTGGGAAGGTTTCAAAACATTCACGTCATCGAAGTTCTTCGCGCTTCCTCCTCCCACCAATATACACAAGGCCGAACGGAACATTAGGAGCGTCATTGCCAAAGCTGCGGCACGGTTCATCCCTGCAGGGCGCATTCCAAAGGTTCGTCCAAATTTTCCAACAATAAACAATTTATTGAACATCCCAAGTCCGATGGCCTCAAGCGCAAAATCAGAAAACGGATTCGCAGCCGAATTGTTGACTCCGTACCAATTTATACTCCGGACCAGGTTAAAACAGTCATTGAGAATGCAAAAAATTCTAAGGCCCGTGGACCAGATGGCATTTCAATGGCCATGCTCAAACATCTTGATCTTCCTGCCATTGAGTATCTCACGGCAGTCTTTAACTTGTCAATGTCTACGCTCGCCATCCCCGACATCTGGAAACAAGGTCGCATAGTCCCATGCCTTAAACCAGGGAAAAGTGCCAAACTAGGAACTTCCTACAGACCGATTAGGATCCTGTCACCTGTAGCAAAGACGCTGGAAGCCCTCATCCACCCCTCATCCAGACGCATGCATAGTACAACCACCGCTCTGGACGCGATCACGCGATCACTACACGTGTAAGAGACGGACTAAACCATAGTACACCTTGCCATAGAACCATCATGGTGGCGATTGACCTATCAAATGCGTTTGATAAAGTTAATCACTCCATGCTTCTGGCAAATCTCCTCAATATGCATGTTCCGACACAAGATATAAGATGGATTGCCAACTATCTAGCTGGTAGGCAATCCTTCACCGAGTTTCGAGGCAGTCGTTCCAAACTTAGAAAGATCAAATTAGGTGTTCCTCAGGGTGGGGTTCTCTCTCCCACCTTGTTTACATGGCCGGTCTCCCAACACCTCCGGAAGGCATTGAAGTTATTTCTTATGCCGATGACTGCACTGTACTCGCCACGGGAGCGAATAGGGATGTCATGCGCGAAGATATCAATAGATATTTAGCGCGACTAGAAGCCTTTTTCCATAGCAGAAACCTAACCATCTCAGCGTCCAAATCGTCTGCGACCTTCCTTACCACCTGGTCAGGTGATTGTAGGTGGCCGTTTAGGGTACGTATTGGCAACAAACCAGTTCCTGCTGTTGCAAATCCAAAAATTCTCGGGCTTCACTTTGAGAAAATGATGACTTCAGCTCATCACGCGGAAGCGGTATGTGAAAAGATGCGCAGTAGGAACAAAATTCTTAAAGCACTGGCTGGTAGCACCTGGGGCAAAGATAAAGAGACTATGCTAGCCACTTACAAAGCGGTGGGTCGATCAGCGGCTGATTTTGCGGCGCCAGTTTGGTCGCAAGGTCTCTTGTAACACAAGCTGGAACAAAATCCAAGTCTGCCAAAATGCTGCTCTACGCACAGCTACAGGATGCCTTCTGATGTTTGCCCAGGACCACCTACATCAGGAGACACATTTGATGCCAATACGTGACCACAATCGACTACTTACAAAACAATATTTAGTAGGTTGTTATCGAGAGGATCATCCTAATCGTAACCTTATGGACGAAATTCCCCCTCCACGCAACATCAAACGTGGCCTTCGTGACCTTGAGAGAGAGGTCCAGGGTTACAAAAGGGATCCTTTCGATGAAGATTCATACCGGGCTGCCATTGCAATGATTCACACTGAGGAAGTAAGTAGGTCTATTGCGAGTTTAGGTACGAACAGAGTCCTCTCAGCGCTCCCACCATCTATTTCGCCTGAGGAGATTAGGCTCCCGAGAGCCACCAGAGTGACTTTAGCCCAACTTCGGTCAGGCTTCTGCTCACGCCTCAATTCGTATCTATCTCGCATAGACCCAAATATACAAAACGTATGCCCAAATTGCGCTGGCACGCCACAAGATGTAGCCCATTTGTTTCAATGCCCAGCTGCACCCACTAATCTGACCCCCCTCTCACTATGGGAAAACCCCATTGCAGCTGCCACGTTTTTGTCCCTGGAGATTACGGACGAAAACGACGACGAACTATAAAACGAGTCCATATAGATACACAGCGGTTCACACCTTTCTGTACCGCTAAAAGAAGAAGAAGAAGCATTGGACTAAGGCCGCAAGATGTGTTAGTGACATCCTATTTCCAAGATCTTATCTGCTTTTTGATGAGGTAATGAGATCAGCATCACGCTCAGCAGTGTTATTTATCCCCAATGGGTACTCGTTTAACATCTGAGTGAGATCATAGTCCGTCACAAGCTCGTGAGTTCAAATAACACCATGATCCACGGTGAGATTCGAACTCATGACCCTGTGCACCAAAGGTGCGCGCACTAACCGTTAGACCAGCCAGACTACAACAACATCCATTGGATAATGGATTAATTTTCTGTGATAATATAAATTATTATATCCCTTTAAAATGAGTTCCAAACTCCAGTGGTCTTCCCAACTTCCATTCCATGGGCTTTGCAACGGAATTGACGACAACAGTCGAAATAGACATATTCACCAAATTGCGCAAACTGATAATCGACTTGATGAAATTTGGGCAGTCAAGAAATATAAACTCAGGAACGTACGTGGCATGTACAAGAAATATCAGATATATGGGAAGAATGTGCAAATAAAGATAAAGAAGGACATCCCCGAGATATTCAGGAGTACCACTGACCGAACTGTCAAAGCGCAGGCGGAATATGGAGGAGTGGCTCTCCACCAGGAGAGTACGCACAGCTCTTTGATAGATCTATTTCCGGACAGCAAGCTACCTCAAGCTTGTGCAAGATGGCATTCCACAGCAGGTTGATAAGCGCACCCTTGAAATCAACAAACATATGAAGAACCCGCTTGGTACGACTGTCTTTGAATGCCCCTTGGACGAAGAAAGCGCATCCTCAACAGACCTTTCCTTGCGGAATTCGTACTGACACCCGATCTCCAACCCGATAATCCATCCTATCCACCAGAATCCTATTCAGCACTTTACGAAGTACTGGAAGATTAACCTCGGTTGGATTAAGGGTCGGTTCGGACTTTATGGGGGCTGTTATGTATTATTGTGTACATACGCATAGTGCATCGTATGTACAACGAAATAACCTTACCCCGATGGCTTGTAGGTAGCATAGGTTAGCACATTGGCGTTCTAGTTCAGCATTGTTGTTCTTGATCGCAATAAGTGGGCCAATATGTTTTGCCACTATGCGGAAAGAATACAAAGCTGACCTGGATTGCGAATGTGCAAAGTAGCTACAGCCAAGGTTTCGAGGTAAGTACTTTCGGAACTAGATTGAGTGTGTGAGGAAAAGCTTGTTTAAGATTGTTAAAATAGCTAATAAATATTATTTCTTTCTTTCACCAAAGCTAATAAATATTATTTCTTTCTTTCACCAAAGCTAATAAATATTATTTCTTTCTTTCACCAAAGCTAATAAAGATTATTTCTTTCTTTCACCAAGAATAGGAACAACCAAGAAACACAACATTGTTTAAGATTGTTAAAATAGCTAATAAATATTATTTCTTTCTTTCACCAAAGCTAATAAAGATTATTTCTTTCTTTCACCAAGAATAGGAACAACCAAGAAACACAACATTGGCGCAGCCGGTTTCAAGGACCAAGGATCGCATACCAGCTCAGCAAAATAAGGATCAATCGAGTGGTGCGAGTTCATCAATTCATCGTAAACCAACAAACAACAAGCGAGCAGTGAGTTTACATCATCAACAAGTGAATTTGGTTGATCAATCGAGTGGTGCGAGTTCATCAATTCATCGTCAACCAACAAACAACAAGCGAGCAGTGAGTCGGTGAATTTGGTTGATCAATCGAGTGATACAACATATCATCGTCAACCAACAACAACAAGTGAGCAGTGAGTTTACATCATCAACAAGTGAATTTGGTTGATCAATCGAGTGGTGCGAGTTCATCAATTCATCGTAAACCAACAAACAACAAGCGAGCAGTGAGTTTACATCATCAACAAGTGAATTTGGTTGATCAATTGAGTGGAACAGCAACAACAGTCGGTGCGGGTCATATGAGTGGAGAGCACGACATCGACGGGGAAGAGACCGCATACCAGCTCAGGAATCGCAAAATAAGGAAATAATCGGTGAGTGAGAACCATTTTTTAACTAATCTCCTCGAAATACGCGATAAGGCGGAAATTTCGGAGGCAGATCTAAAAAAATTAGAAATTAGTTATGTAAAAAAAACCGCAGAACGCAGTGCCAAATTAAACAATTTCAAACGTGAAACCGAAAAATTTAAAGAAGAAATACGGGATTTTCAAAAATATCCAAACATAAGTTTAAGTGAATCAACAGAATTAGCACATTCTAGTATAAGTAGTGATAAGTTTTTAGTACAGTGGACCGACTGCGATTTTTCTATAAATACGGATTACGATTCCGAGTGTGTTGTGAAAATGGCCGCGAATTACGAAAAAGTGTCTAAGCTTACGGCGCAGTTAGTGCCTTTATTTTCGGGTGAGCAACATCCTAAATTAGTAACGGAGTTACAAACATTTTTGGGATGTTGTGGTCAAGTTCAAGAATGTTTAGATGCCGCCGATAGAGAGGTGTTCTTAAAAATTGTGCCAACTCGTTTGCGTGGTGAAGCTTACCAGCTATTTGCTGGTGGGACTAGTAAGACTTTCGAGGACTTTCAAAGTCGTCTGTATAGTACTTATTTGCCACGCGAAACTTACCGGGAGTTAGTCAATAAGCTAGTTACGTGTAAACAACTTACAACGGAGAGTTTCATAAGTTTTGTTACAAGAATACGTCGCTTACTTTCGGAGTGTAATGAAGCAGCGCGAGCAAAATATGGTGATGTTGCATCCGGAAGTATAACGAACCAACTCGAGGATTTCGCTATTTCATCAGTGAAAACTGGTGCGTGTAATCCACACTTGTGCTCGTATTTACTTTCTTTGGGGGAAAATACCTTGGAGGAATTAATAACAAAAGCTTTGAATATGGAAAAACTGCAGCAAGATTCTATTTATTTTCATCAAATACAATTCCCAAATATGACAAACAATACAAACAATTTTTGGCCGTCGCTAGGTGTACTGCAAAGTGACGCCCCTTACACCGATAATAATCTCATGCATAATCAAAATTATGCTTGGGATCACTCTAGGCAATTTCCAGGGTCAGGATCAGTTTCTAACAACCAGCAAAAAAATTTTTCGACAAGTGATTGGCAGAGGCCAAATCAATCAAATATACCATCTCAATCAAATATACCATCTCAATCTTATATACCATCTCAATCTTATATAACATCTCAATCTTATATACCATCTCAATCATATATACAATCGTTAGCTAGAGGAAAGATGCCTGTTCAAAGCTATAACAAACAATCGAATAGTGGTAGCAACAGTATGAGTGTGAAAATTAAGTGTAGCTTCTGTGGCTATACGGGACATACTTATGATGTTTGCTTAAAACGAAAAAATACTCCTGTTTGTAGTCATTGTAGCGAGTATGGACACGAGGCGCGTAATTGCGTCAGACAAAGGTCCAACTTAAACACTACGAACCGTATAGTAAATATGGTACAGGCTGAATGTGATTTCTGTGGTCGTAGGGGACATGATACAACTAAGTGCTCTTTTAAGAAAAAATGGGAGCAACATAA
This sequence comes from Microchrysa polita, assembly GCA_949715475.1. Lineage (NCBI taxonomy): Eukaryota > Metazoa > Arthropoda > Insecta > Diptera > Stratiomyidae > Microchrysa > Microchrysa polita. The sequence continues at coordinate 48,398,384 of OX454420.1, forward strand.
TCTACAGGCTTCGGGAAACGAAAAAAGGCTGGCTGCAAGGTACCCGAGCCAGCGTGTAGATTAGGGTCAACTAAAACCAGAGGAGCAACCGAAAGTAATTCATATGTTCCACGGAACACAGTTCCAATAGTAGAATTACCATTAGACATAGCGCGAAAACAACCTTTAAAATTTATTGTAGACACAGGTGCAGAAGTTAGCTTGATTAAACAGAACGCAGTATCTGACATTACTCTAATTGAACACCCTTCTGTAACACTTAGCACCGCCTTTGGGAAAGGCGAAACGCTGGGCTGCTGCAGAGGAAACTTCACTTTGGGAAGTGATAAAAAATTGGTAGAGTGTGAATTTCAGGTAATCGACAAAGAAGCGTCTGTTCCAGAAGACGGTCTCATCGGCAGTGATTTTTTATCGAAATACTGCTGTATTGATGGCCCGAACCAAGCTCTAAACTTCACTAATATAGATCGTAAAGGACCTGTTATTTCCATTCCATTTAGCACAAATACGAAAAATGATCAACTTGATGTTAGTGTTGGTGAACAAACGCAAATTTCAGAGCTGGGGAGTACCAAAAAACTGGTTTTAAAAAATCCAATCAAGGTACCACCTCGATGCAAATTTCCAGTTAGTATTCCAATCAAGCTAACAAGGGATATGCTGTGTAGTGCTAAAGAAATTTCACCAGAAGTATACCTGGCCAATGGGCTGCTACGGTCACATGAAAACGGTACCGTGGTTGGGATATTGAATGCAAACGAAAAAGAAATAGAGATCCAAGAGTTAGATATAGAACTTATACCTTACTCCGACTTCACAGCAAAACAATCAAAATCCACAATAAGTTGCCAAGACAAAGAGCAACAAATGGAAAATTTAGATCAAACCTCACAAATTCGTAAATCTGTGCAATTAAACTCTTGCAATGAACAAGAGTCCATGCTTGACTCAAGATTGAAACGGATAGAGGAAGATACATTTCACGATGAAGAAAAAAGTTCTATAACAAAACAATCAAAATCCACAATAAGTTGCCAAGACAAAGAGCAACAAATGGAAAGTTTACTTCAAACCTCACAAATTCGTAAATCTGAGCAATCAAACTCTGGCAGTGATCATGAGTCCCTGTTTGACTCAAGATTGAAACGGATAGAGGAAGAAACTAAATTAGAAGTTACTCAACAACCCTCACAAGCCTGTAAATCTGTGCAATCAAACTTTGTCAGTGAACAAGAGTCCCTGTTTGACTCAAGATTGAAACGGGTAGAGGAGGAAGTAAATTTGGAACAAACTCTTAACAGTGAAGAAAGGAGTTCTATATTAACTATTTGTAAGGAATTCAATGACATCTTTTGTTTACAAGGTGACAAACTATCATGCACCGACGCTATCATGCACACAATCCCAACTATGGCCAACACACCTCCATCAAATCAGAAAAACTATCGCCTTGCCGAGTCGCATAGAGAAGTAATTCGCTGCCAGGTGCTCGATATGTTGGAGAACGATATTATCCAACCCAGCAAAAGTCCTTGGAATTCACCACTTTTGGTAGTCCCGAAGAAGGCAGGTTCAGATGGCGAAAAACGCTGGAGGGTGGTTGTTGATTTTCGTAGACTCAATGACAAAACAATAGGTGACGCTTTCCCATTACCCCGTATTGAAGATATATTAGACCAACTCGGAAATTCTCGTTATTTTTCTACCCTCGATTTGGCAAGTGGTTATCATCAGGTTCCAATTAGACCTGAGGACTCACCAAAGACCGCTTTTAGTACCGCCTACGGTCACTATGAATTCAAAAGAATGCCCTTCGGACTCAAGGGAGCCCCGGCAACATTTCAACGCTTGATGAATTACGTATTGACTGGTCTCCAGGGTTTAGAATGTTTTGTATATCTAGATGATATAGTTATCCATGGTCGAAATCTGGAGGACCATAATAAAAAACTCGAAAAAATTTTTCTCAAACTTCGCCAACATAACTTAAAATTGCAGCCAGCGAAATGCCACTTTTTGAGACGAGAGGTGGTATATTTAGGACATAGATGCTCCAGCCAAGGGGCTCTGCCCGATGAATCTAAGACATCATGTGTGCAAAATTTTCCCGTTCCAAAAACAATTAAACAAGTACAATCTTTTCTGGGGCTAGCAAATTATTACCGCAAGTTTATTCCGAATTTCTCTAAAATAATTCAACCAATTACCAATTTATTACGAAAAGGAGTTAAATTTGTCTGGACAAACGACTGTAGAGATGCCTTTCAATCGGTAAAAGAAGCTTTAATTTCTCCGCCGATTCTAGTATATCCGGACTTCAACAAACCTTTCAATCTCACTACGGATGCTAGTGGTGTAGCACTAGGCGCAGTTCTTTCCCAAGGTAACCCGGGTAAGGACAAACCTATCGCCTATGCAAGCCGAACACTTAATAAAGCCGAACGTAACTATTCAACTACCGAAAAGGAGTTGTTAGCTATCGTTTGGGCAGTGCGAAATTTTAGAAGCTATTTATTGGGCCGAAATTTTACTGTATACACCGATCACCAACCGCTGAAAGGAATATTTAAATCTAAGGACCCAAATTCCAGACTCTTGCGGTTCCAACTAAAACTATCAGAGTTTGAGTTCACTATTGAATATAAACCTGGTAAAAGTAACACCAACGCGGACGCGTTAAGTCGGATGTTTCCCGATGAAGTAGTTACTCAAGACAATAATTTCATGGTCACCTCTGAAGTTGAACTAAACGACAATAAATCAGAAGGTGAGGGGGTAAGCAAAGGGCCAATGTGTTTAGCTGTGACTAGGGCACAAAAAGCTAAGCAAACAGAAGAAATGACTGTAAGTCAAAATCCTGAAGAAAACGATAGTACTCATGGTATCGATAAAATTAACATAAACATAGACGAAGCGAATTTCGATACTAACCCCGAAGTAATAACCGACCCAGAGGAGAAACGTACGGTATTACACGATTATCACGATTCGCAATTCGGAGGTCACCAAGGCGTTATAAAATCCTATAAACGAATTCGCAAAAAGTATACATGGAATGGTATGCTAAATGACATAAGAAATTATGTTAAAAAATGTCCAAAGTGCCAAAAAAAGAAAGCAAGTGTTGAATATCGCATGCCATTGGTTGTGACAGACACATCCAGTTCACCCTTCCAAAAGGTATATCTAGATATTGTAGGTCCTCTCAAACGCACGAGTGAGGGAAATATTTACATCCTTACATTCCAAGACGATCTTACAAAGTTTGTTGATTGGTATGCGATACCAAGCATGGATGCAGAAATTGTGGCTAAGATTTTTTTTGAGCAAATTATCACCAGATATAGAATACCGAAAAAAGTTATCACAGATCAGGGCACAAATTTCATGAGCGATGTTTTCAAACAGACATGCAAACTTCTAAGGATAAAGAAATTAAACACGACAGCTTACCATCCACAAACAAACGGCTCCTTAGAGCGCACACATCGTCCCTTAGCGGATTACCTTAGGGTAATAACCGAAGAAAATCCGGAAACCTGGGATCAGTTCTTGAGAACTGCTGCCTTCGTTGTTAATAATAGTGGGCATGAAGGGACTAAGTTAAGTCCAATGGATTGTTTATTTGGTTTCTGTGCAGATGTTCCTTCAAATTTAAAAAGGGAATTAGAACCAATATATGACCATGAAGTTTATCATAATATTTTGCGATACAAACTCCAATATCTACACAAGTTGGCAAGAAAAAATCAAATGTCAGCTAAACTTAAATCAAAAGATTACTATGATAAAGACGCTAAACCAATCTACTTTGCCCCTGGAGATAGAGTGTTGTTAAAAAACAACGCAAAAGATCACAAACTAGGTGATTCATGGATCGGGCCTTATACAGTGACGTCAATTCCTAGTGATGTAAATACCACTATAAAGAAGGCTCGGAAATATGTTACAGTACATAATAACCGCCTCAAGCCTTTTTATGAATAATTCCTATGGGTTATCTTTTCTTTTCTTTTACAGGTAACCATGGTAATCGCTGTATTAATAATCTTCACCATCTCCGTGACGCACTCTTGTGCCAAAATTGCAGTCTACGAGAAAACCCAACTGGACGACACGGGAATATTTTTTGAAAATTTAGGGAAAATATATCTTTACCACAATAGATGGAATATGTTCACGCAACTCGATATCCATGAGGTGGATCATTACATTCACATGATAGAGAAGACTGAGAGCCATTGGCGCCGGTTATGCACTGGATTCAACTATCCTGCTACCTCTAATTTACCTAACTTCACATTGCCGTGCAATACGCAAAGACCGATCATTGAAGGTCTGATAAAAACAATATATAAAAGGGCCCAGATATTGTCGGATTTGCTTAAAACACACCGATTCAAGAGATCAATGTTCGATGGAATTGGTTCAGGACTTCACTACCTTTTTGGGACAATGGATAGTAAGGACGAACAGACAATTTATAGTAGGTTAAATTCTTTGGCATCAAATGACAAGAAATTATTAGAATTACAAAAACAACAGATTTCTGTGGTAAAATCCTCTCTAGAGCACCTACAAAAGCCTATCTCAACACTTGAGAAAAATCAAAACGAAACGGCAATCGTTATAAATAAACTCATATACGACGTAGGAAACACAGCTAACTCGCACCAGATTGATGAAATCTTCGAAACTCTGACCCTACAAATCCTGGAAATTGAAACTCGTCAACAGTTGATAACCGATGTTATTTTAGCATTGAAAAACAACCAGTTACATCCGTTCTTCTTCCCGCCATCGGAGTTAATTCAAACTTACCGGAAGGCACACAAAAATCCTGTAGATTTCGGACTAATCAGCCAAGTCCAACAGATAAGAACGCATGTTATGAATGGAACAATAGTTATTCGAATAACTTTTCCAATATTAGATTACCCTCCGTTCGAAATCAATCGTATTCAGCTATTTCCAATTACACTTCCCTCCAATCACAATATAATTCTTAACATTAGGAATTCCCACATTGCCAACAATCGAGCGAGACAGGAATATATTCTATTCGACTCAACTGAGTTCAGTAGGGTCACAAAAGTTAATCAAAATATGAATGAGAGTGTATACATTGGTTCAATCCCAGGACCTATTTACAAGGGGAACGTATCAGGAATTTGCCCACTGAACTATGTTATGGAACCCTTTATTAAAACAAATAGCTGCGATTGGTTAGTTTTGAAAAAAGCTAAACATTTTCTTGTAAAATTAGAGAAAAAAAACTCATGGCTTTACTCGTTTCCAACAACACTCCCGGTTCATATATCTTGCGAAGACAGATTACTAAGCGATACTCTAGTAGGCAATGGATTAATATCTCTGAAGGATCCCTGCTCCATTCAAATTCTTGAACAAATAATTTTGTTTGAAAAAGAGGATAGCGGAAACATTTCCTTTACATCACCACCACTTGTTGATATTCCAAACTTGGATTTCCATGTAGCTTCAACCTTAAATGGAAATTATTCTCCAGAGGTAAACCTACATCTTGTTCGAGGGGAGGACACAGGAAGAATACTTCATGAAGATTCTGAAACTCTACAAGAACTATACAACAAGGTAGAAGTCCATGAGGCACAAATGACTACTGAATCAACGAAATTAGTCGCAATAACCTCTTTCTCGGTAGGAAGCTTATCTCTATTAGTAATAATAATTACTTGCATTGCCACTGTTATTTCAAAAATCCGCAAAACAAAGAGAAACAGTAGAAAAGAAACACCAGTAAATATTGCTCTAAATGCGTTAAGCGATCCCATAGTATGTAGCACCAGTTTGAGGAAAACTACCGAAACAGAATTAGCACAACACAAATCAGAATGTAATTTACCTAAAGTACGTTTTAATCAAATAATATAGAAAAATAAAAAGTAAACTTTGTAAAATATAACACTAATTATGCCACTGTAATATCATTGTAACAAATAAAAAGAATAGTAAACAATTTTGTACTGTCTATGCTCTAACTTTAATAATAATTAATGTATTTTAACTTATTTGCAATTTTGTCAACATATTAGCTCTAAAAGATTCATTAAAAAATATATATTTTTATAAATAAAGATAAGAACGTGTTAAACAAATATTGTATATGATTGTAAACAAAACAAAAAAAAAAAAGCTTTGTCAAGAAAAATGTAATTGACACCTACCTATCTATAAGAACATCAATAAATTAATGTTGTGCGAACGATGCATATTACATAATGTTTACAACCACCGTACTTAACTGGTTTGTTTCCATCAACAAACCATTTTTTCAAGGGGGAAGAAATGTTATGTATTATTGTGTACATACGCATAGTGCATCGTATGTACAACGAAATAACCTTACCCCGATGGCTTGTAGGTAGCATAGGTTAGCACATTGGCGTTCTAGTTCAGCATTGTTGTTCTTGATCGCAATAAGTGGGCCAATATGTTTTGCCACTATGCGGAAAGAATACAAAGCTGACCTGGATTGCGAATGTGCAAAGTAGCTACAGCCAAGGTTTCGAGGTAAGTACTTTCGGAACTAGATTGAGTGTGTGAGGAAAAGCTTGTTTAAGATTGTTAAAATAGCTAATAAATATTATTTCTTTCTTTCACCAAAGCTAATAAATATTATTTCTTTCTTTCACCAAAGCTAATAAAGATTATTTCTTTCTTTCACCAAGAATAGGAACAACCAAGAAACACAACAGGGCTGAACAAAGTTATTTTACTTTGTTAAGCGCGATTTGAACCTTTTTATTATTCGCCCAAGTTCAGTACTTGGACTTTATTGTATTATGAAAATTGCATACGGTGCATGTATCGCAGCAACAGGATTTACATATTTAGAATGGATAATTTAATGGTTTCCGAGTCATCAAATGAAACGATCGGTTTTGAGTCTGATGCAGAACTGATTTTATTGAACACAATTTAGTACATATAATGAAAGCAAATTATAGCGGATAAGTTAACAGGAACATATGTATGCGGCGAAAATGAGATTTAAATTGCACAGCATTGCCAGATATAAATGAATTAAAATGAACTTTAGAAGCAAATAAATTGACGAAAATGTAAAATGGCATAATGCGACTAAATTGATAAGTAAAATATAAAAAATGAAGAAATGTGCTTTAACAGGGGCCTTGCTCGATGACACTCAAACGTAAGAATTATTATTATTAATTTATTGCAGCTAAAATTCATTATTACAAAAATTCACAAAATATAAAATGTTAAATATTTCATTAGCTAAATATTTCATTAGTACCATGCATTGAAATGCCCATCTCAGTCATATAGAGCCCAGTTCGCATGTCTGGTATACCAGTGAGGTATCACAGGCATGTCATAATTTGCGCTCATAATTCCATCGAAGGTCTACCCACTTTGCTGTGCCAGAGAACAGAGGTCCATCCACAGGATGCGTGGTGCAATGCTAGCCAGTAGCAATACCCTATCTAGGTACCACAAGTAGGGATGAAAATCCCTACTTAGGGTACACACTTACGCAATATAGGTCACTGAATAGACGGTAACACTCGACATACACCGAAATCGTCAGTCATATCATTGACGCGAACGCAGTCAAGTGCCGGGCCACAAATAACCAGGGTCCCCTTAAGATTTCCATATTCACCAGAAAGGAACGTCCTCATCTCTCCGGGCACTTTCCCCCAATAATGCACAGCTCTTAAACCGGATAGATCGACGCTCCTCTATTCACGAGCCTGTCACCAAGCCCGTGCACAGCAGATTATGCCACCCATACTAGTGTCTAGCGGTCGGCCTCGCAACCATGCCCATATAGAAGGGACACACTGGCGACCTAATAATGTGTTTTGTCCATGAGTTGGTTGTTCGGGTGGTTAGTTCGATAACATCCGAATGAATATTGCTTAGTAGTAAGAAGCTCTCTAGTAAGTAATCTAAAGGTCCGGAGATCGAATCTCGGCGTGCTCCAAAGTTTCCGTACACGTGCGGATAGGAAATATATAGTGCTTGCAACATTATATACACTCCGAAATGATATGCAATGTAACGTTAACTCGAAATTTCCTATAAACGGCTGAGTTAACGCACCATGGCCCCACGTGGGGCTATACGGTACTGAGAAGAAGTAAGAAGCTCATTGTGATTCCTCCTGTTGTAGATGATCCTGTGAAGACATCTGAACACAGCCGGTGATGGTGTGTAGTGCTGCGTTTTGACATGTCTGTAAATGACTCCAATTTGTGTTGCAGAGACCATTTGTCCCCGCCGGTGCTGCGTAGGTGTTCGTACCCAAAGCAACACCAACAGGCAAGGAACAACTCCCTAATACGCCCTGTGCGAAAACCATTTTAGATACACCATCTCGAATGCTATATCGGTAGTGATCTCCAATACTACGTCAGTCTTCACGTGCGACCCAGCTTTATGGGCCTGATGACGACCTTCACCTTTTTTTTGAAGGCATCAAAGTCGTTTACCAGTGCCTTTAAATTGTTTTCGTACAGCTAGTTCATTAGCTCGTCGAGAAGAACGCGGCAATCAACATCCTTGATCTTCACTTGAGAGCCGAGCTTGTCAGCTACCCGGACTTGAAGTCCAAACTCATCGAACTTCTTCGATTCGAACACCCGCTTTCTCTCCCCTTCCGACGGAATCTTATTGATTCCACTACCGTCCCTTCGTGGCACGACCTGGTGGACTCTCACACGGAGGGGACGTCTCATTGCTCTTGCTGCTAACCACATCTGCACTCAGCTGCGGAGTCCTTTTCAGAGCAGAGGAAGCTTCATCCGCAGTCGTTAATTCTGCCCTTTAATCCTCTCGTAAAGTCAGAGGATTTCCACCGCATTGATCAGAATCTACTTAGTTTTCTCCTGGACATCAGACACTACCGTGCTGACACTTGGACACTCGCCGGCATCACTTCTCGGTTTCGCACCATTGCGCTTCCGCCGAGATTATTGGTTGGTCAATGGACAATATGGTCTGCTTCGGATGTAGCTACTATTGATGTGAACCCACGGGGAATGTGCCTACATCGTAGGCCGGGCGACGCGATGCCATGGAGCGGTATAGGGAAGAGAGGAAGACCTAATTAATGATGGATTGCGCATGATGCGGTAACACCGCATATCCGTACTCTTTTTGACTTCGTGCGACTGCTTTCCGCTTCCAAATATGAAAGCTTGGTTCGGACCAACTGTATGGACGATGACACGTGCCAGGAAACAGCTGCCTGTAGAAATATAAATAAGCTGGAAAAAATACCTCCAGGAAACCAACGTACGTGCCCACACAAACAGGCAGAGAATCGTGACTTCAAGAGGTGGCATAGGAAGGTTTAAGGAACCGTTAAAACTTCTCACCCCATTCATAATGTTAGAAATGTGTTTTTTAAGAACCTGACAATCTCAATACTGAGTCGGCAAAAAGCAAAAATGTTTTTTTTTTGCACTCAATATAAATTGGAAGACACGCTAATTAATTACATCAACAAAACTTACAGGTAAACATATTTCTGGACGTTGCGTGTTCCATATGGTAATATATTCCCGCACACAATGAAATAAATCGATGGGGTATTCCCAATTTGCTAATTGTGTTTCTTTAACTACTCTGAATGGCTCCAGCTATGTCATGTGGAGCACAATATGGTAAACTATACTTAACTAAATTGGAACACACAAAGCACTTACTTGTTGGCATCAATTTCCCGATAGTCGCGCTCCGACAAGTTGGACATTGAAATGGCATTCACGTCGGCGTCGGAAGTCTGCCTTTGATGATTCCCTGCAGGTGTTCCACGTGACCCATTTCTACGCATCTCCGCTAAGAAATCCTCTTCAAAGGCAATACGAGGCGCTCGTCTCGTCGGGCCATTGGCCATACTGAAAGGGCTGGATTCTATCGAATGGAAATTCGTTGCGTTATGCGTGTTGTCGCCATCTCCACCGTCGTAGATCGCGCCATCAAGGTCATCGTTAGTGCTGCTGTTGAAATGCCGAGCCGCCGGTAATGGTGAACGACCATCATCTGTAGCTGTAACAAGCGGCAAATAGTGGCTGTGAGCACGGTCTTTGAACGCATGAGGTAAGGTCATTTCGAGACGCGGGCCGTATGGCCATGAAAATTAGATTTTCACTTGTAACTATTACAAAGAACTTCACTGAATCTTAGACTTGTTAAAATGACGCGGAACGGAAGTGCCAAGTCACAGCGAACTCAGAAATGACTATAGTCGGCTCACGATTGTTGCACTTACCCATCAGAACGACGATCTGGCTGCGAGCTTTAGCAGCCCCCGCGATACATCACTATGTGCTTCCACCAGTCGTGATCATAACCCGACACCACCACGAGTTTCAAAAATATAACAAAAACCTTTTTTTTCAACCCGATGTCGGAAGTCAGTGAAACACGCTATCGCGGACTGTAACAGGCTTGTCTAACAATATGAAAAAGCGGCGGTTACTACTATTGCTCGCGACGTATGTATGGGGAGACCCCTGACTCAGTTCATCTTAAAAGCGAAGATTTGCACGAAGACGGAGATTAATGACCGACAGCCGCGACAGCCGATGGACCATTTGACAGTCAGTCAGCTGATTGTTTATTGCCAAATTGCCAAACCAGACCAATCAGCTGTTTGTGCAGATTTCTGCTCGGGTGGGGAACGGAATGTTGTTGTACAGAAAATGCGCAAAGATAAGATACATGATGCGCGATATAGCAAGCAACAAGTTTTATGTTTACAATTTTTGTTGACAAGAGCAGGTCTAAAGACGGGTAGACAGGTTAAAAAAATTTCCCGAATGCTCGGTACATATATCGTTATTACAATGGATTGTTACTACATAATATACAGGGTGTCCGAAAACTGCCGCATAAACGCACCGGATTATGATTCCTCAGTTGATTTCCAGCAAAAAAGTTGTACGGAACATACCCCCTTAGCTTAACCCTTTAGCTGCCACAGACATTTAAAGAATTTAAAAAAAAAATCATTTTCTTGCACGACTTAAAGCCTAATATCTCCAAAGCTAGACCAGCTAGAATAGTGAAATAAAATGATTATTACAGCCAACAAATTTACCTGTAAAATAAAACTAACCATACTAAAATCGGATAAGAGGTTTGGTTTTTACAGAGCTTCAAAGTCAAATTTGCGTGATTTGACCCGAAAACAATCTTTTTTTCCTTCGCAATTTTCTTCAACTTCTACCAAGGTGAGGTGCTTGTACGATTCTTTTAAAAATTGGCGCAAAGTCTTACAATCATATCTTTCTTACATTATTTTATTCTAGCTTCATTATTTCTAACCGTTTTAGTACCTTAGTACCTAGAAGTGTCATCATCGTGTGCTGCAATCTATTAAACGACGCCAAAGCAAATTCCAGACTAATTTATTGGTTAGTTTTGATTTGACAGCCATTCGAGTAACGCGTGTTTCGATAAGATGGAAGGAGAGCAGTATGGTTCGGTAATTCAACGGTTAATCTGCTCCAAAGAAGGCCAAAACGGTTTTATCGGCCGGAAATCATGTCATGGCGGTCATGGCGACGATTTTTTGGGATGCGAAGGGCGTCATCCTTATGGATTTTTTAGAAAAAGAAGAACGATCACTGGACAGTGAGTTATTGGACCGCTTCGACAAAAAATTGAAGGAGACACGATCGCATTTGGCGAAGAAGAAAGTGATGTTTCATCACGATAACGCACCAGCGCATTTATCCGAAGTCGTCGCCGCCAAACTGCATGCATTACGTAATGAATTGCTACCGTATCCAACGTATTCACCCGGTCTGGCTCCTTGCGACTTCTTCATGTTCCCTATCATGAAGAAATGGCTCGCGGGAAAAAAATTCAGCTCAAACGAGGAAGTCATCGCCGTATTTTAGCGAATTCGACAAATCCTATTTTTTGGAGGAGTTATAAAAATGGCAGGAACGTTGGGAAAAGTGTATCTTACTAAAAGAGGACCATGTTGAAAAATAAAAATTAGAAAAAAAATGGTGTTTTCATTTTCAACACGGGTACTTATTGGACCACGCTCGTATGTCCGAAAGTTTGTTTACTTAAAATTATTTTTTTAAAAGCAATGCCAACATTCTTTCGCACAATAACAGGACATACCTACAAATCTTCCTGAATAAATAATTTATCAAAGACAATTCCTGTAAATTTATATGGAAGTTAGGTTATACTTTCAAGCTGCTATGTATTTCTACAATTATGCAAATAAAATGCACTGCCCAGCAAGAGCTAGCGAGGAGGGCTTAGATCACTGCCATCTAGATAGACAGGCCAGATTATCAGCTGATCTGTCAGTGGTCATGCAACACTAGTAGTGCCATGGTTGGTCATGGTCCGCGCTTAGTACTGCCAAAGTACCGCTCAGTACAATCCACAAATTGTCCACAATCCAAATATCAGTGGCTGTCAGCCTGTCATTTCGTGTGACTTGCTATGATATACACATGCCAGTGCGTTGATTTTTGGGATAAATATGGTAAGTACGATGTTGATGTATACTATTTTACCACTTGCACATCAAAAACACATTAAAGCAAACCATAACCTTTGTTTCGTAATAAACGCTCGGCATATTTAAACTTTTGGGTTCAGAAGCACTGGAGGTTGTGGGCTTTACAAATGTCAACTGTCACTGGTCACGAACGCACTTGTCCAATTGTAGACGAACAAATTTCTGCAGTTCGGCCTGTCTATCTAGATGGCAGTGCTTAGATCCCTTTTGCCATGGGGAGGAAAAAGGTGTGAGGAAAAGAAGTGGGAATTTTTTCTATATTATGCACATGCAATAACATAACAACAACAAAAAATCATTTTTTAAGTACATACAAACTAAATTTAAAACTTCCAGATCATATAGAGGAGAAAATATAAATATGTAGGTATCTATATCAAGCAAAATACATATTAGATCAAATAAATAAGATTTTAATATTAATCCCATCACCAAAATAAATATTTTATAATAGCGACGTTTTTTTCGTATCGCGTGTAAATCTGACTCGAAAAAACGATCGCTGGTAACATCCCGGTTAAGACCAAACAGCTGACACTTGACAGTTTTTGCGCATCTTTGACTCATCTTTGTCGGCTTATTTTTTAGATGTGGTGGATTTTATCACAAAAGATGATTATTTCTTTGCAAAATCTTTTCTCGTGATGAGAAAAACTCTCACATTTGGTTAGAAAAAACAAATTGACTCAAATTTCCCCTATGCGTCCGCCATCTACATTTGAGCTCTATCCCGTGTAGGGTAGTTGCACGCGTGAACTCTACCAGGGTAAGTGTCATTTTTTTATATGAAGTTCTACCCAAACCTGCACGGGATAAGCACAATAAAACGTACCAAATAGTAATTAATAACACTAAAATGTAGGGAATCAGAGAAAAGCGATTAGTGTTTTCTAAAATCATACGTAACGAATAAAAAATAAAAAACAGCCGCTGATGACGTAATCATGCACTACTGCTACAAGTACGAGTATAACGCCTCCAAACCACTTCAAAAAAGGAACAAAATCCGACAAAAACACACGCACAAATTAAATACTCTACAATGCACCATGCACAATTTAAATGCGAAACGGCCTTAATATTGTATCCATGCACTACGCGCTATGCTACGAGTATCTAACTACTAGAACAGCGTCACGGGCCACGCGCTCGCGGACGTTGCACAAGTTCATGGATACCTACTAGTGTAGTATGTATTGGGCATGCCCTTAAGTGAAGTTTAGATACTTTCAATGCGCATGCGTTGACCGTATAAGAAGATTCGTCGTGTCTCTATGTGCAATGGAATAGCTATAGAATAGATTGATGGTACATGTGGGCAGAAAGGCATTCTGCCCATAGGTTGAGTTGAGATGATGATGTTGATATGATGAGCAGATACATGAAGGAAGTATGAATGGGCGCAATGAAATGTACATAATGGTTGGTGATTCACGCGTGCGCTTCTTATAATTATTCAATTGATATCAATATGAGCTTTCGCTTATGTATAGGAGAGGAGTTTTTTATATTGGCAATTTAATCGTGATTAAGTACTAATGAATGGCTATTGTCATTTTAAGGAAAGTTACGTTACGTTAAGTTAGATATGCATGTAGGTACCGAAGTGAATCAATTATGTTCTAAGAAATAATTTTTATTTTATTTTTAGCTAGCATTTTGTAGGGTGGGCAGTGCCCTACCTGCCCACTTAGACCGGCCGCCCCTGGAGAGCCCGATGTGAGCATTCTGTATATGAGGACGCCCACCAGATGCTAGGCTTTCGGAACTGGAGGACAAGGTCGCGACAATTGGAGGTCTTCAATCCAGGCGGCCAAGGCCCGACGTCAGGCTATCGTGCCATAAAGAAGAAGAACATTATATACACTCCGACAAATTATATGCAATGTAACTTTCACTCGAAATAGCCTATAAACGGCTGAGTGAACGCACCATGCACCACAAGGGATTACGGTACAGAGAAGCAATCCACATCATTAAACCGACGCTTACACGTTGGTCCTAATCCTCTTGGCGCATACGCAGCAAATTCATGGGGGCATTTGATTTAATACACGGCCAGAACTGATCCCCGTGGATAAAAACAAAGTATTGAACAGCGGTTGATATGTATGTTTTTCTCTTCCCCTCTTGCGTCGAAAAGAATTGTAGCAACTTTCGGCCATGCATTCGAGCGGGGGTCGCTTCGGTACGTAGACCCGGTTGCTGTATGAATGACCTCTTCTGTTGACGCTCTTGCTGCCTCATGGTACATTATGGGCATTAACATCGTAGCCCAGCTGTAAGCCTTTCCTTCTCGCCTTTCAGTGGAAGATTGTGACGATGTTGTTGTTACAACTACATAGTTACTAAACCGAACGTCTTAATCGATATAATGCGCCATAAAAACAACGTTTCAAAGGTAGCTCCTGGCGAAGTACAAGGAATAATGGGATGGTCGCATGAAAAGCAATAGATCGAACAGTTGCTGAAGTCACCATGTTGTTATAACTTTACCTTCACGACAGAACTTTCGAGATAAAGGTCCAGAGGCAAACGGGTATCCACCATTCATCCACAGGCCACAGAGATGTACAACGGTTTACACCTTTCTATTCCGCTTCACCATAAATACGTTCACTTCTTGTTCGTATGTATTTCATCACCCTGAATTACGTTGAGGACGATATTGGATGTACTTATCCACTGTTGCTTCGTTATCGCAATCAAATTGAATAAGACTCCACCCAAATCGAACGTCGTTAAATTTCTGTATTATCCATGGGTACGCCCATCCCCTAGGTTCACGTTTTGCTAAACTCAATAGCAGGTGTGCTTCTTTTGTGGCCTTAAGGTTATTCCTAACACTAAACTTCGACGTGCATGTCGCAGGCTCGTTTGACCTGTGACCGGCCGAACCCGACTGATGGCGCTGCCCTAACATCTGGGTGGCTCCTTCTGGAATCTTCCACGCTTCCAGTAAGGAGTTTTTTCCTCAATGTATTCAGAACTTTTGTTTTGGCACACTTTACTCAGGGGAAATTAGATCCACGCTTGTGTGAGGGGTCGCTCTCATTTGCTATATTGCCTTAGTTTCCTCGGGCAGTTAATTAAATATACTATAGGATTCGCAAAGACGCACACTCTAAGCGGCCTTAGGATAAATGTATGGACCCTTCCATCCATTTTCAGGGACAGCGAGCGTGGAGATAGACAAATTAAAGGCAAACGTGAGATACATTGATGATCGAGATGTTCAGGCAACGTTTCATTAGGGCCGAACGCCTTTAGAGTTTTCACATTACAGCGACCACATTCCCGCTTTAAATTCAACTTACTCGTACAATTACTACCAATATGCTATACGAACATAACGAACATTTTGCGTCAACTTTAAGCAAGAAAACAAAACCAAACTAGACATAAATTTATAAAATATCAGTTGGATTTTTATTATTATTTTTTTTTTTAAACTAACATTAACTTACGATTTACAATAGCATAGCTATTTACATTATACAAAATCAATAAATTCTTCTCAGATATAAATTCTAAGAAAATATGTAGTCGAACTTTTTGCCTGTTTGTTACAACAATACAACTCTTTCTTTTCATCGGATCTTTCTATGAGCCGCCATACACTATGCGATCCCACATCAGATAAACCGGCATTTTCTTGATCTGCATTGCCATACGTATGGAAAATTGCAAACGTATGGCAATGCAGATCAAAAACTGTTTACATGTCGATGGACCGCATACCTTGAGACTTTTTTCAGCGAAAGAAAAAAAATCTAACCGAAAATGTTTAACAAGCAGGCAAAAGCCCTCTTAAAGTTATGATACAACAGGACAAATTAAAGCAAAACAGCAGCGGACTTTGTCTTTGACTATGCAATAGAGGAAAAAGTACTTATTTTGTGTTTGGACAGTATGTATTATTGCAAATAAATTTGATTCAATCGAATATCTCGTTAGTTTCTCAATTCTTACTGAATATGAACATTCTCCAAGGATTAATTTATTTAATAATAACGAGATGTGATGACTCACCATTTTTACGGATATTGATTTAACACGACAAATTGATTTATTTATTACGACGGTTGCATGCGGCATTAGCTTATTAGCATACTTTTTCGCAATGTCCTGTTGCTCAATCCTGCTCATAGATTTTAAAGCTACATATTTACAAATTGGTCGACAACGTCAAATTGTTTGCGTGCCAACTCATGAGTGCATATAAGGATATATACAAACATTGAACAGAAATTGTCGTATCGCAATAAATAAATATTTTCAAAACTAATTAAAGTGAAACTTAAATTGGAACGGTGAACCATGATGGAAGTGATGGAACGGATTACCGCCACGGAAACCCTGTTGATTGCCCTCGGGATCCAGAGGATCTTCGCCGTTATCGAACTGTTGTCGTTTCTCCGGATCGGTCAGAACCTCTTTCGCCGCCGCGATATCTATAAATTTCTTCTCGGCAATTTTCTTCTCATCCCCTTGATAGCTATCGGGATGCCATTTTTGTGCTGCCCGTCGATATGCTTTGACAATTTCTTGTTTTGTTGCTGTTCGCTTAACACCTAAAATCTTATAGTAATCTCTTCGTTCGGACTGCTTTTGCAGCCGTTTCGCCTTCTCAATGCCCTCCTTGGCACGTTGTAGAGTCTCGTCAATTTCCAAGGCAGCCTGATAGTCATGAATGGCATCGTCAAACATGTCAGTACCCAGATAAGCCTCGGCTCGATCACAGTATACGTTCGGGTCTTTTTCAATTTCCAACGCTTCGCGACATTTCGCTATGGCTTGTGTGAATTGTTCGTCTTTGGTGTAGCACGAGCACAACAATTGTTTGGCTCCGAAAACAATCATTTCAACTTCTTTTTCCAGTTTCAACACTTTATCGGCCGATTCAATACATTCCGCGTATTGTTTCGACTCGAGCGACGACTGTGCATCGGAAAGCGATTTTTCGACCTTTTTTAGTTTTTTATACAACGGGAAACAGTCTTTATGCTCTGGATCCAGTTTGAGACATTCGCGGATTTCTTTAAGTGAGTCGGTGGCATGACCCAGCTCATAGAGTAGAACGGCCAATTTATAGTATCCAGTTGTGCTGTCCTGTGACAGGCGATTGACGGAACGCATGTCCGAAACGGCTGCTAATGAGTCGCCGTTTTTAACATGGCATTTTGCGCGAGTTTCGCGATACAACGCTGACCACGGTGATAATTCAAGAAGTTGTGTGAGGAGGACAATGGCCGTTCGATAGTCACCTCGTGACATAAAATCTTGGACGTCTTGCCATTGTTGCCGGGCCGGCTGTATTCTTTGATGTTGGTAGCTTATTTCTTCGTTGTATGGATCCTCATGGAGCTGAAAGGTAAAGAAGCGAAATTAGTTACATATAATGGCCCAACACACAAGTTGTATATTTTTGATACATGTACCACATGCATTCGAAAACCAATTAATCAAAACCCATCTGTTCGAAATCCACCTCTTCAATTCCTAGGCTGATAAACTAAGCATTAATTTCATTTTTCTCCTTAAGTTAAATCAAAATGGAAATCGATGGATTTTTTTCGGTGCATTTGAACGACTGCATTTGCACCGGGTTTCTTCACGTTTACTCCATTTCCAATTCTATCAGTAAAATAAAAAAATCGACCTCCAACTGGAAGCGTTTCCCAGAGTGAATCAGCTCTTAACTCACATATCGGTTTAGACGCTTCCGTGCTGCACACGATTGTGTTAAAATGGGAGTACTGAATGGGTCCATTCATCTCCCTGCAGCTATGTACAAATTACAAAAGTCTGATACGAAATCCACCTTGCCAAAATCCACTGGGCAAAATCCAGCCGGCAAGAATCCACCCCCTCAAAATCAACCTTTTCAATCACTAAAGCGGAAATCCCCTTTCCTGTTTTCAGAATCAATTTATTACTAAAACAATGTTTTTTAAATTTATTGGGTGAATTTTAACTTAGATTATTTTTTTTGGATTATGGTTGGGAATGGTCCTCAGATTATGGGCATTAAAAGTCCCAAACGATCGGGGATACGCAACCTTAAAAAAAAAGGGGAAAGGGGGGCATTTTTGGTTTTTTTGTGATTATTTCAAAAACGGTAAGAGATTTAGAAAAATGGTCTGAGAACGAAAAAAACTACATAAAATTATCTTCCAATGATATATAACACATTAGAGTTTAATTGAATATTTCGGCGTTAGACTAGAACATAAACTAAATTATTTTCATTTTATACTTTTTTTAAAAGCTCCATAGCTTTTGAAAAAATGCTATTTTAGCCGTAAAATGTATTCCCAATAAGTTCAAGATCATTTTAAGCTAAATGCAGAGTGCTAAATTTTGGTTTGCTCTTTCGGATGAAAACTAAGGGTATCTCCCATACAAAGTGACCCATCTACGTACTACTCATTTTATAAACTGTACATAGAACAAAGTTGTCTTGGGTCACTTTGTATGGGAGGTACCCTTAGTTTTTATCTGAATGAGCTGATTTTTGATGGGTGGGGTGACTATGACCTCCAATCGCAACAAACCAAAATTAAGCTTTCTGCTCCAATTTCGGGGGAAGTTATGGACATGCCGTTTTGACAAATTTAAATGGGGGGATTATGGGGTTCCTTGACCGGAGCGACTCAATGTTTACCTTAAAATGATCTTGAACTTATTGTGAATACTCATACATATACATTACGGCTGAACTAGCATTCTTTCAAAAGTTATGGAGCTTTTAACAAAGGTCTAAAATGAAAATATTCTAATTTATTTTGTTAGGCTAGCGCCGAAATATTTAATTAAACTCTAATGTGTATTATATCATTGGAAAGGTAATTTTATTTAGTTTTTTTCGTCCTCAGACTATTTTTGTGTATATCTTGCCGTTTTTGAAATAATCGCAAAAACAAAAACGAAAAAATGCCCCCTTTTCCCCCTTTTCCCCCTTTTCCTTTTTTAAGGTTGCGGACCACCGATCCGTTGGGACTTTTTATGCCATCATCTCGGAACCATTCCCAACCATAATCAAAAAAAAATTCCGATGTAGGATTTTTGCCGTTCGATGGCCATATTTTGGTCCAATTTTCTTAAGGAGGTATTACACTATCAAATAAAATTTGATCAATGACACAAAAAGTTTGCCCCACTAGTGTAATAGCAAAATAAATGACCAAAAATGTGTTTGACCAATAATAAATGACCATCGTGGTCATTCATTTCAGGTCAAACATATGACCTTAGTGTAATAACAAAACACATCTTTGGTCAAATTTATTTTGCGGTTTTTTGTTATTCGGTCATTCTACAATTACCAATTTTTTGTGTGGCTCATGGTGGCCAAACCAAATGATTCGATTGGGTGCATTTAATGATCAATATAAAAAATAACGACAATTTTATACTTTTTTTGTAAACTGTGGGATATTGGAAAATTGAAAATTTAAATTAACCCGTGGAACTATATCGAAGAAAAATATTGAGTTGAGTTGAGTTGAGTTCAGTGCTTGCTCTAGTTTTCGATCTCATCTCTATCAAAAAATGTTGGTAGACGCACATATGGGTTTGGGGGCTCCAAACCCCTCCGAAATTTGGTCATGACGTTTGGATGAGAAATCGGGTTAATATAAAACTCGCACCGCACTTTCAAAAGAACAACGTCCAAATGTCGAGCCCGGCGTACAAGTAATCTGTAGCAAAATAACTGACAGTAAGCCAGAACAAGGCATACAACATATGGATGATATCAAGATGTTTTTGCTGTTTTAGAGGTGCTTCTTCTCTCACAAAAATTACAAGATGTTTTTGCTGTTTCAGAGGTGATTTTTCTCTCACAAAAATTATCACGGAATTAATTTCCGAACTTATTATGAACCACTGAAGAAAGATTGATTGTAGGGTCTCTCAGGTTAGAAATAGGACAACTGAAACTACTCCCTGGTGTTTTCCTAGCTTGATGGGACTAAGATGCGCAGTTAATTTTCGGAAATTTTAGATGAGTGGAGAGAAAGAACCTGAATAGTGACTAGAAGCTCAAAGGGTCGTCCAACTACTATGAACCTTTGCAGCACTTTTAACGTTTTCTTTACTACCGTATAGAGCGAAAAATCTCCAATACAAATTATACTAAAAGAAAATCGAATACTTCTTCTAATATCGAGGATCTCGGAACACGAAACATTTGATTTTGACCTTTACCTATATTACATACTAGCATGTAAGTTTAGTAAAACGTTCGCTTTATTGATCAAAAACAAATACTTTGATTAGAAATAAAAGAGGACCCTATTTTTCAAGGTACAAACGAGAAGGTGGAGAACATTTTTTGAAGGTTTAAGGATCGGATGATTTCGGATGATAATTTTCCAGTGCTGTTTAGTATAAGCTCAGCGACTTGTGTGCACAGAACAGTTATAAAATATGACCACCGTCAACCTTATTCCTAAGACCCCTTTCGAAATATTTTCTAGCGTACGCCCCTGCATGAAACACACAAAAAATTTGTGAAAAGAGCTGGCTGCTTCTCTAATCTGTTTCTAACATTCACGAAGCAATCTTTTCTTTTTATTCTTTCGGCGACCACTTTTTGTATTCAAACAAAGGCCGCCCGATGTCAAGTTGCCACATTAATGATTGATGAAATAACACGAGTCCTTTAAAATAGCAAGATTACGCCTTCAAGCGAAATGAAACTGATTTTCTATATAACAAAAATTTATTAAACTAAACCTTTGCAAATTCGACAATGCCAAATAACCGCTAATGCATAGTGAATCTAAGTTATCTTTGTCATTTTTTTAAACGGTCATACTAGTGTAATAGGCAAATTTGCCTTGGTCAAACAAATGACCCAAAACCCGACTGACTACGTCGCCACAGTGGTTCAGATTCACATTCTAGTGGGACAAAAATCAAAAAAGGCAAGTATGAGATTTTTGTAATTTATGCTTGGGAATGCATTTATACTCAACCATAGAATTGGGAAATAACAATTATATCCTTTTTGTGCAGTGGCGTCAATGCCAAAACGACCCTAAAAGAGGGGGCAAAAGTAGCTATTTTAAAAATCACACAAAATTGTATAGTAAAAATTGTGCTTTTCATTGCAGTGTCTGTGGTTTTCCAAGTTTTTCATTCCAATTCATAAAACTGAGTATCTGTAGAAGGCGGTAACATAAATTTCAATTTAATTTTTTTTTCGGTATGCGTTCTGTGAGTATGTTTACTATTGGCCTTTTTTACAGTACTTTTCTTGTTGTAACCTTTTATGAACCTGAGTGAACCTCATAAAGGGGTATTCAATCGAAAGCCCTATTAATAGACATTACTTTAAAGAAAAAATAATATCCCACATTTGATCACTTTCCGGGATATAGCTAATTTTCCAAATTTTCAATTTCATTTTAGTAAAAAATAATAATAAACCCATATTTTTCTAATTATATCTATAAAATATGCATAAATTTTGCAGAAAAATATGTACATGATAATAATAAGTAGATAATGAAATGCAAAAACGATATATTTGAAAATATACAGCGAAGTGCGCAAGTAATATGTATTTTACGCCCTTCTTTAAGGTGGAGTTATTAATTTGATCCATTTTCATCCATCAATTTGAAGAAGCTTGTTTATTTATTATTACACTCCGAAAACGAGTATTTTCCGTAATTAAAAAAAAAACTTGGTATTATCGAGTGTATACTTAACTCCATGCAAGCTTCAACTTTTTTTTTTATTTATATGAGGGGGCAAATGACTTCGTACTATCGAGTATTTAGATATATTGACGTTCGAAATACCGGGAGGCAATTTTTATTAACATTTTGCCGGTTTGAGACGATTTAGTTGACCGTGACTGAAAAATATATTTTAGAAAGTCGTGTTGGCTTACTTATGAGCATTTGGAAAATTAGCTATATGCCGGAAAGTGATCAAATGTGGGATATTATTTTTACTTTAAAGTAATGTCTAATAATAGGGCTTTCGATTGAATACCCCCTTATGAGGTTCACTCAGGTTCATAAAAGGTTACAACAAGAAAAGTACTGTGAAAAAGGCCAATAGTAAACATACTCACAGAACACATACCGAAAAAAAAATTAAATTGAAATTTATGTTACCACCTTCTACAGATATTCAGTTTTATGAATTGAAATGAAAAACTTGGAAAACCACAGACACTGCAATGAAAAGCACAATTTTTGCCAAATAATTTTGTGTGATTTTCTAAATAGCTACTTTTGCCCCCTCTTTTCGGGTCGTTTTGGCATGGACGCCACTGCACAAAAAAGGATATAATTGTTATTTCCCAATTCTATGGTTGAGTATAAATGCATTCCCAAGAATAAATTACCAAAATCTCATACCAAATCTCATACTTTATTTATTTTTGTCCCACTAGAATGTGAATCTAAACCACTGTGGCGTCGTTGGACAAACTAATTGGTCATTTGTTTGTTCTATAGTGTAATAGGTCTCGAAAAACACTTTTGGTCATTGCAAAAGTTGGACAAATTTTGTGTGACCCACTGGACAAACTTTATTTGATAGTGTAATACCACCTTTAGACTAATAAGCAAGTAATTTCTGTTTTCTGCGGGTAAACCTGTCCGTCCTTTTTTTTTCAGAATAATTTGCACTCTTTACAAACTACATCATATTGAATCCTCACGTAGGATTTTATATTTAAACTTACCACATCTCGGAAGTCTAATTCTGCATGATCATAATCGCCCATTTTCATATAAACGGATGCTCTATGCGTTCGTGCGGCTATAAAATCCGGCTTCAAATCCAGCACTTTACTGAAGTCGTTTAATGCAAAACGTGCCTTGCCCAATGCCAGATAAACTGTGCCACGTTTGAAAAATGTTAAATAATTTGTCGGGTCGCCCTCTGTAAATAACAAGAAAAAAATATTTAAATAAAATATAGCACGTATATCATATTAAAAAATTAAATATTAAAAAATAATGAAAGCATCTTCTAAAAGAAATGAGAAAGCAAAGAATAGCAACTCAATCGGAAATCTCATGGACGCATATCACATACAATCTATTTTTATGTAAAGAACAAGTTCAACAATTTTACGCAAGAGCGTGGGCGACAACATTTTTTTTCGCGGTCATTTTCTTAGATTGTTAATGAATAGCGTTTTTTTATGAAATGAACAAGAAATTCCGATGAAATATGAAGTGATTTACTACTATGTACTTACCGACGGCGGCATGATAATGTGAAAGGGCATCTGATAGCTGTCCTTTTGCTAATAGTTCACGTCCTAATTCGAGGTGATTTTCAATTTCGGCTCGTGATGCTGTTTCAGCTCCTGAAATAAAGACAATTTTAGTATTATACCGATTGATTCTTGATTGATTATTTATAGAGAGGTTTTGGTGCATTAAATTATTCATATTAACATCGTCTACTTGATGAAATTTCTGTGCTTTTCAACAAGATGTTAAAACTTTAAGAGGTAAATATTGTATACTGATATTCGACATTCGATTGACCGACATAGTCCTTTCTTTTTCTATTTGTAAATCTTCTTGTATTACTCTAACTCCTAGTGGAGCATGGTGCGTTGACGACCACCGTGTGTAGTCCATTCAAAGACAACTGATTCAGTGTGTGATCGCGGAGTGTGATACGATTGTTAGCCATACCACTTCCTAGCCGCATTGTTAGTTTATTATTCTACGACAAGGATATTTTTTTTCATCTTCTGAATAATAAACTGGCGACGGAAATGTATACCCTTCTTCTTCTTTTAGCGGTGCAGAAAGGTGTGAAACCTCTGTGCATCTATGTGGGTCCGATTTATGGTTCGTCAATGTTTGTGTCCGTGAGGTCTAAGTACAAAGACGTAGCTGCTGCGATAGGGTTTTCCCACAGCGATATAGGGGTAAGATCAGTGGGCGCAGCGGGGCATTGAAACAAATAACCCACATCATGAGGAATACCATCGCAGTTTGGACAGATGTTTTGGATCCTGGGCAGACATCAGAAGGCAACCTGTCGCGATGCGTAGAGCGGCATTTTGGCAGACCTGAACTTTGGACCAGTTTGTGTCACATAAACTATGTGTCCAAACTGGGGCTGCATAATCAGCGGCAGCTCGACCCACCGCTTTATAAGTAGCTAGCATGGTTTCTTTATCTTTGCGTCAGGTGCTACCAGCTAAAGCTTTTAGGATTTTATTCCTACTGCGCATTTTTTCACAAACTGAAGCTGCATGATTCGCAGACGTCATCTAGGCTTCACCTAGAGAGCCTGAGCATTTTGGGGTTTTTTATAGTAGGAACAGAACTGTTGCCAATACGTATATCAATCTCCCATCTGATGTCCTCCCACCAAGTGGTTAGAAAAGTCGCAGAAGATTTGGACGCAGAGATGGTGAGGTTTCGGCTTTGGAAAAATGCCTGTAATCGTCCTAGATAGCGATTAATTTGGAGGCGCATTTCATCCTTATCGTTCCCTGTGGCGAGTACGGTACAATCGTCAGCATAGGAAAGCACCTAGATTCCTTCCGGTGGTGTGGGAAGGCCGGACATGTAGATGTTAAACAGAGTGGGGGAGAGTATCCCTCCCTGTAGAACACCTAATTTGATTTTCCTAAGCTTAGAACGTTCGCCTCGAAACTCGGTGAAGGAGTGCCGACCAGCTAGATAATTGGCAATCCAACGGATCTCTTGTGCAGGAAGATGCATATTCAACAGGTTTGCTAAGAGCATTGAATGATTGACCCTATCAAAAGCATTTGATAGGTCAATTGCCACCAGAATGGTTCTGTGACAAGGACGGCGTTGATTTAGCCCATCACGAATGCGTGTAGTGATCGCATCGAGGGCAGTGGTGGTACTATGCATTTTCCTGAAGCCATGCTGGTGAGGTTCCAGCTTCGCATGTGCAACAAGAGTGGGGTGAATAAGGGCCTCCAGCGTCTTTGCGAAAGGAGAAAGTATCGTACTGGGGCGGTAGGATTCCCCGAGATTTGCGCTCTTCCTTGGCTTGAGATAGAGAACAATTCGACCTGTTTTCCAGATTTCAGGAATGGCAAGCGTGGACATCGACAAGTTAAAGGCGGCCGTGAGATACTCAATTTATACCCTCGACCCATCTAGTGGATTTACATTTTTTGAGTTTTACATTTCGCACTGTAACTCTTGATAGAATAGACCTAGTCATAAGGTCCATATATTGCTAACAAAATTTATTTGATTTGCACTAAAAATTGAAGTGCTACCATTGCCACCCCCTCTCCACCTAACATTTTTCAAAAAGGCATGCTTAGATTAGATTAGATTTATTGTGGGCTGTGGCTATTAGGTAGCCCTGGGCACTGCGATCGTTGGTCTATTGTGCCATTGCCCAAGCTGGAGTTAGATGAACTCATCTAACCGACATCTTTCGATGAACCGATTAAGCTGACCCATGTTCAAGGAGGCAATATCCTCCTCTAAAGGGAACATAATGCCGAAGCATTCCAAGCGGCGCATTGCTAGCCTCTCACATTCGCAAAGAATGTGAGCAGCTGTTTCGTCGTCAGCCTCGCAGAACCGACAGCTTGCGTCGGTAACAATGCGCATTGTCTTTAAATGACCATTCAGACGGCAGTGCCCCGTAAGGAGCCCGCAAATTATCCTAACCCTGTTTCTACTTATATTTTGTTAGCAATAGACTTAGGGTGCGTTTAGGTGAATATTTGGCAACGAAAAGTTTTGACTGCCGAAGCCCGGGAATAGTTTCCCAGTGTGAGGTGGCTTTGACTTTTTCCCATTCACTTATTGCATTTCTGTATGTACAGAGTGGTATCCCACAGTAGGGTTCTGGACCAATGAGAGGGGTGGCAGATGCTCTCCTTGCGAGCTCGTCGGCCTGCTCATTGCCTACGATACCCGAATGCCCAGATACCCAGAAAAGGGTAAGACTGTTACATAAGCCTACCTGTTGGAGGATTTCCTGACAACACCACACGAGCTTTGATGTGACAGTAAAGCTCATCAGCGCTTTCGTTGCCGCTTGGCTGTCAGTAAATATTGCTATTTTCTTGTTTATGTAGCCCTTTTCGATGCATTTTCTTGCGCACAGCTCGATTGCGTGTACTTCTGCCTGAAACACTGTCGGTCGATATCCCATTGGAATAGAAAGACTAATACCTGGGCCACTAATTCCTGCGCCAGAACCTGTATCAGTCTTTGAGCCGTTCGTGTAAAAGATGATTGTACCGGGGTGGAGTGCTCTGAACCTGTCAGTCCAGTCTTCCCTCGCCCAAGTCACTGATTCGAATGTGGTGTTAAAACGTAACGTTTTAACCAGATAGTCTGATGGCATACTAAGTAGGTTGTCATTACTTATCCATCCTGACTGCACCGAGTTCAGTGGACATGCCGTATCACATGCCTTAAGCCTGATAACGGCCAGTCTTGCCACTTCCTCGATGTGTATGTGTAGTGGTGGGAGGTTCAGCAGAACCTCCAAGGCGGCGGTAGGGCTGGAGATGAAGGCTCCAAGGACAGCTAGACAGGCTAGTCTCTGAACCTTGTCCAGATTCAGCCTACCGTCTGTAGTGGGTGCCCTTCTCCACGATACTACCGCCCCGTATTCTATAATTGGTCTGACAATTGACTTATAGATCCACAGAATTATATCTGGTTTGATACCCCATGCTTTGCCCGCATAGCTTCTGCAGATCCATAAGGCCCTAGTTGCTTTCTCTGTTACCACCCTGAGGCATGCTTGTAGCTTCTTTTCAAATTGAGCCAGGCAGATTGAAGGTGATTACTACACGTTACTCGATATATGTATTCGCAAATAGCCTTAGAACTGGTACCACTGACCCTTAAACCCAATTTGGTACAAACTTTGGAACATACATTCAGAAGACTACAATTAACTGTTATAGTGACGTTCTAAGAGATAAATTTTTTTGTTTTCTATTTTAAGGTCTGGATAGACCTCGGGCGGAAGGAGAGTGAAATCTTTGTCCGCTGCGATTTCCTCAATGAAAATGCATACTTACTGTCCTGGAACATGACGGAAATGCTGGGGAATTCTATAAGCTAAATGGCGGACAGAAATTGAAAATTTGGTCAGATCCCTAGATTTGAATCAGCCACGTTCTTGCTACAGGACTGTCCAGCTGGCAATTGATATGACAAATGATTTTGACAAGTTCAATCAATCGATGTTGCAAGCTATTGCCGTTAGGTTAGGTTAGGTACAGGGGCCGCTAGGTACAAGAGAACCCAGCGCACTTAGACCATATATTTGGGTCCGTTGTGATACCACAGAGAAAAACCTGTCTAACAGTTATAAACACGAGAAGCTTTGCCCCAAGCTTAAAACCAGCCCGTACTAACAATGTATTTATTGAGTAGTACTGGGCTTATATCCCGAAGATCGTCTGTATCGAAAAAGAACCTTGAGCCCAGATAACGCTTCCGTTTCTCCGCTAAGGCAGGACAGTCACAGAGGAAGTGATGTACACTTTCTTCCTCTTCCTCGTCATCGCAACTCCTACAAAAGTCGTTATGAGGAATTCGGAGTCTCCTTGCGAGCTCCCCAATAGGACAGTGTCCAGTAATAACTCCGACCACACTCCGTATGTGTTTCCTGTCCAGGGACAGTAGTTGGGCGGAGCGAATGGCGTCCAGTTTTGGCCATATTAATCTCGTTGTAGCACAAGTGTTACCGTTGATCCATCTAGCATTGGTCCTGCGTTTTGCAGCACCTTCAATAATAACAGCGCACGCGGAAATTGGCGCTTTAATGCCATCTCGGTCAACTCGATCAACTGCTTCGCTTTCAGTTGCCGCATCGCGGGCTAAGCTGTCCGCGCAGCAGTTCCCTGTAAACCCTCGATGGCCTGGTATCCAACATATGGTTATATTGAAAAAGCAGCCTAACTCTCTGAGTAGTGCCCGACATTTTTCAACAGTTCTAGATGTCGTCAGTACAGATTCTAGCGATCGAATTGCAGCTTGGCTGTCGGTGTACAGAACAATATCTCTTTTAGAGATGACGTGACTACCTAACCAAACTAAGGCTTCATATATAGCTGAGACCTCCGCTTGGAGAATGGTACAGACATTAGGAAAACGGAGCGACAACCGAATGCCCAACTCCTCCGAGTAGATTCCAATACCGACTCCTGTTTCTGTCTTGGATCCATCAGTGTAGATAGCACACGACCCACTGACGGGGCCATGGTATCATCCCAAGCTTCCCTCGACGGAATTAAGCTATAATGGTTCCTACCAAAAGAGTACCTAGGAACAG
The DNA here is from genome assembly GCA_949715475.1 of Microchrysa polita. Taxonomy (NCBI): domain Eukaryota; kingdom Metazoa; phylum Arthropoda; class Insecta; order Diptera; family Stratiomyidae; genus Microchrysa; species Microchrysa polita. Next base: position 48,427,248 of record OX454420.1, read on the forward strand.
TGTAGTCAGTCGCTGTTGGCAGTTGGCTATTGCCGTTAAATCTGGCAATACCAATATCGAACTTATAAACGTCTAAATTCCACCAGCATCAAGCTGTGGTTCGTTATTGGTCCACTCTTCACAGGACACCATAGGACCTTACTTGGCGACTTTAACCCCCATTACGAACTCTGGACCTCTCCCCTCGGCAACGATGCCAGGGGTATAGACATGGCGTCCTAATTAGACTCATCAGATTTCTGCCGACTCAATGGAATTTCGCTGTTGGCCGATCTCCGCAATATGGATATTCCTGCACAAGGGGTAAGATGGATCGCCAACTATCTAGCTGGGTTATGACACAAACCGGAATAAGATCCAGGCATGCCAGAATGATGCTCTACGTATAGCTACAAGTTGCCACCTGATGCCCCAAGATAATCTTCATCAGGAAACCAGCATGTAACCAGTGCGTGATCATAATCATCTTCTTTCTTTTCAATATCTGGTCGATTGTTATCGAGAGGATCACCCAAACATCATCTCATGGACAATATTCACCCTCCACGACATGTCAGGAGTGGATTTAGAGATGTCCAGAAATACAAACGGGAACCTCCCGATATATTTGATGACCATCGCATATATTCACACAACCGTTGTGAATCAGTCAATGTGCCTGTCTAGACAGTTTCAATTTTCGTTCGTCTTCATCATTTTGACAATTGAAACTTGAGATGTATGCGCTATTGAAGAAACGCATTCATTCTTGAACACAATTGCCAATGTTAAATATTAACAACACATCATCTATTCATACAATTCATGAAAGAATTTATCATTTACCCGTCCTGACCAAAGCCGTGACACATTTTTAACGATAAATAATGAAAAGATCTGGATAGAATGAGACATTGATCTCTTCTGTTCACTTGACGCAATCAATGACATGTTCAATGTTGAAAGTGGATACGGAGCTTGAAGACGATAGGGAAGACGAAAGCGCACATGTGTGGACATAGCCAATAGGGAGATTAGGTACGAATAGAGTCCTCCCAGCGCTCACAACACCTATTTTGCCTGAGGAGACTAGGCTCCCGAGAGCCACAAGAGTGACACTAGTCCAGCTTAGGTCAGGCTAGTGTTCGCGCCTTAATTATTAGCTACCTCGAATAGATCCGGAAATCCAGAACATTTGTCCGAGCAGGGGTGGCGCGCCTCATGATTTGCACCACCTATTTCGGTGCCCCACTGCCACTAACGTCACTCCGAGGAAGTTATGGGGTAACCCTATTGCAGCTGCTACGTTCTTGACGCTTAAGACAATAGGCGAGATCGACAACGAAACTTAGAGCGCATCCACAGACATGCACAGCGGTTCATGCCTTTCTGCACCGCTACAACACATCAACATGTGTGTCGTCTATCTTTCAACCCGGTTGTAGGTTGTGTAAGTCCAGGAAAAGTTTTGCATGTTGACCTTTTGAAACTGTCCCAGCTAGACCAGAACTGCCGATTGAACAGCATGATCCTGTTACATGAGATGGAATGGCGTCATTTCAAGGAGATAAGTCTGCATACATTTTTTGTTGCATCTAATCGAGTCGAGTTATGAATGTGTGTAATGAAATTACCATGTAGACATTGGTCGGTCAGCAGAGATTTAATATTGTCTTTGAATCCTGTGCAGCATGGGACTGGGGTATAATGAAAGTATATTCCGGTTCATGCTTGACAACCAAAAAAAAAACAGAACACCGAGGATAAGTTGTTTCAATGTCGAGAGAATGAAAATCCTCAAACGAACACGTAAGACATGTTATTCATAAAAGATAACGATATCATATCATTCGCGATCAGATAACGGAACAAAGAACTAAACGGCGATTCGTCTTGCTGTTTTGCATGGAACTACTTGGGATCCCGACAAATAATAAATAGACACGTACACGATTGCGATGCTGTGATGTCACGAGCTAAATGCAAAGTGTCGTGTCTCAAATACCGGTCAACTCACGGCTCCAAAATAGTCTGCAAGCCGCCCACAAGCAATAGTGGAAGGTAACGATTACGTGGCCGGGACAAACACAAAATCACACAGAGAACACGATTGCACTGACAAAATTGAGATCAACAGCCGGTTAGCAGTTGAGCGACCTAGTTGACAAAGCAAGGCCGCTTTTGAGTGCATTCTCCTCGTTTTGCTAACGTAATCACTAGAATATTATAACAACATTATCGCCCCCGACTACTGACCTTTCTAGGGGGGGTTCGGTACTCATTAATGCACCCACGTTCAAGTGTCTCTTATACACGTAAAAAGATCAGGGCAACTAATTTTTTTCGATTTACCTTCCATAAACAGCTCCAAAAGCAACAAAACCAGACATGTGGCCAGCTTCTTATCACCCAACTGCAAAAATTCAGTTGCACTTAACGTCATCCTGGACGGCAGGGTCTTCCGGTTTCACTCAGAATTTCCCGAAAAATGCAAATGTCCAAAATATTGACACATAAGAATCCACCGTGCTCGGTAGTTCAACCCGAATCGCACTTTTTTCCCGATTTATTTTCCTTTTTTTGGATAGGAACACAACACGACAAACAACTATTCGAAGCAGCAAGCAATCAGAGTGCACTTTATGCAAACTTTCCACTTTCACGAATTTGTCTGTTTTGTCTGATTTCTAGCGATGGTTAAAGAACACTAGCCGCGGGTGCTATAGAAATGACGTGTGTCAGAAGAAACTCCTTTGGAAAGGGGGGAGTAGTGTGCGGACAAGAAAGAGATAACTATGGAAGAAGCATGTGGTGAACGGTCATTGGTCCAAATCAGTGACAATTGGAATAAGTGAATGACAGCTGGTGAGGGGGAGTCCCCGATAGGCTATGTCCACACATGTGCGCTTTCGTCTTCCCTATCGTCTTCAAGCTCCGTATCCACTTTCAACATTGAACATGTCATTGATTGCGTCAAGTGAACAGAAGAGATCAATGTCTCATTCTATCCAGACCTGTTCATTATTTATCGTTAAATATGTGTCACGGCTTTGGTCAGGACGGGTAAATGATAAATTCTTTCATGAATTGTATGAATAGATGATGTGTTGTTAATATTTAACATTGGCAATTGCGTTCAAGAATGAATGCGTTTCTTCAATAGCGCATACATCTCAAGTTTCAATTGTCAAAATGATGAAGACGAACGAAAATTGAAACTGTCTAGACAGGCACATTGTTGGTGAAATGGAATTGTCGATGACTTTTTACTGTGTAGGCCTACATTTGTATTTTAAAAATATTTTTTTTATCCTCCTCACCTCATCTAATCTCCTTTCCACATTAATACGGCGCACCTTCTTTAAAATTACATGACCAATAAATTATTTTAATGTTTAATCTGAGCTTTTGAGTGTTATAGGGCCATTTTTTCGTACATTTTATAGGCTATGGTTAGTCTTATTGCCTAGAGAAGACACAAACAATATTTAGAAAGCTTTTCCATTGTACTGAATGACATTTTTGTTTATTTTGCATAGTTATGTTATCTTTTGCTTATTTACGCTGTTGCATGAAACCGTGCAATGATTTTTTTAATCTAAGATGATGGTGTAACCATCAAAATATGGCAGAACTATTCAAAATAAACAAAAATTTCATTCAATAAAATGGAAAAGCTTTCTAAATATTGTGTGTGTCTTCTCTAGGCAATAAGACTAACCAGCCTATAAGATGTACGAAAAAATGGCCCCTAGAGAAAAAAGGTTTCAATATTTTACCAGAAAAAAACTATTCGTTGTGATCTGCTGAGCTTATTATTTCAATTTGATTATTTTAGTGCTATCTATTCCATTATCGTCGTAATAAGGTCCTTTTTGACCCCCCAGGCAAATTTAATTTGCTATATAGGTAGGTACATTAGCTTCAAGTGTTGGGAGAGGTATTTGTAACATCCTCCAGGGACATCGATTTTATGTGCTTTGATTTTCAAATAAGGACCTGTCTGCAAAGAAACCAGAACAATAAACAGGTTTTCATATGGAGAGAGAACTCTATTCCCGTAGCTTGTCTCCCTATTGACCGATTGGCAATATAATAGTTTTGCGAATATATGCGATGACCGCTTGGTGCGCTGTATAATCAAAACCCGATTGCATCTCTAAACTTCTCTCTCGAAATCTGTGAGTCCACATGTCCACATATCGTTGGAGTTCCATGAGATATGATTTATTTATTTATTTATTCAAGATACCCAAACAGGAAAATATAATCCATAAACGGTACAATTTAACAAATTCACACTCAAGAGTTTGAATTCAGATATTGATCAATGAAAAACAAAAATTAAGGAAAAGCAATTAAGTAAATTAACAAACAATAGTGTTACAATGTGATGAATTAATATAAAATTAAAAAAAAGCAAAAATTAAATATTTAAAAGAAAAGGATGCGAAGAACAAAGATTAAAATTCACCAAAAATGTCAGTTACTAACAGTTTTTTGTGTAATACATTTTTAAAAGAAAAAAGCGAAGTAGCTAACGGACCGAGTTGCAATCTATCATAATTATGCATGGAACGAAAGAGAGGCGAATTCATGAAAACTGAAAGCTCGGCTGTAGGTGGGTCAAAAACTAGAGTTGAGCGCGTATTATATGACTGGACACGGTAAATTATATCCTCAGTAAGCGATGATTTTAGTAGACCACGATATAGTTTAAAAAGGATGCACTCGTCTAGGAATACTCTCCGCTTTTGAAGGGATAACAAGTTCAAGCAACCAAGACGTTCAGCATACGGTAGATAAGGTTGATTGAACTTGTAAATTAGAGCCCTTGTGAATTTGCGTTGGACGGATTCCAAGGCGGTAGTATATGTGGACGTTGTGGGAGACCATATAAATGAAGCATACTCTAGACAGCTACGTACTAAGGAAACAAACAGTTTAATGGAAGAATTAATAGAATTAAAGTCGCTAGAGCAACGCAAAACAAAACCTGCGAGTTTAGATGCTTTCTTAATTGTAGTGAAAAAGTGTTCATTGAATTTCAGTCGACTCTCAAAAATGACTCCAAGATCACTGAAAAGAGAGACGAAAGATAGGTCAGTTGTGTCGATATTGTAGGGAAAAGACAAGGGCATGGGTTTTAGTGAATATATCATCGCATTGCATTTTGAAACTTTAAGTTCAAGATGATTGGAGCCGCACCACGCTGATAGTGTGTTTATATCTGATTGCAATGATAAACAATCATCGGGGCCAGAAATTGAAGCGAAAAGCTTGCAATCATCAGCATATAACAAACAATTGTTATTCATAAGAGTAGGTAACTCATTTATGAAAAAACTGAAAAGCAGGGGCCCCAAAATAGAGCCTTGAGGAACTCCAGACGAGGGACAGAACGGCGGAGAAAGTGAGTTATTAAATACTACACGAGAAGATCGTCCGAGGAGATAAGAAGAAAGCCACGATACGAGATAATACGGGAAATTAAGTGATAGTAATTTATCAAGTAATATCCCATGGTCGACCGTATCTAAAGCTTTAGAGAAATCCGTATAGATTACATGAACATCTAAATGCTTGTCAAACGATCTTGCGATGAAATCTGTTATTTCTGCCAAGTTGGTGACTGTAGATTTTTGCTTGCAGAAACCATGTTGATTGGGGCAAATCAGATACCCAAAAGATTCGTAAATGAATTCAAATATAAGACGTTCGAGGAGCTTGGAACAACTTGATAGAAGTGAAATGGGCCTATAAAGAGGCCATATTACTATCACCTTTTTTAGGTAAAGGTACAATGTACGACTGTTTCCATTCACAAGGAAATGTACTTTCTTGCAGACTTTTATTGAATAATATGGCAAGGGGAATAGAAATCGCCTTACTAGTTTTCCTAAGAAAATCGTTGGAAATTCCATCTGGACCTGATGATGAGCTGCGTTTAAGAAAAGAGATGACGGACTCGACACAAGCTGGATCTATCGGCGAGAGACTTGACATAATATTCGGTGGCACGTCATTTACAAGCCTGGAAGTGTTTGATTGGCGAAAAGTACTAGAGAAGTAAGATGCAAAAAGCTTTGCAATTTCATCTGGAGAGTTGGCAGTCAAATTTCCATAGGAAATAGAAGCAGGGTTAGAACTGGACGAACGCATATTCTTTACATACGACCAAAATAACTGGTTTTCATTATTTCTAACACTGTTTTCAATAGATTCAAGGTACGCAGCTCTAGCAGAACGGATGAGCCGTTTAGTTTCAGTACGTAATAGACGAAAAAGTATGAGATCTGACTGACGCCTAAAACGTTTATATTTGGAATGAATGCGGTTCTTTCTATTTATGATCTTATGTATTTTTGGAGTAAACCAAATCGGACCTTTGCGATGTTTCGGGGTGTAGAGAGGAACAAACTCGCTGATAATACACTGCAAAATGCTGTAAAATGTAGTCACAGCAAGATTACAGTCTAGCCCCTGCAAAACACCCGGCCAGTCAGTTTGACTTATATAATGAATAATGGCACTATAATTGGCATTGCGAAAGTTGTAATGGGGGTTCTTAGCACGAGCCTGAGTTTTTTGGAGAGAAATTGTAACATCGAATTCAAAGGGCGGATGGTAAGGATCAATGCAAACATATTCGGAAGTAGGAAGGCAGAATGATATACAGTCAGCAGAAATATTGCTTAAGACAAGATCGCACATGTATGGACATGGCCATTGATTGCGTCAAGTGAACAGAAGAGATCAATGCCTCATTCTATCCACATCTGTTCATTATTTATCATTAAATATGTGTCGCGGCTTTGGTCAGGACGGGTAAATTATAAATTCTTTCATTAATAGTATGAATAGATGATAAGTTGTTAATATTTAACATTGGCAATCGCGTTCAAGAATGAATGCGTTTCTTCAATAGCGCAGACATCTCAAGTTTAAATTGTCAAAATGATGAAGAGGAACGAAAATTGAAAGTGTCTAGACAGGCATATTCGATGCAAACATACAATTTTCTGAACGCACATTAAACAAATTGTTGAAAATGGCCACACTATAAATTGTCTTTCGTTAAGTTTTTTGACATTTCTTCACGTCAATACAAACGTGACCCGGTGTAATCGGGATTTCGGGATTTATTTACAAAAATAGTAAAAACGTGTACAAATACATATTAAATAATGCCTCCAAAAAAGGATGCAAAAGGCGGCGGAAAGGATAACAAAGGTGCCAAGGGAGGAAAAGGTGCAAGTGCGGCTGAAGATAAAGGTGAGTATTGTGGGTTTTCTCATCAGGAGAAGTTTAGTGTGCAGCGGTCTCAAATTGTCCTCGTTGCGAGTGATCCTTTGAATACCTCTCTCTTTAAAACATTTTTGAAGATTTTTCGCCGGAAAACATCGAAGGCTTAATGTGCTTCACCACACCTATTGCTCTCATTGGTTGCAACTACAGCTAACATTTATCTCATCATAGGCATCCAATTCTAGAGCGCTAAATTCGTATTAAGTCTGGACGCTTTCCTTTTCGCTCTCCCTTTCAGGTGCTAAGGAAAAGAAAGGTGGAAACTCAGTAAAAGTGCGGCACATTCTCTGCGAGAAACAAGGAAAAATACTCGAAGCAATGGAAAAACTGAAAGCTGGTCAAAAATTTCCGGACGTTGCAGCCGCCTACAGTGAGGATAAAGCCCGACAAGGTGGTGATTTGGGGTGGCAAATTCGTGGTGCCATGGTCGGACCGTTTCAAGATGCCGCCTTCGCGTTGCCCATATCGACTGTAGCTAATCCCGTGTACACCGACCCGCCAATTAAGACGAAATTTGGTTATCATATTATCATGGTAGAAGGCAAGAAATAATAAAGAATGTTTTGTTTTTTTTTTTATACGATGGATTTGTTGTTGTTGTAGTAGCGGTGCAGAAAGGCTTGAACCGCTGTGTATGTCTGTGGAAGTACTCTATGTTTCATTGTCGTTCTCGCCTATTGTCTCAAGCGACAAGAACGTAGCAGCTGCAATAGGGTTGTCCCATAACGCCCTCGGAGTGAGGTTAGTGGGTGCAGCGGGGCATCGGAACAAGTGGTCCACATCATGAGGCGCGCCACAGCAGCTCGGACAAGTGTTCTTTTCGAGATAAGTATGAATTGAGGCGCGAGCAAAAACCCGACCTAAGCTGGGCTAGTGTCGCTCTTGTGGCTCTCGGGAGCCTAGTCTCCTCAGGTGATATAGGTGGTGGGGGCGCTGAGAGGACTCTATTCATACTTAATCTCCCTATTGACCGATTCACAACTGTTGTGTGAGTATCTGCGATGGCTGCATGGTATGCTGTGTCATCTAATATATCGGGAGGTACCCGTTTGTATCCCTGGACGTCTCTCTCGAGATCTCTGATTCCACTCCTGACATGTCGTGGAGGGGGAGTATTGTCCATGAGATGATGGTTTGGGTGATTCTCTCGATAGCAACCGACCAGATATTGTAAAGACAGGAGAAGATTGTGATCAGGTATTGGCAACATGCTGGTTGCTTGATGAAGATGATCCTGGGACGACATTAGGTGACAACCTGTAGCGATACGTAGAGCAGCGTTTTGGCATGTCTGGATCTTGTTCCAGTTTGTTTCACAAACGGTTTGTGACCATACCGGTGCTGCGTAGCTGGGAATTGCTATACCTATCGCTTTGTAGGTGACCAACATAGTTTCCTTGTCCTTGCCCCAGGAACTCCCGGCTAGTGCCTTTAGGACGTTGTTTCTACTGTGCATTTTGTCGACTACGTCTTCGAAATGGTTTTTCGACTTCATTATGGTGTCTAGATAGACACCAAGGATCTTGGGGTTAGTGACAGTAGGAACAATGTCATCTACATGCCTACCCGTACGGATCCTAAGCTCCTCCGAATATTCCTGGGTCCAGGTGGTGAGAAGTGGATCCGATAAATTTTTTCGAGTTGCTACAATTATATTCACTCACTACCTCATATGCCACCGGTCAAAATCTTATTAAAGGCTCAATAGAGCGCCTAATCACCACACAAAAATGTACCGGAGTCCTTAAAGTGGTGAATTATTGGTCGTGAGCAGAAGAGGTGAGGTTCCGGCTGCATAATCAGGAAATTTACAAGAAACGCATCAAAGAGTTCTAAAATAGAATTAAAAGGTGTAAGGAAAGTTCTTGAAACAAAAATAAGGAAAAACCATGCCCACATATATGTCCCGGGTACCTACCTATATTTTAGTGGGACTCCTTCCTTCCGTAATCTAAGGTGGCTAATATAGGACAAGGTTGCTTTGTTGAAACTTCCACGACTCTGAACCATAGCATCATGGTCAAATACGACGAAAGTTGGACAGCACACAGAGCCCTCGATATTCAAGATGGGACTCTGTAGGGTGGCATCCTTTCATCAATTACATTTCCTTGAGCCTCGCAACAGCATTAGCGACTACCGCGACCATATCATATGGATGCGAAAGAAAGTGATTCTATCCAGATCTAATAGACAGGTGAACCTGTTGGAAAAATAATGAATACCATCCACAAGACAACAGTTGTGTTGTGACCCCGTAGGCATTCGATATCCCTTTTCAATTGAAGGACACGAGTAATGAATGAAACTCAACCCTTCACTCCCGAGACTGAGCTACAGCCAGCGCTGCTCACTCGTTGAAGAGCCCTTTCTTCTTGATTATAGAGGCATGCAAGCAGTGCAAATCTACTTTTCTGTGTAACAGCCAATCATACGTGGTACCGTAAGGAAGAAGCAAGGAAACAGAGCAAAAATACGACAAAAAAAAACAAAGAAAGTTTAGGAAAGTGTAATGAAGTCAATTCCGTGAACTGCAGACGCAGAAGACGACTGACTATCTTCAAATGGCAAAATCGAGAAAGAACACGGAGCAGACAAGAAATAGAAAGCGACTCAAAGCTCAAAATCGTGAGCTTAAAGAGAACCCAAGCACCTGGACGAGTGAAAAGTAGGGGAGGATAAGGATGAAATGCGCCTCCAAATTAATCGCTATCTCGGACGATTACAGGCTTCCTTCCAGAGCCGAAACCTCACCATCTCCGCGTCTAAATCTTCTGCGACATTTCTTACCACCTGATCGGTGGATTGTCGGTGGGAGGTTGATGTACGTATTGGCAACAGTCCAATTCCTACTGTTGCGAATCCTAAAATTCTCGGGCTCCATTTAGAGAGCATGATGACGTCAGCTCATCACGCAGCATCCGTTTGCGAAAAGATGCGCAGTAGGAATAAAATCCTAAAAGCACTAGCTGGTAGCACCTGGGGCAAGGATAAAGAAACCATGCTAGTCACATACAAAGCGGTGGGTCGAGCAGCTGCTGATTATGTAGCCCCAGTTTGGTCACATAGTCTATGTGATACAAACTGGACCAAAATTCAGGTCTGCCAAAAGACTGCTCTACGCACAGCCACAGGTTGCCTCTTGATGTCTGCCCAGGATCACTTACATCAAGAGACAAAATTGATGCCAATACGTGACCACAATCTCATACTGTCCAAACAATATCTTGTTGGTTGCTACCGTGAGAATCATCCCAACATGATTCTGTCTCATGGACCGAATTCCTCCACCACGACATGTCAGGCGTGATTTGCGAGACCTAGAGAGAGAGGTCCAGGGATACAAGAGGGACCCTTACGACGATGATGCATACCGAGCTGCCATCGCTGAGATTCACACTGCAGAAGTGAGTCGGTCTATTGCGAGATTAGATGCGAATAGAGTCCTCTCAGTGCGCCCTCCACCCATTTCGCCTGAGGAGATTAGGCTCCCGAGAGCCACCAGAGTGACATTAGCTCAACTTCGGTCGGGCTTTTGTTCACGCCTCAATTCGTACCTTTCTCGCATTAACTCTGACATACAAAACATCTGTCCAAACTGCGCTGGCGCTCCACACGATGTGGGTCACTTGTTTCAATGCCCAGCTGTGCCCACTGACTTACCCCTATCTCACTGTGGGAAAACCCTATCGCAGCAGCTATGTTTTTGTTCCTTGACATCACGGACGAAAGCATCGACGAACCATAACTCGAATCCACATAGATGCACAGCGGTTTCACACCTTTCTGCACCGCTAAAAGAAGAAGAAGTGAAAAGTAGAAAAACAGCGTGGGGGTTAGCTTTGGTGGTGCATTTTGACTCTTGCGTATCATTTTCCCGGTGGGATCATAGATAGTTGAAATGAATGGCGACCGCATGCACAGGCGGCAGCATGATTTAGGTTTCTATACTATTCTCTGTCTTGTGCTGCTTCATAGTGCCGTGCAAATTAATTTGAACTAGGTCCATTTTGCTAATTGTTGCACAGTCCTACGGTATACGGAGCATTTGCTACTACCGGCCATGTGACCTAAGTCTTCTTCTCCATTTTGCTTAAACAGTTTACAACTTGCCTCCTTTTGTCATCTGTTTGCAATATGACCCGTTTCGACACACTCCGTCATCTTTTTGACTTGTCGGGTTTGCTGATACATGCACATTGCCACGTGTTTCACCTCCTTGATCATGATCTCACCCTTCCTTCGACATTAAGTACGTTTTTTGAGTCATCCCGTGTAGTTTTGGGTATCATCTGCTGGGGGAGACTTCTGATGTCCACTTGATGGCCCAAAACATTCGCGATTTTATTTTGAAAGTTGTTCGCTGCAGCACCCCCCGCTAGTTTAAAGCTAAAGTAATAGATCTCCCTTTCGGGTGCGCTTTATATGGGTAACATTTTCTCAGGTCTGATTTGACCTCGCGTAGTATTTCCGCCCGTAGCCGATAAATAAATAACTGGTGCGACAATTGTAACATTGGACTGAGGCTGCAGATATGTTAAGTCACATCCAATTTCCAATATCTTAACTGCTTTTTTGACGCTCAGCAGCGTTATTTATCCCCATAAATGGGTATTCGTTTAACATCTGAGGGAGATGGGTCGTCACATGGGTCGATTGTGTCGAAACACCATAGACTGAACTCGTTCACGGTGAGACTCGAACCCACGACCCTGTGCACCGAAGGTTTGTGCACTAACCACTACACCAACCAGAAGCCGATAGTGCCTTCTATTTTTACAATAACACGCAATCAAAAAGTCGAAAAAATTCCCGCTTTGCGGTTTTTATTCTTTTTGTGCCTACATCGCAGGCCGAGCGACGCGACGCTAGCTGCTATATATTCCTTTTTTTGCTGCCAACATGACGTCATCCATTTAAATTGCATTGAACCAACGAAATCTAGATACATCAATGCCGTAACTCAGCTGTACCGTTTGCTTTGTGGACGGAAACAAACAAACAACAACAAGCATATGACGTAATTAAAAGGAACAACAAAACAGTTCAAATTTAGTAGGCGATTTGACCTTTGAGATTCTACATTGCGGCCTTAATGTCTAGACGGCGTTGATTTAACTGCATTATCGTTGCTGCTGCTGTTGCCGCGTCCATTCTATTTCGAGCATAATACAGTAATTGTCTGCTTCTGTAAAATAGTTGTTTTGGGGTGTTGGGATGATTCTTACTAGCCAATTCGTCAACGTACGTAGGGAATAATAAAATCGTATGAAAATGTTTTATCAACAGGATGCGGTTACTTTGTAAATGCCTATTTGATATTTAAATTTTTCAAAATTACCGCCCGCATGATTGTGTAACCGACTGTTTATTCACCACACCACCCAGCTCAAGTTCAACCATAAACTTGTAATTCTCAACTTAACCACTACCTGTCACTGTCATCGCTATGAATTCTCTCTTTTCGCCATTTCCAAAATATCCGGTATGTACGCGATCTGTTGTCGGTCGTGATATTTTTGTGATTTTCTGCGTTTCTTCTAGCGCGGAAAATGAATCGCTATGTGGAAATGAGTGACGAAATGTCTGCCGTATCGGTGAATGTAATTTGTGTGGAATAATACCGAATAATCGTTCAGATGAATTGTGATTTCTTCTCGTCGTCTACGTTTGGTGCAGTGAATACATCGATGGGTTGCACTATTGACAGTTGGTGTCAAGACTTCCCTTATGAAGGAATTTTATGAATATTCTGCGGAAGGAGGCAAGTGCTGGCCTTAACCACTGGAAAATTAAATTCTTGAATGCGTTCGCAAATGGTTTTGCAGCGTCGCCGACTAGTTAACATGTTTTTTTGATTATCCTAACCTCATCCGCGCGCAATTTGACATTTCGTCACTCAGTTCCTATAGTCGATTTTGACTTATCGGTTGTCGTGAAAAATGCATTTTCCTGTGATTTGCCACTTTTTGTATTTCAGTGAGCAATGGCTGATACAGCTACGAAACCAAGCGCATCCGCAGCACCTGCTGCCAAATCGTCTGGAGTCCGGCACAAACGACATGGTCGCTTGTATGCCAAAGCTGTCTTTTCTGGCTACAAGCGTGGTTTGAGGAACCAACACGAGAATCAGGTCATTTTGAAGGTGAGTTGCACGCTGATTTTCCTTAGTATGTATGGTCACTAACAAATATTTGATATATCTTTGTAGATCGAGGGTGCTCGCAGGAAGACCCACGGTCGCTTCTATGTTGGCAAGCGTTGCGTCTACGTTTACAAGGCCAAGACCCGCAAGTGTGTACCACAACATCCCGATCGCAAATCAAAGGTTCGTGCTATTTGGGGCAAAGTGATCCGCACACACGGAAACACTGGATCCGTACGTGCTCGTTTCCGCAGAAATCTGCCTGGTGACGCGATGGGACAACGTATCCGCATTGTGAGTATACAATTTTGCATCAAGTCCGAGTGTAAGTTGTGGGATTGAAGGTGGCATTGTGCGTTGCTGTTGGATAGAAATTATTAGCCGTTCTTTACGAATTGTCTAAGTTGATTCACACAGTTTGTACAGTTTCAGCAATCTGAATTTTCCATAAAAATTTCATGATTTTGGCAATCTTTCAATTTGTATGGAAAATATCGGTGACTGATTGATGACTGTGAGTCGAACTACACTGAACAATTGCCACCTTCTACCTCAACTCGGGACATTTATATTTTCTATTTTTTTTTCAATGATGGTATAGACATTTGAAACCTGAACTACAAAAATTTGTGGATAACATTTGCTGAGAATTCACCCTACACATCCTATATCAATGATAAACTATTCAAAGAGTTGGTACTAATCCTTTTCGTTTTCTCCGTTTCATTTCAGATGTTGTACCCTTCAGCCATTTAAGCTGAAGACACCTTTAATTTTATATGAGAAAAAATAAAAAAAAAATACATAAAAAAGAAAGTGTTATTGTTTCTTACAATTATTATAATCAAGCAGCCGATTTCGAACGAGGAAAAGGTAATTTTAAATTAAACATACGGTCGAATAGCTATCCATCCCGCTTCAATCTTCTCCGATATGTTGGGCTTCGAAAACTCGGAAGAGCTCTAGTATACGCCCACAACGACTAGGTGACTTGAATGCCTTTGTACAACGAAATGCTTAGACGGGCCTGTTCGTCATTGGATCAATCGTCGATTCAATGCACGTGCTGTGGAGAATGGGACCACCTACAAAATTGATCACTCATGTGAATCAAAGGGGAGATTTCAGTATCTGCGGTGCCAAATTTTGATGATGCCATTTCATTAACATTGGCCTGAAATGAAATCTGGGCACGATTTCAGTATCTGCGGCGCTAAATTTTGATGATGCCATTTCATTAATATTGGCCTGAAATGCCCGAATCTGCAATCCTTTTTTGCGAAATCAGAACGGTTCTCCAGATGTTCAATGCCAAAATTTGACATTTATACGGGGTAGTTCAGTTTTTAATGAGAAATTGGGGGTATTATTACCACAGTTTGATGTGAATCAATAGGCTTGCACCGAAAATAACATTTTAAATTTCATTGGCCTTCCCGTCTATCAAATATTACAATTCTTCCTCGCAACTATATTTCGACATTTTATATTATTAACATCTTTGCCAAATTGGTAAAACTTACTATTCCAGTGGGGCTGATTAAAATTAAAACGTCAATTTGATGGCATCGAACACTTTTCCCAATGTGTAAAGTTGAAATATCCCCCTTTTCTTATCAAATTACTTAACTGGTTTCATAGAAAAGTCAAATTTTGAAATACATTTTCGCGAAATCGTAACGGTTCTCCAGATATTCAATGTCAATGTCGGGATTAACCAGCCTAAGCCGTTTAAGCGCACCATCCTTCTTCTTCTTGTAGCGGTGCAGAAAGGTGTGTAACCTCTGTGCATCTATGTGGGTACGATTTATGGTTCGTCAATGTTTGTGTCCGTGAGGTCTAAGGACAAAAACATAGCTGCTGCGATAGGGTTTTCCCACAGCGATATAGGGGTAAGATCAGTGGGCGCAGCGGGGCATTGAAACAAGTGACCCACATCATGAGGAGTACCATTGCAGTTTGGACAGATGTTTTGGATGTCCGGGTTTATGCGAGAAAGGTACGAATTAAGGCGTGAACAAAAGCCCGACCGAAGTTGAGCTAGTGTTACTCTAGTGGCTCTCGGGAGCCTAATCTCCTCAGGCGAAATTGGTGGTGGGCGCTCTGAGAGGACTCTATTCGCACCTAAACTCGCGATAGACCGATTCACTTCTTCAGTGTGGATCGCTGCAATGGCGGCTCGGTATGTAACTTCATCGTAAGGGTCCCGTTTGTATCCCTGAACCTTTCTCTCAAGGTCTCGTAAACCACGCCTGACATGTCGTGGTGGAGGAATTCGGTCCATGAGATGATTATTGGGATGATCCTCACGGTAGCAACCAACAAGATACTGTTTTGAGAGTAGGAGATTGTGATCACGTATTGGCATCAATTTTGTCTCCTGATGTAAGTGATCCTGGGCAGACATCAGAAGGCAACCTGTCGCGATGCGTAGATCTATCGAAAGCGTTTGATAAGGTGAATCACTCGTTCTTAATGACGGATCCAAATCGTCACATATAGTTAAATAGATAGCAAACTACCTTGCCGGACGTCAATCCAGTACGGAGTCCCCATTGTTTGTCACCCCAAAATCCTCGGCGTCACAATCGACAATCATTTCATTTTCAACAGCCACGCCAACAACATAACAAATGGAGACGTTACTTACCACATATAAAGCCATCGGTCGTTCTGTGGTAAATTATGCAGCACCTATATGGACGAACAATCTCTGCGACACCCAATGGAAACGTGTCAGAATGCAGCGATGCGTACAATTACAGAATGTGTACGCATGGCATCTCAAGATCACCTTCACCACGAGACAAAGCTGCTAAATCTGAAAAGTCATAATGAGCTCCTCGCCAAGCAATATCTTGTTGGTTGCTATCGTAGTGAACAAAACCCCACCACCACGTCACGTAAGACGTTCGCTAAGGGACAAGGAAAGGCAAGTCTCAAAGATTCAAAAGAGTTCCCCCTCGATAACACCAACACTTACAAGGCGGTTCTAATGCAATTGCATACTAGTGAGGTAACCAAAGCCTCGAATGATCTGTCGGAAAATCGTGTCCTACGCGTTCGACCACCTGACATCTCTACTTACATCTCATGGACCGAATTCCTCCATCACGACATGTCAGGCGTGGTTTACGGGACCTTGAGAGAGAGGTTCAAGGATACAAACGGGACCCTTACGATGAAGTTACATACCGAGCCGTCATCGCAGCGATCCACACTGAAGAAGTTAATCGATCTATTGCGAGCTTAGGTGCGAATAGAGTCCTCTCAGAGCGCCCACCACCAATTTCGCCTGAGGGAATTAGGCTCCCGAGAGCCACTAGAGTAACACTAGCTCAACTTCGGTCGGGCTTTTGTTCACACCTTAATTCGTACCTTTCTCGCATAAACCCGGACATTCAAAACATCTGTCCAAACTACGATGGGTCATTTGTTTCAATGCCCCGCTGCGCGCACTGATCTTACCCCTATATCGCTGTGGGAAAACCCTATCGCAGCAGCTATGTTTTTGTCCTTAGACCTCACGGACACAAACATTGACGAACCATAAATCGTACCCACATAGATGCACAGAGTTTTCACACCTTTCTGCACCGCTACAAGAAGAAGAACAACAATAGCTACCTAGAACCACACGTACCACCATAGCTCACCTTCGTTCAGGATGCGGTCTCGCATTGATAGCGCTATTGCAGACATTTGCCCAGCATGTGGAGCCAGCCCGCACATCGTAAATCATCTTTCCGACTGTACAGCCGCACCAAGGCACCTAACACCCATCGCGCTCTGGGAAAATCCCATCGAGGTAGCAATGTTCCTAGGTCTGGAACTGGTAGAGAGCATGCCAACCATATACGAATTACAACGCCCCCCCTCTACTTGCGCCGCTACAACAACAACAACAACCTTTGACTTTCGTTATATAATTATGTATTCATTGTTTTCTTTTTTTTAGTTGATTTCTTGTCTTTAAATTTTATTAAATACATTAGCTGCTTCTAGTCCCGACAATTGCTCAGACTACAATCAGATTGGTTCCGTTGTTACTATGACCCAAGTACATCCTTGTGATAGCAGCCTCGTCTCTTCTCTTAAGTTTATCTGGGAATATGGGTTTTGTGTTTGGGGTGTTTTGGCGGATAAGTACCAGTCATTTCGAGAAGCAAGAAATCGAAGAACTCCCAAGCCAATCGAAATCATTGATAAAATGAATTAGTGGTTTCAAAACAACAGCAACTGCACCGAGCACAGTCCAACACAAATTTCGTTGAAATGTCCTAGGTGATGCGTAAAAGGCATTTGGAGTTTCGGAAGGTCCACTCCACGCGAAGAAAAAAAACATGGTAGTGGAACTTCGCACAAATTACGGAAGAAAGTAAAGCGCTTGGTAGCTCAAGCAAATGCGAAGGCTGCTGAGATATTCTACCAATAATTAGAACATTGTTGTTGGGCGGTGGATCTCTCAAACAAGTTGTTTGAGCTTGTTGCATCCACAGTGGGACTACACACTTGTATGCTACCATCGCAATGCGGCACACAATGCGGAGCGCCATGCACTGTTGGTCGAAACCGACTCCAAATACACATTCTGTGCCGCATTGATTGCGATGATAGCATACTAGTGTGTAGTCCCACTGTGGACAAATGGGATGGTGGATCCCTCAAACAAGTTGTTTGAGCTTGTTGCATCCACCGCCCAACAACAATGTTTTGATTCCGTAACTGGCACGTATAGTCAAAAAAAAAGGGTCGAATTCGAGAATAGCAAGGGGCTTTTCCCGCATAATATGATTCGACACCAGTGTGTATTCGGGTCCTATATAAGAGGATTCAACACACTGCCTGGATGAGTCCGGTAATGCCTCTCGCAACAGTGCATGACGCGCCGCATTAGAAGAGGCATCTGATGAGAATATGCAGAGCGCCATGCCCTGTTGGTCGAGGCCGACCCCAAATACACATTGTGTGGCGCTTTGATTGCGAAATAATTAGAAGCTGAAACTGCGACCGATAGACCATTATCGCGCGAGAGGCCTAAGCACGACGCCAGGATATTTAGGGTCACAGCCCAAAGGAGAAGGAACGCTCGAGAAATACGGCCATGTAGGTGGAGAACTCGCAAGGAATGCTGCTGGATGACCATACGGAAATCTGTAACAGGATGCGAGAGTATTTTGACGAATTTCTAAATAAAAAATTTATTCGAGCAGCTTTTGAAGATGTTGATTCGAATACCACAAATATCGAAGAATTCTCAGATTAAAAGGCATCACATGAAACGCGGAAAGGCGGTCGGGCCAGACAAAATACCTGCGGAATTTTGGTTGAATATGGAAAATGTCGGGCTTAGTTGGCTCACAGTTCTCTTCAACAAAATTAAAAGTGGGCAACCGATGCCTGTGCCTGACGCTTTCAGGGAAAGTTTTCATCTTCCTTTCTATAGTATTTCCCAATTGCCAAAATCGTTATCCCAAATGAAAAAAATCCTTGTGTGAATTAAAATTTGTTTAAAGGTATTTTAGAAAGTTTTTTTTTGCATTGTATTAAGAAGTGTGGTTGATGTTCTTGAGGATATGAATACGATCGGCTTCGTGGGGTCGGCTAATTCAATTGCCGTGGTGGGACATTTATGAAATGTTATACTCGTACGCAATGTTCCTTGTGTGTCGCTGGCTTTTGATCTTCATCGCATACTGCTCCCACAATTGAGGGTGTGTAGTGCAAAAAAGATTTGCATAATTTTTCTGTTTATTGATTTAAATATTTGGAGAGTAGTTCGTTCTTTTTGTCGCATTTCCTTTACTGGAATTGGGATGAATTGATGTAGTTTGTTTTCATGTATTTGCCTTGTACATATACCTGTGTGGGACTCCGAAAACGATTTGTATGGATTGAACGTGGTGAATTGCTTGTATGTATATACAGGGTGTCCGGAAACTGCCGCATAAACGCACCGGATTGTGATTCCTTATGTGATTTCCAGCAAGAAAGTTGTACAGAACATTCCCCTTTAGCTGCCACAGGCATCTGAAGATTTTTGAACAAATCATTTTCTTGTACGACTATAACCTCAATATCTCAAAGGCTAGACTACCTAGAAATGATTATTACAGCCAACAAATTTACCTAAAAAATAAAACTAACCGCACTAAAATCGGATAAGGGGTTTGGTTTTTGCAGAGCTTCAAAGTAAAATTTTTGTGATTTGACCCAAAAACAGAATATTTTTCCATCTCAATTATCTCCAACTTCTGCCAAGGTGAAGTGTTTGTACGATTTTTTAAAAAATTGGCGCATAGTCTAACCATCATTTCTTTTTAACATCATTTTATTCTAGCTTCGTTATTTCTAACAGTTGTAATGCCTTAAGTGCAGAAAACTACAATAGTATGGACATGATGGGTGCCGTTTGAAAGTTGAAAGTTGATAATACCTATTATAATATATATGACTGTCTAATTGCGCCCTTAGTTTCAAAAAGGACATTTTTTGCAAAAAGAGGTTAAATGAACAAGATGTGTGTGGAACGAAAGGGTATGCTAGGAATAGGGCATAAGTTCAGAGCAGATTTCATTCTTTGAAAGCCACAGCAAATTTTTTTAATCCTATTATGAAACTTTGAAAATTTGCCTGAAACCAAATATTGACCAAATTTAGAGTAATAGTTTTTTAAGGTTACGACCAGCGAAGCAAGATACAGATACAGCCCAGTTCTTTCCAGCTTCACCTGGAGAATATAATGACATAGCTCATCGTACTGCAGAATTATGCGAAAAGATTCACAGTAGGAACATTGGTTGGCAGCACCTGGGCAAAGATAAAGAAACTATGCCAACCACTTATAAAGCGGTGGGTCGAGCATCGGTTGATTTTGGAGCTTCGGTTTGGTCGCATAGCTTATGTGACACCAATTTGAATAAAATCCAAGTTTGCCAAAACGCTGCTCTACGCAGCCACAGGGTGCCTCCATTGTCTGCCCAGGATCACTTACATCAATAGACACATTTGATGCCAATATTTGACCACAATCGTCTACTTTCAAAATAGTATATTTTTGGTTGAGAGGAGCATCCAAATCGTGATCTCACGAATTCGTCTCCCACGTCATATAAGACGTGGTTTACGTGATCTTCAGGGATATAAACGAGATCCTTTCGATGAAGTAGTATACCTGGACGCCATTGCGAGTTTAGATACGCATCATTAACCTTAATGACGAAAAAAACGACTCGCATCAGTGCGGGTTCTGCATGAGTTCATTTGACATCTCCATCGCCGCTTCATTCGCCGGAGTCATTTCCAGCCCTTAACTCATCCAACATCAGTGTTACGAACTGTGGACCTTGATCCTCTTAGATCGTTAAACAATGTAGCGATCATAGAAGAAACCAGTGGAATTCACAAATCTCAGCACAAGAGTGCATGCTCAGGAAGACTGCGAGATCCTGTGAAAACAAAAAGAAAAGTCATACTACCGTAAGCGAAGACAGGAAATGGACAAAGCTTCAACCACTCATTTATCGAAGACCCTTTTAATGTAAGCATAACCGCGAAAAAGATAATAATGGTAGAAATAGATTAGAAGCAGCAACAGCAGCAGCATTTTAAATGGGTGGTAGCAAAAGCTACAAGATAGCTACAAGATAGCTTTTGCTGTCAGCATGACGTCACTCATTTAAAATGCATTGTGCTGCTTTCCTCGCCAGCATTCAACGCATCCAAATCTGTTTCAAGCATAAGTAGACAAAGCATTGCGATACAAGAGAATCTTCAAGTTAGCCCTTGCCATTAATGGTAATGCTCAAACATCTCGATACCGCGGTCCTAGATAATATCGGCGCAGCGATGAACCTATCACTACGATCCTTCATAATCCCAGAGTTTCGGTAGTAAGGAAGCATAATTGCCTTAGCGCTAAGCAAAGCCTCTAGTAAACAGCACGCATGGGCGTAATACATATACATATAGTCATATTGTTAGGGAGTGCTTCAGACACAGTTTCAAAGGTAATTTCTGACTCAGCATTGGCATTCAGCCACCCAGCAAGCCTTTACGGTACAATTTCTAAATATAAATTCAATAAAATCATTCTGGTAACTTTTTGTTTACTTTACCATCACTATTGTACTTTTTCCTACAGAAAGTCTTCCAACGCATCGAACATCAGCAAAATGCTGACTATATGAAGAATATATTAACGAGCATGAACAAAACTTTAAAGTGATTAATTTTTTTTCGGTAAGTACCCTGTGTTGTGTTTCTTTGTTTTTATACGTCTTTATTCCAAAACATGGTTTTTAGGGTTTTTTAGAATTTTTTTTTTTCAAAAAACCCTTATGAAATCGATTTTGTCTGTCCGTCCGTCTGTCCGTATGTCCGTCCGTCTGTTCACTAAATAACTCGCGAACGGCTCAACCGATTGTCATGAAATTTGGTAGGAATGTGTAGAATGGTTACAGTCTTTGGCACATATACCTTAGAAGTTGGTAGGAAGAAGATAACAGGGTGTCCCGAACGTTTGAAAAAAGTCCGACTTTTTTAGTTTTTATCGGAGATTGACACATGGGTATTTAAATCAAAGAACTGAACGAGTACATCTCACATCAGTTAAAATTTTCCAGTTTCAAGTAACGGTAAAAAAGTTATTGGCGTTCAAAGTTAAACTTCCTTTTCGACCTCAGTTTTTCTAAACCGTTATAGGGATCGATATGAAACTTTGCACAAAGATTGGTCAGTATGGCTTTATATACGTTAAATATTAAGACTGTTGACTTTTGCTAAGGAAAAGTAAATAACAGTAAATTTGTAAAATTTGAATTTGATCGTGTGTAGCCCCTTTTAGGTTTCCAATTATGAAAATTCTGCTAGGGATTTTTAGAAAATTACATAGGGAATATGTCTACGAATTTTCATTCGAATATCTGTATCCAAACCGGAAATATGGGCAAGTTAGTATTTAGTAAGGGCCTTTCACAATGCAAGGGAAGCCTCTTAAGCATTTCTTCAATGCATATCTTTTAACTTGATGAAACAATGAACATGAAATTTGGTGGATATGCATAGAATGGTAATAGTGTTTGCCACAAATATTTTTGAAGTTTGTAGGACCAAGTTAACAGGGTGTCCCTGAATAGCTGCAAAAGTATACTTGTTCAATACTCATAGGAAAGCTTGCATGGGCTCTTATGTCAGGGGACACAATGGAATCATTTCATATAAGTTGATTTTCCTTGATTAAAAAAAGAGTAACAGTAGTTTTACAGCCAATAATTCAGTTCATATATAAAGCCAAGCCGGCCTTACGTTTGCCTGAGTTTCTTTTTGCTCAAAGGCCATCAGAAATGTTAAATCGAAAAATGCCTGTAGATTTGCCTACTTTTATACAAACTGGGTAAATAGTAAATCTATTTTTGGATTAGTCTAATTAAAGGTGGAACAGAATGAAAGGCGCTAGCCTTTCATTCTGGAACGCGTTTATTTAGACCAATCCAAAAATAGATTTACAGGAAGCATTCCATTAATGCTGTACACAATTCTTATCTATTGCTTATAAAATATATGTACAAAAAATATTGACTGCATCAAAATTCTAAAAAACCCTCGTATTGCGGGCGCAGCCCTCTGTACGCCGGTGTTTTTTAACCTTTCACCAGATGTCACGAACCTATGAACACTGCAGTTTTTTTTTGAGTGGCTATATATAAAATTCGTTGATTTCTAAATTAACTCGAAACGACGGATGACCTATCATCAATTCAGTGTTTTGATCTGTTAAATTGGCGCTAGTCTGAGCTTATGTCTAATAGGTCTAATTTTTCCGGAAACGGAAGTTCGAATGCCGGCAAAGTTATTGTAAACTAGGGGGCTTCGCCTCCTGTTCGCTATGCTCGCCAACCCCGGAGACCGTAGCTAATTTCAGGTGCGGCCGAAATTTGGATACCGTTCGCTCTCCTTGGGCTAAAAGTTCTTTTCGGGTGTAGCTATGACTTGTAGTTAATCCCCCTCCACATTCTTTTTCTTCCCTCTGGACAAAAGTTTTGAGCTTGGTTGATATAAGTGGGCAAATACAAATATTTACTCAGAAAATTTTATAGGGGTTGCGGGAGCATGTACGATTTCATTCGCTTTGAACTTTTTTGTTGCTTTGGTAAAGACACATTAATTCAAGGTTTTGTGAAATTGATGCAAAAAAATGTTCTTAGAAGAACCAAAATGGGGGGTTGGGTTTGTATGGCCACCCCATGACCCCATGGTCAGATTTGATCAATTCTTAGATATGTTTTGTGTCATAAAGAGAAACACGTTTGTGTGTAATTTGGTTGAAATTGGTGCAGAAATAAAAAAGTTTTTCTTAGAAGAACCTAATTTGGGGGGTTAGGTTTGTATGGCAGCCCCATGAGCCCATTATCCGATTTGATCCATTCTTAGATATGATTTGTGCCATCAAGAGAAACACTTTTGTGTGAAATTTGGTTGAAATTGGTGCACAAATAAAAAAGTTTTTGTTAAAAGAACCTAATTTGGGGTTGTTGGGTTTGTATGTCAGCCCCATGAACCCATGGTCCGATTTGATCAATTCTTAGATATGTTTTGTGTCATCAAGAGATACACGTTTGTGTGTAATTTGGTTGAAATTGGTGCAGAAATAAAAAAGTTTTTCTTAGAAGAACCTAATTTGGGGGGTTAGGTTTGTATGGCAGCCCCATGACCCCATGATCCGATTTGATCCATTCTTAGATGTTTTGTGTCATCAAGAGAAACACATTTGTGCGAAATTTGGTTGAAATTGGTGCACAAATAAAAAAGTTTCTCCTAGAAGAACTTAAATTGGGGGGCTTGGTTTGTATGGCAGCCCCATGACCCCATGGTCCGATGTGATCAGTTCTTAGATATGCTTTGTGTCATCAAAAGATACACGTTTGTGTGTAATTTGGTTGAAATTGGTGCAGAAATAAAAAAGTTTTTCTTAGAAGAACCTAATTTGGGGGTTAGGTTTGTATGGCAGCCCCATGACCCCATTATCCGATTTGATCCAATCTTAGATATGTTTTGTGTCGTCAAGAGAAATACATTTGTGCGAAATTTGGTTGAAATTGGTGCACAAATAAAAAAAAAGTTTCTCCTAGAAGAACTTAAATTGGGGGGCTTGGTTGTATGGCCAGTGATCCAATTTTGGTGATTCAAACATACAAACAGCCTGCAACAATAATAAGCACGTGTACAAAATTTCAGCTCCGTAGCTTTTATAGTGCCCGAGAAAGACGCGGTGCAACAGACGGACAGACAGACAGACGGACATCGTCCAATCGACTCATCTCGCCATGCTGATCATATAAGTACATATACTTTTTATATGGTCGGAGATGCTTCCTTTAATGCGTTACAAACTTCATGACAAAGTTAATATACCCTTTCACTCTATGAGCGAAGGGTATAAAAAAGGCCGAATGGAGCCGCTCGAAACATTGCTTCAGAAGTAATACACTTCTATAGTAGAAAATCACCGAAGTACATTTTTTACGAGCTTTTATTTTCAGCCGACTTTCATCATCAAAACATCTTCATCTCGACTGCGTCTCATGCCCGGCATCAGTTTCCCTCAGGACAGGAGTAACTGCTAAATTTTTGGGGAGTGGTTTGGATGACTAGCACTAATTCAGATTGGAAGGATCAGCTGCTCACCAAATTATTAAGCACATCAACCATCATCATCGTAGGCATCTTCTGTCGTAGTCTGATTGATTCTGATGCAATCTTTTAAAAAGTCTTCCACTTTTCGTATGAATTCGTTACTTTAGACAGGCCCATCCTTCTTCAAAAATAGCTCGGCCAATAATGTGTCAAGATGAAGAATCACCCTCGTGAAGAGCACGATCACGTGGATCTAGCTGTAAAAACGTTAGGCCAAGTACCCATTGCAATTAAGGTTCTATTGTACTAGGCTCTATGTTAATATCCCCAGATGCAATACCCTGTAGTCGTATAATCTGACCCTTTGAATTTGTCTCTGAATACCCTGCATTTGAGGCATACGAACATCATTGGGAGTTGCGACACCCGAGGAGGTGCTAACTCTTTATTCAAGCTTTTATAGTGTAAGCGAGATGTAAACCCTAGTTTTAATGCCTTTTTGTCGGAAAACGTGATCAGGATCAGACATATGCATCAACATCATCTCTCTCTCTCTTTCTATATCCCGCTTGCTCTCAAATGAATTTGAATATATAATACTAAGGAGAAAATAACACTCCCATGAACTGTCCATTTAAAAACTCGAAGCGAAGCCCCCTAGTGTCATTTAATTTTTGTAACAATATTTCTTATTTGATGACACAGCCTCCAAACTCTTAATTTTGCAATGAAAAGTTATAGAAATCTTTACATGTCATTTTGAAATTGCATTTTATTTGAGGGTCAGCCTTTACAGTGCGAATATTTGGATTTAGGGTATATTTTACGCCAAAAACTTGTTCTAGCTGAACAATGGTTTTTGTCGTAAAATTTACTCGAAATCCTAGTTGAACTCGTCCACTTTCAGGGGACGAAATCGATAAGGGTTTTTTGGTACTTAGCCACTAGAAAAGCTGATCGATTTCGTCACCTGCGTTGGGACGAACTGATTAAAGGTTCCTAAATAAGCTACCAGGAGAGAAAATGCCAGTTTCTAAATCCTAATCATATTTTGCTGGTATTATTGACAGCTTTAAATCATTTTGTCCGTGTGTCAGGGATTATCACTTCATCGGCATCTCTTCATCTCCTGAACATATTTATTAATTAGGGGCGAAATTACACAAAATTCCTCATAAAGCTCATCCAAGTTGACTGTAGTTATGTTTAGACATTCGACTATTGTCTCTAGTTGCTCAAATTTCAGTTCGTGTTGCAAATTTAAGGGCTGCAGACAGTACAGGTAATTCATGTACTATGTTAACAGTGCCTATTAGGTAGGTACTACCTTGATTACGTCACAAATTTCGAAGTGTTTGGTTGACTTTAATACAATAAATAGTTGTCTCTAACCCTTTGATGGAGTTTTTTCCTTGCGGATCATCCATTGTTTGCCCCGTATTTTATTTTTTGGATTACGGGTTTTTGGACTTTCCGTGCCCGAAAAACGGGGTAACCCGTAAAATACGGGACATCTGGCCACCCTAGGTGGCTCTTCCACTATAGCAGAACACCCGTAATTTATTAATTCAATTCCCCATCATATCCCATTTTCTTTCGACGTAACTCGCACGAATTTGGTCATATTAATGTGGGTTTATTTTATTCAACAAAATTTTCAATGTCTTTTTCCACTAATTTGTCTGGATTTGAACTTTTCGCCTTAACCGCTCATTGTTTTGTTTAAATGGTCAACGACTTTGTAAAATACTTCCCACATTTTTTACCAAAATCGCATTTTTTCATTTTATTGGTCTGGGTCTGACTGAATTACTTAAGCGTACGTAATTTTATTTTAATTCGCCTATTAGATAATAATCGCTTAATTCGATGCTTAGTTCCACTGCGTGCCTCAATTTCAAATTCCAATGGTCATCCAATAATTCCATCTCAAGCATTTAGTATTTGTTTATTTTTTGAATATTTGTTTGGCTACCAAATGATACAAATACTAGTATCTTTGGAGAGGAGCTTATCGTAAGCTGCTGACGTCATATTTAGCAGTTTAAAAATTGCTAGCGCTATTTTAAAGGCCTTTATTTGTGAAAAGCACGCTTGAAATAATTTCCCAAATATGAATAAAAATTATAATGTATTATACAAATATTCGACCAACATATGAATGGAATATATTTTGTAGTACAAGAGTATATTGACGGGTCAAGTCCAAAAAAATGGGTATAAACTTCACACATTAGGAAAAACTACTTAGAGCTTTTGAATTTATTGCGACATCGAATGTTGTAAGGTGTGATATTTGAAAATAAATGTACCGCAGAAGATTTAGGTATCCATTGTTAAGATTTTTCTGAATTTTAACCCGCTTTGCAGAATTTAAGCTTATGGACTGTTATTCTTAATCGGACGATTAGGTTTTCACTGTATACATGTATTATACAGGGTGTCCGGAAACTGTCGCATAAACGCACCGGATTGTGATTCCTCATGTGATTTCCAGCAAAAAAGTTGTACGGAACATACCCCCTTAGCTTAACCCTTTAGCTACCACAGGCATTTGAAGATTTTTGAAAAAATCATTTTCTTGTACGACTAAAACTTCAATATCTCAAAAGCTAGACTAACTAGAATAGCAAAATGAGATGATTATTACAGCCAACTATTTACCTAAAAAAAACTAACCACAATAAAATCGGATAAGAGGTTTGGTTTTTACAGAACATCAAAATCAAATTTTTATGATTTGACCCAAAAACAATCTATTTCTCCATCTCAATTTTCTCTCACTTCTCCCAAGGTGCTTGTACGATTCTTTTAGAAATTGACGCATAGTCTATCGATAATTTCTTTCTAACATCATTTTATTCTACATAGCTTCGTTATTTCTAACATTTTTATTGCCCTAAGTGCAGAAAACTAGGGTTAATTTTGAATCGATTTTGATATAATTTGAATAAATTTTACCAAATTGCAGATCTTTAGGGGCAGTTTGAATTGAATTGAAATCGAGCTAAAATTAACCCTAGTTTTCTGCACTTAACGCATTAAAACTGTTAGAAATAATGAAGAATAAAATGATGTAAGAAAGAAATGACACAATAATAGTGGCACTTTACAGCGTATAAACACTGAATAATAGTCCAATAATGGCATTTGGCGCCGTTTTTTAATCCAATAGAACCTTATTGTGGAACTAAATTATGCTTCAATAAAGTCGTACCTACTCCATTTGCCTTATATCATCACTTTTCGAAATTTCGCGTAAACTGTATTGTTCATTTCTCAAAACATCGATTTGAGCCATTTGCGCGGTATTTAACGCTTTTGCTCTACCCATGATTACCGAAACTTACAAAAATTAAAGTCAAAACACAAAAAACACCGTTAGAATTAATTTCTGGTTCGTTCGTTTCGTTACGCAAACCTATACGGGATAACCCAAAAAAACACACCTTATTTTAGGCCATCTCGTTGTCGATACACACTATAACGTTCCATTCCATTACCACAATAATGTCACCATTAGACATTTTCTTATGAACGGCATATAAATGTTCGTAGAAGGCATCTAAGAAATACAGTAAAACTTCGTTATAACGCTCTTCTGGGGTCTAAGCCAAAAAAGCGCTATAACCGGGAAAACGCTATAGCCGGGGAGTCCATGCTATAGGCAAAAATTGCTCGAATCTTCTTTATTGCAACTAAGACTGCAAATGTTTTTGGCTTGACGCCTTTTTCTTGTTCTCTTCGGTGTCGACGGATGCTGATGCAATTACGAGATCTTCAATTATACTTTCAATTGTTGTTATGTCTTTCGCTTTTCCAGGAAATATGACCTTGATGTGAATTAACGGAACAACTTGGGCATCATAGTTTTGTCTGTGATTATTACAATGTGAACTTAGACTACGTGCTCAATGAATTTGTCAATATAAATTGTTTGAAGAAAATAAGACTGAAAAAAAGAAAAGAGCGTTATAACCGGGAAATAGTAACGTTATAACGAATCGAAATTCCCTGTAATAAATGCTAATGGGACCGGGACCGAGAAAAAAGAGCGTTATAGCCGGGAAAGCGTTATATCCGGGAGCGTTATAACGAAGTTTTACTGTACATGATTACAGTAGGATAGGAGTACCGCAGGGATATCTTCTTGGTTCACTTTTGTTAAATATCATGTACAATGCTATCCTGGGGCTCGTTATGCCGAAAAGAGTGAAAATAGTTTGGCTGGCGACATATCAGTTGTAGCTCTCGCAAGGAAACCCGGAATCGGTCGAAATGTACACAAGCGAGGCCATTACAACTATCAAGCTGGGGCTGGTAATAGGGATGTTAAAAACCGGACAGACGGATTGTAAACCGGTACTTTCAGAAAGGACAAACGAGCTATTTTCGGTTTATTCATCTGTCGGGTTTCAACTCGGACGGTTGTTCAATTTTCCGGTTTTAACCGGAATAGGTATACAGTCTTGACTCGGTAATCCGGATATCACGCTAATCCGGACCACTAAATATTTCCACTATGTATTCTATAGTCCGGATTTCGGCAGCAATTTTGACTCTATAATCTGGATATTTGCGATTTTCAGGGTGAAATGGTAGATTTGTTCTCGTACTTTTTTTACGGGAGTGTTTAGCAAATGCCATGATACTGGCTAATTTCTATGAAATAAAACATTTATCGACTTTTGTTCGGTCTTTTTATTTGTTTGAATTGTTTTTTCTCAGAAAAATGTGATTGCGCTAATCCGCATGTTTCGATGATCCGGATTAACCCTTGCAATAATTGATCCGGATTATCGAGTCAAGGCTGTATCCTTTAATATTTACAAGAAAAAAATTCAATTTTTCTCTTACCTCCTAGAAAAAAATATTGGAGTAGTAGTAGATGAGGTGGGTTTTAGAATCGGCCACGATTGATTGACAAATTAGCAATATCCTGCAGGAATGTTTTCATTAATGAAATTGTAAATCGTAATTATGTAAATTATTGGGACCAATCAAGTTGCTTTCGACATGCACGCTCTACGTTACAGTCTATATGTACAAACTTCTTACCAATATAGCTAGCTACTCGGAACAATATAGGAATAGTTGCTCCTTATCTCTCTCTCTCTCTAGTTCCTGTCAACCCCTTGTGGGGCATAGGGCATTAACTACGCCTACTCTCCACCTCGTTCTGTTTTGCGCCAACGGCGCTAGCTGCGACCATGTAAGATTTAGCGTTTTCGCCTCGCTTGTTACCGATCTTCTCCATGTGTTCCTTGGCCGTCCAACACGGCGTCTTGCTCCGGAATCCTGTGGATTCCAGTTCAGGGCCTTTTTTGCGATGTTATTGGGCCCTCTTCGGAAGGTGTGACCTATCCATTGCCACTTAAGTCTTTTGATCGAAGTGCCTATCCTTTCTTGGCCAGTTATAGTGAGGAGATCCTCGTTCGAAATGATCTCCGGCCAACGAATATGTAGGATGCGCCGTAGACACTGATTTACAAAAGTTTGCAACTTATCAGTAATCTCTTTAGTCACCTTCCAGGTTGAACAGCCATATAGCAGTACGGATTTCACATTGGAATTGAAGACTCGAAATTTGGTGCGTCTGGAAATATTGTTGTTTAGCCAGAAAGGAGTCAAATTGAAGAAAGCCGCCCTAGCCTTGTTTATCCGTGATTTTACATCAGCATCCGCTCCACCATCTGCTGTAACTACGCTCCCGAGATAGCAGAATTCATCAACTTTTTCGACTGCCTGTCCCGAAATACAAATTCCGCTTTGCCCCCCTGGATATGTGCTCAAGAACTTAGTCTTGGCAGCATTGATTTTCAGCCCCGCATTACGACTTGCGCAATTTAAGGCTTCTGTCATTTGAGCGACATCATCCGTATTAGTTGATAGAAGACAAATATCGTCAGCGTAGTCAAGATGTTGAAGGTGATCAAACAATTTCCATCTGATACCTTTGTTACGATGTAATTGAAGTGCGGAGCCGAGTACATCACTAATGACAATAAGGAAGAGAATAGGTGACAAAATGCAGCCTTGTCTCACTCCACTGTGCACCTCAAAAGAATCTGAAAGCTTGCCCTTATGCAAGACGTGACATTGGGCTCCATTGTAGGATTCCTTAATGATGGAGATTATCTTATCTGGAATATTTCGTCTTCGTAAGGCATCCCAGATGTACTGACGATCAACACTATCGAAGGCTTTTTCAAAGTCGATGAACATGAGATGTAATGGGGATCTCCACTCCGCGGATTGCTCGATGATAATACGGAGGGTGTTAATGTGGTCGCTACAGGAGAACCCTTCGCGAAAGCCAGCCTGTTCATCGTTCAATGTGCTATCGACTTTTTCCTTGATTCGTCCTAAAACAATCTTAGCCATCAACTTGGAAATAGCAGGAAGTAGACAGATCCCACGCCAATTATTACAATTCTTCAAGTCACCTTTCTTCGGAATTTTAATAATTAGGCCCTTTTTCCACTCACTGGGAAGAGTTTCAGTTTCCCAACACTCTCGGATTAAGGGAAGAAGAATATCCGCTGTAGCGTTAATATCCGCTTTTAAAAATTCTGTCGGAATTCCATCAATCCCCGGGGCTTTACCGGCGTCCATTGATTTGATAGCGTCTGTTAGTTCCTTTTTGGATGGTGGACCGGAACTAATGCCGTCTATTTGAGGGACGTCTTCTGCTGGCAACGAAGATACACTTGCAGGCCCGAAAGTGTTATTCAGGACCTCTAAAAAGTGTTCTCTCCATCTTTGTAGCTGTTGTTCTTCGGTAACGAGCAGAATACCTTCCTTATCTTTCACAGGATGTTCCGTTAATAAAGATCTGCCAGTTAATGGCTTTATAAGTTTGAAGAGTGTTCCCCTGTCACCGCGGAGAGCCGCATCCTCTGCCTCCTTCGCAAGTGCGTTGATATTGTTACGCTTATCACGTCTTACACTCCTCTGAACGCCTTTTTGGAGCGAACGGTATTCAGCTCTGTATCGTTCTTTAGCTGAATCGTCAGCAGCTGAGTTAATCTGCTCCTTAACTCTCTTGCGTGCTGAGATAAGAGACCAAGTAGAGTCGCTAATAAATGGTTTCCTACCGCGATCCAATCGTCCTAAAATTTCTTCGCCACATGAAATAAATGAATCCTTAGCGACTTTCCATCTATCTTCAATTGTCGGATTCTCATTTGGTGGTGGTGCATTAGCTTTTTCGTGCAAAGCGGTGGAGAACGCACGCTTGGTTGATGGAATTTTGAGCTTCTGCACATTATACCTAGGGCAAATATTTGCGCGGTTAGGACGCTGGATTGCTGCCGTTCGTAAGCGCATTTTTGCGATGACAAGATGGTGGTCACTGCCAATATCAGCACCACGTTTCGCCCTAACGTCCAGTACACAGTTTCTCCACGTTTTGGAAACAGCAATATGGTCTATCTGGTTCTCAGTTCTGCCATTTGGAGAAGTCCAGGTTGATAAGTGGCAATCTTTGTGTTTAAACAGAGTCCCACCAATGACGAGCTGACGAGAGTTACAAAACTCTATAAACATCTCGCCATTCTGGTTTCTGTCGCCTAACCCATGATTTCCCATAAGATGTTGTTACGATGTAACTAAAAATAAAGATGAGAAAAACAATGTAAACATTAGCTAGGGCAGTTTGGCGACGATTAGGGGTGGCGTACTTATTGACTTTCTACAAGTTGACTCATCGAAACCAGCCAACGCTTTACAATTGTGACATACCAGCCGGAGCCTTGCTGTTCATCGTCGTCATTCTGAAAATAGAAGAGCGTTCACAGAGTAACGCATTCTCAAGCAAAAGAAGTAATTTTCACACTTATCTGAGACCGTCGAATGTTCTATTGTTGTCATTCCTACGCTGCTTTCAAGCTTTCGGATGGCAAATTGTCTGCCCCTACCTCGATCACCGCGTTCATCACGATCACCTCCTCGATCGTCAGCATACCGATTTTCGGAGCCCTTGTATGAATTCCCATTCGGTGGCGGGGCGTATAATGACTTGCCGCCCGCCGGATACTCACACGATAAACGTAAATATACGTTTTACTAATAGGACAAATATTAACTGTCAAAGAAATGTCAGTTACGTCAAGTGAAAATCATCACGTAAAACTGCATTATCGATTTAGTTGGATTTGCTGAATTAACTGATCGAAAACTTCCCCGTTGGGATGAACATTATAAAAGCAAGCAAAATCCAACGGGAACCCTCTTTGTTCTATTAAATTTTCTTTGAAAAGGTGGGTTCCCGATATTGTATTACTACGCTCTTTGTTCTATTAAATTTTCTTTGAAAAGATATTGCGGACTCATCGAAAAGAGCAACGAGACACAACGAAGCAAAGATCGGTGGCTGCCAAGGATGAGGAATTCCCCAAGACGGAGAGCTTAACGACACTAAGAAGAGCGGAGAAGCTGAATCTGGAGGAGTGTGATCGAGGAGAAACAGAACACGACGAAGACGTTCGAAAGGTGGTTGTCCATGAACGACCTGTGGAGACGACGACGACGTTCGAAAGGTGCTTGTCCATAATCGACCTGTGGAGACGACGAAGACGGTTGAAGGTGGTTTTCCATGAACGACTTGTGAAGACGACGAAAACGTGCGAGTAGTGTGTGACCACGAAAGATTTTGAAGTCGACGAAACATCATTGAGATCGAGAAACAACGAATGAAACTGTGAGTAAAGAGTCGCCACTTAGATAGGTTTAGTTTTAAGTAATAGTATCTAGTTAGTGAAAGCTTTAAAATCCGTTTGAATTCCTTTTGCTGCTCATCGATGAGTGTAAATTTCGCGATTTGAGATACATTTGAATTTGTGATAACCGTTAACATCTCCAATACAAGAAAAGGTGGTTTTTGATTTCGGGAATAAAAATATTGAATTGTGTGATTTAATCCGCTTTGTTTTAAATTACCCGCGCAATAGTGTAGAAATACCGTTAGCCCGATTCGTACTTGCGGGACAACGGTCGCGGACGGCCGTATATAAGTACGTGGCGCCCACGGCCTTTTCTCTATGAGCTGGTCGGCCGGCCGTATAGTTTTTTTTTATTAGCGTACGAGTTTCCAGAGAGGGAAAACGTAACATTGGCGCCCAACGTGGTTTATTGTTTTTATAATAGTGCATGAATTTTCGATTTATATTTCTTTTTTTTCCATATTTTATATTATTTTGGTGGTGGTGTTTTTTTTTTTTTTTTTTTTTATTTTGGTACATACATTTTTGAGTCATAATGAGTGAAATCGGGGTTTCACGTATGTCGAAAGATGAGTTGACGTACGAGTTGGAGATTCGTGGTTTGCAGACGGGTACAGTCGACGAAATGAGAAAAGCGCTCCGCACTGCGATCAAGGCAGAGCAATCGGCAAACGCGTCGTTTGTTCTTCCTCAATACCCGTTCACCTTCGAAATGGACGTAGAGGCGCTAAAGGCGAAATTGGAGGAAATTGATTCGCTTGTGGATAATTTTCAAGGCGACTCTACCTCCAATGAATACTTGAAAATAGTGTCGAAAATCAAGTATGGATTCCGACGACTGGATCGGGTAGTGCCTGCTAAAGAGGGAGGACCTGTGATTAAAGAGATTAGAGGGAAACTAATATTGGCTCTAGGGACTTTGACCGAAACAGCTGAGGGAGAGGATGGAGAAGATTCGGAGGACGAGCCTGCTCTTCCCCGACCGAACATTCACTCAACTCCAGTGGTGCATATAGAGCGGAAAAAAAAGATTGTGGACTTGTCGAATTGGGGTTTGAAGTTCAGCGGGCAGGTGCCGTATTCGATTAATAGCTTTTTGGAGAGGGCCGAAGAGTTGCGGGTCTCCAGGGGTCTATCGAAAGCGCAGCTTTTTAAATCGGCGGTTGAGCTGTTTGAAGACAAAGCTCTTATATGGTTTCGCGCTAAAAGAGCTTCAGTCCAAAGCTGGGACGCTTTAGTCAATGAGCTTAAGGCTGAATTTTTGCCTCCTGACTATGACGATAGGTTAATGGATGAAATCAAAGCGCGAACACAGGGTCGCGATGAATCCCTAGGTGTTTATGTTGCAATTATGCAAAACCTATTTAGTCGCCTTTCATCTCCGAGTACCGAAGATCAGAAAGTTAGAATTATTCGGCGTAACATGGCTCCACATTACCAGGACAAGTTAGCACTTACGACTATTAGCTCTCTGGACGAACTAGTATCGTACGGAAGGAAACTAGAAGTGACGAAACTGGCAATAGAGGCGTTTGTACCGCCTAAGCCGCGGAACGCTCATAAATCTTTAGAGCCAGATTTGGCTTATGCGGGCGATAATAGATCATTCGAGTCAAATGCTAGTGGAACTCGATGTTTCAATTGTAAAGAGGAGGGTCACTTCTCGCGTGACTGCAAGAAACCAGTTAAGTGCCAGGGGTGTGGCCGCTTAAACACATTGAGGGCGAATTGCCCAGTGTGTAATAAGAGCAGAAAGTCGGGAAACGGGACGGGTGTCCATTAATCGGCGAAGTGAACACCAGCCCATCAGCCGAAATGGTTGTTCCTAAGATGCCGGTTAGTCAATCTTTGTATGTTAAGGAGGGGGATAATCGCCCGCACCTAAAGGTGGAGCTTATGGGTGAGAACTTTATTGGGTTATTAGATTCGGGGGCAAGTTGCTCAGTTTTGGGCAACTCTGCATGGCAAAAATTGGAGTCACAAGGAGTCAAATTGGAAGTATGTTCTGACCCCGTGGTTAGGGTAATCACGGGGGAAATACTTCCAATTGAGGGCTATTTGAACGGAGTGTTTACGTTGGAGGGTAAAACAAAGTTGCTGAGAGTACTAGTGACCCGACAACACGACATTGGACTTCTTTTGGGGGTTGACTTCCTTTCAAAGTTTGGCATTATCTTGAATCTAAGCCAATATTCCTGGGATTGTGATCGGTTGGCTACTAAGGAACTATCATCATTATCACATTTGTGTCCACGCTCTCACTTGTCTGAACGAGAGCAAGGTTTACTTAAAAACATGATAGAAACGGAATTTTCGATATTGGGTGATGACATTGTAAGGGGGAAGATAAAGGTTGAAAGGCTTCGGCTAATTCCTATATCTTCTTCAGTTGTGGCATAACTGCGGACCCTTAGCTATGCAGGAGGAGTTTCATAGGAAAAGGACTTCGGCCAATTCCTATGTCTCTCTACGGGGCGTTACTTTCCCGCATTATCCGAGTAACCGCTGCGCCTGAGTGCTGCATTAACATCTGCAGCGTCTCAGGTTACTTAATGTGATAGGTGACAGAAAACATTTAAGTCAACCACTAAAGCAGCATCTTCGAGGCATGCCCATGATGGCCTTTACTCAACGATTAAACCCTATCATGGTTTAGCGATGTGCCGACAACTCATCCTAAGAAAAACTTCAAGTCAAGAAACCTGAAACAAAAGCCTCGGATTGGACGGATACAAAACAACGACGACCCCGCAAACGAACAACTGATTACTCTTTCGGATCCTGGAATGTACGCTCCCTGAATAGACCGGGGGCCTTAAGGGCCCTCCTGGATCAGGTAGAACAATACAAGCTGAGCATAGTTGCAATCCAGGAAACTAAATGGCTCAAAAGCGAGATTAACGACCTCAATTCGCACACTATTTTTACGAGTGGTAAAGAGGAGGGCAACAAGGAGTTTGGAGTAGCTTTCATCGTGAATAAGCAGCTCAAGGACCACGTTATCGGCTTCAAACCCATCAACGAGCGGCTATGTGCGATCCGCATTAAGACCCGTTTCGCTAATCTCTGGCTCATTAATGCGCATGCCCCTACAGAAGTAAAAGAAGACGCGATTAAGGACGAGTTCTACAACGACCTAGAAACACTCTTCGACTCACTTCCATCAAACGACGTCAAGCTGCTGCTAGGAGACTTTAACGCCAAAGTCGGAAATGAAAGCTGGCATAGGGGAACTACTGGAGGTCATAGCCTCCACGACGAAAACAACAACAACGGTCAGCGACTTATCGACTTCGCGAGCGGCAGAAACCTGGTAATAAGCTCTACATGCTTCCCTCATCGACGAATCCACAAGCAGACCTGGAAGTCTCCAGATGAATACACCGTGAACCAGATCGACCACGTACTGATCAGCAAGAGATGGGCTTCTAATGTCCTAGATGTTCGATCCTATCGAGGAGCCAACTGCGACAGCGATCACTATTTGGTGAAGACAACCTACAGGTGCAGAATCTCTTCGGTGCACCTAACGAGAATCAACCCTGCCAAGATCTTCGAGGTTGACAATTTGATTGATGATGCCACGGCGGCTGCGTATACAACAGCACTAGAGGAAAAACTGTCGCCCATGCTTGATGACATCAACAATTTAGGCATCCATGAGTTCTGGGAGGAGCTCAAAGACAGCATCAAGGGGGTCGCAGAAGAGGTCGTGGGCTATAAAGGCCGGCGCAGACGAGCAGACTGGTTCGACGACGAATGCAGGGCCTCGATTGAGGCGAAAAATGAAGCCTATCGCCAATACACACAACGCGCATCCCGAGCCAAGAAAGAAAGATATAACGAGCTTCGGCGAGTATCTAATAAGTTAATTAGACGTAAGAAACGCAACCATTTTGACGAGCAGTTACAGCAAATAAACCAAAGATTAGCCAGTAAGAACATTAGACAGGCGTACAAACTTATAAATAATGTTAAGAACGGATATCAACCCAGGACAAGCCTATGTAAGGACAAGGATGGTAACATCATCAGCGACATCGAAAGCGTCAACAAACGATGGGCCTCGCATTTTGAAGAGCTCCTCAATGCACCATCAACATCCCCCGCGGAGCCAGCTCTTGAGCAGTTAGCCGAACCAGGCCCTCCCGTTCTACCCCCAACAGTAGAGGAGGTGAGTCTTGCCATACAGTCGCTTCAAAATAATAAAGCGCCCGGCGCTGACGAGATCCCAGCAGAACTGCTGAAGCATGGTGGAACGTGCCTGACCAACGCTGTACATGTGCTACTGCTGAAAATATGGAACGACGAGGAAATCCCCGAAGATTGGCGCAAAAGCATAATCTGCCCAATCCACAAAAAGGGTGACAAGCTGAAGTGTGAGAATTACAGGGGCATATCATTAGTTTGTACGGCCTATAAGATTTTATCAAAAATTCTTGAAAAGAGAATCAATCCGTACGCAGAACAAATCATTGGCGAGTATCAAGGCGGCTTCAGACCTGGTCGTTCAACGACCGATCAGCTTTTCACAGTGAAGCTACTACTCCAAAAGTGCTGGGAATATAACATCGACGTATACCAAATCTTTGTCGACTTCACAAGGATGACGATGACTAATACCGTCTCGCAGGTCAGAGTGCAGAATCGACTCACTGACCTATTTGAAACTCGTACTGGACTCAAGCAGGGCGACGGGCTGGCGCCGACGCTCTTCAACCTTGCTTTGGAGTATGTAATTCGAGCCATGAATATGGACAGCAGCGGAACGCTACTCATCAAGTCGACTCAATTAGTAGCGTACGCCGACGATATCAACATCATGTCTCGAAGGTTGGGTGATGCAGAAAGCCTTCTGCATAACCTCAATAACGCCGCAAAGGAAGTTGGACTACATATCAACGAAAGCAAAACAAAGGCCATGATGCAATCGAAAACAAGGGCGCCAGCAAATTCAAGCATCACAGTGGGGGACCTTAATATCGAGTATGTAGACAACTTCAACTACCTGGGTTGTAACTTATCAAAGGACGCCAACGAAACCGACGAAATTAAGCGACGGATACAACTAGCCAATAAGACATATTTCTCGGTCCTCCCTATAATTAATTCGAAACTTGCGCACAGGAACACGAAGCTCCGCGTGTACAAAACGATCATCCGACCCGTGCTATGTTATGGCTGCGAAACATGGACCCTCACCCAAGCCTCCGAAATTTTGCTAGACCGATTCGAACGAAAGGTCCTTCGGCGAATTTTCGGGGCCGTTCGCGAGCGAGACCAATGGCGTATCCGGTACAACCATGAGTTGTATCAATTGTACGATGAGCTGGAAGTATCGAAAATCGTGAAGCTTCAACGTTTGCAATGGGCGGGGCATGTACAACGGATGGACGATAATCGCATGCCAAAGAAAGTGATGAACGCACAACGAATTGACGGAGCGAGGTTGCGTGGACGACCGAGAGCTCGCTGGGAGAACTCCGTAGGTGAAGACGCCCAGCAGCTGCTGGGCTTCCGAAACTGGAGGACGAGGTCACGTAACCGCGACAATTGGAGGTCAACGATTCAGGCGGCCAAGGCCCGACGTCGGGCTATCGTGCCACATTGATGATGATGATGTGATGACATTGGGTGTACCGATGTGGTGGAACATCACATTCGCACCCAATCGCCACCCATAAAGCAACGTTACTACCCAGTTTCTCCGGTAGTACAAAAATGTATCAACGAGGAACTGGATGAGATGCTACGACTGGGAGTTGTAGTACCGTCATCGAGTCCGTGGTCGTCGCCAATACTATTAGTGAAAAAGAAAGACAAAAGCTATAGATTTTGTGTTGATTTTCGCAAATTAAATCAAGTATCGGAAAGAGATGCTTATCCACTTCCGTATGTGTCGGCAACCCTGGACAAACTTAGGGATGCAAAATATCTAACTTCTTT
Source organism: Microchrysa polita (assembly GCA_949715475.1). NCBI lineage: Eukaryota > Metazoa > Arthropoda > Insecta > Diptera > Stratiomyidae > Microchrysa > Microchrysa polita. Next base: position 48,466,983 of record OX454420.1, read on the forward strand.
AGATATTAAATCAGCCTATTGGCAGGTTCCTATGGCCAAGGATTCTCGCAAATTTACAGCATTTACGGTGCCAAACAGAGGACTTTTCGAGTTTACTCGCATGCCGTTTGGGCTACAGAATGCACCGGCGACTTGGCAGAGGCTAATCGACCAAGTGTTAGGGTCAGAACTTGAACCTTTTGTATTCACATATCTGGATGACATCATAATTGTCACCCAGACTTTTGAAAAACACATCCAAATTTTGCAGGAAGTATTGAGGAGGCTTCGTGAGGCGAGATTGAAGTTGTCTCAAGAAAAGTGCGAATTTTGTAGAGAAGAGTTAAAGTATCTTGGATACATCATAAATTGTAAAGGACTTAATGTAGACCCGGAGAAAGTGGAAGGATTGGAAAAGGTACCTCGTCCCACAAACGTGAAGGGTGTGCGACAATTTTTGGGGATGGCATCGTGGTATAGACGGTTTATACCCGACTTTGCCACGTTAGTATCCCCAATGACTGCTCTCTTAAAGAAGAACGCTAAATTCAAATGGACAGAGGAGTGCGAGCAAGCCTTTGCACAGACAAAAGAGAAACTAACGAGGGCACCGATTTTGAGTTGCCCGGATTACAGGCACCCTTTTACTTTGCAGACGGATGCGTCGGACTTCGGTTTAGGAGCCGTACTTTGTCAGGAGTCCGACGATGGAGAAAAAGTCATTTGTTATCTCAGTCGTTCTTTGAGTAAGGAGGAGAGAAAGTACTCAACGACTGAGAAGGAGTGTCTTGCGGTCCTCTGGGCTGTTGAGAAATTAAGGCCGTATTTAGAAGGAACGGCATTTAAAGTCATCACGGATCATTATTCCTTGAAGTGGCTCAACAATTTAAGAGATCCAAGGGGGAGATTGGCACGATGGGCTGTTCGATTACAACAATATGAGTTCGAAGTCGTACATCGGAAGGGCAAAGAACATTTAGTGCCTGATGCTTTGTCTCGATCTGTCCCAATGGTGAGCACATTGTCAGCTGTTAAAGAGGCGGATCCGTGGTTTGAGAATCTGCAAAGGAAAGTTGGTGAGAATCCAGCCAAATTTCCTGAATTTCGCATCGAGAATGGAGCTTTGTGGAAGAAGACCACGCAAAGGTTCCCAATCCTACAGGATGAAAGAGGATGGAGGGAGGTAGTGCCGAAATGTTCGCGGAGTCAAGTGTTGTTCCGGTGCCATGACGACCCTAAAGCAGGGCATATGGGGTTCAAACGCACTTTAGACAGGGTGGCCCAAAATTATTATTGGCCAAAGATGGCCGCTGACGTAAAAGCTTATGTGGCAAAATGCAAATTATGTCAGGCCAATAAAGTAGAACGTAGACTACCTATTGGGCACATGTTGAGTCGGGCCGGAGAGGCACGTCATCCTTGGGAGATGATCTGCGTGGATCTAGTTGGGCCACTACCTCGGTCGACGAAAGGACATTGTTATATATTATCGGTATTGGACTATTTCTCCAAATTTCCACTTATCTTTCCGTTGAGGAAAGCTACGGCGGTGGAAATCGTGCGAATTTTGGAGGAAAATGTATTTTTACTTTTTGGAGCACCACGTGTTGTGATTTGCGACAATGGGGTTCAATTCCGAGGTAAGGAGTTTAGAACTTTGGCTGAGTCGTACGGGACGCATTTATCCTTTACTGCATATTATCACCCTCAAGCCAATCCGGTTGAACGCATCAACCAGAGTATAAAAAGAATGCTGCGATCCTACACGAAGGAGAATCACCGGAAATGGGACCAGGATCTGGCGAAAATCGGGTGCGCGCTAAGAACATTTACGCATGAGGCCATGAAAGTGTCGCCATATTTCGTCCAGTTTGGGCGTGAAATGGTGACGTCTCACATAGGACCCGACTGTCCGACTGATGGAGGAGTCACAATCGATCCAGTCGAACGAGCCAACGCGGTAAATATCATACGGGACGATGTAACACGTCGATTGCGGGTTGCGGCAAAAGTAAGCAGTAATCGTTATAATTTGCGTCGACGCGACCAACCGTTTTCGGTAAACGATCAGGTGTGGAGGAGGAATTATGCGTTGTCCGATGCTGCAAAATATTTCTCGGCTAAACTTGCCCCTGAGTATGTAGGTCCGTACATTATTAAAAAGGTTGTTTCTCCTTGGACTTACGAGTTGGAAGACTCCCAAGGAAAGGTCTGTGGCGTTTGGCACGCTAAAGACCTGAAGAAATACGTGGACTGAATTCTTGATTTGTATTTTTTTTTTTTTTTTGTGTTGATAGAACTTTAGTATTTTGGAATTATTTTTTTTTGTAGAACTTTAGTATGTATTTTGAATTGTATTTTATGAATTTAGTCTAGGATTTTTAGGATATAGTTGGTTTTTTTTTTAAACTCATAAGTAGTTTTAAGGTGAAATGTCTCAATTAGTAGTTGTAGTGGTTAAAGAATTTAAAGATTTAGAAGTGTTAGTAGTAGTTAAGTGAGCAAATAAAGGAGTAGAGTCGTATACCTATCTTTTAAGTATGTCGTAGAACTACGTTGACAGCCAATCTTACGAACCTCACGCGTTTCTTCTATCCCCGTATAAATTGGATTTGGCAAAATGAAAACGTACGTATATACGGTCCACTACTAAGTATTTCGCGTTTTGCTAGTGATTTTTTATCCCGGACCAAAATCACTTTAAGTAAGGGGGGAATGTTACGATGTAACTAAAAATAAAGATGAGAAAAACAATGTAAACATTAGCTAGGGCAGTTTGGCGACGATTAGGGGTGGCGTACTTATTGACTTTCTACAAGTTGACTCATCGAAACCAGCCAACGCTTTACAATTGTGACATACCAGCCGGAGCCTTGCTGTTCATCGTCGTCATTCTGAAAATAGAAGAGCGTTCACAGAGTAACGCATTCTCAAGCAAAAGAAGTAATTTTCACACTTATCTGAGACCGTCGAATGTTCTATTGTTGTCATTCCTACGCTGCTTTCAAGCTTTCGGATGGCAAATTGTCTGCCCCTCCTCGATCGTCAGCATACCGATTTTCGGAGCCCTTGTATGAATTCCCATTCGGTGGCGGGGCGTATAATGACTTGCCGCCCGCCGGATACTCACACGATAAACGTAAATATACGTTTTACTAATAGGACAAATATTAACTGTCAAAGAAATGTCAGTTACGTCAAGTGAAAATCATCACGTAAAACTGCATTATCGATTTAGTTGGATTTGCTGAATTAACTGATCGAAAACTTCCCCGTTGGGATGAACATTATAAAAGCAAGCAAAATCCAACGGGAACCCTCTTTGTTCTATTAAATTTTCTTTGAAAAGGTGGGTTCCCGATATTGTATTACTACGCTCTTTGTTCTATTAAATTTTCTTTGAAAAGATATTGCGGACTCATCGAAAAGAGCAACGAGACACAACGAAGCAAAGATCGGTGGCTGCCAAGGATGAGGAATTCCCCAAGACGGAGAGCTTAACGACACTAAGAAGAGCGGAGAAGCTGAATCTGGAGGAGTGTGATCGAGGAGAAACAGAACACGACGAAGACGTTCGAAAGGTGGTTGTCCATGAACGACCTGTGGAGACGACGACGACGTTCGAAAGGTGCTTGTCCATAATCGACCTGTGGAGACGACGAAGACGGTTGAAGGTGGTTTTCCATGAACGACTTGTGAAGACGACGAAAACGTGCGAGTAGTGTGTGACCACGAAAGATTTTGAAGTCGACGAAACATCATTGAGATCGAGAAACAACGAATGAAACTGTGAGTAAAGAGTCGCCACTTAGATAGGTTTAGTTTTAAGTAATAGTATCTAGTTAGTGAAAGCTTTAAAATCCGTTTGAATTCCTTTTGCTGCTCATCGATGAGTGTAAATTTCGCGATTTGAGATACATTTGAATTTGTGATAACCGTTAACATCTCCAATACAAGAAAAGGTGGTTTTTGATTTCGGGAATAAAAATATTGAATTGTGTGATTTAATCCGCTTTGTTTTAAATTACCCGCGCAATAGTGTAGAAATACCGTTAGCCCGATTCGTACTTGCGGGACAACGGTCGCGGACGGCCGTATATAAGTACGTGGCGCCCACGGCCTTTTCTCTATGAGCTGGTCGGCCGGCCGTATAGTTTTTTTTATTAGCGTACGAGTTTCCAGAGAGGGAAAACGTAACAATGTTCCAATCCTTGGTTATCTGACCCGACTTTAGCGTTGAGATCCCCCATTATGATTTTAATGTCACCTCTGGGAGCCCTATCAAAGGTGCCGCCAAGTCGTTGGTTGCTCCTTATAGTGTTTAGTAATTGACAGACGCGTAACTGATAATATTTACCCCAAAGGGCTGTGGATGTTAATCGACGATTGAAAAATCCAACTTAATTTGTTGTTATTTCATTCAGTTTCAGTAGAAAGAGGAAACTAGGAATGATGCTCTAGTGCAGTGGTTCCCAACTCACAAATGCCTACGGACCACTTTCCATGAAAATGAAACACGGCGGACCACAACGTTATAATAATTTGGGAATCGGAGAGGTTGATTTACTCCAGAACTCAAACCTTCTTTCAAATTCCTTCCTGCATTTATCTATTTTTTTATTTTCTCCTTAACTTCTTCTTCTTCCTTGCCTCGTTCTTTATACCGCTCCATGGTTCGCGTTGCTCGACCTGCGGTGTAGGCACATCGCCCGTGTTGGCAGTAATATCTTAGCATATTTCTACAGGCAGCTCTATCTTGGATCGTGTCATCGCCAAGACCAATGCGTTGTTGTTGCTTTTTCATTTGACACATCCAGGTGTTCTTCGGTCTGCCTCTGGCCTTGGGTCCATCAAGTGGAACTGCCATTGATATCGCTTTCTTTGCGGAGTTCTCAGGTGGACGCCGTTGAACATGGCAATACCAATCCATTTGTCGGTCTTCGAGCTTTTCGGTGATTGGTTGGTCTATGGACAAGCTGCCTCGGATGTAGCTACTCTTGATGTGGTCCCTTTTCGTTACACCAACTGACATGCGTAACATTTTCATTTCAGTCGCTGTCATTTGTTTCGCGTAACCTTCATACATGGTCCAGCATTCCGATTCATACATGAGTGTTTTGTACAACTTGCCCTTTAGCTTCAGTGGCATTTTCTTATCGCAGAAAACTCCAGAGTTTTCTCGCTACGTTATCCACCCAACCTTTGCGCGATGTTTGATGTCATCATTGCATGTAGCTCCGTTGTTCACCATCGAGCCAAGGTACTTGAACTTGGTACAAGACTTAAGCTGCTCTCCTTTGACGTACATATCTGGTATCGGTGCATCTGGGTCTGAATATGGGCAGCATAAGAACTCAGTCTTTGTTATACTTACCCTCAGTCCATGCTCCTCCAGAATGTCACACCATTTTGTAAGTGCAGCTTGCAAGGCAACGATGTTTGGACTACTGAGGACTATATCATCGGCAAAAAGAAGAGATATTTCTAGGCCGTCGGATATACGTGTTAATAAGTAGCACATGATGATGTTGAATAGCAACGGACTCAATACACTGCCCTGGTGTAATCCGACATTCACCGGATTATTTTCTCCTTAACAATGGGAAATAAAACAGAGCTTGACTCCATCATCAACCCCCTTCCGTTATAGGAAATTCTGGAAGCGTGCATTTTAATCAATTAATTTAATTTCTTCATAGTCTCCAGAGTCTCCCTGCGGACCACTCACGGGTCTCTCGCGGACCACCTTCGGTCCGCGGTCCACCTGTTGAGAAATAGTGCTCTAGTGTTTCGCCATGTACAACTTCTGGCTAACAATGAAATATTTCTTTGAAAAATTCCGAGAAAATTTCGCATCAGTTTTAACTGGACGATTCGTCAGTGTCCCCCAAATACAATACAATAGAGTTGCGGAGGATGTGAAAAAGGTCCTGTTTGATGGGAAATGGGAATCAAACAGGACCTTTTTCACATCCTCCGCAACTCTATTGTATTGTATTTGGGGGACACTGACGAATCGTCCAGTTAAAACTGATGCGAAATTTTCTCGGAATTTTTCAAAGAAATATTTCATTGTTAGCCAGAAGTTGTACATGGCGAAACACTAGAGCACTATTTCTCAACAGGTGGACCGCGGACCGAAGGTGGTCCGCGAGAGACCCGTGAGTGGTCCGCAGGGAGACTCTGGAGACTATGAAGAAATTAAATTAATTGATTAAAATGCACGCTTCCAGAATTTCCTATAACGGAAGGGGGTTGATGATGGAGTCAAGCTCTGTTTTATTTCCCATTGCCCTAGTCTCAGATTTGGAAATATATATAGAAGATATGGAAGCGGAGATGGGATAAAAAATAAGCCCCGAGAACTTAGTGACTCTTATGCTCGTATCAGAAGACAACTGGGATTCCCTAAGTAGGGCACATGGAGCTACAGAGGGAGGAGCGCAGACACATGTCTGCTACCCGCCTTGATGGATGCTTAGCTGGAACTGGCCCCGTGATGCAATACTGATAGGTGTTCTAGTAGGGTCTAGCGGTGACGAAAGAGGTGTTTAGGCTTAGTCGGTAAAAATCTGACATAACTGGAAGCTAATGGGTCTTCATCTCTTTGGAAAAAAAAGATTTGGTTAAATTATTCTATCGTCAAAAGACATGGTACTTCCTCATTTTATTTTTTTTGTTGTAAAATTTAATTGAAGCAGCCCTATTTTAACCGAGATTGCCTTCAGCCTTGATGAACTAAAAACCTTTACAGCGGATAACAACCAGAAGAATGCTTTTGACTAGTGTTGCAAACATCATCATCAGAAACCCTAAATATACTGCAATATAACGTGGATGGATACCTCCTATACCATACATGGGTGAGGTATATCTGTATCTATACGTAATCCACGGATAAACTCCATACCATACTCCACAAGTTTTGAGTGAATGACTACCAATTCAACCGGTTGTAGTGGATAAAGTCTTAGCGGCTCTGCCGACTCATTGTGGTTGAATATTTTTCCCATTCAGTTTGGTCGAAACTCTCGAGTCGAGATAGTGCGTTCGTTTGTGGGACAGTGTTTCGTGCGCACAAGATACTACCATCCGTCTTTCATTTATAGGCCTGTGTATGTCTATTCTTTTGGAATTCTTGTTTTTGCTATTGAATCCGTCATTTCCGCCACCATTTTTATGCATATCGTGGAGTGTTAACTGAATGTTGCACTTGAATTAAGGAAGTTAGAAGACCCTAGACCTCCCATTCGGTTTCAGTGTTCCAATTTGAATTTTGTCAGGTGAAACGATGGAATTCTCATTAGCCTGCATGGTGTTCACTGGACCCTGAGGATCATAGTTTGGGAACCCATACACATGTATAAGAATTTATTGTTGCGAGTGTTGTGTGTTAACATATGTGAAAGAAAGCCATCGCACCTGCCTTAAGGTATTTTTCATTTTGTCGATTCTCTTATGTATCTCCCTCGTATAGTCTCAAGTGTGGATCTTTTGTGTTAATACAACCCGTGTTTCGTTGTTCCGTTCGTCTCACCTGTGACGACCTTTTAGTGGCCCGTGTATATGTGTTTGTGTAACAGGTAAAAGACGCGCGCTGACGTCGACCGCTACCACGGCTTTAGCGAAAGACGCAAATTACGAACGACCAATGAATAATATGCGACCAAGAAATACCAGAATTTTATAAGATTTAACTTTAAATAAATTGATTAAAATTAAAAATACTAAGAAATAATCGAGTTTATTAAAACCAGTGAAAATAAGTGGTTAATGTTAAAATAAAATAAAGGTGACAAATTCCTAAAGAGTGTTCCTTTTGAATAGAAAAAATACATGTATCTGTAGCACGTCGAAGAATGTGAAAACCGCATTTGATTTCAGAGTAGATGTACACCCGAGTGTCCGTCTTATAAGAAATATCGAAGTTGTACTCTGGAGAAGTGTTGTACTGTGTAGTGTGATGAGCTGTCTGGATATCTGATATTGTGCAGGTCTCCTACGTACATATATGTCTACATCGTCTCAAATTTACTTCAAGCAACAACACTGGAATAAGGATTATAAAACTCGCCACTATATTTGTCGATAGTACACACCTTTATCGAAATGTAAGTGATATTGGATATGATTATGCTAAGTTTATTCTTGTTTATGCGTACTCGTATGCTGGAGCTGGAAACTACGTTTAGGTTGTTGTTTTAGCTGTCTCCATTATTAGTCGTAGGACCGCACCGCACCACTTATGTTTATCTTGTTGTAGAAAGGCGGCGCATGACAGAAGATCAGGTTTCTTAGATTCTTATACTCCTCTTAGATATATACATGAGGAGTGGGTAGCAGGGGTTCCACATTTCTCGATTAATTTGACGTCATTCGGTTTTCGGTTAGCAAAGGTTGAAAACCATATGGTGAATTTTGGGATTTTATATGTTTGAAATTATCAGTTGCACTATTGTATCGCTGTTGTTTAAACCACCAATATAAGGGTTATTTGATTCTGTGTAGGGAGCAACAAGAACGCATTGATCTCGGCGAGGACACGATCCAAGATACAGCTTGTAGAAATAGGCTGAGACGTTACCGCCAGAATGAGTGATGTGCCTACACCGCAGCCCGAGCGACGCGACATCATGAAGCGGTATAAATAACGTGGCAAGGATGATTTTGTTCAGGCCTCGATATGAGCTCCGACATAGGTGTTAACACCAACACGGATGTACTCCCATAATCAATAAGAGTGAATGAGTTAATAAGGCCCTTAAATGATAAAAATAAATCCTTTCTTTTCACATGGATTTTATTGGACTAAAATCCAAATCCTCCCGTGTATGGGCTCATTTGACAGAACGAAAATCCATTTTATGGATTGCAATGCGTGTAATTCGCAAATCTAGGGATTATAATATTGAAATCTGCAAAAAAAAAAGCTTCAAATGGTGTAAAATGGCCACTCCTGAAAGAGACATGTTTTCCAATCTTTCCAATGATCGATACGTATACTAGATACTAGACTAAAAGGATTTGTGCACGTGGTCAAAAATATAACTTTTCTCCGGGAATTTCTAGTTTTGGAACGGAGTTTGTATGATGTCTAGTTTATGAAAATTCGGTGAGTTAACCGCAGCATTACTTTTCTCAGTTCACTCATTTTGGGAACAGTGGCGTAGATAGCATTTCGGAGAGGGGGGGGGGGATCATTTTGCAATATTACTTCTACTTTTACGGTTATCATCATTGCAGAATGATATTTTTATTATACTTTGAGTCAGCATTTTTTGGAGCAAATTTTGGTGCGAAATAGATGCCATAGGAAAAAATTGATCTTTATATTGGGTTAGATCAGTGGTTCCCACTTTTCGGAATCACGGAACATCTAGCATCGCCGCTTTTCTGGCCGGAACAGCTCAAAACAGGGATTAAAACAAATCATATAGTAATATGCCCAGAAAAGGGGGGAAATAGTGAATGCCTAGTATATGTATATAAAATACAGCTTTTGTTTTTTTTTTAAATCGAAATTTTCCTATAACTCAGAAATTCGTGAGTAGAAATATCTAAAGTTTTCAAACTTGTACGGTACCGTAGCAGCTATATATATTTGTTATAAATTTCGAGGCCCTATCTATCAGCCAATTGTTTAAACAGGATACCATAAATGTGGGTAGAACTTAAAATTTGGACTCTTAAGCATTCGTTTTGAAAAATGTGTAGAACATTTTTCATTTACACAAATTTAATCCTCTAATTTATTTGCGCCCTAATTTAAATCCCTAAGAACCTCGTCACAAAAACTGTGGACATGCTTTATTATCTAGTACACACTACTTCCTTTTCCATTTCATATATGTATGTAGTAGAAAGTTGTAAAAGCAATTTGTAGCAGGATGCGAGAGTATTTTGACGAACTTCTAAATGAAGAATTTCCTCGAGCAGCTTTTCGAGATGTTGAGCCGAATACCACAAATATTGAAGATATCTCAGAGGAAGAGGTGATGGAGGCAATGCATCAGATGAAACGCGGAAAGGCAGTCGGACCGGACAAAATTCCCGCGGAATTTTGGTTGAAAATGGAAAATGTCGGGCTTAGTTGGCTCACAGTTCTCTTCAACAAAATCAAAGGTGGGCAACCGATGCCTGATGCTTTCAGGGAAAGTTTTCTTCTTCCTTTGTATAAGAACAAGGGAGACTCACGCAAACTCAACAACTATAGGGCTATAAAGTTAACACCTCATACACTAAAGATCTACGAGCGAGTTGTCTGCAACCGATTGAGAAAGATTGTGCGGTTGAATGACAATCAATGCGGCTTTGTTGAAGGTCGATCTACAGTCGATGCGATTCAGTGCATTCGTATTGCGATGGAAAAGTATAGAGCAGCACGAAAGGACTTGTACTTTGTGTTCATCGATTTGGAGAAGGCATTCGATAGAGTACCTCGTGATCTGATATGGTTGGCCTTGAGAGCACTTAATGTCCCCGAGGCATACGTCAGGATGATACGAGACATGTATGATGGAGCTACGACTAAGGTTAGATGCACAGCCGGTGAATCAGAAGAATTTCCGGTGAATGTCGGAGTACACCAGGGCAGTGTATTGAGTCCGTTGCTCTTCAACATCATCATGTGCTTCTTATTAACACGTGTCTCCGACGGCCTAGAAATATCTCTTCTTTTTGCTGATGATATAGTCCTCAGTAGCCCAAACATCGTTGCCTTGCAAGCTGCGCTTACAAAATGGTGTGACATTCTGGAGGAGCATGGACTGAGGGTAAGTATAACAAAGACTGAGTTCTTATGCTGCCCATTCTCAGACCCAGATGCACCGATACCAGATATGTACGTCAAAGGAGAGCAGCTTAAGTCTTGTACCAAGTTCAAGTACCTTGGCTCGATGGTGAACAGCGGAGCTACATGCGATGATGACATCAAACATCGCACAAAGGTTGGGTGGATGAGGTGGCGAGAAAACTCTGGAGTTTTCTGCGATAAGAAAATGCCACTGAAGCTAAAGGGCAAGTTGTACAAAACGGTTGTACGTCCCGCACTCATGTATGGATCAGAATGCTGGACCATGTATGAAGGTTACGCGAAAGAAATGACAGCGACTGAAATGAAAATGTTACGCATGTCAGTTGGTGTAACCAAAAGGGACCACATCAAGAGTAGCTACATCCGAGGCAGCTTGTCCATAGACCAACCAATCACCGAAAAGCTCGAAGACCGACGAATGGATTGGTATTGCCATGTTCAAAGGCGTCCGCCTGAGAACCCCGCAAAGAGAGCGATATCAATGGAAGTTCCACTTGATGGACCCAAGGCCAGAGGCAGACCGAAGAACACCTGGATGTGTCAAATGAAAAAGCAACAACAACGCATTGGTCTCGGCGATGACACGATCCAAGATAGAGCTGCCTGTAGAAATATGCTGAGAAATTATCGCCAAAACGGGCGATGTGCCTACACCGCAGGTCGAGCAACGCGGAACCATGGAGCGGTATAAAGAACGAGGCAAGGAAGAAGAAGAAGAAAGTTGTAAAAGAAAATCGGTGGAGTCTCTGAAGGTGGTCAAATATTTTACAATTAAGTTGATTTCTGGTACAGTGTAGCAGACTAAGCTTCGAAATTTTAAAACTTATAAACATTTTTTCGTATGGGTTGTTGGCTTTTTGTTGTCACAAGCTCTTTCTTCAATTTTGGATATCTTCGTGAAACTCTTGAAAGATCTTCACGGAACGCTAGGGAACCGAGGAGCTCCGTTTGTTTGTTTGTTAATTTGTTTTCGAATTACTGCATAAGACTATATATCTTTCGATTTTTAAAATTTTTACAATTTTTTTATAGAAGATTTAAGTAAAATAAAAAATAATACTGGTTATAGCTTTGAGTTCGTATTAAATTCAATAAAATTGTGAACAACTAGAGAAAGTCAAGACTTGCCCTATATTCGATAAGAGTGGAAGAGTTCGACATTATTTTTAAATTTTTGAACCGGACATTACGATTTTCCGGCAAAAAATGTTCAACCAGTGCTTACATTTTTTTTTCTAGCAGCACTTCTAGATTACTTCAGTAGGGCTTGCCTGTGCGAAACTCTAGATCCAATGTGAAAAAGTAGATGAACCTAAAGCCATGTGCTGTAGGGTTTCTATTCTATCAAGACGCTTCTATACAATTGAAATTTTAGGAAGTGCTAAAAATTCTATTTCAGTTCTGAAGATAATTTCAGGTTTCTATGAAACACTACACGCGTTCAATAATTCCAGCTAATAGGTTACTTTTGCTTTGTTCGTAACCTAAAGTAATAATAAAAAATGTGTGACCGATGGGAGTGGAGGATTTATCTCCTTGATCCCCCCCTTATCGACGCCACTGTTTGGGGAAAAGTATAAAAAAAAATAAAAGCCTATTAGAACAATGTTTTGTCACTCTGCGTATAAAGGACTTTGTAGTAAGCAGTTTTGCGTTAATTTTAAAGAGCAGCTCGCTTATGGGGTTGAGGAAACGGGCGGTCGCAGATGGATGAATTTTGCATTTTGTTTACCAACCCTAAACGAAGTCAAGTATTCGCTGAGGGGGGAAAGGGAGATGGAGATTTTCCTTGTGAATTTATGCCATCTGTAGCTGGTTTGGCTTTTAATTTCTATATAAATTCCAATTCGCCAGCGATTTTGGCATTTTATGGTAACTGGTCAGTTCTATTTTCTGATAATATGGCTTGAACACATGTGACCAGAGCCGTGCGAAGGAAATTTTGGTCGAAAGGACCGAGATTATGATATTTTCAGAGGTAGCTTTGTAGCTTGATGATCTTTTTGTGCATCGCGATACGATCTGCAATCGATCTGATTAGGTCAACATCGAAAAGCCGATCTCATTGAACTTAGGTATCAAACTCACCGTTAGCGTAAGCTAATACCATCGGCCATCGGGGTGGATACCATATACCGTCCATCATATTCCCGTTTTTAAAAATCCCGTTCATTATGCCGCCATTTCATTATCCCACCAGTTAAAAATCCTGCTCAATTAAAATCCTTTAGTCTCGGAGACCCACGGACCAGGTGAATTAATTTGAAAAATAGACGGTCTTGGCTTTCGATAGTTCGGACTAATTTTCCCTGCATGACAGTCTTCTTCTGTATGGGTTCAATTATCATCTTGATCGAAATAGACAAAAATTTAGACGGATTTGTGCTAAGGGAAAGTATAGCATTAACTGCTGGGAATTACATAAAATAACAATTAAACTAATTTTTGGCGGGATTTTTTCACTATCCACTAGCGGGATTTTAATACGGCGGAGTTTTAGTGGGCGGGATTTCGTAATGGCGGGATTTTTAAATGGCTGTATTTAGTAATGCCGGGATAATGTAAAGCGGGATTTATTGTCAATGTCAATGCTGTTTAAATTATACCCGCTAAAGATTTGTTCTAGGATGTAATATACTAACGAAGACGATACAAAAGCGGAAATAAAATTAAAGCACTAATAATCTCTGCGATACAGCTCAAAAATGCATTTCTTGTCCTTCAAATGGTCGAAGTCGAAGTGAATCAAATAAAGGCATCTACAAAATCTATAAAAAGGACACATCATTTTTTTTGTTTTTAATTAAAGGGCTTTATGAAAGTTAGAATTCGATTTTAGCTCAAATGAAAACGTTTCTCCGTTTGTTCCATTTACAACTGAATTTTGGACACGTATTATGGAATGACGATAGTTGTATCTACTTTCAAAAGGTCGAACCACCAATCAGAAGTTTCCTCAAATAAATCGCCTATATCCGTTGAACTATACTGCTCAAAACAAAATAAGGGCCACTGATAATTTTCTGATTATTTTTCTGTGGAAAAGGTAAATCATAGTTTCGTTGGCCTAAGTTAATATGTAGAACGCTCGACGCTTTCTTTTGATATCTCGTCCCAACACATTTTTAATAGATCCCAAGGATGTTTTATCGGATTTAGTTCCGGACTGTTGGAAGGCCCCTCCAAAACCTCATTATTGGCCTCCTCGAAAACAGACATTGTCGCCTGGGCAGTATGTTGTCGTGCATTATCCTGCATGAGGATAAAACCATCCAACGCCTGTTGTGAAAAAGGAATGATATCTGGCCTAGCAATCCTTTTAATATAACTTTCGGACGTAATTGTCCGGTTATTTATGATAACAAGGTCAGTTTTGCCTTGCATGCGAATTCCGGCCCAGACCATCACACTGGGACCGCCTTGCCTCTCAATTTGATTAATGCAAGGATCCAAAAATGCTTCTCCGGTTCTGCGACAGACTCTTATGCGTCGGTCATCACTAAAAAAGTTTACTTGCACACATCCGAGAAAAGCACCTTGCGCCATTGTTGCATGTCCCATTGGTTATGTCCCATTGGTTAAACGATTCGTACGATGCGTCCTAGTCAGTTGTGTTCTGGTAACACGTCTCCTTGACCGTTGTTGGTCTTCGTGCAAACGATTTCTGATTGTTTGAGGGCTAACAATGGTCCCAGTCGTCCTTAATAGCCTACTTTGTTGTCCACGAGCACTAATGGTACTATCCCGTCGCGCACAAAGTCTCACATATCGGTCTTCTGCGGGGGTGGTTATTCGAACTCGGCCTGAACCATAACGACGGGAGACACTTCCTGTCTCCTGGTAACGTTTTCAAAGATTTTGAATGGCTATTCGCGAATATCCTAATTGCAGGGCCACAGAACGTTGCGAACGACCTTCCTCCAACATTTCTAAGGCTCTGGACGAAGCATTTGAATTTAAATGGCGAATTGCTGCCATTTTGTATTTTACAGTTTCTCCTTATATTTAAAAGTGCAACAACTAATGTTGCAGTTAAAGAACTTGGCGAAAACTAACTCTCAATCAAAATGAGAAATAAACAAAACTACCAAATTTAGACTCGTGACCCCAAAAGAACTGTTTAAGCCAGTGCCGTTAAAGCTAATGTTGACGAATCATACTGTGATAACTCACATCGCATTGAGGTGCAGAATGGCGTTTTTGAAATTAATTATCACACGAAAAATTCGCCAGAAGACTTTGTTCAAGTCAACGGACATTAGTGGCCCTTATTTTGTTTTCAGCAGTATAGAAATCTTCGGACAATAATTTCAATTTTTTATAAGTGATGAAGGTTTTAAAAACTTGTATAGAATATGAAGAAACATTTCAATCAACTAATGTGAACTTTCCATGAAATATCCAAATTCAAATAAATCAATGTCAAAATCAAAACTAATAACAGAAGATGATTGACATTTCAACTTATTATTTGCCAACTCTATTATTTAGAGCTTTTATTGGGTTACAATGCAGTTTTAGCATTGAAAGCTCCGCCGAATCGCGGGTTACAATAAAGTTATGAGAGCTTTAATAAACTCCTAACAGCATCTAACCTCGTTATTAACCGCTTATAATCTCGTTCTGGGCTCATAAACTGCAAACCGGTTTAGATGTGTCAGGACTATTTATTAGTGGAGTAGAAGCTTATTTTTCGCTTTGATTGCTAAATTTCTCGGTGCTTAAACTGCGAAGTTAATCGAGGTACAATAATTGAATGGCGCCGAATGGAAGATTTGGAATTCAATTGCTAAAGTAGCAGCATGTTTCATTCCTGCAGGACATATTTCACAGGCCTATTTTAGATGTCATTAGAGATGTTGTCAGGAACCATTACAGTGATTATTTCAACCTTTTGAAATCTTTGCAAAAACAAACATGTAAGGTACGTGTTCGTAGAGCCGACTCATGTGATGATCGTAGTTTTGCATCCAATTCCGAACCATATTTGCATATTTTTTAATGGTGTTACTTTCCTTGTATCGACTATTAACTAAAGGAACATGTCTGTCACTTGAATAGGGACAGCCTTTTCGAGAGTTGTTTATCTCAAAATATCCTTTTCCTTGCAGCAGAGAGCATAACTTAGTATTTGTTTACAATGGCTATTATGTTGCTCATAGTTTGCGAGAAAAAAAAATGAAACATTTAATAACAACAGTTATGTTTCATCAACTTAGTACTGATGCACTAATAAATTCTATGCTTAAAATTGGGTCACTTGACTAGGGACAGTTGTGATTCGGTCGTTATTTCGAAAGTCCTAGCGTCACATTCTAACTGTTTTTGTTTTAATACATTCAGACTGTGTTTTGACTTTAATTTTTTGTAAGTTTCGGTAATCATGGGTAGAGCAAAAGCATTAAATAGCGCCCAAATGGCTCAAAACGATGTTTTGAGAAATGAACAACTCTAATTTTGCACTATCAGCGGCTATAATTGGAGCTAAAGTCGGCGTTATAGCTAGTTTATCAACAGTGCAACGTGTAATAAGGAATTCCTCACACTTAAAACGAAAGAAAATTCAGAAAAAAATCAGAGACAGCTCCCAAACCATGACGCTACCTTCTCTGCTATGATGCCTTGACAGAAACCGTTCGTTTTTAGGTAGATCGTGGAAATAGAAATGGAACCCATCTCGGCCATCCAGGTTGACTTTCTTTTCATCCAAAAAACTACCCTGTTCCACCCCTGTCGCCATGACATATTTTGGCGAGCAAAATCCAGAGGATGGCTTTTCCTCTTTCCGTCTAACGATGTTTTTTTTTCTGAATTTTCTTTAATTTTTTAAATAATTAAACACAACCGATTCACTTTTTTCACTATTTTCGAAATTTCGCGTAAACTGTGTTGTTTATTTCTCATAACATCGTTTTAAGCCATTTGGGCGGTATTTAATGCTTTTTCTCTACCCATGATTACCGAAACTTACAAAAATTAAAGTCAAAACACAATTTGAGTCGATTAAAACAAAAACAGTTAGGATGTGACGCTAGGACTTTCGAAATAACGACCGAATCGCAACTGTCCCTATTCAAGTGACCCAATTTTGAGCATAGAATTTATTAGTGAATCAGCATAATGTTGATGAAACATAACTGTTGTTATTAAATGTTTCATTTTTTTTTCTCGCAAACTATGAGCAACATAATAGCCTTTGTAAACAAATACTGAGTTATGCTCTCTGCTGCAAGGAAAAGGATATTTTGAGATAAACAACTCTCGAAAAGGCTGTCCCTATTCAAGTGACTGGGAGTGTATATGATGTATGAGTTTTCGGTTCACAAACAATGTGGTTTCTGAAAATGGACGCCTTTTGTTCGTCCTGTGACACATGTCTATTGAGTCTAGATGCTTGAAACTTTGAACTTATTTTTTGTATAGAAAGTTCTATTTGTGTTAAATATGAATAAGATTGGGACAAGAAATCACCTACAGTTTTGGTGCATTTTTGCATATATAAATCAGAGTAATATGTAAAAATGTATCACCCCAGAATATATTTTCCTCAAAAAATGTAGTGCATTTATATCACTGGAAAAGAAATGAAACAATCTAGCTTATTCCGTCTTTAGTTCATTTTACAGTTGCTTTTACAATTCGAAAAGCAATCACAAAAAAGGAAAAATGGCCCTTTTCCCCTTTTGGTCCCTTCCGGGATCTCTATTTGTCAGAACTTTTTTTCATTGATTCAGGGGATCATATTTAACAACTGCTAACTTTGGCCTCTGGTCTATTCTCATTTGTTTCTATGCCGTTTTTGAAATAATCGCTGAAAATCCAAAAGATACCCTCCTTTTTCCCAAATGTTGCAGACTCCTACAGGCCACGGCTTTTTCCCTATAATCAAAGAGCCGGGCCGTCCCCAAGAATCCTGCAAAAATCCAAAGATTCATGGTTTTTGCCGCTCGATTGCGATATATTTTTCTATAGTTGATCTAGATACGTTCCTCTGGCCACCGTTTTGCGAACAACATGTAGATATGCTATTTGGACGTAAAGTATTTATTTTAGCGATTTTGCATAGATTTCTCGATTAAGGAGACGAAATCATTTAATCATAGATTCTTATTTATGGCGTCCAAAAATCGAATTACATATCTCGAAATCGCTAAACTTTGGGTTTAGTCTGTCGTATAGGCGACGCGACGCGACGATATCATTTTATTTACTGAACAAAACAAATTTATAATTCGATTGAAGTACATTACATTGCATTTGACTTAAACGCATTAGAAGAGTTAGAAACATAACGAACATGTCTTGTGTGAAACACGATGAAATGTATGTATTAATTTTTTTTACAAATAAAATATATAAAACTAATTTCAAACGGTAAAAAAGTGCATACATAATTAGGTATGCGAATTTTTGATAAATTTATCTTTTGTAACATGTACTGCTATGTGATCTATTTATTTGAAAAGAAGAAAAATCCATCACTGTGATGAAAAAAATTAGGTTAATAACGTTCTGCACTCTGAGAAATTTCTGATATTAGTGAAATATCAAATTCGCGAATCTTATGCTCAGTATCGTTTTGCTTCTTTCTCCTTTTTTGTTTTAATATTATTAATTTATTATTATCAATGCATAGATAGCATCGTTGAATGGACAACATATATAACGAAATGTTAAGGTAGTGCACATTGGTGTTCATTGGTCTTTCGGAGAAACTATCTTGCCTGATGTTATCTCAGCATTGAAAAAAAAATATATTCATGTGTGAATCGTAGAATGTGTGTACATATATTTATATTTAAAACCTTTCTTGCTATGTATTTATTTGGTTGAGTCTTCGACAAAAATATACATACACAGATACAGATGGATTGTTATTTTGCCAACTTTTTAAGTTGTCATAGTGTCATGCATCAAGGTTAACCAGAATATATCTCGTCGTGCTGATAGAGAGACATTGCAAGCTAATTACCATATCGACCAGACCAAAGATGAAGATACAACAAAAAAATAGACGAGTTTAGGGAAATTCTTAGAACAGCAAGTTTATCGCTTTATAATACATAAGGCTTCGGCCATTCAGATAAACTATAACCTCCAATGGCATTCCCAATTTCGGAATCAATTATTTTCAAATTACATACATATATATTTAGTTGTCCTTTCATATATTGGTTTTTTTCGTTATCGAACAATTTGAGGAATATTTTAATAGTTCGGCTACGTACCTAGGTAGACACTTCGACCAAGATAATTCTTTTAGTCTAAGAAAAATGGCATATTTGGTCGGCAAAAATCCCACATCGGAAATTTGTTTGGATTATGGTTGGGAATGGTCCCCAGATTATGGCATTAAAAGTCCCAACCGATCCGCAACCTTAAAAAAAGGGGGGCATTTTTTCGGTTTTTTGCGATTATTTCAAAAACGGCAAGAGATACAAAATAATAGTCTGAGGACAGGAAGAGCAAGGATGCTAAAGTCAATGGTTGTGGACGGAAAATGCTAGAGCTAATCGATTCATTTGGTTTGAAGGTACTTAATGGCTGTTCTAATGGCGATGTAAATGGAGAATGTACTTTTATTGGACACAACGGACATACAGTAATTGATCTATGCCTGGCCGGAGGGGACTGGCTGCCTCTCATAACGGATTTCATGGTGGATCACAAACAGTTCTCCGATCATCTCCCAATTATCACAACGATTGGGTTAGATTGCATCGGCAGAACTAACCAGAATCCGATGAACTTACTACCAAGGTTAACATGGAGGGAAGATTTTCGGCCGCAATACGTTAGCAACCTCACGCAACACTTAGCAGAAACGAATTGCACTAATATTAAGGAGATAACAGAGGTCATCAAAGTCAGCGCAAACAATCCGAAGGAATTAACAAAGTCGAATAAACAGCCATGGTTTGATAATGAATGTGTTAAAATTAGAAACCGGTCCTTTGCATGGCTAAAGTTATTCAAAAAACACAATGACAGCTTTACGAGACGCTTGTACTATAATACGAACCAAGAGTATAAATCATTATGCAAAGACAAAAAGCGAAAATATTTTCAGCAGCAGGCTCAGCTACTAGGGCGGTGTACCCATTCAAAAGAGTTCTGGAAAATTGCAAAGCATATAAATAACGCTAATATTTACAGCATTGGTAGTGAGATTAATGTAGACATGTTGAAAAGCCACTTTAGTGCAATACTAAGAAACGACCACGAGGGAAACTTTGTGCAATTCGCACGTCCGAGTTGGACTAATGCCGTACTTGATGGACCCATAACTATTAACGAAGTTAGATTGGCTCTTGGCAAATGTAAAGATCACAAAGCACCAGGGAGCGACAGGGTCCCAGTCGAATTCTTTAAGTATGGGACGGAGCAACTTGTGGAGATTTTATGTAAGGAATTTAATGGAATCTTCGATAGTGGTGAAGTACCGGATGAATTTCGCGATGCAGTTATCTTTCCACTGTTCAAAAAAGGAGACAAAAACGATCCGGCATGTTATCGCGGAATATCATTCCTCAATGCCTCTGGAAAAATCTTTACAACGTTGTTGCAGGCAAGATTCGCTAGATGGCTAAATGCGGCAAATATTTTAATCGAAAACCAAGCGGGATTTCGGCAAGGCTATTCTACAAATGACAATCTTTTTGTTCTTTTCAATTGGGCTCGTCACTATATGAGTAAAGCACGAAAACTGTACGTATTCTTCGTAGATTTTAGAGCTGCCTTTGATACCATTGACAGGCAATCTCTGTTCTATAAGCTGTATAACAATGGGATGTCGGCTAAGTTCGGGAATACATTTGAAAGGTTATACCAGGATACAAGCGCAGCAGTCTGGAGCGGAACTCAGCTGTCTGATTCCTTTGAAACAAATGTTGGAGTGCGTCAAGGGTGTAAGCTCAGCCCGGAAGCGTTTGCGGTATTTGTCAACGACATATTAGATGATATGCCAGGTGGAGCGGAGGCATTTAACCCTTTCATGCCCAAATTATGGATTTTAAGCGGAGAATTTTTCTAACAACATTATGTCGTTCAGTAGGCATCTTTTATGATATTTTCTTAAAAAAAAAATTTTAAGCGCTATATTTAACAAATTAGAGCATGATGCCATATGGCATCATTGGGACTGAAAGGGCACTTAGCAAGTTCCGTGTGAAAAATTAGATATTTTGTCGGCGAAACTCCTTCATGGGATTTTTTTTTGCAGAATGGTTGGTGACGACCCCCAGATTATGGGAAAAAAAGTCCGAACCGATTGGGGGTCCGCAACCTTAAAAAAGGTGGAAAGGGGGAAATTGGGGTCATTTTTCGGTTTTTTGCGAGTATTTCAAAAACGACAAAAGATATAGAAAAATAGTCTGAGAACGAAAAAAACTAAATAAAATTATCTTTGCAATGATATATAACACATTAGAGATCTATTCAATCATTCGGCGCTAGCTTAAAAATAAATTAGAACTTTTTCATTTTATACTTTTTTTAAAAGCCCCATAACTCTTGAAAGAATGTTAGTTCAGCCATAAAATTTCGTACAAGTATTCACAATAAGTTCAATATTATTTTGGGAGAAACATTGAGTCGCTCCGATCAACGATCCCCATTATCCCCCCATTTGAATTTGGCGAAAGGAAATGCCCATAACTCCCCCCAAAATTAGAGCAGAGTGCTAAATTTTTTATTGCGATTGGAGCTCATAATCACCCCATCCACCAAAAATTAGCTCATTCGGATAAAAACTAAGGGTACCTTCCATACAGCAAGCAACTAGCATTTATATGAATAGGGGACTCGCTGATTTGCCTTTCACGCCCAATGATGCCATATGGCATCATGCTCATGCAAACCCACTTTATTGGGGTTTCCTAAAAAAAAATCGAAAAATCTTTTGATTTTCTTTTACAGCAACCTCTTTACAAAATAAAACCATTGAAATGATTTGCATAAAATGATTATTATTAGGAAATATGGGGAAATGGATAAATCAGTTTTTCGGCATTACGACAATCGGCAAACCTTCTCTAAACTTTCATTAAAAATAACATCCCAAACCCAAAAATTTCACGCTGGAAAAAATCAACTAGGTATTACACTATTGGGAGAGTCTAATATCACACTAAAAGTTAAAATTTATTTCTTACATTTTTTATGAAAAATCATTAAATTTCATGATGCCATATGGCATCATTGGGAGCGAAAGGGTTAACGTGCTACTGAAAGGTTTGCTTTACGCCGATGACATGGTGTTTTTTGCTGAATCATCTGACGACCTGCAAAAAATGATCGACCACATTGAAAGCTATTGTTCGCAATGGAAACTTACTTTAAATCTTGAAAAATCAAAAATAATGATCTTTAAGAAACGTTTTAAGATGGCACAAAATGAAAGGTGGACATTCAAAGGAAATGAAATTGAAGTTGTAAGAGCCTATAAATACCTGGGAGTTGAAATAAGAAGTAACCTTACATTGGGGGAACATCTAGAGGAAAAGCTGAAGGAAGCCAAATGGGCGATAAATGCAGTGTGGAAAAGCTTGTTCAACAATGCAGACGTCTCTCATACGGCAAAATATGGAATATTTAAAGCGGTAGCAAAATCATCAATGCTGTATGGAGCACAAGTATGGGGAGGTTTAAGATACGACCAAGTCGAAAAACTGCTACGGTACTATCTGAAACGAACATTTCGTCTTCCTTCGACAACACCGAACTATATGCTGATGCAAGAGACCGGCCTTGCTTCAATGTTCATGGACACATTAAAGCTACATACTAACTACTTGCTGAAGGTGGCAAAGTTAAGCGATGCAAGGCTCCCGAAGAAAGTACTACGGTATGCAGTTGAAACAGGGACTCTATTTTATGCTGATCTGGTAGAGCTTGGAAATGAAACCGGAAGTCCATTCAACTGGAATGGGGCTGTGGAGGGCGAATACAGTATGCAAAGGCTACTGAATGATGTACGACAAAAGGAGAGACAGTCAGTTGCGGAAAAAGCCAGGTCGACACAGCACAGACAAATCTACGTTGAATTATGTCATGAGTTAGATACAAATACGTACTTTAAAAACGAGTTTACTGCTGAAAAAATATCTAAAATATTTCGAGCAAGAGGGGAGCTACTCCCATTGAACTTTATGCCACATAGACCAGACTTGCCAATTATCTGTAGCCTGTGTAATTTAAGAGCAAGAGAAGACACCCGACATTTTGTGGGCGTTTGTCCAGTGTTGAAGGAAATACGACGAGATTGCTTTGCAAAGGACACTTTACACGAAGAGGAAGTCAACGACTTACTTAACGGAGCGGATTGGCAGCGTTTATACACATTCTGTGATATTGCATTGAGATATCGGAGGCGAATTGTGCAGGAATCAATGTAAATTTAAATTCGATGCCGGGGCTTAGGACAGATAAACCTGCAGAATCTGGAGTTGCATGAACTTTATCGTCCTAAGCTCCCATAGCATCAGAAATAATTAATACAAGATATTAAATAACTAAAACAGAATAAATATCCTGGTAGCAATGTTTAATAAGTTAATGAATATAAATTAAGCTGTAACATACATAGTTAATTTAAAACTAATAATTAAATTAATCTAAAATGAAAGAGTAATAAGCAAAGAAATAAAAACATACACACAATAAGGATAGCTAAATATTAGGAAATGTAAAATGAGTTTATATATATTTCATAATGAAAAAAAAAGTCATTCAGGCAGACGGCTGTGCCATGCCTTTAATTGTTTTGAATTAAATTATTTATAATGTAACATTGAATTTATATGAATAAAACATTTATCTATCTATCTATCTATCTATCTAGTCTGAGGACGAAAAAAAACTACATAAAACCACCTTTCCAATGATATAAAACACATTAGAGTTTAATTAAATATTTCGGCGCTAGCCTAACAAAATAAATTAAAATATTTTCATTTTAGACCTTTGTTAAAAGCTCCATAACTTTTGAAAGAATGCTAGTTCAGCCGTAAAATTTTGTATAAGTATTCACAATAAGTTCAAGATCATTTTAAGGTAAACATTGAGTCGCTCCGGTCAAGGACCTTCATTGTCCCCCTATTTAAATTTATCAAAACGGCATATCCATAATTCCCCCAAAATTTGAGCAGAGTGCTAAATTTTGGTTGGTTGGGATTGTAGGTCATAGTGACCACACCCACCAAAAATCAGCTCATTCGCATAAAAACTAAGGGTATCTCCCATACAAAGTGACCCATATCTGGAGTTTGTTCTACGTACTACTCATTTGATAAACTGTAGAACAAAGTTGTCTTGGGTCACTTTGTACGGGAGGTACCCTTAGTTTTTATCCGAATGAGCTGATTTTTGGTGGGTGGGATCACTATGACCTACAATCCCAGCAAACTAAAATTTAGCACTCTGCTCCAATGTTGGGGGGAGTTATGGATATGCCGTTTTGAAAAATGAAAATATTTCAATTTATTTTGTTAGGCTAGCGCCGAAATATTTAATTACACTCTAATGTGTTTTATATCATTGGAAAGGTAATTTTATGTAGTTTTTTTCGTCGTCAGTCTATTTTTTTGTATCTGTTGCCGTTTTTGAAATAATCGCAAAAAAACTAAAAAAAAAATACCCTCCGTTCCCCCGTTTTTTTTTTAAGGTTGCGGACCCCCAATCGGTTGGGACTTTTTATGCCATCATCTCGGGACCATCCCCAACCACAAGCAAAAAAAATTTCCGATGTAGGATTTTTGCCGTTCGATGGCCATATTTTGGTCCAATTTTCTTAGACTATTTGTGTCGTAGTCTAATTCAATTCAATTGCAGTCTTGCAAAAGACTGGACTTTCCGTGTGAAGGCTAATCAATCCTATCCTATATATCGGGGCTTTAAGACCCGTGCAATCGCCGGGCACGTAAATATTATGTGGGTTGTGGTTTTTATTAGAGATGAGCATCGACAGAAAAACATCGATTGTTACCATCGAAAAAGCATCGAGACGAAACCATCGATGGTAAGAAAACATCGAACCAAAAACATCGATGTTTTGGGTTTTTTGAGTACTAAAAAAAAATAATCACTTTATTATCAAAAATTAAGCTGATTGAATAGATACATATGGTTTAGTTTATGGTTTTCATTCATTGCCTCCCCCACCCACCAGAATGTAACTATTCTCCTTGCGTTTTTTTTTTCATAGTACGAGCAGACATGTCAAACTCGCGGCCCGCGGCCAGGTCGAAGAACTTAATTAAAAAAATGTGTGGCAGCACAAATTCGAGCTGTTGAACTCATTTCAAAAATTTACTAAAACTCGTCAAAAAGTCTTACGTACGCTTAAAAAAATCGCCGACGATTATTTTAGTTACATTTGCTTTAGGCATCCTTTTTTGTGGAGGAAAACATTAAGCCTTTTCGTGAAATTGTTTTGTCCCGAAATTAGGTCCAGATTTTTTAGTATTAGCCAAACTTGCTAGCTATCTGCCACGTTGCACTGTGATTCGCGTTCGCATTTTTCAGGTTATTGGACAAGAACATCTTGGGCTGAGATTTATTTGAGGGACAAAGTTCTACAGCCCCGAAATCGTATATTTGGTGAGGAAATCACCTGGACGTGAAATGTTGTAAATATGCCCTTTTCAGCCCAAGTACAGAATTTTTTGTTTTTAGCTTACTAAGCTTAACTGGACACTGATATTTCGCCCAGGCCAGGCTTTGAGCTTGACACTCCAGGCATAGAACAACAAGTGGTACCTCGCAGGAATCTGGCCGTGAAACTACGACTTGGAAAAGTACGCGACGGAATTGCAGTGGGCCCACTGTTCCACTTTCTCCATAGTCTCTGAACGATTCCTCCTAGCGCATCCGTTAGACTAGTGTGGCGACCATAATAGTATATCATACATTACCGTACACCCAGCAAAAAACGTGTATTAAAACCAATGAAGTTTTTACTTTACTTCTAGTAAACAGAAAATTTCTTTAAACGTATGAAGTTTGAATATAATTAATTAAAAATGCCATTGGGTCAAATACACTTTCATAGAATTTATGATTTCAGTAGTAATAGAATTATAACCTGTCCACATACAACTAATGCAACAAATTACATAGAATGAAGTAAATCAAATTCATGGGAACTATGATAATTTTCCATAGCCTCTATGTATAAACAATTTAAGTTTGTATCGCACCGCGTATCAAGTAGCTAAGATCTTAGAAACGTTGACAACATTCCACTTCTGGTCTCATGGCAATGTGCACGGACTGGCACGCAGGCGGACCGGGTTCGAATCCAAGTTTCGGCATAAGGTTTTTTATGAATAAAAAAATATAAAAATTTGAAAGAAAATTAAATCACATTAAAAAATAAAAAAATAAAAATAAAAAAAATTGAAAAAAAAAATAAAAAAAATATTCTTTTCATTTTTTTTTAAATAAAATTCAATGAAATTTTTACATAGAATCGATGAACAATCTCATTGTTATAATCGAATTTTCAATGATATTTCTATCATTGTCCCAAAAAGGCTATTTCATCGGCTCCAAATCATAGCCAAAATTTCATACGTCCTATGCAATTTTTCTTTAATAAAAGTAATTTTTTTTCTGGGTGTAGCGTAGGGCTAACCAAGGTTCAATATATCCATTTCTCTACCCAATGTCACTGACCCACAGATAAGGTTTCCTTTCCGGGTAAATGGCGTGATTACAGTTTTCTGCGGATTAACGTTTAAACTCACTTCGGTACATCAATTTAAAACTACGTCTAAGGCAGGATTCGAATTTTCTCCTGACAGCAACAGGCAAATTAGCCATGCAAATATAGCTTGAAGAGAAGTTCGTCTACAACTAGAAACCATAGTTGTGGCAATGAGGATCAATACATAGAGAGCTCACTCCATACAAGCTATTTTTCTAAACAAAAAAATTGCAAGAGGGTGACGACAATATTATTTTCCAAAGAATATGTTTGTATTTGTACCACTTTCCGAAAAAATGTTTGGATGAGTATGGATATTATCTCTCCGTTGAATATGTGTGCGAGAATTTTATTCTCTCGTTGCAGGCTGAGAGCATTGCAAAGCAATGGGCCTGTCTACACGTGAACAAGAACAAGAAGAAAAGATTCGCTAGGAGCAAGCTATAAAAACCTTTTTTTTGTTTTTATTCCACGTTTAGACAAACCCAATGTGTTTTGAATGACAGCCGACTATAGTCACGAACTGGACACTGGATTTCATATACTAATTTATAACATAAAATGTATAAATATACACTTGCCGGATCTTACAAATACACTGCGTGACACCCGCGAATAAACAACTGTGAAAAAAACTGCGCGTTTTACTAAATTTTGTTAAATTCACATTCGCGAAATTTGTAAACAATTTGTCGGCTCCGCTCGCGTCGGTTGAATGAAAATTGAGCAAAAATTACAGCCGACCGTTTACGACGTGTACTCTAAACTACAACACGCACTTTATGACATAAAATGACGCACTTGCAAACCATTTCAAATGTATTTGCCTACATCTGGGAAAAATAGATTTGAAGTAAACAGTATTTATTTGGAAAATTTGAGAGCAAATGATTCGGCTATCATCGTGTAATCAACATTCTAAAGAGAAAAACACGTTTTCAGATTTCATTCATCTTAAATAATGTATCCCAATATGTATCCCAATTCAGATAGCACAATAGGCCCACTGGCTTCAGTGCTGCGAAACCCTTCGGGTTCACGCCCCTCTACAATCTATCCCAATTCACGCATCCAAATAGAAAAAATAGAATGAGGCTAATTTTTGTTATTTTTGAATCAGCGGGCTCCCAGGAAGCTAAAACGCATTTTGCTAAAAAAAAATTTGATCGGAAAGGTCCCAAAAAGGACAAAAAAGGATACTCCCTTTGACCAGATGTCAGCATGCAGGGTATAAAATCAAAGGGGACGTCGAGTACATTACATATCCGGTGTCTGTTTCCTGTTTCAAGGACACTAAATTGAATAATTCAGGCTTAAATTGAAAATTACGGCTTTGGAAAGATACAGATACGGGAAACTCGAAAATTTATCATTTGAACCCAATTTTCTCCTTTGGGAGTCCCTGAAATAAGTAACAAACGCCGGATATTGAATGTGCTCGACGTCCTCTTAGATATGACACTCCGCATTCCCAAGTTCGATCAAGGTGTGTAATTAGTGTCCTTTTATGTCCTTTTTTAGAACTTTCCGATAAATTTTTTTCTTGGCAAATTTCATGGTAGAATCTTCAGATTCTGAAAAGTTAGAAAAGTAGTGACAACTGGAATAATTCTCGTGGTTGTGGCTTTGGAAAGATATACGGGGAACACGATAATTCGATAATTTTCCATTTAAGCTCGTTTTATTCCGTTAAGGGTCCTTGAAACAGGAAACGGACACCAGATATGTAATGTACTCGACGTCCCCTTTGATATGATACCACGCATGCTGATCTCCGGTCAAAGATTAAAGAGTATCCTTTTCGTCCTTTTTGGGACGTTTCCGACCAAATTTTTTTTAACCAAATGTGTTTTAGACTCCTGGCAGCCCACTGAATCCCTATAGTACGCCTATAGTATACGTGTGAACAAATTTCACACATAGGTACTTTCTGGATGGGGCCTTTTTTATATGGAGTGACAGTTCTATTAGTTATTTTTCAATGGTTGTGGTGAAAGAATTCCTTCTCAAATTTGCTCCAGTATCTGATATGAAGGTCCAAAAGCTGATTCATGGTTTTAAGCAGGAATTAAATCGTGATGATCGGTCGGTAAGATTTTGGTAAATCTTCGGGTTTGTTACGCCGCTTGGATACAATTAAATTCAATTGGTATGGTATGTAACCCAGCTTGAATAGATTAGTGATCGGAGCCATGATAATATCGTTGGAGTTTTGTAAAACTGCAGGAAAGATACCGTCTGCTCCCGGAGTCTTAAAATGTTCAATAGCCCATTTGACCTTGTCCTTATCGAGCATTGTTAGATTGTTAGCCTACGCGTTCCTATTGCATATTCCGGATAGACCCTGGAAAATGTCTATTAAAAAGAAGTTTCAGAGTTTCGTTTTGACTTTCAGTATAATAACCATATGGTATTTTCAGCATGCTAACTCCATTCGAAGAATTCTTCGATAGAGCTAGAGTGAAGACAAGCCATTTCGGGAACGAACTTGATACTTTCGCATTTCCGTTTCCAGGACTCTCTAACGAGTTTGTTAGAGTAAGTGATAACGGCCTTATACTCCCTCCTATAAATAAAAGCTGTTTGCTCTGGTTTTTGGATTTTTCGTTCCATCAGGGCAATCCGAACACTAGTACTATACTGATAGTATGAAATTAACACATTGCTTAACTCATCAGCTGCCACCTCAAGGTCGCCTGGTGAACTAGGCTAGTACGTCGGCTGAAGTCGACGAGCTGCTGCACTTTTTCATAAGGAAAGTAGGCAGAAGCTATTACAACAGTCAGACACCCCCGAAAATGGGATTTTCAATTAAATGAATTTTTCGATTAGTTTTTATTAGGGTTTTTTAGATTTTTTTTCAAAAAACCCTTATGAAATCGATTTTTTTTTCCGTCCGTCCGTCCGTCCGTCTGTTCATTAAATAACCCGCGAACGGTTCAACCGATTGTCATGAAATTTGGTAAGAATGTGTAGAATGGTTACAGTCTTTGGCACAATTACATTAGAAGTTGGTAGGAAGAAGATAACAGGGTGTCCCGAACGTACATCTCATATCAGTTAAAATTTTCCAGTTTCGAGTATCGGTAAAAAAGTTATTGGCGTTTAAAGTTAAACTTCCTTTTCGAACTCCGTTTTTCTAAACCGTTATAGGGATCGATATGAAACTTTGCACAAAGATTGGTCAGTATGGCCTTATATACGTTAAATATTAAGACTGTTGACTTTTGCTAAGGAAAAGTAAATAATAGTAAATTTGTAAAATTTCAATTGGTTCGTGTGTAGCACCTCTTAGGTTTTCAAATATGAAAATTCTGCTAAGGGTTTTTAGAAAATTACATAGGGAATGTGTCTACGAATTTTCATTCGAATAACTGTATCCAAACCAGAAATATAGCCAAGCAACTATTTAGTAAGGGCCTTTCACAATGCAAGGGAAGCCTCTGCATTTCTTTAATGCATATCTTTTAACTTTATGAAACAATGAACATGAAATTTGGTGGAAATGCATAAAATGGTAATAGTGTTTGCCACAAATATTTTTGAAATTTGTATGACCAAGTTAACAGGGTGTACCTGATGAATAGCTGCAAAAGTATACTTGTTCAATATTCATAGGAAAGCTTGCGTTGGCTCTTATGTCAGGGGATACAATGGAATCATTTCATATAAGTTGCTTTTCCTTGATTAAAAAAACAGTAACAGTAGATTTACAGCTAATAATTCAGTTCATAAGTTAAGCCATCCTTACGTTTGCCTGAGTCTGAGTTTCTTTTTGCTCAAAGGCCATCAGAAATCTTAAATCGAAAAATGCCTGCGTAGATTTGCCTTGGAGTACTTTTATACAAACAGGGTAAATAGTAAATCTATTTTTGGATTGGTCTAACTAAAGGTGGAACAGAATGAAACGCGCTAGCCTTTTTCACACATAGATCATTCATTCTGGAACGCGTGTATTTAGATAGACCAATCCAAAAATAGATTTAAAGGAAGCATTTCATTAATGTTGTGCACAATTCTTATTTATTGCTTATAAAATATATGTACAAAAAATATTCACTATACATTAAAAAACCCTCGTATTGCGGGCGCAGCCCTCTGTACGCCGGTATTTTTTAGATTGATGATGATTTTTGAAATGTACGCATTTGGCTTCGAAAGTACCTTGCTTAATAACGAAGGAAACTTTTTCTTGGGTTTTAATTTTGAGACTTCATCCATATGAGCATATACATTCCGTTAAGCTTCAAAATGTTCTATTAACAAATTGTTAGATGGTCCAAAAATACCAAAGGGGAATAATAAATCATGAGGCAGGGATCTATGTGTGAAAATATGTCGCTGAGGAAACCTTACCGGCAAATATGTATGACTTTCCCATGTCCGAATATTGTGTACGCGATGTACAGCCCAAAAGGGGCTAAGACACCATGTTTACAGTATATTTAATTTTGCCCTTGACTGTATCTTGACAGCAATTAATAAGAATAATATTAAACCTTAATAAATTGTAGTGAACAGTTATATATGATACCATCAGCTGATGATGATTTTATGTTTTTTTTTTTTTTTAATAATAAACTTCTAACAATACCTTCCTGCGTATTAAATGAACAAATACTATTGTTAATTTGAATTTTAAATAAATTTTATTCATATTTCCTGGCTAATCTAAACAAACGGATACGTTGGGTACATTCACGTGACTTATACATTATGGATAGGAAAAAATTAGCGAACACTCTGTTATTAACATTTCTCATTGTTGTACACGAACAACGCAATATATTCTGATATTTGTTTCACTAAATATGTGCATATTTTTTCGCAAGAAAATTTTAGAATAGGTAGGACTTGCGTAATTTGACTAAATATTTTAATTTCTATAAATTCAAACAAATTTGATTTAAAACAGATTTTTTATTAGAAAACAATAGTTTTAAAAATATCGGTATAAAAATAAAACGATATTTAATTAAATTGAATAATTAAAAGATATATTGTACATAAATAATGATATTTTCTATTTGTACAGCATAAAACGATTTACAAGATAATAACACAAAAAATAATAATCAAACTCTGCACCAAATTGAGTTTATTGAAATTTATACTATACAGTGCGTACACAGAGAAAAAAAATTAGAATGGTTATCTAAAGAAATAGTCGAATTTATCTAAAGTTCGCGTTGATTTTCAGCTTATGATTCTATGTAGTTGAAACAGTTACGAAGATATGGATAATTTTTCTATTCGTCATTAGTTGAAACATCTACTATATTTGCAAATTCAATTAATTCATTTGTAAAGACAGCTATTCATTATCTTTAAATTGTTAAATGTTGGATAGCTAAATTGTGTTGAAGAAAAAAGAACGATTGTTTGTAGTTAAATTTTATATTTGAATAGTACAATCAACAAATTTTTTGGAAGAATTGACTAAACTTTTTCTTCTAATCTTGCGTGGTTAATTGAACGAATTTAATAGTATTTTTAGCTACGAAGATTAGAGAAATCACCTATTTCTTTGGTAAAACTATCTAAATTTAAGTCAACTACTTCACTTTAGATAAAAAGTCTAAACCATTTTTTTCAGTGTATACTCGATAATCCGAAGCCTCGAAACCTCGAATTTCCAGTAATCTGGATCACCTCAAAGATTACATTGTACACTCTGTAGTCCGAATTTGAAGAGCTTCTCTAATCCGAATCTGACTTTTTTCTCATAATAACAGTGATATTATCGTCCGAAATAAAACAACAGTTTTCTTTGTTCTTGGAAAAAACAAAATCTAGAATAACAGAGTGAAATTCTTCGAAAATAGAAAACAGATTCTTCGAACAATTTGATTAAATTCTTCCATTTCCTCGAAATTTAGAGCAAATTAATGGCTTCCACTAGTCCGAATTCCTCTGTAGTCCGGATCGACCCTGGTTTTCAATAGTCCGGATTATCGAGTATGCACTGTACATACTTGGACAACTTGCCACTTTATAGAATAAATATAATACGCAGGTATGTTGCTAGTACAAACTTAATTCTTTTTAAAAAATTGAATTGAAATTTCAATTAATTTTCAAACAGCATATTCCAATTTAAATGCACTTTCATAACATTAAATGGCACTTGAATGAAATTGTAAAAATTGTGTTTCTCTTATTCCTAAAACCTCTTGCGGTTCCATAATGTAACGCGCCTCCATCGTGCTAACACGAGCCCCATGTTCCATTGCAATTGTATCATAGCAAAGGTCCAAAGCATCTTAGATCTTCAATATAATGTAATATCAAAGTCGTGAGTTTCGATGTAAACTCGTCATATTTCAGGTGTAATTGAATTATAATTTCATGTACCACTGCCTACAGTGTATTTATGTACCTATTTGAAAGGTGTCTTTTTTCACTTTGGTTTTTCCAATAAAACATTTTTCTGTAACGGATTTTATATCTGTCGGTACTAGTCGAACTATGCTTGTATTTGATTAAACATAATACTAGAAAGCACTAGAAGAAAGACTATAACCGTAATGCGCTAGCTTAGCAAATTCATTTCAAAGTTGATACAAAATCTACTTCTTGTACGATGTACATTTTTTCTTTATTTATTAATCTGATGGCGCGACAGCATTATTGTGTTGTACTATGCGGAAGAAATGAGTTCATAGTTGGCTGATTTTGATTGAATTTTCGTCGAGGTTATAGTTTATGTATCATCAAGTGAAAACATTAATTTTCTTATTAATTCAATAGCATATTCGTGTCCGATTTGACCATGTAGTTAATCAGTTTAATGGTTATGGGGGTCTAAATGTTAAGAACAAAACAAATTTATGTATTTACTAGCCATAACTTATTGTCTTAATAAACTAAACGAGGCTTTTTAAATAGCCATTGATTTGAATAATGTTAATTGGAAATACAAAACAATTTAGTGCTTTCAATTACGTCTTGAACCGTGAAGTTTTGAAGATGGTAAATTCAATGCGACATGAAATAGTGTCCAGTTGACAGTGATTTAGCGATTAAACTTTCTCCTGTAATCTTGCCATTTATATCAACATAGGTATATGACGCGAAAATGTCTGGCCTGGCAAAAAAGGGTTACAGTGTATCAACCATTAGTGCATAGGCTAATGGTTGGCATGAAACTATGTATTAGATCGGCGAAATACGGAATATGTAATAAACGACCATTTTCCCCTGGCAGACTTTAGCGAGTAACCTGACTTCAGTTTACAACCCTAGTAGACTTGCTTCCACTAGATTCCTCTGGAGGGGGTTCTTATGAAATTCTGTACGCATGGTCCTGAGAAACACTCATGGTCCTGATAAAGAATTAGCTACCGCCATTTAAATAAAAATTGGAAAATGTCTTCAATATTTATAAAATTAGGTTCATTTCGAAGATAAATTCGGACAAATTTGTCATATCAGGTGCGTAAGTCCCGTTATCTAAAGGTATAACTTTTACACATTTGTAAAAAATAAAGCACTCTGCTGAATATAATGCCAATATACTAAAATACTGATGTACTGGTTGTTGAAATATTATTTTCTTTCACAATTTTGTGGTGAAGGATAATTAGATTAATAAGAAAAACAATTTAGTGTTCCTACTGGAACTTGTGAAAGTTTTAAGCCATATGCCATTGAACATTGTACACAGTGGCGGAACAACTTCACTCGGGGTCCTCCCGCCAATTTCTTACGTGGGCCCTCCTACACTGAGAGAAAAGCAGAGTGCAATCAATTGGAAACACGCTTAAATCAACACTTGTTAAACATGTTTGACCTTACAGTGTCGACTAAAATTAAAAACGTCGTACTTAAAATGACTTTGCTAAGAGGTTTTTGGATTCTTTGCATTCTTATATTGAGAATGGCTTTCTTGTTGTAACGTTTATTAAATTATTGATTTCGTCAATCGTATTTTTTTTTATTTTAAATTAAAAACAAAAATACAGCCCAGCATTGACCTCTATAGGTGTTAGCGACATTTAATTACCCCATGACGCTCCGGAAACATAATAAATCACCTGCCTACAGTGGGATTTGATCCGGGAGCACTATGATTTGAAGACAAAATCCTTCAAATTTAAAAAAGTTTGTTCCTTATTATTATTTAAATAAGAATATAGCACTTTTTGTACTCAAATTAAGACGAAACAGAATTGTTTTTGGATTGTTCAGTGTTAAATGTGAACGTTCTACTATTAAGAAAAAACTTTCTTGATTACAGAACGTGTATTTTGTCTCAGTGTATAAGACGTGGTTTTTCTGTGATTTTAGAAAAGCGTCTGTTATTATTCACTGACATAAGATTGCTAGAATGCTACAATTTTTGTATGAACGTGATGTGGTACGATAGTAGTGGGTCTCATTCCAGATGTTGGACGCTGTAGCACAGCCTGAATCCCTAGCAAGACTCCATTCAAACCAAATGTTGCATCAGACATACAGTCCTAATGACTGTGTATATACCGCTAGTAAGATAAAATATTCCTTTTGGT
Organism: Microchrysa polita; assembly: GCA_949715475.1. Classification (NCBI taxonomy): domain Eukaryota; kingdom Metazoa; phylum Arthropoda; class Insecta; order Diptera; family Stratiomyidae; genus Microchrysa; species Microchrysa polita. The sequence goes on from OX454420.1 coordinate 48,501,991, forward strand.
TTTTAAGTACCTAAGCTCCTACGTTAAATGCAACTTGTCCTAGACTGTCAAAAAAACAATGCCTTAGAAATTAACGGTTAAAGGTCGATCCCCACATTTCAGTCATCAGCCAGAGCCACAGTAATTTTCCATTCAAGCTGATAGTTGTATGGAAAATTACTCTGACTGATGACTGAAAAGTGTGGATCGACCTAGCTATTTCATATTGCATAACATATCTCCGAATTCAGAGAATTGATTTTTTATTTTATCATAATTTGGTTTCTTAGAGACACAGAACATTTTTAATTTCGAGGTATATTCCTTTTTTCTCGGTATAATTTATTCTGTTGTTGCAAAGAGAAAAGCGCTACGACATTCTTGGCAAAGAAAATATAAAAAATATTTTTCCATATCCAGCAGATGTACCGCACAAAGAAAAGAACCCCACAACTAAAAGTCGAACCCTAAATTAGGGAGCGATCACCAAAACTAATTAATATCAAATGTTAGCTAATGTTAAAAATAATTCCTTACAAAATGACAACTGATGGTAAATTACATACTTGTTCTTGTTTAAAAAAAATGTTGCTCCCAAAATGATGCGCATGAACCTCAATATACGATAATATATTGATAACAAAATGGAAAGTTCAAATCATAAAATAAAAAAAGGGACCGTTTTCTTGTGTTCTTATGTGTTTGTGTCACAAAGTTATAGTTAGTGTATATTAAGATATATGTATTAATAATTTCAAATAAAACGGCTCATATTGTTATATGGGTAATTAATGACACTTACCCAGATAATTTTCAACCGTGCCACTACAGAACACGGGATAGAGTTTAAGGGAATCAAATGTAGATGGCTAATGCACAGAGAAAACATATGCGATTTTTTTTCTATGCGTACCTGTAAAAACTAACAATTCAAACCAAATGTGAGAATCTTTCTCATGGTGGTTTTAGATTTTGCATATACATATGTCAGTAATCGTCTTTTGTGATGAAATCACATCAAATCTAAAAAATAACTCGGCGAGAGTGAGATAAAGATGCAAAACAACTGTCAGGTGTCAGACCGAGCAGCTGGTCCTAACCGGGAAGTTAAAGGTTTTTTTTTTGAGTCAGAGTTAACCGCGATAGGAAAAAACGCAACTATTGTTGCCTCCATTCAAAAACACCAAAATCAATTGCCCTCAATATGAATAGGTGCGAAACTCGCATAATTATTCTTTATCGAAACAATTTGGGTCAGTAGGAAAATGTGTTTTTTGTTTTGCAACAACATACGTATGTACGTGAGTAAACCACGGTTACTTTAAAATTTTGCAATAATTATTGACCATTTTTATGCTGTCAGTTGCAATTATTAATAGCAAGCTGCTTTTCAAATTCAGGTGCCTTTTTTGGTTAATCCAATTATCAGCTTGCAAAAAAAAACTATTATAAACAGGCTGCAATACGAGTACACATAAAGACATTATGGAGACAGAAAACAATCCGATTGCAATATAAAATTGTATTCGTATTTGCTGACGAATGTATGCACGTGATAAACGAATATGTCAGTTGCGGATAGTTACTTGGGGTAGCCTTAATGCGCGAGCGCGATCATTGCACCGCACACTACCAATAAAGTATCGGTATCAAAAAGTGCATATCCATGCAAATGAACAAGTGAAACTAAACTATACATACCTGTCATTTTGATAAAGCAAAGATCTACTTTACATTACATATTAATGAAATAAAAACCAGATACAAAATCCAACTATGGTAAAAAAACAGGCCGGCAAATGTAAAATATTTTCTCATTTTTTAAACAATGCCCATTGACCTCATAAAATTAACATGGACATGTTGTTCATTTAGTAAAACCAATTTCCATATGAAAGACAAACACAGTAATAAAGGCAGTTGCAATGCAATACATACATAATACTCGTAGTAATGGATTAAGTGCAAATTATAGTTTGCCGGCGGCCAGGTTAAATGCATTTGTTAATTCGGATGATTTGTTTTTGTTTTTTGGTGGCATCAACATTGAAAGCTGTTCAATTTGAATAAATACTTAATTTTATATCTTGCAACGAATGTGAATGGGGACACATTAAGGTCGCGTCTGAGAATGAGTAGCTCGACTCACAAGTTTCTGGAGGCTCTTTACGCTTTCTGTACATATTTATTAAATTATCGAATTTTTCATTCAGATTTAGCAAAACATAATACGAGCTGTAGTCAAAACTAGAATATCCGTTGCAATTATAACTTTTTTTTATGAACATCACCGGTGCTAATTTCAAGCGCGGCTGAAATTTGAATACCCTTTCATCATCATCAATGTGGCACGATAGCCCGACGTCGAGCCTTGGCCGCCTGAATCGATGACCTCCAATTGTCGCGGTTACGTGACCTTGTCCTCCAGTTTCGGAAGCCCAGCAGCTGGTGGGCGTCTTCATCTACGGAGTTCTCCCAGCGAGCTCTCGGTCGTCCACGCAACCTCGCTCCGTCAATTCGTTGTGCGTTCATCACTTTCTTTGGCATGCGATTATCGTCCATCCGTTGTACATGCCTCGCCCATTGCAAACGTTGAAGCTTCAAGATTTTCGATACTTTCAGCTCATCGTTCAATTGATACAACTCATGGTTGTACCGGATACGCCATTGATCTCGCTCGCGAACGGCCCCTGAGGCTTGGGTGAGGGTCCATGTTTCGCAGCCATAACATAGCACGGGTCGGATGATCGTTTTGTACACGCGGAGCTTCGTGTTCCTGTGCGCAAGTTTCGAATTAATTATAGGGAGGACCGAGAAATTTGTCTTATTGGCTTGTTGTATCCGTCGCTTAATTTCGTCGGTTTCGTTGGCGTCCTTTGATAAGTTACAACCCAGATAGTTGAAGCTGTCTACATACTCGATATTAAGGTCCCCCACTATGATGCTTGAATTTGATGGCGTCCTTGTTTTCGATTGCATCATGGCCTTTGTTTTGCTTTCGTTGATAGTCCTTCTTTTGCGGCGTTATTGAGGTTATGCAGAAGGCTTTCTGCATCACCCAATCTTCGAGACATGATATCGTCGGCGTACGCTACTAATTGAGTCGACTTAATGAGTGGCGTTCCGCTGCTGTCCATACTCATAGCTCGAATTACATACATACTACTCTGACCTGCGAGACGTTATGAGTCGCACTAACTTTGCCGGTATACCAAAATTCAGCAAAATGTTCTACAGTACACTTCGATCGATACTGTCGTATGCCTGCTGAAAGTCGACAAAGATTTGGTATACGTCGATGTTATATTCCCAGTAGTTTTGGAGTAGTAGCCTTTACATTTGAATTATTATCATTTTATTATTGTTTATTCCTAATTGCCAATTCATTAAGACATACAGTGGCCGACAAAAGTCTACATACGATCCATATTTTGCCTGTATAACGAGCCCAACAGTATTATTTGAAAAATTAATGATGTAGTCTTGTTCATAATCTGATTTTATTAACATGTAACAAAAAAATTTTTTTTCAAACTTAAACTTCTTAATATTTGCATAAAAAACTAAAAAAATCCAGTGACAAAAGTCTACGTACGATTGTGATATTTGAACAAAAATGATTAAAAATTAATAAAAAAACTCTTTTAATATTTTGTTGGCCCTCCATTGGCATCTATAACTGCCTTCAAACGCCTTGGCATTGATGCGACCAAATTGTCAAGCTCGTAAGGAGTTATTTGATTCCACTTCTCAGCGAGCTTCTCTTTTAGAATTGTAGCGTTTCTAATATCGTGTTTCCGGATTTTTCGATCCAGGAGTTCCTAAAAATGCTCGATAACATTCAAATCCGGACTTTGTGGGGGTGTGTTAAGCTGCCCTGGAGCATAATACAACAACGAATCCTTCACGAATTGAGCCGTGTGTTTCGGATCGTTGTCTTGTTGGAATAACCAACCTTCTCCGAGGTGCAACTTATCGACCGACTCCCGTAAATTTTCTTCCAATATGGCCTTATATACATAGATGGCGATCCATGATAACATCGATAATCGATAAACACTAAATTTCCGACACCCGACGCTGCGACAGGTCCCCAAACCATTACACTGCCACCACCTTGTTTGACTATAGGAATAATATTTTTCGGGTCCAATGCCGTGTTTTCCTTCCTCCAAACTTTTGCTCTACCGTCACTTCCAAATATATTATACTTGGACCCATCTGTGAAAAGAACCTTCTTCCAAAACTCAAGGCCTTTATTTCGGTGCTTTTGTGCAAATTCTAAGCGCAGTTTGCGATTCTTTTCGCTTATAAGAGTTTTTTTGCGTGGCGCTCTGCTATGATAGTCATTATTATTTAACGTTCTTTGGATAGTTCTTAGATGCACCGTGTTCCCTGCTCGTTTTGCGATATCTTCGGCCAATTTTTAAGCATTTACTTTAGGGTTTTCATGCACTTCTTTTAAAATATAAGAAACGTCTCTTCGAAGCAACTTCTTTGTTCGACCGCTGCGAAGCTTATTTTCAACCGAAAACCTACTTTTGTAGTTGTTAAAAATAGTTTGGACGGCCGATTTACTTAAACCCAACATTTCGGCAATTTCTCCGAAGGGTGTTCCTCCATTTCGATGTTTTACCACCAAATTACGGACTTCTGCTGAAATTTCTTTTCGGGAAGGAATTGTCAGATCAGCGGCCTTGTTAAAACTTCCAAAATTGCAGACAAGCACGAAGTACAATTACCAAAACTTGACAAACGTTCAATGATGTACAAAACACACCCGCACAACAGCACAAATAATGATTTACCTAGCCGTATGTTGACTTTTGTCAATGGTATTTTCTTAATTTTGCATGAAAAGCCTACTAAATTGACATCGAGGAAACATTTTTTTTTGCTAGATATGAATTAAATTAGTCTAACAATAAAACTGCATGACTACTTTTTGAATAAGGGCCATGGATCCCGCTAAGCACCAAAAACAATAGTCGTATGTAGACTTTTGTCGGCCACTGTACATACGTATTTACAATTCAATTAATTCAATTCATTTTAATTTAACCTATTACTAAACTTAACAATTGTAGTACAAAGGAATTGATTTAATTTATACTTAAAATTAAAATACTGCTATTGACCGCCTCAGTAAGAACTATGCTCGTGGTATGAGGCGGATTTGCTGGATTTCATTATTATTATTTTATGTATTGACAATATATAGAGATAGACCAGTCATTTAATGATTTTAGGTCGTAAAAATAGCTCGGCTCTGGTTTTTTTGGGATATTGTTAGGATAGATACCAGAAGTGTACCACCAAGTTTGCAACTTCGAAAAAAACTGTGCTAACCCCGTGACCCTCAAGAAACTTCAAAATTTTCCGACATTTTTCATATTTTGATTTGTAATTTCCAAAAGGTGCTTTCTACAAGAAAGTCGTCTACTGAATTTTTAAACCTAACAAAACCTTCCATAATTAGAGTTCACCCCCAGCTTTGTAGGTGCAAAGAATCCCAAGATACAGCACTTTAAACATTGTTTTTTGTAAAAAAGAAATTGTAATTTTAGTCGTCTTCCGAGCTAAATGCGCATTCTACGGAGAAAGTCATCGGACCATGGGGTCATAGGGCTGCCCCTGAAAATTAGGTTCTTCTAAGAAAAACTTTTATCTTTATTTACCAATATAACCCAAACCTCACCCAAATGTGTTCCTAGTAAAGCCTCAAAACATATCTAGAAATGTATGGAATCGGAACATTAGGTCATAGGGCTGTCATACAAACCAACCATTAAATATTAGGTTCTTGTAAGAAAAACTTTTCTTCTTTTTGAATCTTAACCAAAATTCATCCAACTGTGTTCCGGAATTAGCCTCAACGCATCCAGGAACAGATGGAATCGGAACACTTCATAGTACGTCATATTAACACAAGAGAAGCTGAAGTTTCATTCAAATGTGACGGGTATTCAAATTTTTGGCCGCGTACGAGATTTGCCTCGGACTTGTTACCACTAGATCTGATAACACAGGAGTCTCCGGAGTGGCAAAAAGAGCCGTCTTTAAAACGTGGGCATTCTACAAGAGCACGACTGTTCCGCTAAGATCTCACTTCACACATTTGACATTTTACGACCAGCGTCAGCCCAAACTATCAAAATAATTTTGATATAATTTGATAAATTTATACTTCTCTATTCAATTCTACTAAATTTCATTTTAAATATTGCATTTCCAATTACTGATCTGATGGAACTGCTCTGTCCAATATGTCGCCGCTGTTGTCACGGTCGTCATCGTCCTCGAAATCTGAAGTGGTGCGTATCTCAGTATCGTCAAGTCCAAAAATTTTGAGGTTTTTTGAGGGTCAAGGGGTTAGCACAGGTTTTTCGATAAGTTGCAAACTTGTTGGTACACTACTGGTATCTATCCTAACAATACCCAAAAAAAAACAGAGCCAAGCTATTTTTTGCGACCTAACGCCTTATATTTCGGTTTTTTGACTGGCCTAATAAGTTTTATTATTTTGCCGCAAATGGTATTACATATATTTATTGGTAAGGCATTGAATAAGCGTGGTGCTAAGAAATAAGCATGACCCGCTCGTTTGATATCTTGGTTGAAAAATATTGCCTCTAGTTTGTTTTCGAGTTTGGTAACCCATAACAGCTGGGAAAATATTGGCATGACTGTATACAAATTTTAAAATTATGATTTCATGTAGTGCATGAATTCTTCCAAAATCATTATACAGCTTGGATTTTAATGGTTGTATTGATTATACAGCTGTTCTGTAGGATACCGCATGGGTTTATTCAGACATATTTTAATAATTTTTTTATGTAGTAATATGCTAGAATTAATTCCACTCCACCCAATCAATCTATACTCAATGACAGATTGCACAAGTGAGGTAAAAATATTCGTAGTAAGTTTTTTGATAATATTGATCTAAGTTCAACAAATTTGTATGTAGTTTTTCTCAATCTTTTGCACACGTGATTACACATATTTTATGCACACGTGCTCTCCCCATCTCAAATTTTTATCAATATGAACTCCCAAATATGTTGTGCTATCTTTTCGAGTAGGCTCGGACAGGAACAGTTTGTAGCTACTTCACAATTTCGGTGCATAGTAATGCAGAGTGAATCAGGAGGTTCACCAACGGAGGTGTGCATAAAAGGAATAACTACTGTTTTATTTTGCAGCAGCAACCAAAGCAGAATTAGCCTGATACCATTATTTGCATGGTGGTATGTTTCTTCCCAACCTTGGCCATGACATACTACTACCTACCGTATCGTCAGCAAATGCATGCCATTGGTTAGTTTCAGCATAAGGAGGTTGTTTATATATATCAAAAACAGTATTGGTCCTAGGTCCGTACTCTGCGGTATTCCGATACTTACATTCTGCTTAGTAACTAGTGCATTCCTCAATACGTACCATTTGGGTTCTGTGATCCAAGTAGCTTTTTAATAATTTTAAGGGTATACCTCTCATCCCTATAAGGCTAAGTTTTCAAGCAATTTGGCGTAATTGATCGTATCGAAGGCTTTTTTGAAGTCCAAGAAAATACCCAAACATTTGTTGCCCTTATCCAGATTAACCGTAATAGCTTTCGTGACATGGAAAATTGCGGCTTCTGTGCTCATTGGGGGTTTAAAGCCAAATTGGTTATTGGATAATATATTTTTGCCTTCTAAGTACTTTACGAGTCTGGTTTTTATTATTTTCCCTGAAAGCTTTGATATGTTCGGGAAAAGGGAGATTGCACGATAATTATCTAAACTAGTTTTATCATCATTCTTGTGTATTGGCACTACCAAGGCAGTTTGCAATGCAAATGGAAACACTCCCTGGCTAAGACAAATATTAAAAGCATGGATGAAAGGTACGACCAAATAGTTAGCATTCTGTTTAAAAGCATTAGTGGTTAGTCCATCAGGTCCTGTAGTGTAGTTGCTACGTGATAAACCTAGTACATCAGATTGCAAAATGTGGTGGAGACAAATTTTTTTTTGTTTCTTATGTTTTTTGGGGCGCTGAGCACGAATCCGGAGCTTCCCACCAAAATTTCGTTGCGGAACAGGGTCAAAATCATGAAAAACCCTAAAATTTTTGCTGTTTTTCCGTTATTCGCCCCCTAATTCTGCAACTATTTATTTCTGCGAAAAACTCTCCATGAATATTTTAGAAAGCACATAATTGCGCGTCCAAAGAGACATAAATATTAAAAATCTGTTGAGCGGTATTACTACAGTGGATAATTTAAATTTGCCATTTTTAACATAATTCCATTTTATGAAAAAAATTTTGAGATTGAACGGTTTTTCATTTTTGGTCGTAAAAGTTGCATTTATCTTGTACATTGTGTATTTTGGAGTGCAAAACCTGAATCTGTAAGTTCCCACCAAAATTTCGTTGCAAAACAGGGTCAAAATTGCAAAAAACGCCAAAAAAATGACTATCAATTGTAGCAATACCGCTTAACACATTTTAATGATTAATAGCGCGTTGGACCCGCAGTTATGTTTTCTCTAATATTTTCATGGACAGGTTTTCGAAGAAATGCAGACTTTCGGAGTTATAAACAAAAAAACGGGAAAACTCCGAAAATTTTGGGTTTTTTCGCATCTTTGATCCTGTTCCGCAACGAAATTTTGGTGGGAAGCTCCGGATTCGAGCTCAGCACCCCAAAAAACATAAGAAACAAAAAAAAAAAAATTTCTCCACCACACTTTGCAATCTAAAATCACCTCGGAACTACACTACTGGGGAAACATTGGTTTTTAGATTTAATCTTCATCGACAGGCATCATAAAGAACGAGTGGCAGTATCGACTTTGGTCGGCATTATTTATTCAAATGCTATCCATTTGACTTAGTGGGGAATACTTGACGCAATTGCATGCCCTACATTTGAAAAATGTCGATTAAACTCTTCGGCTACATCTAGCTTACTATCGCCAGAAATAACGCCTTCACTGGAGGAAATAATATTGCTAACAAAACTACTGTGCTTTGTTTTAGTATTCGTAGCTTCATTGACAATGTTCCAAATTTTCTTCATATCTCCCCTACATGTAATAATCTTGGATCTATGAATGATAAGAAGTATCCGACCCCTTCTTGCGTCGAAGGGGGTCTTTGCGACTCTTGGCCATGTCTGGGCATGGGTCGTTCCGGTACGTAGTAGGAACTATATGGATCTATAATAGTTGTCTTTTGTTTGCCTAATTAATATTTTTATTTTATTCCTATACACTTTGAACCATTCTTTAAGCTGGGTATTAAAAGGCAGCAATTTGATCCCTGTGTTTAATTGAGGTGATTACCCGTTTGTTCATCCACGGTTTTTTTTTGTGAAATAAAATACTACTTAAATTTAAACCGGCAGTTTCATCAATTTTCGAATCATATTTAATTATGTTATTAGTATGTATATTATTTAACTTTAATTTGTTCCGTATTTTAGTTGAATGACGTATAATTTTCTTTAAATTTGCTGAATAAACACACTATTTAGTTCAATACATTTCCACTTGGAACGCAAAAAAATTACGGATTAGCATATGTGCAACATTATGCATATATGCAACATAGTAAATTTGTGGAATGTGACCATCCAATCCAATTTTTTGATTGGACGTGTGGAACATATTGCCATGCAATTTTTCAGACAACCTGTCATGACAATCATGTGTTTTCAGTTGCTGATTTTTTGACATGTGGCGGTCATATTTCATCAAAAGTAGCAATGGATGTCGATCTTCAATCGCCACAAAATATATTATTTTCGCTATGTTGTGTTATGTCGTGTGGACCGCGATACTGTCATTTCAAAATGCACGATCAAGTACATAGTGTATGTGCTGTACCGGCGTCAGATCGATTGTGTGCAATCGATTGCTCTATCGATTGTTCAAACGATCGGATAGTATAGTAAGGGAGTCATTAAGGGTTAATTTCGGATTTTGGGTTGGTTTCTATGGCAGCTCCATGACGCGATATGCGTACACTATACAGTAACTTGTGTAAACGTTTTCAGCTTCAAAACTAAGGAACTAGTTTGCATAGAAAGAGATGAGAAACTGATCAATGATATATAATACTTTATGGTCAGAGGTATTTCTATTTATGCGTTGTAAACTTTATAACAAAGTCAATATACTCTTTCGCAAAATGTGAAAGGTATACACCCTGTGGCTCTATCAAACTAAAACTTCGCGTCTAGCATGAACCCATAATCACAAAACCAGGGACGAAGGGGTGGTCGCGGCTGATTGTCTATCTCTCACAGAATCAAGGTCGACAGACTGAGTCGCAAATGATGACTGCATATCGGTCTGTTCGTATTTGGATATCACCCCTCAGCCGTCTCCGACGCTGGAAACCCTTTGGTCCGACAATTATGGAAAGGCGGACACTAAGAATTCTCCAAAATAAATTTCACCATTTGAAAACACTATCGGCTGTTTATATTATTCGTCTATCACGGACTGAAAAGGCATTGTTTTAGTTCAGGGGCTCTGGGTCATAGATGTCCTTGTTAAGGGTCTGAGATGCCCTGATTATACTGTTTTCTATGTTACAGGACGGGACAGATCACGATCCTGTAGCTTGGTTGGATGACCTGAAGGCTTTATTACTATACCAAACTTTGGTGAAGTGACTGTGTTTAGCCTGCTTAGAACTACGAGCTATTTAATACACCTTGGGCCGCATCGGCATGCATGCCTCATAATTGCGATTACTTACCTGTGTCTAACTTAAGGGATGTGGATACAAAAGCGTCGGAAACTAATCTGGTTCTCTAATGTGTATAAGTTTGAACATAGAGAATGGCTATAAGTTTAGAGAGAGATTATAGAGCTTCTAGATAAGTTCAGTTTTTAGCAGCTTCATAAGACGCGGTCGCTAACCACTATTCGACTACATAATAGTCTCTGCTTCAAAATTACGAATATCTATTTTTTATAAAAATGTATAATCTATATGTATGCATATTGGTATGTATGCGTATATGTATATATACCATGTTATTTTTCAGCATAAACTTGTTTTTTCGGTGACACCTCAAGATCGTGTTTCAAATCAGCAAGTCAATGTTAACGACCAACTAATATCTGCATTAAAATACATATAAGATTCACAAATTTATAGGAAGGCCAAGATATCACACGCTATCAGCATACTGACCAAAAAATGTCTATTTTATATTAATGATAAATACTAATGTTAATCTAAGCAGATATCATTGAACGCACATTATGCAAATACATATTCGCATTAGGCGATAAAACGAGGGTAAAATTAATAACAATTTCTTCAGTGAATTGGTGAATTAAATATTTCAAGTTTCCTTATCCCAAAAATCCTTGTTTGTGAGTTAAAATAAAATGAATTTAGGGGTGTTGTAAGTTGTTTCTTGGTTTGAATTATGAGGCCTCGTTGATGTTATTGAGGATATGAATAGGATCGGCTTCGTGGGGTTGGCTAATGCAATTGCCGTGGTTGGACATTTATGCAATTTTCTACTTGTACGTAAAGCTCCTTGTGTGTGGCTGGCTTTTGATATTCACCACATACGCATACCGATGGTCATCAAATTTGGTAGAAATGTAGAATGGTAACAGTCTTTGGCACGAAATACTTAGAAGTTGGTAGGACAAAGATAACAGGGTGTCCCGGAGATTAGAAAATGTTTTCACTAAATAACTCGCGAACGGCTTAACCGATCGTCGTGAAATTTGGTAGGAATGTCTAGAATGGTAACAGTTTCTGGAACGAAATACTTAGAAGTTGGTAGAGCAAAGATAACAGGGTGTCCCCAAGATTTGAAGTCGAAGTCGACTTTTTTAGTTTTTATCGGACATGGACGCATGGGTAGTCAAATCGAATTCTTGATTCGGAGAGACGGTAATTGATTTACATCTAATAAATTTTGTTAATATGTGTAGCCATGATACATAGTAAATCAATTTTTGGATTTGTCTAACTGAAACTCACGCCTTTAATTCTGGAACGCGTTTATTTAGACCAATCCAAAAATTGATTTACTATATATCATCACTAAATTTATTAGATATAAATCAATTACCGTTTCTCCGAAACAAGAAAAAAGAACTTGTTGCCCACACAAAGCTTCCTTATAAGTTTTGAAAAAGTAGACTTTTGAAGCTATTCAGGGACACTGTTACCTCGGTACTATAAACTTCATTGGTTTTTGCGACAAACACTATTATTATTCTATGTATTCCCACCAAATTCCATGTTCATTGTTTGGTATAGTCACAAGATATGCAGTAAACAAATGGTAATGTGAAACTCCTTTGCTAAATATTTGATTTGCTATATTTCCGGTTAAGATAAAGTTATTCGAATTAAAATTTTCAAGCATATTCCTTATGTATGTATGTATGTATGTATGTATGTATTTTCTAAAAACACTCATCATAATTTCCAAATCTACAGACCTGGGCTACACACGCACAAATAGAGATTTTGCAATATTACTGCTATTTACTTTCTTAACAAGTATCAACAGTCTTAGTATTTAGCGCATATAAGCTCATGCTAACCTATTTTTGTGCAAAGTTTCATATCGAAACCTCTAACGTTTTAGAAAAAAGGAAGTGAAAAAGAAAGCTTAGCTTCAAACGCCCATAACTCCGTTACCGTTACTTTAAACTGAAAAGAAGCAACTAAAATGAAATGTACTCGAGTTCTTTGATTTAACTACTCATGCGTCCATGTCCGATGAAAACTAAAAAAGTCGACTTCGACTTCAAATATTCGGGCACCCTGTTATCTTTGCTCTACCAACTTATAAGTATTTCGTTCCAAAAACTGTTACCATTCTACACATTCCTACCAAATTTCATGATGATCGGTTGAGCCGTTCGCGAGTTATTTAGTGAACAAATTTTCTAATCTCCGGGACACCCTGTTATCTTTGTCCTACCAACTTCTTAGTATTTCATGCCAAAGACTGCTACCATGCTACACATTCCTACCAAATTTCATGACGATCGGTTGGGCCGTTCGCGAGTTATTTAGTGAACAACTTTTCTGATACCCGGGACACCCTGTTATCCTTGTCCTACCAACTTCTAAGCAGTGGCGGCTAGTGGCTCCAAAAGTAGGTGAAGTGACCATTAAAAACAAGGATCGATTTCTTCTTCCTTGCCTCGTTCTTTATACCGCTCCGTGGTTCCGCGTTGCTCGACCTGCGGTGTAGGCACATCGCCCGTTTTGGCGATAATTTCTCAGCATATTTCTACAGGCAGCTCTATCTTGGATCGTGTCATCGCCGAGACCAATGCGTTGTTGTTGCTTTTTCATTTGACACATCCAGTTGTTCTTCGGTCTGCCTCTGGCCTTGGGTCCATCAAGTGGAACTTCCATTGATATCGCTCTCTTTGCGGGGTTCTCAGGCGGACGCCTTTGAACATGGCAATACCAATCCATTCGTCGGTCTTCGAGCTTTTCGGTGATTGGTTGGTCTATGGACAAGCTGCCTCGGATGTAGCTACTCTTGATGTGGTCCCTTTTGGTTACACCAACTGACATGCGTAACATTTTCATTTCAGTCGCTGTCATTTCTTTCGCGTAACCTTCATACATGGTCCAGCATTCTGATCCATACATGAGTGCGGGACGTACAACCGTTTTGTACAACTTGCCCTTTAGCTTCAGTGGCATTTTCTTATCGCAGAAAACTCCAGAGTTTTCTCGCCACCTCATCCAACCAACCTTTGTGCGATGTTTGATGTCATCATCGCATGTAGCTCCGCTGTTCACCATCGAGCCAAGGTACTTGAACTTGGTACAAGACTTAAGCTGCTCTCCTTTGACGTACATTTCTGGTATCGGTGCATTTGGGTCTGAGAATTGGCAGCATAAGAACTCAGTCTTTGTTATACTTACCCTCAGTCCATGCTCCTCCAGAATGTCACACCATTTTGTAAGCGCAGCTTGCAAGGCAACGATGTTTGGGCTACTGAGGACTATATCATCAGCAAAAAGTAGAGATATTTCTAGGCCGTCGGAGACACGTGTTAATAAGTAGCACATGATGATGTTGAAGAGCAACGGACTCAATACACTGCCCTGGTGTACTCCGACATTCACCGGAAATTCTTCTGATTCACCGGCTGTGCATCTAACCTTAGTCGTAGCTCCATCATACATGTCTCGTATCATCCTGACGTATGCCTCGGGGACATTAAGTGCTCTCAAGGCCAACCATATCAGATCACGAGGTACTCTATCGAATGCCTTCTCCAAATCGATGAACACAAAATACAAGTCCTTTCGTGCTGCTCTATACTTTTCCATCGCAACACGAATGCACTGAATCGCATCGACTGTAGATCGACCTTCAACAAAGCCGCATTGATTGTCATTCAACCGCACAATCTTTCTCAATCGGTTGCAGACAACTCGCTCGTAGATCTTCAGTGTATGAGGTGTTAACTTTATAGCCCTATAGTTGTTGAGTTTGCGTGAGTCTCCCTTGTTCTTATAGAAAGGAAGAAGAAAACTTTCCCTGAAAGCATCAGGCATCGGTTGCCCACCTTTGATTTTGTTGAAGAGAACTGTGAGCCAACTAAGCCCGACATTTTCCATTTTCAACCAAAATTCCGCGGGGATTTTGTCCGGGCCGACTGCCTTTCCGCGTTTCATCTGATGCATTGCCTCCATCACCTCTTCCTCTGAGATATCTTCAATATTTGTGGATCGATTTAATGTAAATTATATTCTCAAACCTTTTGTTTTACAAAGGCAAAATACTATCTTTGTCATTTGATTGACTTGCATAACTCAACCGAACAAATTTGTACAGTCTTCTATCAGCTCCCATCCTGGTTGGATGGTGAGACGGAGACTCAAATCCCCTTATAGTTAATTGTCAGCAAAGGATATCACGGAACAGAGATGACTCTTACAGGATCGATAGGATTGCATTATTAATGGATTGGATCAGGCTGGTTTAATATGTGGATTAATAATTAGTAAAAAATGAAAAGTGAAATTTTAAAAATTTGCAAATTGAAATAAAAAATGAAAAGTGAAATTTCTAAAAATTTATAAAATGAATTTGGACGCGATTTAATATACATATCTAATGGATAGATAAAAATTTATACGTGAAATAATTAATTTAATTTCGGAATTTAATCACTATCATAAAACGAAAAATGTGATTCATTACAGTTTTACATTAACTGTTCTCGTAATACAGTACTGTATAACAGTAATTTCAAATATAGCTTGGACAAAGAGCTATCATAACCACATGTTTTAAATGTCATTCTATAACCTATAAATTACGGTGCACATTTGATGCGACTATAATGTATATTTTATAAAGATTTGTGCTTTTATATCCTGAAGAATCGTTTTATAATTGATAATGTATAATGAACTTAAACTATAATACAAGAGATTGATAATTTATACTGATTTAAACATATAATATAAGAGATTAATACTTGATCGTTTAAAAAAGTGATGATTTACCAAACAACTAGTGGCAATACAACTCTTCGCAATTAGAGTTAGCCATTGAATAATTGTGCACTTCGTGCACAATTATTGAAGGAGAAGGAAAAAAAAAAAGAACAAATTTGTACATCCAAAACAATTTATCAATTTCCAAATTATCCACAAATAAAATTCTGCATCAACTAAAAACACAAGAGAAATCGCAAAGAATCACCTCATACGATACGAAAGTGAAGATGAGGTACATACCAGGCAAAAAGCTATTCACTATGCTACAAAAAACCAGTGTACACATTTCGTGCTGAATACATTGTTGCAGTAGAATCGTGTATCTGAAGTGCAGACTGGAGCTGTGACACGATTACCTCTTCACTTGCTAATCATTCTATGGATAGGAAAAATTTTGCTGTGCAAGGGCACAGAATCTGAAGTCGAAAACTTTCGGTTTGTGATATACGAAATTATGTATTTTATGTACATTTTGATTAGGTTTTTTTATTGATGATTTATTGAAGAGTTGTTTATTGTTAGAAGCTAGTTTTTATAATTTTTAAAATAATAGTATTAGAGGAAATTTTCATATTATATTTTGAAGTGAAGGGGCTCTCCACCTACTTCACCTGAAGAGCCGCCACTGCTTTTAAGTATTTCGTGCCAAAGACTGTTACCATTCTACATTCCTACCAAATTTGATGACGATCGGTATGCGTATGTGATGAATATCAAAAGAGCTTTACGTACGAGTAGAAAATTGCATAAATGTCCAACCACGGCAATTGCATTAGCCAACCCCACAAAGCCGATCCTATTCCTATCCTCAAAAACATCAACCACACCTCATAATTCAATGCAAGAAACAACTTAAAACACCCCTAAATTCATTTTATTTTAACTCGCATTTTAAAGTTTTCTTGATCTTCAATCTTTTGGCTAGGTTTCATTAAATATCTAGATATAGATACGTAGTTCTGTTCAAAACTTGAATTAAATAATATTCATCCACTATGGAAAACTCATTCAAACCTTTTCAAAATTTGCTAAATGTTTTTTTTTTCGGACAGCAGCAACAATGCAAAATTATAGTAGGCATTTTGATAAAAA
The DNA here is from genome assembly GCA_949715475.1 of Microchrysa polita. Classification (NCBI taxonomy): domain Eukaryota; kingdom Metazoa; phylum Arthropoda; class Insecta; order Diptera; family Stratiomyidae; genus Microchrysa; species Microchrysa polita. The sequence goes on from OX454420.1 coordinate 48,518,584, forward strand.
GTTCGTAAAAACCATCAAAACAGTGATCAAGGTCTTAATCCACGCGTGGTTTTTGTTTTGTTGTTTGTTGTGTTAGTTTTTTTGTAAATGTAAATTAGACCAAATAAATCTACTTCGTAAAATGTATTAATCCACTTTTATAGGAATTTAACATATTAATTTTGAGGTTTCCGCATCACATAAATCAGTCAATACTTATATATTTAATTGAAAAAAAAATCGTTTATTCTGCGTTTCAATGTTTATTTTGTGTAAACGCCATACAAAAAAATATATATCAGAATGTAGTTCTAACTCTTATTTTTTCGATCCTTTTTAAGTCTAAAATCCCGATTTTCCGGTCTTGTTCGCCCAAAAGATAGTGCCAAGTAATTTTGGCCTATCAATCTTCTACATTTATGTTTCCATTTTCATTAAAATTTGTTTTGTGGACAGGTTTAATACCATTTAACAATTTTATGTATTTTTAATTGACGAACTTCAGGTTTTATTCTAGGAGATAGACATTGTATCTTGAAAGTCCAACATTTTTTCCAATATAATGTTCTTCTTCTTTTTCTCTGTACCGTAACCTCTTGTGGGGCATGGTGCGTTCACTCAGCCATTTATAGGCTACTTCGAGTCAACGTTACATTGCATATAGAGGAGTGTATATAATGTTGCAAGCACTATATATTTCCTGGACCACGCCGAGATTCGATCTCCGGACCTCTAGATTACTACCATCGTAGAGTACGACTCAACTAAGTGAGCCACAGAGTGTTCACAGCCTGGAATTTAAGGGAGTGGAAATATTGGAAAATATTGTTAAACCTTTTAAAACCAATTGATTGATTGATTGAAAATAATAATCGAGGATTATCTTCGTCACCTTTAAATGACAATGGGCATCTGCGATTACATTCAACTCGCCTACAATTTCCGCTTTTTAGATTTTTTTTAGAATTAGAAAGAAAAACCATTATAAAATCGATTTTTGTCTGTCTGCTCACTAAATAATTCGCGAACGGCTCAACCGATCGACATCAAACTTGATAGAAATGTGTAGACTGGTTACAGGCTTTGTCACGAATACTTTAGAACTTGGTAGGACAATGATAACAGGGTGTCCCCGAAGGGGTAAAAAAGGTCGATTTTTTATTTTTTGTCAGAGATGGGCGTGTGGGTACTCAAATCAACGGCATGACAAGTACATTTCATGTCGGTGCCGAGTAACGGTAACGGAGATATGGGCCGTAAAAGTTAAGTTCACGGTTCCCCCTCCGTTTTTCTAAACCGCTATAGGCAAATGGGTAGAGATTGGTCCGTATGAGCATATATACGTTAAATACTAAGCAGCTTGATTTTTGCTAACAAAAAATTGAAAGTAAATTCGTGAAATGTTGGTTTGTGAGTGTGTGGCCCCCCATAGGTTTGCAATTCTAAAAGTGTTTGTGAGGATTCTTTGGAAATTACATATGGGATATGCTTGCTAATTTTCGTTCGAAATATCCAAACAGGAAATATAAGAAATCTTAACCTTGGTAAGGGCGTGTCACGATTCGAAGTAAGTGTCTATTCACCCACCAATTCACTGAATCTCTAGTGACCGGCTCAATCGATCGATATGACTACACACACACGGTAGTCGTCAACGCACCATGCTCCACTAGGAGTTAGGGTAATCAAGAGAAACGTCAGTCTTTTATTTAATGTTGAAAAAATATGTCACAATGAAAGTGAGCCACCTAAATAAAACCCTAAATAAAACACATCTTAATACTTCGATGGCCCCCCTTATGCATTATTAACTGCTTGTAGACGTCTGGGTATCGATTGGAGTAAATTTGAAGTGTAACTAAACCGAATTGCTTCCCACTCTATTTGTATGGCTTCTCAAAGGTCCTTTTTGGTACTAATGCAGCGTTCAAACGGGCCCATAAATGTTTGATAATATTTAGATCCGGGGACTGTGGCGGCACTTCCAAAACATGGGGACAATTATTCGAAAGCCATTCGCGCGCAACCCGGGATTTGTGTTTCGGGTCATTGTCTTGGTAGAAGTAGAAGTCGTCTTCGATTCCTATTTTATCAAACTGTAGATAAAATAGGAATCGAAGATTTTGTTCGAAAATATCCACATACACAAATCTGTCCATTATCTTCAATACAGGGGCGGCGTATAAGGGCCCGCCTGGCGGGGGGGTCCATGAGATTTAGGAGCCCAAAAGCATGTAAGCTTTCTCGAACATTGTGCACATAATCTTTATTTTTCGGATTTGGGGCCCGTATTACACATGGAACACCGTCGTACGTTACGCCACTGGTGAATAGTAATAGTAGTAGTAGACACTTTTCTAAAATCGCACAAAAAACCACGCCTTATACTAGTGGCGTAACGTTTCCCAATTTTCTTGTGTTCGAGATCGAAATGGGGACCCCTCACGCTCGATTTTTTTCACCACAAATAATTTATAGAACATAACCCACATTTAAAGCAGTCTACATTATAAACAAAAGCAACAAACATCATTTTCTAAAAAAAAAATTTCATTTTTTGAGACATTGAGAAATTGAATTTAGAATAATTAAATAGGATCAGCTATTTATCACAAAATCCAAGAGTCGCGGCGAAAGACAACCTTTAGGAGTGCCCTTCTACTCGTAAGAGTCGTTGATCCTAGACTAAAACGGATTACTGTGGATCACATCCATAACCAAGGAAAACTAAATCAAATGAAATAAAATTCACGGTAGAGATGCTCCAAAGGCAAATAAATTACGTATCTTGACTCACTGGTTTGTCGACAGACATCTGTTTCTTGATTTCTTGAGTCCCAGTTAAAAAAAAAACGTTTTCTCACTTAAACCTTTTTGAATGTTCTTAGTAACTGTGGAACTAAGGAAAATATGTTGATCGAAATAGCTAAATTTCGATCAACATATTTTCCTCAGCTGAGCAATCAATTCGATATTTAAATACTCTCCAATAACTGGATTATGGGCAGCGCTCGCTCTAGCACTTACGCCGCGCCGCCCCGGGACAAACGACAAACTGCCGCACCTAAGATTTTTTTTTAAATGTTCATGGGATGTGTCGGCTTCATTTTACCAGGATGGATGCTTTTCTGACACATTTTGAGTTATTTGAATTCCACATAGAAATAAGTTTTCCATTCCTAAGACTCCATACGAAAACAGAAGAGAAACCGGAAAAGAAGAGTCGTTCCTATACAACTCAACCTTTATGCTCATCGAGTGCTGAATGTAGCCTTTTTTATCATTATGAACTTGAGAACGTCAATCTAGACTGCAATTTTCTGAGGAAGACGTATTGGTGATGTAGTAGTCGTTAAGAAATGCGCCTAAAAAGATTTAACAAAAAAAAAGAAATGCGCAAATATCGCTCTGTCGTTTTTGTCAGGCAGCCACACATATTACTTTACTAGACGAAACATGTTATTTAAATTTTAAATCAGATCAGATAGGACTCCACAACCCAGACGGTTGTGGTACTAAATCGTTAGTGGAAAAGTATTCTGCCGATAAAACACTATATTACTGACAAATCCAAAAGGTAATCTAAGGACAGCATATGTCCCTAAGGTTTGAGTAATGCCAATTTGATCCCCCTATAGTGCCTCAATATCGGTAATCTACTCGGAATACTACTGAGTGAAATGAGCTGAGATGAGAAACCAGGGTATGTCAAGAAGCAGACTCTAAGTCAACCAATCTTGTTGATAAATCCTGGATAATTGCTCACTTCAGACTCTAGCTTCTTGAAATTTTATCTGTTTCCTAAGGTTCTTAACGACTAGTTGAGGTTACGATACAATAACGCAGTTACTTCCTTCGAGTGCTTTGTTTGTTTTACTAAAAACGTTTGGTGCTGATTTTTGATGTTGGTAAATTTTTCGAAGGCCATTAAACACAACTTTAAAAAAACCTGTGCACCTAACAATTTTGTTGCGAAAGGAAAAAACAACGATTAAAGAGCAATTTTATTATCATGAAATCTAAAATTAAGTAACGGTTTTATTCCTGCGATTTATAGAGTTGCAGTTCTTTGTCAGTAACGAGCTAATTACCATTAATTTACTAGTGTTTTAGTCTTTTTTTAGCGGAAATAAGTTTCAGCTTTCATGTAGTTTTCCGTCTATGAAGTGCTACCCAAAATACCGCCCCTCCCTAGAGCGGGCGCTGATTATTATTGGCCCAATTTTACGCAACAACCTTCAAAGAAGATATCTTCCTGTATGTACACGTTACTTACAGCACACACTCAAAGGTAAAATGTATTTCTGTTGATTTTAATGTTATATGCAGTTCCATCTCTATTCCAATTACTTACTTTATGGTTCCACTACCCGCCATACACCCCAAACCATGGCAGAGCCACCGCCGTGCTTTGTTTGCGAATGGGTATTTTCCGTCTTTAACTCTTCATTCTTTCTCCGCCACACAATCTGCTTACCGTCTGAACCAAAGATGTTAAATTTACTTTCATCTGTAAATAAAACTTAAATCCTAATGTTGGAAAGTAAAAATTAGCATATTTACTGGAATACCTTTTGCCAAAAATTCATGTCCTTATTAACCTTATTAACGCATTTATTAGCAAACTCCAACCGTTCTTTTTTGTTAGCAGCTTCTTCCGAGCTACTCGTCCGTTGAATCCTTGTCTCCTGAGACTCTTCCTTACGATTTCAGGGTGTACGTCAATATTTAGTTGATTTTTTACCATTGCGGCCATGTGTGAGCCATCTAAGTGATGAGGGTTCTTTTTAATTTCGCGGACTAAAAATGCCTCATCCTTCGCTGTAAATGCTTTCTATTACCTTGTTTTTGCTTATTTATTATCCTTCCGTCTCTGGAAAACCGGTGAATAATTCCGCAGCTTCTCTGTACCAATAGGACTATCTCCCTCTGAGATTTCCCTTCCTGATGGTATTTCACTATCAATCGGCGGATTTCTATACCAGGAACTCTGCATTGGTTAGGTTTTTCGGTTTCTACAACTGTGCATGGGATCAAATTCATACTGGATTGGAAGTAGACGTTTTTCTGAGAGTTCTAATACCAAAAATTTGTCCGAAAAGATTTAATGAGATATTTTTGAAATTTGCGTCTTCTAAAATAGTAGGGTGGCTCACTTTGACTGTGACACACCGTATGTTTTCTTTTTATACGAAGACATGTGCCTTTAGGTAAGAATAGTCGAGACAAGGAAATATGCAAATAGGGCTCCGAAATGGATGCTACACTGCGATCGCTGAGCGATCATTACATGAGTCCTCTCTTCGAACACAAACGTTTATGGACGTGTGGTTTTGAAAAGTTCCCCGATCAAAGACACACCTCTATGCAAGTATGTTTTTGGCAAATGGAATGCACAAAGGGTATGGCAGGTCAAAAACTTGGAATCTAATAAGCAAGACAAACCTTTGTAACGTATCAAAATATAACTCTAAATTAACATCGAATGCCCTTACCCTATCTAAGATGCTTTATCGCCTATCCTTACATTTTCAAATACTTTTTTAGTGAAAATGTTCGGTTTTTAATAATACAAATAATGAAAGCTCACGGTAAAAAATGTGGCTCCAGAACAGTAAATCATCATTATTGATGAAAAGGTTTTATATGATTGTGGTCGGTACAATTTAAAATATTCTGATCTTTTGAAGACCATACCCTCACTTAGGCCTGTTCGATACCGAGATTTCAGTACCGGGTTTCGGTTTTTTTCAATACCCGATACCACAAGCGGTTTCCCTGACTCAGGGTTTTTTTCAGTACCGACGGTTTTTTTTAACCATAAGCCGGTTTTTTTGAGTACCGGGTTAAAAACCGACTCAGTTTTTTTCAGTACCGACGTTTTTTTTTTTTAACCATAAGCCGACTTTTTGAGTACCGGGTTCAAAACCGGTACCAAAAAACCTGAAAAAACCGGCTCATGTTTGAAAGGAATCGTTTTTTTTTAACTCGGTACCAAAAATCCGACACGTCGCGTCGGTCGGTTTTTTTTAACTCGGTACCAAAAAACCGGGATATAGGTACTTTAGAATATCGGGTCCGGTACCAAGTGAACACCGGTTTTGTACCGGGATCCCGGTTTTTGGAACAGGCCTATACCCTCACTGATCTCCAGGCTTAATTATGGAGCAAACTTATTCTCCACACGAAGCGAGAAAAACGTGTGAATAGAACAGATGAATGTTTGAAAATATCATTGCCAACCTTGACATTTCTTTATCCTCAATCTGTATTATTTATTCAACAATACATATTGAAACTAAACTTGACAGATTACATACCAGATTGTATAGGTAGTGCAAAATAGATGTTGCTGCTGATCGTCAATCACTTCTGCGTAAATACTCCGTGAACTGTAATCGATAAAATATGCATACAGCCTTGAAAAGACATCCAACTGTGACTTCGCGTTCATGTTCCGTTAGACTTATTCTGAACCATCAATATCGTTGTGTTCTTACCATGATTGCCATACCAGCTATACCTAGTAATTACCACATGAGTATGCAGTACGAGAGTATCGCTGAAAGTCCATTGTGGCGTCCTAATTACATATATATACGATCGAATATTAATTACTTCGTGTAATGGTTTTTTATCTGTTGGCACAAACGTGTATGAAAACGAGCGAACATCTGACATCCTGCATATCATAAATGAGAAAAAAATTAATAAAAAAAGAAATATGTACATACATACTGACAACGATTCGTTTGCTAATGAATGAGATTACACGAATATTATTTTTGTAGTACGAACATATGTATCTGCTTTTTGTCGATGTGTATTCGGTTTGGATTCCTTTTTTTTACATTGCAGTGTATCCACTCCACTCGTATCCGAAGGTCGATATTAAGATTTATTGCAGTAGTTATGCAGTTGTATTCACTTTACATATTACTTCTTCCTTATATCCTCTTTGTGCAGGTGCCCGTTTTTCCTGCTTTTTCTTCTATTCGTGTATTAATAGAGTTGATACGATAATGTGGTCATTTACTGTTTTTACGTAAGCGGAACGGGGTTAGTTCGTATTTTTGTTAAAAGAGCTCTGTAAAAATATAAATGATGAATACATAATATGTAATATTAGAATGAGTTATGGGAATATAGATATAATAAATTGTATAGATGCTTTGCTTTTATTACCTTTTTATTAGATTTTAATTTAAAGTGGCATTTAAGTTGCATAATAAAAATTGTTTTTAAGTGCTATTTATTATTTTTCTTTTAAATATGTTTTCTTTGTAAAGAAGCAATAACATACTAATACATAGGTACTACAGTCAGAAAAATGCGTCTAGTATACAATATAAAAGTTTTTCTACCATTATTTCAATTGGGCGGCAATTTACCAGATTTTTTCACAAAAGTAAATGGATGCAATGATTATTATTACAAGACGGATCTTATTGAGATATTTTGTATGGAATGAAATGTATCCCTCAAATTTAATTGGACGTCATGTTACATTTGAATAAGTTTGTCCCACTAAATTAACAACAGTCAATATTTTTAATTAATAAATGGAACGGATTCCATAAAAGGAGCCAAGGAAATAGTAAAATCTTTCAAAAATTAGTTTTATATGGTTTCCTATTTCATTAGTGGGATAGGCTTCTTAGGAAAGAACATAGCTATATTTTGCACGACATCCAATATCGAGCTCCGTAGCCGTAACCGTTCGATTGCCTCTCTATAACTCTGGAAATTCGTTACAATACTACAATATCGAATGTTCAATACTCGCCATTGCGAGGGGATTCTTATAGATTATATATACATAGATCAATTTACGCGCAAATTGTTTTTTTTTTTTACCTATGATTGCCCTATTGATTTAACAGGATAAATCCTATTAAACAACAATTAGACGATCTGTTTGTTAAAACGGTCTAACTATTGGATCAAACGGATCTAAATTTGATGGGATGTCATGGAACATTTTATTCAGTTTTTTCCCCATTAAATTAACAAAATTTGGTATGTTTAACTAATAATAGTGTGCATTCCATTAAAACAGCAACAGGACTAGCAAATCTGATGTTCTAAGCCCGGCATGGCCAAACATCTAATTTCTAAAAAAGATGCAACTATGACGTAGAATTAATGAAAATGTTATGTAATTCTTATAACCCGATCAGATGATCTGCTACATTCGTAGTAGAGTCAAAAAGTGTCCGGATATTACAAATTAAAAATTGTTGTTATTTTTTTCTTCAATATACATTCCTCCTGCATTTATACCATGTGTTTCACCATGGTGCAACTCTTGGAACCTGAGGGCATCTTGGATAATCATAAAAATAACTAGCGCGACTGTCCAACCAACCATTGGATTAAGACCGCAGATGCGTTAGGGACATTCAATTTCCAAGCACCGAACTGCATATTGTAGAGGTGCTGAGATCAACAGCATATCACAATCAATGAATACCTATACTCATTTAATATCTAAGTGAGATCATAGCCCGTCAAATGGATCTTTAGTTCGAAAAACATAATAAACCGAATTCGCTCACGGTAAGATTCGGACCCACGGCCTTGTACACCGAAGGTGAGCGCACTAAACACTACACCAACCAGACTACATTATAGGGAAAATCGTCAAATTCACAAAATCAATTTTAAAGTGTGGAAATTGTTAGAATTGGGGGGGGGGGGGGGGGTGTCAAGACCGAAAGAATGAGGAGAGTGATCAAGAACGGTGAGGTTGTCTTTGGCATTACTGCAGCACTAGATATCGATCTGACGCGAGACCTCTAGATTACTAGCATCGTAGAGTGCGACTCAACCAAGTGAGCCACATAGCATGTAGAAATGCATTAATTAATTAATGCAAATTAATATTTCTTTAGAAGTCATACTGGGAAACTGGGTTGACGTAGTGTTCCGATTTCATCCGTTCCTAGATATGTTTTGAGGCTTTACTAGAAACACATTTGAGTAAAGTTGGGTTAAGATTGGTTCATAAAGAAAACCTAATTTTTAGAGGTTTGTTTGTTTGTTTAATATGTTCCTAGATATGTTTGGGGGCTTTACTATTAACACATTTGGGTAAAGTTTGGTCAAGATTGGTTTATAAAGAAAACAGTTTTTGTTCGAAAAACCTAATTTCCAGGGCTTGGTTTGTATGACAGACCTATGACGTAGTGTTCCGATTTCATCCATTCCTAGATATGTTTTGAGCCTTTACTATGAACACATTTGGGTAAAGTTTGGTTAAGATTGGTTCATAAAGAAAAAAGTTTTTCTTAGAAGAACCTTATTTTGGATTTTGGGTTTCCATGGCAGCCCCATGACGCCGTGGTCCGATTCCATTCGTTCCGACATATATACAGCGTACAGTTAAAAGAAACTTGTGTACAAAATTTCAGCCTGATAGCTTCAAAACTGAGGGACTAGTTTGTATTGAGACAGACGGACAGACAGACAGACAGACGGACATCGCTCAATCGATTTCTATCATCACACTGATCAATAATATACAGGGTGTCGCATTAGGTGGTCAATACTGTAAGGGTTGATAACACAACTTGTTTCAGCAAGAAAATTACCAATACAATCGTATTTTTTTTACCGTTACATTATTATCCCTTTTTTCGTGAAAGTCATCGAAAATCGTACTTTTTCATGCAAAATCATAATTTGCAGATCTCTCGATGACCTAATCCAAAATTTGATTTCAGTTTCAGAAACTACATAAAATTTCATAAAAACTGAAGTTTTTCTTGTTGCCAACATTATCGCCACTTTCAAGATACAGTTACTCAAACTTATTAGAAATTTTAAAATAGATTTTTCATAGAAAATTCAAACAGTAATTTCATAACGGTGCTTTATACGTACAACTCTGCAAAGTTGATAAAAGTTGCGTTAACATGTTGACTTTCCAACGGAAAATCAGTTTTCATACTTAGTTTGCGGAATTTTGGATTTACACATATTGGATGTAAAAAAACATGGTAATTATCTTCTTATCGGATTATTCAAACTGAAATTTTATTCATTTATTTTTTATATTTTACTATCGCTATTTTGAATATTTGTTAAATAAAAATGAAAATAATATAATATGAAAATATGTAATCTATACTAATTATATAAAATTGCTTATATGGGAATGTTTGTAACGGTTTGGCTCAAAAACTACTGGGCGGATCTTAAAAAATATTTTTTCCAATCACTACATCTGTAAGAGAGACGAACATAGGATACCTAATTTTTCCATTTTCGACTTAGAAATACGGTAAAAAAAAAATTATTTACTCGCTTAAGTCTTTTCGAATTTTGCTTAAGGACGCATTTCCCGTGGTTCGATTTTGACCAAATTAGGTGTGCAGCTTATTTGAGGCATGTGTATGGCATTTTTATACCACCCCGTTGTAAATAGGTCCTGCTGCAAGTGTGGATATGGTAAAAGGACACTTCCAATCATAAAGTGAAAAGAAGTCCAAAGTTGATAGAAATCCATATGTTTGGATTTATAGTGAAGAAGATATCAGTATACTCTAATATCATTGAAAAAATTCTGTATCCTTTCACAATTGTTCCTCTAGGATATAAAGGATATTTTTAGCAACCAAATGGTATCTAAGTAATATGGGTGTCATATGACTGGAGATGCAAAAGCGTATGCAAATAAATTTGCCCGCAGTTTAAGTCCTTTTAACCTTTATGTCTACACCCAAATAATATCGTTTCGACCTATACCATACACACCCGGGTGTGTATATGTATTTTTTAAGAAAATTTAACTACAAGGGCTAAAATAATCTGAATTATTTCAATATTATGCTGGAAATACTTATACTTACTACGCTTTCATCATCTTCATCAGCGTAAACTAAATTTCTGACATATTCTTCATAATCATGATGAGACATTCGCTGAAGAGCAGCTCTAGATATTATTTTCACCGTATCTGTCATATTTGTATCTATTTCGCACAATTCGACCACACGCGACCAAATAAGCCAGCAAATTGTGTAACAAGAAAATAGAACAGAACAGAACAGGTTCTTCAAAGCAAAGTACTCGTAGCCTGCGTGCCATAGTTATTTTTTTACAGTTATTGCTTAGAAATATATACATACACACCCGGGTGTGCTAGGTATAGACTAGTGTAAATTTTTGCTTGTCTCTGCTATTATTCAAAGGGTTCTGGTCCAATTTGCAAGTCTCCAAGAAGAAAAGTTTTAAAAAACATATTGCTACAGCTACTGAGATAAACAGTTCGAAACATTGCCTAGGAAAATTTTTACAGGACATTTGTACATAGCTAACACACCCGGGTGTGCAGGTGTAGACATAAAGGTTAAAACAGTTTGAATTCTTAGAAGGACGTTGTAAGGAAATCTACATAACATTTAGAGATCTATACTAATTATATAAAATTGCTTATATGGGAATGTTTGTAACGGTTTGGCTCAAAAACTACTGGGCGGATCTTAAAAAATATTTTTTCCAATCACTACATCTGTAAGAGAGACGAACATAGGATACCTAATTTTTCCATTTTCGACTTAGAAATACGGTAAAAAAAAAATTATTTACTCGCTTAAGTCTTTTCGAATTTTGCTTAAGGACGCATTTCCCGTGGTTCGATTTTGACCAAATTAGGTGTGCAGCTTATTTGAGGCATGTGTATGGCATTTTTATACCACCCCGTTGTAAATAGGTCCTGCTGCAAGTGTGGATATGGTAAAAGGACACTTCCAATCATAAAGTGAAAAGAAGTCCAAAATTGATAGAAATCCATATGTTTGCATTTATAGTGAAGAAGATATCAGTATACTCTAATATCATTGAAAAAATTCTGTATCCTTTCACAATTGTTCCTCTAGGATATAAAGGATATTTTTAGCAACCAAATGGTATCTAAGTAATATGGGTGTCATATGACTGGAGATGCAAAAGCGTATGCAAATAAATTTGCCCGCAGTTTAAGTCCTTTTAAAACAGTTTGAATTCTTAGAAGGACGTTGTAAGGAAATCTACATAACATTTAGAGATGGGTGTCATATTACTGGAAATAATAAAGCAGTAGATCTTTTTTTAATTGAAGTTAATGTCTTTAGAATACATATAGAGTCCTTTAAGGTGAGGAAAGGACTACAAAAACGTAACACATAGTTAGGTTTTATGGGTTTGGCACGGCATGTTGAAGCGTACACGGTTGACTATTTATGAGTCCTTTGGAAACAATTTGACTACTTTTAATGGGAACAAGGATATTCTTAACAAGGAAGTGGTATGAAGCCAGCGTTAGTCTACTTTTAAATAATTGCTTTGAATGTGATTTGATTGCTTTCAGGTTAAGCAAGAACATTATTTGCGAAAGAGTTATAATAAGGCGAGATGGGTATTTGAATTTATGAACTTAGTATAGTATATTTATTTAGTTCTATTTGTTCTAGAGTTCTACTAAACATAAGATTTAATAAAGAAAATACATTAACGTTAAATGGAGAAAAGAGGCGAATTCTCTCGCTGCATTTTGAATAATTTTTCATAAATATTTTTGCTTCGAAAACCTAAAGGAATCTGACAATGTTTTCCCCGTACCCTGTACACACATTCGATGTGTATGTGTGTGTGAGATAAAATGTGCTTCGTTTTTTTGGGAACGTGACATTGAGTAAAACCAACGCCATCTAGATACACCAAGGCCGCAACTCAGCTGTATAATGACGCCATGGATCCGTATTCAATTTATTGACGGATGCAAAAAAAAAACAGAAACAAATATAAGCACGTCATCAACAGCAAGAACAAGGCAGTGAGACTAAACATTACAAAATGGCACACAGACGAGTGAGTGTACTTTTTGCGCGATTTTCGTTTAGAAAATGTGTTTGAACGGCAAACAATTAATTAAAAAGATAGTGGCAGGTTATGTGGGTTATTGGCAGTGTGCAGAAGTTTTTATACTCAAAATGTAGTGCATGGAAAATGTGTCATAGAGTGAAAGATTTCCCCATTTAGGGATACCAATAAGTTTATTTGTGATCGCGAATAGATAGTACGAATATTGTAGGAAAAAAACGAGTAAGTACGTAAAGCGTTTCGACGGCGGTGCTGCCATCGTACAACCGCACAGATAAAAAAAAGTAACAAGCCACTGGCTAAATGCCATATGGCCACCATGACGTCACTACTTGGGATGATGACGACAATGTTAACTGCTAACTTGACGTCTAAAATTCTACATTGCGGCCTTAATATCTAGACGGCGGTGGTAAAACCCTTAAAAGCTTTGAATGATGTATCTTATGTCAATAACATAAACAAGCCGAATAAGAGCTTTTACTTTCGAAATTTTCGAATTTTCGCATTCATTAGTTGTTATATTTTCATTTATTTTTAAAGTTGTTATATTCTTATTTATTGCGCAAGCCTTATTAAACGCATTTTGTTAATATGGAATAACAATTTTTATCTTTCATTATATATATCGAAATAATCTAGGTGAGCATAAAGCCGTACTTCCTTTATCTATAAATTTTGCGTTGCTTAGTTGTTATAGTTTTATTTAATTTTATATTTTGTAAAATTTTTGTGAAAAACTTTATAAACGATTTATTGTTCATATGGAGGAATGATTTTCATTTTTAATTATTAATTATCGAAATTACTTAGGTTATAAATAAGTTGTTCGTGAAGTGAACAACGCGAGCGTAGCGAGCTCTAGATTTGAAAGCGAGCGAAGCGAGCTTTCACAGCTAGTATAATATAAAATAATAATAATGAATATGAGAAAGAACCAATAAACTAAAAATATTAACTAATGATTAAATGGGTCTGTTTGATGAATTGGAATAATGCTTATGGAATTGGCCTCCTCCACTTTGTATGCAGACTCGACACCTTCGGCGCATGGAAGAAATGGTCCGAAGGATTTCAGGAGGGTTTTCTTTTATGTTGTCACATGCATCATTAATTCGCTGCAGCAGCTGTTCCAGGGAGGTAAAATTTGCAAAATGTTATCCTCGTCTGACAGTCGCTCGGTAAGGTATGGTGCGTAAGGTGGTACTCATACCGGTTGTCCGACTGAAGAGTCCTGTGGATCGTCATCCGAGGAATATCCAGCTGAAGTGCTTCTCTACGCGTGCTCCATTTTGGGTTAGTATCGATGAGATTAAAATTCTCTTCTTCTCTTACGATACTAGTACGGCGAGCTCCTTCTCTACCGATGTGGTTTGGTCAGTGGCGGATTTACACATTTGCCGCTAGTAGGCTGTTGACATTTAGCCACCCCTACCAATCTCAATGAGAGGGGTGTCAAACTCAAAGCCTGGCCTGGGCCAAATATCATGTCTTTCAGTTTAAGCCACAGGATCAAAAATTCGGAAACGTCTACGGAAATTAAAATTATTTTCAAAATTTTATTACACCAATTATTGTATTAATTCTAGTTCCCAAACTTCGTGGGTGCGAGTATTAACTAATTGTTGAAATCCTGACTTATCGTTCCATTCCATACACCATGAGGTGCATGGCTGCAGTATTTTTGGCATGGCAACTTACCAGCTCTATGGGAACTACGCGGAACTTTGTCTGTTGGAGGAGAAGAGCCCCCTGCGGGAGAAATATCGAGTTATTCAATTTCGGAAATGTCTAATCGGAATCCTTGCATTGAGACCTCCAAGCGTCTTTAGCTCAGTAGGTAGAATTGCTGACCTTGTGACAGAAGGTCGGAGGTTCGAATCCCGATTGGGACGAAACTTCTTTCCCTCAATTCCCTCAATTTTTGGTGTTTTTTCCCCAAAGTTCAGGTCTTGCATCTGTTGTCTATCTGTGCATAAGACAACCACTTGATTTATAGCGGGAGAACTCTATAAGATGGTATAGGGTATATTGTTTTTTTTTAGACTTGAGTTCAGCAACCTATTTCTTTCATTTTAGCGCATTTTTTTTTAGCGTGTTTTTTATTGGGTCGAGTACAGGACAGAACAGTTCACCTTCCATACAAATTTGACAAACAAATTGACAATAACAACTCCAACTGCAATTACAAAACTTCCAATCCGGTTTTGAAACTACTTGAAATTTCGCATAAAATGTTTTTTCAATTTCAAATACTTTTCTATGAACGTCACTTCTTAAATACAGTTTTAAATTTCATCTTCATTGTTTGATCCAGTCACAAGATAATGCAGGAATAAATGCTTCAGACGCTGCTAAACGCTCTTACCAAATATTAGATTCGTTATTTTTCGGTTTGGATAAAGTTATTCGAATGAAAATTTGCACACATATTGCTTATGTCATTTCCTAAAAACCCTCATCAAAATTTTCATATTTGCAGACCTAAGAGGGACTACACACGCACAAATTGAAATTTCACAAATTTACTGTTATTTACTTTTTCTGAGAAAAAGTAAACAGACTCACCGTCGGTTACTCGTATATATTTATCCATAATTTAAGCTTAAAGCATACTTGTAGCATGGTCGTTTACACTGGCTGTAACATGCTTTAAGCTTGACGATTGGATAAAATGTATGAGTAACCGGAGCTTAGTATTTAACGTATATCAGCTCATACTAACTTTGTGCAAAGTTTCATATCGGTACCCATACCATAACTGTAGAGAAAAACCGAGGTGATAACGTAAGCTTAACTTCAAACACCGTTACCGTTACTTTAAACTGGAAAAAAATAACTGATATAATGTTCTCGTCAAGTCCTTTGCTTTGATTAGGTACTATCCATACGTCCATCTCCGATAAGAAATAACTGTTACCATTCTACACATTTCTACCAAATTTTAAGTAAACTGGCGGACGGACGGACAAAATTGATTTCATAATGGTTTTTCGAAAAAAAAAATCCAAAAAACCCCACAAAAGAGCTTGGTTACGAATTTCAGCCTACAAGCAATTGGCTATAAGAGGTCTTTTCGCTTTTCGTCTCTTTATTAATAAATCGTTCCTAGTGTTTGAAGCTCTATCTCTGTACCGTAACCCCTTGTGGTGCATGGTGCGTTCACTCAGCCGTTTATAGGCTACCTCGAGTCAACGTTGCATTGCATTATAATTTCGGAGTGTATACAGGGTGTCCGGAAACTGCCGCATAAACGCACCGGATTATGATTCCTCAGCTGATTTCCAGCAAAAAGGATGTACGAAACATACCCCCTCAGCTTAACCCTTAAGCTGCCACAGGCATTTAAAGATGTTTGAAAAAATAATTTTCTTGCACGACTTAAAGCCTAATATCTCCAAAGATATACAAGCTAGAATAGTGAAATAAAATGATTATTACAGCCAAGAAATTTACCTATAAAATAAAACTCATCATCATCAATGTGGCACGATAGCCCGACGTCGGGCCTTGGCCGCCTGAATCGTTGACCTCCAATTGTCGCGGTTACGTGACCTTGTCCTCCAGTTTCGGAAGCCCAGCAGCTGGTGGGCGTCTTCACCTACGGAGTTCTCCCAGCGAGCTCTCGGTCGTCCACGCAACCTCGCTCCGTCAATTCGTTGTGCGTTCATCACTTTCTTTGGCATGCGATTATCGTCCATCCGTTGTACATACCCCGCCCATTGCAAACGTTGAAGCTTCACGATTTTCGATACTTCCAGCTCATCGTACAATTGATACAACTCATGGTTGTACCGGATACGCCATTGGTCTCGCTCGCGAACGGCCCCGAAAATTCGCCGAAGGACCTTTCGTTCGAATCGGTCTTGCAAAATTTCGGAGGCTTGGGTGAGGGTCCATGTTTCGCAGCCATAACATAGCACGGGTCGGATGATCGTTTTGTACACGCGGAGCTTCGTGTTCCTGTGCGCAAGTTTCGAATTAATTATAGGGAGGACCGAGAAATATGTCTTATTGGCTAGTTGTATCCGTCGCTTAATTTCGTTGGTTTCGTTGGCGTCCTTTGATAAGTTACAACCCAGATAGTTGAAGTTGTCTACATACTCGATACTAAGGTCCCCCACTGTGATGCTTGAATTTGCTGGCGTCCTTGTTTTCGATTGCATCATGGCCTTTGTTTTGCTTTCGTTGATATGTAGTCTAACTTCCTTTGCGGCGTTATTGAGGCTATGCAGAAGGCTTTCTGCATCACCCACCCTTCGAGACATGATGTTGATATCGTCGGCGTACGCTACTAATTGAGTCGACTTGATGAGTAGCGTTCCGCTGCTGTCCATATTCATGGCTCGAATTACATACTCCAAAGCAAGGTTGAAGAGCGTCGGCGCCAGCCCGTCGCCCTGCTTGAGTCCAGTACGAGTTTCAAATAGGTCAGTGAGTCGATTCTGCGAGACGGTATTAGTCATCGTCATCCTTGTGAGTCGCACTAACTTTGGCGGTATACCAAAATTCAGCATAATGTTGTACAGTACACTTCGATCGATACTGTCGTATGCCTGCTTGAAGTCGACAAAGATTTGGTATACGTCGATGTTATATTCCCAGCACTTTTGGAGTAGTAGCTTCACTATGAAAAGCTGATCGGTCGTTGAGCGACCAGGTCTGAAACCGCCTTGATACTCGCCAATGATTCGTTCTGCGTACGGATTAATTCTCTTTTCAAGAATTTTAGATAATATCTTATAGGCCGTACAAACTAATGATATGCCTCTGTAATTCTCACACTTCAGCTTGTCACCCTTTTTGTGGATTGGGCAGATTATGCTTTTGTGCCAATCTTCGGGGATTTCCTCGTCGTTCCATATTTTCAGCAGTAACACATGTATAGCGTTGGTCAGGCACGTTCCACCATGCTTCAGCAGTTCTGCTGGGATCTCGTCAGCGCCGGGCGCTTTATTATTTTGAAGCGACTGTATGGCAAGACTCACCTCCTCTACTGTTGGGGGTAGAACGGGAGGGCCTGGTTCGGCTAACTGCTCAAGAGCTGGCTCCGCGGAGGATGTTGATGGTGCATTGAGGAGCTCTTCAAAATGCGAGGCCCATCGTTTGTTGACGCTTTCGATGTCGCTGATGATGTTACCATCCTTGTCCTTACATAGGCTTGTCCTGGGTTGATATCCGTTCTTAACATATTTATTTTTGTACGCCTGTCTTATGTTCTTACTGGCTAATCTTTGGTTTATTTGCTGTAACTGCTCGTCAAAATGTTTGCGTTTCTTACGTCTAATTAACCTATTAGATACTCGCCGAAGTTCGTTGTATTTTTCTTTCTTGGCTCGGGATGCACGTTGTGCGTATTGGCGATAAGCTTCATTTTTCGCCTCAATCGAGGCCCTGCATTCGTCGTCGAACCAGTCTGCTCGTCTGCGCCGGCCTTTATAGCCCACGACCTCTTCTGCGACCTCCTTGATGCTGTCTTTGAGCTCCTCCCAGAACTCATGGATGCCTAGATTATTGATGTTATCAAGCATGGGCGACAGTTTTTCCTCAAGGGCTGTAGTATACGCAGCCGCCGTGGCATCATCATTCAAATTGTCTACCTCGAAGATCTTGGCAGGGTTGATTCTCGTTTGGTGCACCGAAGAGATTCTGCACCTGTAGGTCGTCTTCACCAAATAGTGATCGGTGTCGCAGTTGGCTCCTCGATAGGATCGAACATCTAGGACATTAGAAGCCCATCTCTTGCTGATCAGTACGTGGTCGATCTGGTTCACGGTGTATTCATCTGGAGACTTCCAGGTCTGCTTATGGATTCGTCGATGAGGGAAGCATGTAGAGCTTATTACCAGGTTTCTGCCGCTCGCGAAGTCGATAAGTCGCTGACCGTTGTTGTTGTTTTCGTCGTGGAGGCTATGACCTCCAGTAGTTCCCCTATGCCAGCTTTCATGTCCGACTTTGGCGTTAAAGTCTCCTAGCAGCAGCTTGACGTCGTTTGATGGAAGTGAGTCGAAGAGTGTTTCTAGGTCGTTGTAGAACTCGTCCTTAATCGCGTCTTCTTTTACTTCTGTAGGGGCATGCGCATTAATGAGCCAGAGATTAGCGAAACGGGTCTTAATGCGGATCGCACATAGCCGCTCGTTGATGGGTTTGAAGCCGATAACGTGGTCCTTGAGCTGCTTATTCACGATGAAAGCTACTCCAAACTCCTTGTTGCCCTCCTCTTTACCACTCGTAAAAATAGTGTGCGAATTGAGGTCGTTAATCTCGCTTTTGAGCCATTTAGTTTCCTGGATTGCAACTATGCTCAGCTTGTATTGTTCTACCTGATCCAGGAGGGCCCTTAAGGCCCCCGGTCTATTCAGGGAGCGTACATTCCAGGATCCGAAAGAGTAATCAGTTGTTCGTTTGCGGGGTCGTCGCTGTTTTGTATCCGTCCAATCCGAGGCTTTTGTTTCAGGTTTCTTGAAGTTTTTCTTAGGATGAGTTGTCGGCACATCGCTAAACCATGATAGGGTTTAATCGTTGAGTAAAGGCCATCATGGGCATGCCTCGAAGATGCTGCTTTAGTGGTTGACTTAAATGTTTTCTGTCACCTATCACATTAAGTAACCTGAGACGCTGCAGATGTTAATACAGCACTCAGGCGCAGCGGTTACTCGGATAATGCGGGAAAGTAACGCCCCGTAGAGAGACATAGGAATTGGCCGAAGTCCTTTTCCTATGAAACTCCTCCTGCATAGCTAAGGGTCCGCAGTTATGCCACAACTGAAGAAGATATAGGAATTAGCCGAAGCCTTTCAACCTTTATCTTCCCCCTTACGGAAAAATAAATAAAATAAAACTAACCACACTAAAATCGGATAAGAGGTTTGATTTTTACAGAGCTTCAAAGTCAAATTTGCGTGATTTGACCCAAAAACAATCTATTTTTTCATCTCAATTTTCTCCAACTTCTGCCAAGGTGAGGTGCTTGTACGATTCTTTTAAAAATTGGCGCATAGTCTTACGATCATATCTTTCCTACATCATTTTAATCTAGCTCCATTAGTTCGAACAGTTTTGATACGTTATGTGTAGAAAACTAGGGTTAATTTGAGCTCGAATTCAATTCAATTTAATTCACACTGCCCCTAAAGATCTGCAATTGGTAAAATCTATTCGAAGTATGTCGAAATCGAACCAAAATTAACCATAGTTTTCTGCACTTAAGGTACTAAAACTGTTAGAAATAATGGAGCTAGCATAAAATGATGTAAGAAAGATATGATGGTAAGACTATGCGCCAATTTTTAAAAGAATCGTACAAGCACCTCACCTTGGCAGAAGATGGAGAAAATTGAGATAGAAAAAAATATTGATTTTGAGTCAAATTTGTTGGCTGTAATAATCATTTCACTATTCTAGCTGGTCTAGCTTTGGAGAGATTAGGCTTTAAGTCGTGTGAGAAAATGATTTTTTCAAAAATCTTTAAATGCCTATGGCAGCTAAAGGGTTAAGCTGAGGGGGTATGTTTTGTACAACTTTTTTGCTGGAAATCAACTGAGGAATCATAATCCGTTGCGTTTATGCGGCAGTTTCCGGACACCCTGTATAATGTTGCAAGCACTATATATTTCCTGGACCATGCCGAGATTCGATATCCGGACCTCTAGATTACTAGCATCGTAGAGTGCGACTGAACAGATTGAGCTACAGAGCGTGTCAAAGCTCTAAGATAACGATGACAAATATAGTAGTTCTTCACTTATATGTCTCACATAGGTACAAGCACACTTCACGATAAGAATAAGTGCTATATGGCATGACGTTGAAATTTGTTATTTGCTCTAAATTTGCCGCCTCCGTAAAATCTTCCGCCCTAGGCTCCAGCCTACTCAGCCTACTGGTAAATCCGCCACTGGGTTTGGTGTTCGACCTGTCTTTCGAAGAAGCCGATACGTTCTTTCGAAGGTACGTCTGCCTGGGATTCGTCGCTGTGGGAATCGCCGACTATACTCTCGAACTGCTTCAAGTGCATTTCCTTCTTCAACCCCATACACAAACACCATATCCGCATGCTCTCTTTCGGAGAATTGGTATTCCACCATCGCGATTTTATTTAATTGGTGTAACAAAGAGGTCTATATTCGAAAAATAAATTGTATTATTATCAAAATTATACCTGAATTTCTTAACCGCCAAAACGCAACAAACCAATCACGCTTGCTAAGTGAAAACATAAGAAAGAATAACAGCTTTTCGATTATAAATAGCAAATATTTAATTTTAACTGTTAACAATGTACAAAATTTCAAATATTTTACAGTTCTGGTCAAAATAATGTAGAGAGACTCTATCCCGAATTATAATAGCCTTTGTTTGTCTTTTTTTCGAGTAAAGGGAAAATTGTTAGCGATTCCACTGAAGCCATGATTTTTACCATCCAATGCGTGTTTCCCTAAAATTCCGCAATGTAAATATGAAAAGTGATATACTGTTGGAAAGCCAACATGTTGAAGCAACTTTTATCAACTTTGCAGAGTTGTACGTATAAGGCACCGTTATGAAATTACTGTTTGAATTTTCGATGAAAAATCTATTTTAAAATTTCCTGTATCTTGAAAGTGGCGATAATGTTGGCAGCAGGAAAAACTTTATTTTTAGTCAAATTTTATGTAGTTTCTGAAACTGAAATCAAATCTTGG
Organism: Microchrysa polita; assembly: GCA_949715475.1. Lineage (NCBI taxonomy): Eukaryota > Metazoa > Arthropoda > Insecta > Diptera > Stratiomyidae > Microchrysa > Microchrysa polita. The sequence goes on from OX454420.1 coordinate 48,540,111, forward strand.
ATTAATTCATCAGGAGGGCTGCAGATTGTGATTTTGCATGACAAGTCACCATTTTCGATGACTTTCGTAAAAAGAGCGGTAACAAGGTAACGGTAAAAAAAAATTCCAAATGTATTGGTCATTTTCTTGCTGAAACAAGTTGTGCTATCAACCCTTACAGTATTTACCACCTAATGCGGGACACCCTGTATATACTTTATATAGTCGGAGGTGCTTCTTTCTGTGCGTTGCAAACTTCATGACAAAGTTAATATACCCTTTCACATAGTGACGGGTATAAAAATCGAATTATAGTGGTGAGCTTCCACCATACACTCCATCGCCTTTATATTCCATTGCATTGCATTACTACGCTACCGTTGTTTTTTATTTTTATTTTATGGTACGTTATTACCAGTAAATAATTTTATTTTTACCATAATCTATCTTACACATACATACGTAGTGTGTGGTAAAATTGAAACTTAGATATTATAATGATTCATCATTAGATCTTAATTAAAGATTTAAAAAATGGCAAATAACTTTTAATTAGTCTACATTTAAATAGTTTGGAGTTCCGCTTACTTTTTTGATGATGATGATACGGGCGGTGATCATCGCAACTGATTCGAATCTGATTCACGATTTTATATGCATTCTGACGCTTCACAGTAAATTAAGACGGTTCGGTATAAAATGACGAATGAGTTTCTAAAATTAATATACGTAGATGTGCTCTGAATTGAGCAGAGAAAAATGTATTGCTGAATGAGTCATACGATAGGAGGAATTAAAAATTTAACACCAAATCAATAGGTAGGTAGGTCAAATCCGAATGACTCATAAAAGGACCGAAAATCATTATAAAGTAATTTACATAAATGTAGATGGATACTATTTTCACAATCGCTTTTGCTTTCATGTGGTTGCGGTCAATAGGTGCAACACTGGTACACTACCATGACCATCAACCATGATATAGGAGTCTAGTTATTTACAAAAACCCACTGGTACCTAGCTGGATTCACGTCCCGTAGTGGTGGTATCGGTATTGGGTGTCTAATGCTCTTTAGGAAACAAATTGTGGATTCAATACGGTAACATAATTTACCACCTCTTTAGTAATGCTTTCTTTGCTAGGGATAAAAAAATCAAAATCCCTAATTTTCTTCACTTTTAGTAAGGTATGAATACCGTAATGAGAGGGAGTAACGGAACAGAACTGTAAAGTTATTTCTATACATAATAATTAATAATGAACACAAACTGGCAATCTAAACAAACCATCTGTCTTATGCAATCAGCAATCAGTGCGGACCATACTTGGTGTATTCTCTTAATTGAGCTGAACGAATTTATGCTGAAGTTATCTGTAAATAGACATCATACTGTACAAACGGGTATATCAAAGAGAAGAAAAACAAGTGTATAAAAAAAGCACGTAACCGGAGGAAAAATTATATTGTATGTACATAATATCTAGAAAAGTTAAAACGATAAGAAACGATATGCACTCTCTCCTGGTTTAATAACTTGTTGGCTGGCATTCCTTTCACCCGACAAAGGAGAAGGTAAGGTGGAGATTGCCCCAATGATGGTACATATAAGAAGTGATATGATATAAAAACTACGTAACCCATACTACTATGTAGGCATGGTATAATAAAATAAATGATACAGATTTGTATCATTCTGAATGAATGTTACGGATACATAAGAGATACATTTTATAAAGTGTTCAAGTAAAAGACTCGTTTAAAGACAATTTATTGGAGCGTAAAGGTCTAAAAAAGTCAAATACAGTATCTACAGTTCGTATGCATTGAGATGGCGCAGTTATAAGTGAAGTCAGGATGTTTTTATACCCGCCACTATGTGAAAGGGTATATTAACTTTGTCATGAAGTTTGCAACGCACAGAAGGAAGCACCTCCGACTATAAAAAGTATATATATTATTGATCACTGTGACGAGAGAAATCGATTGAGCGATGTCTGTCTGTCCGTCTGTTGCAACGCAAACTAGTAGCTCAGTTTTGAAGCTATCGGGCTAAAATTTCGTGTACGTGTTTCTTTTTAGTGTACGCTGTATATATGTCGGAACGAATGGAATCGAACCGTGGGGTCATGGGGCTGCCCCTGAAAATTTGATTCTTCTAAGAAAAACTTTTTTCCTTATGTACCAATCTTAACCAAACTTCACACAAGTGTGTTCCTTACAAAGCCTCAAAACATATCTAGGAACGGATCGAATCGGAACATTACGTCATAGGGCTGCCATACAGACAACCCGTGAAAATTAAGTTCTTCTAAGAAAAACTTTTTCTATTTTAATCCTACCTTAACCAAACTTATCCAAATGTGTTCCTAGTAAAGCTTGAAAATATATCTAGGAACGGCTGAAATCGGAACACTACGTCATGGGGCTGTCATACAAATGAACCCTTGCAAGTTAGGTTCTACTAAGAAAAACTTTTTTCTTTATGAAACAATCTTAACCAAACTTCAACCAAATGTGTTCATAGGAAAGCCTCAAAAGATATATATTAATGGATGGAATCGGAACATTACGTCATAGGGCTGTCATACGAACCAACCCCCAAAAATTAGGTTCATGTAATAATACTTTTTTTCTTTTTGAATCTTTACCAAAATTCATCCAAGTGTGTTCCTGGATTAGCCTCAACGCATTCAGGAACAGATGGAATCGGAACACGTCATACGGCTGCGGAAGAAATTGTTAATGCAAAATAAGCTTAACCCTTCTGTCGGCACAAAGGTCTGGTCAGACCTTTAGCACTATATTTCGGTGAAAAAAGTATAAAAGATGAGATCGCAGTGACTTCATACTTCATGATATCCTAAAATAATATGTTTAGAAGCATTTTGAAAAAAATTTAAAAAATTGTTTGAAGTTTTGAGCATTTTTTTGGTGAAATTAATTTATAGTGATTTTTGATACCCAATAGGTCTGGCCAGACCTAAAGTTGTTCACCCCATTTTTGCTTGCAGGTAAAAAGTGAAAATATAAAATTTTCTTAAAATTCGCCTAGTTACGATGTAATAATGTCATTAACCCTTTCGACCCCACTCCTAAGCCGGTGGTCGGAAAACTTCTTTTCATGATCATGACAAAAAACTACATATTTTCCAAGATTTCATCGTGCTACGTCCACCTGGTGACCGGGAACAGGAAATTGTTTATAAGCAACTTCGGGCAATTGAGGACGTATTGTTAGACAAAGGGAAACCTATTTACTTTCATGCTTTTGGTCAGAAAATATTTATTTTCAGTAGAATTTGCAGATAATCGCGTATGATTTACAAAAAAAAAAACAGTTTTCATAGTTAAATCGTGTTTCGTATTTTTTTATAAACGGGAGTTCCAGTCATTCGGGGGTTTCTGTGGCTTTATTAAAGCAAACCCAATGATATGGCATTTTGCATGCTACTTCTTTCAAAGTTGCTGTTTCGGAAGATTTTTTCCAGCTTGAACGGGGGAGTCACCTGAATGAAATAAGGATGCGAAATACTTGTGAGAATCGTCCTAAGAGACAGGCAACAGGCGACAATCGTTTCAAAATCCAAACGGCTAAGGCATGCAATTTTTAGTTTTAGTTTAGATTTAGTTTTATTTCCTTTGTAAAAGTAAGGACTAAGTATGAGTGCCTTGCGAACGTCTTTCTAAATAGATTTTACCACGAAATTTACAAAAAAAAAATTGAATGAAATTATGAAATATCGGGGTAAAATCTACTAACAAAGCGCCAAATATTTTCCCCAAAGATATTGGAATTGGAAAATGCGATCAAACTTTCTGCTAGATCAGTACTTCCCACCCGGTGCTTGAAATGATGTTTCATAAAATACATGTAGCCACTCCAATGACTTCAATGTTGCTTGTTGACGCACCACTGAGCCAGAAATTGGAACTCGCCTGGGAAAATGAGATCTTGGTCTAAAATCGAATCTTTATTCAACATTTTCAATGCGCTATAACCCAATGTAGTAGGGATATAGGGCCAAATCTAGCCCTCCGGCAATGCCCAATCCAGCTGTATACTGGTCACTACGGCTGCTACGTTTTCTTCACTTCGTTCGTATCTACCAGTCAAATTCAAACATTGCCATGGCGAGACGAATTTCCTGCTCACTGAGACCTGTTTTATAAATTAAGTGTGGAATCAATTCAATATTCAAATGTGCTAAATGTATGCATTGAAGTTGCTCATAAATTAAAATTGCGAAAATAGAATTCAAGCTGATCTGATTAATCCAAAATCTCTGTGAGATTGTTCCAAACGATGGCAAATTTTCTCTCATTATTTGTCAACAAGGCGAATTCTTCACAAAAGAAATGAATGAGCTGAAAAAACGCCTTCTTCCGTTCGTGAGCGAAATTTTCTTCGGGAGGCGCCAGATTCTGCTAATGTTGCATGGGGGGCATGCACTGAAAAAGGTTGGGATCCCCTGTGCTAGATACACGCCAGGAAAATACAATAGCCAAAAAATAAGGGAAAAACATGTTTGCACTAATACCACCTTAAAATACGTTTACTTAAAAACGCTCGCTGTATATCTACAAAAACGGTATAAATGCTTTTATTGTTTATACTCCAATCCATAGAGACGAAATAATAGGGTTTAGCGTGCAAAAATTGGGGATGTCTCAAATTTTTGATATGTTATAAAGACAGGTGGGGTAAGTTAAAATCCAAGTTTGCGTCACTTTCCCCCCTGTGCTCCCGCCGCTATCTTAAAAAACCATCTAAAATCGGCCCTTTCATCGGTTTTTGGCCTGTAACTTCTTTACAGTCCATTTGAGCACAAAATCTGCCTACAAACTTAATCTACGATGTTGTACTCTACAGTCAAAATTAACAGAATTATAGCGCTAAGAAAATGAAGAAAATATCAAAAATCATGCAAATTTCAAATTCACAAAAATGCATTGTATACCAATTAATCATAGCCTGAGCCTCCTTCGCATTTTAGTATAGAGCTCTCCAAGTATGTTTTGAAATTTCTTGGTTATGATTTTGGAATTTTTAGCATATTCTTTGCGCTATAACTCTGTCAATTTTGATTGTAGAGTAAAACTTGTCCGATGAAATTTATAGTGCAATATTGTCTCGGCCCATTTTGTGCTCAAATTGACTGAGAAGGAGTTATAGACCGCAAACTGATAAAAAAGCCGAGTTTAGATCCATATTCTTTTGCTCAATTACCCTACCTGTCTTTATAACATATCAAAAATTTGCGACATCCCCAATTTTTGAAAGGTAAAATCTCCCCGTTGACTGAAGTATTAAAAATGCTCTCAGTAGGTTCAGCCAGACCTATTGGGTATAGAATATGCATATTGTAATAGGTGCCGACAGAAGAGTTAAGTTGCATTCAAATGTGACGGGTATTCAAATTTCGGCTGCTCCCGAAATTAGCCTCGGTCTCGTTTTTATTTTAACATGACTTTCTTTTGTTTTATCTTTGCGAAGCGTTTTTTAGTATTTAATTAAAGTAAAGTGTAGTCTATCGGACATCTTCGTGTACCTTAAGTTTTAAGTACTATATGCCCTTACTATTTATGTATAATTCTGCCACATATTGATACGAGTACCTACTACATTATTTTCCATAACAGACTATTACATAATAATGATACGAATACATATGTAAAAAAAATATGAAATATGTATATAAATGAAAATTTTTTCTTTTATTTCCAGGTAAGCTGGATTTCAACTTTCAGGTACGGCGGTAAAATTATATGAGAATTTATTGATTTTTTATTTATTATAATTGTTTACTGAAGCATTCAAAAATTAGAGTTCCCTGTAACTATGTACAATCTTTTATACATACGATTTGAAGATGTTTTTTAAATTACCCTTCTGTCGGCATCTACTGAAATATGCATATGTATTCTATACCGAATAGGTTTGGTGTACCTATAGTGTAGTCATTGCGTGATTTGAGATTGCAAAAAAATCCGTTGCGGAACATTGCCAAAACCATAAAAAACCAACATTTTCGGAGATTCCGTTTTTCGGCATGTAACTAACTCACTAACTAACTCCGAAACTGTACATTTCTGCGAGAACCTGTCCATGACCATGTTAGAGAAGACATGAATTTATTTAGAAAGACATACGAAAGTCATTCATACTTACTCCTTAGTATTATAGAGGAAATAAAACTCGTTTAAATTTCCTAGAATCAAATCTTGGTTCATTAACCCTTGTGTTTCCACCCGGGTACCCATCTTGATACGTTTTGCTAAATATTTTTTTTTTTTTCAAAATATATTGTCCAAAATCTTCTCGAATCTCCATGATTTGATCGAATTTGTATCGAAATTTGCATTATACGTATTATAGAAATATTTTAACTTAAAAAATATTTCGAGTATATCATAAAAAAGTGTAAACTTTTCTACCTCTAGCGTTTCTTTGATCGTTGGTGTTAGTTACCACCTCTATTACTGGCCCTCCTTAGTACCTTTTGATTGTGATTTTCGGTCCATGATTTCGCAAGACTTCTTCTTCTTCTTCTTTATGGCACGATAGCCCGACTTCGGGCCTCGGCCGCCTGGATTGAAAACCTCTAATTGTCGCGGTCACGCGACCTTGTCCTCCAGTTCCGAAAACCCAGCATCTGGTGGGCGTCCTCACATACAGAATGCTCCCATCGGGCTCTCGGCCGTCCACGCAATATGGCTTCGTCCACTCGTTGCGCGTTAATAACCTTTTTGGGCATGCGATCGTCGTTCATCCTTTGTTCATGTCCCGCCCATTGCAGTCGCTGCAATTTCACGATCTTCGACACCTGTAGCTCATCATATAGCTGATACAACTCAAGGTTGTACCGAAGATTCTTCGGAGAACCTTTCGCTCAAATGTGTCCAACAAGTGTTCAGAGTTATGGGTTAGGGTCCCTGCCTCACATCCATAGCATAGCACAGGTCGGATGATGGTTTTATACACGTGGAGCTTCGTGTTCCTGTGCACCAGCTTGGAATTCATTATTTGGAGGACCGCAAAATAACACTTATTAGCTAGTTGTATCCGTCGCTTTATCTCATCTGTTTCGTTGGCGTCCTTTGACAAATTGCAACCCAGGTAAGTGAAGTTGTCTACATATTCCATATTGAGGTCCCCCACTGTGATGCTTGAATTTACCGGCTTTCTAGTTTTTGATTGCATCATGACCTTGGTTTTAGATTCGCTGATATGTAGCCCTACTTCTTTGGCGGCGTTATTGAGGTTATGCAGAAGGCTTTCTGCATCACCCAATCATGCTCCAGAGCCAGGTTGAAGAACGTCGGCGCCAGCCCGACGCCTTGCTTGGGTTCAGTACGAGTTTCAAATAGGTCAGTGAGTCTGTTCTGAACTCTGACCTGCGACACGGTATTAGTCATCGTCATCCTTATGAGTCGCACTAGCTTAGCCGGTATACCAAAATGCAGCAGAATGTTGTACAGTACGCTTCGATCGATACTGTCGTATGCCTGCTTGAAGTCGATAAATATTTGGTATACGTCGATGTTATATTCCCAGCACTTCTGGAGTAAAAGCTTCACTGTAAAAAGCTGATCTGTCGTCGAACGACCAGATCTAAAGCCGCCATGGGACTCGCCAATGATTTCATCTGCGTACGGATTAATTCTATTTTCTAGAATCTTAGATAAAATCTTATAAGTCGTACAAACTAATGAGATGCCTCTGTAGTTCTCACATTTTAACTTATCCCCTTTTTGTGGATTGGGCAAATTATACTTTTGCGCCAATCTTCCGGGATTATTTCGTCGCTCCATATTTCAACGATAAGTGTGTGTATAGCCTTAACAAGGCTCTCCCCACTATGCTTCAGCAGTTCAACTGGAATCTCGTCAGCGCCCGGGGCTTTATTATGTTTTAGGGATTGCATGACGAGATCAACTTCTTCTACTGTTGGGGGTTGAACGGGAGGGCCTGTTTCAGCCGTCAGCTCCAGCGTTTCTTGTGTGGGGTTGTTCGGTTGAACATTAAGGAGCTCTTCAAAATGTGATATTGCCATCCTTATCCTTACAGAGGCTGGTCCTGGGTTGGTATCCATAATTGAATTAATCAGCTTGTACGCTTGTCTACCGTTCCTACTAGCTAGTCTTTGGTTTATTTGCATCAACTGCTCGTCAAGATGCTTACGTTTCTTACGTCTAATTAACCTATTCGAAAATCGTCGAAGCTCGTCATAATTTGTTTTTTTTTTGCTCTAGTTGCGCGTTTGGTCCATTGGCGATATGCCTCGTTTTTCGCATCTACCGCATTTTGACAATCCTCGTCAAACCAATCATTTCGGGCTCGCCGGGCTTTGTATCCCACAACCTCCTCTGCTACCCCTTTGATGGTGTCTTTGAGTGTATCCCAGATCTCAAGGGCGCCTTTGTTGCTGATGTTATTTAGCAAGGCGTCAGCTTCTCCTCAAGGGCAGTCGTATAAGTAACCACCGTGGCATCATCCAACAATTTGTCAACCGCAAAAATTTTTGCCGGGTTGAATCTCGAATGATGCACCGAAGAATTTCTGCACCTATAAGTCGCCTTCACCATATAGTGGTCAGAGTCAATATTTGCTCCACGATAGGACCGAACATCCATCATGCTCGATGCCCATCTCTTGCAGACAAGGACGTGGTCAGTTTGGTTGACGGTATGTTGATCTGGAGATCTCCAGGTCTGTCTGTGAATACGACGATGCGGAAAACACGTTGAGCTAATGACCATGTTTCTGCTGGTCGCGAAGTCTATTAGTCGTTGGCCATTGTCGTTACATTCTTCATGGAGGCTGTAACCTCCAGTAATCCCCCTATGCCAACTTTCGTTTCCGACTTTGGCGTTGAAGTCCCCCAGCAGCAATTTGACATCGTTTGATGGAAGTGAATCGAAGAGGTTTTCTACGCGGTGGTAGAACTCGTCACAGCCGCTCGTTTATGGGTTTGAAGTCGATAACATGCGGCTTAAATTGATTGTTTACAATGAACGCCACTCCAAACTCCCTGTGGCCCGAAGGTTTTCCACTTGTGAAAATTGTGTACGAATTTCGGTCGTCAATTTCGCTACTTAGCCATTTTGTTTCCTGGAGTGCAACTATGCTCAGCTTATATTTTTCAACCTGATCCAAGAGGGCCCTTAATGCCCCTGCCCTATTCAGGGAGCGTACATTCCAGGTTCCGAAAGAGTAATCCATTGTTCGTTTGCGAGGTCGTCGTTGAGTTGTATCCCTCCAATCCGAGGCTTTCGTTCCAGGTTTCTTGACGTCGAATTTTTTACAAGGATGAGTTGTCGGCCCATCGCTTAACCATGATAGTATTCGTAACGAAAGAGGTCCATGGTGGAGGGGCCTCGGAGGTGCTGCTTCGGTGATTGATTATTCGGTTTTTGTCACCCTATTACGTTTAGTAACCTGAGACGCTGAAGTTGTCAATACAGCACTCAGGCGTAGCGGTTACTTGGATAATGCGGGAAAGTAACGCCCCGTAGAGAAACATAGGAATTGGCCGGAGCCGTTCACCCTATGAAACTCCTCCTGCATAGCTAAGGGGCCACAGTTATGCCACAACTGAAGAAGATATAGGAATTAGCCGGAGCCTTTCAACCTTTATCTCCCCCCTTACGGACATAAACTAATTTTGGATATTGGAAATTTCCCTGAAATTCGCATAAAAAGTTTTATAAATTTTCTTGTTATTTTAATTTGATATAATTCTAGAAATTTTGTAGATTCACAATTAAACGACTGTTCAAAACTCGCGTTGCAAAAAAAAAACGTCGCGTGTTTATTATTCAGTATGAAGTGTGTCTGCCAACTGCATCATACTCCGAATTCAGACAACACACATAGATAATAGTCGACAAGACCACTCCTCAAGGAGTTACGGTAACGGTAAAACGAGAAACTGCTGAGGCATATGCCGGTAATATAGTTACGTTTTTATCATTTTTGTTCATTTGAATTTTGGGGCCCACCGAACCACGAGAAAAACTCTCCCTGAAAAATCTCATTGCAGAAAACAATGTTCATTCATCAAACCTCCAACTAAAGTGCATGATCGGTCTTCGGCAAGCCATCGTGCTCGTTATTCAACGAACTTTCTGCATTTAACAATTTCTCTATTCTTATTAACGTCTGAAAAAAAATTATCTTCAATAATTGACACTGGACAGAAATACACTTTTCTGTGGAAAAAATCCAAATTAGAACATTTCGCATTTATTCGCATAAATGAGCAATTTTCGCCGAAATTCGCATCTACACGGAGAGAAAAAAATAGTGAAATTTTACAAAATCGGTAGTAAATTTTACAGAAATGCAATGACTTTTGACCCCATCGCATTTGTAGTAAAACTAACAACTCGTGTTGTGAAAAAGTCTATTACATTTTAATAAAATTAATTTTGTTTACAGTAAAATTTCACTACAACAGTAGTAATAATTTAATGGTGACAATAATAAAATTAACTTTTTTTTGTTGTAAATTTTTACTACAGAATTAGTAATAATCATAATCGATAGTAATTAAATGCTATGTAATGTGTTTTTCTTTTAACTATTAAATCTAGTTTGATTGTTATAAATTAACACAAAAATTAACGGTTACGGTGTATATTTCTTCTTCAATACTGATATTCAAATAACAAAAAGTTTTACAGGTATTCGTACTGAGTATAAATATTGTTGATAAATGTTTATTTGTTCATTGTACGTTCCGTACTTCATAAATTAGACTATAGAGTTTTATTCTGAAGAGGCCGTTTGTATCACATGAATATTATTTTATTAACTATTAGCCTATCGCCTCAAGGAATCATTTTTTCGCTCCAATATTTTAATATATGTTCTTTCCTAGAACAAAGAAATTGTGAATCAATTTAAATTGAACATTTAAGTCAATATGCAGAAAGAAGTAAACTAAACTCTCGAAACTCGACTACGAAGTTTTTTAAGTTTTCCTGCAGCAACTGCGCGGATTCGAGGCTTTGCATCCACAAATACGTACTTTTTCTTTCTTTATTGTAATATGGATATGAATTCAAAACATACCACTTCGTACATTTCTTTAGATGATCCCAATTCGGCATTTATAAATATGTATTAGCAAACAGAATTTGCATCATAAATAAAAGCATCTACCGAAAATATTTTTAAGAATTTGTTTTATTCACTAGGTGTTCTTCCTGTAATAAATTCATAATAATCACAAAAATCAATGTAAAATGTTACATACATACATATCAATTTACTTACCACAAAACCTTCCCACAGAACTAAATTAAAATTTCACGACGATTTCGGCTTCATACTGACGTAAAAATATTTTTCATATGACATTTGTTTTTCAGTAAATTTAAGTTTTATTACGTTGGGTTGAAAATGCATTGTATTTGTAATTAAATTTCACAAAACTAAATGTGATAATTTTTTTCATTGTAACGTAATAAAAGTTGTGATAGCAAACAAAATGCCAAGTTCACAACATTTTGTAGTAAACGGATAAAATTTTATTGATTTTGTAATGAATATTCATTGTTCAACGTTTAGTGAATGTCATTACTCGATTTAGTAAAATTCACTACGGAAATTTCTCTCCGTGTACGTATTTCGTAAAAACCAAATTTCCGTACTTCTATAATTATAAATTGAGCATTAATTCAGCAAATTTTTTATTGCAGGATTTTGCACATTTCGGGATTTTTGCTGCGCGTTTTTAAATTTTTTACTGCACGAAAGCCGGGCTCTACTTATAAGAATACCATTGAGTGAAGTTTTATCATTAGCATTTATAATTTAATTTAATGATGAAATTTAAGTTAAGTGCGGCATTGGGGCCACTAAAAAAAGAAAAGTAGTTTTAATCTTTTTAGGTAAATTTTGCTGTTAACATTAAAGCATACACTTAGGTGAACTCAAAACTTTTAGAATGTGACATTAGGCATTCACCCGTTGGAAGTAGGGTTTTAGAGTACCACAAAACCGAAATAGGGCGTAATTTTACGAATCTGTCATATTTCTCCGTATGGATTGAAGTCCGTTTTGCCATTGACTTAGCTTGAAGGCTAAAAAAACTCAAGTTAGCTTTGGGCATTGGGAGGGTTTTATATGAAAGGGATAAAACTTTACTCATTCCTAAATCTTAATCTAATTAAAATGCCTACTAAATTTCTAGACTAATTGCAATAAACAACATAAGGAAGAAGGGCTTAATCCCAGACTGCTTTCTTTGTTGAACCCTTTTCCTCCTCTCTCTGGTGTCCATTTCTTAAAACATTTTTCCGATTCCACTCATATATGCTTTGAGCGCCATCTAGTCTTTCCATTATTTTAAAATTGATTCTACAACATATCAAAACGTAAATAATGGTTGTTGCACTGAATTTCTACTTGATTTTGCCAATTCTCGACCTTTCCCTATTTTAACCTATAATTAGTAGTTTAATCACCCAACTCCACACGGTCAGAAATTTTGGAATAAAATCTATTATTTTTTGTGTTACATATGTGACCACACCAAAAATTGATTAAAATTCAATTCTTGGCAAGTAATAAAATAAGATTTTATCTAATACTCGTATTACAATTTTTTTTTCTTTAGTCCATTCTATCTTTATCTTCAGTTCTCACATTCTCAATTATTTTAAGTTAGCCGTTTTCTGTCTGGGCGTCAAACCTTGGGATCGTACTGCAAGTTGTTGCATGGCGACTTAAACCGCTTTTATCATTTATTACAATTTACGTAATAAACAAAGATAAAAAAAATTAATACGGATTTTATTGCAAAAAGAAAATTTTTTTTCAAAATAATAAAATTTAATCATAAAAATGGTCTGTAATACAAAGCATGGTATAAAAAATAGTCCAAGATTTTTAACCGTGCACTGTTCAGAGAAAGGTTATATACCTTACGTTCTTGCTCAATCCAAAAACCTCCCCAACTTTATTATTAATATAATATTTTTTACATAAAAGGAAGACTTGGACATAATGAATTGGACAAAGAGACCAATTTTAATTTTCCGGCACTGCATATAAAAACGGATATAATTGGCAACCTACATCATATAGGGCTGCAGTGGAAATAAGCCCAACAGAAGCTTAAACAGAAGAACTTCGGCCACGGCTGAAATAAACCTCGGTCTCGCGCTTACCGAACTTTGTTATTAATGCACCAAATCGCTTTACAATAAAGAAATTAAAACTCGTAATTTCCGGGTTTACAAAATGACTTATTATTGTAATAATTCGTTAAATATTTAAAGGTTTTGCATTAATGTTAATTTATTTAATTTACTTTTTTAGTCACATAGATAATGTATTTCTAAATTAAGGGCGGAATTCATAGTCCCCACTTAATTAATAAGGATTCCCTTAAGGAATAAGGGGTTTTTCTATATAAGTGAGCCCTTAAGGGAGCTTCGTATTCATAGTCATCACTTATCAGGGCGTTGCCTCATTAAATAAACGATTCACTTATTTGTCATATGTATTGAAAGTGACAAATAAAATATAAAAAAAAATATCAAGTAGTTAAAAATTCAAAATTTTTAAAAAATTTCAAAGTGTTTTAATAAGGATATGTCAACAAATATATGAGTTCATATAAGGTTACTAGATATGAACCTTAACGAATAAGGAAACACTTTAAGAAACTTTTAAGCGTTTGCTTATTGAGTGACTATGAATAGCGTCAGTCCCTTAAGGGTTCCCTTAAGTATAAGTGAGGACTTTGAATTCCACCCTAAACATTTTATTTTTTTTCTAGGATTACACTTATGTAGTTTGAGAGTCAATTGAATACCTAATATGTATACGCAATTGACATTCCAAAGTTTTTAATAAATTGATTCAATCATTCCGCTCAAAGTGATTTTAACCTAGTTGCTACTTTCACCATTTTGCTACTAATGAATAACAAAAAAACGAATAAACAAATTGTGGTCCAATTAAATTCACTTCACATTTCACATGAGCAATTAACGAGTCCAACAACTTTTCACATGTGCACACAGCTCATACCGCGAAAGCAAAAGTGCAATTAATATCGGTTTGTACCCGCTTAATTTCGGCTTAGAAATCTACCGAGATTTTCGTATTGGGAACTGAAAACAAACGTCTACATACATACATGCATATGTACATCTATCTAAGTGATATGGATAATCGATCGATAGTAAATTCTGCTTTAAAATGCTTACAAATCACCACGAAACGTTGGACGCACTCCTATAATGTCTAATATAAATTAATGCTCTGATGAATGATAAAAAAATAATACGTATATGTACAATGTGAGAAATGATAAATTTGTTCGCGAGAAATTGCAGTGAATTTGGACTACTGGGCTCATGATTCAACAATTTTCAGTGATTTTTTTGTAAAGTAGCACAATTGAAAAGAAAAGTCAAAAATCTTTTTAATTGTTGTTGAATTGAAGTGACCCACAAACATTAATAAAAAATATTTGTTTGTCATATTGATCGCTCATAATGTAATGTTGCTTTTATTGTAACAAAACAACAACAAATAACGATTCTAGAGTAGGCCGCAAAAAAAAAGTTGAGAAGTTACCACGAAAAAGGCCGATGTGCTTACAATACAGGCTGGGTAGGAGTTGTTGGTAACCACATTTTGTATGTATTGTATACAGGGTGTCCCGCATTGGGTGGTCAATACTGTAAATACTGTAATACTGTAAAATTCAAACAGTAATTTCATAACGGTGCTTCATACGTGCAACTCTGCAAAGTTGATAAAAGTTGCTTCAACATGTTGGCTTTCCAACGGTATATCACTTTTCATATTTACATTGCGGGATTTTAGAATTACACATATTGGATATAAGAAAACAAGGTAATTATTTTCTTATCGGATTATTTAAACTGAAATTTTATTCATTTATTTTTTATATTTTACTATCGCAATTCTGAAAATTTGTTAAATAAAAATTAAAATAAAGTTTTGAATATGAGAAAGAACCAATAAACTAAAAATATTAACTAATGATTAAATGGGTCTGTTTGATGAATTGGAATAATGCTGCTGGAATTGGCCTCCTCCATTTTGTATGTAGACTTGACACCTTCGGCGCATAGAAGAAACGTCCCGAAGGATTTCAGGAGGGGTTTCCTTGATGTTGTCACAAGCATCATTAATTCGCTGCAGCAGCTGTTCTCGGTAGGTAATCGGCTCGGAATATACATTGCTTTTTAAGTTACCCCATAAATAAAACTCTAGGGGAGTAAGGTCGGGACTTCTCGCAGGCCACGCAACTGTCCCAAATCTGCCAATCCACTTTCCGGGAAATTCGTTTTCCAAATATTCTTTGATAGGTCTCGCATTATGAGCGGGCACCCGTCTATCTGCCATAAATAGCAAATATTAAATTTTAACCGTTATAAGTACCGTTCCATTTGCCAAATAATGTACCAAATTTCAAATATCTTACAGTTCTGGTCAAAATAATGTAGCGAGATTCTATCCCGAATTATAATTGCCTTTCTTTGTCTTTTTTCGAGTCAAGGGAAAATTGTTAACGATTCCACTGAAGCCATGATTTTACCATTCAATGCGTGTTTACCTAAAATTCTGCAATGTAAATAAGAAAAGTGATATACCCTTGGAAAGCCAACATGTTGAAGCAACTTTTATCAACTTTGCAGAGTTGTACGTATAAAGCACTGTTATGCAATTACTGTTTGAATTTTCGATGAAAAATCTATTTGAAAATTTCTGTTAAGTTTGAGTAACTGTATCTTGAAAGTGCCGATAATGTTGGCAACAGGAAAAACTTCAGTTTCTGTGAAATTTTATGTAGTTTCTGAAACTGAAATCAAATCTTGGATTAAGTCATCAGGAGTGCTGCAAATTACGATTTTGCGTGACAAGTCACGATTTTCGATGACTTTCACAAAAAGAGCGATAACAAGGTAACGGTAAAAAAAATTCCGATTGTATTGGGAATTTTCTTGCTGAAACAAGTTGCGCTATCAACCCTTACAGTATTGACCACCCAATGCGGGACACCCTGTATACATACACATATGGCCAAAAAAATAAGTACACCCATACGAATTTTTCTTATCACCCTGTAGCCAAGTAGTTATTTGAGCAAATAAAGTCATATGGAAAGATTTAAATACCTACACTCAAAAAATTGGGCTATCTAAAATTAAGAAACTCTTTTCTCATTTGCAAAATTCCCGAATTTAGACAAAATTTCTCAAAATGTGAACATTTCTTCTTGAATCGACCCTATTTTCAAGACCTTCTTTTGAGAAATAGGAAGTAGATTCAAGCCTAAAATATTATTCTCAATTCAAACAAACAAATGTTTGATAATAGATTTTTTTGACATTTTCCATGTAAAGCTCGTGGAAAAGCTTTATTTTAGCTTTAGCTTATATTGGAGCGTTGTAGTAGATTAGTCAGAAGTGTTTGTGGTTCAGTGGGTAGCGCGTTTGACTGGGAGGAATGGGGTTATGGGTTCGATGTTGGTTGGATGCAAGTTTCTTTTTTTATTTTTGTTCAGATTCTCTTGTCTTTTTCGTAAGAAAAGTTTGCTTGATTCAAGGTTACTTTTCCTTAAAGCGCTGCTATTGTCATTTCACTTGGATCAGTGTGACTAATTCTCAAATGAAGAGAAATATTTCTTGGCTGTTTTTTATTGTCTTTTTTTCTTGATTTGAGCCATATTTTCTTCACTTTAGCAGGCGATTTGGTTCAGTGTAATTGGTGAGGAATCAAATAATATGTAAATTAGCATATTATAATAAATAACAGCTTTCATTTACCTTGAAAAAGTACGAACTGCCTAAAATAGGCTAGACAAAATAATAAGAACATGTCAGTTAATTTGATTAAAACTGGTTTTAATTAAAATATTATGTTTCGATTCGACAAGAATTTGATTTATTTTATTATTTAGAAATAAAATAAATGGTTCTTTATTTTGAAAAACAAAAAGGTTTTTATTGGCCCTCTGGAGATAATTCTTATGGCATGTTCCCATACATCCATATATCCAGTTACTTCCAGGAAACTCCGTAATTTTTCCGTTTTGTGAAAACTTTGTTTCTAGTTCATTGATTCAACTCTCCCTAAACATTCCGGATTCCATTTACTTCTATTAACAACGTGAAAGGCCACTCGATTTGGTTGAAGCGGATCCTTGACCAGTTTGTGAGGTATAGTTAGGGTAGGATACGCTGATGACTTAGCAATTATGGTCAGTGGCAAATTCATGGACACTATCCAAGGTTGCATGAGGCAAGCTCTCAAAGCAACTGAAGAATGGTGTAATGAACAAGAGCTAACTATAAACGCAAGCAAGTCAAGCACTATAGTCTTTACTCTGAAAAGGAAAGATGTAGAAACCACTCCCATGCTGCTTTTTGGTTCGGAGATAAAAGAGTCCAAGGAGGTGAAGTACCTAGGGGTAACCTTATAGTTTATACTGGCATTACCGCCACTGGATCTGTTTATAAAACAAAGTGCGGCGCTCGCAGCAATAAGAATGGTAAGAGATGGCACTTGGCATCACTTTGGTAGCAACGGAGGTCATAAGAAGATCCTTGATATTGTTCGTGATAATGTCAGGGAGACTCATATGCCTTTGGATGGTATGAGAAGATGTAGCGTAGTCGAAAGACATCACATCACTCTCATAGAGGGTGGTAGGATACACGAGGGGTATCCACGTGATGTTGCTATTTTTACTGATGGGTCTCTCATGGACGGAAGAGCGGGGGCTGGAATATACTCCGAGGAGCTAAACCTTGCATGCTTACTTCGTCTAGGAGAGTATGTATCGGTATATCAGGCGGAGATGCTTGGACTGCTGCACGCGCTGGATCATATTCTGGAAGGCGGGATACTGGGGAAGAAAATTCTGATAGCACTCGACAACCAATCGGTGATCAAGCGCATGCAGCAATCCAACATCAATTCAAAATTGGTACTGGAATGTGTCCAGAAGCTCAATGAGTGTGCTTCAATCAACGAAGTTACGCTAATGTGGGTTAAAGGACACGTAGGTACATTGGGGAATGAACTTGCCGATACCTTAGCAAAAGAGGGATCAGCAGAAAAGTTCCAAGGACCGGAACCCAAAATTGCTTTGGGAAACGGCATGATTGAAGCCAGGATACATGGCTGGATTGATTCCATCCATCGGCAACGATGGCGAAGCCTATCCACTTGTAGACAGGCTCGTAACGCAATTACCAGTCCACTAGGGAGGAAAGCCAAACAAGTACTCAGTTACACACGGAGCAGCTTAAGCTGGATAACTGCCTTAGTAACTGGGAATGGTAATTTTAAAGCTCATCTATCTAAGATGAAAATCGTGGAAGATGATGTATGCAGACTATGTCTGGAAGAGGCTGAGACGGCAGCACACATTGTATGTGAATGCCCAGCACTAGGTAGTAGGAGGCTAAGGATACTAAGTAAACCCACAATAGGTGTGGAATCCATGAGGGAACTTAGCTTCAAAGATATGCTACTCATCACACGGGACTCAGTGATGAAGGAAGAAGTCGATAATTATCAGTCGACTTCTGGAAATCACTGATGACTGTAAGGGGACGAAAATGGACCCAAATAGTAGTGGTCTGCTTCGGATAATCCCCAAATCACATATATATAGGGTTATTATCCTGCTGAAATCCCCATTTGAAGTGTATGGGTTCACCAGCAAAATATTCTAGGACTCTCAACTAACATTTCTTATATGGAAATTGCCTCATTGTAACGGTCATTAGGTATATTTGAACGAAACCAGACTATGAAAATCAAACCATAGACCATGTTTTTTCGCCTCCATGGGAAATATACAGTTAAGGTAGCGTATATCATATTATTTTTTTCCTGAATGAAGAATATTACGATAAGAGTAGTTTCCAATCAAATTTATTACGATCTCATAAATAAAACAGAATATTCTGTGAGTTTTCATTGTTTGGTCTGGAACAAGAAGAACTATCTCTCAAAAATTTTCTTGTACCGTCAACACTTTTTGACATCGCCATGGAAAGTTCTAAACTTTTTGCCAAAACTGCTTTACTTCTTGTATTCTCCGATTAACTTTTCAAAGGTATTCTATATTTTCAATATTTGCCGAGAAAATCATCAGTCATGCCAAGGGAACTTTTCTCGCC
The DNA here is from genome assembly GCA_949715475.1 of Microchrysa polita. Lineage (NCBI taxonomy): Eukaryota > Metazoa > Arthropoda > Insecta > Diptera > Stratiomyidae > Microchrysa > Microchrysa polita. The sequence continues at coordinate 48,559,280 of OX454420.1, forward strand.
ATAGTAATAATGAGATCACCAGTTATCCTTAAGGCCCTTACATGGACTTAACCGCAATTGAGACTGCTTTTCTTTAACTAATTGTGACTTATCGTTCCATTCTATACACCAACTGCGGTGCATGTCTGTAGTAATTATGGCATGGCAACTTACCAGCTCTATGGGAACTACGCGGAACTTTGTCTGTTTGGAGGAGAAGAGCCCCAACGGGAGAAATATCGAGTTATTCAATTTCGGAAATGTCACATTGGAATCTTTGCACTTGAGACCTCTAAGCGTCTATAGCTCCGTAGGTAGAGTTGCTGACCTTGTGACTGAAGGTCGGAGGTTCGAATCCCGATTGGGACGAAACTTTTTTTCCTCAATTAGAGCTATAGACGCTTAGAGGTCTCAAGTGCAAAGATTCCAATGTGACATTTCCGAAATTGAATAACTCGATATTTCTCCCGTTGGGGCTCTTCTCCTCCAAACAGACAAAGTTCCGCGTAGTTCCCATAGAGCTGGTAAGTTGCCATGCCATAATTACTACAAACATGCACCGCAGTTGGTGTGTAGAATGGAACGATAAGTCACAATTAGTTAAAATTCGAACCCACGAAATTTGGGAATCAGAATTAATACAGTAATTGTAAATTCGAGAGGGAAAAATATCTAACTACCATCACAACTCCCAAAGCAATGTGAGCATTCAACACCGGTACAGACCTGCACGGTCGAGCGTCATGGTGGTAGCCTTCACGGCAAATCAAATCTCCATAGAATTCTCCCGCTAAAATTCAAGTGGTCGTCTTGTGCACAGATAGACAACAGACACAAGACCTGATGAGTGTGTCTATCTGTACGAAACCACAAAAACTTTGGGAAAAAATACCAAAAATTGAGGAAATTGAGGGAAAAAAGTTTCGTCCCAATCGGGATTCGAACCTCCGACCTTCAGTCACAAGGTCAGCAACTCTACCTACTGAGCTATAGACGCTTAGAGGTCTCAAGTGCAAAGATTCCAATGTGACATTTCCGAAATTGAATAACTCGATATTTCTCCCGTTGGGGCTCTTCTCCTCCAAACAGACAAAGTTCCGCGTAGTTCCCATAGAGCTGGTAAGTTGCCATGCCATAATTACTACAGACATGCACCGCAGTTGGTGTATAGAATGGAACGATAAGTCACAATTAGTTAAAATTCGAACCTACGAAATTTGGGAATCAGAATTAATACAGTAATTGTGCTTTTCTTTAGTTTTTAATGAATTACACACTAAATACAATGTTTAGCTGGTTTATTTAGTTTTAGAGAGAATAACTTTTCCGCCATTTCAAAGTTTCGAACTTAAACGTCTTTTTTCGTACCTAGCATGCGTCTTTCGCCCCTTAAATATTTTTGTTTGTTTTTAAATTAACGCTTGTTGCATAAACCAATAACTAAATAAACAAATCCTTGCGAAAAATAGCAAGTTGTTGTCAAAAAATTAAAAAACCCGATGGTGTACTTATTATTTTAACCAAGCTGAAAGCCCACTTGAAAGCTAATATCGGGGAGGGACTAAGATAATAGGGGATGTCATTTAGTTTTTCGGCTCCGTTGGCATTGTTGTATCCTAATTATTGTAATGGCTATCTATTTGGAGTAAATCAATTTAAAAAAGGGAACGAAAATTTGGCATAAAAAAGTACATGAGGGGTGTACTTATTCTTTTGTCCATATGTGTATATAATTCGTTTACTATTTTCCGTTCGGACTATTATTAAGTTTACTTCGCATGGTTTATAATTCACCCTTTCTTTTTATGTATCGTTTTTCATCCACAATTTTTTAATTGCTGGTTTCTTATAAAAATTTTTAATAATAAAAATGTATGTGTGAGAATTTTGGTTTTGTGTGTAGCTTAGAGAAAGCATAGCAACCCATGTGCATGCGTTAGTCCAGAGTGGGCATCAGAAAATAAAAATGGCACCGTTTTCACTCTATTGCAATTCATAGTACCTATGTGTGAAAATTTAATCAAATGCCAATTTTTTGTTTACAATTGAGAATATAAAATCCGAGTAATATTTATTACTCTCTTAAACGTGATAATTAACCCTTCTGTTAGCGTATAGATCTAGACAGTCAATTGGTACTATATCTTGGTGAAATATGTATATCGTTCAACAATATTTTCCACCCCTTTCCATATATTTCAAAGTGGCTGACGGCAACAAATGCGATTAAACGTTCGGCGAAATATAAACGATGTCTAAAGAAACGAAACGGCGTATCATCGTAAGACATACATAGTATGTAAACTGTGTTTCGAACTAAAATTAGACGTCTTCAAAAAATAAAATTAATTTTACAGAAGATTCAGCTAAACCTCAGGCTCAGGCTCGTAGGCGCCGACAGAAGGGTTAATAATTGCATCGACAATATTTTGACATTTAAAATATTTCGTGGAGAGTATATAGGGTAATAAGTTTGGAGTCAAACACATATGGGTTGTGTGTATACCATGGGTTGTGTGATCAGTGATCACATAGCCACTCTGGACTAAAGCATGCAATGCTTGCTATGCTTTCTCTAAGGCAGTGGTTCCCAATCTTTTTCAGTCCGCGCCCCCCTTTGCGAAGTCTGCTGACGCTGGCGCCACCGGAGAAAATTTTGGCCAAAAACCGAAAATAGGCATAATAAAATTTTTATTTCCGCCATTTTTCACTTCGTGGGGACTTTAATTATATATTTGCGTTCTTCGGTTAATTGCTTTATTTTATTTAAAACTTCCTTATAATTTCTCAAAGCTGTAAAATACTGAGACATGATTTGCAAACATTTAAGCAATCACACACTAATTTTGGACAGAAGTCTAGACTTTTTTTATATTGGACTTGGTTGTTATTGTTGTTGTAGCGATTCAAGAGATTTTCTTTTTCTCTCTTAAATCGAAGGGGGTTTTGGCAGCTCTTGGCCGTTTTTTTTTAACAACGGGTAGCTCCGGGACGATTTACATCGAAGAACCGGCTGCCGTAGGAGCATTTTTATGGACAACACAAACATCCATGGGTCACAGTGGGATTTGAACCCACGCACCGGCATCTCAGAGATAGACATCTCTGCCACTGAGCCACCGAATTTTCATAGTCCAATGCAGAGAATTGCCTGCTAACAATGCAAATACTCGTATGCAAACACGTTACCCACTCTTGCGTAGAAAAAGCACAATTGTTTCTTATTGGAGCCCAAGTTTTGGAACATTTTGGACATTTTTGAAAAACACTCAACGTGAGTTTCTTCGGAAGTTTGCAGTAGCAAGCAGTTTTATTTATGATGAAGATTTGTACAGCAGTAAAGCAAGTGGAAAATGTTTACTTAAAATCGTTTTTTGGCAAAAAAAAAGTCATCGTAACACAAAAAAAAAATATTTTTGGCTTAATGATGAGATAAGTAAAGCAGTGCTATTACTGGAGCTATAAGAGTCCGAAGGTGTTCTAATAAATCAAAAGAATTTTTTTTTCATCACGAGCCTAGACGTCAATGTAAAGCGATTTCGACCTAAAATATTTTCAGCGATCTTTTGGCCAGAGGCTCTTAGCTAGTATGAAAATAAATTTATTGTTACAGCAATATATAGTCGTACTCACGCCCCCCTTCCCAAGCCGTCACGCCTCCCTAGGGGGGCGCGCCCCACAGTTTGGGAATCACTGCTCTAAGGTGTGTAGTACGTACTCGGAAATGCATAACCCGAGTAGTTGCAAATTTTACAAGATCTCACTTTTCCAACACGTTCCGACTACAACAGGGATACATTCACTACACATTCCTTTTTTTCGAAGCTTTTTTTTAATGCAGTCGAGATTAATTCAACGACCAAGTAGTGCATTACTTCAGTCAAAAGGGCTCCTTTTACTCACTTACTTTCTCATTCTCGACACCCATTATTTCAGAAAAATTTTATTGTTTCTCCTACAACACATCTTTTGAATAGCCCACGTGTTTGACCTTGAGCACTAAATACTGTGCACTTTTGACATTACAAAAATATGCACTTCAGCGTCGAATGTCATTACAGGGGAGAGGATGTTGTCATGAGTAAGTTTTGTTGGAGAACAGTTTTTTTATGGTTTAAAGTAAAATGTAAAAAAAATCCATGGAAACGCATATGCGTTAGATGTACATATGTACAGTAGATGTATCGTAAAAGTATTTTTACATGAGCATATTGTTGTCCTACCCAGCTTTTGATATGCTCTCTAAGCTTTACCCATATGCCTATATGCTAAAAACGGAAAAGGTTTATGTCAGCTTCCAAAGGATATATGAAGAGGACACGAGTATTCTTAAAGCCAAGCCCTTTGTGGAAATTCTAGAATGTTGGTATAGGTTTTCAGCACTATTTTTTGTTTGTTGCAGTGTTTCGCGCCTTATGCAGGCCGGCTAAGACACAGAATGTTGGATTTTATGCATATGTGATGTGTACACGTGCTCTACTTTTCCGAGTTTTCAAGAACATACATACTTATGATATATCCTCGCGTTTCTAAACTTGAGATAGAAAATTTGAATATTTAGCATACGTTGGTAGCTTCTGAGAGAGCAGTCAGTGTTTGTTCAGGAATACAGAAGGACGTATCCACAATAAAAAGAGTGCAAGAGTGAAGTTAAGGAAATACATGAAAGTAATTAAATTCATAAATTTCCCTGTTTTATTTATTTATTGTGAGTATGAAAGTAAATATTATGTTGAAAGTGTTGTGTATGTTATAATAACCTAAAAATGACCACACTCATGACTATAATTACAAGAAAATGTTAAAACCGTTAAAATGGCTGTTCAAGTGTTAAGGAATAACCGTTTTTTTAAACCCTTTTAATTTAAATAAAAACATACGTCGAAGTATGCATTTTTAGTGTAAACAACAGTAAATGTGTGGCAATATAAAACTGGCTTATAAATTATTATTTATTTACAAATAAAACAATAAAGTGTCCATTAGTTGCGATAACACCTATTGTTAGAAGTTTCATCGAGTTCCAGATGCGCATCGAAAAATTCCATACGGCAATTGTCTGTACGTTACGGGTATCTTATAACCAATACCTATTCTAGCTACCTAATTAATTTATTTATCTCATAAAATCTAAAAAGAATTATATAAATAAAAATAAATAGCTGGGGGACAGTCCAACATTGCACCAAGGTGCAGCGCCCGCTCTAGCACTTACGCCGCCCCGGGCAAGAGGACAAATTGCCGCCCCTTAGGTTCAGTAACAGACACAGATTGATAGTAGACAGTACATAATGTCGTTGTTGTTGTAGAAGCGATTTAACATATTTTTAATTCTTGAATCGGTTGATTTTAGCAGCTCTTGGTTGTTGTAACACATCGGCTTGATGGCTGATGTAGGTAGCATATCAACACACAAATTCATAGCTACGCTCTCGAAAATGGTATGCCAAAAAATGGTGGAGCCGATAAACATTAATTAGCCGGGTCTTTTCGTGTACGACTTTCTTCAATGGTTTCAACTTGGGTGGCTTATTTTCATAAATGCATCATTTCGCGAATTGTTATAGAGAATAAGGTTCGAGCTAGTAAAATCGGGGGAATCCAGTCAAATCCCGATATTAGCATGTCCGGAAATATATTAGGGAGGACTGCTATTGTGCCTCTGGCCCTTATCCATCACTTATCTTGCTTAAATCCAAACTAACTTGTCCGAAATTTGCCCACTAAATGCTTCATGAATTAATGAATCCATTCGCGAGAAGATCGGGCGAATTGAAGTTGAATTGCTGCCAAATGTGGATGTTTTCTAAAATTGTGTTGTAAATGGTGCCTTTGTGCTAGAAATTTCCCATAGGAGGTTTTTTAACGCTTTTATGTGGTGAGTGTTTCTAATTTCTCCGGAGGTTCAATATTTAATTAGTGGACGTGATCTACGATTTAACAGACTAAACAAAAATATAGGCCGCAACCACACTGATCGGGGCTTGCAAAACCGTGCGAAACGTGTGGACAAAACCCGCCTGGGAGTGAGTGGTTGGAGGAATTCAAGGTACCGACCTTTGGACCGATCTTTGGGGCATTACGCTTTCAGCTTTCGAAAAAATAATTTTACTTTTTTGTCGCGACACTTTTTGCACCATAAAAAAAAACAAGTCATTGCGGCATATCGCATATGTTTGCAATATTAAAGTTACGTGCTATAATTTCGTCCTTTATTTCAAAATCAAGAAGTCCTTCCCTTTGACGAGAATTAAGAAATTAGGGTAAGAAAATCATTAATTCTGATGAAAGGGAGAGTAACTAAATGTTCTACTGGGATTAGCACACCATTCTCCAATAAGTTTCTTTTTAAATAAGAGAAAAGAGCTTAATTAGCACATAACTTTGATAAAATCACAGACGTAATATTTAGGCAAATCTCACTAAACATTTTAAGATTCTAAATGCAGTACTTCGTATCAAATGTGTATCTTCAAAGCTTAGCAAGAACTTTGTATCTTTAAAACACAACTTTTTAAAGCAGTTGATCAATTCAAAAATTAACACGTTCCTTAAAGAAGAAATTGATTTGAAATTTTAGAGGGTAGTGGGACATTCGGGCATTAGGCCATTGGGATACTGTGACATTTGCACATTGAGACATTAGGACATAAAGATATTAGGAAATTGGGACACTGGCCACAAGACCCCTCTCCTTTTTATTTCATCTGTAGTTTTCATATGGTTTCATTTCAAATAAATAGAAGATGATAATTCATTTTTCCTTTCGGCTTCTCGATTTTTTTATATGTGTTTTAGTCAAAAAGCCGCCCCTAAAACTTGGCGCCCCGGGCGACCGCCCGGCTTGCCCCCCCCCCCCCTAGAGCGGGCGCTGCCAAGGTGGCAGATGTGAGATGCAGCTCTAAGATCTTAACTGCTTTTTTGTAGAGGCGTTGTTCTCAAGAGAACGCTCTGCAGATTTATTTATCCCCATAAAAGGAATTCTCGTTTAACATGTGAGTAAGATCATAGTCCGTCACGTGTGCTCTGAGTTCAAAAAACATCATAAACTCAATGCTTCAATATTAGTACTAACGAGACCGAGACTGATTTCGGGCGCGCCCGAAATTTGTATACTCTTCACTTTCTTTCGGGTTAATAGTTTCTCGGCCGACTTGCATTCCGATTCCGTCCATTCCTACCTAATTGCTGCAACTTCCTTTGTGGTGGTTGTATGACTGCTCTATGCCTCCACTTTATTCCAATCGGACTATGGGGTCATGGGGCTGCCATACAAACTTAACCCCCCAAATTAGGTTCTTCTAAGAAAAACTTTTTCCCCAACCCCCCATTTTAGATCTTCTAAGAAACATTTTTTCCACACCAATTTCAAAAAAACTTAATGCGTCCTTGTCAAAACAAAAAAAATTAAAACGAATGGAATCATACTATGGGACCATGCTCCCGCATCCCCCCAATAAAGTTTTCTGAGTAAATATTTTTATTTTCCCACTTAACCAAAAACACACAAATATTGTTTTATCGACGCCACAGAAGGAAAAGAATGGGGAAGGATTGAACACAAGTCATATGTTCGCCCAAAAAAAACTTTAAGCCCAAGGAGAGTGAAGGGTATTCAAATTTCGGCCGCGCCCGAAATTAGCCTCGGTCTCGTTTTTCATGTTTTTGTGGTTTCGATGTAATGTTTGATTAGATTTGGTGATCAAATAAAACAGTTTTTCTAAGAAGAACCTAATTTGGGAGGATGGGTTTGTATGACAGCCCCATGACCCCATGGTCCGATTCCATCCATCTTTATATTTGAGATTTCACTAGAAATACATTTGTGTAAGAACCAAATTAGGGTGTTGGATGGCAGTCCCATGGGCCTATTCCTTTTGTTTTTACATATGGTTTGTGGTTTTGATAGAAACATTTTTTTCTAGGATTTGGTAGAGATTGGTTCATAAATAAAAACTTTTTTCTTAGAAGAAACGCTTTTGGAGTTGGGGTTTGTATGGCAGCCAAATTTTGAACACATGCTTATTTCTGTTGCAGACTGTTTGTATAGCCTTCAACAGAAATAAGCATTTAGATGAATGTTTTCTGTTTAAACTTTACCATGGACTCATTAACTCCATCTTAGCGGAAGGTATTCGTTTCAGATCTCGAAATCGCCCTTCGCGTAATCTAACCATATTTGATCCACCATTTGCTAGATTAGAAATCTACTTTAACTCGCCATTACTCAGGATGATGAGGGTACATGATGAACTCCAGTTTGGTCCTCCTACTCTCAATTTTAATTTAAGTTGCGTAGAACCATTGTGCAAAGACTTGTATCTTACGATATTGTTAATATTTCTTAATTTCTACCTTCTTTCGAAATTATTTACCTACTTTCGCTTTTGTTACTATGTATTGAATTATCTTTTGATACCCTTCGCTCATAGAGTGAAAGGGTATATTAACTTTGTCATGAAGCTTGTAACGCATTGAAGTAGGGATGTCAAAAACCGGACGGTTAGTCCGAAAACCGGTACTTTCAAAACGGTTAACCGTTTTTTTTTCGGTTTTTTCATCCTCCCGGTTTTAACCCGGACGGTTGTTTGCCCATCCGGTTAAAACCGAAAAAAAAACTTTCCAAATTCATAAAATTTTTATATTTTCTTGATTTGTCAGTTTGTAATTCTATTGCTAGTCTTCTATGAAAAATTTCGTATTTCCGAACACTCTCCTTAGTGCTATTATTCCAAGACGCTCAGTGCATTTAGAGCTTAGGCCCGTATTTATGAACATTCCTTAACTCAAGGAGACTTTTTTTTCTATGAAAAAGTATGAGAAATTACATTTAATTTATTGAATTTCGGCATCCTTGACCCAAGGTCTCCTTGACCTGTGGACTTTCGCATAGCGGCGGTGACATCAGGAACAAAGCACAACCCTGGCCAAAGGAGACAAAAAAGTCTCCTTGAGTTAAGGAATGTTCATAAATACGGGCCTTAGAGTTCATTGTTATAGGAAGACGAATCAAAAGTTGCTACGACGTCCGCGTCCACATCGATATCCGCGTCCACTTCAACATCCGTCGTGTCCACAAAGACTTCAAAATCTACATCATCTATTAGTGCAGTCATATTAGCATTTCAAATAGAAAAAAATAGAGTAAAGTTAATTCTTGTGGTTTTTAAATCAGTGGGCTCCCAGGAATCTAAAACTCATTTTGCTAAAAAAAATTTTGATCGGAAAGGTCCCAAAAAGGACAAAAAAGGATACTCTTCAATCCTTGACCGGAGGTCGGCATGTGGGGTATCAAATCAAAGGGGACGTCAACTACATTACATATCCGTGTTTGTTTCATGTTTCAAGGACCCTCAACGGAATAAATCGAGATTAAATGGAGAATTATTGTGTTTCCCGTGTATCTTTCCGAAGCCCTAATTACGAGAGTAATTCAAATATGTCACTACGTTTCTCAGTTTTCCGTATCTATAATAGCTAAAGATTCTACCATTAAATTTTCTAAGAAAAAAAATAATCGGAAAGCTCTCAAAAAGGACATAAATGGACACTAATTACAAACCTTGATCGAACGGGGGCATGCGGGGTGTCATATCAAAGAGGACGTCGAGTACATTCCATATCCGGCGTTTATTACTTGTTTCAAGAACCCTCACAGGAGAAAATTTGGATCCAATGGACAATTTTCATGTTTCTCGTATATGTGTATCTTTCCAAAGCCGTAATTTGTCGTTTTAGCCCGAATTTTTCTATTTAGTGTCCTTGAAACAGGAAACAAACACCGGATATGCAATGCACTCGACGTTCTCTTTGACATGACATCCCGCATGCTCACTTTCAATCAAGGTTTGTAATTAGTGTCCTTTAATGTCCTTTTTCAGAGCTTTCTGATAATTTTTTTGTTAGCAAATTTAATGGTAGAATCGTAACCAATTCTAGATTCGGAAAAGTGAGAAACGTAGTGATAACTTGCATTATTCTCGTAGTTATGGCTTTGGCAAGATACACGGAAAACACAAAATTTTTCGATTTAATCTCGATTTATTCCGTGGAGGGTCCTTGAAACAGGAAGCAAACACCGGAATGTAATGTACTCGACGTCCCCTTTGATTTGATACCCCACATGCTGACCTCCGGCCAAGGATTAAAGAGTCTACTTTTTTGTCTTTTTTGGGACCTTTCCGATCAAAATTTTTTTTAGCAAAATGAGTTTTAGATGCCTGGGAGCTCGCTGATTTAAAAACTACAAAAAATAGCCTTACTCTATTTTTTTTCTAATTGGAGACCTGAAATGGGATATTTTGACTGCACAAACTCAGTTAACTATTTTTGAAACATTATGAATACTTCTGACAATTTTATTTGATTATCTTTTTTGTTCAACATGTTTCTCTATTAGGGCTCCATTACACAGTCATATTTCTATACGAACATCAGCTTAACGAGTGTGTATGCATTATTTTGCTAAAATTCTAAGCAATTCAATGAAAAACCGGTTAACCGAAAACCGGTACTTTGAGCCCGGTTAAAACCGGACGGTCTAACCGGCTTTGCAATAAAACTGAAAAAACCGAAAACCGGGTTATGGGCCGGTTTTTGACATCCCTACATTGAAGGGACGATTTCCGACCATATAAAAAGCATACATATATGATCAGCATGACTTGGGGAGTCGATTGGACGATGTCCGTCTGTCTCTGTCTATCTGCCCGTCTGTCTGTCTGTTGCGACGCGTTTTACTCGGCCAATATAAAAGCTATGAAGCTGAAACTTTGCACAAATGCTTCTTTTTGCTGCAGTTTCTATGTTTGAATCGGTAAAATCGGACAATGGGGTCATGGGGCTGCTATACAAACCCAACTCCCCAAATCAACTTTCACACAAATGTGTTTCTTTTGATAACACAAAACCTATGTGGGGCTGCCATACAAACCTATCCCCCCAAATTAGGTTCTTGTAAGAAAAACTTTTTTACTTGTGCACCAATTTCAACCAAATTTCACACAAATGTATTTCTATTGATGACACAAAACATATGTAAGAATGGATCAAATCGGACAATGGGGCCATGGGGCTTCCATAAAAACCCAAACCTCCAAATTAGGTTCTTCTAAGAAAAACTTTTTTATTTCTCGAACAAAATCAACCAAACTTCACACAAATGTATTTCTATTGATGACACAAAACATATGTAAGAATGGATAAAATCGGACAACAGGGTCATGGGGATGCTATACAAACCCAAACCCCCAAATTAGGTTCTTCTAAGATAACATTTTTTATTTCTCGACCAAAATCAACCAAATTTCACACAAAAGTATTTCTATTGATGACACGAAACATACGTAAGAATCGATCAAGTCGGACGATGGGGTCATGGGGCTGCCATACAAACCCAACCTCCCATTTTGGTTCTTCTAGGAAACATTTTTTACACCAATTTCACAAAACCTTGAATTAATATGTCTTTATCAAAGCAACTAAAAAGGTCAAAACAATTGGAATCTTACTATGTGGACATGCTCGCGGATCCTCCAATAAAATTTTCTGAGTTAATATTTTTGTTTGCCCATTTATTTCAACCAAACCCCACACAAATATTGTTTTCCCGACGCAACGGAGCTTTTGTGAAGACAGAAGGAAAATAATGGGGGGATTAAATACAAGTCGTAGGTACGCCCGATAAAACTTTTAGCCCGGGGGGAGCGGAGGGAATCCAAATTTCGGCCGCGCCCGAAATTAGCCTCGGTCTCGTTAAACTTACATTATACAAATACATATGTATTGGAATTGTCTGTGTATATACATATGTTTAATAAATAAATAAGGAAAGATGACAAAAAACGGAGGATTTCAGGTGGCAAAATATATATTTTTTTTAGAAATAAAATCATTATTCTATTCTTAGGTCTCAAGAATTTAGCCAGTCAGTGGCAAGGGCCTTCAAGGTAAATGATTACCTGAGAAAATAGTTGGAACCATACTGTTTCTAAAAAGTAGTGAATAATGCTAACGTATACGTATATCAAGAAGATTAAAAATGAGAAGAATAAATAAATTGTTTGGTTGTTGCCGAATAACAGTTGATTCAAACAAAAGTGCAGTCGCGCAGTAGTTGCACAGACTCTGTACCAATTGCAGTATTGCAAATCTGCTGCGATTGTTGGTAACGTAAGCATGGGCGTAGCCAGGGGGGGGGGGCAGGGGGGGGGGCGACCGCCCCTCCCTGGCCGGTGAAACTTTTTTTATTGAATTGAATATTAATAATACTGAAAGAAAAAAAATATTTCAAGGATAATTTTTTTCAGATTCACTTTTTCGCATTTTCGTTTGCAGTTTCCATGTTCCGAAAACCACACAAACATTTCCATATCAATTTATTACAAGCCGTTCTTCTTCCTTACATAGTCATCTCCATAGATACATATGGACATACCTAATTCTATTCTATTTCGTCCAGATTTACAGCAATCCGCTATGGATAGCTCTTTTCATGTCTATACAGTAGACTCGGGTAAACGTGTACTTCGCCAAACGTGAAGGTGAACAATTTTATGTGAGCTACTACTCTGAAACGTGAACAAGTCTTGAAAGCCCTAAAACATGAACGTTAAGGGAGGAATTCATAGTCCTCACTTAAGGAATACGGATTCCCTTAAGGAATAATTATAAAGGAATGCTTATTGGGACAAAGCGTCACTTTTAAATGCATTACCTCATTCAATAAAATAATTTAATTCGGAAGCCTAATTAAAGTAACTGACAAATAAAATATAAAGAAGTATCTAGTAGCTGCAAAATTTAAATTTATTTTTCAAATACGAGCGACTATGTAAAATTTATAAGGATTCCCTTATAGGTCAGTCAATTTATGATTTTAAGTCGCAAAAAATAGCTCGGCTCTGTTTTTTTGGGATACTGTTAGGGTAGATACCAGAAGTGTACCACCAATTTTGCAACTTCGAAAACCTATCCTAACCCCGTGACCCTCAAAAAACCTTAACCTTAACCTTTGGTTTGTGATTTCCAAAAGTCGTCTGCTTGATTCTCAAAGCTAATAAAACCTTCTTTAATTTGAGTCCAGCTTTGTAGGTGCAAAGGATCTGAAAATACTCGTACAGCACTTTAAACATTGTTTTTTTTTTGTAAAAAAGTTAGAAATGCTGTATCTTGGGATCCTTTGTACCTACAAAGCTGGCGTTGCTCTCAAACTAAAGAAAATTTTGTTAGCTTTAAAAGTGCAGTGGACGACTTTCTTGTGTCTTACAGGCCTTCTACATCTGCAACTTCGTTGCCAACCTAGGTTGCAGGTACCTAACTACACACTTGCAACATTCCGGCAACCACGCCATTCACGTTCCTGCAACCTGGTACTGCAACCTGCACCATGCCTACAAATCACTTATTTTCCGGTTTTTTTTTGCGTGTTATCAACTAAGGTTGGCAACCAAGTTGCAGGTGTATAAGGGCTGTAAACCACTTGTGGAAAATAGAGAATCGACTGCACCCTCGTCCCATTACGTATACGGTTTCTCGCAATGCCTCCTAATTTGACCACAGTTTTTCAGTCGACCTCTATGCATTCAGATTCAGAGAACTAGCGTGAAATTTTGTCGGCCTGTTTGCATCGACCAGTAACATAGGTACGCTCTCCAAGTACTGCTCCCTTTCAACAGCTTTGGTTTTCACAATTTGGTTTGCAGAATTTTGGACAAGAACTTGACTGTGGAATGCTCTTGATACCGCCATCCGCGGCAACGATATTGTCTAAATAGATGAATTAATATTTATGGGGGAGTTAAATTCCCTTTCAGACTAAAGGTACGTTGTCCTCGACGCGGCCGCACGACAGCGACTCGCTCATTCCATATAAAAACTCGTTTTTAAAATGAGAGAGAAACGAGTTTTTATGGAATGAGCGAGTCGCTGTCGTGCGACCGCGTCGAGGACAACGTACGTAAGCTGGACTCAAATTTAGCACTTTGGTCTTGTTTAATTTTTTCTTTAAGTCGACTGCATTTGACTTCTTCTCGAGATCCAGAGCTATAACGATCAGATCGTTGATTTTGTGCGAGAGTACTTAATTGTCAGAACTTCATCATGCAAGCTATACGGCGTCCCGGCAACTTAAGTCGAATGAGCAAAAAACTACCATCAGAATGGAATCCTGGCCAACTTCGGTTTAAACTTTACTGTGGGATTCCGTTCTGGGGAGGGTTAGCTAGGACTCCCGATGTTATTGTAGAAGTGTAGAGGAGCAGCTGAGTTGAGCAGCTAAAGAGGGCTCTCAGTGGAATAACTGAGCGCTTGGGCTCCTATTTGGAAAAGGAAAAACAGCTTAAGAGCTCCATTGGGGACCTATTGTAAGGAAGTGGAAAAGCATGTACCCCTAAATGTCTCCAGCCGACTGTCGGATAATGTTTTTTTCTATGGATGCTGTGGATGTGAGATAAGAGGCTTCTCGGTATGTTTCAGCAGGAGATGCGATCCTGTAGAACCAAGCAAAGCCAGATTTCAAAACGGACATTGATGTCGCAAGTGGAATATGCTGCCCAAAAGCCAAAAAGAGCACTGAATATAAACGAGTTACGTTTTAAAAAGCAGAAACGGAGGCCAGTTGAATGTAATCAGAATAACCAGTAAAAGTCTAAACACTTTCAGGGGCAATTTTTCTTTAAATGGTCTTGAAAATCATTCTCGACTGTCCTTTCCTAAAATAAAAAAAAAAAAAACAATCATGAATGGGTACTCGTTTAACATCTTGAGTGAGTTCATAGTTCGTCACAAGGGGCGTGAGTTCGAAAAACAAATTAACTGAATTCGTTCACGGTGATCTCGAACCCGTGTGCAAAGAAGGTGCGGCCACTAACCATTACACCAGCTAAAATACTCTAAATTCTTCCTAACAATATTTTCGCGACCAACGATTTCAAATCCTAAGAAAATCTTGATATTGAAAAAATTTCGGGCTTGCCCCCCCCCTGACCGAAATCCTGGCTACGCCCATGAACGTAAGAACGCTGATTCTAACCATATGATAATTAAAATATAATTTTGGATAAAACGAAGTTAATTGTGCATTCGAAGAGGTACTTTTTGGGAAATCGCGATGTTTCAGTGTCGCATCATTCTATATAAATATTTAATTCCCAATAATTCGAAATTTTGTTGTTGTCCCTTGATATTCGAGTTATCAAGAGTCGACTGACTGTATAGTAAAGCTTAGGTAAATCCACGATACTTATACAGGAGATGCGATTCTAAATTTCCCAACGCAATTCTACACATTACGTGATAAAATTAACTTTAGAATGTCATGTTTAGAATTATCAACTGTTTATTGTTTGCATTTATGAGTTACAATTTGTTGACACATTTCTATTGTACATTAACGAGTACGATCTATCTATAAGCGAACAAAAAATATCTACTGTATGTCATTTGCACTAAATTTTGTATGTATTTTGCTCGTGTCGTGTATGGCCTATATTGTTCATCATTGCATGTTTTTTAGTCAATTACAATATTGAATCTGCATTGTCAAGTTCTCGGTTGGAGGGTTGTTGTAATATGCAATGTTACGTGCCCATTATATGCTCGTTATGTAAATATACACACATGAAAGACAAATAGACGTAGACACGACGACGTACACATTTATGAAATGAAATTACCGTGATTGACCGAGATTGATTTTTATGAATTTACGAGTACAAGGGGTCACATTTATGAGCGAGACGATAAGAATATTACTTGCATAACAAAATATTTCTAGTTATGTAATTTCTTTTTATTAGTTCTACAATAATTTAGTTTAGAAGACAACATCTCACAACATTGCTGTTGTATCATTTGCAGCAATCAAGGATTATGGGGCTACACTCGGAAAAAAAACTTCAAGGAGTACCTATATAAACAAAAGTTATGAAAAGAAAACGACGACGATTTTGAAAAAAAAATATTTTAAAATAAATCTGAGTTACGTTAATTTTAAAATGTCTATCACTATCAACAAATTCATAACAAATCTATTTAATTCGTTTTAATTTTAAAAAATCATTGGTACACAATGCAAATTCTACTATTTTCGCTTTTCTGGGAAAACGGGCTATTTCCTGGGAAAATAAATGCTGATTCCGTGTCCAGTGACCGATTTTACATAAGGGGAAGTCAGCTACGATAATGGGTTCAGACCCGATGCATTTAAGGGTTAATACGCATTATTACTTATTGCTGTTATAAACAGCCAAATATCACGGTTTAAATTACCCTAGCCTAGGATGACTTCACAAAACTCTCAAACCAGCTGAAGCTGATCTACACTCAGAGAAAAATCGTAAAATAAAAAAAATTGATATTCTTCAATAATTTTCAGATATGATATGGCGTATATACGTTTATTTTCAATTAAAAATTGATTACATAAATTCAATAGCGAAAAAATAAATACAATCAACTTTTTTTTTTAAATTGATACATGACAAATCAAAATTGTTACGTAGTCCAAGATGGACGACAATTTGTAACGTCGACCCTCGGTGATTGTTACTTTATACGTATATCCTTTCCAAAGTGAAAACAATGTAGTCAAATGTAGATGATATTTTATTCATAACAGACTATTCAAATACAACAACAATAAACAATAGAATATTTATATAATTATAATATGTATAACAAATGACAACGACCGTCAAACACGCTGTCCGGATCGTAGCATCCGACGCAACATGGACAATGGCTATTCGGCTCTCGTTCCTGTGTTCCAACGATGTTGGATGCACTGATGCCAAGAGTAGAATACTGACTTCTCTGGGCTGTGGCTCGCCTTTTATACTCTCGTGCTGTGCCTTGGCTGTGTGCTGGTGAAACGGGTATCGCTGGTTCAGTGTTGCCGTGTAAGCTTAGGTTGAGTGTTGAGTGTAAGGTTGCCGCTGTCGATGTTAGTCGATGGTGTTACAAAATAATGTTAACTTTGAAAGTGTTTCGAAATAAAATCGATTGGACTGCATTTAAAAACAAAGACGAGTTTACTTTGTCTGACATATTTTTTTATGGTTTCCATGATTTAAAAATAACCAACTTTAAAGTAAAGAATGATTTGGTACGCCATGCATTCAGGCCATATGTTGTAAATGAAAGACATTTTTCAAATTTTATTTAATCTGCGTCTTACTTTAATAGGAACAGTGCAAAAAAGAAAGGATAATGATTATTGAGGCTTTTGATCGAAATTATAGTGGAAACTCGATATAATGAACTCCTTTTCATCAAAGGAAAGCTGGTCATTTCCATAGAAAATCGCGAATATTCAGTTTTTTAAAAGGAAGCTCGGGTAGGTAGGTGATTAGTCTCCTATTCCTTATTGAAATTTGTATCGATGCCTATTTGTGACATATAAGTTAATGGAAAGTGGAGTAGGTCTTACTACCCCTACATCCCCAACAAACCTAAATTTAGCCATATCTTTTGATAGAATGTCGCGAAAAACTTCAAATGTGTGTCAAGTTGTAGCTGTTGGATGTTCTTATAAAATATTCAAAGTGCGCCAGATCCGACTCATATGCCCCTTCCTTCCCTGCAAAAAACATGAAATTTATTATTTTGGGCTTTGCGTGCCGTCTAGCTCTGTACATGAGTATAGGATAGGGTATGCACTCAATGCTATTAGCGCGATTAGAACTCGGTCTCGTTGTAAAATAAATCTTTTATATAATAGTTCGTTATAAACATGTTCCACTGTTAAACATATCTGGAGGCTTCTTTTGACTTATCATTGCTCATGGGATTCCTTTCTTGAAAAGTATATGGATTGGATTAACTTTGCTAGGATATGGATATGAACTGCTCCCTGTTTTACATATAACCCAAATTTTTGCATGTCCCAGGACATGTCCACAAGAATTACATCCATGTAATTTTTTGTTTATCGAATGTGGTACTCCACATAGTCTTCCATATGAATTGGTTGACCCTAGAACCACATTTTCTGAGGATCCTGACCGTGGACTTCCAAGACAATACTTGTCGTAATCAAATGGTTTTAGAAATTGGATATCAAGGCGCATCTTCTTGAGTCCTGGTGATACCAAGTATCTTACTAAGATGATAAGTACGGAAGCTCGGTTTTTCAGTGGCGTGTCGTAAGGACAAAACCAAAAATGTCAACAATTTTTTCAGCATACTTGCCAGCTAACAAGACTGGAATTATAAAAAGCAGCTACGCTAAGCCCTGACCAGTATGCTAGAAAAAACAAAATGATAAAAACGATCCTTCTAAATCGACTATGACAGCTCCGTTTACTTGGATCCTGAACAGGACTGATTAACCTCATCATCATCAATGTGGCACGATAGCCCGACGTCGGGCCTTGGCCGCCTGAATCGTTGACCTCCAATTGTCGCGGTTACGTGACCTCGTCCTCCAGTTTCGGAAGCCCAGCAGCTGGTGGGCGTCTTCACCTACGGAGTTCTCCCAGCGAGCTCTCGGTCGTCCACGCAACCTCGCTCCGTCCAATTCGTTGTGCGTTCATCACTTTCTTTGGCATGCGATTATCGTCCATCCGTTGTACATGCCCCGCCCATTGCAAACGTTGAAGCTTCACGATTTTCGATACTTCCAGCTCATCGTACAATTGATACAACTCATGTTTGTACCGGATACGCCATTGGTCTCGCTCGCGAACGGCCCCGAAAATTCGCCGAAGGACCTTTCGTTCGAATCGGTCTAGCAAAATTTCGGAGGCTTGTGTGAGGGTCCATGTTTCGCAGCCATAACATAGCACGGGTCGGATGATCGTTTTGTACACGCGGAGCTTCGTGTTCCTGTGCGCAAGTTTCGAATTAATTATAGGGAGGACCGAGAAATATGTCTTATTGGCTAGTTGTATCCGTCGCTTAATTTCGTCGGTTTCGTTGGCGTCCTTTGATAAGTTACAACCCAGATAGTTGAAGTTGTCTACATACTCGATATTAAGGTCCCCCACTGTGATGCTTGAATTTGCTGGCGTCCTTGTTTTCGATTGCATCATGGCCTTTGTTTTGCTTTCGTTGATATGTAGTCCAACTTCCTTTGCGGCGATTGTATTTATTTTTTCGTAGCGTTCCGCTGCTGTCCATATTCATGGCTCGAATTACATACTCCAAAGCAAGGTTGAAGAGCGTCGGCGCCAGCCCGTCGCCCTGCTTGAGTCCAGTACGAGTTTCAAATAGGTCAGTGAGTCGATTCTGCACTCTAACCTGCGAGACGGTATTAGTCATCGTCATCCTTGTGAGTCGCACTAACTTTGCCGGTATACCAAAATTCAGCATAATGTTATACAGTACACTTCGATCGATACTGTCGTATGCCTGCTTGAAGTCGACAAAGATTTGGTATACGTCGATGTTATATTCCCAGCACTTTTGGAGTAGTAGCTTCACTGTGAAAAGCTGATCGGTCGTTGATCGACCAGGTCTGAAGCCGCCTTGATACTCGCCAATGATTCGTTCTGCGTACGGATTAATTCTCTTTTCAAGAATTTTAGATAATATCTTATAGGCCGTACAAACTAATGATATGCCCCTGTAATTCTCACACTTCAGCTTGTCACCCTTTTTGTGGATTGGGCAGATTATGGTTTTGCGCCAATCTTCGGGGATTTCCTCGTCGTTCCATATTTTCAGCAGTAGCACATGTATAGCACTGGTCAGGCACGTTCCACCATGCTTCAGCAGTTCTGCTGGGATCTCGTCAGCGCCGGGCGCTTTATTATTTTGAAGCGACTGTATGGCAAGACTCACTTCCTCTACTGTTGGGGGTAGAACGGGAGGGCCTGGTTCGGCTAACTGCTCAAGAGCTGGCTCCGCGGGGGATGTTGATGGTGCATTGAGGAGCTCTTCAAAATGCGAGGCCCATCGTTTGTTGACGCTTTCGATGTCGCTGATGATGTTACCATCCTTGTCCTTACATAGGCTTGTCCTGGGTTGATATCCGTTCTTAACATTATTTATAAGTTTGTACGCCTGTCTAATGTTCTTACTGGCTAATCTTTGGTTTATTTGCTGTAACTGCTCGTCAAAATGTTTGCGTTTCTTACGTCTAATTAACTTATTAGATACTCGCCGAAGCTCGTTATATCTTTCTTTCTTGGCTCGGGATGCGCGTTGTGTGTATTGGCGATAGGCTTCATTTTTCGCCTCAATCGAGGCCCTGCATTCGTCGTCGAACCAGTCTGCTCGTCTGCGCCGGCCTTTATAGCCCACGACCTCTTCTGCGACCTCCTTGATGCTGTCTTTGAGCTCCTCCCAGAACTCATGGATGCCTAAATTGTTGATGTCATCAAGCATGGGCGACAGTTTTTCCTCTAGTGCTGTTGTATACGCAGCCGCCGTGGCATCATCAATCAAATTGTCAACCTCGAAGATCTTGGCAGGGTTGATTCTCGTTAGGTGCACCGAAGAGATTCTGCACCTGTAGGTTGTCTTCACCAAATAGTGATCGGTGTCGCAGTTGGCTCCTCGATAGGATCGAACATCTAGGACATTAGAAGCCCATCTCTTGCTGATCAGTACGTGGTCGATCTGGTTCACGGTGTATTCATCTGGAGACTTCCAGGTCTGCTTGTGGATTCGTCGATGAGGGAAGCATGTAGAGCTTATTACCAGGTTTCTGTCGCTCGCGAAGTCGATAAGTCGCTGACCGTTGTTGTTGTTTTCGTCGTGGAGGCTATGACCTCCAGTAGTTCCCCTATGCCAGCTTTAATTTCCGACTTTGGCGTTAAAGTCTCCTAGCAGCAGCTTGACGTCGTTTGATGGAAGTGAGTCGAAGAGTGTTTCTAGGTCGTTGTAGAACTCGTCCTTAATCGCGTCTTCTTTTACTTCTGTAGGGGCATGCGCATTAATGAGCCAGAGATTAGCGAAACGGGTCTTAATGCGGATCGCACATAGCTGCTCGTTGATGGGTTTGAAGCCGATAACGTGGTCCTTGAGCTGCTTATTCACGATGAAAGCTACTCCAAACTCCTTGTTGCCCTCCTCTTTACCACTCGTAAAAATAGTGTGCGAGTTGAGGTCGTTAATCTCGCTTTTGAGCCATTTAGTTTCCTGGATTGCAACTATGCTCAGCTTGTATTGTTGTACCTGATCCAGGAGGGCCCTTAAGGCCCCCGGTCTATTCAGGGAGCGTACATTCCAGGATCCGAAAGAGTAATCAGTTGTTCGTTTGCGGGGTCGTCGTTGTTTTGTATCCGTCCAATCCGAGGCTTTTGTTTCAGGTTTCTTGACTTGAAGTTTTTCTTAGGATGAGTTGTCGGCACATCGCTAAACCATGATAGGGTTTAATCATTGAGTAAAGGCTATCATGGGCATGCCTCGAAGATGCTGCTTTAGTGGTTGACTTAAATGTTTTCTGTCACCTATCACGTTAAGTAACCTGCAGATGTTAATGCAGCACTCAGGCGCAGCGGGTACTCGGATAATGCGGGAAAGTAACGCCCCGTAGAGAGACATAGGAATTGGCCGAAGTCCTTTTCCTATGAAACTTCTCCTGCATAGCTAAGGGTCCGCAGTTATGCCACAACTGAAGAAGATATAGGAATTAGCCGAAGCCTTTCAACCTTTATCTTCCCCCTTACGGGATTAACCTAGCTTTCATAAAAAATGGCAGTAAATGTCGTGGAAAAATGACATAATTTGTATGAAAATTTAGGTTATTTGGACCTGTTCTGGGCCCAAAAAAAAGCACCCTCATGTTGAAAGAGCTGATGATTAAAATTTTATGAACATATCCTACCCTACCCAAGACTAAAGGAGAATAATTTCATCAACTAAGAACGATCGGAATGTATGTATAGATATTTCTGAATATGCCCCAATGCATGGTGTACCATATATGGTACGTGTGATGACCCTAACACGGTCATCGCTTCCTCTTTTAATAATAAGTCTTATTTTTACACATTTGTGTCAACGAAGCAATTAAATCGGATGCGCGTGTAATGTCTTTGAACCGAATATTGCTTCGTTGACACAAATCGCAGTAGGCAATAAGAAAATGGGGAAATTGTTAGATTTAAGGTATATTGATTCAATAAAGAAAATTTGATCGGACTAGACGTGTTTTTTTCATTTTCTAAATCTTGTTGTGGTTGGTTTATTTGAGCGTTTTCAGGCTCTCTATTAGATTGTGATTTTTCCGATTCGAGCAAAAGTTCTGATATGTGTGGGGCAACTTCTAGTTTGAGTTGCCCCTTGTCGAGTTTCCCTCAGTTTTAGCTAGATAATTCTTCTTACTGAAACAATTCGATTCATCATGTCCTATTCTTGAACACCAGAGACATTTAATTTTATCTTTGGTCCTAGTGTGAAATACCTGTATTTTAGGACATGCCGAACTTTTGTGTCCGTATGAAGAACAACTTTCACAATATGGAGTATTTTTTCTAAGTCTGCACTCAACATAGGTATGATTGTACTTTCCGCAAAATGCACATTTAACTTGGGTTGCGTTTTCGCGTCTCGGAATTGAATTACAATTTAGTGAGTGTAGTTCATTGGAGTTGTTATTTGTGGGGATGGTCATTGTACTGTGATAGGGATTTATATTTCCGAAAGAATTAGCGTACGTATGATTTAAATATGGTGTTGCATGCGGATTCAAATGATTTTGGGTTATTGTCCCAATCTGTGGAAGACTAATATTAGGAGTTTGGTAAAAGTTGGATGAATTACTATCGAGTACGTTAGGAAATGTGAAGTTAAAATTTGGCATATTTTGAGAACGCATTTGCGAGGAAATGAACGAAGCCTGCATAGCATTGTCTGTGAGTTTCTGCAAGTCTTTTTCCGATGAGAATATGACAGATTGGCGGACAAAAGGATCAACTAGCCCCATCCTAAAAGCCAAACAAACTGTATTCTCAAGTTCCTTGACGAGAGCTACAGAATCGGTTGCTCGGTAATTTGCATTGATAATTTCCAATGCGTGACCCCTTAATTTCTCGAGTCGCCGTGCGAACGTTTGAATGTCTTCTGCCAACGACTGCCTAGATTGTCTTATTTCATTTGAGATGTTATCTAACGTTCTAGGTCGTAAATACGCATTATGAAATATTTTTTTAAGTCCTTCCAGAGTTGTCGGTTTTTGGGCTGCAAATAAATTAAACGCATCCCCAGATAATCTTGTGGACAGAATTGGCACATAGATTGCCTCATCCTTCACATCAATACATTTTAAACCTAATTCGCAGGCATTGAGAAATTCTGATAGTTTGCCCGACACATCTACCAAATTTTCCACGGCGAAAACCGGGACAATTCGCGATACAACCTTTGCAATGGACTCAGTAGACATGCTGCCAAACGATCGAAGTTCTTCAATTGGCGAGGAATTTCGGATATGTGGGGGATTGTTCTTAAGATCTCGAAACTGGTCACGCAAACCTTTAATTTCGAGATATTTTTTATCAAGAGTTTCAGAAACGTTGTTATACTTACTGCGAAGCTGCTCGTTTTCGCTTTCGAATACTTTCACTTTCTCCTCTAACGTCTTGATCTCCTCGGATTGCTTTGCCACCAACGTTTTACTTGTCCCTGGTTGTTTCGCCAACTCCTCCTCCAGCTCGGAATTCCTCTCTTCGGCTTCTACTATTATTTCTGCTTTTTCTTTTAGTTTCTTTTTTAAAAACACAATTTCACTTTCACAGTTTTTCTTACTATCGAACTCTTGTCGTCGCTCTTGTATTAATTGTACTATAAGTTTTTCAATTATTTCACCGTCCGATTTGTCACTATTATTTTGCGTTTCACCGATTTCTTCTTCTAATAAACTCCGAATGTATTTAATTTCACGTGTCACGATTTCTAAATTTTTCTCGATCTTTAAATAATATTTTAATTTCTCTTTTGTTAGTACATTTGTCCCCGACATTTGATATTTTTAACACTAAACTAAAACCATTTCCGCACAAAAACTATTATGAACACTAACACTACTATTATGAACTAACACAACAGTTCGTTAATACCGGCTGCGCCAAAATGTAATATATTTTAAAAGGTAACAAAAAACACGTCTAGTCCGATCAAATTTTCTTTATTGAATCAATATACCTTAAATCTAACAATTTCCCCATTTTCCAAAATTTTACAACTCAAACTAGAAGTTGCCCCACACATATCAGAACTTTTGCTCGAATCGGAAAAATCACAATCTAATAGAGAGCCTGAAAACGCTCAAATAAACCAACCACAACAAGATTTAGAAAATGAAAAAAACACGTCTAGTCCGATCAAATTTTCTTTATTGAATCAATATACCTTAAATCTAACAATTTCCCCATTTTCTTATTGCCTACTGCGATTTGTGTCAACGAAGCAATATTCGGTTCAAAGACATTACACGCGCATCCGATTTAATTGCTTCGTTGACACAAATGTGTAAAAATAAGACTTATTATTAAAAGAGGAAGCGATGACCGTGTTAGGGTCATCGCATCCCTCCGGGCTTTAAGTTTAATACTAAATTGTACATCTAATATGTACTACATATATATATTTTTTTTTTATACATATATTTACTGGTATATAATATAATTAAATTCATTCGTCTGAAGGTCATGCTGGATTCTTTTCGGGTAACACGTAGTTGCTTCAGCCAATTTGAAAATATGTACGAAGCGCGAATATCTGACTACTGACTAGATTAGCAGTTCGATATTGTCACGTTGTTAGAGCATAATTAATATGGCTACGACCGATACTGCTTCAGAGAGTCGCACGATGGTGTGTTTATGTGTTGAGCCCTTTTGAAGAGTTCACGATAGCCGAAATTGCGTGCTTTTGCCTTCATTGAGTCTCGATAATTCCTCTCTCCGCAGCCTGCATGCTTTAAATGATTTACGAAATCTTCCTCGACCGACGCTTCCAGGCGCATGGAAATTGTCTTTTGCATAGTATGGTATGCGCAAATTATTCGTATGTCGTTGCACCGCATAGTTGCTGGTTGGTGTAAGACTATAAATGAGATCGAATATGAAGTGAAAAATGATGATATATATGAAAAATGATGATAGACCGGTTAGAAGCAAAATTGGCAATAGATCCAATAAGGCGACATATCCGGATTGTTTTCTTTACTGTTGATGTTCGGCACGATGAAACCGTCTCTGTCGCATATACACGTTCTATTGTGGAAAACCGCCACCAAAGAACATATCGAACAACACCTTGGCCGTAACGTCTTATTCAATTCCTTGTGTGTACGTAAACTCGCTGTAATGTTATCGACTTTCTTGATGCAGGAATTCATCACTTCCGCGCAAATCATAAGATTTACACTTCCTTGCATCCGTTAGAATTGCCACAGCATTACTTACGGCGTTAAATGCTTCAACCGATCCGGGAGCCTTGTTTTCATCGGGATGTAATTGCAATGCCAACTTTTTGTTGGTTTTTTTTTTTTGAATCGGTTGCTTTCTTGGTCTCGCCCAAAACTTCGAAGTAGTCTTTGCATTTTTTGACTTTCTTAACAGCTTCCAATTGTTCGGGTGGGTATTCAGGCTCATGCTGGTGTTCCGCATTTGGAGAACCTGTTCTATTCTTGGCTAGCAAGTTTTTGGCTCGCGATGTTAGATACAATGTCTCAGCTTTTGTGAAGGACTATTCGGCCTTTTCTCATTTCCCTTCAATTACGGCACTCTAGGTACTTTCTACACAACGATCGGCTTCGTCTCTGTTTCTGTCCTTTTTGTTTACGTGGCAATCTTCCTCCGGCACTTGCTGCTGATGCGGAAATTGTTACAATCCAGCGTTGAAATTGGTCTAACGTCAGCGTTAGTTAATCCTTGAAATTCAAAACTACTTAATTAAATAATTAAAGTTAATATTAATGATAATGAAATTACAATGCTAAAATTTGCAATTCTGATTAAATTTATCATTTTTCGTTTTCTTAAGTTCATCGTAATATTATGGAAAAACATTATTTTTATTTTAGTTTCGTTTTTTTTTCTAGTATCTAACAGTATCTAAATTTAAACTTTTTTTTTTTTAACTGAATTAAAAGTTCTACAATTATTCAATTCTAGTTTAGTAGTGTCTTCTTATGTATTGCTATTTATTCAAAGTAAAATTGTCAATATAATCTCCTTCAAACATTCTTAATTACCTACTTAATATTTTTTTTTTTTTGACATTTTTATGTCTTGACTCTGGCACATAAATCGAAAATCGTCACGAAAATTGCAACGAAAAAGCATTACGTTTTTGGCATTACTGTGAATTTTGGGTGCCATTCAATATGCCCCAATGCATGGTGTACCATATATGGTACGCTGCGAAATAGGCGCAAACAATACCTTTGGTGACTTTTTTTTTGTCAAAATCTCAAAAGAATCTCAAGAACACATTCCAATTTACCCACCAGTATTTTTCCTTTTCCAAACAACGGTAAATTTTGCCAATTTTTTAAGCTCTAAAGAATAGCTTTTAAAATTTCACAAAAAATAACGTTCGTCCACTTTGACGACGCACAGACAATTCAAGGAAAGCTTCGGGAAGCCAAAATTGTATTTATATGAAAGATTGTTTTGTCTACTTTGAGAAAAAGTAAAAAAAAGAATCATAAATTTAATAATTGCTAGACTTTTACAGGAATCTAGCCATGTACCATATATGGTACGCTATGCATTTAAGGGTTAAATCGTCCGAGCAACAATGAAACTTTTCCGATATACACAGGGACGAAACATTTGTTTTTTTTATGAAACTTTCATGATGAATACCGCATTCAGAAATTCAGATTATGTTGGAGTGTCTAGCTTCGAATTATTTTATTTGGTATAAAAATTCTATAAGTATCAAATGAGTTGTATCCAGGTGAGGGTAGGATACATTTCAGGCAGCTCCGGCCTTTCGGCTAAACTTGAATTGGTTGTGAAATGTGTTTAGGCTGACAAAGCCTGCAAATCGCCAAAAAAGACGATTCTATAAAAAAATTGTTTGCCAAACTCTGATACAAAGACTCTTACTCTCTTATACTGTTCTTTGATGTTTTCCAGTCACTTAAAATTACTATATTTTACTCTGGACTAAAATTTTTTTTTCTTTCAGATTTTCCCATATGTGCTGCTAAAACTGACAGGAATGTGGTAAGTCGTTGATGAGTTGACTATATTTTTATTTTTTACCCAGACATCGAGAAATTTGCTTTAAAAAATGTTGAGAATGAATTACAATCAAAGGTCTACATGCCAATTAAAGATATGTTGTTCGTTCGCGCATTCGTACAAATCATCAACTATGAAGGATAACGACTACATTCTATCAACCTACTCCCAAGCCTGGGCTCCTGATTTCTCATTATAAAATGTGGTACGATTCCCACGATATCAATCTTTCCCACCATATACCTACTTGATCTTGTATAGTGTGCGTAAAGTTGCTGGCGGTGACTATGTGAAAATTCCTTACTGAATAAAACTTGTCTAGTCTGCTACATATACTAAATATTCTTGGATTGTAGTCTTTGGCTTATTTTGTCTTTGACTACTCCCTGCCTAGAACGAAGCAATTTCAATATTTTTTCCTTTGCCTTCTACAAGTTATAAGGACCTGTCTAGATTTTGTGAAGTATTGACAATATATACGAGTGCATACGTACATGTATACATTTGAATTTGTCTGCACATGTACATATCTGTCTGCTAAGGACTAAGTTTATAGCCATATGTAATAGCAACTTAGATAGGACGACATTCAACATATGCTATTATGCTTCTATGTTGCCCTTCGTCTTCATTCAGACTTCTGGGAATGGTTGTGTTCCATGCCATTGCAATTTTGTCGGTTTAATCGTCAAGCTCAAGGTAAAGACATTGGAAAATATTATGTGTATTATGCGAGGAAAAAAACGCCGGTGTAAAGCAAAACTGAAGAGAAGTGTCAAGATGTCAACCGACTTCTCGTTATGTGACAATCTTCTCTAGTCTGTGTTAAATGGAAATGTTGGTCAAGAAGTTTTTTTTTTTAACCAGAACCACTAGGATATCGCACAGAAGGTTAATGATACTTTTATTATAATGCTCTTAGGGGTTATTCAAATACTGCTTCGACAGTAGGCAGGGAAGCCCGAAAGAAGATAATGCGTCTTCCTAATTGATAATGATAAGGCAAAGGGGTGAAAATTAAGTTTTTTTGTAAACCGCAAAATGTCCTATTGTCGAAACAAACTGCACAAAATTTCTTTTGCAATGATACATTCTCTTAGAAAATTATACCCTAGACCCAAAAGTATTAGTAGTAGTAGTGCGACACGTAAATTAAAAAAATAGCTTTTAATTTACGTGTGGCACTGTCACTTTTGATTGAATACACCTAAGGTCTTGTCCATATACATATTTCCAAAAAAATGTATTTCATTTATTATTCATACCAAAAATTGGAGCGCTTGGACCAAGGACAATGTCCTAACTGCTCTTATTATTTTTCAAAAAGGCGTGACTGTAACGTCTCTTTTAAATTATGCCAGGCAGATCAAATTTGGATGTGTGCCTAGCCTAGTCTAACTAGTGTAACTTTTTACTGCGTATAGTGAGCAGCGTATTCGTCAATTTGGCATCAAAACTTCACTCCTTTTTTAATCATTAGGTCTAGCCATATCTGTACTGTACTATACTTAGAATCTCACTAAAAATCTTCAATCGGTTTTTGTCATATTGATGTAAAAATGTCGCTGAAATCTTTGCAATGCACAGAATGATATTCTAAGTAAAACCAAGCGAATCAAGTTAAGCTTATAAATTAAGAATGAGTAATTAATAAATGTGTAGTCTATAGTCATTACGAGATTTGAGATTGCAAAAAGTGGTAAAGAATTTTTTTTTTGTCACCAAGATTTCGTTGCGGAACAGGGTTAAAATCTCGAAAAATTCCAAAATGTTCGATGTTTTTCGGTTTTGTTGGTACATTGACATGTTAGAAATCGCAATTTTTTTTCAGGGCCGGGACTAAGGTTCAGAAGCTCCTCACTCAATAAAATTGCTATTAATTTCACAAACACATTGTGAATCGTTTTCCATTTGTTTAGTTGCACCTTTCTGTTAACTTTTTTCTGCTGGGTATGGCCACTACTAACATATTTGTTTCGCCCAAGGCCACACAAACTCTACGGCCGGCCCTGCGCACCATTATGCCATTAGACTCTCACTTTCATTTGCGGACATTCGTCAATGTTAATCGAACGCCAGTGTCTACGGTCTTTGGATATTCCTCCTTAAATACTCAATATGTATACTGAGCTGAAATACTTAAAATTTAAAAGTATGTAATCCAATTTGAAAACATTGCCAATATCTGAATGTTGCTGTTCTTGGATATTGCTACCATGACTGGTCGGCAAGTGCATTTATATAAATGCATAGGCGGTTGGAGCAGTGGCGCATAACGCGCGAGTCAATGATCTTGTGTACGTTACAGGTTCAATAAAAACCACCTAGGTCATATTGCTTCAGTTCAGCATTCTGTAGATTTATATGAAAGTAACTTAACTAAACAAATATGTATGTTTGCTCGAGTAGTTCGAGAAACTTCTAGACTCCCGTGCCTCAATTAGAAATGTAGAAAGCCTCCATGTTTTATAGAATAATTTGTATCCTTTGCCGCCTTCTGAGTCATTTACATTATTCAACTTATTGTACCTACAACTTTTGAGCATTCAAGAATTACCTAAGTGTGAACAGAGGTCGGTCAACAAGTTTGAAGTTGAAAGAGCATTCAAATAAATTGGCACGTGTAAACAGAAGTTGAACAACTTGTGTGAGTTCAACTGAACTCGGCTTACTTTACATTGACTATAGTCCGATCGAAATATACATACTATTTAAGAATAAAGAGGAAGACTTACGCCTTACCTACTACACCACACAGACCAGTGCCGGATTAACCACGTGGCAGAAGGTGGCAAATGCCACGGGCCTCGCGCTTTAAGGGGCCCCTCGTTTTTCTCAAACAAAAATTATAACAACCAAGATGCCAATAAAATTCTAAAAGCCCGTTCCTTTCAAATTGTTAAAACACGTTATCGTTGAACAGTTTACGCTGGGGTGTTCCAAAATTATAGCATAGGTTAATATTGCATAAAAATACAGAAATATTTTTTTCTAATTCATGCTGGCATTCCCGAAAACCTAAGTCCACACTGTTTAAGATTCACATTCTAGCGGGAAATGTATGTGCACACATCGATAGAATTGAGAAACTACAATTATATCTCTCATTCACAGTGGCGTACCGCTTTAAACGTTACGAAAAGTGGGGGCAAAGTTACTTGTTCAAAAATTGATTCAAATTCTCCTTTGTCGAATAAATATAATTTGTCTACATTTGTCTGTCAGTTTTACTAATTTAAATAAAAAAAATCTTGTCAAACTTACACACGTCATTGAAAAACATTTTTGTGAAACAATTTTGAATCATTTTCAAAATAGATAGTTTTGCCCCCATTTTTCATAATGCTTTGAGAGGTACGCCACTGTGCATGAGGGATATAATTGTTATTTCTATATTCTATATAGAAATGAGTAATCGCATACTCAGTCTTTTAATTTTTGTCAATCTAGAATGTGAATCTGAACCACTGTCGGTCCTGTATCTGTCTTAGCGTGTCTTGACAATATTTATTTGGCTTTCAGTAATACCAATCGATCGTTCCTAACACATTGTCATTGTACATTCGTCGTGTATTGCAAAGATGTAATGCTGGTATTTGCTAGCTGCTAGCCGCTTTCCTATATTACTAATAAAACCGAAATATTAATTTTAAAACTCCTTTAGTAGTTTGGTTAAACGAAGTTCCATAGGCCCCGCATTCAACATTTGTCACAGGCCCCGCGCTTGCTTAATCCGGCACTGACACAGACTATACGGGACCACGTTTGAAATTTACACCATATATTGCCTGGCGCTGGCACATTGTGCGGAATTAACACCATTTTACGTAAATTTTAACACCATATAAACAAAAATTGATATAATTTCGGATAACATTTATTATTTATCCAAATGAATTTTATTTTGAGCGTTTTATCCTAATGGATAAAAGAAAAATTGTATACTTGTGAACAGAGTTAAATAATTGTAGCTAACCCCATATGTACAAAAAAAATAACCCCATTTGGATAAATTTTGATTCGCACCGCCTGATTTTTTAGTGTGTATGCAATTCTAATAAGTCGAAGATGTTACTCGTACCTTCGGGGTTTTTGTTATATCAAGGCAGATTGCGAAGCCGCAATATATGTTCTAGCAAGGACACCTTTTTGTCCTTTTAACGAAGTTGTCGCGCGGAACTCCTGAAGGCGTAATGAAGTGGTTATCGCCATTACCCTATTCCTTCTCTTATTCCTAGATTTATTGACTCTGAGGCCCGTATTTATGAACATTCCTTAACTTAAGGAGACCTTGAGTCAAGGATGCCGAAATTCAATAAAATAAATGTCATTTCCCATACTTTTTCATATAAATCATTTATATTCAGGAGTCAATGCATCCTTGATTTAAGGCGAAACTCAAGGAGACCTTAAGTTTTCAATAGACTTGAAATATTATATTTCAAGGAAGGTGGGTATCTACCTTGACTTCAAGTGAGGTTGACTATAGAACATTTCAAGGTCTCCTTGAGTTTCTCCTTAAATCAAGGATGCATTGACTCGTGAATAG
Organism: Microchrysa polita; assembly: GCA_949715475.1. Taxonomy (NCBI): domain Eukaryota; kingdom Metazoa; phylum Arthropoda; class Insecta; order Diptera; family Stratiomyidae; genus Microchrysa; species Microchrysa polita. The sequence goes on from OX454420.1 coordinate 48,590,954, forward strand.
AAGTGATTTCTATGAAAAAGTATGGAAAATGACATATAATTTATTGAATTTCGGCATCCTTGACTCAAGGTCTCCTTGAATTAAGGAATGTTCATAAGTACGGGCCTGAATTTTTGAATAGCTTTAGTAGTTACTTCAAAAAACTATTAATGCGAAAAATTGCGGGAGACTGGACTAAACGATTTTACTGAAAAATATTTTTATTGAGTCAATAATGCGATTCGTACTATTGTTTTCAACCACTTCAGCTAAAGTAAGCTCTTCTGCTTTGAAACATTTTGTCACATCACATTAGCGAAAATTTTTAATCAAAAATTCGTCTTCAATATTTTACACTAAAAATCTGTTGTTGATTCAAACTTTTGCCATCACAAATTTATTTATCCAAGCAGGTGAATAATTTTTGCTATGCATTCAGTATTTCGATTAAAGTTTCTCCGTATTTTACGAAAATTTGTTCAAAATTGATCATAATGTTCATGAACTTTATGAGGTCCCAATTACTATGGTTGAACTTAATGCTTGCCTTGCACAACTTAACGGCAAAACTCCAGGGTTAGATAAGATCTCTTATCCTATGTTAAAGCACTCTTCCGAACCCTTTAAAAATCGCTTACTGGCATTGTTTAATAATGTTTTCTCCGAATCAATAATTCCCCAATCTTGGAAAAACGCGTGTATCTTCCCTCTTCCAAAACCGGGCAAACCTGCAAACCTAATTGATGGGTACAGACCAATCTCCCTACTTTCCTGCACCTCCAAAGCCTTAAGGCCTGAATAGACCTCGGGCGGAATGAAAATGAAATTTTTGTCCGCTGCGATTTTCTCGATGAAAATGCATGCTTACTGTCGTGGAACATGTCGGTAATGATGGGGAATTCCATAAGCTACAATCCGAATATGGTTCCAAAATTTTTCTCGGCCATTTTATGTATTATTTTTCGATTCCCCCGTCATTAGATATTTTCCACGGTGAAATGAAATGCTGAACTGCATCTCCCCGATCGGTTTTTCATGATACATACATCAAGTATAAAATCATTCACCTTTATGTTTTGCCATAATGATACGATTTACGAAATAATTTATTGCCGGAAAGCATGTGGGTGTATGGGCAGATACCAAAGATTCAAAAAGTACTCATCTGGTTACTTGAATCGAATCGTTTCGATACCGAGTAAAATAGAAAGAAAAGTATCGATACCAGAATTCTTTGGTATCGAAACAGAAGTATCGACACTTTACTTGTATCGGAATGTCGTTAGAGTGCTTCTCATACATTGATTTCCAACTCAATTATGAAAATAACAAATCCCAGTTTCAACAATCACATAATGTACTTGATGCAAATATAACGCTGTTAATGCGCGGATGTGTCGTTTTCGCAACATTTTTTGTAAATGCAACTTCTGAGTACTTTGCGTTACCCGCTTGAAATAATTTTTGACCAGTACAAAGAAAACAGTTCTAATTTACTTATCCAGGGGATATTTCATGAATTCTATTAGCATTTTCTGAAATTTAGCGATTTTGTTTGAGGATTTCAAAAATTTGCGAAACAGGTGTTTTTGTCGCTTTCGCAAATAGTCAAAAATGTTGTGATTGAAAATTTTATGGGTTTTTAGATGTAAAGTGGACATTGATTTTTAGTTTAAAATAGCTGTCGATTCGTTGCGTGTCGTACAAGCACTACATTATTAGTTTCATTATATGTTTCGTTTTCGACACACCCGCAAATAATGGGTAAGAACCAATATGGGGGGTTTGGTTTGTATGGCAGCCCCATGACCCCATGGTCCGATTTGATTCAATCTTACATATGTTTTGTGTCATCAATAGAAATACATTTGTGTGAAATTTGGTTGAAATCGGTGCACAAATAAAAAAGTTTTTCTTAGAAGAACCTAATTTGGGGGGTTGGATTTGATTGGGAGCCCCATGACCTCATGGTCCGATTTCATCCATTCTTACATATGTTTTGTGTCAACAATCGAAATACATTTGTGTGAAATTTCGTTGAAATTGGTGCACAAATAAAAAAGTTTTTCTTAGAAGAACCTAATTTGGGGGGTTAAGTTTGTATGGCAGCCCCATGACCCCATAGTCCGATTTGATCCATTCTTGCACATATTTTGTGTTATCTATAGAAACACATTTGTGTGAAATTTGGTTGAAATTGGTACACAAATAAAAAAGTTTTTCTTAGAAGAACTCAAATTGAGGAGCTAGGTTTGTATGGCAGCCCCATGACCCAGTGATCCAATTTGGGTGAATCAAACATACAAACAGCCTGCAAGAATAAGAAGCACGTGTGCAAAATTTCAGCTTGCTAGCTTCAATACCCGCCGAGTAAAACGCGTCGCAACAGACAGACAGACGGACATGCTCCAATCGACTCCCCAAGTCACGCTGATCATATATGTATACTTTTTATATGGTCGGAGATGCTTCCTTTAATGCGTTACAAACTTCATGACAAAGTTAATATACCCTTTCACTCTATGAGCGAAGGGTATAAAAATAAGCAAATATGGCTCAGAATTGGATGCAGAACTATGATCGATGAGCGATCATCACATGAGTCGTCCCTACGAACACGTACCTTTAGACGGCAATTTTTTTGTTAAACTCGCTTCAACTAACGTCACACATTCACACACAAATTTTGTTTTCGAAAATTGAACACGAAAAACAGTAATTTGAATTCAATTGAAATATAAAAATTCAAGGTAGGTAACTTAGTCTAAGAAAAATACGATATTTGGTCAGCAAAACTCCTTCATCGCGGGATTTTGAAGGATGGTTGCTGATGGCCCCCAGATTATGGGAAAACGGTTCCATCGATTGGTGTTCCGCAGTTTAAAAAAAGGGGGAAAGGGGTTTTTTTCGTTTTTTTTTTGTGATTATTTAAAAAAACGCAAAAGATTCATAGGACGAAAAAAAACTACATAAAATTTCCTTTGCAATGATATACAACACATTGGAAATTTATTGTAAAATTTTGGGGGAACATTGAGCCGCTCCGATCAAAGACCCCAATTAATTCCCCCTTTGAATTTGGCAAAATGACATGTCAATAACCCCAAAAATTACTCGTAAAAATAAATTATTTAGATTATAAATACTGAAAATGACATTTCATTCCTTCAAAGTATCCTTGAGTTAAGTTCGCCTTGAGCTAACGCTTCCTTAAAGTATGTTTATAAATACGGGCCTTAGGGATCCATATAGCAAAAAGCATGACTGCATATAAGAATATTTTCTAAGACAAACTCATACCCATACATGATTTAATATATTTATCTGACCAAAAACAACAAAGTTGTAAAAGTTACCCCGCCAAAGAAAAATTCATCTGCCGCAAAAAGAATACATATCACTCCAATCCGCCGCTCATAAGTAATTTTGTTTAGGTGTAAATGCTGGATGTAATTTTGTTTTATAGTCAGCGCCCGCTCTAAGGGGGGGGCAAGCCGGGCAGTCGCCCGGGGCGCCAAATTTTAGGGGCGGCTTTTTGGGCACAACAATTGCTTCTTTAGGAAACGCGTTACTTTTTAAATTTATCAACTGTATCATTAGTTCTCTTTTGAAAGTTGTGTTTTAAAGATTCAAGGTTCTTGCTAGGTTTTGAAGTGCCCATACAATTGATATACGAAGTACTGCATTTAGAATCTTAAAATGTTTAGTGAGATTTGCCTAAATTTTACGTCTGTGATGCTTGCAAAGTTATTTGCTAATTAAGTTCTTCTTTAAAAAAAACTTATTGGAGAATGGTGTGCAGATTTCATCCTCCAATTGAAAATTAGTTTCTCTTCTTTTCATCAGAATTAAGGATTTGCTTGCATTATCCCTAATTCTTGTCAAAGGGAAGGGCTTCCTGATTTTGGAATGGTTTGGACTGCTATCCATTCTCATAAGGATAACTATTGTGTTTCTGATATTTTTCGCTACATGTTCGTTAAATGGTGCAGAAAGTGTCGCTAGTGGCGATAAAAAGAAAGAAAAAATCTTCTTTCGAGAGCTGATAGCATAAATAATATCAGTTGACCAAACCGAACAAATTACAAAATTGATCTCCCCAAAGTCTCTAACACTCCCGGCGTGTGTTGTCCACAACTTTCATGTTTTGTTCGCGGCTTTGCAAACCCCGATCAGTGTGGTTGCGTCCTAATATTTTTATTCAGTCTGTTGCGTCAGATCTCGTCCACTAAGTAAATATTGAACCTCCGGAGAAACCATAAGAAATTAGAAATAAGTAGTGCATATACGATCAGCACATAAAAGCGTTAAAAAATCTTCTATGAGAAATTTCTTGCCCAATTGCACCGTTTTCAACACAATTTCTTTTCGGATTGGGCAGCAGTTCAACTTTAATTCATGATTCATCAAGAATTGGGTGGTCAAAATTAGGACAAGGTAGTTTGGATTCCAGGAAAATGAGGGATGTACACATTGCCACAGCCGCAATAGCAGTCCTCCTTAATATGTTTCCGGACATGCTAATATCAGGATTTGGCTAGGCTCTGCCGATTTAGCTAGCTCTAACCTTATTCTCTATAACAACTCGCGAACTGATGCCATTAAGAAAATAAGCCACCCATGTTTAAACCACTGAAGAGACTCGCCCACGAAGAGAAACTAATTTATGTTTATCCGCTCCACCATTTTTTTGGCATACCATTTTCGAGAGCGGAGTTTTCTAAAATGTGTTGTCGTGTTGAGTGTTTTTGAGAAAAACAAATGCTCCCATTAATTTTCAATTTCTTACGTCATTCCAAATTCCGCAAGGTTTAACATCCCTATATTTTTTCTCGGTGGTGAATAGCATGTGCTCGGGAAATTCAATACTTAGCTTTAATTTTGTAATTTCAAACAAACTCTCTAGAAGGCCTTGCTGAACTGAACTGAATTACGCTTAAGAGTATGAATGATGGCGGAACTGGTTTCTACTACATACTATCTGGGCTTTCTCAGTGGGTATTCTCTGAATTACTATAGCGTTGGTTCGAAATCCCACTGTGACTATGCATTTTTGTGTTGATATGTGATACTACGGCAGCCATTGTGGAACCGATGTGTTACAACGACCATGAGCTGCCAAAATCACACGATTCAAGAATAAAAAGTCTCTTAAATCGCTTCTACAACAACAACAACAACATAACATGTGTTATCTACTATCAATCTGCCTGGTACTTCACCTAAGGGGCGGCAATTTCTCCTCTTGCCCGGGGCGGCGTAAGTGCTAGAGCGGGCGCTGTTTATAGTTCAGTAATATCGTGTCGATTTAGTACCAATCCGTGAAAAAAATACAGAAGTTTTTTTCTCACTCTTTCTTTATGTATTATGGGGCGCTGATTCCGATTATGATCTTTGCACCCTAAAAAAAGTGCCGCAACCTTTAAAAAAGGGGGGAAAGGGGGGCATTTTTTCGTTTTTTTTTGCGATTATTTCAAAAACGGTAGGAGATACAGAAAAATGGTCTGAGGACGAAAAAAACCAAATAAAATTATCTTTGCAATGATATATAACACATTAGAGTTTAATTGAATATTTCGGCGTTAGAATAGAACATAAATTAGAATATTTTCATTTTAGACCTTTTTTAAAAGCTCCATAACTTTTGAAAGAACGCCAGCTCATCCGTATAATTTTATATAAGTACTCACAACAAGTTTAAGATAATTTTAACGTAAACATTGAGTCGCTCTATTAGGTGTAAATGCTGGAGAAGTTTAAATGTACAGGACTATTTCCTAAAGTAATTTGGTGGGAGCCGTCAAAGTGGCACTGAGTAAAATGTTAATGCTCCCACCAAATTACTTTGAGAAGTAGTCCTGTACATTTAAACTTCTCCAGCATTATCTAAATTTGCATCGTGCCTAAAACAATATAAAGACAATTAGTTGATAATAAGTTATATTGCCAGGAATATAGTTCTAGAAGGTACAAAAAATGGAGGTCAGTCACTTTTCGCGTATCGCCTTACAGAATTTCGACGTTAAAATTTAAATGTTTGCTCGTTTTCTACAACTTTAAGAGTGGTTTTTTAAACCAAGATACAATATAATTAGAGGTACGGAGATTTCTCAAATAAAAAAAACAGGAATTTCGCATAAGCTAATTTCGAATATAGGAAATTTCGAAGAAATTCGCAAACATACATGTTGGTATTGTTAAACACCAAATACAACTGGAGAGGCGCCAAGTAAATCATACTCCGAATTCAGCTGTGGAGAAATGTTTTTGATATCAATAAGTAGTATAACGCTCCTCCTGGAATTATGGTAAAAAAAGAAACTGCTGAAGCAGAAGAAAGCCAATATTTGTATGCTTTTCTCTTTCTTAAGGTTGCCATAGACAGTGCGATTAATTCAACAGTCAAAGTTCATTTCTGTCGAGAAAGCACATTTTCTGTGGAGAAAGCTCATTTTCTCTAGAGAATTCGGTAGTGGAAACTAAAAAAATGAGCTTTCTCCACAGAAATGAGCTTTGATTGATTCGCATCTATTTCGTAAAAACGAAATTTCCGTATCTCTAGTTATAATGTAATCGAAAAATGATATGCTTAGTACTTAGTATGAGTTCCAGGCCGAGGGAATTATTGAAAAATTAAATATTTATAGGCGCCACTGATCGATCGGCCAGATTTTTTTATTGCGAGATAAATCGGAATGTGTATGGGACTATCGGATTCAATTTTTTGATTTTACGTGTGGAACGTATTGCCAATGCAATTTTCCGTACATGCTGTCATAGCAATCATGTGTTCTCAGTTGCTATTTTGTGTTGTGTCTTGTGGACCGTGAGACTGTCAATTTCAGCTTGCCCGATAAATTGCCTAATGTATATGTGCTATACGGGCGGCAGATCGATTGTGTGATTGCCATCGATCGGCCGAGAAATCGTCAAGTTTGTGGGACCCTTTAGGCCTTTAGGTGATTCTTTGTCAATCTTCTGACCACTCAACCGATCATTTTGAATATCGTATCTTCTGCTGTTTGTCATAGAATTTTCAACTAACAACCACTTGTAAAAGGCTTCGATGCAAAACGTTATGGCACACAAATTTCAGTAGTCAACAAAATGTATTTCAGTTTGTTTTACTTATCTATACCATATTCATGATACTAAATTAGATATAGACTCCTCAGTTCTACCTATATAAGCAAACGTCAAAAGTATATGTATCTTAAAAGATTTAAAACACCAGCAATCACTTCAAGTCTTATGTACCAACAATTTTAAGGAATTGGTATATTCAAATATTTATTATTAGATCATCTGGTGACTATGTTAATTAAACGTATAAATAGTCAATACTTCTATCAACAAAATCCCATATTTGGAATGTTTTTATGGAAGTACAAATACACAACAAAAACTTAATATCGGAACACAAAGCGATGAAAAGATGGTTTTAAACAGCCACTTCTGCAAAAGATTAGGTAACAACTTTGTCAATATTTTTTTATATTTCTTGCTATTTTGCACATTTCTCCGCATACTTGAAATGAATTATGGAAAACCCGACGTAAAGTGTAATTCAACTTGTTCAGGTACAAGTGTTATTAAAATAACACCATCATAAACTTTCAGGAATATCGTCGCATACTTAAAATTCAGAAGGTGCAAAACAGATTGCGTACACTAGCCGGACATTATAATCACCGCAACTATCTTTCAACTTTGTAATAGTTTTTTTTTTTCGTACGAATATCTGAACGTGCCCAAAGTCGGATACAAGTACGTACTATTTACATAGGTACCTACGAAAAAAAAGTACAGCATTAACATTTTTAGACGGAAGAGAAGAAGAATTCATGTTATATACGTATGCCTGTCCAGATCGCTCGTTTGGAAAAAGAAAGTGGTCAGCAAAATTGTTTCCTAGTTTTCCCACAAGATTTATATGGAAGCGATAAAATTATTGGAGGTATTATCGTAATTGTTTTACTTGGCTTGACGGTGCGCGCATAGGTACGAGTACTTTGACTATACGCTACTTGTTAAATCTTCAACGACAAACATTCCGCAGAAATCGTACTGAAATTGCGTCTTTGAATATAGGGTCTTCGACTTCATGTTTTTTTTTAAAGAAAGTTGGCACTACCATAATGTTAGTATGATGTCGCGGTTAATTTTGACGCAATTTGCGATCGATCAAATTAAAGTATGATCGACTGTCCATACCAACGACGTCAATTCCAAGCAAGTTACGATTACGGTCAGACTACTTTCCACCGATTGAATAATCACAACTATTTGAAATTAGCAGGCAATTGGTGTTTTGCCATATTCGAAGGTTTTTGTGTAATATAACGTAACGCCTATAAGTTTGATTATGTTTGGGAAAAAATATGTATCTAATTGGAGTAATACATAATTGTATGGAGTTGAACGTACTTTCGTTGGTTGGTTTTTTATACCCGTCATTATGTGAAAGGGTATATTAACTTTGTCATGAAGTTTGCAACGGCATAGAAGGAGGTACCTCCGACTATAGAAAGTATATACAGGATGTCCGGAAACTGCCGCATAAACGCACTGGATTGTGATTCTAGATGTGATTTCCAGCAAAAAGGTGTACTGAGCATACCCCAATTCTTAACCCTTTAGCTGCCATAGGCATTTGAAGATTTTTGAAAAAAAATCACTTTCTTGTACGACTTAAACCCTAATATATCCAAAGCTGGACTAGCTAAAATAGCGAAATAAGATGATTATTACAGCCAACAAAATATTATCTTAAAAATAAAACTAACCACACTAAAATCGGATAAGAGGTTTGGTTTTTACAGAGCTTCAAAGTTAAATTTTTGTGATTTGACATCTAAATTTTCTCTAATTTCTAATTTAAAAATTGGCGCACAGTCATAGCATTATATCTTTTCTACATTATGTTATTCTAGCTCCAACAGTTTTAAGTCTTAAGTGCAGAAAACTAGGGTTAATTTCGGCTCGATTTTGACATAATTTGAATCAATTTTACCAAATTGCTTAACTTTAGGGGCATTTTAAATTGAATTGAATTCGAGCTAAAATTAACCCTAGTTTGCTGCACTTAAGGCATAGGAACACTACGTCATAGGGTTGTCATACAAACCAACCCCTGAAAATTAGGTTCCTGTAAGCAAAACTTTTTTCTTTATGAACCAATCTTAACCAAAATTCATCCAAGTGTGTTCCTGGCTTAGCCTCAACGTATCCAGGAACAGATGGAATCGGAACACGTCATAGGGCTGCGGTAGAAATTATTAACGCAAAAGAAGCTTAAGTTTCATTCAAATGTGACGGGTATTCGAATTTGGCCGCGCCCGAAATTAGCCTCAGTCACATTTTTTTCTTTCACGATTTTATGAAAATGATTATGCCGTGAGTAATGGTTTTGCGGTAGTCTGGCTGGTCTAGCGAGATCTAAGATCTTGGAAATAGGATGTCACTAACACATCCTGCGGCCTTAGTCCAATGCTGGATTGTCGCGCCTGTTATTTTTAATGGTTTTGCGAAAATTGTTTTAAGAATAAGGTAATAAATTACAAACATACGAGTACAGGTCTTTAAATGAAGATAAAACGAGAAAACGTCTAATTTCGGTGCGAAATGTTGATACCTTTCAGTTTTGAAAAATCTTTCTGGCGAATAGTTCACGACAGACCTACAAGTATGACATAACGTGACATTACTAGATAGTTTAAGAAAATTGGGACAAAATATGGCCATCGAAGGGTAAAAATCCTTCATCGGATTTTTTTTTGATTATGGTTGGGGATGGTCCCCAGATGATGGCATAAAAAGTCCCAACCGATTGCTCCAATTTTGGGAGAGCTATGGACATGCTGTTTTGACAAATTGAAATGGGGGGATAATGGGGGTCCTTGACTGGAGCGACTCAATATTTACCTTAAAATGATCTTGAACTTATTTTGAATACTTATGCAAAATTTTACCGCTGAACTAGCATTCTTTCAAAAGTTTGCAGCTTTTAAAAAAGGTCTAAAATGAAAATATTCTAATTTATTTTCTAGTCCGAAAAAAATCGCCCCCCCCTTTTGTTTAAGGTTGCGGACCCCCAATCGGTTGGGACTTTTTATGTCATTATCATATGATGCAGCAAAACAGCAGCAAAACCAGGACCAATGAACTTAAAATAAGTGACGTCATTTTGCTGTTGAACAGCAACGCTTGCCCACCTGTGTTCGTTATCATATTGTCCAACCAAACTCTATTGATCATCGCAAGGAAATATTTTGCTGTCAAAAAGTTCAGAAACCCATTATATTCTCGCTTTCATTATTTCACGACTTCTGGGCTTAATGTAAAATTATTGAAATGTTGAAGTTCTCTTTGGAAAGTTAACCGAATTCAACACTATTCCGTGTGAATAGGATAAATTTTGTGAAAAATGTTATATGATACAAATACAGATGCCAATTAGCAGTAAAAGGTGAAAAAGGCGTTCTGGATTGCTGTTTCTAACAAAAATTTATAAATTTACGGGAACTCTTAATTTTGGTAATAAATCAAGAGACGCGAGAGCGTCTCGCCCGCCAAAGGAAAAAGAAAAACAAAAGCGAACAAGTCTATGATTACCGGAGACAACTTGCTTTTTTGTTTGATCAGGCTACAGCCTTCCAGGCAACAGCCCCCAAAAATTTTTTTTTACCAAAATATTCCACATATCCTGTTCTAGTGCCTTTCCAAATAAAATCTTCGATCGGCACAATAACGGGTAAGATATATGCAATAAACGGTGAAATTTTCACCCTCACAGACTTAAGCGAGTAACCCAATTTCAGAATGAAATCTACAGTTGCAGAAAGACTTGCTTCTACTGTCTCTCTTCGTGATGGGATTTTTATGAAATTTGGAACGAATGATCCTCTGGTGGTCCTTCTGAAGAATCAATGTCTTCCATTTAGATAAGTGGATGGAATAACGGTAAATTAATAGGTTAAGTTAACAAAAGATTTCCAACAATTGCGTCTATCGGCTCATCGCATTGACCATTTTTTTAAACACACTGCGGAATTGGGACACCGGGAGACTAGGATCTTGTGGTAGTGGGATATTAGGAAATTGGGACATTAGGGTCTTGGGACATTAGGACATTGGGCCATTAGGCACAATGGGGAAACAGGGACGTGGGGACATCGGCATATTGGGGCATTGGGACATCGGGATATTGGGGCATTGGGACATCAGTATATTGGGACAATGGGACATTGGGATATTGGGACATTAGGACACTGGGAGACTGGGACATTAGGACACTGGGGATTAGGACATTGGGACATTATGACCTTGGGACAATCGGACATTGGGACATTGGGACACTGGTACATAGGGGCATTGGACCACTGAGACATCGGAATGTTGTGACATTGGGACATCGGGATATTCGCACATAGGGGCACTGGGATATAAGAACATGTGAACATTAAGGTCTTGGGTCATTAGGAAATTGGGATATTAGGACATCAACACAACATTGGGACATTAGGTACACTGGGGAAACTGGAACGTGGGAACATTGGGGCACTGGGACATCGGGATATTAGAACATTGGGACATTGTAACATTGGGATATTGGCACATTAGGATATTGGAACATTGGGATACTGGGACATTAGGGCACTGAGATACAGGGACATTGGGGCACTGGGATATTAGGACATTAGGCTATTGGGACCTTGGGACACTTGGTATACTGCGACATTGGGACACTGACCACTGGTACATTAGGACATTGGGCCATTGGGATATTATCACATTAGGATACTGGGACATTTGGGACATTGGGGTACTGGGATATTAGGAAATTGGGACATTAGGACCTTGGGACATTAGGACAGTTAAACATTGGGATATTAGGACATTAGGTGGGAGACTGGGACATTGGGATATTCCGATACTGGGACATTGGGACACTAGGGTAGTGGGACATTCGGACATTAAACCATTGGGGCTCTGTGATATTTGCACATTGGGACAATAGGACCTAAATTGGGACACTGGGACATCAGGATATTGGGACATTGGCACATTAGGATATTAGGACATTGGGACACTGGGATATTAGAACATTGGGACATGAGGACACTGTGACAATGGACCTTAGGGCATTAGGACATTGGAATATTGGGACACTGTGACATTGGGACAATGTGACATTGGGACACTGGGTCAGGGGGCATTAAGACAGATCAGTAACAGAACGTTAACAAAGCGTTGGCAAGGCAACAACAGAGCGTTAGCAGATCGTTAACAGAGTGTTAACAGAAAATTAACAGAGCCTTAACAGAACGTTAACAGAACGTAAACCGAGTAATAAAAGAAAGGTAACAGACCGTTTACAGAGCGTTAGCCGAATGATTAAAGAGAATTAAGAGAACATTAACAGAACGTTAACAGAGCATTAACGAAAAGATAATAGAGTTTTAAGAGAACGTTAATAGAGCATTAACAGAGTTAACAAAAAATTAACAGAATGTTAGCAGAGCCATAACACAAAGATAACACAAATCTATTGTGCACAAAATACATATTAATAAACTGTACCCATTTCATCCCAAAATTATTTTTAAAAAAGCTCAGCAACAGCCATTTGCGGCGTATTTGCAATTGCGTTTGCAGTATCTATTTATTTAAAAAAAAAACCCTGTGAATATAACTTATGATATTAAATTTATGGAATATGCTGAACAAAAAACTATTGAAACTTTTCCCAAAACAAAAATATTAGTTGGCTATTTAAGTATGCAAAAATATATGATATCTGACCAAAAACAACAAAGTTGTAAAAGTTACCCCGCCAAAGAAAAATTCATCTGCCGCAAAAAGAATACATATCACTCCAATCCGCTACTCATATCTAACTTTGTTTGCTGGATGTAGTTTTGTTTTAGGTGTAAATGCTGGAGAAGTTTAAATGTACAGGACTACTTCTTAAATTAATTTGGAGGGAGCCGTCAAAGTGGCACTGAATAAAATGTTAAAGCTCCCACCAAATTACTTTAAGAAGTAGTCCTGTACATTTAAACCTCTCCAGCATTTACACTTAAAACAGAAGTACATCCAGCAAACAAAATTAGATATGAGCAGCGGATTGGAGTGATATGTATTCTTTTTGCGGCAGATGAATTTTTCTTTGGCGGGGTAACTTTTACAACTTTGTTGTTTTTGGTCAGATTTGAATTACATGCCTTCGACCTTCTAAGAAAATTACTGGCTACAATTATGATGTTCAAAAATCGTAATCCACGAAATCTTGACTGCGCCCATAACGTGTTTTTCGGGCTCACGACCCATAGGACGGACTATGATATCACTCATATGTTAAACTACCCATTTATGGGGATCAATAACAATGCTGAGCGTGCTGTTGATCTCAACACCTCAACAAAAAAAGCAGTCAAGATCTTGAAAATTTGATATCACTAACACATCTCCATAGTAGAAACGCTTCGCAATTGCGAGTGAAAATGAAGCACACCAAACCTGTTTCAGTAGAAGCGTTTCCCTAGAAGCACAATTGCGAATGGAGAAGAAGCGCTGTAAAGCTGTTACTGGTAGAAGCGCTTCCAATTTTTGCGATTGGGTTATTAAATACATTTTTTTTCTGGATGTAGCGTCAGGTCATATGAACAGAACAAGACCGAGCCTAATTTCGGACGCGGCAGAAATTTAGATCACCTTCACGGTTGTTTTGGTTGGGATTAGTGGGCTGAGTTTCTATGTCCCATGGCCGTTATCTATCCAATTTTAGGGTTTTTTAGAATTTTTTTTTTTTTTTAAACCCTTATGAAATCGATTTTGTCCGCCCGTCCGTCTGTCCGTCTGTTCACTAAATAACTCGCGAACGGCTGAACCGATTGTCATGAAATTTGGTAGGAATGTGTAGAATGGTTACAGTCTTTGGCACAAATACCTTAGAAGAACGTTTGAACGACTTTTTTAGTTTTTATCGGAGATTGACGTATGGGTATTTAAATCAAAGATCTAAACGAGTACATCGCATATCAGTTAAAATTTTCCAGTTTCGAGTAACGGTAAAAAAGTTATTGGCGTTTAAAGTTAAGCTTCCTTTTCGAACTCCGTTTTTCTAAACCGTTATAGGGGTCGATATGAAACTTTGCACAAAGATTGGTCAGTATGGCCTTATATACGTTAAATATTAAGACTTTTGCTAAGGAAAAGTAAATAACAGTAAATTTGCAAAATTTCAATTTGTTCGTGTGTAACCCCTCTTAGGTTTCCAAATATGAAAATTCTGCCAAAGGTTTTTAGAAAATTACATGGGGAATATGTCTACGAATTTTCACTCGAATAACTGTATTCTGTATCCAAACCGGAAATATAGCCAAGTAAGTAGGTATTTAGTAAGGTCCTTTCACAATGCAATGGAAGCCTCTTAAGCATTTCTTCAATGCATATTTTTTAACTTGATGAAACAATGAACATGAAATTTGATGGAAATGCATAGAGTGGTTGTAAGAGATAAGCGAGTGAAAACACGTCTGATCTATTCAACGAGTGTATTACAAAAGAGGAAGTATAAAGTTATGTTGGTACATAGTTAGATGACAGCTATCAGATGGGCTGTATAGTACTGCCACATACGAAAATATGCCTTCAAATTCCGCCTCAGCCCATTTGATATGCTGATACAGTAGAATTACAAAGTTACAAATTCCAATAATTAAAAAGAATTTCAATTGGCTCGATACAATTCAAAAAATAGCAACATTATAATTCAAAAGTTAAATGCATTCGCTCCGTTAATTCTTCATGTCTCTGTCTGGCTAAGTTTTTCGTAAGTATATCCGCTACGTTGTCCTCTGATGGGATGTATTCGATATCGATTTGCTTAGATAAATACTGATCACGTAGGTAGTGGTAGCGGATGTCGATGTGCTTGCTACGCTTGTGCACCGTCGGGTTCTTCACCGCGAACTGCGCACTTTGGTTGTCACAATGAATTCGAGTAGGATTGTCGATATATTGTTGAAATCCCAATGCGGCAAGTAGGCTTCTATGGAATGCAACTTCCTTAGCTCCAGAGCACATTGATATATACTCGGATTCCATTGTGCTGAGCGAGACCACGGCTTGCTTCTTGGATTCCCAGGCGATTAAATCGTCGCCAAGAAATAAAATAAAACCACTATACGACTTTCTATCAGAGACATCGGAAGCCCAATCAGCATCTGTAAAACATACAAGAACATTGCTATGATCGTTAAAGGTTAGCGTACCTTTGGGCTTAGACTTCAGGTATCGAAGAACCCTTTTAGCCGCCGTGAAATGTTCCTTGTGGGGATGTCCATGAAACTGTGCGAGCCTTGAAACAGTGTGTGCTATATCTGGCCTCGATATTGTAGCCAAATAATTGAGTCCACCCAACAGCGACTGATAAGCCTTCACCTCATATCCCGAACAGCCAAGGTCGGAACATTTTTCGAATATGGTACCGCTTGCAAATGGCGTTGGAGACCCTTTGCACTCTGACATATTCCATTTCTCAAGCAAATCTATTATATAGCGATGCTGATGTATAGATATTGAACCACGCAATCCATCTCTGCAAACTTCCATGCCCAAATAGTACTTGAGTGGACCCTTGTCCACTGCCTCGATATGACCTTGCAGTTCCTTCACGATGTGTTTCATTGTTGTCTCGGATGAGCATGCCAAGATGATATCATCGACATAAATCGAAGCTATGTTTATTTCGCCATCCCGAACCATAGTGTAAACACAGTTATCAGCTTCACATCTCTCGAACCCAATTTCACATAGAATTTGATTGACTTTGTTGTTCCAATTTCTCCCAGCCTGTTTCAAACCATACAAAGACTTATTTAGTTTGCATACCTTTTCTGGATATTTTTCGTCCACGAAACCCTCCGGTTGCCGCATGTAAACTTCGTCTTCCAACTCGCCATTCAAGTATGCAGATACAACGTCGATATGGTTGACTAACAACTTTTGGTGTACCGATAAAGATAAAATGAGGCGTATTGTTGAGTGTCGAACGACTGGTGCGTAAGTGTCGGTATAATCGATGCCTGCTACTTGTGTGCAGCCTTGAGCCACTAGACGCGCTTTGTACCTATCGATAGTGGCATCTGCATTTCGCTTCAGAGCAAATACCCACTTCGAACCTATGACATTCTTTCCCTTTGGACAGGGAACTAAACTCCAAGTGTTATTTTTCTTTAGCGCCTCAAATTCCGCCTGCATCGCATTTTTCCACTGAGCACTATTAGGCGACTCGTACGCCTCTTTGACCGAAATTGGATTCTCCACGACCGCGTGAACAAATTGTTTTTTCTGCAAAGCAACCTTTTTTAGTTTCGCGACTTTCCCGACATGCGACCGTTTTTTCCGCGCTACAAGCCGACTACCGATTGTTTCCATGTCTACATAATCACTATCATTGTCATCGTTTTCACAAGCCGCGCTTTCGTCCGATTCAATATTCTTTTCGTCACTACTATGAAATTGATTTTTGCACTCAACTACAAAAAAATCTTCTTCGACTTCTTTTCCCCGAGTTACGCGTTCGAATTGTTCTTCGAAAAATACCACGTCTCTTGCGATCACGAGTTTTCGGGTTTTCAAATCGAAAAATCTATAGCCTTTTGTATTAGTCGCATACCCGACGAAAGTTATTGACTGTCCTTTAGGTTCGAATTTAGATTTTTTATTTGTTTTGTCAAGCACGACAGCTTTGCAACCGAAAGTTTTAAAATGACTCACCGACGGTTTTTTCCCGAACCAACATTCAAACGGAGTCTTGTTTTTTAGCACTTTGGTACCCGACCGATTACGAATATACGCGGCGGTATTCACTGCTTCTGCCCATAGATATTGTGGAAGATTTGACATTTCCAATAAACATCTCGCCATCTCCACTAACGTTCGGTTGAGCCTCTCTGCTGCACCATTTTGCTGAGGGGTGTAACTCACAGTTAACTCATGAACGATACCATGCGCATTCATAAAAGTCTTGAACTCCGTATTAACGTACTCAAGCCCGTTATCACTGCGCAATTTCTTAATTTTCTGACCCGTTTGCTTTTCGACTTCAAGCATAAAGTTTTTGAACGATTTAAACGCGTCGGACTTTTTCTTTAGAAATTCTACTCGAATATACCGCGAATAGTCATCTAAGAAGGTGATAAAATATCTCGCACCGCCTTCTGACGTTACGCGCATCGGTCCACAAATGTCAGTATGGATGAGCTCAAGCGGTTTAGAACTACCCACAAAATTAAATTTTGGGAACGGCTTCCTATGAATTTTACACACCGCACATGTATGACAATTTTTAACATTTTCCGGCACTTCTCGAATCGAGAGTTCAAGACCGCGCACGATTTCAAAGTTCGACATACTTAGTAAATCCGCATAATTCAAATGACCGAACCGATAATGCCATTTTTCGATATCGCTTACCGTAGACACCATTGCAAATTGCGTATTACTGTCGTCTTGTTTCTCTAAGTGCGTATAGAAAACCCCGTTGTCCTCACTAGCAACAAGAACAAGTTTATTATCTTTTGTTCTTACCTCTGTTCTAGCATTGGTAATTGAAATTTTGTTTCCGCCCTTGAGTACTTTACTCATAGATAATATGTTTGTGTGCAGCTGTGGCACATACAAAACATTGCTCAATACTATATTCGTTTCGCGGGACTTCACTTTTACAGTACCGATTCCCGAGGCAACTACCCCTTCACCCGTAGCCAAATAGACTTTTTGAGAGCACTTTTTGAGGTCAATAAAAAATGAACGTCGCGGACACATATGAGACGAAGCTCCACTGTCAAGAATCCATATTTTGCCGTTAGTTTGGTGCTGTAAATTGATGACGTTTAGCACAACTGCGGCCTGCCCTTTACCCTCTCGACACTCCGAGCGTATATGGCCTCGTTTCCCACAACCGTAACACTTAACACCTTTTCGTTCCGGGTCTGGTTTCGATTTATTCCGAGTTGGTCTGAAGCTCCTTTTATTGTTCATGGCCAACACATTGTCCCCACTATCAATTCTTCCACCACGCCTCTGTTCTTCCTCGAGGATTTTTATTTTCAATTTTTCAATACCCGGCAATTCATCGCGGCTTTCGATCGCGACAACGAAACTTTCCATGTCGTCCGGTAAACTGCATAGCAGTAGAATCGACAAAAGATCTTTCGGCACTTTGACGTCAATTTCACTTAAACTATCCACGATGGCGCAAAAATCGTAGAGTTGTGGCGCGAATTTTTCACTAGAGCTGAATTTAAATCGCACTATCTTCTTAAATAAATTCACTTTCCTTGCCGGTCCCGTAGCGTTGTACAATGCAGCAAGTGTGTCCCACGCACTCAGTGCTGTCCGACATGCTTTTATATTTAACAATTCGGACGGTTTCACGCACAATGTGATAGACGCAAGAGCCTTCTCGTCAATCGCCAACCATTTTGCTTTCGATTCAGGTTCAGTTGGACATTTAGTTGAAATCGAGCTATAAAGGTCCTGCGCGATCAAACAGCTTTTCATTTGCATTGCCCATGTTGAATAATTTTCCCCATTTAGCCTTTCCAGCTGCATTAACCCGTGAGCCATATTCGAGACAATTTTTCGAACGCGAATCCACCGATTCTCCAACAATCGACCGACGATTTCTTTTCGCAAATAAACGGCGCGCTTTATCGTAGAAACGACCGACGATATTCTACAATATTTCTACCCGCGATACTGCTCGAATACTTGCAATACTTTTGCGCTTTCTGGGCCCATAACCCTTGTAAGAGATAAGCGAGTGAAAACACGTCTGATCTATTCAACGAGTGTATTACAAAAGAGGAAGTATAAAGTTATGTTGGTACATAGTTAGATGACAGCTATCAGATGGGCTGTATAGTACTGCCACATACGAAAATATGCCTTCAGTGGTAATAGTGTTTGCCACAAATATTTTTCAAGTTTGTAGGACCAAGTTAACAGGGTAAAAAAACGGTAACACTAGATTTACAGCTAATAATTCAGTTCATATATAAAGCCAAGCCATCCTTACGTTGGCGTGAGTTTCTTTTTGCTCAAAGGCCATCAGAAATCTTAAATCGAAAAATGTCTGTAGATTTGCCTTGGAATACTTTTATACAAACTGGGTAAATAGTAAATCTATTTTTGGATTGGTCTAATTAAAGGTGGAACAGAATGAAAGACGCTAGCCTTTCATTCTGGATTCTGTGCAAAATTCTTATTTATTGCTTATAAAATATATGAACAAAAAATATTCACTATGCATTAAAATTCTAAAAAAAACGTCGTATTGCGGGCGCAGCCCCCAGTACGCCGGTATTTTTAGACATGTCTCGTGGTGACATCAATCGAAATACATTTGTATGCGGTTTGGTCCGCATTGGTGCACAAACAAGTTAACAGATTTGTTCGAAGAACCTAATTTGGGAGGTTGGGTTTGTATGGCAGCCCCAGGATCCCATTGTCCGATTTCAGCGATTTAGATACATATATGTGTGAAAAATTTCAGCTTTGTTGCTGCAAAACTGGCAGGGTAAATCGCGTTGCATACAGACAGACAAACCAACGGATATCATCCAATCGACTTCCTTCGCCATATGGATCGATTATATCTTCTTCTTCCTTGCCGCGGTATTTAAACCGCTTCATATGGTCGCGTCGCTCGGCCTGCCATACCGTATCTCTCAGCCTATTTCTGCAGGCAGCTCTATCTTGGATCGCGTCATCGCAGAGTTATGCGTTGTTGCTTTTGACACATCCGCGTACTCTTCGATCTGCCTCTGATGTGTTCGTCAAGTGGAACTTGCATTTATATCGCCATCTTTGTGGGGTTCTCAGTCGGACATCTTTGAACATGGCAATACCAATCCATTTGTCGGTCTTCGGTGATTGGTTGATCTATAAACAAGCTGCCTCGGATTCGGATGTAGCTATAATTTTAATGTGGTCCCTTTTGGCTGCCCCAATTGACATGCGTAAAATGTTCATTTCCATCGCCGTAATTTCTTTCGTGGTACCTTTGTACATGCTCTAGCATTCAGATGCCTACATACATACTGATTAATTATAATATGTATTATACTTTTTCTATTGCCTTCGAAATTGTATGTCATGTTAAAGTGTGACATCTTAGTTGTATTTTGGTAGCCATTGTATCAATATATTTTTATTGCAAACTCGGAAAGAAAATGAGGTTCAAGACAAAGCAGCATGTAAATGGGAGTCTGTCAAATGTTCATGAATACGTAAATTTCCACTGTAAATGAAACTGCAGTCGATTTTTTAATCGCAATTTGCATTTGAGAAGTTTACTTACACAAATTTAAAGAAATGGCAACCACTATTTTATTATCCCACACCTTAATCAAGGGGTGATCCGGTGATGCATCAAAAATTCCTCAACCTCAGTATTCTGGTCGGTGTTCTTAGATTTGTCACAGAAGAAGACTGCAACCACACGCATACACGAGTTAACTGAACAAGTTATTGTATTAATTGTGACATTAAGTCTCGGACCAAGACCAAACATAAGTCAATTGAAATTAAATGTAATTGACCCCATTGACATAATTGAAATCGCCACACAATTTGTTATGCAGAAATTCGTACACTCAGCAAAAAATCATCACTTATATTTGAAGTGAAACATATTAAAAACAAAATTGGAACACATCAATAAATCATTTTAAAAACGAGGCTAATTTCGGGCGCGGCCGAAATTTTGATACCCTTCGCCCTCCTCGGGTTAAAAAAAATGTTCGGGCGTACCTATGACTTGTATTTAATCCCCCCCCCCCCATTATTTTCCTTCCATCTTCATAAAAGTTCCGTTGCGTCAACGAAACAATATTTATGTGGTGTTTGGTTGGAATAATTGGGCAAATCAAAATATTTACTCAGAAAATTTTATTGGGGGATGCGGGAGCATGGCCCCATAGTACGATTCCATTTGTTTTGACCTTTTTTGTTGCTTTGATAAAGAAACATTAATTCAAGGTTTTGTGAAATTGGTGTAAAAAATGTTTCTTAGAAGAACCCAGATGGGGGGTTGGGTTTATATGACAGCCCCATGACCCCATGGTCTGATTTGATCCATTCTAGCATATGTTCTGTATCATCAATAGAAATACATTTGTGTGTTTTTCTTAGAAGAACCTAATTTGGGGGGTTACGTTTGTATGGCAGCCCCATGACCCTATTGTTCGATTTTACCGATTCATACATACAAATTGCCTGCAGCAAAAAGAAGCATTTCTGCAAAATTTCAGCTTCATAGCTTTTAAACTGGCCGAGTAAAATCCGTTGCAACAGACGGACAGACGGACATACTGACATCGCCCAACCCAAGTCATGCTGATCATTTATATATACTTTTTATATTGTCGGAGATGCTTCCTTCAATGCGTTACAAACTTCATCACAAAGTTAATATACCCTTTCACTCTATGAGCGAAGGGTATAACAAAAAGTTTTATATTAAATTTAATATGATTCACTTTAATGATCTGTTCAAAATTGATTTAAACATCGATATAAATATATTCAACTTTGTTTTAAAGTTGTTTCATTTTGAAGGCTGTGTCCGGCACATGTACATAAGCCCGCCGCTATTTTGTTCAGTGCTAGTAATCTCAGATAGCTTAGGTGTAGGAAGAAGGACTACGAAACGATAGATACCCGGTTTGATTCCCAGTAGAAGCAAAGTGAAAAAAGAAAGTTTTTAAAAAATGGTAAAAAAAGATAAGTATAAAATAGATATATAAAAAAATGAAAAACAGAAGAAAAAATTTTTCCCCTTTTTTAATCTCACAATCAAAACATTTTAAATTTAAAGTGCACTTTTAAAATAAAGTGAAATTACTTTGAAAATAAAGTGATAATTCTCTTTTGATTTGACATGCATAAATTAAATTTTAAAAGTAAAAAAAGTACAAGAATAACTTTAATATTTCCACTATTGATTCAAAATGAAACGTTTTTGAATAAAACGTAAACGTATATGGAGCCAAATCATATTTGAAAATTTTTTAATCATAGCTATTATTTTTGATTTTATAACGATTTTTTTCTGTGTGTAGGAAATAGTCATACAACTAGTATAGTGCAGCCAAGCCCGGTTTATTCAAAACTAAATCGGATCTTGTGATAAATACGGATATTCATAAAAAAAATCGCAACTTGAAATTCGTCATTAATATGAATATGTAAATTAATTTCCGTACACATGCTTTCTGAGGGTAATGACATTAATTTTGGGGAAAATTTCCTAAATTTAGGGACTTTTAACTTCCTGGAATAATATCATTTTACCATGAATTTAAGGGGAACTTAAAAGACCGTAGGTGAGGACTAATTGAGGAGTTTGATTTCTGGCACAAATCACCATTAATGTTGTATCGGGTTTCCGATACTTTTAGGTCACACTTTAGTAGACTTTTATTAGTAATTGTTATAGTGACGTTCGAACAGATAAATATTTTGTTTTTTATTTTAGATAGCTTCTGAAGAGAAGAAAATGTACAATTTGGCAGGATCTCGGGATCTCTGTGTATGGGAGGTACCCTTAGTTTTGATCCGAATGAAGTAGTTTTTGGTCGAGAGTATAAGGGGGCTTGCCCTATTATTTGCCTGGCGTAATTTAGGAAATAGTTACAGGCATGCCTTCTTGAGAAATGTTAACAGGAGCATGGGAGGTGTTCATGGTCGGAGTAGGCTCATTTTTGCTATAAATTAAGTACATTTAATTGGCAGCATCAGCACCAATTCTTATCACTCTGCCTTTACTCTGTTAAAAGTTATAGTGCGAACTGTAAATCTCAAAAAAATCCACATTATACTTTTGGGTATACAGTATATTTTCAAAGAAAAGGTTGGGAGTATTATATATCATTGCAAAGGAAATCTTAGGACATTTTGCGATCGAAGTAATAGTTTTCTAGACATTTGTAAAGAAAGGACTTGACATTCCGAAGATGCCCAGGGGACGAAGCCAATGCCTCTACAACCCTGCAGGTTAGGAGATATCACATGCCTGAGGTAAACGATACAACACGAGGGTTACAATTGTGAGGAACCGTTATAATGATTCGCCGACGCGCACAGGTGGCATCTTATAATGCTCCGTGGACCCGGATGGCGACGGGTCCCGGCCAAACTAAACCCACACAATATCAAAATTAACCCGTCCTGAGGCGCCCGTGGCCGAGCAAAGAAATGTAGGGCGCCTCCCTTTAAAAAAGTCAAAATTCACCCTGGAATGGAGGGGGGGGGGGGTGCGGTTTAGCGCGTTACATGTTCTTAATTTGAAGAGCTTGGATCTATGTATGTATGTATTAGGGCAAACGGTTACGTGACGTTACACATTTTCGAAAAACAAAAATTTCCTCTATTCGTCACTCCTTCCCCCTTAAGGTGACGCTCAAATTAGTGTAACTTTTTAGCGCGTATAGAGGGAAGAGTGTGCAACAATTTGGCATCGAAACTTTCCTCTTTTTTTTTTGAATATTTGGGTCTAGAGATATTTTCACATACCTACTATACATCTAAAAACTGCTCGGATTGGATTCGTCGAGAAATGCAGTACAATTAACGAGCCGCATGTTGAGGTTTGGGGAGTCCGACATCTGAGCTGGCATTCTGTAAGGTGCTATTTAATATAAGGGCAAAAAGTATATTACCGGTAAGAAAAGTTTTTTTTTGTGAGAATTTTTTTCCGGCATTGGAGCTTGGAAGTTTTGCTTTTCTAAAAGAAAAATTGCTTCTCCCCAAAGTCAGAAAAAGGAAGCAAATGCAGCCTCTAAAAAGAGGACAGTCGGCCAGCGAACAAGGTTATTCAATGTTTGTGTTGTTAATGTGAAGTTCGATAATTTCATAATCCATATTTAAACGAGACCGAGGCTTATTTCGGGCACGGTCGAAATTTGGATACCCTTCGCTCTTTTTCTTCTTCTTCTCAGTACCGTATAACCCCATGGGACCATGGTGCGTTAACTCAGCCGTTTATAGGAAATTTCGAGTCAACGTTTCATTCGCTTAAATAAATAACAGGCGCGACAATCCAGCATTGGACTAAGGTCGCAGGATGTGTTAGTGACATCCTATTTCCAAGATCTTATCTGCTTTTTGTTGAGGTAATGAGATCAGCATTACGCTCAGCAGTGTTATTTATCCCCATAAATGGGTACTCGTTTAACATCTGAGTGAGATCATAGTCCGTCACAAGCTCGTGAGTTCGAAAAACACCATGGAACACGGTGAGATTCGAACTCATGACCCTGTGCACCGAAGGTGCGCGCACTAACCGCTAGACCAGCTAGACTTATTCGCTTACGGAGTGTTATATAATGTTGCAAGCACTAGATATTTCCTATCCGCACATTAAATTTTGGACCTCGCCGAGATTCGATCTCCGGACCTCTAGATTACTAGCATCGTAGAGAGCGACTGAACCAAGTGAGCGTGTCATACCCTTCGCTCTCCTCGGGCTAAAAGTATTTTCGGGCGTACCTATGACTTGTTTAATCCTCCCCCTTCCATTCTTTTTCTTCTGTTTTCACATGAATTCCGTGGCGCCGATAAAAAAGTATTTGAGTCAGGTTTGCTTGGAATAATTGGGCAAATAAGCAAAATTCTCTTAGAAAACTCTATTGGGGAGAAGCGGGGGACATGGTCCCATAGTACAATTCCATTTGTTTTTACATTTTTCGTTGTATCGATAAAGACACATTAATAAAAAGTTTGGTGAATTTGGTGATGCAAAAAATGTTTCTTAGAAGAACCAAAATAGGGGGATTGTTCGTACGGCAGCCCCATGACCCCCTGGCTCCTTTTCCTCCATTTTTACGTATGTTTCGTAGCATCAATATAAACACATTTGTATGAGGTTTGGTAGAAATTGGTGGACAAATTAAAAATTTTTTCTTTGAAGAACCTAATTTGGGGGGTTGGGTTTGTATGGCAGCCCCATGACCCCATGGTCCGATTTCATTAATTTTTGTATATGTTCTGTGACATCAATAGAAATAAATTTTCATGAGGTTTGGTGTAAATTGGTGCCCAAATAAAACAGTTTTTCTTAGAAAAAAACCTAATTTGGGGATTGGGTTTGTATGGCAGCCCCATGACTCCATGGATTCCATTCATTTTTACATATGTTTTGTGAGATCCGTAGAAACACATTTTCATGAGGTTTGGTTGAAATCGGTTCCCAAATCAGGCTTGTTCTGCTATCCGTTCTCATAGGGTGAACTTTTGTGTTTCCGATATTTTCCGCTATGTGACCGCTATATGGCGGACGGTAAGATAAGTGTCGCTAGTGTCGATAAGAAGAACAATTCTTCTTACCGTAATGTTCCCCATATCAAAATGTTTTTCTTAAAAGAACCTAATTTGGGAGGGGGGCGTTAGGTTTGTATGGCAGCACCATGACCCCATCGTTCGATTCCATACATTTTTACATATTTTTTGTGACATCCATAGGGATCCATTTGGTTAAGATTGGTTCATGAACAAAACACTTTTTCTAAGAAGAACTTCAATTGGGGGGCTAGGTTTGTATGGCAGCCCCATGACCCAGTGATCAAATTTTGGTGATTTAAACATAGAAACAGCATATGCAACAATAAGAAGCACGTGTGCTAGCTTCAATAACCGCCGAGTAAAACGCGTCGCAACAGACAGACAAGCAGACGGACATCGCCCAATCGACTCCGCAAGTCATGCTGATCATATACATACATATGTATACTTTTTATATGGTCGGAAATGCTTCCTTTAATGCATTACAAACTTCATGACAAGGTTAATATGCCCTTTCACTCTATGAGCGAAGGGTATAAAAATGAAGTAATAAATGGCATTATCATCTTTGGTAAAAAATATTATTGACACGATTGTTGCGCTTGATTCAAACCAATATAGCCTCAGAGACTCTTAAAATTTCGATAAAAGGGGAGAAATCCCAATTTTCTTTATCTCGTAGCAATATGTACGCCAAACGCAAATACTCGTATGTATGCTAATTTTATGGTATTGCTGTCAATTATAAACCAATTCACACAACAGTCCCCCGTTTAACTCTTCATAAATATTTTAAAGTATGTATTTGAATATCTTATTAACATCCGCGTTTACTTCAGTTTTTTTTTTCATATTTTGCGCAATAATCATGCATGGCATGTAATCATCCTTCAAAGATATCAAACAAAAACAAATCAACAAAATCAAACTACATACATACATGCACACATCAAAGCGTAATTTGTTAAAAATATCTCTCCATGTTTTCAATTGAAATTCTGCTCTCGTACAGTTAACAAAAAAGTGTACTACAAAGTAAGAGTTCAATTGCTTTGAGACTTCTCACTATGGCTTCGAATGGGTCTTAGGAGCTCTTTTTCATTCTGAGGAAGCAAATACGGAGGATTTTTGAATGAGTTTAGAAACCAATATCGAATCATTCCAAAGAACTACTAGACAAGCCCTTCTCGGAATGCCTTACGGTTATTTGTATTCCTTCAGTTAGTCAATATCAGGAACATAGCTCTCCATCGATAATATTTTTCAAGAATGCTACAAAGCTTAGAAAGGACCAATAATCGCCAAGCGATTGTTGCTTCAGTCGCCCGGAGGAATATTGACCTGTACTGAATACTATTTGCATATAATTTTATAGAGTTGTGTTACTTCACCCAAAGTCAATATTGGAAATACAATGTTATTTAAATTGTATACAAATAACGCGCAAGGAGCAATAATCGCTCAACGATCGTAGTTAATTAACCGATTCTGATCGATATTTGCGCATATATTTTATTTAAATATTAATATAGCTCCAAGGTGCTCCGATCCGATTGTTCAAATACGATCGCTGAGCACTGGTCGCCAATGAATGAATAAGAAAGGGTGTGGATTATATTCTTAAATAATAATAATTGATTTGCTGTTTATTGTTGATTTGAGAATCTAAAATATTCACTGCATTTCTCTTTTCTTATCATTAAAGCTTTCTAAAATCTATTTTTTAACTTGGCTAAATTTTCTTTTAAATTCAATCCCGATGCAGTGATAAAATTATGTTTGTTCATCAAAAAGAAGCAAATGTATACATACGTTTACAAATTATGTTCAGCTAACATTTTACAACTTTCAACAAAATTACTAAAACATTGGCTGTTGATTCAATTAAAACATATGTAATTTGGTTAACACTATAGCATTTCCATAAATTCGTTAGTAACATTACTAAATTCAACTGTATGCGCGCGCATATAATTGCTAATTGCTTAATTACGTGGTGAATGATTTTCGTTACGTTAGTACTCGAATTAAACAATTAGTTTCAATTTATTGGTTTTTTGGTGAAAATTCACTGATCATCAAATTTTGCATGCATTTCAAAAAGCGAAAAATAGTCATTGTTGGTGCAATTCCATATTTTTTAAAAAGCACTTCAATTATGATAAGAAAGTTTTCGAACAAGTATCTAAAGCAGTGCAGTATGTATGTACTCGCATATATGTATGTACACAATAGTGAGAAATTATGAATTTCTTTGTTGTAAAATAGAAAGTCTAGTCTATGGGAATCGTTGAATAAATTAAAGATTTATTAAAATAATTGGCATACATGTATTGTTCGATTAAAGTGGCAAAGGTTTTAATTTGATTTACTTTCCTTGAATCGTGATTTAATTTTTATATTTTGTTTACAATAATAAATTGAACGAGTCAGTCGATGTCTTGTTTTTCATTTCTATCAATAATTTAAGATTTTGTTTGTTTGTTTGAAAGAAAAATTTTATTCTTTTTTAATTGCAATCACGTTTTTAAACATACGTGGCGACTGGCTGTCCAAGCCCAAGGAACACCATCAAACAAATCTACATTGCACTGCTTTTAAGTTTATCTTCTTCTCAGTACCGTATAGCCCCATGTGGGGCCATGGTGTGTTAACTCAGCCGTTTATAGGCAACTTCGAGTCAACGTTACATTGCATATCATTTCGGAGTGTATATAATGTTGCAAGCACTATATATTTCCTATCCGCACATGTACAGAAATTTTGGACCACGCCGAGATTCGATCTCCGGACCTCTAGATTACTAACATCGTAGAGTGTGACTCAACCAAGTAAGCTTTATCTTGTTGCACTGAAATTCAATAAGTCGAGAGAAGGAGTAGGATATCATTCTAGATAGATACATAGATGTTTTATTTGTAAAGCTGTGTTTTGTATACAATAGTAATTCAATAATTCAACTCATCAATACAATAACTACAATATAAATTATTAAAAACAGTAAGGGCATGGCATAGCCGTCAGCTCGATTAAGTTGACTTTTCCATTATAATTTTAATCAGTTTACATTTAACTTCTGTATTTATTATGTATTATGTATGTCATAAAATTGTTATAAATTTTATTTTATTCATAGCATTCTATTTTGAATGTTTCGGAGCTCTGAATATCAGAATTTCAAATAGAAAAAAACATGTGAGAATAATCTAGCCTGATTGGTGAACTGTTCAGTGCGCTCGGTTTCCAAACTCAGGGTCGTGGATTCTAATCTCACTGGCAGCGGATTCAGTTTACAATGATTTTGAAGTGAGTACCCATTGATGACAATAAATAAAATCAAACCTCTACAAAAAGCAGTTTAGATTTTGGAAAATTCGATGCCACTAAGCACATTGTGCGGTCTAGGTCCAATGTTCGACTTTCGTGCAAGTTATTTATTTTTAAGTGAGAATAACTCACGGAGGTATTTTTTTTGCACATACGTAAAAACACATTATGCAGGTAAAGTACATACTTCACTGCAAACTTCTTGTAAAACTGGTACGCAACGATTACTTCATAAGTAAATCCAATTCAACAAGTTTCTATTCACACGACATGTGTGTGTATCGAGATACATCCCAATAGGAAAAATAGCGCTTCAGAAGGGCGAAAAGAGCGCTTCTCGGGAAGCAGAGAAGCGCTTCCCATCTCCATTCCTCTTCATGTACTTTTTAACATTGCATGTCCGCGGAGGGAAGCAGTTCCTTAAGATGCGCTTCTAGAGAAGTGAGTGGTAAGCGCTTCTAGAGAAGGGAGTGGTAAGCACTTCTGGAGCAGTGTGCTATAAGCGCTCCAAAAGAATTTCACATTTCACTCATTTAAGTGAATGAAATGCACTTTTAGAGAATTGAATGCGAAAACCGAATATGATGCATTGTATAAAAAAATAACTTCATATATAGGTTAAATTTTAAAATTTATTAGGAAAATATGTTCATCCGTTGCTTTTTCCAAATTATGAGTATGCTGCAAAAAATCACAACACTTTAAATTCAACAAGACAAATGACGTTCACTTTTCACGTTATGAAATAATCTAAAACAACGGTGTATATTCGATGTGTGCGGCAATCGTCGCAAATAGTCGATGCTTTTCTATTACGATCTTAAAGTGCTTCCTCATCATTCGTAAATATGCTTCCGTGGAAGCGCTTCCTCCGAAGCACATTTGGAAATAGTGAGGAAGCGCTTCTTCGTCGCTTCTATCGGAAGCGCTTCTATTTTTCCTATTGGGATATGAGTACTATACTAATCCATTACAATATTTTCTGCTTCTCCTTAAGCCTGTGCGAACATTTGCAATTAGCCTAGATATCACCTGAACAAGTCCCACGTAAACCCAAATCATTTGATCATAAACTGTAAACTGAACGGTTCTATACGCTTTTGTGACAAGTGCTAGCAAATAGATTGCTCAAGACGATTTAAGTGGTGGCGTTATGCATGAATACCTAATAATGTACGGTAGATAACTTAACACAGAACATTCTTTCCATTGTCAATATTCAGTAAAGAGGTAGATGTAGACGACTGGAAAAGCATTGGTTAGAGATGTGGCGAAGTAGTGAATCTATGTCATATTTGTCGAACAACATATTTGGCCGATTACGATTGCAAATTTAACGATTGGCAAACCTCATACCACGGATATGCTCTACAGTAGAGGGCAGTAGTTTAAGCTGATCAGACGTACAGCATTTTGCTGTACAGTACCGCTTTTTGACCTGTCGTACAGCATTAGTAAATGAACAGCAAAATGTACAGCAATCCGAACGCCACACAAAGAAACCTAATAAGCTCTTCTGTAACCCGGGTGATCAGTCTTGTCTGTTTAAGCAAGATAATCGCACTTTCATTTGGCGAACGTTCATTTTCGATAACTCGGGTGGTTGATCTTTCAGAAATTTAAGGTATTTGTAGAGCTACTAGCTCCTCACATTTCCTCCATATTTTAAAGTCCTACCTATTCGTGTTCGACAGTTACAGCTGCTCAAATCGCAATATTGAAATTTAGCAAATTTGTGGAGCACCGCATATTTTGGTGAAAATTTCAATGCTCTAGCTCTCAAGATTAGAAGGTACAACCGCCGAAAGATGCAATTTAAGGTGCAAACTTAGAGTCCTGTACTCCTGACCGATATTTAGCAAGATAATCGCGCTTTTAAGTTTGGCAATTGTTCTTTTTCGATAACTCGGGAACACTTTGGCCGTTCTTTCCGAATTTTGTAGTTTGTAGAGCTACTTGGCGCTCAAATTTCCTCCAAATTTCAAGGTCCAAACTACCAGTACTTTTGTGTTTTCTGATCAAAAATTGTCCATAACTCGGAGCGGAAAATTTTGAAACTTGGCAGAACTGCTTACATCAGGTAAAAATGTAAAGCTGCCAATGTTCAGAAGCTACAGCCATGGAAGAAAAAATGATAATTTTTCACAAAACGATGGAAAATCGCTGTACTCTATCCTATTCTTCTTTCAACCTCTATACGAAAATATATACTAAAGGACTCCTCGAAGATTTCCAGATAAAGTTTTTTCCCACAATATGTCCATAAAATTCAATAAAATGGCGCTAAGATCCCAGAGGCGACCGGCATGGCATTACTAATATAACCATGGAGTAATGCATAGTCTCCTCCAGAAACATCGCAAACAGGATAAGCAACTCTGCCATCGTTCTGGAGGTCCTCCTCGGACTCCGCTCCGTAGATGTGCCAGGAAAGCCTCACCGCTTAAGAATTGTCCGCCCATAACGAAGTATATTGAGGGTTTGCCTGCAACAGAATTTCGCAATGTGTACAGCATTGGGCCTTCGGGTGTCTGGTCACCTTACAGTCGTTTCCAACCTTATTCAGTGCAGTGGCAGGAATTAGTAGCGGTCAGGGTAGATTTGAAACGGCGGGCGGCGCGCGGCGCTGCCTTTGTCACAGCGGCCACTTTTGTGGTGGGTATCCATGAAAAACCGATCAACTGGATCAGACATTGTCAACCAAACTCATTCTAGTCTTATAAGTGACCCGGGCGACAATATAGACAAGACACTATTTTTGGCCTACTGCATTGGTCGCCACATTGTATCTTCTATTTCCTCATATTTAATTCAACATCTGGGAACTACACACAAAAAGAGATCCTTTATGTGATAATTTGCATTTAGAATTCAATCAGGTCTATCTAATATAGTATACAGTACAGACACTTTAGACCCGAAAATTCGAGAAGTAAGCAAGAGTAAAAGAGAGACTATTACACAAAGCACAATGAGGACATTAAGGTAGTATCGGGTTAGGTTTGGTTTTTGTAACAAATCTGAAGACAAATTAATCTACTCGTAGATATGTACGTGTTTGAAAATAAATAACGTGCATGTTGTTTTAAATTTGAATAAACTGCATTTGCAATTCCTTGAACATATTTATTTGCATATGAATTGACACAAATTGACAATAATCATTTATGTTTTCATTTCACAAAATTCTGATACGAAGGCATTTAAATTAGCTATACGATTTTTATCTAAAAACTAGAAAGCCTTAAGCTTTTAAATTGATTTGATCCCAGACCAAATAAGAAATCGGAAACAGTTTGATAAATTAAGCAACAGATTCTTTTTATAAAGAAAAACCACAAAACACATGTTTGGTAAAAAAAATCGAAAACATTATTCAAACAATATTTTTGTTTGTTTTAATTTCAGAGTGTGAGTGAGATTTATTTATAGGTACCACTCGCTTATCTATTTTTGTCTGAAGACTCTCCCATCCAGCTTATCTGTCAGTTCATTTCCCTCGAATTTCGAAATCGCTAGTACCCAGAAGTTGGTAATGAAAAAACGGCACTCCGACTGTCATTTCTACCTATATAGTCCTTGTCTTGTTACATTTCTGCTTGAAGCACAGTTCAGACGCAAAAATAAGATTGATCGGCAAATAACCACAATTTGTCAATTATGTTTTCGCCAAATTGTGGACTTATGATAATAACATTTTCGCACCGGTGATCCAGGTCGCCCAAAACACATTAAATTAATTTCGGCCGAAAGGTGTATAAAAAAATCACAAAATTTTTTCAATGATTTTCAGAGTTATTAATGTAATGCAATTTTCCCAAATAAATCTCAGTTCTAGGCGCCAATAATAGTGCAACTCTGGCACTACTGCGAAACCATTTGTGCAACGCGAAGTGAAATCAGAGTGGATGTATGGATGATCATCACCGTTGTAACCGAACCGTTTCGACCACCAACTGTAGCCTTGTAGGATAAAAATCCAATCTTTGAACATTCGTAAGCAAACTCTGAAACCGTTTTACCATCTACTCGTCTGTAGGTGTAAATATCGTGTGCTATTTCTTTAATGAGTTGCCTTTATTTTCTTAAAAATAAATTTTAACCCAATATGCATATTAGCAACTAATAAAGGTCGGTGTAACGTTACATCCGTGTTCAAACTTCCTCAAAATGTGAATAATTACAAACAATATTTTATTTATTAAATGTGGATGGAAGTTTTCTTAATTTTTCGGTTACGAATCATAACCAGCATTTCAATATGGTGTGAATTTAAACCTGTCCAAACTTTAATAGTACATTTCCGATCTTTGGAGATTAATGTCGCTGCTGATTCTTGACTCATGGGGGTCATAACAACAATCAACCTTAGAGTTTTTTCTTAGTGCTAGGAGCACCCTTGGAATAGCAGAAAACTTGTTACCAGCACATTCCCTTCCTCAATGTCGGTTAGATGACGGTCCTGCTGTGAAAACAGCATGCTTCTATAATCACTAATTGTCATCCAAACTACAGGATGTGTATCAAGACTACGTATAGTGATTATACGAGACTACGTTTATTATAACACCAAAATATTTCGGAGGAGATTGGTTGAACCCCTAAGCTTCCTACGAGGGTCCGCCACTGATACATGTCTTTAGACAGTATCTCTCAACGTTCAAAAATGAAGGAGCCATGTTGGGACCTGTAATGGTTATGTGATGCTTAGATAATGATTGATGTCGTCTGACTTTGGTATTGGGAAATTCTTGGTTACCAAGCCCTGTATTGCAGGTAAAAATGACAGCGATTTTCTGGATGCACAATCAGCGGTGGTCACAACATTTGAGTGCAAGATAGTCGTCTTTCTCGGTTTTGGCAGTTGTTCAGCATTCATATCACTAACGAAGGCGGTCTTCGTTAGTGATATTTTATGGGCCTTCTTTAAGCGCCTTTCGCCACTTAATAGACTGTAATCTCAAAATGCAGTCTCTCTTGGAAGCATTTTAAAAAATCTAGAAAATTTCGATTGTTTTCTGTACAATATACAAGGGGTGTTGATTCCAAGTTTGCCACGATTTTCCTAAACTCGCATCCGGGCTTGTTTAATCTCATAATCTAATCCTTCGCAGATCAGGGTTTGGCATTCGCAGTTTTGAGGGCTGATTAATGATGGAACTACAATATTTCAGTCCTCTTTATATAGACCAATACGGGATTCGTGCGTAGCTCGAAATAACCTCCTCAATTAAGTTTTTTAAGCATCGTGTTCCTTTTCCGCACAACGACCAAATCTCTATTGTCCGCTCGGAGATAAAAGAACTTCTTATGCTGTAGCTCTTTTAAGGTTTTCGATTGGCTACTACAATAAACGAGGATATTTTACTTAAAAGAAATACGTAGAGCCCTTGTCCTAAAACTGAGTTTTCGTATTCATCAGGTTGGGGGAAGTTGGGGGAATAGAGACTCTACACTACCAATGATAGAGCCGAGTTCATCCGAATTGCCTCGAACATTCATCCTACGGTCCTCCGAAATGAGTTGTTCTACGCGGCGAATGTTGTCTGGTGTGATCCTGGTTGGCGGTCGACAATCATGCGGCTCATTCTCGACGGTTTCGCGGCCACCCTTGATCGCTTTGGCCCATTTAAACACAGCAGTCCTACTCACGCACTCACTACCGAACGGATTGTGCAAAAGCAGAAAAATTTACGTATTCTTAACGCCTTCCCTCACTAAAAAACGAATGACAATACGTTGAGCAATGGCGGTCGGCACTTGATGTTTACTCATGGTCGTAGCACGAGCATAAGACATCCCTTCGCGACGAAAACTATGCCACTCTGTTCGTAAGGGACCCAGCTATCATATACTCAAGCCACGACCTTCAAAACATACATGCGCGCCATCTACAGCGTTTGTCTCGATCATATTTGAACGACCCTCGTAGCTAGTGATGCTAGAAAGAAGTGTTATATACATTTTTTTCTAATTAAATGTTATGCCACAGTAGGTACCCAAATCAAGGTCATAGGTCAACCAGGTCAATTTCAGCCGCCGGTAAAAGGTCAGGCTTTGGCTTTCGATTGCCGAAAAACTACTTACTTTAGAAACGTGTTTGAGTGCCGATTTGAAAGATATTTTTACATTTTTCATCAATATGTACCCACCAATCATTTTCGAGCACTGACCAGTCACTGTGATGAACCGATCCACATAGGGTGACGATTTAGGTACCGTTAGATAGGCATTTTAATTTCTAATAAAACTTGTTTACAATACAACGCAGTCAGAAATATATAGCGTGAAAACGACTGCGCATATAAACATGCAATTTACTGTAACTTCCCTCACCCCTTCGAATACGAAATGTATTTTTAAGTTAATGGGCATGCTCCCTAACATTCACAATGTCAGCCATTTCGTTTTTTTTTTTTTTTTGAAGTAAACAACGATTTTCTAATTCTTGTTGATTCTTCTACATAATCAGTCCGTTTTATTCCTTGTCTAGTTAGTGGTATATAATGGAATATATACTTTTTCGTTCATTTTTATACTCGTCACTATCTGAAGTAGACCAACCCAAAATTAGGTTCTTCTAAGAAAAACTTTTTTCTTTATGAGCCAATCTTAACCAAACTTCATCCAAGCTTTTTCCTAGTTTAGCGTTAACACATCCAACAGGAACAGATGGAATCGGAACTCGTCATAGGGCTGTGGTAGAAATTATTAACGCAAAAAAAGGCTTAAGTTTCATTCAAAAGTGACGGGTATTCACATTTCGACCGCGCCCTAAATTAGCCTCGGTCTCTTTTTATTGCAATTCGTCCCATTGTTCGAAACGATCGCAAGTTTGCACATCTGTCTGTATCTCCAATTGTCGGCAGATAAAATAAAATTAAGTACATATAAAAATCCAAATCCATGAATGTTATGCTAACCTCATTACAACATATTTGCCAACAATTCTAGACTAAACATCGACAAAATTCCATTTGACCATTCTCTTTTCATGAAATTTATCTCCATACTAGCAACACAACCTGATTGAACAAACAGCTCCTGAATAGGTTTAGATTGTAACTCGAAGCTGGTTAAATATGAAAGGTAAAACTAGTGACCAATATGTCTTGTATCAATACGAGATGTGTATGTATATCGGCACCGATAAATTCTACTTCAGTCAGTATCTTTGCGGTTAAATTCTTACGAAACCAGTAAGATAACTTGAATAGTTCAACTATCGTTCCAAGCTAAAGGCAATGCCGCCACAGTAACTGTTATTGTTATGTAGAATGTCAGCTCACCTGTAATGTTAATGTGAACATCGAGTACAAGTACAGGAACATACTAAAATTTACGTTGTTACAAAAATAAATGAAAAAAAAACAGTAATCCGCAGGATCGCGACGTAAGTACCGATTAACCATAAAGTCGACCTGTTTTTGCAGCAATTATAACGAAGGAATATAGGCAAAAGACGCTTAGCCGACATTTATTTGGATGCAGGTAATTTTAGCCAACGGTTTCAAAAAAGTTTACTTGTACAATTTTTTTATTAGGTTCTCTTCTCTATTGATACCCACAGTCAGGGCTGAGCTTAAGTCAAATACATACCACATCGTAACGTATAATTCCACTCAAATTATGTAATTCTCATATGTAACTCATTACATAAATTTATTTTCAAATCAAATGATCTTGATTTTTCCCACACTTACGGATGTGTCCCATAGGAATTTAATATTGTGGTGGTTTATTTCAACATAACTGGCAAAATAGAAAAATGACTACAGAACAACGAAAAGCAGTTAGTGCAGTCATATTAGCATTTCAAATAGAAAAAAATAGAGTAAGGCTAATTTTTGTTGTTTTTGAATCAATGGCCTCCCAGGAATCTACAACTGATTTTGCTAAAAAAAATTTTGATCGGAAAGGTCCCAAAAAGGACAAAAAAGGATACTCTTTAATCCTTGACCAAAGGTCGGCATGCGGGGTATCATATCAAAGGGGACGTCGAGTACATTACATATCCGGTGTTTGTTTCCTGTTTCAAGGACCCTCAACGGAATAAATCGAGCTTAAATGGAAAATTTTCGCCTTTCCCGTGTATCTTTCCAAAGCCATAACTACGAGAATAATTCAAGTTGTCACTACTTTTATCACTTTCCAGAATATATAATAGCTGAAGATTCTACGATTAAATTTGCTAAGAAAAAAGTTGATCGGAAAGCTCTAAAAAAGGACATAAAAGGACACTAATTGCACACCTTAGTCGAACGTGGGCATGTGGGGTGTCACATCAAAAAGAATGTCAAGTACATTCCATATCCGGCATTTGTTACTTGTTCCAAGGACCCTCAAATGAGAAAATTGGGCTCAACTTAAAAATTTTTGTGTTTCCCGTATCTGTATCTATCTAAAGCCGTAATTTTCCATTTAAGTCCGACTTATTCCATTTAGTGTCCTTGAGACAGGAAACAAGCACCGGATATGCAATGCACTCGACGTCCTCTTTGATATGACACCCCACATGCCCACGTTCGATCAAGGTGTGAAATTAGTGTCCTTTTATGTCCTTTTTCAGAGCTTCCCGATTAACTTTTTTCTTAGCAAATTTAATCGTAGAATCTTCAGCTATTATAGATTCAGAAAAGTGATAAAAGTAGGGACAACTTGAATTATTCTCGTAGTTATGGCTTTGGAAAGATACACGGGAAACTCAAAAATTTTCCATTTAAGCTCGATTTATTCCTTTGAGGGTCCTTGAAACAGGAAACAAACACCGGATATGTAATGTACTAGACGTCCCCTTTGATATGATACCCCGCATGCCGAACTCCGGTCAAGGATTAAATAGTATCCATTTTTATCCTTTTTGGGACCTTTCCGATCAAAATTTTTTTTAGCAAAACCAGTTGTAGATTCCTGGGAGCCCACTGATTCAAAAACAACAAAATTTAGCCTTACTCTATTTTTTTCTATTTGGAGGCCTGAATTGGGATATTTTGACTGCACTAAGTCTACTAAAATATGTTTACTACTTCAATGTCCGATCGGGTTATATCCGTTTATCTGCATTTATTTTTAAAATCTTATAAGCACAATGAACATACAGCTATATATCATGCACATTATAAACAAATTGAGAAGTTGCGAAATAACATTCTCAAAGTAAATTCGCATTCGTTTGTACGTGAGTGCATTCCATGCCCGTGGAAATATTTGTTGAACGAACGTTCAAGTACGGTCAATTGCAATGATCCTCTGGGGCTGGCAAATGTAATTCAACGTGCAAATATTCTCTATACGTTTTAAATAGCCTGTGTGCATGTGTAGAGGTAGAGGAGGAATGAAGCGCATAGATTGGAATTGGAAACGTTAATAAAAGGAAAATATGCTTAAAATGCCTGGTTCATGTAAATATACAACTCGCGAATTGTTTTTGCCTGTTTTTTTGGGTGAACATAATGTAAAAACTCGTCATCCAAGCTCGATCACCGGATGGGATCAGAAGAATCTTTGAATAAATATCTCTAGGCAATCTAGGAATTAAAGTAAAAATTTTATTTTTATTGAATACATAATTATTATCGATTCATAAATTTCATAAATTTCTTTACTCTAAAAGAGTAGGCTTGGTCGCCTATCACCTTACTGAATTAAAGCTCTTGATGATACTTTAATATTTAATTTGTAAATTTCATTGACATTTAAGTGTAGTTTTCATTAAATTTATTCGTCATTTCGTGAAATGACAAATTCGCCCGCCAAAAATAGGACAAATCTGGATAAAAGCAGGACTTTCTACGTTTTGGCAGGACGAAAGGTTGAAATTCAGAACTGTTCCGCTAAAAAAAAGAACTGATATGACGATTAGTTGTGAAGCAATTAAATTTCTTGTGTAAAAACAGGCGTCCAATTCAATGCGTAATGAATGCATATTATTTTACGTCCCTATTTGTCTTCTTTTGCTTTGCTCAAAACATTTCTGAGCCCTCAGAATTCAGTCTCTTCAGCAAATTATCATCCTCGCTATATTACCCCAAGAAATAGAGCCTTAAAAAGTACAGTTGGTTGCATAATGTTAAGTAGTTCTAATTTTTTATAGGTTGGTTTTGTTGATGAAATTACGAGCTTTCGACCTCAAATTCGTTGTGCAATCTTTTTGGAGCTTGTAAAACCAAGGGGAATGGTTTGGGAACGAATTATACTACATAAAAATACTTTTACAATTATTTATAAAATGAGTACACTAGACTTTTTAGTTTACTCTGGAAATACTTGTCGAATCGGCGTGGCGGAATCTCTTAAGGTAATTTTTAAATTTTAATTCCAAACTTGAGTTCGAAAACGAGAAAAAATTGTACCCCGGATACCCAGTCAGCGTGGTAGAAACACTAAGACAATTTTAGGTTTGAGGCCAAAACTAAAAACAATTTTGCTTGTACCTCGCACAAAATTACGCCCGTTTATCCAATTTCTTTCCACAATTTTCACCTGTTTCCCCCATGGTACTCACAACAATTCATTCTTAATCCAAATGCACACCACTGCATGCTCCATCCATGCACACTCCACAATTTTCACCTGTTACCCCCATGATAGCCACAACAATTTATACTAAAACCAAATGCGGTCAACATTTCAATTCTTTTTCGGGTGTAGCACAACCGAATTGTACTGGACTGCATGTTTCCACAAATGGACAAAACCACTGCCATATAGTTAGACAGGACAAATTGCAGAAACCTTGGTTCTACCCGTGTCCATCTGAACCCACGATTTTGTTCTGTGCTGATGGCACACAGTGCCAATGCTTCCCAACCTAAAAAATGAAATGACCCGAGCGTCTTTGCCGAAAGAATGGTCACGTTTTGTTTTAGTGTGTTTTTGCTGTGAAAATGGTGAAATTTTATACCCTTAACATAACATTTCAGTTTTCAGTTCAGTCTTTTTCTTCCTTGCCTCGTTCTTTATACCGCTCCATGGTTTCGCGTTGCTCGACCTGCGGTGTAGGCACATCGCCCGTTTTGGCCGTAATATCTCAGCATATTTCTACAGGCAGCTCTATCTTGGATCGTGTCATCGCCGAGACCAATTCGTTGTTGTTGCTTTTTCTTTTGACACATCCAGGTGTTCTTCGGTCTGCCTCTGGCCTTGGGTCCATCAAGTGGGACTTCGATTGATATCGCTTTGTTTGCGGGGTTCTCAGGCGGACGCCGTTGAACATGGCAATACCAATCCATTTATCGGTCTTCGAGCTTTTCGGTGATTGGTTGGTCTATGGACAAGCTGCCTCGGATGTAGCTACTCTTGATGTGGTCCGTTTTCGTAACACCAGCTGAAATGTGTAACTTTTGCATTTCAGTCGCTGTCATTTGTTTCGCGTAACCTTCATACATGGTCCAGCATTCTGATCCATACATGAGTGCGGGACGTACAACCGTTTTGTACAACTTGCTCTCAGTTTTCAGTTCAGTATTGAATTATTATGTATGTTTATGGGTCATTTACTCGTACATTATATCAATATAAAATCTCAATTCAATCATTCTTGAAGCGCAAAATAGCGCCTGAAAGCATGCTTCAAGCATTGCTTATACGAACAAGAAATCTGTATATATTTTAATATATCCAGGATACTGCAACATTTCTTTGGCTTATACCAGAGGGCGCTAGTGTCGCTTATGAAAAATTGCGCGGACACATTGTATAATCTAATACAGCAACAACGAATAGTTATAGGAGTTCTGTGCATCGCCGAAGTTTCCGGAACTGCGGAAACGACGTATATAAGGCAGTGGCGTAGATAGCTTTTCGGAGAGGTAGGGAGTTTGCAAAATTCAAAAAAAAAAATTGGAATTTCAGAATGAAATGTTTCAGTTTAATGTATTAATCCCCTTGACCCCCCTTAGCTACGCCACTGATATAAGGGCGTCGTCTACTGGTGAGTTCTAGTCGGGACTGATATCTAATCAGTAACTAAAAAAGCTGTGGACCTTGTATATGTTGTAATAAATAATAATAAATTGTGTTACAGTAACGCGAGTCCTAATATTGTGTACACAAATCTGTTAACCCACTGATCGCGTAGAAAAGGCGGAAATATTACAATATTATATCAAGTACAGTAAAGCCTCGATATGCGTCGTCTCACATTGCGTTCTCTTGTAGCGACGTTTTCCAATTTGCGTTATGGAAATTCAAGTTGCGTCGTTAATTAAATTACAAAGTTTGCTATGGAAAATTCACAATTCGTTTTGCGTTAATCCGTGTTGCGTCGAGTTTTAAACGCTTTAAAAAAAACCCCTTGGGTTTGCCCCTGTCAACCGATACCTACAACAATTCATTCGAAACCCAAATGCCCCATCCGTCAATACCTATACCTAAACAATTCATTCTAAATGCTGGCCGCAACTTTTTTCGTGTACGCCACCACCGGGTTTCAACTGTGCAAAATACAGGCAGCGAATATTTGCGGCGGAAATGGGGAATAATGTCATTGGTATGAACATTTTCATACAACGCAGTGTGTTACAATTTTGCCGTGGCGGAAACTTCGTTGCGAATAATCTCCTGCCTGGTTTGTGAGGGCCTCTTTAGTTGCAATATCATTTAATAAATATTATTATTGCTACCTATATTTTTATATCAGTTATTTTGTTATATTTACAGATTTCACAAGCATCTATCGGTCTTAGACAATTGTGGTAAGTGTTGATTAAATAATCTTTTACGTCAAAACTGAAAAAAAGTTTATTATTTCCCATTATTTTTTAATTTTATATCCCAACATTCAACGTCCAAAAAATACTTGAATTACATTTTTTGATCAAAAAGTATAAATTAATTATTTTAATATTCAATTTTATTATATTATATTAAAACCTACTACCACGCAAATCGATGAGTCACATTCATAAACAAATTATAATTGGCAGATATGTACATACCTATATATCAATTGAACATTATACAAGACTTTCATGAAACAACTAATACTCAACTAAGAGAAACATGTTTTTGGACGCAGCCACCGCACACCACGACACTTCCGTGGGGCCCTACACACTGCCGTCCACTTTTCCCTTTTAAGTGCGAGTCACTCAAATTATGAAATAATTTTGATTTTTTTGTTGGAATGAACTTGTCCCCTCAAGGATGACTCAAAAAGCTGGCATTACGATTTCGACCAGCAGTATATGGCACGCAGTGTTACCAGTTTAACATTTAAAATTTGCCGGTTAGACCAACAAATAAAATTGTTTACTTGTCCTGTACCTCGATCCTCGTAACCTCGATCCGATATCGGTGGGAGATATACACTGCGCGACAAATGCTTAGGTTCACTCATATTTCGTTCCATGAAGCGTTAAAATAAAACCTTACGAGTTCAAGAAATGTTATTTTTGGAAGTATTAAATATCACAAACAAAATGAATGGACTGAATCCCCACAGGACATTTTCCTTAAATTACAGTAATTGATTTAATTCAAAGAGTCAATTTCCAGTGCGACAATTGCTTAGGTTCAGGGACGATTTTACCGTTTTACATAATGTTTTCGCTGAAAAATATTTCAGAAGAGTATGAAAGAGGATAAATACGAAAAAACAGGAGCATTTTTTTGTAATTTAATAGTGTATATTTTCGCCATTTTTATTTATAATTTCATAAAGCCTTCGAGGCAGGTAATCGTATAAAGAATGCAGCACAGATATCGGTATTTTAGACCAAGCTGTCTTAATTCCATGAATTAACTCTTCTTTAGAGTCGTATTGTTTACCACTACTGTAAACCTCCCGAACAAGCCACCCCCAAATGTTTAATGCCAGGGGAGATGGGCACCCAATCTAACAAAGCCACATTTTTATCCTCAATAAGCGATTTAACCACCCTCGCTGTATGAATTGGGGCAAGATCATGTTGCAATATCCAAGGATCGCCTCCGTACATGACATTTATCATAGGGATTTCCTCTTCTAAGAGCTGTTTATAAGATGAACTGGTTTGGTAACCTCGTAGAATGACCAAGTCGATAGTTCCGTGATATGATATGGCTTCCCATACAATAACGGAACCTATTCGGAAGTGATGGCGTGACAGGTACATAGGGTCCTTCCTATATAATCATGATAGCAGGAGAACCCATCTGGACCGTCCACACAAAGCCGTTTTCCATCCGTAAATATTACCTGCCTCCATTGTGATGTCCAGTTCATGAATCTTGAGGCGAATTCCAGGCGCTGTAGGCGATGTTGCGGGGTTAAGGCTATTTTTTTCTTTAATCGTAAACGTTTTAAGCAAGATGAAGATCTAAGAACTCGTTGGATGGTCCTTACACTTGCTGATAACACCAAAATCTCCCCAAGCTTACGCGCAGTAAAGGGCGAGTTCGAGGCTTCTCTTAAGAGACTTCGCCTTGATGCACCGGAAATCGCTTTTTTTCTGCCTCCAGCGTATCGTCGGCCATAATTTCCACTATCTCGTATAAAACTATTAACAAGGTTCAAACTCCGCTGAATCCGTATTGCAATTTGTCGGTTTGAATATCCTTCTTGCTTTAGTATGGAAATTGTCGCCTTTTCCTCGGCAGAAAATTGATTTCCTTTTGACATTATCCACTATACGACTCACAGAGTTTAACGCGAAAAAAATGTTTCCACAAACACTTCTCACCAGGACGAGATAACTCTTTAAAGTAAGTGAACCTATACAATTGTCGCAGTGGAAATTGTGATTTTCATTTTAAAAAATTCCGTTAGCTATGCGAGTTGCTTAATAGAAATGTAATATTTATTAAAATAACCGTTAGTTGAGAGAGCATTATTTAAAAATTATTTCCGATCAGAGTACGTAGACATTATATAATTTTAAAGGAAAATATCCATGAACCTAAGCATTTGTCGCGCAGTGTAGTAGACATTTACATAATGGGACTGGTACGCGTTTTTTTAGATTGCTAATAAATATGTAAATAGAAAATTAGTAATAATGTACAGTGAAAGCTCTCATAAGCGGACACTCACGGTCCCCGAATTTTTGTCCGCTTAAGAGAGATGTCCGGTTATTTGGATAGATCGAAAAAATATTGACGGATATAAAAAAATAAACCAAATTTAATTCATTTGTATTTTTATTAATTCAGTTGCTAACATACATACATATGTATATGTTCGTTAATTTCGGAAAAGTTATGTAGGTAGGTATGTTATTTGAAAAAATCGAGGGCATTAGTTTGGCGCAACTTTGCCCTTTTTTGCTCTATTAGACAGTTTTGGAAATGGGTCTTCGAATTTTTCAAATGGTCAAATGCAATGTAATCGTTACTTGAATTTTTTTTTATGTTCCGTATTTGGCGTAAGCTGCTTCAAAATAAATTATTCCATGAGCATCCGAAGCTCTTCATCTTCTCAAGCAACTTCTTCACTATTATCACATTCTTCGCCTAATTCCAATTCAACACTGCTATTATCCGTTTGCAAATTACAGCCGGTATTTATAAATGACTTAATATTTTGGTCGCAATCGGT
The DNA here is from genome assembly GCA_949715475.1 of Microchrysa polita. Lineage (NCBI taxonomy): Eukaryota > Metazoa > Arthropoda > Insecta > Diptera > Stratiomyidae > Microchrysa > Microchrysa polita. The sequence goes on from OX454420.1 coordinate 48,635,133, forward strand.
AACTTTCTTTTGTTTGGTGATTGATTTTCAAAGTATGCGCCCTTAAGGTTTGTGTTCGTAGAGAGGACTCATGGGATGATCGCTCAGAGATTGCAGTTGAACCGTCGGTTCTGATCACTATATGCGTATGTTTTCTATACAGACATGTTCCTTTAGGTCATAGTCGACACAAGGATAGTAGCGCCATTCAAAAAATATGCAAATACGACTCGGAATAGGATGTAAAACTACGATCGTTGAGCGATCATCTCATGAGTCGTCTCTACGAACACGTACCTTTATGAAACCAAACCTAAACTTATAATTCAGCAGAAAATGCAAGGGTTTAACCTTTGTTCAATCGAAAACGTTTGCCAGTAGAACAATTTCTTGGGAACATCTCCAACAAGCGGACGCGAAGCTCCCATTAACGGACTTTTCTGAAAATATCAATGTCCGTATGAAACAAATTTGTCCGGATATGAGAGCGTCGCGTCCGTTTATTGGAGATGTGTCGACGAAATGTTCCACAAACTACTGTCCATGTCCGTTCTTTGGAGTGTCCGCTTATTAGAATGAAAGTTACACACAAATCACTGGAAAAACATATGTTCCAAATAATTTGTCCGTTTATTAGAGATGTCCGCTTATCGGAGCTGTCCACAAAGAGAGCTTTCACTGTATTCGTTTAGAAATTTGAGAGACTCCTCTTTCTCTCAAACTATTTTAGGAGCAATAAGAGGATGATCTATCCTACATACATTTTCTTGATTTTGACAGAACGAAAATCCCAAAAAATGGATTCGGATTGACCGTGTGTCCTTTTTTCAATTTAGGGGGAAACCCATCATTTTAGGGGGAAATCAAGTTGAATTTAGGGGAAAATCACGTAGCCAACCTGGCAACACTGATGGCACGACACCTCTCATCAGATGCCGTTGCTAACGAAAGCAGACTCGCAGCGCTACAATTCACATAGGTCTAGCCCCCGTCCGTTTACTAAGCAGCAATTTGACTCAGGCCGTGCGGTCATCAATCCACAAACCAGCTAGGTATAGGCCCCTTCGTGGCATGGGTTATGCGAAGCCGCCAGCTCCGAGACTGGACTCGTACGCTTATAATGTGTTGCTCCCCTACGAGGAAGCACTGCGTCGTGTAAGCTGGTATGGCTGACTTTTCGAAGGAATAGGGAAAAGTCAGCCATGCTGTGTCACCCATACATGACTAGGGAGCTCGGGAACGTCATCGCCAGACGGTCTTTGTACAAATCCACGCCATGGCGTATCAACCATACCAGGGGCCTCCCTGCGCTGCTCAGGTACGTGGTGTCGCAACCCACCAAAGGCCTGTGTCACAAGGACACTGACCCCCTTGCGGGAGTTTTTGGCACAGCGCCAATGGCATGTTTAACTAATAGAAACATGTTTTTGGTGTGCGGTGGCTGCGTCCAAAAACATGTTTCTATTAGTTAAACATGCCATTGGCGCTGTGCCAAAAACTGTTGCGGATGATGGATGGATCATAAGTAATAGCAAGTGGCTATTCGGTTAAATATGATCCGTCAACTCAACAAGTTGTCATTGCTATATAAAGAGCAAAGTTATACCGATCGTTGGATTCTCGATCATGCCGTCCCCGGCAGTACATGGCACGACACTTAGCGACGGCATCTGATGAGAGGTGTCGTGCCATGTACTGCTGGTCGAAATCGTAATGCCAGCTTTTTGAGTTCCCCCTTGAGGGGACAAGTTCATTCCAACATAAAATCAAAATTATTCCATAACGAATAAAAATAAATAACAGGCGCGACAATCCAACATTGAATTAAGGCCGCAGGATGTGTTAGTGACATCCTATTTCCAAGATCTTATCTGCTTTTTGATGAGGTAATGAGATCAGCATCACGCTCAGCAGTGTTATTTATCCCCATAAATGGGTACTCGTTTAACATCTGAGTGAGATCATAGTCCGTCACAAGCTCGTGATTTCGAAAAACACCATGGAACACGGTGAGATTCGAACTCATGACCCTGTGCACTGAAGGTGCGCGCACTAACCGCTAGACCAGCCAGACTACCACTTCCATAACGAATACTCATTTAATAATAAGCAATAGTAAATATTTTTTTATTAATTTAAGTTTTGACATTTTAATAACAAAATATTAGGTTCTTATGTATATAAAATTAAAAGTTCACCTTCGTACCGTAAATACAAACGTATTCATCACTGTTACTTATTACTACATTAATATTCATTCTGGTTTAATTGCCTATTGTTGTATGTAAATCCGCAGTATTAAGAAGGCTTTCGAATAGCTTCAATTCGCATTAGTGTAATTAGGACGCATCTCAACGATTTAAGTTTATTCCTTTATTTAAGCAAAATAGAAAGAAAAACAGACAGCACGTATTTAATCTAAATTGTCTAATGCAACTTAATAAGTACTATTCGAAAAATGGCAGGTATGATTTAATTAATAAATTGCGGAGGCGCCATAGATCTTAATTATGAATTATTAGATAAAATCATTTATTAGCAGTGATAAAATTAAATTGTTGCATTTCTTTAAACCATGCAATTAACGAACAATAAAATTGCAAGGTATTTAATAATATTTTCTTATTTGATAAATATGCAATGAATAATAATGCTATAGCCACGATCAATTACGAGTAACATACATTTCCTAATTTCTTTCACCTTGTAACCGATTTTAGAATTTCTTATTTCTAAATTGGTCACTTTAGACTTGAATGAGAGACAAAAGTTGATCATGCTTACAAATAATAGAGCTATAACAATAAATCTGCTTAGTTTTCATAACATTTTAAAGAATGTAAGAAATTTCAAGGGCCTTCCCATCAACACATTTTCGTATGTCCTTCATGTGAAAGATATATCTTAATGATGTACCTACGTCAAGAAAAAGTGTAATGCAACTCAAAGTCACGTTTTTGTACATCGGCAGTTCATCAATTTATTGTCTCGCAAAATTGAATAAATTGATCAATCAACGCATTGACTGTTGCATGGATAACAGAATTGGCTCTTTAGTTGGGACGTCCGAGCGGAATCACACAATATTAGTACAAAAAAGCCACCGCATTGAACAGGCCTATCATAATTTTCATTTTACACGCTGAAATTGGCTGGAATTAAATGATAAATCTTTTGAAGGTAATCATTAAAAACGGATGGAATGTACTATGTTACACACAAAAAAACATTGAAGTTAACATGCACCCTTGGTGAATTTCTGAGACAAACAATAGGTTAGCTATAAGACCATTGTCTTCTGCAGATTGTTGTGTACTCAAATGTACTGAAATATATTATGTGTATTACATACTGCATACATATACATACTCGTACATGTTCATGTACCCAGCAAAATCGGAAAGTTTTATATATAAGTCTTATATTCGAACAGAATAAGACTTACTCAATAAGAGATTATTCAAAAAAGTCTTAGTCATTTACAAGAGGAAATCCTTACTAAAAGGCTTACCTTAACATGGGGTATGTCATTGGCGGTAAGGTTTAAAGCTTTGAAGCTTCCAAATCTTGTATATACACCTTATTATAAGACTTATTTCAGAATTACAATAATTCTTATTTAAGGATTAAAATAATTCTTATTTAAGTATTATCTCAAGCATTATCTAAGGCATTTCGAAACTAAAATATATCCATTAATAAAAGGTTGAAATAAGTATTTCTTCTTTCAGTAACTCCTTGCTGGGCGATGGTGCATTCACTCAGTCGTTTGTTTAATTTATAATTGTTTATATTTTTCATCCGCACATGTACTTCGACCACGCCGAGATTCGATCTCCGGACCCCAAGATTACTAGCATCGTAGACTGCGACTCAACCAAGTCAGCCACAGAGCATGTTATAAATAAATATTTGCAAACTGTCTTATGCCACCTATCTGAAATGGCATTTATATACTTACTAATAAGGATTTTATAAGAATATAATAAATGCCTTAACGTAAAGTATATTATAAACCTTATAAATGACTTTTCTTTCATTGATATATAAGCTATAGGGCAACTGGGAGCTTTCAAATAGTGAGTGCAAATTGAGTTTGAAATTTTGTCTTACATTTTGCTAAGAAGTAAGACTTATATAATGATATGAATAAGATCTAATCACGCAAAGCTATTTCAGCTTACTGAATGCTTACAGTTCAGTAGTAAGTAAGCCTTTTCTAAGTCTTACTTTTTCATAGACCTTACGGAAATTTTGCTGGGTAGTTCCTACCTTTATGGGTGTATGTTTATGAAAAAAATCGATTGTTTTCAGCTTTCTTACATTTTCGATTAAAATCTGAATAATATAGAAATGCAATGTGTAAATGCTTTTTTTTTAATTGCGCGAGCACGCTGACGCAAACTACAAATAGGTAATCCATGCTCCTAGTCTAAGAAAATTACGATATTTGGTCGGCAAAAATCCTACATCGCCATTTTTTTTGGATTATGCATTATGCGATAAAAAGTCACAACCGATTGGGAGTCGGCAACCTTAAAAAAAGGGGGGGCCTCATAGTCATAGTCACCCACCCACCAAAAATCACCTCAATCGGATAAAAACTAAGGGTATCTCCCATATAAAGTGACCCATCAGGAGTTTGCACTACGTGTCTTGGGTCACTTTTTATGGGAGATATACCCTTAGTTTTTATCCGATTGAGCTGATTTTTGGTGGGTGGGGTGACTATGACCTCTATAATCGCAATAAAACCAGCACTCTGCTCCAATTTTTGGGGAGTTATGGACATGCCGTTTCGACAAATTCAAATGTGGGGATAATGAGGGTTCTTTACCGGACAGACTCAATGTTTACCGTAAAATGATCTTGAACTTATTGTGAATACTTACACAAAATTACTGATATATGTACACAAAATTACTGAAATACTCGAAGTTAGTCGAGGGGGAAGGATCAAAGGGCCAATAAGTTTATCATCCACAAGACGTACCCAAATATTGACACGAAACTCATATTGAAATCGAGATTCCCGAGTTTCATGCACGGAGAGAAAAATGTGCAATGAATTCTACAAAATCGTACAATGAAATTCACAACATGCCTACAATTTCACTCAATTTGTAGTGAAAGTTATTAAAATGTCGTGAAATTGATTACAATGTAGTTATTGTGGCCTATTGTAAAAATGATTGCAGTGTAATGAAAAAAATCATTGCATGATATTTGTATGGATAGTTACATTTATTGCGTTTGGGGTAATTTTCACCACAGCCTGTAATAATTATTATTGCATGGTGTTATAGTTTTCATCATTTCGTACATGAAATAAACAAGAGCGCGTAATAATTATGAAAAAATAAAACGACTAATTTATTCGCATAACTTGTAATCGTAGATAGCTTAGGTGTAGGACGTAGGACTACGAAACGGTAGGTCCCCGGTTCAATTCCCAGTAGAAGCAAATTGTAAAAAGGTAAAATTAAAATAGGGAAAAAGAAGTTAAGGATAAAATAGAAGTAAAAAATAAAATAGAAAGTAAAAATAAAAAAAGGAAAAAATAAAAAAAATAACTTTTTGTATTTTTTTCTATTATCGCCAAATTATCTTCCTGGCAGATTTTATTACCAACTAATTGTTAATTTTATTGCAGCACAATGAAATTTTTCATTACAGATGTATTAACTTTTACATCAGTTGCAGTAGGGTCAAAAATCATTACAAATGCAATGGTTTTTATTACAATTTTAATACCTTTCACTACATTTTTTCTCTCCGTGTGGAGATTGCTTTGAGCCCAAATGTGATTATTGCGGGTGTTGAAAACGCCACTGCGTGTAAATTTTAGTTTGAAAATCACGGTCTTCCCGGATTTTTTTTTGAAAAAAACCAATTGCAAAATGTTATCCTCCTCTGACAGTCACTCGGTAGTAATTTCTGAACGTGCGTAAGGCGGTACGGATATTGGTTGTCCGACTGAAGAGTCTTTTGGATCGTCATCCGAGGAATATCCAGCTGAAGTGCTGCTCTACGCGTTGCATTTGCCAAACAATGTACAACATTTAAAATATCTTACAGTTCTGCTCAAAATAATGTAGCGAGACTCTATCCCGAATTAGAATAGCCTTTGTTTTTTTTTTTTTCGAGCAAAGGGAAAATTGTTAGCGATTCTACTGAAGCCTTGATTTTTACCATTCAATGCCTGTTTTCCTAAAATTCTGCGATGTAAATATGAAAAGTGAAAAACTTCAGTTTTTGTGGAATTTTATTAAATTATGATTTTGCATGACAAGTCCACGATTTTCGATGACTTTCACAAAAAGAGCGATAACAAGTTAACGGTAAAAAAAATTCCGATTGTATTGGTAATTTTCTTGCTGAAACAAGTTGTGCTATCAACCCTTACAGTATTGACCACCTAATGCGGAGGACCCTGTATACGTATAATTCGTGTACAATAAGGTACATATACTCGTATAAGATTATGACAGCACTTACCAGTCTATTACTTTTGACCACAAACATTAATCGTCCTTGGCTAGTCAGGGGCGAACCCAAGGGGGGGATGAAACACCCCCGAAATTTTAAAATGAAAATTATAGGTATGAATAAAATTCACAAAAAATATCTTTATTGATAAATCCAATACCTAAGTGATGATTTTCACTATGCCCGACGTCAGACTATCGTTTTAGAGTGCCCATATACATACCTTCCAACCGATTGAAGCAATTTTTTGATTGCCCGATAAATTGGAAGGTGTATGTGACCATCTAATCCATTTTTTTTATTGGACGTGTGGAACATACTGCCATGCAATTTTTCATACAATCTGTCATGATAATCATGTGTTTTCAGTTGCTGATTTATTGACATAAACCAGTGGTCATTTTTCATGTTGTGGTTGTGGCGGTCACACATGCGCGCTTTTGTCCCTATCGTCAAGCTCCGTTTCCATACTTTTAACATTGAAATTGATTGCGTCAAGTAATCAGAAGAGATGAATGCTTCATTCTATTCACATCTGTTCATTATTTATCGTTAGATGTGTGTCGCGGCTTGGTTCAGGACAGATTAATGATCAATTCTTTCGTTAAAAGTATGAATAGATGATGATTTGTTGACATATTCAACATTTGCAATCGCGTTCAAGAATTAATACCTTTCTTAAATAGCGCAGACCTCCCAAGTTTCAATTGTCAAAATGATGAAGACGTACGAAAATTGAGTGTCTACAGCCACTTCTCCATCGAAAGTAGCAATATGGATCTTCCATCGCCACAAAATATATAATTTTCCCTATGTTGTGTTGTCTCGTGTGAACCGCGATATTGTCATTTCAGATTGCGCGATAAATTGCATAGAGTATGTGCTGTACGGGCGTCAGATCGATTGGTCACTCGATCGGACAGTATATGGGCACTCTTAAGCCTAAGGTCTAAGAACATTTAAAGCGTTGGATTTCATGAGCCACTTTGCAAATACAAATCACCCCCCGAAATAAATTCCTGGGTTCGCCCCTGGGCTAGATGACCACTGTTGTGACCATGTAGTTGATGATGGTGTGAACAAATAAGTTCTTGACAGACTTATAAAAAACATATTTATGTTAGGTACCTCTCTAAGTACGAGTATATGTTTTATAGTAACATAAAATATTGTCTTATTGTATTGAATTCGATTTCAATAACACCACTTCAAAACCGTGTACTATCTTTTATCTTATATCCAGACAGAAACAACCAGACCATGACTTTAAAAAGTTCTTTTACCTTTCTCGCAAATAGTATAATGTATCAACTTTCAATGGTTATGTTGTTATAAAGAAAGTGCCTAAGGTACAGGGTGACTCACTGGAATACTTTTGGTCCTGGATGTGTTGAGGCAACGCTCGGTGGTGCAGGCAGTTCAATCGCTAAGTCACAATGTAAGTAATCTGGAGGCCTGATTTCGGATCGACGCTCATAATTTAGAAAGAATAATTATAAAAAAAAATTAAACAAAAAAAAATTAAAACGAGACCAAGGCTAATTTCGGGCGCGGTTGAAATTTGGATACCCTTCGCTCCCCTCTGGCTAAAAGTTGTTTCGGGCGTACCTACGACTTGTATTTAATCCCTCCCCATTCTTTTCCTTCTGTCTTCTCAAAAGTTCCGATGCGTCGGCAAAACAATATTTGTGTGGGGTTTGTTTGGAATAAGTGGGCAAATAAAAATATTTACTCAGAAAATTTTATTGGGGGATGCGGGAGCCCCATAGTACGATTCCATTTGTTTTGAACTTTTTAGTTGCTTTGATAAAGACACATTAATTCAAGGTTTCGTGAAATTGGTGAAAAAAATGTTTCTTAGAAGAACCAAAATGGTGGGCTAGGTTTGTATGGCAGCCGCATGACCCCATGGTCCGACCTGATCCATTCTTACATATGTTTTGTGTCATCAATAGAAATACATTTGTGTGAAATTTGGTTGAAATTGGTGCACAAATAAAAAAGTGTTTCTTAGAAGAACCTAATTTGGGGGTTCAGCTTTATATGGCAGCCCCATGACCCCATAGTCCGATTTGATCTATTCTTACATATGTTTTGTGTTATCAATAGAAACACATTTGTGTGAAATTTGGTTGAAATTGGTACACAAATAAAAAAGTTTTTCTTAGAAAAAACTAATTTGGGGAGTTGGGTTTGTATGGCAGCCCCTTGACCCCATTGTCGGATTTTACCGATTCAAACTGTATGCAGCAAAAAGAAGTATTTATGCAAAATTTCAACCTCATATAGCTTTTAAATTGACCGAGTAAAACTCACTCTATGAGCGAAGGGTATAAAAATAAAAACATTGGATTACTTAGATACTAATTCAAGCATTATTAAATAAAATAACAGGCGCGACAATCCAGCATTGGACTAAGGCCGCGGGATGTGTTAGTGACATCCTATTTCCAAGATCTTATCTGCTTTTTGTTGAGGTAATGAGATCAGCATCACGCTCAGCAGTGTTATTTATCCCCATAAATGGGTACTCGTTTAACATCTGAGTGAGATCATAGTCCGTCACAAGCTCGTGAGTTCGAAAAACACCATGGAACACGGTGAGATTCGAACTCATGAGCCTGTGAGCCGAAGGTGCGCGCACTAACCGCTAGACCAGCCAGACTACAGTATTATTAGGTGCACTTTTGTAGTCGTCCTTGTCTTAGCTTTTAATACTATTTTCATTACATATTTTATGTATAATAGTTTAATATTTTCTTATAACGGGTGGTCCAACTAGAATGCACGATGTTAATTGAGTGTCACTCCTTAACGGTAAGTTTCTCGCCCAACTTTATTAGACATTTCTTTGCTTCGGTGTAACAATGACATTCTAAGGTAGAAGTGAAAAAATGTGAAATTTGTTTGATTTTTTGTTCACTTTGTATGGGGGGTATTGGTCTGGCTGGTCGAGCGGTTAGTGCGCGCACCTTCGGTGCACAGGCTCATGAGTTCGAATCTCACCGTGTTCCATTGTGTTTTTCGAACTCACGAGCTTGTGACAGACTATGATCTCACTCAGATGTTAAACGAGTACCCATTTATGGGGATAAATAACACTGCTGAGCGTGATGCTGATCTCATTACCTCATCAAAAAGCAGATAAGATCTTGGAAATAGGATGTCACTAACACATCCTGCGGCCTTAGTCCAATGTTGGATTGTCGCGCCTGTTATTTATTTTATTTTATTTTGTATGGGGGGTATCCTTAGTTTTTATCGGATGGTGATAATTTTTGGTGGGGAGCCTAATGGGGCTTAGGTTAGGCAACACACCAAATTTGATATGCCTGGTTTAATTTAAAAGAAGCTACAGGCATGCCTTATTGAAAAATGTTAGGAGGAGTGTGTGGGGGGGTTGTCAAGGGTCGGACCCATTCAATTTTTGGTTCAAATCATATGCATTTTATTAGCAATATTTGGACAAAATCTTATGACTTTAGGTCTATTTTATCAAAGAGTTACGATGCGAAATGTAAAACTCAAAAAATGTAAATTGAATATTATACTTTTGGGTCTAGGGTATAATTTTCTAAGAAAATGTCTATCATTACAAAGGTAATTTTGTTGAGTTCATTTCGTACTCAAGACGTTTTGCGGTCCGACTCACAGTTTCCAGATATTTGCATAAAAACTTTTTTCACTCCTTTGCCACCCCCTTAACTCTTTACGGAATTTAGTGTAACTTTTTACTGTGTATACTTGGGAGTGTATTCAACAATTTGCCACCCCCTCCCCGTTAACCCATGACGCAATTTAGTGTAACTTTTTACTGTGTGTACTTGGCAGTGTATTCAACAATTTGGCATCAAAAATGTATTTTTGTTTTGAATGCTTGGATTTGGGCCTTTTTTGTGCCAATTGAACTATACACCTCCTGTATCTGACGTAAAAAATCGTCATCATTTGGATGTTTTCCACATTCCTCTTTTGTGCATTCATTGATTGGCCTATTACTCGACATTTAAGCGAAGTGAATCTACTTTATTTATGGCGCATTTACAATGACGTTTTCTTACAATATACGAATCCGTCGAATAGATACAGTTCCATCTTTTTAATGTACAATGCATTAGGAATAATTACACTGACTCATACTATGTAAAGCACATATCCACGCTATAACTCAATATTCTCGATGGCGTTACGGATATGGCTATACATATTCTGTAAAGATGACCTTACGTGTACATCATTCATTAAAGAAAAACTTATCTGATAATTATGAAGCCATCGTGAAGACAATATTTTATTCTTTGCCCTTTGTCTATGATTTTATTGGAAAGCATTTATCAATCAATGTTTATTAATGCGTACCTAGCGATTAAAATAAAAAAAATATTTTTCAAAGTTCAAGGATCTGTAACTTTACAAACTCTTTACAAACTCAGCAAAAAATACGAATTTATTTACTACTTCCAAAATTTATTTTCGTATTTTCTTTATACATAGGTATGTATATCTAGAATCTAATCTCTTCGTAAAAAAAACTTACTTAGACAATCAAAACATATCTGTAATCCATCCAATTTCATAAATCGATCGCGGATTATCTCGTCATCTGTAATTGCATAAGTAAATATGTACTAAAATTGATTATATTTCGCTAATCTTGCGAAGCAACATATCGTTTTATGTTTCTTCCCAGATAGTTTGGTGCGTTGTGTGGAAGACCTCGAGAGAATATTGAATAAACACACATTTCTTTCAGCCGACCAAAATCATTCAATCAAATTGTGCAAGACTCGCTAATATCATGCTGCTTCTATTGCCGCGTATTTGAGTAGTATGACTATTGTTTGTTGCTACTAGTTCATAAAAGATTAACGGCATAGCAATAGAAGCGTGTAAGATACAAATATCCCATATTACAGCATAATTTTAATGGAATCTCATGTATTGCAGATAATAAGTAATAACCTGCTGCTTTTTATACCCTTCACTCGTAGAGTAAAGGGTATATTAACTTTGTCATGAAGTTTGTAACGCATTGAAGGAAGCATCTCCGACCATATAAAATATGTATATATATGATCAGCATGACGAGCTGAGTCGATTGGGCGATGTCCGTCTGTCTGTCTGTCCGTCTGTCCGTCTGTCCGTCTGTCCGTCTGTTGCTACGCGTTTTACTCGGCCAGTTTAAAAGCTATCGAGCTCAAATTTTGCACACATGTTTCTTTTCATTGCAGGCAGTTTGTATGTTTGAATCGCTAAAATCGGACCGTGGGGTCATGGGGCTGCCATACAAACCTAACCCCCCCAATTTGGTTTTTCTAAGAAAATCTTTTTCATGTGTTTACTAATTTCAACGAAATTTCACACAAATGTGTTTCTATTGATAACACAAAACATATGTAAGAATGGATCAAATCGGACCATGGGGTCATGGGGCTGCCATACAAACCTAACCCCCCAAATTAGGTTCTTCTATGAAAAACTTTTTCATTTGTGCACCAATTTGAACCAGACTTGACACAAATGTGTTTCTATTGATGCCACAAAATATATGTAAGAATAAATGGAATCAGACTGTGGGGTCATGGGGCTGTCATACAAACCCAGCCCCCAAATTGAGTTTTTCTAAGAAAAACTTTTTTATTTGTCCACTAATTTCAATCAAACCTCATAAAAGTGCATTTCATTTGATGCCACAAAACATGTGTAAAAATGAATGGAATCGGACGATGGGGTCATGGGGCTATCATACAAAGCCAACCCCCTAAATTGAGTTCTTCTACGAATAAATTTTTTAATATGTGCACCACTTTCAACCAAAACTCGTAAGAGTGCAATTGATGCCATAAATAATCGGACTATGGAGTCATGGGGCTACCATACAAGCCCAACCTCCCCATTTTGGATCTTCTAAGAAACATTTTTTCTACACCAATTTAAAACAACCTCAATGCGTCTTTATCAAAACAAAAAAAAAGTAAAACAAATGGAATCGTACTATGGGGCCATGCTCCCGCATCCCCCCAATAAAATTTTCTGAGATATTTTTTTTTTATTTTACCACTTATTCCAACCAAACCTCACACAAATATTGTTTTATCGACACCACAGAATTTGTCAATATCAAATATTATGCGAAAACAGAAGGAAAAGAATGGGGAAGGATTAAATACAAGTCATAGGTTTGCCCCAAAAAACTGTTAGCCCGAGGAGAGTGATGGGTATTCAAATTTCGGCCGCGCCCGAAATTAGCCTCGGTCTCGTTTTAATTCACAATAGTAATAAATTGAAGACAGTTGAATTGAAGAAGATTAGGATAATCACATTGTTCCCTGCGTGTTGATGAAATAGTAACATTGCGAAGGTTATTTGATGTACAGTGCTTGTCATCAGATTAGCACACCCCTTCGCATGAATAGTTTCGGCTGATTTCCAACCAAACTAAAAGAGCTAAAATTTCAAAATTATAACTGTTAATAGACTATTCAATTCTAAGTTAATTAACACAAAAAGAATTGTGTTTAGATTTTTTAATATTGATTTATAATTGTTTTTCGAAAAAGAACACACAAAATAGCCATCTAAAATTTGTCATCAGGATAGCACATGCAAATTCTTTTTTGTCTATCTTCCACAATTCAAGACGTAGGACCCCCATTTTTTTGTGGTTGTTTGAGTAAGATATTGACTTTTATATTAATTATTAAAAATCATTATCTGCGGAAGAGGGACCAAAATTTAAGGCATACAAGGAGTCAAGGTGGTCAAAAAGTGAAATTTCGAGAAAAAATTAATAAAAGTTGATAAGTTGAATCCGAATTCGTGTGTAATAAGTAGCGTTAAGGTAAAAATAATAGAGGCGATAAGAATTGAGTACATGTCAATCCTTATGAGAGAGTTATTTTGAGAGAAACATCTAGCCCTCATGATTCGGTCGCAAGGATTAGGGTAAATTTTGAGATTAAGGCGAGCCTATCTTTTGTTCAAACAGTGACAACAAAACTCCACATTTCAAGAAACTAAAACTACAGAATAAACTCCAACTTAACTTTCCCCGAAGGAAAATACGTTAAAATTATTCATGAGAACACTTGACATGGAACAAAGAATGGCGGTATGTTATCTTTTCGGATAAAAAGAAGTTCACTTTAGAAGAGTAACACAGTTATAATGTCTACTTCCAGGATCTTTGCTAGGAAGGACACCATTAGGATCGCATTCATTGTCGGACAGATTGTGTAATGGTCTCGAGGGCCAAGTGATACTGTGAGATGATACTTATTTTTATTCGAAAAGACAACATAGCGCCATTCTTTATTATATGTCAAGTGCTCTCGAGTTTAATTTAAGCGCATTTTCCTTTAGTTTTAGTTTCTTTAGATGTGGAGCATTTTTGTATCACTATTTGAACAATAGGCTCACCTTAATGTCAAAATTTACCCTAATCCTTGTGACCGAGTCATGAGGACTGGATGCTTCTCTCAAAATTACTCTCTCATCGGGATTGACAAATACTCAATTTTTATCGCCTCTGTTATTTTTATCTTAACGCTACTTATTACACACGAATTCGGATTCAACTTATCGACTTTTATTAATTTTTTCTCGAAATTTCACTTTTTGACCACCTTGACCTCTTGTAAGCCTTAATTTTTGATCCCTCTTCCGCAGATAATGATTTTCCCTTATTCATATTAAAGTTAATATCTTACTCAAACAACCACAAAAAATTAGGGGTCCTACGTCTTTAATTGTGGAAGATAGCAAAAAAAAGAAATTGCATGTGCTATCCTGATGACAAATTTTAAATGGCTATTTTGTGTGTCCTTTTTTGAAAAACAATTATAAATCAATAATAAAAAATGTTAACACAATTCTTTCTGTGTTAATTAACTCAGAATTGAATAGACTATTAACAGTTATAATTTTGAAATTTTAGCTCTTATAGTTTGGTTGGAAATCAGCCGAAACTATTCATGCGAAGGGGTGTGCTAATCTGATGACGAGCAGTGTATGTATTTAAATTTCTTATTAATATTAATATTACACACACTGCGTATCATAATTATAAAAGTCTGCGTGGCTCCAGGAAAATTTCAAAAAAAAATTTAAAAAGCCTAAAAATATGACTGAAAGGCTAATAGTGTAGTATCCAGGTGATAAACCTAGTACATCAGATTGCAAAATGTGGTGGAGAATCGCAGTTAAATCTGGTGAACGAGGGGACCAAGGGAATCTGAACTCAGTCGCTCCATCTTGTTGAAACCACAAATTAGGGTGCTGTTCCACCATTGACCGCAAGAAGTTGTCGATCATTGTTCTATAAGAAGCCCCGAAAATCGTTTCTGGCGTTTCATCTCCATTTTCGAAGAAATATGGGCCGATAATTTTTTCGGCTTTAACACCGCATCAAACAGTGCATCTTAATGGATGTAACTGATACTGGTGTGTTGCCCTTGTTGTGTACTGTATGAACTTATTTTAAATTTCCAATAGTTAAATTATAATATGTAAAAAGAAAAAAAAGAAAAATAAAAAAAATATATGCGTTTCAAATTGTTAGGTCTTTCGTGGCCCATCTAAGTGTAAGGGCTGATTAACTTTATCATGAAGTTTGTAACGCATTGAACTAAGCATCTCCGACCGTAAAATGTGTATATGTGATCACTGATCAGTATGACGAGGGGAGTCGTTTAGGCGATGTCCGTCTGTCTCTTCTTCTGTTCCAACGCATTTTCCTCGGCTGTTATAAAAGCTATTGAGCTGATATTCCGTTTGTATGTAAGGATCAATCAAATCGAACCCTGGAGTCATACCAAACAAACCTAACTCCCAAGTTGGTTCTTCTAAGAAAACAATTTTTTAATTGTGCACCAATTCCAACTAAATCTCATAAGAATGTATTTCTATTGATACCGCAAAACATGAATAATATGGATATAATCGAAGCATGGGGTCATGGGGCTGCCATACAATCTCAACACCTCCCCCTAACCTTTTTTAAGACAAAGTTGTGCACTTGTGCACCAATTCGTCGGACTATGGGGTCATGATGCTGCAAAATAAACCCTACCCCCAATTTGATTCTTCTGTGGCTTAATCAAAACCATATGTTACAAAAAGTAGAATATGTATTAAAATAGGGCCATGGGGCTACCATCTAACCCCCGAATAAGGTTTTCTAAGAAAAACTTTTTTAATTGGCTATTTCATGATCATAGCTTTGAATTTTCTTAGGGAGGGGGTGAATTATGTAATTTATTAAAACCCCAACAATTAAGGTTTGCCCTTATTTTAAATTTCCGCCTGCAAAAACTGTTTTTCTTCTCAACCGAAGTGGCATCACTCATGTAATGTATGTACATATTTCCAAATCCATCTTTAATGGAAATTATTAGTTTCCGCATTAAATTAGGAGCTGGTTAACTGCAGTCATCAATTTCTAACCAACATAACGTTTAGTATGATGGCTGAAATCATTCTCTTAGGGAGACCCTCCTAAGGTTGTAAGAAAATACTTTGCCGTCTCAAAGTAGATACTACTTTGCGAAAATAAAACCTTACGATTAGTATTTGAGTCTGCAGTGTCCGCAGCAGTGTGTGAATGGTAGTAGTAACTTCGTTTCCTTATCGTAAGTCCCCGACTGAAAGAAGAAGACTCGAACCCTCATTTCTACGCCTTCAAACATTTTATAGAGCAGCAATTTTTATAGAGTGCGTCCAGTACAGCGGTAAGATTTTTTATCTTGATCATCGGAAAGAGGAATATTGCCGGCCGAGATCATTTCGGCGCCAATTTTTGAATGTCGGAAACTCTACAGACTCATAGAGGAATGAGTGTTCGAAACTCGACACAGTAAAGCGTTTAGTTATTACTTATTACTTACAAACAATAGCAACAAATAAAATCCGCTAAGGAGTAGTATAGCTGACAACTGCATTACACTCAGAATTCAGTTTTTGACTACCTGTGGTCTTGGCGACGGGTGATGAATTTTGGTTGTATAGTAGACACGCGCTAACTTGAACATCGAAAACATTAACTATCTCACATGAACATCTGATTTTCTCCATTGCTAGCTCTAAAGTTTGAACATTTTTCAATTTTCGGCTCTAAAAGTTGATCCTCTGACAGATTCACACGGTTATCGATGATCCCAGGCACAAATTGCTGCAGTAATGAAGGTTGATTAATGATTAATTAATTTTGGATAAATGCAGCTTGCATAAACAATATTTGGATCACTTGTATTTGTGAAATACAACCGCAAATTATGAGCAAAAATCTATCCAGTAACACGAACAGCTCGTAAACTTGAACTGGGTTTGCCTCTAATTGTTCATGTTATCGCGAGTCTACTGCATTCTGTCAGCTTATTTCTACAAGCAGCTCTATCCTAGATTACGCTATCGCCATGTCCAATACGATGTCGTTTACTATGCTACGAACTGAAGTTATTCACCACTGATTTCATAAAGAAAACTGTTTGTATATTTGAAATTGGAATAACCTCGAAACCCTGCAAACAATTGAAAACTTTTTCCGCTGTATCTCTTCATCTTTCAACATGAGAAATTGTTTAGGCAACCCAAATCAGTATTTATGGTCAAAGCATGCAGGTACTCGCGTACGTGCGTTGCTACAAACAACATACATACATAATTGTGCTTATGACAATATTATTGCTTGCTGCATCTTATAGCAATGTACATATTCACCATGATTGTTCATCGAACATAAAATAAATTCTGTAAAGATTGATGACAAGTCAGTTCAATAAGTTCGCATAGCCTGATGTCTATTGGCTACTCCAATAAAGTTTGAATTGTACGAGTACTCACTCTCAAAAGCTCCTCGTACAGAAAATTCCAGCATTTTCAACTTGGACTGGACATAATGGTACGAATAATTTATAATGTCTTACCCAAACTGTGTACAATGACCACTTAGTCTGAAAGAAAAAAGTTGTTAATTTTGTCACGATGCAACCTTAACGAGAAGACTATAATATTATAATGGTGGCGGCGACTCCGGTATGGCGAAGAGGGCAATTGCTTTGGAATTGAAGTTTTTACTAAATGCGACGAGAATATTTAATTAATCGATCGTATGTTTGCAATGATTTTGTTGGCAATGGGATATTGTGTTTGTTGTAATAAAGTATTCTCTACATGTGGAATTTTAAGGGTGTAGTCATATTTTTAAATTGAGTTGGTTATAAAGGTTATTAACTGAAATCTTGAGTACGTACTAACGAAAAAATTTTACGTTAAGAACGAATAACTTGGATTGCCCATCACTACATACTCGTATGTTCGGGCGTAGTTTTAATGTTGTAAGCTGGTGAGTTATTGTTAAGCGCAAATCAAACCCTAGCTGAAACTCGGTAACTAAGTTGTATTCACCACTAAGGGTGGAGGACTTCTTCTTGGATTAACGCTACATAGAAGGTTATTGTGTAAGCTTCACTTGATTGATATGGATGATTTAAATGGATCCATAGAATGAACTATCTCAATGCCTTGCAAGATGATTACTTCATCAGATAAATAGTCGCCAATCATGTTTGACATTTCTGGCTCTGATGCTCGGTAATTTGGAGTAAATCCTCGAAATCCGAATACATATTTGCAGCCCCGAAGGCGCTAGTTATATGTAGGTTGAAACATCATTATGTTATTTTGTGGTTGGTGGTGGAACGTGCACAACGTTCTTAATCCTATAGTCGCATTGTGGCCTGATAGATTTTGAGTACATATTTGTAGGTGCAACCATGGTGCGAAATATGGATGGATAGATTTAAGGTTCAAAACACAATTTCGAGAGATAAATACATATGTACAGTGAAAGCTCTCTTTGCGGACAGCTCCGATAAGCGGACATCTCTAATAAACGGACAAATTATTTGGAACATATGATTTTCCAGTGATTTGTATGTGTAACTTTCATTCTAATAAGCGGACACTCCAAAGAACGGAGACGGACAGTAGTTTGTGGAACATTTCGTCGACACGTCTCCAATAAACGGACGCGACGCTCTCATATCCGGACAAATTTGTTTCATACGGACGTTGATAGTTTAGAAATGTCCGTTAATGGGAGCTCCGCGTCCGCTTGTTGGAGATGTTCCCAAGAAATTGTTCTACTGGCAGATGTTTTCGATTGAAAAAGGCTAAACCCTTGCATTTTCTGCTAAATTGTAAGTTTAGGTTTGGTTTCATAAGCGTGCATGTTTTGAAAGTCATTCAAGATGGCACCAAACAAATGACAGTTACCGATTGCGACCAAAATATTAAGTCATTTATAAATACCGGCAGTAATTTGCAAACGGATAATAACAGTGTTGAATTGGAATTAGGCGAAGAATGTCATAATAGTGAAGAAGTTGCTTGAGAACATGAAGAGCTTCGGATGCTCATGGAATAATTTGTTTTGAAGCAGCTTTACGCCAAATACGGAACATAAAAAAATGTCAAGTAACATTACATTGCATTTGACCATTTGAAAAATTTGAAGACCCATTTCCAAAACTGTCTAATAGAGCAAAAAACGGTAAATAACATACGAGTACATGATTAACTTTTTAAAAATTAACGTATACATCATGTATGCAAAAATTTTAACATGTTAACAACTGAATTAATTAAAATAGAAATGAATTAAATTTTGTTTATTTTTTTTTATCCGGCAATATTTTTTTTAATCTATCCAATAACCGGACATCTCTCTTAAGCGGACAAAAATACGGCGACCGTGACTGTCCGCTTATGAGAGCTTTCACTGTACTATTATAGCGTGGTAGCTCCGCGCCGCCACTCTTTATGTTACTCATGTACTCCTAATTTATTTAAATTTATCGTAGATGACACTTTTCTGGACCCTAACACAAAGTATGTTTAGGTTCAATTGCAGAAGTTATATGAACTCAGGGCTTAGCATAGAAGCATTCGTGTTTCACAGATTATTAGAGAGCAACGTAAAGTAAAAAAAAGTAAGGCCAAGGTGCCATTGTGGCACTAAAAAAGATTTATAATTTTCAAGCTTGTGTGGCTTAGGGATTCTGGACGCAATGATTTCGAAGGTAAGGAATCTCGAACACGCTAGAAAACTGACTACGATGCTAGTACAAAACTTTCAGCAGGGAAAAAATGTAAATGTGCAGTAGATATAAAAGGTTCTTCGATGGGGTTAACTTAAAAAAGAAAGACTAGTTGGTCAAGCTGTTGGTTCTGCATCACCAGTAGCATAATTTATGGTACCTATATCAATGGAATTTATGGAATAAAATTGATGTGAATTTGCTATCAAATTACTTTGAATATGAACGAATGCTATGTTGGATTTGATTTTTCATAGTAAATTGCCATAAAATGAATTTCATAGAAACAAAAAAATAAAACGAAAGGTATTTTCAAGAGTTATACGTTTTTTTTTTGTAGTCTGGCTGGTCTAGCGGTTAGTGCGCGCACCTTCGGTGCACAGGCTCATGAGTTCGAATCTCACCGTGTTCCATGGTGTTTTTCGAACTCACGAGCTTGTGACGAACTATGATCTCACTCAGATGTTAAACGAGTATCCATTTGTGGGGATAAATAACACTGCTGAGCGTAATGCTGATCTCATTACCTCAACAAAAAGCAGATAAGATCTTGGAAATAGGATGTCACTAACACATCCTGCGGCCTTAGTCCAATGCTGGATTGTCGCGCCTGTTATTTATTTATACGTTTTTAACATTGATTGGTAGCAATTTAAGATTTTTTTCTTCAATCGTGGATTTTAAAGCTCTTGGCCGTTGTAAGAACGAGTAGCTCGGGACGATTTACATTGCCGTAGAAGCATTTTTATAGGCAACACAAACATCCATGGTCACAGTGGGATTCGAACCCACGCTCCGGGAACTCAGAGATACGAATATCATCTCTACCACTAATAGAATATATTATAAGCTCACATAAAAAACTTTTTTTGTTGTAACGTTTTTTTTTCAATATCAATAGTTATCCAACCAGCTAATTCAGAAAAAAATTACAGTATACATATATTTAATATATATTTATATATATTTATATTTTATATTATATTTACAGAAAATATTTGAAAAGAAAATATAAATGCATAGCAACAAAAGAGAGAGCTTCTCTATAGAAATCACCACCCACATCATTTTACCAGAAACTGGTAATCATAACTAAATAATTGTATATAACTAGACCCATAAAAAAACGAGACCGAGGCTAATTTCGAGCGCGGCCGAAATTTGAATAACCTTCACTTTCTTTCGAGCAAAGGGTTCGCGGCCGTCCCTTTGACTTGGGTTCCGATTCCGTCAGTTCCTATATAATTCTTGTAACTTATAGAAACATGTTTTTGGACGCAGCCACCGCACAGCACGACACTTCCGTGGGGCCCTACACGCTGCCGTCCACTTTTCCCTTTTAAGTGCGGGTCACTCAAATTATGGAATAATTTTTTTGTTGGAATGAACTTGTCCCCTCTTGTAGTTGTAACTTGCATGATTGCGGTTTCTATGGCATTTCCATTACCTCAATTATTTTCCTTCCGTTTTTACATACGTCACAGAAGTCGATAGCACAATATTGACCCCACGGTCCGATTCCATCCATTTATACAGATATATGTTTTCTGGCATCAAAACAAAAGCCTTTGTGTGAAGTTTGGTTAAAATTGCTTAACAAAAAAAAAAAGTTTTTCTTTGAAGAACCAACTTGGGGAGGTTGGGCTTGAATGGCAGATCCATGACCCTATGTTCCGATTTCATCAATTTTTACACATGTTTTGTAGTAACAATAAAAATACATTTGAATGAGTTTTGTTTGGAATTGGTGCACAAATAAAAAGTTCTTCTTAGAAGAACCTAATTTGGGAAGAAATAAGCATGTGTGCAAAATTTCAGCTCGATAGCTCTAAAACTGGCTCCGTAAACGGCGTCGCAACAGACCGACAGACGTCATACTGATCGATATAACTTTTTATATATTTTGATATTCTTCCTTCAATGCGTTACAAACTTCATGACAAAGGTAATACATATACCCTTTCATTTAGAAAGCGAAAGGTATAAAAATAATCATGAAAAAAAAAAACGGTTTTAACCAATCTTCAGAAAACAGTACAGTACAATAGGCAAACCGTTATGTTTAAATTGGTTGGTCTTGAGAGTTGAAATTAGTATACGATTAGTCCTGACAGATTTTAGGATTTAAGAAAACTATATTACAGTCATAGAAACAAGTTTGGGGTATAGGCCAGTCAATAAACCCAAATATAAGGCAAAAAAGAGCTCGGCTCTGGTTTTTTGGGATCCTCAGAAAACCTCAAAATTTTCGGACTTTTTTCATATTTTGGTTTGTAATTTTTAAAACGTGCCTCTTACAAGAAAGTTAACCACTGCACTTTTAAAGCTATAAAAATCTTCTTTAACTCATTCCCAGACACAACGCCAAAATTTGACACGATTTGTATGGTCAAATGCTCAAAATTGGACGTCTATAGACGTTGTGTCCGGGAAAGTGTTAATTTGAGTGCAATCCCAGCTGTATAGGTACAAAGGATCCCAAGATACAGCATTTTAAAAGATGTTTTTTTTTTTGTAAAAAAGTCCAAAATTGTAATACGACGTGTTCCAATTCCATATGTTCCTGGATGCGTTGAGGCTAATCCAGGAACACGGTTGGATCCATTTTGGTTAAGATTCCAAAAAAAAAGGTTTTTCTTTTAAGAACCTCATATTTAGAGGTTGGTTTGTGTGACGGCGCGGCCCTATGACGTAATGTTCCGATTCCATCCATTCCTAGATATGTTTTGAGGCTTTACTAGGAACACATTTGGGTGAGGTTTAGTTAAGATTGGTTCATAAAGAAAAATGTTTTTCTTAGAAAAACTTAATTTCCAGAGGTTGGTTTGTATGATTGTCGTGCTCTGTGGCCGTGATCGTTCGGTCGCCACTCTGTGAAATAGACACTCATAGAGACACGAGTTTCCAAACTCGGCACGACTCGTCGCAAGTTTATTATTCAGAAGAAGATGATAAGAAATATTCTTATCGTAGAATAATAAACTAACAATGCAACTAGGAAGTGGTATGGCTGACAACCGTATCACACTCCGAATTCAATTGTCTTTGTAACGTTGATGGACTACACACGGTAGTCATCAACGCACCATGCTCCACTAGGAGTTACGGTAATCGAGAGCGAGAGAGGTTTGTATGACAGCCCTATGACGTATTGTTGCGATTTCATCCGTTCCTAGATATTTTTTGAGGCTTAACCAGCAACACACTTGGGTGAAGTTTGGTTTATATTGGTACATAAAGAAAAAAAATTTCTTAGAAGAACCTAATTTTCAGGGGCAGCCCTATGACCCCACCGATTCCTTTCGTTCCGACATATATACAGCTA
Source organism: Microchrysa polita (assembly GCA_949715475.1). Classification (NCBI taxonomy): domain Eukaryota; kingdom Metazoa; phylum Arthropoda; class Insecta; order Diptera; family Stratiomyidae; genus Microchrysa; species Microchrysa polita. Next base: position 48,658,023 of record OX454420.1, read on the forward strand.
AGTAACTGGTTTATAACTTCGTGTTATAGTATGTTCACAGTAAGGGAAATCATGTAATTTGGGGCTCTTTTCATGTTTTCGTATGAAAACAGCCCAAAAACATTTCAATTCCCATACAAATTGACACATTGAAAATACGCTAATTTGCGTGTTTTCCATGAAACCTTGATTTTTTTTTAAATGAAAACGTATAAGCACCCAGGTCTCCAACCAAAACTCCCCAGCACATTTCGGCTCACTCCAATATTTTAACTGACACCCGACCAAATTGTTCAGTTTCGTGTGTTTGCCAATGTTCTTAATTTCTCCATGAAAAGAGAATGGACGGTCAAATTACTATCGATGACTGCACATTTTTAAACTAAGAACGATTTATAGGCAAAATATTATTGTCGGTTGTCATATGAAATTACAAACAGTGCACTGTGAACACTTTTCGGTGATTTCTGAAAACGTACGGCGAAATCAATCCGTTTTCGTCCACTCTGGATAGAATATTACATGACTTTCTCCGTAGAATGCGCATTTAATCCGATATTTTGTTCTGAAGATGACTAAAATTACAATTTCGAACTTTTTTACAAAAAAACAATGTTTAAAGTGCCGTATCTTGGGATCCTTTGCACCTACAATGCTGGAGGTGGACTCAAATTAAAGAAGGGTTTGTTAGCTTTAAACATCCTATAGACGACTTTCTTCTAGGAAGCACCTTTTAGAATTTACAAACCACACAGCAAAAAATCAGGCGGTGTGAACCAAAATTTATCCAAAAAGGTTTAATTTTTTTATACCTATGGAGTTAAATACATTTATTTCACTCCGTCCCGAGTATAACATTTTCCTTTTATCCATTAGGATAAAACACTCAAAATAAAATTCATTTGGATAAATAATAACTTTTATCCGAAATTATATCAGTTTTTATTTATATGGTGTTAAAATTTACTTAAAAAGGAGTTAATTCCACACGTAATATATGGTGCAAGTTACGAACGTCATCCCGTATAGTCTGTGTGGTGTAGTAGGTAGGGCGTTAGTCTTCAAATCATTAGTCTCTGGATCGAATCCCACTGTAGGCAGGTAATTTATTATGCGTTTTTAGAGCGTAAAGAGGTAAATGAAATGTCGCCAACACCTATAAGAGAGGTAAATGCTAGTTATACAAAACTCATTTATGAGTTAAATGTTCTGTGAAACTTGTGTTTTATTTTTATCCCAAAAATATCGAGTATTACTCCTTTTGGTGTAATTGGAAGTACACTTTTGTGTTCATCCATTTGGATAAAACAATATTTTATCCAAACGGAGGGACCCTATTCGACAATTTTCGGAGTTAAATTCACACCGTGTGCTGTGCAAAATATAAAAAAAACTCCGAAAATTTTGAGAGTTTTTGAGGGTCACGGGGTTAGCACAGGTTTTTCAAACTTGGTGGTACACTTCTGGTATCTACCCTAACAATATCCCAAAAAAACAGAGCCTAGCTATTTTTTGCGACCTAAAATCATAAAATGACTGGCCTAGTACTTACTACTAGTGGAGATTTGTAGTAATTTATCTGCAATAAAAAATTCTAAAAGAGGACTACTTTGCAAGAGCTTAAGGACTAGGGTCAAGATGGAACCTGGACTACTCACTTATCGTGCAAGGGGTTCGACATGGTTCGAACCACGTTTTGTTGTTCGCTATTCATCGAAAAGAACTAGCAACTTGAAAAATGACAGTCACATGCTGAAGTCTGAATGAATTTGCATCCTGAAAGAAAAAGAAGGGCGAAATTCTGTACCTGCGCTGGAATGACGTAAATTTCAGTCCTTTGTCACATGATCCATATCAGCATAGAATCGATTCAAATCGGTCATGTTGTATAGGTTTTAAATAAAATTAATCGCCGAATGATAGCTACACGCTGCTTGCTTATTCAACCTTGCTTTATTGTTGGTACTAACAATGCCACTGATAGGCAATTATTAATTCCTACTGGCTTACTTTCTTATCGATTGCTGACTATATTTTGTCGCCTGATAATAAAAAGTATGTACTTTCTTTAATTACACACCTATACACCTACAACTCGGAAATTTGCTGATAATCAAAACAAAACAGTTTCTATACTTTATCGTTTGCTAACGAGTGCCTCCCCTTAGTGGAAAATAAATTACTCTCCGTGCATTATTATTGACGCTTCTTAGTCCATTAGAGGAGTAGCGCACATAGCATTTATAGTATGTAAGCGAATATGCAAATTATCTATAAACTACACAATCCTAAGTGACACTCTGAATATTTTTTTTAATTTTTCATTTTGTATCTTTCGTTGTAGATATTCACTGTGTGTACCCGAGGCTTACGTGCGATACGGAGCAGTCATTTACGATCGACAAGCGTTAATAAGCGGTTGAACTGTGCGAAAGTTCCCGGCGGTACTTGGGATTATTGAGGAAGTTGAACGAAGCAAATACACGGTAGTTTCACATCAAGTGCGCGGGAGTACGACGATTTATCGATATGAGTGCTAAGGCTGTCTGAAACGTAAAAATTTACAATTGTACGGACGACGTGAGTGAGGAGATAACGAAACGGAACTGAAGGTTCCACAGGTGCAACGAGCGACATTGAACGCGATGGATCTCCAGCGAAAAAATCAACACTCGGACAACAAAAATGCATCTGAGGACATGGAGTCCAAGGACGAAGTAGATTTCGTTCCGAGTAATTCGAAGAAACTAGTGACCCCCAATCATCTTCCATTCCATTGTCCAATTGTCAATAAGAAACGTGTTAGTGGCACCTTGTACGGTGATTGTGAAATCAAAACCAACCTAAAATCATCCCTCTCCAGTTTGGAAAAATTCTCCTTGTTTCGATCGAATTCGCGAAAGAAATCCGAGACATCCACCACAACCACTTCATCCTCAACTTCGTCGCCAAAGGAAAAACCAAAATTTGTGAAGAGTGCATCGATAGCTCGTCTATTGGGCAACAACTACAGCCCGCGAAAGCCTGAAAATGAGCCCAAGTCATCGTCTATTGTTACCGCCGCGGACAGTGTCCATAATAGTAATGGTACAGCATGCCAATGTACGAATATTGGATGCAAATGTGTTAATAGCAAAATAAGTGCTAGTTGTAAAAAGTGCAGTGAGTGTACAAAGCATAGTAGTGGTATGGTGAAAAATACACGACGTTTTAGCACACAGGATCGCTTTCAGAAATGTTCGAAACTTGAAGACGTGCTGAGCGAATTTAGTGATAAAGATTTCCAGAATGGGGAAAAAGATTTAAGTGTCAAGGCTCTTCGAACGATTTCCCGCGGTCTGGGGAAATTGTGGTGGAAGAGAACACACAGTGTTAACATTAGTACACCAGATCCTGAGTTTAAAGTATCCTATTTGGGCAATGTGCTGACCGGATGGGCAAAAGGTTAGTAGCTTAGTATTAAATTAATTTAATTCATTAGGTTAAAAAGGTCTTATTGAAAGGAAGATGTTAGTGATAAACATTAGCTTTGACATATTGTAAATAAATAACATTTTCTCGTACATTATACGAATCTACGATCGCACTTCAAGCATTCTTGAAGCACGAAATATAGTCAGCTAAAAGCATGCTTCAAACATGTTTTATACGTACGAGTAATCGGTCCTCAATATGTTTTGGGTTGCCTTAGCCTCGTCTCCATTATAAACAATTATGGTCCAACTGTAAACAAACATTCGATTCCTGAACAGTTACATACAGAACAAGTGTGCCCCACTTGCAATTGCTGAACAATAGTATTACCACGAAAAAAATATTCCTGAGCTGTTGCATATATTTTTGGAGCAATTATGGTTCCATGCTTCGATTGTGAGGTTGAAAAAATCCTAAGTTCAGACCCTTTCTTTACGAAACCCTTACGGGTTCGTGTTTCAATATTCGGTCTTCGGTAATATGTACTTTAAAGTGGAAAGGAATTGTTTGAATCAACTTGTATTATCGAAGATCCCGAAACAAAATTATTGCCATATTGCAGGTAATTACAGATCGGGTCAATGGGACCAAGCCAGAAATAGCGAAGGGACCTACTCTTTAACGCTGCTTCTTATAGGCTTGTATCATAACGGAGCAATGGCCTATTGGGGTAACAGCTTAGAACCTTTAACACATGCATTTATACACCACGTTCTACAATTGGCGAAATTCGTTATAATATGTATAGAAAGTGTTTACACTAGCAGATTTTGTTGTATTTTTTTTTTTAAGTTTCCAGTTACAATTATACAGGGTGTCCCGTATTAGGTGGTCAATACTATAAGGGTTGAAAGCGCAACTTGTTTCAGGAAGAAAATTACCAATACAATCGGAATTTTTTTACCGTTACCTTGTTATCGCTCTTTTTGTGAAAGTCATCGAAAATCGTGACTTGTCATGCAAAATCGTGACTTGTCATGCAAAATCATAATTTGCAGCCCTCTTGATGACTTAATCCAAGGTTTGATTTCAGTTTCAGAAACTACATAAAATTTCACAAAAACTGAAGTTTTTCCTGTTGCCAACATTATCGCTACTTTCGAGATACAGTTTCTCAAACTTAATAGAAATTTTAAAATAGATTTTTCTTCGAAAATTCAAACAGTAATTTCATAACGGTGCTTCATACGTACAACTGTGCAAATTTGATAAAAGTTGCTTCGACATGTTGGCTTTCCAAATCTTGGATTAAGTCATCGAGAGCGCTGCAAATTATGATTTTGCATGACAAGTCACGATTTTCGATGACTTTCACGAAAAGAGCGATAACAAGGTAACGGTAAAAAAAAATCCGATTGTATTGGTAATTTTCTTGCTGAAACAAGTTGTGCTATCAACCCTTACAGTATTGACCACCTAATGCGGGACACCCTGTATATGGAAAACAGGGACGTTACTGTACGGGCTGTCTTGCCCCTCTGGCTCTGTTCCTTTCTACACAACCCTGAAACAGCTTCGAAGCACCCGATGCACTTTGATATTTAAATTTGTGTATTTTGTTTTAGAAAAAATGGCCGCGTAATAAATCTTGAAAAATACTTGTCACGCACTGTCATAAGAAATGATGTTTACATATTGCGCGCTAAGAAATCATTAATTTCATTACTAACAATTTATTTAGGTTCGGACGTTAATAGTTTTGTTGACAATTAACTAAAATTAAAATACATGTGACATTTTTTAATGTGCACACACACATAGATTAAAAGTATTTTTAATTTTTTTTTACAAAGGAATAAAGTTTGTTATGTACACTTTTTATTTTTTTTCAATAGGGGAATTAACTGATGTGATGATTAATTTCAGAGTAGAAATGAAAATTTGAAAAATATTATAGATAAAGTACTGAATATTTTCGTTGCTATGTATGTGGTCAGTCTGAAAATGCGGTCTGTGCGGACCTTAAGTTCTTCTTCTTTATGGCACTATCGCCCGACGTCGGGCCTTGGTCGCCTGGATTGTTGACCTTCAATTGACGCGGTCACGCGACCTTGTTCTCCGGTTCCGAAAGAGCCCAACATCTAATGAGCGTCTTTACCTGTAGATTGCTACCATCGAGCTCTCGGTCGTCCACGCAATCTGGTTCCGTCCCCTCGTTGCGCGTTGTTCACCTTTTTGGGTATACGATCTTCCTTCATGCCCCGCCCATTGCAGTCGCTGCAGTTTCACAGTTTTTGACCCATGTAGCTCATCGTAAACTTATTAGCTGGTTGTATCAGTCGTTTTATGTCATTTCTTTCGTTGTCCTTTGACAAATTGCAACCCAGGCAAGTGAAGTTGTGTATATATTCTATATATATATATATTCTGTGATGCTTGAAGTTACTGGCGTCCTTGTTTTTGATTATGCATCGTGATCTTGGTCTTATCCTCGTTGATATGTAGTCCAACTTCCTTTGCGGCGGTATTAAAGCTATACAGAAGGCTTTCTGCATCGCCCATTTTTCAAGACATGATGTTGATATCGTCGGTGTACGCTACTAATTGTGTCGAGTTGATGAGTAGCGTTCCGCTGCTGTCCATGTTCATAGCTCGAAGTACATACTCCAGAGCAAGGTTGAAGAGCGTCGGCGCCAGTCCATCGCCCTACTTGAGTCCAGTACGAGTTGCAAATAGGTCAGTCAGTCTATTCTGCACTCTGACCTGCGAGACGGTATTAGTCATCGTCATCCTTATGAGTCGGACTAGCTTTGCCGATATACCCAAATGCAGCAAAATGTTATACAGTACACTTCGATCGATACTGTCGTATCCCTGCTTGACATCGACAGAGATTTGGTATACGTCGATGTTGTATTCCCAGCACTTCTGGAGTAGTAGCTTCACTGTGAAAAGCTGTTCGGTCGTTGAACGACCAGGTCTGAAGCCGCCTTGATACTCGCCAATGATACGTTCTGCGTACGGAATTATTCTCTTTTCCAGAATTTCCGGAAAAATCTCATAGGTCGAACAAACTAACGAGATGCGCCTGTAGTTCTCACATTTCATCTGATCACCCTTTTTGTTGATTGGGCAGATGATACTTTTGCGCCAAGCTTCCTTAAGTTAAGTTGCATAAAAATCGCAGTTGTATTGAATGTTAGCTTTTTTGTGGTTATTTCGACAAAGCCTATGTACAGTCTGCTTAACATTATTTCCATACGAAGCGGCCATAGAGGAAAAATGTGGTTCTTTCTTCTGATGTTTCCAACCATTTTTGTCATAAGTTGTCCTTTTTGTCGTCGTTAAAAACAATAATAAAAAAATCTAAAACCTTGTAATAAATCGCGAAAATCCTTTCATTAAAAAATGGTCTTCCGTAGTCATTAATGTTCAAGCAAAGTGGTTCGCAGTCATTTGCGAGTTGGGAACCACTAGACTAGAGGCTGCTGAATGCTTTGCTACGTTAAATCGAAAGACGTTTCGCTTTCAACAATGGGACTGCGCCCAATGGTAGAAAAGTTATGGGTTTTGAATAAATGTGTTATAAATATGTAATTTCCTCCGTACGTAAATGTAGGGTTTTAGAAAATAATAAAATAAAATGTTTTTATTATTCTATTCTAACGATTCAGCTAAAGAACATTTTGTAAATTCATGTTTAACTCCGACATTTTGGTTCCGAAAGATAATATGTAAGTACCTACATATATCCCTAATAGTGTAGTTACTACGTGATAAACCTAGTACATCAGATTGCAAAATGTGGTGGAGACAAATTTCTTTTTGTTTCTTATGTTTTTTGGGGTGCTGAGCACGAATCCGGAGCTTCCCACCAAAATTTCGTTGCGGAACAGGGTCAAAATCGTGAAAAACCCTAAAATTTTTGCTGTTTTTCCGTTATTCGCCCCCTAATTCTGCAACTATTTATTTCTGCGAAAAACTCTCCATTAATATTTTAGAGAGCACATAATTGCGCGTCCAAAGAGACATAAATATTAAAAATCTGTTGAGCGGTATTACTACAGTGGATAATTTAAATTTGCCAATTTTAACATACATATAGTTCCATTTTATGAAAAAAATTTTGAGATTGAACGGTTTTTCATTTTTGGTCGTAAAAGTTGCATTTATCTTGCACATTTTGTATTTTGGAGTGCAGAACCTGAATCTGTAAGTTCCCACCAAAATTTCGTTGCAAAACAGGGTCAAAATTGCAAAAAACGCAAAAAAAATGACTATCAATTGTAGCAATACCGCTTAACACATTTTAATGATTAATGGCGCGTTGGACTCGCAGTTATGTTTTCTCTAATATTTTCATGGACAGGTTTTCGGAGAAATGTACACTTTCGGAGTTATAAACAAAAAAACGGGAAAACTCCGAAAATTTGGGGGTTTTTCGCGGTTTTGATCCTGTTCCGCAACGAAATTTTGGTGGGAAGCTCCGGATTCGAGCTCAGCACCCCAAAAAACATAAGAAACAAAAAAAAAATTTTCTCCACCACACTTTGCAATCTGAAATCACCTCGGAACTACACTATAAATTAAATCCAATAAAAAATAAATATAGGGCGGAATTCATAGTCCTCACTTATGCTTAAGTGAATCCTTAAGGCAGTGACGCTATTCGTAGTCACTCATTAAGGGAACGCTTATGGGCTTCCTAAAGGGTTCCTTTTTCCGTCCTTAGAGAAAACATAGTAACGCATACTATGCGTTAGTTCAGAGTGGACAACAACAAAAAATAATGGAATCATTTTTTTCACACTTACGCAATTCACAAATAATAAATAAAAACACAATGGCACAGGTAGGCAAATTTTTCTAGGGACTTGCTTACAGTTGACCGTAAATTTGAATAAACCTATTGGTAAGTAAAATATAATAGAACGCTCAGTAAATGTACGGTATGTATATGAAAGGCGTGTTTTATTATACTCTCCACACTAAATATGAACAAAAATATTAGCTTAGTTATAAGATTTGCTCGCCATAAAGGGAGGCCCCTTTAGTTTTTTTAAAATACGGACTTGTTTACCCACTCTTCTCACACTCCTTTTGCAGAATAAAATGTTGCGAGAGAGTCAAAAAGTTCCCAAATGAAAGCTAACTTCTGGTGCGCAAGGGGAATCAAATATCATGTCATCGTGACATATCACACTACTTCCTGATGACGCTCGGGCTGACTGTATCGCTGAGCTTTGTTCTGGCCTCAGGACTAAATTAGCCCACTTATGTCAAAGCAAAATCCGACAATATATATGACAGCACATGTACATGGCACGTTACCGTAAATGGAAACATCATCGAATTGTAGTACATATCAGTGGCGAGGTGTTCCAGCCGTAGCCTATAGTCCAAAAACCGGTACTTTCAGAACGGTTAATCGGGTTATTTTCGGTATTTTCCTCCTCCCGATTTTAGCCTGGACGGTTGTTTGTCCATCCGGTTAAAACCGGAAAAAAAGTTCATTAAAAATTAAATTTTTTATATTTTCTTGATTTTTTTTATTTGAAAGGTCAATGAAAACAAAAGTACTTCATAGTTATTGTTTTAATTCTTTTCTTATTTGAGAATACACTATCCCAATTTTTTTTATACAGTCTTGAAAATGACATCGATTAAATGGCGACCCCAAGTGTGCATACACTGATTAAGTAGATTTTTGAAGGTTGTCTCTATTCTTTGTAGCATATCAATCGGTATGTTAGCAATAGCGTCGCGAATGTTGTTCTTGAGGTGATCTATCGATCGACAAAAACCAGGGATTTCAAATAACCCCATATGGTTATTTGGCATGGAGCCTAGTCTGGAGAGAGTGCCGGACATGGGAGATGGCCTCTGAGATAAATGAGGCGGTCGGGGAAATGTTGTCTCAACAAATTTATTCAGCCTCGTGCTGTGTGTGCTGTGGCTCCATTTTGCTGAAACCACACGTCCCTAACGTTCATTTAAAAAAAAAATCGTCGATCATGTTCCTAGTGAGCGACCGTTAGAAAAGAATCTCAACGGACAAGGCCCGTTGCTTTCTAGACCAGAGCACGATGGCAACTGACTAGAATGGGAAACAAACTTGGGGACTTCCCCCCTTACACCCATCTAGCCACCCAATTCACTGCTCGGGAGTTTTTTCAAATAAGTAAGTTTCTCTGGCGCACCCTATGCGTGCATTTTGAGTTGATTTTCCATACGATTAGAACACCAGCGTTACGAGTGTGTTTTTACTAAAATTCTAAGCAAATCAATAAAAAGACTCGGTAAACCGGAAACCGGTACTTTGAACCCGGTTAAAACCGGACGGTATAACAGGCTTTGCAAGAAACCTAACAAAACCGAAAACCAGGTTATGGGCTGGTTTTTGACATCCCTAGTGTCATTGACGCGGTATCTGGACGGTGGCGTTGATTTGTTTCCCATTTCCCTAGCTGCAAAATTCAAATGCTGAGAACCGCAAAAAACAGTACACAGGATTATCTGAGGCATATAGTACAAATTCATTTAGGATCAAATACGAATTACGTTGCTTTAGTGCAGAACAGAAGTCGTTCTGCATAAATTTATCGGGATAGATATTCATATAAAACTATTCAGCTAAAGAAACAAAATGCACATTCACACAAAAAACAATCATTTTTCTTAAAATCACTCATTTCACTTTCGCCATCCGCTCCTCCAGCAGGATTGCAGCATGTCATTCTTCCAGTAGTTCAGCATGCTGTTTTCTTGAAAAGTACACGGAATAAGTACAATTTTACACAGCTGCTGTTGCCATTTTCAGTTAAGAGTTAGCTTGTGTGCATACGCATATCATCGCATCATTTTCTTCCCCCTTTCTTCTCGACCCTGGACTGCTGCCCGATTGTTTGCTGCGTAGTTACCTTTTAACACTAACGACATTAAACTTCCCGTTAATTTGTTCCCGTTCGTTCCATTCGGAATAGTTTTATTCACCACTTTTGTAAATTCGATAAAATTAAGTTAAATTGTTGTTAAAATTGTATAATACAGTAATTCTGATATTGTAAACTTGCAAATAAAATGCCCCCAAAATATACACTGAGCTTCAAGGAAACCGGGCCACACGGTAAGCGCGAACTCTAATCAAAACAGGCATTGTGTTTGTTGCGTGAGTTAACGGTACTTCAGATAAAAATCATAGTCATTTGATTTGCCATTAAATGCACTTTCTGTAAATATAACTTTCATAGTTGTAAGTTGCATACTTACAGAAAAAATTGGATTTGAGTTCGAAAGTGGCGAGTGGCCTGATTTTTGTGAAGCCGAGTGTATGTTTTTCTGCCATGCCAATGCGCTCTTTTCATTTGACATAAAAAGGCTTACCGAATTTGCTTTCGTTTCCAAAGTGTCAATGTATGAGGAGCTTTATAAGTTGTTTAACATTTGAAGCAATACGAATGAAACAAATTAACACCAAACATAGATTGTGTGTGCAAGTAGCCACTCTGGACTAACGCATACAATGGTTTACTACATCGTTTCACTAAGGTTAACCTTATATTAATTCATATATTTATTGACATATCATTGTACAAACACTTTGAATTTTTAACTACTCAATATTTTTTTGTTATTTGTCACTTTCAGTAAATATGACCAATAGATAAATCGTTTAATTAAATTATGATGGTGAAGCAACACCCTAATACGTGATGTCTATGAATACGAAACTCCTTAAAGTGTTCCCTTTTATAAAGGAAACCATTATTGCTTAAGGGAATCCTTATTTCTAAAGTGGGGGCTTCCGCCCATAGTTTATCATAAATACTTAGGTAATCAGAAACAAATCTTAATATCGCTGCCTTGACATTAAGATATTATAGGGACTTGAGAGTCAATTTCGAGATCAACCGCCGTATGGATGCGACACATTAACAGGTGGTTAATATATTGTACGTGATTGACAGTCAAAACATATGTAGTCCTTTATATAATTTTTGGATAGGCAATGATTCGCAATTTTTTTTAAGTCTAGAATTATGTTTGTGTTCGTCGACCGCTAACAAAAAGAAATAAAATAGATTATCTTATAAAACACAAACAAAAAATTTTGTTTATAACGTAAAAAGAATCTAAATTTCCAAATTCATCTAGAGGAAAATTTTATTTAAGTTATTTATACCACATACGGCACACACTAGAATTCCAATTTGTGTTTCATCTCAGCAACGGAGCTCTATAACTCGCCAATTAAGTTTTTTTTTTTTGGGTCATGCACAAACTGTTTCGCTCGTTAGACATATGAACCCGTATTGCTCATTATAAGAACTTTCAATTTCGGCATGTTAACCGCTGTGCTTAATTTCATGAACATGTATTTTGATAGTATAATTTTCTTATTTTTTTTGTGATGTTTTCTTTAATCATCCCGTTCTCATTATTTCTACGTATACATATACATAATTTACATTATTCAAAATTTAAATTCACACCTATGTATAGCTGACCCGTTAAATGATTTTATGCATAAATACATATTTACAGATTGATAAACAGGCTTTGTAATTTAATACATAAATTGTCAAATTTTTAAAAATCGAAAGAGAAATTTAGGTAACATTACATGGTATATCGTCACAAAATTCTATTAGTTCTAGTTGGGGGGTTCTTGGGTTTTCTGTCGTAAATGTCAAAATGAATTTATATGTGTTTTTATCAAATTAATTGATTCAATATGAATAAATACTGACGTAGGTATTCTGTAAAATGTTTATTCATAGGTAGAATATGGGCGTTACACGGTATCTCGGTACAAATTTCTCTCTGTGAATTTGACACGTTTCGAACATAATCTTTAATTTTGTATTTATAATAATTTATGCTATCGAATTTGCAGATTTTCATAGAATCTCGTGAAAAAAAAACCTAGAGCAGATTTGACATTACATATTGAAATCAGTCCTACAGATCTTGATCAGAACAGGAACGGGAAGAATCCGGAGTAGGACTCCTTGCAGTCAAATTTTCCTAAGCAGCATTCCAATTTTCTACTTCCCGCAGTGTTTTCTTAAAATTTACGAGTGTTTCGATTTACTTATAATAATAAAAGAACATTTAGCCTTTAATAAGCCGACACTACTTTTGTAGGTTTTTTTACCCTTCGCTTGTAGAGTGAAAGGAAATTAGCTTCGGTCTCGTTGTGAATATAGTCAGCAGTTAAAGAAAGCAGCCAGTATATAGGCTAAAATTAAAAAATAAATAAATAAATCTTTGCGATCGTGATGTACGGGAGTTACCCTTGATTCCTATGCAGTGCAGTGTTATATGGCACGCTTCAAACTAATATTAGGATGTTTGAAAAGGGAATTCACAAGGATATAGAAAAAGGATATTCCAGTATACCAATTGATTATTATGAGTCATAAAAAAGAGGTTGACCATTAAGCATCATCTATTAAATAATAATAAGATTACTCATATTATAACTTTAATTGTGTGGACCATAATCCAGAGCCACTGTACACTCAGAAAAAATTCAATTGGAAATTCAATTGAACTAATAATTTTCGCCCATTATTTTTGGTCAATAGGAAAAATCTGATTTCTTTGAGAATATAAAAACCATTTTACTAGTTCTGTGGTTGCCTTAATGCTTAATGACATAATTAATGTAACATTATTTATTAAACCTTGTTAATTTGGTGGGACAAATTGATTAAAATGTAACATTACATATTATTACTATGCAGGATACGTTTCATTCCTTGCAACATATATTAAAAAATCCTTCCAGTTAAAATAATCATTGCATCTGTTGACTTTTGTGAATAAATATGGTAGAATGCGTCTCATTGCGATAATGGTACAAAAGCTATGAGACGCATTTTGCTGAGCGTTGGTACGAAAGTAAAAAATTGATAGCTTTTCGCTAGACTTGCAGGAGCTCCTTTTGTGCTTTGTAACATCCACTAAAAATATTCACACAATGATGGATAGTACAAGATGTGGTAGGCATAGGTTCACATTTAGTAAGCTAATCACAATTCCCATCAGAATGATAATATGTAACTCAATTGAAATGAATACATACATACGTGCTTTCCTGTCTATAGATATACCTCATCGAATTATTTTCAATACACAGATATAAGTATATTTCTTTAATTAATTTCTGCTTGTCCTTTTCCTAATATTACTACATATATCTCATATCATGTATAAATGTTCTCGTAGTAGAAGTTTCGTAAACACTTCAACATTCTTACCAGTGCTCAAGTATGTGGTCACATAATAGGCGTGGGTGTTAAAATAAATTAGACGAACTCTCAGACAGACAACGTAGTAAGTGTTGTTGGGCGCCTTCAAGACATCATGCTAACAAGTGAACACTCTCATAGGCTAAGCAAATTAACGATGTCAACGTTAGTGGGCTTCACCCGATTAAGTGATGTTGTTGCGAAGAAATTGTCAATACGCACACAAGACCTCGATTAATTTCAAATGTATGGAGGTGGACAATGTTCTTATGACGTAAATTCTGAAAAAAAATCTCTTTGCTTTTGTAATAGCAACCCATAGTATTGCTATGTTTGGTCTTGTTAAGTGTTTTTAAATTTTTAGGTTGATATCACAGATGCTAATGTCTTGTTCTGAAACGAAACTATTATGTGCCAATGTTATAGTGTAAAATCCAAAATCAACAAAAACAAAAGGGCAGAAAAATTGCTTTGACCCGCTCTTTTAAATTGCATATATTATACAGTGGCGTACTCGATAGTCCGAAGCCTCGAAACCTCGTATTTCCAGTAAACCGGATCATCTCAAAGATTGCATTGTACACTCTGTAGTCCGAATTTCAAGAGCCTCTCTAGTCCGAATCTCACTTTTTTCTCATATTAACAGCAATATTATCGCCCGAATTAAAAACAATTTTTTTCTTTGCTCTTGGAAACAACAATAAGTAGAATAACAGAGTAAAATTCTTCGAAAATAGAAAGTCGATTCTCCGAAAAAATTGTTTAAAATCGTCAATTTCCTCGAAATTCAGAGCAAATAAGAGGCTTCCACTAATCCGAACTACTCTGTAGTCCGGATCGACCCCGGTTTTTATTAGTCCGGAGTATCGAGTACGCACTGTATTTCATATTTGGCGCGTTATAAAACTAGCTCTCCTAAGCAAAGGAAATCGAAGCCACCTTAGCTAGCTTTACATGTTGTTGAAAAAATATCACCTAATGGTTTTGCTTTAAATTTAAATCAAAGTAATTTAAGGTGGTGTTTTTGATAATAACATAATAATTCACAGGGTTTGAGGATTGAAAATTTTACCATTTTTTATATCCTAGCTAGCTTCTCTAGTTCGGCACAGGTTGGTTACCAGTTACCGGGATAATGACCTAGTTCAACTTTTATCATCCTATTACTACTAGCGTTTTAGTCGAATTAATCCTACAAAACTGTAAACATTCAGCCTATAGCTAGTATTTCCGCAAACATGATTTAATAACTTCTGTAACACAACACTCTAGTATCAACATACTTACATGATAATAAATCTATTATCTTTGACCATGGAGGTGCAGCAAAAGTGGGAGCCCCAAAAAAAAAAACAAACAATGGGATTTTCCGCCGGCTTCGTTATCGATCCAATTATGCGTGTCAGTTTTGAGGGATTGAATTTCCATAGTCGTGTTAGCGTTATGTTTTTGTTTGCCAAAATACTTGTGAATGTTGTCACTTTGACATGATTAGCGAAAAGCGAAGTGTCGAAGACATTTCGGTTATGTACACTTCTTCGTCTGGTTGGTGCCTATTATAATTGGATACTAACAAGAACAGCAATGAAGAATTTCAAGCTATTCGAGTTCGCATAATATTCTCTCTAATTTTTCTCATTAGGATAGTTGAAATACATTCTAAAAATAGTACTTAGTATGTACATATCTGGATTAGGAAAACTTGCATTTGGAGAGCACAAAGAGTTATATATCATGCATATACATATTACATTTTAAGTATAAGGACATTGATAAAATTAGTACATATTTTAAAAAGTTAGGTTAATCCTGAACTGGCAGTGTTTACTAAACTAATTCGTGTTCTCAGTAACCAATAGCCCCATGGTGGGCCATGGTGCGTTAGCTCAGCCGTTTATTGGCAATTTCGAGTCAGCGTTACATTGCATATCATTGCGGAGTGTACATAATGTTGCAAGTACTATATATATTTCCTATCCGCACATGTACGAACATTTTGGACCACGCCGAGATTTGTTCTCCGGACCTCTAAATTACTAGCATCGTAGAGTGCGACTCAACCAAGTGAGCCACAGAGCGGGTCTAACTAACTCCGACCATACAAAATATATATGATCAGCAGGACGAGGGGAGCCGATTGGGCGATGTCCGTCTGTCCGTCTATTGCGACGCTTTTACTCGGGCAGTTCAAAAATCCAATTTGAATCTTAAGGAAAACCGTTTTCTTCCTGCGCAAATTCCAATCAAACCTTATTTTTCTCTTAGTCTAAGAAAAATTGCATATTTGGTCGGCAAAAATCCTACATCGGATTTTTTTTGGATTATGGTTGGGAATGGTCCCCAGATTATGACATTTAACCCTTCGTTAGGCGCGCACCCATTTGTCACGTGGTTAGGCGCGCGGGCTACAATTGTAGCCCAAATTTAAAATTATATAAAAAATATTGTTCAATTTTATTTATTTTTTCTTGCTCGGTCTGTGGTCTCTTGATAACTGTACAGATTAAAAAATATAAAATCTTTAATTTTTTATTAAAATATATATAATAAAAGAGGGCAAAATGCAGATTAGTCCTATTTTTAGTCTTTTTTGACATTAACTTACTTAAGTGAACAAAATAGTTACTTTTCAAAATGAAAACCCCAAAAAAGGTTATATTCTCAGAAATCAACAAAAAATCTTCGAAATGGAACACTGAGCGAGAGAATGCAGTTAAAAATGCCCAGTTTGTGGAATTCCAAACTTAGCCCATTTTTGGGTACCCAATATTCACAATTTTTTAAACTGGGAGTACAGTTTCTTGCTAGAAAGCTAAATATATAGTGAGTCAAACTGATTGAATTTTACTCACAATATTCATATTAACTGTTCTCGCAATATTTACGCTAGAACTGATAAAAATTTCACCCAGAAACTAAGTAATGTTAGTAACAGGTATCATATCCACGCTGTAAGAAATGACTTTGACTTCAACTCCAGGTTTTTCGTTAAAATAGTAATCTAATTTTTGTACATTTATATTGAAACTCTTTTTTTTGTCAAACATTTTACTGTTCCTATTTTCTACAATGTTTTATAATAATATTTTTATTTTAATGGATATCCATGAGTACCGAAAAAGTAACATGATTGGGCACACGGGCTACACTTGTAGCCCAGTGGACTTTGATCGCAAAAAAATATTAGTTTCTAGGCTCAATAAATATCAAAAATATTCTTATTCGATTAAAAAGCAACATTTTAACAGCTACTGAGCAGTTCGAATGAATTCGGTTTATATCCTGAAAATGATCGCCATTTAAAAAAGTGTGGGCTACAATTGTAGCCCGAGCGCCCACTGAAGGGTTAAAGTCGCAACCGATTGGGGGTTCGCAACCTTAAAAAAATACCGGCGTACAGAGGGCTGCGCCCGCAATACGAGGGTTTTTTAGAATTTTAATGCATAGTGAATATTTTTTGTACATATATTTTATATGCAATAAATAAGAATTGTGCACAACATTCAAGAAATGCTTCATGTAAATCTATTTTTGGATTGGTCTAAATAAACGCGTTCCAGAATGAAAGGCTAGCGCCTACAGGTATTTCTCGATTTCAGATTTCTGATGGCCTTTGAGCAAAAAGGAACTCAGGCAAACGTAAGGATGACTTGGCTTTATTTATGAACTGAATTATTAGCTGTAAATCTACTGTTACGGTTTTTTTATATCAAGGAAAAGCAACTTATGTATATGAAATGATTCCATGTCAGGGAACACCACCCAAGCTTTCCTATAAGTATTGAACAAGTATACTTTTGCAGCTATTCAGGGATATTTGTGGCAAACACTATTACCATTCTATGTATTTCCACCAAATTGCATGTTCATTGTTCAATCAAGTTAAAAGATATATGTACATTGAAGAAATGCTTAAGAGGCTTCTCTCTTGCATTGTGAAAGGCTCTTAGTAAATACTTACTTGGCTATATTTCCGGTTTGGATACAGTGATTCGAATGAATATTCATAGACATACTCCCCATGTAATTTTCTAAAATCTCTTAGAAGAATTTTCATATTTGGAAACCTAAGAGGGGCTACACACGAACAAATTGAAATTTTACAAATTTACTGTTATTTACTTTTCCTTAGCAAAAGTCAACAGTCTTAATATTTAACGTATATAAGGCCATACTGACCAGTCTTTCAACAAAGTTTCATAGCGATCCCTATAACGGTTTAGAAAAACGGAGGTCGAAAAGGAAGTTTAACTTTAAACGCCAATAACTTTTTTACCGTTACTCCAAACTGGAAAGTTTTAACTGATATGAGTTGTACTCGTTTAGATCTTTGATTTAAATAGCCATACGTCAATCTCCGATAAAAACTAAAAAGTCGACTTTTTTCAAACGTTCGGGACACCCTGTTATCTTCTTCCTACCAACTTCTAAGGTATTTGTGCCAAAGACTGTAAGCATTCTACACATTCCTACCAAATTTCATGACAATCGGTTGAGCCGTTCACGAGTTATTTAGTGAACATACGGACAGACGGTCAGACGGACAGACGGACGGACGGACAAAATCGATTTCATAAGGGTTTTTTGAAACAATATTTTCTAAAAAACCCTAAAAAGGGGGAAAGAGGGGATTTTTTTTCGGTTTTTTGCGATTATTTCAAAAACGGTAAGAGATACAGAAAAATGGTCTGAGGACGAAAAAAAACTATATAAAATTATCTTTGCAATGATAGGTATACATTAGAGTTTAATTGAATATTTCGGCGTTAGACTAGAACATAAATTAGAATATGTATTTGCATTTTAGACCTTTTTTAAAAGCTCCATAACTTTTGAAAGAATGCTAGTTTAGCCTAGAGATGTAACGGATGTCCGCATCCGCAATCGCGGATTATTCGCATAAAAATTAAACTCCGCATCCGCATTCTCATCCTCATCTTATAAATATTTACATCCGCATCCTCATCCGCAATCCTCATTTTTGTACGCAGACAATTAGCGGATATATGTATGCGACCCACGTGCTACTTTGTAACTATAAAGAAATGCATTGAGACAAATTGTATTCTGGTATCGTATACACAACTGAACTTCAGTTTGTCGGTCAGCACAGCAGGAGCGCGTTCCATTTATATGATCTGAGTAAAAATAGTTACTCCCATTCACTTTCCGTCTCATTCTCTCACACCGCTTACAACTCTGACGGTAGTCAGCGATGACTACAGCTACGACTACGAGTGAATTAACGCCTGCCGTCCATTACCTGCTTCGAGTGGCGCGGCGCTCCCGCGTTTAAAGCTTTTCCGAATTTTAATGGCGTAACCAAGCAAAATATGGCGTAACTATGCAAAATAAACAAAAATTCCATTCAATACAATGGAAAAGCTTTCTGAATATTGTGTGTGCTTATACCTTTTACTAGTAAAAGCTTTTTTTCGTACATTTTGTGAAAGCTTTGCCGCTGGAGCGCCGCCCGCGCCGCTCAAGTTTACGCTTGCAGTGGAAGAGAGCCCTAAGGAACGCACTCCGGTTCGCAGTTTTGTGACTAGTGTTTGAGTGGTTTTGTTTTAAATGAATTGAACTGAGGCGGGTGAAGTGCGTTTTTTTAAGGTGAAGCGAAGTAAGAAAGTATGCAACTTTTTAATTTTTAACCACACTAATCAGAGGAATTTCAACTTTTTTTCATCTTCATGAAAAGTGTGAAACCTAAATATTTTTGTCTACATATTCGATCATATGCTCATCCACACCCTCATCCGCATCCTCAAAAATTTCTCCATTAATATCCGCATCCGCAACCGCATCCTCAATCTTATACTATTTTGCATCCGCATCCTCATCCGCTAAACAAGATCCGTTACATCTCTATTAGCCGTAAAATTGTGTATAAGTATGTATTCGCAATTAGTTCAAGATCATTTTAACGTAAACATTGAGTCGGTCCGGTCAAGGACCCCATTATCCCCCCATTTACATTTTTAAATGCGGCATATCCATAACTCCTCCCCCCAAATTGGAGCAGAATGCTAAATTTTGGTTTGTTGGGATTGGAGTTCATAATGACTCCACCCACTAAAAATCAGCTGAGTCGGATAAAAACTAAGGGTATCTCCAATACAAAGTGACCGAATGAGCTGATTTTTGGTGGGTGGGGTGACTTTTAGCTCCAATCGCAACAAACCAAAATTTGGCACTCTGCTCCAATTTTAGGGGGGGAGTTATGGACATGCAATTTTGACAAATTTAAATGGGGGGGAGGTAATGGGGGTCCTTGATCAGAGCGACTCAATGTCTACCTTAAGATGACCTTGAACTTATTGTGAATACTTGTACATATACATTACGGCTGAACTAGCATTCTTTCAAAAGTTATGGAGCTTTTAAGAAAGGTCTAAATGAAAATATTCTAATTTATTTTGTTAGGCTAGCGCCGAAATATTTAATTAAACTCTAATCTGTTTTATATCATTGGAAAGGTAATTTTATGTAGTTTTTTTCGTCCTTAGACCATTTTTGTGTATCTCTTGCCGTTTTTGAAATAATCACAAAAAAACGAAAAAATGTCCCCCTTTTCCACCTTCTTTAAGGTTGCGGACCCCCAATCGTTTGGGACTTTTTATGCCATCATCTCGGGACCATCCCCAACCACAATAAAAAAAAATTTCGGATGTAGGATTTTTGCCGTTCGATGGCCATATTTTGGTCCAATTTTCTTAGACTATCTATCGAAACCAAAAAAATCTTTGTAAAAATAAATCAAATCATAATATGGGGTCATGCTAGCCCCCAAAAAAAAATTCTAAGAATTAATTAGCCTCGGTCTCGTTTATGTAACTATACTAGTGCTTTTCGATATGCCTAAGAATGCATGTTTTATGCGTGTATGTTACTTATCTTTGATACATTTTGAATAAACTCCTTTGAAACAAGTGAGAAACAATCACTGATGTTAAGGCGATATGTTTTCAAGGACCTAATTAAATGTCTCATTTAATTTGGTGGGTGGATTTTAATTTGCGTTAAGACAACAAATGCTATTTTGTATAAAACAGGTTGAACATTAAAAGCAATCGTTGCAATAAGAACGATTAATCGAAATAATTTCAACTGCTCTTAGGACTTCTTCTAAAGTAAGTCCTGCTCCCGAATTATTGGTATTTTGCATCTCTATAAATTTTAACCGACTTTGAGGCTTTACACGCTCGCTTACATCGGGTTCGTGAAAACTCTGAGAAAGAATTTCAAATCGCGCTGAGCTTGATAACGACCAATAACTGGAGAAGGAATTCAGTAGGCAGCCAGTATGACTGGAGTGCTTCGGGTACGTCATCGTCTTAGTATAGATCCACGCCATGGCGTAACATACCATTGCCCCCCCTCCTGGGAAGCGTCGATCCGTGATGTCGCTTCCCACCAAAGGTTCTCCATTGAACACAAATCCCCTGTTAAGGATACATCAAATGATCGTCGTTAGGTTCAGGAATAAACAAGTATTAAACGTACTTTTAAAAATCTGGTTTAACCTAATTGTTAAATTGCAGAATTTTGGCTCGTCTCTCATAGTTTTTCGAAAAATTATATAGGGTGTCCGGAAACTGCCGCATAAACGCACCGGATTATGACTCCTCTTGTGATTTCCAGCAAAAAAATGAACGGAACATATCCCCCCATTCATAACCCTTTAGCTGCCACAGACATTTGAAGATTTTTTAAAAAATAATTTCCTTGTACGAACTTAACCTTAATATCTCAAAAGCTAGACTAGCTCAAATGATTATTATAGCCAATAAATTAACCTAAAAAATAAAACTAACGACACTAAAATCGGATAAGAGGTTTGGTTTTTACAAAGCTTCAAAGTCGAATTTTTCAGATTTGACCCAAAAACAAATTGTTTTTCCCTCTCAATTTTCTCCAACTTCTGCCAAGGTGAGGTGCTTGTACGATTCTTTTAAAAATTCGCGCAAATTTGTTGGCTATAATAATCAGCTTATTTTGCTATTTTATATGGGTTCTATACAAAATCCACAAAGTCAAAATCCACAAGTCAAAATCCAAAAGTCATAATCCATAAAGACAAAATCCATAAAGACAAAATCCATAAAGTCAAAATCCACAAAGTCAAAATCCATCAAGACAAAATTCATACATTTTTGTATGAAGAGAGCCATAATGCTTATTGCGTGGGCTCCGATTCGGTCATGTCAGTGCGCGTTTTATTATTTTTTACAAAAATAATTATGAAATAGTCCAAAACGTTAATTTTCAGTGGTGGAGCTTGAGAAAGTTCAGCGTTTTTTATAAGTTGAAACCCAGAGGTGAGAGCGAGTGGTGGTTTTATACTTAAATACCACCAATTTAGCCAAACAAAAAACAAACGATTGAAAATATGTATAGTCATTCCATGCAGAACAGGGGGAACTAAATATTGAATTTTTTTTTTGGCTATAAAAAACACTGATTTTTTCCAAGGAACCTTTTAACAAAAAACCTAAAGTTTTAGATGGATTTTCAAAAAAGTTGCTTAACTAGACAATTACCAAACCCCGGAGCATATGCGCTCTACCTGAAGACACGGAGAAGGATGCACCCGGAGCATATGCGCTTTATTTGTCTTTACCTGAAGCGCTTATGGTCTGGGTGCATTCCTCTCCGTGTCATCGGCTAAATCGTATATGCCATGGATAAATCCTTTTCCGTGTCTTCAGGTAAAGCGCATATGCTCCGGGATTTGGTAATTGTCTAGTTAACGTAATAACGTAGGTACATAAATATTCTCAATATTCAATTGTGATAAGCAAACTGATGTAAATTTGAATTTATGGATTTTGACTTCGTGAATTATGACTTTATGGATTTTGTCTTTGTGAATTTTGTCTTTGTGGATTTTGACTTTGTAGATTTTTCATTTTTTTTGGATTTTGTATAGAACCCTTTTATATAGTCTAGCTTTGGAGATATTACGGTTTAATTCGTACAAGAAAATCTTCAAATGCCTGTGGTGCGTTTATGCGGCAGTTTCCGGACACCCTGTATTTATATAAAATTATAATTATACATATATGTATATAAATTCATCAATAAGATATAATTAAATAAATACCTTAATGATAACTTCGAAACAATGCCAGCTGATCAGTTCCATCCGGCCAACTGATGTCGGTTACTATAGCGATGACAATACGAGTACAAACGTATGATGATGTCGATGTTTGCATCACGTGACTATCGAATGAATAGTAGTTGATGATGACTGAATAATATAAATGTATTTCTCGGGAATAATTAAAAAAAAACCATATGGTTTGAGCAGACGGCTATACATGCTCATGCAGTTGATTTGTTTTTCTTCATTGATCAATTTGCCTTTTTATACCCTTCGTTCATAGAGTGAAAGAGTATATTAACTTTGTCATGAAGTTTGTAACGCATTGAAGGAAGTATCTCCGACCATATAAAAACTATACATATATGATCAGCATGACGAAATGAATCGATTGGGCGATGTCCGTCTGTCCGTCTGTTGCAGCGCTTTTTTCTCGGCCACTATAAAACCTACGGAGCTGAAATTTTGCACACGTGCTTCTTATTGTTGCAGGCTGTTTGTATGTTTGAATCACCGAAATTGGATCACTGGGTCAAGGGGCTGCCATACAAACCTAGCCCCCCAATTTAAGTTCTTCTAGGAAAAACTTTTTTATTTGTGCACCAATTTCAATCAAATTTCACACAAATGTGTTTCTCTTGATAAAATAAAACATATCTAAGAATAGATCAAATCGGATAATAGGGTCATGGGGCTGCCATACAAACCTCTCTCTCTTCATTACCGTAACTCCTAGTGGAGCATGGTGCGTTGATGACTACCGTGTGTAGTCAACAACGTTACAAAGACAACTGAATTCGGAATGTGATACGGTTGTCAGCCATACCACTTCCTAGTCGCATTGTTAGTTTATTATTCTACGATAAGAATATTTCCTATCATCTTCTTCTGAATAATAAACTTGCGACGAGTCGTGCCGAGTTTGGAAACTCGTTTCTCTATGAGTTTCTAATTCACAGAGTGGCGACCGAACGATCACGGCCACAGAGCACGCCATACAAACCTAACTCCCCAAATTAGGTTCTTCTAAGAAAACTTTTTGATTTGGGCACCAATTTCAACCAAATTTCACACAAATGTATTTCTTTTGATGACACAAAACATATCTAAGAATCGATCAAATCGGATAATGCGGTCATGGGGCTGCCATACAAACCTAACCCCCCAAATTAGGTTCTTCTAAGAAAAACTTTTTTGTTTATGCACCAATTTCAACCATATTTCACACAAATGTGTTTCTCTTGATGAAGCAAAACATGTCTAAGAATGGATCAAATCGGATGATGGGATCATGGAGCTGCCATACAAAACTAACCCCCCAAATTAGGTTCTTCTAAGAAAAAGTTTTTTATTTGTGCACGGATTTCAACTAAACCTCATAAAAATGGGTTTCTATTGATACCTCAACATGTATGTAAAATGAATGGAAAGGATTTTGGGGTCATGTGGCAACCGTTGAAACCCAACTCCCAATTTTGGTTCTTCTAAGAAACATTTTATTTCACCAATTTCACGAATCCTTGTATTAATGTGTCTTTATCTGGACAAACAAAAAAAAAACAAATGCAATCGTAGTATGGGACCATGCCCCCCCATACACTTTTCTAGGACAATATTTTCTTTTGCCAATTTATTCCAAAACCGCACACAAATATTGTTTTAGATCCCACTGAACTTATGTGAAAACGGAAGAAAATATTTTCTTTTGCCAATTTATTCCAAAACCGCACACAAATATTGTTTTAGATCCCACTGAACTTATGTGAAAACGGAAGAAAAGGGGAAGAGGATAAAACACAACTCATAAGTACGCCCAAAAAAACTTTTTTAGAAGGGTATCCAAATTTCGGCCGAGCTAGAAATTAGCCTCGGTCTCGTTTAGATAGATTTTGAACGAGTGGATGTTTTTCTTAGGTTAATTTTTGCTCATCAACACGAGATATTTGACTTAATTTTTTATCTTAAACACGCAATATTCAAGAGATCACGCTACTGATTTGAACAGATCATACTCGTATAATGTCTTATTCAAAATCCAATTTAATCGAATGTAATAAAATTCACATGTAATGCTCATTCATAAAAGAATGACAAAAGAATATTATTCAGCTTCATCAATTCATTCGTAATGTCGGAGTTTCAATTTAATTAGAAATCGTTTATCAACCACTTGACATTATGCTCTCGCTTTGAAACGATGAACTAAGACAATGCCAAGTGGCGCGGTGTGGTTAATGGATGTGTAGCCATAGATAAATACATAAATTGATTAGTAAGTAGCTTGTATGTGACATATGGACTTATTACTTTTTATTTTCAGCGAGTTGTTAACATTTGTTTTAGTATATTTTTCAGTATTATGTACGAGTATGTTACCATAGCCTTACGTCCAGATGAAAAGCAGTAATTATATTTGAATACAAACCATAGCATAAAAACGTCTCTATGTGCAAACGTAGAAAAATAATTCTGATTCTTCCTTATCAACATACATGTACACATTCAATATCAAAGATACGATTAACACATTTTAGTAAAGATCCATCAAACGATACTAGTATGTACATTGTACATACTCGTATATGTAATACTATCGTAAATTATTCTCGACTCGTCAATGTTCCTACTATCCTTGAATCAAATGTGTTAACAATGATGCTGTCAATCACATATTTCTGTAGGACTTACGGGGGCGATTATCATAATGATTTTGTTATGAATTGATTTCATTGTGTTTCTGGGCCTATCATTGGCGTTTAATCACAGGGTAAAATAAAATGGGATCAAACACAAACAAAACAAAGAAATAAAAACTTAACGATTAGATAACTTAGCGATAGCCATAATCGATACAAAAATTATAAATTTTAGTACATAGATAAAATTAAAATTGATTGATGATTCGCCATTGCACTTGTTAAAGATATTGGGAAATTGTAATGTAAATAAAATAAAAAATCTCAGAGATAACAGCTTTTTTCGTTGTAGTATAGCAGCAGAAGAAATTACTGCGGCGATTGTTTTCGACGGCTCTTGATCTTGCTGATTGAAGAGATTGATTTCGATACTAAAACCCAGCCTCCGGAAGAAAGTTTTGTTGCTAGCCTAGTAATACGAGTGAACGTCTTTCGCTTCCTATTTTTACACGTGTAGTGCCTGGGACAATAGGACTATTGCTTTGGGAAAAATAAATGTAGTTCTAAATATTTTTTTTTAAACTAAACGAATATTTTGTTTGCATACTTGTTTAACATGTAGGTGTAAGTTTTATAAAACTAATTTAGATTTAATTAAGTTAATTTATATTTAATTGCATAATAAACGGTACACAGCGTTATTACATATTACATATTTATATTCCCCAAGCTGGTTATCGCCTGAGGCTGACTTCACTATGTAAGACCAAAGAACAAATCACGTGTATGTACCTATAATTTATGCAATCCGTAACTATTCATAGATCAGTATTCCTACACGCTACACGGCGTCAGTATCAGCATTACACAAGACCTAACTCGATCCAAAACAAATGATATAAATCAATTCATATCTGGAAATTGAATTAAATTCCATTTGAATGGTCATATGTAGATATATTCATATATCTAATCAATGATGGTTTCATGAGTAGGCATAGTGAGATAATTTTGCACAGACATTTGCCTAGCGAGTACATTATGTGCAATTTTAAAATTTCGTTTTATATTGATTAGACGTTAAAGTATGCAATAAAGACAGGTTAAGCTGGTATGTTTTGTCGGGAAAAGACGTCTGTCCAACTACAATAGTCCTGAATGAATAAGTCGTTTTATGTTACGAATATACATAAATGAACATAAGAAAACAGAGTTATTAGTAAAAATACCTGTTTCGGCATAAGGCGGACCCTTTATAAGTCAATAACTCATAACCTTAAAATACTAATGTTTTTTAAGGTACAAATAAAGTAGATTTATATGTGGAGTGAAAGTTAATTTGCGATTTTGTTAAATGGCATAAGGGTAATTCCCTTATTATACCCTTCGCTCATAGAGTGAAAGGGTAAATTAACTTTGTCATGAAGTTTGTAACGCATTGAAGGAAGCCTCTCCGACCATGTAAAAAGTATACATATATGATCAGCATGACTTGGAGAGTCGATTGGGCGATGTCCGTCTGTTGCGACACGTTTTACGCGGCCAATGTAAAAGCTATGCTAGCTTTTGCACAAATGCTTCTTTTTGCTGCAGGCAGTTTGTATGTTTGAATCGGTAAAATCGGACAATGGGGTCATGGGGCTGCCATACAAACCTAACCCCCCAAATTAGGTTCTTCTAAGAAAAACTTTTTTTTTTGTGCACCAATTTCAACGAAATTTCACAAATCTATTTCTATTGATGGCACAAAACATATGGAAGATTGGATCAAATCGGACCATGGGGTCATGGGGCTGCCATACAAACCCAACCCTCAAATTAGGTTCTTCTAAGAAAAACTTTTTTGTTTGTGAACCAATTTCAACCAAATTTCACACAAATGTATTTCTATTGATGACACAAAACATATGTAAGAATGGATCAAGTCGGACCATGGGGCTGCGATACAACGCCCCCCATATTGGTTCTTCTAAGAAACATTTTTTACACCAATTTTACAAAACCTTGAATTAATGTGTCTTTAACAAAGCAACTAAAAAGTTCAAAACAAATGAAATCGTAGTATGGGGCCATGCTCCCGCATCCCCTAATAAAATTTTCTGAGTAAATATTTTTATTTGCCCACTTATTCCAAACAAACGCCACACAAATATTGTTTTGCCGACGCAACGGAACTTTTGTGAAGACTGAAGAAAAAGAATGGGGGAGGGATTAAGTACAAGTCGTAGGTACGCCCGAAAAAACTTTTAGCCCGAGGGGAGCGAAGGGTATCCTCGTTTTTGTAGCCAGTTCTGAAGAGCTCCAATGGCTCCATATCAAGAGACGCGAGAGCGTATCGCCCGACAAAGGAAAAAACGAAAGCGAACAAGTCTATGATTACCGGAGACAACTTGCTTTTTTGTTTGACAGGGCTATAGCCTTCCAGGCAACATCCCCTAAATTTTTTTTTTTTTACCAAAATATTCCACATATCCTGTTCTAGTGCCTTTCCAAAAAAATCTTCGATCGGCACAATAACGGGTAAGATAGTTCAGATATTTTGTATAGTATTTAATCACTAAACAGTTGAACGATTTTTTGTTGTCTGATGTTAGATTAGGGGCAAACTTTCACCTTATAGACAGCAAGTATCGAAATAAGAAAATAAACACGCGAAAACACTGTTTTTTTGTGAGAATTTCCTTATTTATTATCTGAATGCATTTCGGTCGCAAACTATGGCGCAACCATCTTCAGCAGAACGCTTGTTACACACTGGCATGTCATTTATTCAAAATACATAGTTCAGTTATAGTTGTCAAAAAAGTTAAATGATAAAGAAGAAGATAAAAATTTTACTGAAAACATAAATAACTTAAAATGAGTTAATAAATTAATAAATGAACGAATTAAATAATGCAAAATATTTAAAATTAAAAAAAAAAATTTAATTCAATAATTTATTTTGCATTATTTAATTCGTTCATTTATTAATTTATTAACTCATTTTAAGTTATTTATGTTTTCAGTAAAATTTGGACATTGGGACACTGGATTAGTGGGACATAAGGCCATTGGGACACTGTGATATTTGCACATTCGGACATTGGGGCATTAGGAAATTGGAACACTGGGACATCAGGATCCCAAAACAAAAATATAAGGTGGCTATTTAAGTATGCAAAAATATTTGATATCTGACCAAAAACAACAAAGTTGTAAAAGTTACCTCGCCAAAGAAAAATTCATCTGCCGCAAAAAGAATACATATCACTCCAATCCGCCGCTCACATGTAATTTTCTTTTAGATGTAAATGCTGGACTGCGACTGAAATGCAAATGTTACGCATGTCAGTTGGTGTAACCAAAAGGGACCACATCAAGAGTAGCTACATCCGAGGCAGCTTGTCCATAGACCAAACAATCACCGAAAAGCTCGAAGACCGACGAATGGATTGGTATTACCATGTTCAAAGGCGTCCGCCTGAGAACCCCGCAAAGAGAGCGATATCAATGGAAGTTCCACTTGATGGACCCAAGGCCAGAGGCAGACCGAAGAACACCTGGATGTGTCAAATGAAAAAGCAACAACAACGCATTGGTCTCGGCGATGACACGATCCAAGATAGAGCTGCCTGTCGAAATATGCTGAGAAATTATCGCCAAAACGGGCGATGTGCCTACACCGCAGGTCGAGCAACGCGAGCATTAACATTTTACTCAGTGCCACTTTGACGGCTCCCACCAAATTACTTTAGGAAGTAGTCCTGTACATTTAAACTTCTCCAGCATTTACACCTAAAACAAAATTACATCCAGCATTTAAACCTAAAACAAAATTACATATGAGCGGCGGATTGGAGTGATATGTATTCTTTTTGCGGCAGATGAATTTTTCTTTGGCGGGGTAACTTTTACAACTTTGTTGTTATTGGTCATTATATTGAACTTGAATTTATTCGTGTAATATATCAAAGAAAAAGAAAAGAATCGCAGTTCATATGCACATTAGTATATGGAAATACAATTTGATACATATATGTACATGTGTATGTATATCTCCCAGAAATATTCTAGTAGAAACTCACAACAAAAAGTTTTTAACGCCTCGAGGATGGACAGGGTGTTGCA
Organism: Microchrysa polita; assembly: GCA_949715475.1. Taxonomy (NCBI): domain Eukaryota; kingdom Metazoa; phylum Arthropoda; class Insecta; order Diptera; family Stratiomyidae; genus Microchrysa; species Microchrysa polita. The sequence goes on from OX454420.1 coordinate 48,687,524, forward strand.
GAATTAATCATCCAATTTTGTTTTCTTTATAATAATGTTTTTGACCGTTGGTGATCTTTATGTAGACCTTTAGATCTTTTTCTGTAGTAGTGTGTAGTGTAGATGATATCCATCAAGTAGCTCATTTCTATGATTTTCGCAAATTTTCTGGCGGTATCTATTCACATTCCTTTCGAATATTCTCATTATCTGAGGCATGTTGGCAGAAACACGGACATCAAGTAGCTCAAAGAGAAGAAGTCTGTGATAGTTAAGAACCGTGAAAACGGCAGATTACGTATGGCCAAAAAACGCTTCCGTATCAATATTCTTTGTGGCTTCCTTGTAGAGTATACCGCTCCATTGCTTGTCTGTTTGTATTCTACAGCTGTCTTGTTTACAAATATCAAAGAAAATTCACGTACGAGCCCATTTGTAAAAATTATAAATAACACATTCCGATAGGAGGATTCATTTTGTACCACCCGCGGTATTTGGTACATATACATATTATGGTTTTAATTGTAAAGCGTAAACTAATGTTCCGGGCTGCGAGGATCCTCCTCTGATAATATTTCTTATTGTTTTGGTCGAATGCTTCATAATAGGCGTCTTTTTTGTACTCCGGTGTAGTTTAGTGTAACTACATGGGACTACAATAACAACGTAAACCAGTTTATGACCAAACTTAACCCGGAAGAATTGTTACAGATGTGACAACCAGGGTCACTCTATCACGAATAAGTTCAGTCCGACATTAGCTAATAGTACAGCCATTGGCTAAATGCCAAGTAATGCCAAGAGTAATTAAGGAAAAACAGACGACGAGACACAAACCATTGCTTGTTTTTTATATTCAAAGCAGTTGAATTGGAATATAAAAAACACGCAATGGCTTGTGTCTCGGCTTCTGTTTTTTCTTAATTACTCCTGGATCCTTGCGTTTCGAGGACGAACAAACGCACAAAACAACGAACAAACGTCTGGCTTTCGATTGATACCAAAGGAGGATGGGCACTTTTGTATGAAAGTTGGTCGTTGAGTGAACAGCAATGAAACTGGTGTCAAATGAAAGGGCTATATTAGAGGGTAACTTATATATAAATTTTAGGCCCGTAAACACTGGGGTTCATGAGAAAGGACGACTTTTGTTCGTCCTTTGGGGCAATTTTGCCGATCTATAACTTTTGAAAGAATGAAGCTAGAGACCTGAAATTTTGTACAAGTGGTTTTTACTAGAGGATCTTACTTTTTGTAAAGTATGAATACAATGCGACCAAGATTTCCTCTACCTCCGCTACAATTTTTTTAATTTTTTTGGTATAACTTTCGTCCGGATAGCAGTTGAATTGTCTTAATTGATCAAATTATTCCCTACTATAGTACTATGCTACTGTAAAAGAATCAGGACGATTCCTTTAAAACAAAGGGTACTTTTGATACAAAAACCGTTTTCCCCTATATTCATTTTTTGCTTCTAAATCTGCGAAAAAAGCTCCAATTGAGCTGATTTTTTGGAAATTGCCTTCTTATTGCATTCTCGCTATGTCCTTATCGTGGGAGCTCGCCAACACAAATATTAAGACCCCCCCTCCATACAAAAGTCCATTCCTTAAAATGCATTCATTAATGTAATGGGTTGTTATGTGAGTATATAAAAACCCAAACGCATTTTTTTCTCATCCACTCGTCAAATTAGTCACACATATGGGAAAACATACATTTATTGCACTTAAACAAAACAAACAATAAAATTAGGTAACAAAAGGCTAATTTGGTCATTATTACATTATTACATCTAGTAAATGCTGCTCTGGAGGATTGAATTCTTCAAATCTAAATAATCCTACATACCATAAAACTGGCAGAATATGGGCGCAGCTTCCCACTGTTCGCCTGTCAGTAAGACAGTTGCAGTAATGCTCTATAATGGAATGTATACCATGCTGTTCTCTGTCAATTAAAATATAGACATAATAAATTCGTTCTCTCACATTCCGCGAATGTAGTCGAACCCGTAAAACCATACATTAGTCTACGTAATGTTGCATTCGCTTAAACCTTCAAGTGTATCATGCCAACACATTTCAACATAGTAAATCCCCTCCCGCAAATGCAACATACGACCTAGCTAACTTTATATGATATGTGCCTAAAGCGTGCAAAATCAAACAATCCTCTGTTAATCGAAGAAAGTATTCTAAAAATGAGAGGTTTGCTTCCATACCCACGAAATTACTTCGATGCCTATTTAAATTATCATCTCTACATATTTATAAAGACGGATTGATTCGGCTTATTAATGCTTTCATTAATTATATTGATTATTAAAGTTGGTTTGACGAAACAGCTTATAAGATTGCTTCATCTTTCCGTTCATAACTTCTACTACCCACCGGCATATGATTATAAGTCTTGATCTATTCGCCTGTTCCGTGGTTAATTGGCTTTCTCCCCTTTCCTTTGTAGGAGGTACATTCGCTTCATAACCATATGCTTCTAAAATACCAAAACTATCCCTAAATCCACGATCGAGAATCCATTAACTTTTTACTCATCCGTTTCCATTGATAGTCCGATTTATATGACATACACGTTTAACGTTATGATATATTTTGGTAAAATTGTGTATTTTTTTGCGAGACTTTACGTCGTTTAAGTCCAAATAACTTCTCAACTTTTGAAAATAGACTAAATATATGTAAAGAGGATTTGTTCACTACAAAACAAAGATTTCATTTTATAAAATATATTTTATGTAATGATTTCGCAATATAGAAAGAATTAAATAAAAGTAACAAAAACAACATTAAAAATTCGAAACTTTTGACTTTGAACGTGTATAATTTCAAAACGACTTAATATTTTTTGATCATTTTTTCCATCAATTTTTTCGGTAAATGTGATTTTAGTGCAGTAAGATTTTTCATTTTTTGTCAAAACTTAAATAGCCCATATCTCCGATCTCCCACTGTTTAGCTAAATATCGCTAGAACAAACGTTAATCTACTCGCCCCAAGCTTTCATTTGACATACGTTTCATTGGTGTTCATCAAACGACCGTTTTGACCATCCTCCTTTATACCTATCCGACCATATTTGCAGATGGCGGGCTAAGTTCACACTTATTTTAAGGCTGCTATTATTAAATATAGAGAGGAACAAACGACTTTAATTGACGAAAAATCACGAACAAACGTAGCCGCCGCCGAACAAACGATTCCAAGCGTAATTTTAGAATGTGGGAGGGCTAACTTCACTTAAGTGTTATTGGTTTATCAGAACTTTGAAACTTCACTTTTTACTAAGTTAGTGGTTGGTGCTTTTGATATAAATAGCTTTTAACCGGAATGGGTTTTTTCGCGCTTATTTACCCAAATCTGCACCTTAAAAAAAAAAACAAATTTAATAAAAACAGACGGTCAAAATTTTATTTAAATCGTGGAAAATTTGAATACAGACCCACCTACATGTACATGTATTTTCTAACAGACATCTATGTGTATACTGATACAACATGCAATTTGGCGATCGAAAAAGTGTGGGCGGGCGAATTCAAATGTGCATTGACCTTCCCAAAACAGAAAAGATTTACAACTGTATGTTATACTTTTCACCTTAAGAAATTATGCGTTGATAAAATTTGGTTAATATTGATTTGATTTATTGTTGCTTTGATTTTGATTCGCTAAAAAACGTCAATGGCACTTTCGTGGTGTCATCGATTATGCATTCCATGATTGGATAAATTTTTTTTCTTCGTAACCATCGCCATTGAAATACACATCACATTGACAGCAATTATTAGTTAGCGCAAGTAATCCTGACATATTCCTTGGGCTGTTACCACCTCCACCACATCTCTCGCCCGGCACTCAAAAGTAAAAGGGGCATTTTTAGTTGATACTGAATCCATTCCTTTAGAGGCAGGCCCATTTCGTAAATATCATTTTGTTTAATTATTATTAGAGGTACGGAAATTTCGTTTTTACGAAATAGATGCGAATTTCAGATAAATTTGCTCATTTTTGCGAATTGATGCGAAATGTTCGAATTTGCACTTTTTCCACGAAAAGTTATTTTTTCTCCAAAAAAGAATCAATTATGGAATATAGGTTTTCATCTCAGATTGATTTTTTGTTAAAATAAGACTAAAAATTTCCAAAAATGCAAGAGTTCGCGAAGACGGGCACGAATGGCTTGCCAAACACCGAGCAAGGTGTTTAGTCGGAGGCTGGATGAACGAACTTTGTTTCCTGCATCGGGATTTTTGAAGGTAGAGCTTTTCTCGTGGTTCGACGAGCCCAAAAGTTTAAATGAACTGTACATAAAAAAGCGAAATAGTAGCGGGTTCTGCACCAAAAGTTTCTTTTTACCGTAACTTATTTAGGGGTGTTTTCGACTTTGTTGTATGTATTGTCAAAAATATTTCTCGACAACTGAACTCGTAGTATGATTCAGTTTTCAGCCACACTACTTCCTAGTCTATTTTTTGCTAATAATTATTAAAAATTTCTGAATGAAATGTTGTCGTGATTTTTGAATATTCGTTTCATTAGGATTCCCTAGAATTTCTAGTTTAATCAATTTTAACAGCAACAATATGAACAAAATTATCTTTTTATGCGAATTTCAGCGAAATTTCTAATTTTCAAAATTAGTTTATGCGAAATTCCTGTTTTTTATTTGCGAAATTTCCGTACCTCTAATTATTATGCTCACTCACAACCAACCTCCGGTTGCCGTGATCCCAACCCAAATAGCATAGGAGTATGTGACGGGTAATAACCACAAATGGGCTCAGGCCAACCAAATGAAACACGAAGGGTTGATAAAGATTTTGATAAAAAAAAACAATCATTTTTCATGGTTGCAACAATTATTATTTATATTATCTGTTCCATGCCGCTGGATCGCACGATAAATTGTATAGTAAATGTGCTGTTAGATCGTAAAATTCAATAATAATTGATAGATGATTGGATAATGGATCGCATAGTGTATGGCGACTCTTAGAAAAATATATTTTCCATCCATTTTTAATGAAATAGTCTGGCTGGTGTAGTGGTTAGTGCGTGCACCTTCGGTGCTCAGGGTCATGGGTTCGAGACTCACCGAGCCAATTCAGTTTATGGTGTTTTTCGAACTCACGACCCATGTAACGGACTATGATCTCATTCACGAGTACACATTTATGGGGGTAAATAACAATGCTGAGACTGTTGTTGATTTCAATACCTCAACAAAAAAACAGTTAAGATCTTCGAAATTAGATGTCACTAATACATCTGCAGCCTCGAACTAAGGCTGTCGCGCCTGTTATTATACCCTATGCTCATAAGATGGTATAGGGTATTGTTTTTGTTACGACGATTTATGTAACACCTCAAAGGAAGGAAGCCACCGGTGGTATGGCAAAGTATATATATAAATGATCAGGGTCGGTCCCTGATTCGAATAAGCCATGTCCGTCTGTCTGTCTGTCCGTCCGTGTGTCTGTCAGTTCGCACGATAACTCCCGAAATAATGAAGCTAGCGTTTTGAAATTTTGGTGAGACGATTGTTTTGATAAAAGCTTGGACGGTACTGAAAATGGGCCAAATCGGACCATGCGTTCCCCTACCTCCCATACAAATAACCCCTCCGGTATAGTGTAATTCGGCCATATTTTTCGACAGAATATCGCTAGGGACCTGAAATTTTCATCAATGCCCAATTGTGACATATTCTTGAAGTTAGTTGAAAGTGGAGAAGGTCCGACTACCCCTACCCCTACATCTCCTACAAAGCAATATTCCGTCATATCTTTTGATAGAATGCCCCCAAAAACTTGAAATTTATATCACATGATAGCTGCTGGATGCCGTAATAAGATATTAAAGATGTGCGAGATTCGACCCATCTACCCCTTCCCCCTTAAAAAAAATAAATTGAATATTTTCGGTTTTACGCGCATTCTAGGTCTGTACATGAGTATAGGGTATACACTCATCGTGCTATTCGCACGATTAGAACTCGGTCTCGTTTATTTTTTTGTATTTAATGAAATAAAATTTGAAATTGTAGATACGTTATTATTGTTTCAAAAACTTAATTACATTTGCCGTGCTCTACGGCCGTGATCGTTTGATCGCCACTCTGTAATATAGAGATTAATTGAGAAACGAGTTTTCAAAACTCGGAACGGCCCGTCGCGTTTATTATTGTGACTTGGAATTTGTATGGCTGGTTGTTGTCGAAGAAACATTGACGTCGACACACTTTAGTTGGCAATGCCATGCAGATAGGGCAATGAAATAAATATTTCAGTTCAAATCCAGAATTAGTTTACAATCGGAACTATTGCTATTGCTTTCACAATTTATACTCGTATAATTTGTCAGCCCTCATTAGGTGAATGAAGGAAATTTTTTTTCTTATACATATTTTTAATAATTATTGGGTAATGTTTTTACATTCATAAGAGCACCTTTTATGAGTGTCAAAACCCTAAATTGATTTCATATTGTTCTCCAAATTTAATTTCAATTGCCATTGTCTTCTGTATGGCTGACCAAAAATTATCACCGGGGAAAATAATTGACTACGTATATCTATAAATACGTGACGAAAATAACGATGATAACTCAATTTATGCAATCACAATCGATTCCTGGTTAACGAGATAGCCTTCATTCGATGAAAACGTTTTTGGTAGGTACTGCTATTGTTTGAATTATATATGCAAAAATCATATTAAATAAAAGAAAATCTTGAACCAGATAGAGTCGCCAGAGTTTTTGTATTCAGATCAACCCGCAAGATTGGCATAATCAGGCGATTTTATTACACTAATGAAACAGTACAGTATTATTATTATGTGAAAATAGCTCACATTATTCTTCTGTCATATTTTTTCCTAATACTTCATTATAATGAAAGGTCTTGTCAGTTTATGGGGGTCTGAACTCCTTTAACCTTAGAACACCCGCCATCGCCCAACGCGCCCCTGGTGTAAAATAGCTGATCCATAAATAAATTGAAAATTTAGCATGATACTGATACATATCTTTTTCAGTCGACTTTATTAGATAATTTCAAATATTTATTCAACCATTTTATATTGTCAATCTAATTGTCATGTTTACAATCGTCGATAGACCATATATTGCTAATTGTTAAATAGCTGCATATCGCTTTCGCATATTGCTTAAAAATAAAATAAAAATTAATTATGAAGTTCAAGTTTCTAGCTGCATTCTCTAATATTTCTGTATTTGTGTTTTCTTTTAGGTGATGGATGTGTTGAGAAGCCTTTAAATTCCCTCTGGCGCAACTATACCCAAAATCATAAACCGGACATTATAATGCGAATACGAGTGTGTGCGTCCGGATTGAAGGCAACAACGCGACAACATGGACTTACTGAATACTGGGCACATCGGATAACACACTGTTGTGCACCGAAAAATTATCCACGAATTTTCTGTTGGGTATATCGACACGAAGGACGAAAATTGAAACACGAGATGCGATGTCATGCTGTTTTGTGTGCCAAGGAATCGATAGCTCAGAGCATTTGCAATACGTTAAGGGTAAGTGTTTATTTTTCGAAGAAACTGGTTCCTTTAATTTTGCTTTGCAGTCTAAGCAAGTTCAAGGGAGACAATCTATTCTGCTTCAAGAGATTAATCACCTAAACATTTCTGGTGTGAGTCCAAATGCGCTAGATAAGCAAGTCTTGTATACCTAGTTCTTTTGCTCTTGTTTCACTTTCTTTCTCAGTGTGCATTCACTTTCGTAGCAACCGTTTTAAAGTAAATGTAGTAACGCTCCAAGATCTTTATTGAAACTTCGGGAATCTGGATAATTGTAAGCATATCAGCGTCTATATCTTAAATATAATTTAGATAAGATGTATTTTGTGATTGATTTCTTCCAGAAGAAGACAGAGGATTTAACTTGTATTGCCCAGCTTAGTGGCTTTAAAGGATTTAACGAGGGTTTGTTTCTTAATGATTGTTTTATTAATAAACTGCCTAAAAATCCATATGGTTTTATCAGTTACTATCTTCAAATGTTCAGACCGGAAGAGCTTCTTGCCTAGCCCATTGAATTTATAAAACATGGAAAGCGCATACACTATGAAAATGCAATCAAAAAGTGGCTCCAACATCTGGGTAAACTTTTTGAATATTTAGACCAGATTTCCGTCAATTCAAGTGTCCAGTAAATCAAAATGAACAAATGTCTAATGATTCCCTTTCTAAACCCCAACAAAAGCGTGAAACTTGCCGAATAAAAACGCTCGAAGCACTCATCTACCCCGTCCTTCTATCATATGCTGAGCTAGCTTCTCACCAGCATGGTTACAAGATGCATAGTACCACAACGACCTAGAATCTGATCACCGATCATATCCATAATGGGCTGAACCAGAAACAGCCCTGTACAGAACCTTCCTAGTGGCCTCTGACCTGCCGAAAGCCTTCGACACGGTCATTCACTCTGCGCTGTTCTAAACATCCATCCAGAGAGTCCCACAGGCATACAACATATTCTCTCCTACATTGACTAAATTCCTATGATGACTATTGCATCGTACTCACCTCGGGAAATGATTTAAATATGTATGCTCGACTAAATGACTATATTGAGCAACTGGTGGAGTTTCTGAGTATCCGCAACCACCGACGGCGTCTAAATGCACTACATTAGCCGAAAGCTCCTGGGCATATATAAAGAAAAAATGTTGGAGCAATTCCCAGTTTTGCAGCACCGGTGTGGTTAGAAATCCCTTGTAACATAAACTGGAATAAGATCCACGTATGACGGAACGCTGTTCCACGTATCGCTACCAGGTTACCACCTAATGTCGTCCCAGGATCATCTCCACCATGAAACCATAGCATATTTCCAGTTCGTGAACACAATTACCTCCCTCCTTCTGTCTTTAAAATATCTGGTCGGACAAGCAAAATATTCGTCCGAGCTGAGGCGGTGCACCTCACGATCTCGACCACCTGTTCCGCTGCACCCACTATCCTCAATCCGCGGGTGTTATGAGACAACTACAAAAAACAACAGTCAGCAATTCATGCTAATAATTGCAAATAAAAATGTAACAGAAATATTTCAATTTGACAGCTCGAATATTTAGACCAGTAAATGGAATAGTTTCATTGAACGTTCATTGATTAGACATTGCACTGAAAATTTAGACCAAAAAAGTTTACCCAGATGTTGGGACCCTTTTTAATTGGTCTAAGCGTATTCCATGTTCTATAAATTCAATGGCCTAGCCCTATACTAAATAGTTTTGCCATACCTCCGGTGGCTGCTTTGATGTTTTACATAATATAGGCGTAACAAAAACAATATACGCTCCCAAACCATCTTCAAACATTTTGTGGGTATTCCAATCTAATCTACCATCGAAAGTGATGCCAAGTCAATAACCCCTTAGATAGATTCATTCAAGTTGAGTTTTCTTGTGAATGACACTACAACTCTTTTGCCTGGGTTAGCTATTACGGTGCACCATATATTGACTATGATTAGAGCCGAGCTAATCAACTAAGAAGTGACGTAATCGAATTTGATGAATAGTCTCTTGACCTGGACCCGTTTTAGATCGAGTTCATCGATGCACCAGAGGATGATAGATCTAGAATTTGGAACGATGGTGCTCTCTTGGTAGGCAGAGGTGAGTAAATTGTTCAGTTGATCTGCGAATTTGGAACGATGGTGCTCTCTTGGTAGGCAGAGGTGAGTAAAATGTTCAGTTGATCTGCAGCAAACTCTATATTCTTTGCTGAGGACAAACACGTTTTCAGACATTAAACAATCAAGAAGTTACTTATCCCGCATTTAAACATTCCTACTACATACCCTACTACCTTACACAAGCAAACAATACTTCCTTACTACCGTGCATTGTAGTTATGTTGACCCGAGCGGCTGCTCTGGAAATCAAATTAGTTAGTAGCAAAGAATGACCGATGCTCTTTTTGCGTGGTTGTCTCTTAGTTTGCAATCTTATGCGAAACACACGATATTACGCGTACGTGGCGTGCGTAACTTTATCCTTCGCCTCATCCTCTATAAAAACGCTATTCCGCGTATACTCAATTGTTTTGCATGTAAACACAGGTTCAAGGTTCATGGATTTTCAAGGCATTTTTTCATGGGAATTAATTGGTTCTAACAACATGATTTATATACACAGTTGGACAAATTTTAATTTTTCTTATTTTTTTATTTTTAGGAAAACCTTGATCGTGCTCTTCGTGACTTCAAACGCGAAAAGCTTTCCAAACAAAATGCACGTCTAAGCTTGGCTAATGCAGTCTACGAAAATCCAAGCTTACCGCGCCGAAAAATCCTACTAAGCGTAGGCGGAAACAACTATCGACCACCTTTGGAACGCTCCAAATCGGCACCTAAACTCATGGCCATCGAAGAAGCTATTGGCGAAGAGGGTGAAGAAGAGGAAACCAATGAACCGGATATGCCATCATGTTGCATCAAAGGCTCCATGTACCCAGCCATGACTTTGGGTCGTCGGAGATGTCGACGTGGACATTCTATTCGAAGAACCGGAAAATATCCAATGAAACCGGCTATACCAAATTTTGAAGCTGATATTATGGAAACCAAAGAATCAGTGAGTTCAGACGAAGAAGTTAAATCGCATACTAACCAAAACAAGTCAGATATATGTACGTCAGTTTTGGAGACACACTTTGACACGAATGAAAATACAACGAGGGAGGAAGAGTTAGAGTCTGGTTGTAATATGAAAGCTTTATGTGAGTCCGTATCTAGTCTTGCGTCCGAAGAGGATGATGAGGTTGATCTGCTTTTGAGTCGAAATAATTATGATATTAATTCACCATTGTCCGATGAGTTGCTTTCGTATTTCGACATGAAACTAAGACCAAGAACAGCTAGTTTGACGAATCTAGATGATATGAACGTGGTTTTCGAGCCAACACTTACGCCAGATAGTCAGAGTATGCGACGGGCGGCATTGAGTTTGGATAACTTGGACGCCTATAGCGATGACGAAGAGGAGGCTGATGACGCTTTCTATCGTCAAAATACTATTCTCAATCTTCTGCACACTGAATCGTTGCTTCAGTCAAACTCGAATGGAGTAAATGGCCCTCTTTTCGATAGTGATGAAGGGTCAATTTCGAGTGGTTGCGAAACGGCAAGTACTGTAACAGCGAATGTTGACGAAACCTCGTTACGTTATATTCAGAGTCAGAACCAAGAGCCACAACAGCAACAGGCTAGCAATGCTCACCGCGTTCATGAGTCGGAGACAAGCATGATTTTGAATACTCCAAATGAGGCGGAAAGTGGTCGAGATCCAAAAGCGAAGGGCAATGGAAAAACGTGCAATGGTCAGAACCATAACCGAAAAACACGTCGAAATGCTAGCGGTGGTGATGGATCCGATTCAGAGTTTAGTGATGAATCGGGCTATGTAGAGTTTCAGGACAACCCCGTGCAGCGTCACAAAAGCGTAACCGCTTAATAGATGATGGAGTGCAATTATACAAATATTTGTTGCGTCAATGGAAGTGATATTTTCTGTACGAACTTTTGTTATGGTTAGATATAGTGGAGATAGTAATGTGCATATTTCTATTAATGGCTAGAATGACTGTTAACTTTAAGATGTCTTATGAACGATAACTCAATCATCGAAATTAGATTCTGTGTAGCGTCTATGTTTAGAACGTTTTTAAACAATGCTAAGATTGTTATAGGTTAATAAGAATTAATACATCGTTAAATTTCAACTCCGAATAAAGTATTATCATTTCCATAATTGATTTGATATTGAAAAAAATATTCCAGAAATATTATAAATGGTGAATGGAGTCCAAAAATGTTAGGACAAACAATATTGTGACGTGTAACTGCACTTTAGAATTTTACGCATTTCATATCGAAAATTCACGCATTTTGTTTTCTTATTTTAAACTAGTTCCGTCCCCAGTAATAGACTAACCACTACATATATATAGCCAAAGAGGAAAACCATTTTAGTATTAACTGATTAAATATACAAAAATGTCATAATATTGTAATATTACAAAGAAAATTAACAGCACAACATTTTATGGTACTCATTTTAGTTTTTATGTTATTATCGATAAATATTGAGAATGAAAATATTGTTTGTTTTTTTATTCACCCCATACTGTCCACCCCCTTCATAAAACAGAAATATATTCAATACACATTACAGGACTACATTTGTTCAGTTATTTCATTGAAACGAATGAGTAGTAGTAGTACCTTAATAACCTATTGTTACATCTTTTGGTGAATTGAAAATAATATTCCAGAAATAAAAAGCACATTAGTAAAATATTCGTTGTAACTTATAGTACGAATAATAAAGTAATAAATGTCAAACATATTATATTTTCAAATTGATGTACTTCCCGTTATATTTATTTGTTAAATATTTAGTAGAAATACAAGCAAAATAAATGATAATGGAAATTAAAATATATGCATGTATAAATATGTATATTGATTTCAAGAAATTTAATTTTTTTATTGAAATTATTTTAATAGATTATTATATGACATTTAATAATTAAACTATTATATTATTGTACAGTTAAAAACAGTAAAAAAATGGTGAAAACAATAAAATGTTGTAGTGATATATATATTCGTCTGTTTCTTTTGTACTCTCTTTCTATGCAGGGTGTCCCGCAACTGGTTAGCCATAGACCAATGGTAGACTCTACAGGATGTTTTAAGAAAAATGTCGCCAAAATTATTTCTCTAGCTTTTACTGTTAAGGAGTAATCGCCTTTTTTGTGATTCTTGTCAAAAAACACAACTTTTTTCGAAAAACTCCTATTTTCTAGCTTCCACTTTAGCCAAATCATGCTTTTCCTATTCTTCTGAAAGTACACAAAATTTCAAATAAAAGGACATATCGAACGTTTCGAACGGTTTCGTATCTTCCGAGATACGACGTTTCGAATTTTGCAGAAATGTCAATTTCAATTTTTAATGTCAAAATTAAACCCGAATTTCGTAACGGTACATTGTAGTGGCAAATCTGCAAAGTTGACAAAAGTTGGCGTAGTATCTTAGCTTTCGAATGGCATATAAGAATAAAGTACAGAGTCATCCATTTTCTGAATAATACGTATAAATGAAAAAAAAAACAAAGTCTGCAAATGTACCAAACCGACTTTAATCTTGAAAAGAAAGTAAAATTTTTACATCAAGAATAGACTTGGATGTTATGCACTATGGAAAAATACTTTTCGCTACTGTTGTAGATGCTACTTTATTAATTATAACGGTAAGTATAAACAAATTTGTTTTATGTGTTGAATTATTTGTACGAAGGTTCGCTGTGTACACATTAATATTGTGAGAGTATTTTTCATTTTCATCGCCTAAAGGATAAACATTTTAATTTGTCAGGTATTTATTAGTGTCCTTTTATGTCCTTTTTCAGAGTTTTCCTATCTAATTTTTCCTTAGCAAATTTAATGATTAGATTCTAAGAAATGAAAAAGGAAGTGGCAACTTGAATTATTCACGTAGTTATGGCTTTGAAAAGATACAGATGATAAGTTACGGGAGAAACGCGATTTATTCCGTTGAGGGTCCTTGAAATAGGAATCAAACGCCGGACATGTAATGTACTCGGCGCGGCGTCCCCTTTGATATGATACCTCGCATGCCGACCTCCAGTCAAGGATTATATAGTGTCCGTTTTTGTCCTTTTTGGGACCTTTCCGATCAAATTTATTTTAGCAAAATGAGTTTAGACTCCCACTGATCCAAGATTAAGAAAAAAATAGCCTTACTGTATTTTTTTCTATTGGAAATGCTTTATATGACTGAACTATTTCCACGTAAAAGCAAGATTTCTTCCACTTACGGACTATGATTTTTTCCGTTTTACACATATTATTCACAAACTGGATGACTCCTGTGCTTCATTCTTATATGCCGTTCGAAAGCTAAGATACTACGCCAACTTTTGTCAACTTTGCAGATTTGCCACTAGAATGTACCGTTACGAAATTCGGGTTTAATTTTGACATTAAAAATTGAAATTGACATTTCTGCAAAATTCAAAACGTCGTATCTCGGAAGATACGAAACCGTTCGAAACGTCCGATATGTCCTTTTATTGGAAATTTTGTGTACTTTCAGAAGAATATGAAAAACATTTATTCGGCTAAAGTGGAAGCTAGAAAATAGGAGTTTTTCGAAAAAAGTCGTGTTTTTCGACAAGAATCACAAAAAAGCTAATTGCTCCTTAACGGTAAAAGCTAGGGAAATAGTTTTGGCGACATTTTTCCTAAAACATCCTGTAGAGTCTACAGGATGGTCTATGGCTAACCAGTTGCGGGACACCCTGTATATGCCCTGCAGGTCTACCAAAAGCAGTTATTTCTAATCTGCAGATGCATGCCGACCACTTAGCCTGAAAGTGAGGTGGTGTGGACCACTACCGTTACGAGCGTGCCCAGAAAAGTTCCTTTCCCCTTCTTGCGTCGACGGAACAAGTGAAATTCTCACCTTTAAAACATTAATTCTGCCACACAGCATGCTCTGGAAGACTGTGAGAAAACTTTCCAACCCCGTCCGCCAATGACGGCACCATCATGACAACCGGGAATGATATTCCCGCTATGTTGCCCTCTAGCGATGCGTAACAACAGAAAAATATCAATATTTTCATATACATATGTAGATAATATATACACTGCGCGACAAATGCTTAGGTTCACACATATTTCCTTCCAGGAAACGGTAAAATAAAAGCTTAACGGTTCAAGAAATGTTATTTTCGAAACTATTAAATATCACAAAGAAAGTGGATGGACTGAATCCCCACAGGACATTTTCCTTAAATTATAGTAATTTATTTCATTCAAAGAGTCAATTTCCAGTGCGACAATTGCTTAGGTTCAGGAACGATTTTACCGTTTTACATAATGTTTTCGATGAAAAATATTTCAGAAAAGTATCAAAGAGAATAAACACAAAAAAAAACAGGAACATTTTTTGTTATTTAATAGTGGGTATTTCCGCCATTTTTATTTATAATTTCATAAAGCCTTCGAAGCAGCGAATCGTATAAAGAATGCAGCATGGATAGCGGTATTTTAGACCAAGCTGTCTTAATTCCATGAATTAACTCTTCTTTAGGGTTGTACTGTTTACCACTACTGTAAACCTCCCGAACAAGCCACCCCCAAATGTTTTCTAATATGTTAGTGTCAGGGGAGTAGGATACCCAGTCTAACAAAGTGACATTTTCCTCCTCAATAAACGGTTTAACTACCCTCGTTGTATGAATTGGGGCCAGATCATGTTGCAATATCCAAGGATCACCTTCGTCCATGACATTTACCTTAGGTATTTCCTCTTCTAAGAGCTGTTTATAAGATGAACCCGTTTGGCGACCTCGTAGGTTGGCCAAGAAGATAGTCCCATAATATACTATGACCCCATCATTTTCACTATCTCGTATAAAATGATTAACAACGTTCGAGCTCCGCTGAATCCGTATTGCAATTTGAATATCCTTCTTGCTTTATGTTGTGTATTTTATATCATTTAATTAGTATTGAATTTTAATTATAAAGATTTTTATTTTAATCTATTTTTTTTTTTTTTTTTTTCTCCTGTGACCACGCGAGGCTTTGTTCCTGGTATAAGTTCGGTGAACCGCACAGGTGAGGCTTTAACGTGATCGGCTGGCTATTCCTACCATTAGGAATGTATTGCCATCGTATTTTGTTGACTTTGTTGACAAATAGTTGTGCAGATTGTGTATTACAGCTGTTCGTAACGAATTATGTGACGTTGCTATTATAGTCCTTGAGGCTTGTTGTAGTTGGAGGAATTGGTCACATATGATGATAGCGGTGTGGCTTCTTGGGCGTTGACTGTATTGCACAAATTATGACGTGCCGCCCAACTAGATATCCAATCCAGGAGCGTTGTTAATTTGCCAATTTGCAATTGTTCATATCGATCAAGGACAAAAAAAAAACCGACCGCGATTGCTGCAGTGCCGGTGATTAGGAGAAATTACAGCGATTTGTTATTCATGATAACCCTTAACGGTAATTAATTGATTTAATTGTAATTCAACTTCATTTCTTACAAGTGCTCTGTGTATATGAAGTTATACTTAACCGATAAAATAAGAAGAAAATAAAATCGAGAACTTTAATCCATTTGTCGCAGTTGTTTGCAATTTAAATTTTTATTTTCAGGTCGATTAATGCTGTAGCTAGTTCCACCCAACTCGGTGGACCCCGGTCTCTGAGGAAATCTAAGAGAGTTTTATCTCTGTACCTAAATAGTTGAGGAATGCGGGCACGGAGACTGAAGTATCTGGGGCACGTCATCACAATGTGCTCGTTGTTTTGGATTTCGTTGCAGTGCTGGCACATGGAAGAATCCACTTTACCGATCATTGCCAAGTATTCCCTATTGTATGAGTGGTTTGTGATGATTCTATTGGTTGTTTTGATCACCTTGGGGTCTGTTTTTTTGAACTTCCGGTTGTTAAACCAGCTGCGTTGTTTTACCGAGGAATTAAGCTCATAGAAGAAGGATCCCTTCTCGAGTGACGTAACGTCATATTGTTCTTGCCAAAGATCAAAGATCTTTTCTTTTATCTTGAATAGGGCAGATCCTAGTGACATTGGGGGGGAGAACAAAGCATCAGAGGATCGCGCCTCTTTTGCCAATTCATCCACTCTTTCGTTGGAAGTGATTCCTGAATGGGCCGGGATCCATATAAGTATTACGCTTTCTAGTTTAGAGTTCACCAAGGATTTAATCTGATGGCTAAGTGTAGAGGGGTTATTTTTATCCCTAATGATTTGACACGATACGTTACTGTCTGTGAAGATGATGATCTTATTTTTCCTATTATCCACCGCATATTTTGTGGCCATCAGAATCGCCGTCAATTCTGCTTCGACAATAGATATGTCATTCGGCAGTTGGGCCCCGCCTGACTCCCCGTTTGCGTCGTTAATAAAAGCAGCACCTACACCCTCCTCATCCTTGGACGCATCCGTGAATATAAAAGTATATTCCTCGTTAATGGTAATTCCAGTTAAGTTTCTCAGTGATAGGAGCGAGAGATCTTCGTCCTTAGTGATCATATTATCCTCGTCCTTACTAAACACTTTGATTTTATGGTCAGGTATTTCGCTACTATTGGTCGGGATAGACCTCAATTCCGACGAGAACAACCTCCATATGGTGGCATAGCTGGAATTCATGTTATGGAGAACAGTATTGTTACGCCACTCTTCAGCGAATTCTCTATCTACTGAGATGCGTTTTGCCATTTCTTTGGCTGTAAGCCACCAACTTCTAAATTTCGGGGGGAACTCATTGGCCAGCGTGTAAATGTTATGAATAGGCGTTGAGGGTGATACTCCTAAACACCTTCTTAAAAAAGGGTTGAAGTAGGTTGTGATGTCTTTTACCATTCCGTTTACCATATTCGCCGTAGTGGTTCGGGCGTATTCAATCTTAGGGCGGATATGTGATCTGAACAACGCTAAGGCCTTTTTGGGGTGTAGCCCCTCAGTCTGGCTATTAACGAGATTAAAGGTAGTAGCGTTAAATCGGTTGTTTTTAATGGTGTCATCATAATGGTTCCTGACCGAGAGGTTCCATGAGAGATGGAATCCCAGATACTTCAGCACCCTGACGTTGGCAATGTTTTGGTTTTGTACCCTTAGGTTGTAACAATTGAAATTGGCTTTGGAGAAAATGAAAAATTTTGTTTTATCCCCATTTATAGATAGCTTCAGGTCCTCAATATGGTTAATAACAGACTGGCAGCTCGTTTCCAGATTCTCAATTGCCTCGTCTAAAGTTTTTCCACTTGCCAGGAGTAGAAAGTCATCAGCGAATTGGTATATAGAGCAGTTTGGCCCCGCCAGGCCATGAACACCACTTGTAAGTATGTTAAAGAGGGTGGGGCTTAAGCAGCTCCCCTGAGGGATCCCGTTATTCACCTCCAGAGCCACATCTTCAAAAATTAATTTGCGGTTCATTAGGAAACTGTTGACCCATTTGATGATGTCCGGTGGCAAGTTAAGCATATTCATTTTCTCAATGAGCGTGGACCTGTCAACGTGATCATACGCGGCCTGTAAATCCAGGCTCGCGCACACCGATACCCTTTTTTTTGCCTTGTTCAGGTTAACTTCCGTGATGAGGTCGTTGATACAATGGCTTGTAGACTTGTTCTGCCTGAATGCGTAAGAATGTGGGTCAATGACCTCGAAATCATTGAGGTGTACTTTGAGACGATTTAGAATCATTTTATTCAGAATTTTAAGTGGGACACAGAGTAAGGAAATGGGTCTGAAACTGTCCACTAGGTCAAGATCCTTGTCCCTCTTTGGAATTGGTACAATTCGTATTTCCCTCCATTTGGTAGGGATCTCACCCTTAAACCAACAGTCGTTCAAGATGTCAAGCAAATCTGATTTCTTGTCATCCTCCAACATTCTTATGTGTTTATAGGCCACCAAGTCAGGACCCGGGGTTGAGTTAGAGCTTCGTCCTTTTAGGGCGCTTTCAAATTCCTCCCTAGAGAAGGATGCCGATACATAGGGAATGTTGGCCGATGCGTTGATCGGTTCAATTTGTTCACCGTCATTCAGTTTGAATTTTTCGAGGAATCTAAGCTTCTTATCGGACTCCCAGTTGCCAAAGTCAATAGATCTGAACAGTGTCTTCTGAACGTTTTTGAAAAGGTCATGTATTTCTTTGGGGTCGCTTGATTTGTTAATCATGTTGATGGAATTCTTCCAGGACTGTTTTTTTGCTTTCTTCACCGCCTCTTTCCAATTTTTCTGAGCAGTGTCCAGTGCCCTTAGGTTCTCAGTGGTGCTTTGTCTTCGAAATTTATTCGAGAGCTGCTTGTAAATGGCAAAGAGAGACGCTAGTTTCTCGTTCCACCACAGTTTGGGGCTGTAGGCGTTTTTGTTAGATACGAAAGTGGCGTCCTTGATTGACGATCTCATTGCCCTAGAGAAATCTTCAGGATTTTTTTGGAATGAAATGTTTTGGATATTTCTGGAAAGAATTCCGTAGTTGATGATTCTAGATTTTGCACTAACGTGGCCCTCAACATGAAAAAGAATGGGGATGTGGTGGGAGCCAAATATTTTAACATCATACAGATGCCACCCTGAGATCATGTCAACTCTGTTGGAGAACGTTAGGTCAAGTACAGATGCACCGCCGTTGTTCGTCCTAAATGTGGATTGACCGTTATTACAATTGCCTAAATCAAGGTCATTGGTAAGTGACTGTAAGTCATTGCCGCGGCAGTTGTTATACCTGCTTCCCCATACCATGCTGTGGGCGTTGAAGTCCCCTGATACAATAATCTTTTCATCCGGGCGGTTGCAGATTTGATTTAGTAGGTTTCTCAGCTCATTCATAGCGTCTCTCTCTTCGTTACAGTTTCCTGAACGAGGCATGTATATGTTTACAAAAATGAAATTTTGGGGTAAGTTTGTTGTTTTCACAATTACATTGTTCAACGTGCTGTTGATCATGATCTGCTTACATCTGATTTTCTTGTTTATGAGAGTGGCAACCCCCCCATGCCCGTCCTCTCGATTATCATAGAAGCCAAAATAGTTCGTAAAATGGGGAAATTGGTCTGGTTTAAGTTTAGACTCTTGAATAAGTGCTATGTCAATATGTTGGCTGTGACACAGCGTCTCAAATGTGTCTTTGTTCTTGCCACCTAAACCTTCAATGTTAATTTGCAGACACTTAGTTTTCATTGTGGTTTTCTTTTACATTTTCCATGAAAACAATGTCAGATTTTATTTTAAGCGAATTAAATCGTCTTGTGTTTTCTAAAATCCAATCTGAATTTGTTTTGTTGTTCATGTCAATATTATTTTTAATGAAATTGATGAACTGCGAACATATATCCTCATAATTGTCCACCACGTCCTTGTGGTTGTGGTTAAAGTATTGAGCTTTTATGTCGTGATGACCGTTTGGATACATGTATGCTGTCCTTGGTTCATCGGGGGTTTTATTGGTACTACGCGCGGAGCTACTGTCTCCCTTCACCGTATTGGCAAAGGATCTCTTTCTTGTCATCATTTTGTTCAGGTCTTGGGTTCTGTCCCGGTACTCCGGATACACAGACCTTTGGGAACTCGAGTTCTTTTTCACTTTCTTAGGGTGGTTTTCAAGAGTAGGATAGTTATTGTCATATTCAACCGAATCCAAGATGGAAAAAATATTGTCATTGTCAGGTTGGAGGAGCTCTTTGCGGGTTTGTCTAGAAATAGCCATCCGAGATAAGATGTCTTTTTCTTCAAGCTTTTTCGGACAGAGCCTATTAAAGAAATTATGGCTTTTCGATTTGCAAAGTGTGCAATTGTCTTGCTTGCAGGACCCCTGACATTTTTCGAACTCATCACCGCATTTCAGACATCTTTTGGCCTTTGCCTTACAAAATTTGCTCACGTGGCCGATACGTCCGCAATTAAAGCATAGTCGGATGTTTGGCACGAAATATTCAGTTGGGATATTGACAAAGCCATATCGGACTGATTTAGGGAGTTGCATTCCCTCGAACTCTACTTTTATTGTTTTGGTGGGAACCATTTCGCCCTCCTTTGTCTTGAATTTAAATCTATAGACACTCAGGATTTTGGATACACTGCTTAAATCATGTAGCAGATCCACATCTGAAAGCTTAGTTGGAATGTCTCTGATAATTCCGAAGGTGGACACGCAGTTTTGAGGTATGTAGGCCCTATAGCCATTTGCCTTCAATGCCTCGTTAGATATCAGTCCGTTTGCATCACAATGATTGTTAAAAATTACTTTAATAGTTCGGAAGTTTGCCGATTTAATGTCTGTAATGCCGTTGACTTTACATGAAATTAGTAAATCATTCACATCGAGGATATTAATTTTCTTATCTTCTATAATTTGCACAAGTACAACAAAGAATTTTTCCTGCGAGTCTTTCTTGTATAGGTACACTTTCCTGTTATTAGGGGTGGGGGCGGATTCCGCCATGTTTTGGTCTTGCGACGCTTCCGCTTCTATTGGCGTATCAGTCTTATTGTGTGCCGCTGGTTTACTGGCTACATTGATAGGATTGTCTTTTGTTACTGCCTTCTGGCTTACTTGAGTCGGGGTTTTAAACACTTCGGCATTTACTACCGCACTTGTTTTTTCTGCGTTATTAGAACTTTTCACAGGTGTTGAGTCCCTAGATTTTGTTTTTTTTCTCCCACGATCCGGCGGTTCTGTCTCCATAATGTAAAAATATTTAAAATCGACCCAGTGAACAGATTCCTACTCCACAAATCAAATAATCGCTGACCAACAAGATCAAGAAAAATTTTTCCCCACTAGATATACCCGCAACTGCGTAATTTCGTAGAAATATGCAACTAACCGCGACAAATGGGCTATTCGGTTGTATATCTATGCTAGAATACACATACGAGCACCAGTACAATAAAATGAAATTGACTTACACAGAACTTTTCCTGAAATCCAAAATTTGCATCGAAATTTCCTCCACAGAAAACAAGATGGCTGACCACGCCGCTATATTCTCCACCTATTCACACTGCACTAGCAAAACAATAGAAGGCACTATAGAGCACAATCTCGCGACGTCTTACCACCGCAACGTCCTGGACTGGAATGTTTTAATCTATTTTGTATAATGATATTTTATTAACTGACTTTTTATATA
Organism: Microchrysa polita; assembly: GCA_949715475.1. Taxonomy (NCBI): domain Eukaryota; kingdom Metazoa; phylum Arthropoda; class Insecta; order Diptera; family Stratiomyidae; genus Microchrysa; species Microchrysa polita. The sequence goes on from OX454420.1 coordinate 48,709,287, forward strand.
TTTTATTTGACATGATGATACTATGATATTTTTGTATATTTAATTTACAAAGTAGTTGAATATCTCAACACTTTAGTATGGTAATTGTCGCTTTTTCCTCGGCAGAAAGTTGCTTTCCTTTTGACATTATAATATAACTCACAGAGTAAAACGCGAAAAAAAATGTTTCCACAAACACTTCTCACTACGACGAGATAACTGTTTAAAGTAAGTGAACCTATACAATTGTCGCAGTTGAAATTTCGATTTTGATTTTAAAAAATTCCCTTAGCTATGCGAGTTGCTGGATAGAATTGCAATATTTATTGAAATAACCGTTAATTGGCAGAGCATTATTTATTATTTATTTATTTCCGATCAGAGTACATAGAAATTATATCATTCTAAAGCAAACTCTCCATGAACCTAAGCATTTGTCGCGCAGTGTATACATACGTATATTATATCAATTGAATTCAATATATCTTTATTTTATATATATAATATATATATATGCGCTTTAACGCATAATATGCATAAACACAGGGTTCAATCGTCTACTGGTCCATCATAAAAGCTAAAATGCTTTTACGAAGGAAAGGAATGCTAACTGCGCTGCTATCCTCCCTGAATGACCGTCTTTGCTACCGAATGAAAATTAAAGTGAATCTGCTGGAAAAATTTTAGGACAATATCCGGAAGGGACTTCAAAGCCTAGTGATGAAGATGCGCAGTGCACACCATTCCCTGGCATACAATTTTTTGAAAGGGTGCCATTTAAATTCCGCAACTGTCCTGAGTGTTTTATTGGCAAAACAAAGTGTATCATGAATTTTCGATTTTTCATAAGACGTCTTACTAGTGGTTCTCTGTAATTCCTAGCGTACGTTACGCCAAAAATGTCGTAGTCAATCCACAACTATGGCATTTTCAACAGCCAATGTGTGCGGCAAACTAAAGAGCAGGAATTACATCTTCAAGGCTCTAGTTCAGACATGTAAAACTCACGGCCCGAGGGCTACATGCGGCCCATTTTGGATACATACATAGTGAATAATTTTGCACATATATTTTATAGGTAATAAATAAGAATTATGCACAATATTAATGAAATGCTTCTTGTAAATCTATTTTCGGATTGGTCCAAATAAACGCGTTCCAGAATGAAAGGCGTTTATGTATCATGGCTACACATATTAACTGAATTTATTAGCTGTAAATTTTGTAACTACTGGAAATATTTAGAAGTACATATTAATTAAATTTCGTGATCTCCGCATGCTGAATTTCGTCGTAAGTTCGGCCGTCACCCAGGCTTCAGTGAGCACGAAAAATGAAATCACCCTGAGCGACCAAAATCCGCAAGATTTTTACCAAAGATTCATTCTATCCATACAAAAACTAGCTGACTGCGGTTTTTTTTTACAATCGCGAGCTTTGTCAATTGTCAAATGCATTTAGCAGCAGCGTTTTTTTTAATCGAAGAAAATAAAATTGTTGGCAATTTCCAACGTTTTGCAACAACGGAAATCCCCTGGTGAGTTTCGGAAGAGTTCGAGTCAGAATGGATGTTGTTGAAAGAAGCCATAATTCATAAACGGCACCAACCTTAGAGTTGTGCTCGCACCCCCCTTCCATAATCGTCGCGCCTCCTTAAGAGGGTGCGCCCCCAGCTTGGGAATCACTGATCTGGATGTATCGAATGGTTATGTTGTAGAATCGAAGTTGAATTGCAAAATGCGGGAAGTGTCTCCAAACTCCAAAAAATTATTGAGAATAACATTTCTCACAGAGAAGTCTGTTTTAAACGCCTTAATGTTTTCAGCGTGTATTCGACTCCCTATTTCTGATTTCTGAATTTCTTCGGGAGTTCAATATTTATTTAGTGTGCTAGCTGTTACTCAATATACTAAACAAAAACTTAAGATATCATCTTGCGAAAATTAAATCGCATATAAATGAAACAATAATGAATTTCGTGCTATAATTTCGTCCTCTGAAAATTAGGCAAAAATTAGGTTTCATGCAAGGTTCTTAGTTCTGGTGAAAAGAAGATGAAATGAATGTTAAATCGGAGGACGAAATTTACACATACAAGTAATTCTTCAGTTAGTATGTTGTTTTCCAAAGAATAACTTAGTCAGCGCATAACTGAGCGAATAGTCCCACTTTTCTTTTCGAAAGTAGGGCGGGTGCTAGAATCACCGATGTATTGCGCGACTTACTTAGCATTTTAGGATTCTAAATGCAGCACTTCGTATCAATGGTGGGCTCTTCATAGCTTCGCAAGGAATATGCATTTTCAAAACACAACTTTAACCTTTATATCTTTATTTTATTTCGCCCCCTTTTTATTTCATCTATAGAAAGGGAATCGCGACCTTTCCACTTAATCGAAGTTGATATTGATTTTTTTCTTTCGGCTTTTTTATTCTTTTTTTTATTCGAGTACTGGCCAAAAAGCCACCCCTAAAATTTGGCGCCCCGGGCTCGCGTGTTATTTGGTGAACAGACGGACGGACAAAATCGATTTCATAAGGGTTTTTTGAAAAATTAAAAAAAATCCTAATAAATCGGTATGAAGAACTCAAGTCTAAGATATTTATTGAAACTAATCAAAAAGTCGGTGGCTTATTCAAGCTTAAGCTATGTATTTTAGAAATCTTCCTCTAATAATAATTGACCGACGATTATTTGATGTACATGTTTAGGGCAGCCTTTTTGTGGAGGAAAGAATTAAGCTTTTTCGTGAAATTATTTATCCTGAAAGTCAGTCGAGAATAAACTTTTAGGCTTTGCCGAGCGTGATTTGCCACGGTCGCACTTTAATTCACGTTTGCGTCCTGTTATTGGATAAGAACATCTTGGATTGAGATTTATTTGAGGGCGAAGCTTTTAAAAACCCCTGTTTTGGAACAATAGAATTTTTTCAGTTCCACTATGTTCTCGGAGCCGTAACCAGGGCAGGGGTCCAGAGGTTCCGGACCCCGCCCAAATTATTTCATCCGGTTATAAAACAAAAGCGATCCGTCATTTCCTATTTTTATAACAAAACATAAATAAAAATGTCCTTTTCAAAATATTTGAGAAAACACGAAATTCACATACAATAACGTCTAAATCAGGAGATTTGACATCTGCTGCTTAATCTGACCAAATTATATCAAACGGACGAAATGTGAGGCAAGCCGTGAAACCGAACGGGTTCAACTTCGCGAAAATTATATGCAATGCCGGAAAAACGTAAAGCGCTTGGTAGCTCAAGCAAAGGCGAAGGCAGCTGAGAAATTCTACCAAGAATTAGAGACTCAGACTGCGACAGAAGGAGTGCGAGAGACCCAACCACGACGCCAGGATATTTAGGGTCGCAGCCTAAAGGAGAAGGAACGCTCGGAAAATACAGGCGCCAAAATACGCGGAGGATTCGCAAGGAATGTTGCTGATTGACGATACGGCAATTTGTAGCAAGATGCGAGAGTATTTTGACGAACTTCTAAATTAAGAATTTCCTGGAGCAGCTTTTCGAGATGTTGAGCCAAATACCACAAATATTGAAGATATCTCAGAGGGAGAGGTGATGGAGGCAATGCATCAGATGAAACGCGGAAAGGCAGTCGGACCGGACAAAATCCCCGCGGAATTTTGGTTGAAAATGGAAAATGTCCGGCTTAGTTGGCTCTCGGTTCTCTTCAACAAAATCAAAGGTGGGCAACCGATGCCTGATGCTTTCAGGGAAAGTTTTCTTCTTCCTTTCTATAAGAACAAGGGAGACTCACGCAAACTCAACAACTATAGGGCTATAAAGTTAACACCTCATACACTGAAGATCTACGAGCGAGTTGTCTGCAACCGATTGAGAAAGATTGTGACAACAATGAATGACAATCAACGCGGCTTTGTTGAAGGTCGATCTACAGTCGATGCGATTCAGTGCATTCGTATTGCGATGGAAAAGTATAGAGCAGCACGAAAGGACTTGCACTTTGTATTCATCGATTTGGAAAAGGCATTCGATAGAGTGCCTCGTGATCTGATATGGTTGGTCTTGAGAGCACTTAATGTCCCTGAGGCATACGTCAGGATGATACGAGACATGTATGATGGAGCTACGACTAAGGTTAGATGCACAGCCGGTGAATCAGAAGAATTTCCGGTGAATGTCGGATTACACCAGGGCAGTGTATTAAGTCCGTTGCTCTTCAACATCATCATGTGTTACTTATTAACACGTATATCCGACGGCCTAGAAATATCTCTTCTTTTTGCCGATGATATAGTCTTCAGTAGCCCAAACAACGTTGCCTTGCAAGCTGCACTTACAAAATGGTGTGACATTCTGGAGGAGCATGTAAGTATAACAAAGACTGAGTTCTTATGCTGCCCATTCTCAGACCCAGATGCACCGATACCAGATAATGTACGTCAAAGGAGAGCAGCATAAGTCTATTACCAAGTTCAAGTACCTTGGCTCGATGGTGAACGACGGAGCTACATGCGATGATGACATCAAACATCGCACAAAGGTTGGGTGGATGACGTGGCGAGAAAACTCTGAAGTTTCCTGCGATAAGAAAATGCCACTGAAGCTAAAGGGCAAGTTGTACAAAATGGTTGTACGTCCTGCACTCATGTATGGATCAGAATGCTGGTCCATAAGGTTAAGCGAAACAAATGAGCGACTGAAATGAAAATGTTACGCATGTCAGTTGGTGTAACCAAAAGGGACCACATCAAGAGTAGCTACATCCGAGACAGCTTGTCCATAGACCAACCAATCACCGAAAAGCTCGAAGACCGACAAATGGATTGGTATTGCCATGTTCAACGGCGTCCGCCTGAGAATCCCGCAAAGAAAGCGATATCAATAGAAGTTCCACTTGATCCACTCGGCAAGGCCAGAGGCAGACCGACGAACACCTGGATGTGTCAAATGAAAAAGCAACAACAACGCATTGGTCTCGGCGATGACACGATCCAAGGAAGAGCTGCCTGTAGAAATATGCTGAAATATGACCGCCAAAACGGGCGATGTACACCGCAGGTCGAGCAACGCGAAACCGTGGAGCGGTAAAAAGAACGAGGCAAGGAAGAAGAAGAAAGGAACCCTTACTACCATACCTTTCCATGTACTGAATTAATTTGAGCAGAATTGTGGACTGTTTCTGCTAACGATTCCAGGTTCCAAGTAAATTAATGGGAAGAAAACGAGACAGAGGCTAATTTCGGGGGTCGCCCAAATTTGAATACCACATACCAATACGACAGGGTTTTGTGAAATTGGTGTAAAAAATGTTTCTTAGAAGAACCAAAATGGGGGGTTGGGTTTGTATAGCAGCCCCTTGACCCCATTGGCCAATTTGATCCATTCTTACATATGTTTTGTGTCATCAATATAAACACTTTTGTGTGAAATTTGGTTGAGATTGGTGCACAAATAAAAAAAAGTTTTTCTTAGAAGAACCTAATTTAGGGGGTTGGGTTTGTATGGCAGCCCCATGACCCCATGGTCTGATTTTACCGATTCAAACATACAAACTGCCTGCAGCAAAAAGAAGCATTTGGGCAAAATTTCAGCTTTATAGCTTTTAAATTGGCCGCGTAAAACGTGTCGCAACAGACAGACGGACATCGCCCAATCGACTCCCCAAGTCATTCTGATCATATATGTATACTTTTTATATGGTCGGAGATGCTTCCTTCAATGCGTTACAAACTTAATGACAAAGTTAATATACCCTTTCACTCTATGAGCGAAGGGTATAATGAGATTAGAGTTCCCATACAGACGTGAGATCATTGTGATGTCAACGTGAAATGAACTCATTTGACTGATATTTTACATGAATTATAATATTAACTAGGTGGATACCAAACTGGTTCCAATTTATCCATTCCCAGAATGCTCTCAAAAATGAATTGTGGTGTGGGTATCTAATTTTACAGTCATAGATATTGTGTCATCTGCGCGAAGGGTGAACTCAACAAAATAAACAAATTGAGAACGCCAAAAATCTGGTGATACAAGATCAGGATAGTATTTCAGAATGGAAATTTGGCAATTTCATAAATGCTCCAAAATAAATTTGAAATAAAATATTTTTTTCTGTAAGAATTAAAAGATCTTTTTCAGGGCCGTGCAATGAGAGGGACCAAAACGGCATGGGCGCGGTTACCAAGAACGCGAGCCAATTCAAGAGACAATCTCTTGTACATATACGCGATTCTGCTTCGTACTGATACCATATGGTCATCGACAATTGAACTGTACTTCTTCTTCTTCTCCTTGCCCCACGAAATTTCGAAATTTAATTTTAATTTATCTAAATTATTTCTATCGCCGAATTTTCCAATAAAATTCTAATGTTTTATGTATCTTTGTAAAGGAAAATTACATAGTTTTGTTTGGTCCTCAGTTTTCTATATCTTTTGCGGTTTTTGAAATAATCGCAAAAAAAAACGGAAAAATACCCCCCTTTTTTAAGGTTGTGGACCTTAAAAATGAAAAATAAGAGGGGACTTTTTTCCCCATAATCTGGGGGCCATCCCCAACCATCCTGCAAAAATGCAGCGATGTAGGATTTTTGCCGACCAAATATCGTATTCTTCTTTGACTATATAAAGTATCTTGGAGTGAAGTGTCGTCAAAGTAGGAGCTACTCATATTTTCTCCTTCTCGTAAATATCCGCTCCGGATCCCCGACGCCTGACCTGAAATGACCATCCGTACTAACTACCACCGTAGTATGTATATATGTACCATCGTATCATCTCATCCACAGTTTTGATCTTATTCGTTTCCCCAGATAAATGGTTGTAAACACATATTACATACATGTACATACTAGGCCTGCTCCTAACACCGGTACCACTATTTTAACATAGCATTGAAAATTTCCTTGCCGCGCAGATATCATTCGCTTTTGCGCAATCGGCTCTTAGGCTGGAGGAAATTTATACCTAGGAATTTCCTTTAGCGAAGACACAATGGACATTTATTTTTATCTAAGAAATACACCATTCGACCAGTTGGTTGGTATTTTTGGTATCAGATGTCGGGTGATGTTACTAGTTGAAATATTAGAAAATTCCTCGGAAATTATAGTAGTTTTTAGAGTAGACAACAACCATAATCTTGGCGTTGAATTGCCTACCAATAGGGGACCAAATTACTAAAATAAACCTAGATGGCACTGAACAGATTTCGCACGTAACGTTTATTTTAAAATTTAAAACCCATCTTCATGGTTATAAATAAATCAATGAAAAGCATCATACAATTTGTTGATTGAATATCTACCCTGGTACAGAAATATTGCACTGCGTTGACAATAACAATAACGATAAAAGTAACGGACAAGAATGGATTATGGATACTTACACATATAATATAGATAGATAGATACATAGTTGTTTTATTCATAATTCAGATTAACATTACATTATCTTGTAGTCTCCAAAACATTGTATGGCCTGGCCTATAGCCGTCTGCCCGATAGATTGACTTGTATTTTTTTTAATTATTACATAAAAGTTTACACTACTTCCAAAATTCATAAAAAGATAAAAGCTTTCGAAAAAAAAATTTAGATTTCCAATATGTCAATTAATTTTACAAATATGTATGTTCTTTTATTCAAGTTTCTTTAGTATTTTAGTTGAAATATTATTAGTATGTATTATTATTTCTGAATTCTATTATAAAAGTTTTGTTATGGTACAATGGTAGATGATATTTTCTTTATTATTATATAATTATTAAATTTATGCGAGGTTATTAGATGATGAAGTTCACCCAACTCCGTATTCTGGGTGTTCATCTATCCGCACAACCTCCCAAAAATGTACGGTTTGAATAGAAAGAGAAACAATTTGATATTTCTGTGGGTACTCGAAACATCTCCAATCCTGTTTGGATTGGAACTTAACTGACTGGGCTAGACTGGCACTTGTCGACATGTGTAACACTAGCAATATCATCATCCGGTGTATTTTGCATACATTTCGATTCTGGTAATTGCAGCACATAACAGCCAAAGTGCAGAGCAGTATGGATAGGAGCAGAAGAGCAAGGGATAACCTGCCACTTAACCGACTCAGCTATGCCGACTTCTCTGAGGGAAACTTAATCTAGAAATGTGGCAAAATGGCATGTTCTTAACTCCCCCCAAAATTGGAGCAGAAAGCTAAGTTTGGTTTGATGCGATTGGAGGGCATAATCACCCCACCCACCAAAAATCAGCTTAATTGGATAAATACCAAGGGTACATCCCATACAAAGTGAACGTTGTGTTCAAACGTACGTTCATTTAAACGAGGTTTCACCGTTATCCTGTCACTTCAGGAGCCTGAAAGTCCTTTGAAACCGATCACATACATGCACCAAACATCGACTTTCGAACGACACCCATAATGCCCATACTCTGTTTCCTATGGTAGAAAAATGTCCATTTTGGTGGTGATATCCTTTTACGAAAACTCAAAAGCAACTTGTCGTGATTTTCAAGGATTGGTCTCAATGAATACTGTATTTTGATATTTACATATATCGTATCCATATCGTCTATAATGCACTCCCAAAGAAAAAAAGGACCTTTTGTGTCCAAGGACATCTTTCTCATAATAAGTGCCGAAACCGAAATATTAAGGATCGCACCACTTAACTTCCTTTAAAGTTCGGTTTAAATCGGTTCACGGGAAGAGCCAGGAGAACCAATTGAAGGAAGACTTTTCGTTCGTTTCAATGGCGATAGCCTCCGCAAAGACATATTACATATACATGTCAATTTTTAAAATTTGTCCAAAGCTTATCATCTGCCATAAATGGGAAGACTCCCTGTTTCGAATGAATCTAATTTAGGATGCGTTAAGGGGATGTATCTGCGCTTCTACCACTCTAAAATTCCGGAAAAAATAAAATGATTCATATTTAAATGATATTTTTTAGCTTATGTGAAGTTAACCCTCCCACATTCTCAAAAAAGTTCGGATAGTTCTATTATAGTTAATTTTTATTTGCTGATCATTTTTCAAGTGTCAATAGTACAAATCGTAATAATTTTGATCCTCCCTTAGTAAATAACACATTTACATTATCGCATTTAACAATTTGTGCATATTTACTATATAAAAAGCTGGTAACGCTGGATAGTTCCAAAAAGGTTGGACCGGATGGGATTCCTCCAATATTTTTGTAATTATGTGCTGATAACTTGGTTTATCCCTTGCTTATACTCTTTAATAAATCTCTAAAGATCGGGCACTTTCCACGTCAATGGAAAAGTAGCACAGGCTCGTAGTCACATGTTCAACGAGCCTGGGATATGCACATCTGAATATTGTACGTAAGGCTTAACCAATAGGGGGCCGAATGAAGATCACACCTGCTATAGAGAAGTCTTTAGCGAATAGTGTACCACGGGGATGGGTGTGCCCAGGGGACCATGGTCCTTGCCCATCAAGGTGTTGGCCTCATGGTGGCTGTAGGATGTTGCCCGAGTCATCAAGCTGGTGATGCTACCCCAGGGTTGGGTTCCTGAAGGTGAGTGCATTCACCGGATGGAGAAATCCCCCTCTGACAAAACGACCTTGTCAGTAAACACCGAAGGTCCAAACAGTCCAAAGGACCGGGAGATTAGGCCGAAAGGCTAGGTTCTCCCCTGACGGTATACCCGTAGATGGTAGACTTGTCCCCCCGCAGGGGATCTGTGTCCCTGTGACATAGCCGAGCACGATAAAGGTGGTTCCTTGGTGGGGCGGGATCACCATACGGTTATCGGTTAATCGTGTGAGGTTCGGAGCTGGCGGCTTCGCATAACCCGAGCCTCGAAGGGGCTAGGTAGGGAGAACGGCCTTGGTGGAAAATGCCTACGCGCCTATATCTAACTAGTGTGTGGATTGATGACCGCACGGCCCGAATCGTATTGCTGACTAGTAAACTGAAGTGGCCGCCCGGATGTAAGAAGAAGCACTACAAGTCTGCTTTAAACAGACGAGTATTCACAGGTCCAACGAGCCTGGGATGTGCACATCTGAATTTCTACGTGAGGCTTAATCAATAGGGGGCTGACGGAGCATCAAATCTCCAATAGAGAAGTCTTTAGCGAATAGTGTACATCGGGGACCATGGTCCTTGCCCATCAAGGTATTGGCCTCGAGGTGGCTGGAGGTTGTTAAGCAAGTCATCGAGCTGGTATTGCAGCCCCGGGGCTGGGTTTCTGAAGGTGAGTGCATTCACTGGAAGGAAAAATCCCCATCTGACCATAAGACCTTGTCAGTAAAACGCTGAAGGTCCAAACCGCCCGAAGGACCGGGAGATAAGAACGAAAGGCTAGGTACTCCCCTGTCGGTAAACCCGTCTGTCCGTCTGTGCGTCTGTCCGTCTGTTTACTCGGCCAATTTAAAAGCTATGTGAAAATTTGTACAAATGTTTCTCTTTGCTGCATGCAGTTTGTATGTTTGATTCAGTAAAATCAGACCATGGGGTCATGGGGCTGCCATACAAACCCAACCCCCCAAATTTGGTTCTTATAAAAAAGGAACTTTTTTATTTGTGCACCAATTTCAACCAAATTTCACACAAATGTGTTTCTATTGATGTTTGTGTCATCAACATATGTAATAATGGATCAAATCGGACAATGGGGCTGCCATACAAACCCAACCCCCATTTTGGTTCTTCTAAGAAACATTTTTTACACCAATTTCACAAAACCTTGAATTAATGTGTATTTATCAAAGCAACATAAAAGATCAAAACAAAGGGAACCGTACTATGTGGTCATGCTCACGAATCCCCTAATAACATTTTCTGAGTAAATATTTTTATTTGCCTACTTATTCCAACCAAACCCCACACAAATATTGTTTTGTCAACGCAACGGAACTTTTGTAAGATGGAAGGAAACGGTGGGAGGGGATTAAATACAAGTCGTAGGTAAGCCCGAAAAACTTTTTAGTCCGAGGAGAGCGAAGGGTATCCAAATTTCGGCCGCGCCCGAAATTAGCCTCGGTCTCGTTTTTGCTGTTTCTGTTAAGTTTGTACATGGGTATAGTCTAAGAAAATTGGACCAAAATATGGCCATCGAACGGCAAAAATCCTACATCGGGAATTTTTTTTGATTATGGTTGGGGATGGTCCCAGATATAAAGAATATAAGATAGCGACAAGTGGGAGAGTCAGAGAAACGAATGACGTATTTTTTCCTGTGACGTCATTTCTCTTAACGCTCTTACTAGGCACAACACTGTGCACAACGACAACATAGTTGGCGTGTCACCGGATTGAATTTGGTGTAATAGAAAATGTTTGTTTATTTTCCGTAGTTACGCCATATTTTGCATAGCAACGCCATCATATTAAAGGCGAATCAAAATATTCGTTTTATTAAAAAAAATACATGTACAGTAGAATCTCCATAATTGGCCACCCAATATGGCGGAAGGAAATACATATCTTATGTATGTATTGTGCAAGTATAAACGAACATGATAAAAAAGACCATTCACATGAAACATATATTGTTTGTATATTTTATAAATACAGTTTTGTGTATTTTTCTTTTTGAAAATTTGTTAGTAATAATTTCAGAATTTAGTTGTCTTATTCCAAAAAAATATATCCGGGTTCTAAAAAACATAATATTAATTTTTCCCCGTTCGTCTCTAGGAATATATTATTCAATTCCTCTATGAACCATCATTTCCTCTGTTGGTTTGCAGAGTCCACCTTCGTCCAAATGATAAGTCCAAGTATAAGAACGATTTATCCTCATTTGGATTAACGCTTGTTTCGGGATTTGAAAATCTCACTCGGTGGCAGATCTAACCCGCTAAATGTTCGAGTCCATCATATGCCAGTGGAAAATCTTCGGACTCGTCTTCCTCATCGGAAAGATGTCTGAAAATATTAATTGCAGATAAAATTTTTCCTAAAATATGAATATGGCGTAGGTAATACATGGTTGAATGGCAGTTGAATGGCGTAATTACAAATTACCTGTTAGACCAACCTCAAGACTCTTTAAGTCCCCCCGACTTAAAGAGTCTTGAGGCATTAGTGTTGGCGTTGTCAGATATACAACCTTCATTAAAACCCAATATATAATTTCGAAGCCTGTATTTAAATTCAATGCGATCTTGATGGTCTTTTTCTTGTCATATTGTAAATAAGATACTCAATAAGACACTTTACTATTAAAGGTGTCTGTTTAGAAAAGGTTTACTGTATATAAAATCAACGTATTTAGTGAGCTGTCATTGCATACGATTTGTTGTTGATTTTCCATAGTAATATCAACGCCGTCTAGATATTAAGGCCGCAATGTAGAATCTTAGACGTCAAAATTAGCTTATAATTTTAGGTTATGTTCGCCAATGTTGCACTGTTTTGTTTTTGCTTTTTTTTACGTCACTACTTGTTTTTGTTGTTTGTTCGTGTAAATAAAAAATTTAAGAGCTAAGCAATAACGTCATTGTACAGCTGAGTTGCAGCTATGATATTTCTAGATGGCGTTGGTAATATATTAATCATAGTAATCGTTCTCATTCAGTAGTATACGTTCTCTTTCGATTGATGACGTCACAGGAAAGACGGAAAGAGCATATGACCATGCCCTGGTCCCAGATGATGGCATTGAAAATCCCAACCGATCGGGGGTCCGCAACCTTAAAAAAAGGGGGGGGGGGCATTTTTTCGTTTTTTTTTGCGATTATTTCAAAAACGGTAAGAGATATACTGAGAGAGCTGATTTTTGGTATGTGGGGTCACTATGAACTCCAATGCCAACAAACCAAAATTTAGCACTCTGCTCCAATTTTGGGGGGAGTTATGGATATGCCGTTTTGAAAAATTTAAATGGGGTGATAATGGGGGTCCTTGGCCGGAGCGACTCAATGTTTACCTAAAAATGATCTTGAACTTATTGTGAATACTTATACGAAACTTTACAGCTGAACTAGCATTCTTTCAAAAGTTATGGAGCTTTTAGAAAAGGTCTAAAATGAAAATATTCTAATTTATGTTCTAGTCTAACGCCGAAATATTCAATTAAACTCTAATGTGTTATATATCATTGCAAAGATAATTTTATATAGTTTTTTTCGTCCTCAGACCATTTTTCTCTATCTCTTACCGTTTTTTAAATAATCGCAAAAAAACGAAAAAATGCAATCCCCCCCTTTCCCCCCTTTTTTAAGGTTGCGTACCCCCGATCGGTTGGGACTTTTAATGCCATAATCTGGGGACCATTTCCAACCATAATCCAAAAAAATTCCGATGCTGGATTTTTGCCGACCAAATATGCCATTGTTCTTAGACTATAGGATAGTAAACAATTATCGTGCTATTCGCCCGGTTTAAGCTCGCTCTCGTTTTTATTTGCTTTTATAACTGACTGACTTACTATTCGCGTTAATAACTGCTACTTACTAACCATAAATACACAACATGTACTAGTAAACGAAACACAGGACACGAAGTCTCCAATTAAGTGATTCAAATAATTTATGTCGAGTAAAAAAATTTGGACAAATGTTTGTCCTCAATTCACCCATTTCACTTAATAGCTTCCGCTTGATGTGATGTTGATGACCCAAACAAAACATTGCAGCAAATTCATTTTCGATTTTTGTATTTCTTTCGATTTGTTGCAAACACTGGAAGCCTCAAGAGTGAGCTCAACCAAATTAATTCAAAATAATACGTAAACATAATACCTACATTTCGGGTTATTCACCGTTAACCGGCGTGTGACTAACAACAAGCTATGTATTACACAATATTAGTTAAATTGAAAAAAACATCTTAGTAAACTTTTTAGTGGAATTTTCATATGAAATACATTTGACCTGGGCATAAAAATACTTGGGTAGTTTAGGTACTCCATTGTTGATATGGTCAGATCGTATTAATTATGAGGCGTATCAAGATTTTGCGACATGTTTATGAGTCAGCACCTCCGAATGAAAAAGACCTGATCGTTTCCGAATTGGCATAATGATCGCCTGGAAGAGACATACAGACAGATCATAACTTAGCGTCGTTGACTATTGCTCCTAGCATCTAGCGAATAAGCAGAACCAGTCTGCACAAGGCGTGATTAGTTCAGCTATTTGGAAAAAGAAAGTTTTAACGTGCTTCATTATTACGAGTAGGCTTATTTTTCTTCCATTATACACCGCACATGGTTGCCAATTAACGTGCAAGACGCGCTTGTCGTCTGAACTACCATTGAAGAATGTATCAGTGTCTTTCATACCTTTTTATAGGCATATAGAAATCAATCATTTCTCATTGAACATCAATTCAATTGAATAAATCTGTTGTTGGAAACCACAAAATTCTGCTTGGACCACCTAGCGCCACCGGCAAGGCAGACTCTTGACTTGAAATTCGTTAAATTACGATGCGTCTGATCTAGTTCAGTAATTTTAAGTGACAGTGCACTCAGGTCTTCCCAAAACCTAAAATCGTTATAATTAGCTGTACAGAAGACCTCAATTTCGTTTTCGGTTTTTTTTTCTTGCCGCTGCTTTGCTTCGAATCACACTTAGCTTACGGATGGCCAGGCCAGTCAGTTACTAACCATTATATTCTTCGGGGTCTGGGGTGTTAGCGCAAAAGTAAAAGTTGCTAAAAACCGTTACTGCTTAAAGACTGCTTCAAGATTGAATCATTGTTGGTCGGATAGATGGGTGTTTCTGTTTTTTACTTTCTTCTTCCAAGCTCTTGGCATTTATGTACTATACCAAGCGGCAGTTTGGCGTTGGCGCGGCACTTTTGTAAACTTGATTCGTTACTACAAGAAATGTTTGTTTTGATGACCGTAATTTGAACTCATTACGATACTCATTTTGACCAGGCCAAGCAACGAACAATTTAGTATCTTTTTAGTACGGATCTCGACATGATTGCGGAGTGTGTTTGGACGGGATGAGAAAATTGGCATGCATTGTTGGATATTTCTGATTGGATTTGGATACATGTGCGGCTAGAATTTGAGCGTAGGTATAACTTCATAAACTCATATTGTGTTGAAGTACTGGGACAATTTCAAGTGAACGCCCTCACGTGCTGGCTATTGCTTGAGCTAGATTCAAATATGCGTCTGGAGAAAATATTCTTTATCTTATTTCTAAAAAAATATGTTTGGATCCCTTTGCACATACACATATCGATAAAAAAAAATAAGTACACCACTCTTGTCCAATGCTATTCCTGATTTTAGTCGCATGATTGTACTGTAATACTCGAACTTAGAGAAAGCATAGCAACCCATGTGCGTGCGTTAGTCCAGAGTGGGCATCAGAAAATAAAAATGACACCGTTTTCACACTATTGCAGTTCATAGTATGTATGCGTGAAAATTTAATTCAAATGTCAATTCTTTGTTTACAATTGAGAATATAAAAACCGCGTTATATTTATTACTCTCTTAAAATGCCGATGTGATAATTAACCCTTCTGTTGGCGTATAGATCCAAACATTAACCATTGGTACTATATCTTGGTGAAATACATATATCGTTCAACAATATTTTCCACCCGTTTCCATATACATATTTCAAAGGGACTGACGGCCACAAATGTGATCAAACGTTCGGCAAAATATAAACTATTACGCCAGGAAATTTGAACAAAAATTTGGCCAAACTTCGGAAAAATTAAGGGAAAGCTGGATTTTTGCATGAGCCTTCCTTTCGAGGTCCTAAACAAGTCCCTAAAAGTCCCCGTCCCTACGAGTGCCGCTAGCGGTGCTACAGAGGGTCAAAGACCCTCGAAAACAGGTTTCTCTGAATATTTCGATAACGGTAGCATATACAAAAAAGTGGTGTATGGCAAATTTAAAGCTCTTGTGAATTCTCAATAAACGATGCAAAGACCGAATACTTTCGGGCACTCCTAACGGCGCCAAGAGGTCTAACGGTATTTTTAACAAGGTTTCAATAAAATCTCTATAACGTTAACCCTTACTAAAAACTTTTGTATGGAAAATTTGTAGCCTATAGGGTTTTGAAGAAAGTGGCCAAATTTCATATTAATATGTACAGCCTTAAGGGCGCTATGGGGGTTCAAACCTTAAAAAAACGTGTTTTTTGAGGTTTTTCGTAAATGGTGCTAAGACGAGGGAGTGCGCTCTAAGGTGTTCTAGGAGAAATTTGTAGCTTCTGTGGCTGTTAGTAAGACGCCAAAAATCCCCAAAGATGGGAGCCGCCCTAACGAAGTTATGAGGGTCCAAACATTAAATTAAGCAGTTTTTGGGGAATATCTCTATAACGGTAACGTGCACCGAAAGCTGTTATAAGGCAAATGTGTAGCTTACATAACGCTTAATTAAATATCTGAATTTCAGATTGATGCGTGCAATACTAAGGGCGCTATGACGGTATGAATCGTACAATAACGGTATTTTTTCGTTATTTCCGTGGATTTCTTCATAACGGGAACGCATTCGGTTGGGAAGTCTGTAACAATTTGTTGCTTCTATAACGTCAACTTAAAATGCCAAAACAACTTATTTATGCGGGTACCCCTAAGGAAGCTATGAGGGGTCAAAACTAAACAACTAACTAAACAAAAAAACCGCTTCTCGGATTTTTTTGATAACGGGAACCTCTAGAGGGAACCCATCTGAAATAAATTTGTT
The DNA here is from genome assembly GCA_949715475.1 of Microchrysa polita. Lineage (NCBI taxonomy): Eukaryota > Metazoa > Arthropoda > Insecta > Diptera > Stratiomyidae > Microchrysa > Microchrysa polita. The sequence continues at coordinate 48,725,909 of OX454420.1, forward strand.
GCTCCTGTTGCTGTTACTAAGACGCCAAAAGTCCCCAAAGATGGGAGCCCCTCTAACGAAGTTATGAGGGTCCAAACATTCATTTAAGCAGTTTTTGGGGAATATATTTATAACGGTAACGTGCACCGGAAACTGTTATACGGCAAATTTGTAGCTTATATACCGCTTAATTAAATATCTGAATTTCGGATTGATGCGTGAAATGCTAAGGGGGCTATGAGGGTCCGAACCGTTCAATAACGGCATTTTTCGTTATTTTCGCGAATTTCTTCATAACGGGAGCGCATTCGGGAAGGAAGCCTGTAAATATTTGTTGCTTCTGTAACTTCAAATTCAAACGCCAAAACAACTCACCCCCAAGGAAGCTATTAGGGGTCAAAATTAAACAAAAAACCGTTTCTCGGAATTTTTTTGATAACGGGAACCTCTAGAAGGAACCCATCTGAGGGAAATTTGTAGCTCGTGTGTCTGTTAGTGTGACATCAAAAGTCCCCAACGATGGGAGCCCCCCTAGGGAAGTTATGAGGGTCCAAACATCCAAATAAGCAGTTTTTAGTGAATATCTCTATAACGGTAATGTGCACCGAAAACTGTTATATGGCGAATTTGAAGTTTTTACAACGCCTAACTTAATGTTCAAATTTCAGATCGATACGTGCAGTACTAAGGGCGCTACGAGGTTCCAAAACTTGCGAATTCGGCATTTTTTGTTATTTTCGTGAAAATCTCCTTAACGGTAACGTATACCGGAAGCAGTCTGTGAAAATTTGTTGTTTCTATGGTTCCAAATTAGAGGCTCCACCGATTTGCATGCTCCTGGAGCCACCATACGTGCATTATAACGTATAAATTAACTAATTTTTAAGCCCATATGGACGTACGTAAAGACATACACTACACATACCTTCTTTAAAAATTAGTTTATTAAAACGTTATAATGCCCGTATGGTAGCTCCAGGTGCATAAAAATCGATGGAGCATTTTATTTGAAACATAGAAACAACAAATTTTTACAGACTGCTTCCGGTATACGTTACCGTTAAGGAGATTTTCACGAAAATAACAAAAAATGCCGAATTTGCAAGTTTTGGAACCTCGTAGCGCCCTTAGTACTGCACGTATCGATCTGAAATTTGAACATTAAGTTAGGCGTTGTAAAAACTTCAAATTCGCCATATAACAGTTTTCGGTGCACATTACCGTTATAGAGATATTCACTAAAAACTGCTTATTTGGATGTTTGGACCCTCATAACTTCCCTAGGGGGGATCCCATCGTTGGGGACTTTTGATGTCACACTAACAGACACACGAGCTACAAATTTCCCTCAGATGGGTTCCTTCTAGAGGTTCCCGTTATCAAAAAATTTCCGAGAAACGGTTTTTTGTTTAATTTTGACCCCTAATAGCTTCCTTGGGGGTGTTCGCATAGATGAGTTGTTTTGGCGTTTGAATTTGAAGTTACAGAAGCAACAAATATTTACAGGCTTCCTTCCCGAATGCGCTCCCGTTATGAAGAAATTCGCGAAAATAACGAAAAATACCGTTATTGAACGGTTCGGACCCTCATAGCGCCCTTAGCATTTCACGCATCAATCCGAAATTCAGATATTTAATTAAGCGGTATATAAGCTACAAATTTGCCGTATAACAGTTTTCGGTGCACGTTACCGTTATAAATATATTCCCCAAAAACTGCTTAAATGAATGTTTGGACCCTCATAACTTCGTTAGAGGGGCTCCCATCTTTGGGGACTTTTGGCGTCTTAGTAACAGCAACAGGAGCTACAAATTTATTTCACATGGGTTCCCTCTAGAGGTTCCCGTTATCAAAAAAAATCCGAGAAACGGTTTTTTTGTTTAGTTAGTTGTTTAGTTTTGACCCCTCATAGCTTCCTTAGGGGTACCCGCATAAATAAGTTGTTTTGGCATTTTAAGTTGACGTTATAGAAGCAACAAATTGTTACAGACTTCCCAACCGAATGCGTTCCCGTTATGAAGAAATCCACGAAAATAACGAAAAAATACCGTTATTGTACGATTCATACCGTCATAGCGCCCTTAGTATTGCACGCATCAATCTGAAATTCAGATATTTAATTAAGCGTTATATAAGCTACACATTTGCCTTATAACAGCTTTCGGTGCACGTTACCGTTATAGAGATATTCCCCAAAAAACTGCTTAATTTAATGTTTGGACCCTCATAACTTCGTTAGGGGGGCTCCCATCTTTTGGGACTTTTGGCGTCTTACTAACAGCCACAGAAGCTACAAATTTCTCCTAGAACACCTTAGAGCGCACTCCCTCGTCTTAGCACCATTTACGAAAAACCTCAAAAAACATGTTTTTTTAAGGTTTGAACCCCCATAGCGCCCTTAAGGCTGTACATATTAATATGAAATTTGGCCACTTTCTTCAAAACCCCATAGGCTACAAATTTTCCATACAAAAATTTTTAGTACGAGTTAACGTTATAGAGATTTTATTGAAACCTTGTTAAAAATACCGTTAGACCTCTTGGCGCCGTTAGGAGTGCCCGAAAGTATTCGGTCTTTGCATCGTTTATTGAGAATTCATAAGAGCTTTAAATTTGCCATACACCACTTTTTTGTATATGCTACCGTTATCGAAATATTCAGAGAAACCTGTTTTCGAGGGTCTTTGACCCTCTGTAGCACCGCTAGCGGCACTCGTAGGGACGGGGACTTTTAGGGACTTGTTTAGGACCTCGAAAGGAAGGCTCATGCAAAAATCCAGCTTTCCCTTAATTTTTCCGAAGTGAAATGCCAATTTTCCTGGGGTATATGTCTATGCTCTTTAGTTTGTTTATTAATGATATTTATAGGATATTTGATGATGTGGACTTTCTTTTATTTGCAGATGACTGTAAAATATTTAAATCTATTTCTTCCGTTGATGATATAAATGTTCTACAAAACAATTTATTAAATTTTAGCGAATATTGTTACAAAAATAACTTAGAGGTTAATATAGATAAATGTCAGTTCATATGTTTTAATCGAAGCCGAACTTCTTATAATACGTCATACAATTTGAATGGTCTCTTAATTAAGGAAGTAGATTGTGTTAACGATTTAGGAATTAAATTCGATAAAGCACTAAACTTTATTTGTCATACCACGGAAATAATAAATGATGCTAGGCGGAACTTGGGATTTGTAATGCGAAATTCAAAATGCTTTTATAATATAATTGCTATTAAAAATTTGTACGTATCGCTTGTACGAAGCAAACTAGAATATAATTCGTTAGTATGGAATCCGTATTACAAAAATCATTCAGATGATATCGAAAGTATTCAAAACAAATTTCTTCGTTTCGTTGCTTATAAAATGAAAATACATCCAGAGCAGATTGATTATCCCGGTATATTGAAGACTCTGAATCTACAAACTCTTGAATTGAGACGTTTATCAGCAAGTGCCTTATTTTTATATAATATTCTTAACAGTTACATTAACTCTCCTGAAATATTAGCGGAAATTTCAATTAACATCCCTAATCGACAGACACGCAACCATCAACTTTTTGGTCTTTCTACGCATAGAACAAATTACAATCATAATGCTCCATTGGAGAAAATGAAAAGAATTGGTAATGGATTGTCACATTTTTTTGATTTTTTCCATTCGAATAAGATTTTAATTAGATCTATAATTACTTTTATGTACTCAACGCCCTCAAGATAAGCTTTTTATACATATTAGTATTAGTGACATCATAATTAGTTTTTTTTATATTATTGAATTTTATTTTTTAAGTAATAATGATTACTTATAATAGTTTGGTAATTTAGTATTGAATTTTGCTAGTATTGTTAAGTAATTCTTTTGTAAATGGACTAAAAGTCCGTGAAAATGAAATAAATAAATAAATAAATAAATAAATAAAGAAACGAAAAAACCGGCGTATCATCGTAAGACATAGTATGTATTGTTTCTAGAACTAAAATTAGACCTCTTCAAAAAATAAAATTAATTTTACAGAAGATTCAGCTAAACCTCAGGCATAATAGATCGTAGGCGGCGACAAAAGGGTTAATAATTGCATCGACAATATTTTGACATTTGAAATAATTCGTGGAGTGTAATGTAATAAATTTGGAGTCAAACACATATGGGTTGTGTGATCACATAGCCACTCTGGACTAAAGCATGCAATACTTGCTATTATGCTTTCTCTAAATACTCGAAATATCTAGTCATTTTAACAATTTGCATCCAACAATGCCATGAGACCCGAAAACGAAGATGGCCCTACCCTATTTGCTGTCACTGCGCCGGTATAAACTTTGAAGTGGAAAATGTGCTTGGCCCAAATAATAATACGCCACAGTTTTTTTTTGCATTTTTTCACAACAGGTTCTCACTTTTCGTAAGGATTTGGTTTTATTCCTTTTTGTGTGCAACCAACGTCAAATTAAAAACAAAAAAAACGAGACCGAGTTCTAATCGTGCGAATAGCACGATGATTGTATACCCTATACCCATGTACAGACCTAGAAGGCACGCAAAACCCAAAATATTCAATTTCATATTTTTTTGTGGGGGAGGGAGGGTAGATGGGTCGGACCTGACACATCTTTGCTACCTTGTCAAGGCATCCAACGGCTACCATTTGATACTAATTTGAAGTTTTTCGTGACATTCTATCAAAAGATATGGCTGAATATAACTTTGTAGGGGAAGTAGGGGTAGGGGTAGTCGGACCTACTCTACTTTTCATCAACTCAAAGAATATGTCAGGATGAGACATTGATCAAAATTTCAAGTCGATATCGATATTCTACCGAAAGATATGGCTGAATTAAAATATCAAGGAGGGGTAGTTTGTATGGGAGGTAGGAGAACCCGTGGTCCGATTTGGCCCATTTTCAATACCGTCCAAGATTTTAGCAAAACAAACATTTGACCAAAATTTCAAACCGCTAGCTTCATTATTTCGGGAGTTATCGTGCTAACAGACAGACACACGGACAGACAGACAGACAGACAGACATGGCTTATTCGATTCAGGGACCGACCCTGATCATTTATATATATACTTTGCCATACCTCCGGTGGCTCCTTTGAGGTGTTACATGATATCGGCGTAACAAAAACAATACATATACCCTATACCATCTTATGGGTATAGGGTATAAAAATACTTGAAGGGCGAAAAAGGCATAGTACGCTCACGCTCCAAAGTACGATATTATACTGCTCAAAACAAAATAAGGGCCACTAATGTCCGTTGACTTTAAAAACATCTTTTGGCGAATTTTTAGTGTGATAATTAATTTCAAAAATGTCATTCTGTACCTGAATGTGATGTGAGTTATCACAGTATGATTCGTCAACATTAGCTTTAACGAATGCGGACAGCTGAAGAGGATATACACAATCAGCAGCAGCTGATTCAATTGCTAAAAATGTCTTGGGACGAGATATCAAAAGAAAGCGTCGATCGGCTTATTGAAAGCGTTACGTCCAGGCTTCGCGACTGCATATCAACAAGTGGAGGCCATACTTGATACTAAAAAAAAACAAAGAATCAATTTTTTTTTTACAGATTAGACATACAAATTAATTGTTATTGTTACGATTACATGACCGCAAAAAGTAAGCAATCCGAAAAAATGCTAAAAAAAAGTGTAGCTTTTGGTCAAAATTCAATAAAATTCATTATATCTAATGAAAAACATATTGTTTTATTAAATTAGACCAACAAAACTATGATTTTCCTTTTCCACAGAAAAATAATCAGAAAATTATTAGTGGCCCTTCTTTTGTTTTGAGCAGTATACAGGGTGTCCCGCAACTAGTTAGCCATAGACCAATGGTAGACTCTACAGGATGTTTTAGGAAAAATGTCGCCAAAATTATTTCTCTAGCTTTTACCGTTAAGGAGTAATCGCCTTTTTTGTGATTCTTACCAAAAAACACGACTTTCTTCGAAAAACTCCTATTTTCTAGCTTCCACTTTAGCCAAATCAATGTTTTTCATATTCTTCTGAAAGTACATAAAATTTCCAATAAAAGGACATTTCGAACGTTTCGAACGGTCTCGTATCTTCCGAAATACGACGTTTTGAACTTTGCAGAAATGTCAATTTCAATTTTTAATGTCAAAATTAAACCCGAATTTCGTAACGGGACATTGTAGTGGCAAATCTGCAAAGTTGACAAAAGTTGGCGTAGTATCTTAGCTTTCGAACGGCATATAAGAATAAAGCACAGAGTCATCCAGTTTCTGAATAATATGTATAAATGAAAAAAAACATAGTCTGCAACCGACTTCAATCTTGAAAAGGAAGTAAAATTTTTATATCAAGCATAGACTTGGTTGTTATGCATTATGGAAAAATACTTTTCGCTACTGTTGTAGATGCTAATTATAACGGTAAGTATAAACAAATTTGTTTTATGTGTTGAATTATTTGTACGAAGGTTCGCTGTGTACACATTAATATTGTGAGAGTATTTTTCATTTTCATCGTCTAAAAAAGGATAAACATTTTAATTTTTCAGGTATTAATTAGTGTCCTTTTATGTCATTTTTCGGAGTTTTCCGATCCAATTTTTCCTTAGCAAATTTAATGATAGAATCTTAGATTCTTAAAAATGAAAAAGGAAGTGGCAACTTGAATTATTCGCATAGTTATGGCTTTGGAAAGATACAGATGATTACGGGAAACACGAAAATTTTCCATTCAAACGCGATTTATTCCGTTTAGGGTCCTTGAAATAGGAATGAAACACCGGTTATGTAATGTACTCGGCGTCCCCTTTTATGTGATACCCCGCATGCCGACCTCCAGTCAAGTCAGATTAAATAGTGTCATTTTTTGTCCTTTTTGGGACCTTTCCGATCAAATTTATTTTAGTAAAATGAGTTTTAGACCCCACTGATTCAAGACCAAGAAAAAATAGCCTTACTGTAGTTTTTTCTATTAGAAATGCTTATATGACTGAACTATTTCCAAGTAAAAGCAAGATTTTTTCCACTTACGGACTATGTTTTTTCCCTTTTGCACATATTCTTCACAAACTGGATGATTCTGTGAGTTATTCTTATATGCCGTTCGAAAGCTAAGATACTACGCCAACTTTGCAGATTTGCCACTACAATATACCGTTACGAAATTCGGGTTTAATTTTTGACATTAAAAATTGAAACTGACATTTCTGCAAAATTCAAAACGTCGTATCTCGGAAGATACGAAACCGTTTGAAACGTTCCATATGTCCTTTTATTGGAAATTTTGTTTACTTTCAGAAGAATATGAAAAACATTGAGTTGGCTAAAGTGAAAGCTAGAAAATCGGAGTTTTTCGAAGGAAGTCGTGTTTTTTGACAAGAATCACAAAAAAGGCGATCACTCCTTAGCGGTAAAAGCTAAAGAAATAATTTTGGCGACATTTTGCCTTAAACATCCTGTAGAGTCTACCATTGGTCTATGGCTAACCAGCTGCGGGACACCCTGTATATACTCCATATTCTCAAGGATAACTGACAATCATATTATCAATACGCGAAAAAATCCCTTGTCAATATCAACGCTTATCATGGCAACAATAATAAGCATGTGCGTAAAATTTCAGCTTGCTAGCATAAAATTCGCCGATTAAAATGCAAAAAATTGAAACAGACGAACTCCGCCTAATCGACTCGCCTCGCCGTACTGATCAATTTATATATACTTTGTTGAAATTTGGTTAGCATTGGTTTTGGTTCCGGCTTATACTAGGAACGCATGGCGTTGTTATCTTCAGCGTTATCTATCTTGAAATCACAAAAATTCGCTCACGAACGCCAGCGATATAAGAGTATATTCCTACTACGCCACGGTTTAATATGCAAAAGGCCTAAATTTCAATGTCCCACCTTCCACTGCTTTGCGCGAGAATCCTTCAATAGAAGACATAATTGAACCGCGGTAGGAAGCCTATGTCTGTCTGTCAGTACGCTCGCACGATAACTACGAAAATAATGAAGCTAGCGATTCGAACCATTAGTCAGATGTTTGTTTTCATAAAATATTAGAAACAACTTAGCAAGCTGAGATCCCTTATGAAAACTGTAAATTGTTGTGAAAACAATTCCAAAATATTGCGAGATAGAAACGTAACTTTAAAAAATAAGAAGAATAATATAGGGAAAGACACTAAGAAAAAAACTAAAAATATTATTTCAATATCTTCTGAGCAATCTTTCGTTAGCCATGAAGCGGGGACTTCCACTGTTATTTCAGATTCATCTTCTACAATTCCTTCCAACGTTGACAAAAATCAATCTCCGATTGATAAATTTGTCACAGTTCGTAAGAAAGGGAAACATATTAAAAACCTTCTCCTGTTGGTGATGTTATTCCCAAAAAGAGTGATAATAATAATAGGCGACACAAAAGAATCTTCGGTATCGATCAAGCTAATGATTCTCTTCGAAGTGTCCCCAGTTTCAAGGTATTCCATGTTTCTAAGCTACATGCTTCGGTAAAAGCAGAACATTTAAAGGAATATGTAATGAAAAAGCTTAATTTAACAGATGACAGCTTTCTTTCGGTTTATCCTCTGATAAAAAAAGATTGTGATATATCCAAATTAGTTTCAATCAGTTTCGGTTTGAAACTTCCTCATGAATATTCGAAGCAAGTGTTTTGTGCCAACTTCTGGCCCAAGGGCGTCAACATATCACCCTTCAAATTTTCAAAAAACGACAAACGCCAAAACAGTGTCCAGCAGAACACATAATTTCCAATTCATTTTTCTCGGTCTATTATCAAAATGTTGGCGGTCTTCGTTCAAGAACAAATGACTTTTACCTTGCAGCTTCACAAGAAGATATGATGTCTATCGTCGCGACCGTTATGAGGCTTCGACTAAGAGAGGAGGTGGTGTTTTGGTAGCTATCAAAACAACATTCCCATCTCATGAAGTTGAGCTTTTTCATAAGGACGTAGAACAGATATGTGTTTCTATCAATGTTTCTCGCAGCGAAAAAGTATATATTTTTAATAGCTATTTACCACCTTTGAGTTCAGTTGATGTTTATAACAAACATGTAGATATTAGGTGTGTTTTTTGGTTATCCCGTGCAGGTTTGGGTAACGAAACTTCATACAAAAAAATGACAGGTGGGTCAGCTGGCATTTTTTTATATGGAGTTTCGTTACCCAAACCTGCACGGGATAACCAAAAAAACACACCTATTATCTCCAAGCTATTTGCATCTTTTGAGGAAAAAGACAAATTGATCGTTGTTGGGGATTTCAATCTTGGTAATATAAGTTGGTACTGGAACGACGACGAGAAAAAAATTCTGCCGCGTGATTTACATCTTGAGTGTGAATCTGTTCTAACAGATTGTTTGTTTGCAATGGATTTGATGCAAATGAATCTTGTTAAAAATTCGATTGGTAGAATTTTAGATCTAATTTTTGTTAGTACTTGCTTGAATGCTTCTGTAATTAAAGTAGATAAACCAATTTTGCCCAATTCAATCCATCACAGTGCTCTTCTTCTTGAGTTTGTTTTTTATGATTACATTGAAGAAGAGCCCGAAGTTATTCCTACTAGAAATTTTCAAAAAGCCCAATTTGAAAAACTAAATTCAACATTTTTTAATATGGATTGGGCTCCAGTTATATCGAATAGTAATCTTATTGAAAGTTATACAATTTTTAATTCAATTTTAAATAAATCTATTCGCAAGTACGTTCCTTTAAAAAAGAACAAAATAAAAGCAAAAAATCCTTGGGCTACCAAAGAATTGTTCAAACTTAAGAGAGCAAAAAATAAGCCCCATAAATTATACAAGAAGTCATCCTCTCTTGCCAATAAAGAAAATTTCTTTAGATTGAGAAGAGAGTATGAATTAATGAATAAAAATCTTTACAAACAGTATATTGCGAGAGCTGAAAATAATATAAAGAATGACAGTAAGACATTTTGGAATTTTATAAACAGCAAGCGTAAGAATACGGGAATCCCAAAAATTTAGAATTCAATGGCAATTTTTACAAAGATGTTCAATCGGTTTGTGACGGATTTGCTAGATTTTTCAGTTCAGTTTACAAAGTGCCAGACTCCGTTTCATCAGAAATGAATGCTAACATCAATGGAAGTCAGAGTGCATTGGTCCCTCGGATAGCCCAGGAGGACCTTACGAGTGCTCTTGAGAGTAGATCATAATATTTTACTTAAAAAACTAGAACATTTAGGAATACAGTCAATTTTTCTAAGCTGGGTGAGATCCTATTTAACGGATAGGACTCAGTTGGTGAAGTTAAATGGCTGTACATCCGCAAGGAAGCCATTTGGGACCACTTTTCTTTTTAGTTTTCATAAACGATATCATCCAAAATTTTAAATTCGTGCGTGTATGGCAGTATGCCGATGATATGAAAATCGCTATGAAAATACGCAACATTGATGATTGCCTTAAGTTGCAATCCGATTTAGAAAAGCTGCAATTTTGGTGCCGCGATAATAATTTAAATTTAAATGTTAGTAAATGTAAAGTACTTAGCATATATAAATTGAAAACTCCGGTCTTCTTTGAGTACTCCTTAACAGGTAGTGTTCTTGAAAGGGTTGTCGAAATATCAGATCTTGGTGTAATTTTCGACCATGAGCTTTCATTTCGACAACACATTGATTACATTATTTCAAAAGCGAATAGTATGTTAGGATTTGTTAAACGTAATGCGCGCGAATTTAATGATGCTTTTACTTTAAAAATATTGTATGCAGCTTTCGTTCGTTCGCACCTGGAGTATTGTTCTATTGTGTTGAATCCGTTCTATAAGGTGCATATCGAGCGTATAGAAAGAATTCAACACAATTTTACACGGTTTGCCATTTATCAAATTGGCTGGCGTTTCAAGCCAGATTATAAAACTCGCTGTTCCTTATTGGGTTTACAAGCCTTAGATTATAGAAGAACATTTTTAAACGCTATGTTTATAAGAGACCTGTTTTCCTCTCATATTGTTTGTGAAGATATATTAAATAACTTTCAAGTCAGAAATATTCCTCACAATTTACGGCGGAACAACCTTCTTGTTCAGCCTTATCATAGAGTAAACTATGGGCTTAATGAACCAATTACAAGGTCAATTATTCTTTATAATAGTTTGAAGGACTTAGTTAATTTTAATTGTACTAATAAACTAATGTTTAAAAGAAGTTATTGTGATAAATTTCCTTATTAATATATTTTGTTTTCAGTTTTTTTTACGATCTGCTAGAGTTTACACTCGATTGATTGATTAGTCACTTACGTACGGATAGTAAGTAAAGTGATGCCGAGAAGCCTAGTCCCGGGAAAAAAGTTTCTGTGAGGCAAAAAAAAAATTAAAAAAAAAAAAAAAAATTAAAAGAATTGAAAAAGGAACAAATCGAACCAAGTGAACTTTACCTGCTGTACAAATAGCACTTCCCTTATTTGGATATAACTTTCAACAGAATATCGCAAGGGTATCTTTTGATAGAATTTCTCGAAAATCATCAAATTTGGATGAAATTCCTTAGTATAGTGACTTTAGCTCTAGACCCAAACATCCAAAAAAAAGAGCTGACTTTTGATGCCAAATTGTTCTTTGGCCTGACCGCATTACGCAGTAAAAAGTTAGACTTTTTTGAGCGTCACATTTGGGGGGGAGGGGGTGGCAAAGGGGTGAAATTATGATTTTTCGCCAATATTCTGTTAACTGTAATATTTACAGCAAAATGTCCTGAGGACGATTTAAACTACATAAAATTTCCTTTCTAATGATATATTATATCATATACCTTCTCTTGGCAGATTATATACTAGACCTTAAAACATTTGGTGTAATTTAGATTTTTTGATAGTTACATTTGGCGCTCTAGCTCCTGAAGTAATTAAATTGGAGCCATGGTAATTGGGATAACTATTCCTAACAATATATAGCTGTCCCACACGGAGACTCAGGCTGCCCCGACAAAGGATTCCCCTATACTCCCTATTAACATTTAAAAAAAGACATGCCTGTAACTTTTCGCCGAATCACAGCAGGCGGGAAAAATTTTGGTAAACGTTAAGGCTAAGTCCCATTAGACCCTCCACCAAATATTACTCCGATCGGATTAAAACAAAGGGTACCTCCCATACAAATTATTCAAATTCAATGCCACTAGTTTATTAAGAAATAAGGGAACAAGTCAACCAAAATTAAAGTTTTGCTCGTAGGCAATTTTCCGGTCATTTTGTATGGGAGGTACCCTTTGTTTTAATCCGATCGAAGTAATATTTGGTGGAGGGTCTAATTGGACTTAGCCTTAACGTTTACCAAAATGTTTCCCGCCTGTTGTGATTCGGCGAAAAGTTACAGACATGTCTTTTTTTTAAATGTTAATAGGGAGTATAGGGGAATGCTTTGTCGGGGCAGCCTGAGTCTCCGTGTGGGACAGGTATATATTGTTTGGAATAGTTATCTCAATTACCATGGCTCCAATTAAATTACTTCAGGAGCTAGAGCGCCAAATGTAACTATCAAAAAAATCTAAATTACACCAAATGTTTTAAGGTCTAGTATATAATCTGCCAAGAGAAGGTATATGATATAATATATCATTAGAAAGGAAATTTTGTGTAGTTTAAATCGTCCTCAGAACATTTTGCTGTAAATATTACAGTTAACAAGATATTGGCGAAAAATCATAATTTCACCCCTTTGCCACCCCCTCCCCCCCAAATGTGACGCGCAAAAATGTCTAACTTTTTACTGCGTAATGCGGTCAGGCCATAGAACAATTTGGCATCAAAAGTCAGCTCTTTTTTTGGATGTTTGGGTTTCATCATTTTTTCAGCTAAAATCACTATACTACCTGCATTCATATTTTATCAGGAAATCCCACCTTATAAAATATTAAGGGCCATTTTTTCGTACATCTTATAGGCTGGTTAGTCTTATTGCCTAGAGAAGACACACACAATATTTAGAAAGCTTTTCCATTTTATTGAATGAAATTTTTGTTTATTTTGCATAGTTCTGCCATATTTTGATGATTACACCATCATCTTAGATTAAAAAAATCATTCATGCAACAGCGTAAATAAGCAAAAGATAACATAACTATGCAAAATAAACAAAAATGTCATTCAGTACAATGGAAAAGCTTTCTAAATATTGTTTGTGTCTTCTCTAGGCAATAAGACTAACCAGCCTATAAAATGTACGAAAAAATGGCCCTAAGAGTAGGCCAGATCTGGGCCGGTATACTATACAAAAAGCTTCAAACTAAATATTTCGGGGGCTCGTGCCTTCTAGGTGTACTCATACCTAACTTACACGCACACATCTGACTAACTGACTAGTATTCCGTGGAAAAAATGACACTTGTCACTTGTTATTTCGGTATTTTTGCCACCCATTCAGTGAATTTTGCTTTCACCCAAATTAGTGTTCATTTACATACATACATACATACATTATGTATGTATGTACATAATGTGAATATGTATATCTTCTTTCAAAAAGAATGTTGGACAGACAGAAGGTACCTTCCCAGCGACTTACTTTTCCTGTCTTAAAACAAGTTCTACACCTAATAAATAAACGACTGGAAATTTTAAGTTACAAAGTCAAAGAAATGGAAAAATATTTCTTTCAAAAACCTATGCGAAATAATGGAGCCACATCGAAACAAATTATGAATATTTACATGTCTGTACGTATCGAATGGGACGTAACTTCAATCTTTTCGACGAGTAGAAGCACAGCACAGATAATGATGACTGGTGTGTAATGGTGTAATGTCAAAAACATCTTGACCAGGCTAAATTAAATGACGCATGATTTGTCTGCTGAATCCGCCCAAAAATGTAGGTCAAAATTGTAATATACATACATTCGGTTCAGACTATATTATGTTTACCTGATGTTTCCACAAGTATCTTTTCATGTTGGTCGTGGTGTTCATTCCAAACCGGAGTCAAGATTGGGCGATGATGACGAGAATATACTTCAATTTAATACATCAACTATACAAGATTTAACTAGGTGAGTACGACAGGTCTGTTGAATACGAGTTCGAGTACGAACCTCTTTCACGACTGGTCTGAAAAGAAAAACGCCTCCGGGAATAACTTAATCAGTTGTGAACCTTTGGTTGAAAATCTCGCTTGTGGATGATTTATTTATTAATTTTTTCATAAAAGGGCATCTGTAACACGCTGAAAATTTATGTTCATTCCTTCTTCCCGATTCACAGTCCAGAGAAATACACGATAGAAAGTATAGAGGGTGTTATCATGGGCGTAGCCAGGGGGGGGGGGCGGTACCCCCCTGGTCGATGAAGATGGTAAAAAAAATCTTTATCGATGTGGTAAAAAAAAAGCGCTGCACTATTGTACAACATTTTCCAAAATTTTGCCTTTTTTACCACTTCAAGTGCTGCCGGAGGAGCCATGATCGGGACAGTTTGCAGTCAGCAGGCGCATACAAATAGATGACAGCGAGTGGCCTCTCGTAATTGACGGAGACTGCGTATCAGCACACACATTTCACTTGTGAGTGTGCTACTATGGCTGCGTGGGAGTACACAATTCAAACCGTTAGGTCCCTTCGGGAAGTTAGTGGAATCCAACTTATTTTCATCTGAAAGGGTGACAAATGGTATATAACTTTGCTTTTTTAGGGACCATGTAAAGAACGGGTCTCATCAGTGTCTTTCGAGCTATTTAAACAAAATTTATTTTCTAGCTAATTCATACCAGCAATAAAATTTAGCCCCTGTTAATACTTTGTTAAATTTGTTTAATTTATTAAAACCGTTAACCATATTTCTTCACAAAAGTTCGGTTGCGTCGACAAAACAATATATTTGTGTGGGGTTTGGTTGGAATAAGTGGCCAAATAAAAATATTTACTCAGAAAATGTTATTGGGGGAGGCGGGAGCATGGCCCCATAGTACGATTCCATTTTTTTCGACTTTTTTTGTTGCTTTGATAAATACACATTAATTCAAGGTTTTGTGAAATTGGTGTAAGAAATGTTTCTTAGAAGAACCAAAATGGGAGGTTGGGTTTGTATGGCCGCCCTATGACCCTATGGTCCGATTTAATCCATTCTTAAATATGTTTTGTGTCATCAATAGAAACACATTTGTGTGAAATTTGGTTGAAATTGGTGCACAAATAAAAAAGTTTGTCTTAGAAGAACCTAATTTGGGGGGTTAGGTTTGCATGGTAGCCCCATGACCCCATGGTCGAATTTGATCCATTCTTACATATGCCTTTGGTGTTATCAATAGAAACACATTTGTGTGAAATTTGGTTGAAATTGGCAGGGCCGGATTTAGCCTCTATGCCGCCCCTGGGCAATAGCCCAGCTCCGCCCTCCGCCACTAGTTTAGGTTGCAAGTAGAAAATTTGCTTTTAGAATATTTTAAACGAAAATGTCATACAAAAAATATTATGTGATCTAATACTAATATCACTATAGCTTACGGTGGATTTTAAAGGGTGAATTTTGATATAATCGGGGGCCCTCGAATAATCTAGTGCAATTAACCGGACCGCAGTCCGATTTCGAGGTTATTTGTTTTGTTTTCAGTGGAAAATATGACAAAAAATAGCTCCATTGACAATATTCAGGAGAATTCATTCGGCGTCTAAAAAGTGCTATGTTTTCCTGACTTATTTTCAATGAAATTTTCCGTTTTTCACTGAAAAAAAGATTTGTAACTTTAACAATTCAAACATGAAAGTTCTTAAAAAATTCATTTAAACCTATTCACACGATGGAAACTTGTTACTGAAAAATTTTATAGCCAATGAAGCATTTCTAATTTCAAGACTTTGACCCTTTCCGAAACTGCATCCTGGCTACGGCCCTGTTGCTTCCCAGCAAATTTATAGTATGGGGAAAATTAAATAAGTGAAAGAACACATAAAAATGTGTACTTGATTTTGCTAACTAGGGCTGCCAATTCTTCGATCAATCAATCTATCCCACAAAATCGTTTAGTATACGAAAGCGATATTGAAGCAATTATGAAGTCTTTAAAAAAAAATATTTATAATAATCCATGGTAATGGTTGATTGGGTTTTTTAAAGACTATGACGGCTCATCCCCCTGATAATTGGATCCTATCAAAATTTTAGTCAAAATGATTTTGAATTTTCCCAAGGGAGGAATCAAAACAGAGAGTGATGATTTACCTCCTTGGAAGCGATTTACACTCGCTGACCAAAAACATTTTTTTTGCAATGTGGAGAATTTTTGTAGGTTTGAATTCTGGAAATCAGGAGCTTGCAGCCAAGCCCTGGTGTATTTAAGACATGTCTAGCATTTAATGTAGGTTCAGGCATAGTTAACGCTCGTATTTTTTTTTTTCGCAAATAGCAGGACAAGTGCACCAAAAACCGTTTGTCATGTAATTTGATCAGAGGAAAATTTTATTTAATGCCCTCGCTTCATTGACAGTCACTTCGTGTGGGTGGCCTCCAGGAATATGAATCCGCAATGAGAATTATTATGTATGTCCAAAAATCTTATATATGTAGATGTGCTGTTTTAACTTGCAATACTTGAAACACAGGTTTCTACAAAATCTATGCCAATAATGTCTCAGGACACGTCAGGAGCAATAATTGCTCAGCGATCATCGCGTCAGTTTTTTCCAATAATCCAATTTTTGCAAAAAGATAAACGTTAGATTTCTCCTTTTAGCCATACAAGTAATTAAAAGATTTGTTGCTATAGAAACTGCCCAGTATAGGTCAATATGTACATAGAGGAATATGACACCATTTCATAAAATATGTAAATAGTCTTCCGGGATTTATACAACAATATTCGCAATCAGCCGCCGCAAGTAAAAGTAAAACAAGCGTCAACTGCATGCAGGAGTTCCTATTTCCTTCTCATGCCGAATTTAGACAATGTAAGAATGCCAGCTTATTCATACAATTTTGTATTTGTGAATACAGTAGAGCGTCGATTATCCGAACTAATGTCGACAAGGGGTGGTTCGGATAACCGAAAGTTCGGTTAATCGAGTTTTCATAGAAACACTGGAGGTTTGCCCAAAAGTTAATATAAGCGACAGCCTGGAAATGTGCGAAACGAATAGCACTGAGCCAAAATATGAAATTCGAAGGAATTAAGTATGGTGTTGATGAGAATTTGCTTCCTTCAGGCACCCGATTTTTTCATTTGATTCGAAGCATTTTATATGAAAATAGCTAAATCCCCGGTTCGATCGAATGTTCGGATAATCGACGCTCTACTGTACCTGTTTCTTGTTTAGATAATGTCATGTTTTAAAAATTTGCCGCCTCCAATAATCTGCCGCCCCGGGCTGTTGCCCAGGTTGCCCATATAGGAAATGCGGCCCTGGAAATTGGTGCACAAATAAAAAAGTTTTTCTTAGAAGAACCTAATTTGGGGAGTTGGCTTTGTATGGCAGTCCCATGAAGCATTTGTGCAAAATTTGAGCTTCAAAGCTTTTAAATTGGCCGAGTAAAACGCGCCGCAACAGACAGACAGACGGACAGACTGACATGGTCCAATCGACTCCCCAAGTCATGCTGATCATATATGTATACTTTTTATATGGTCGGAGATGCTTTCTTCTGCTTCACTCTATGAGCGAAGGGTATAACAAAAGAATAACATGCGTCCACCAGTAAACTAGGGCCGCAGATGTGTGAGTGACATCCAATTTCCAGGATCTAAACTGCTGTTTTGTTGAGGTGCTGAGATCAACAGCACGCCCAGCAATGTTATTTATCCCCATAAATGGATACTTGTTTACAATCTGAGCGACATCATATTTCGTCACGTTTCACGTAGGTCGCGAGTTCGAAAAACACCATAAAATGAATTCGTTCACGGTGAGTCTGGAATCCATGACCCTGTACAGCAATCCAACCACAAGCCAGGCTACTCTAAAATTTGCTTACAATATTTCTGCGACCGGAAATTTCAACTCCTAAGAAAATCATGATGTTGAAAAAATTTTGGGCTGTCATTAAATTTAAAATGCATCGTAGAATGTACATGAATTATTCAAATTGAAGTACAATATGGTACAACTATTAATTAAATCTAGGATTTAGTCAATTTTGTCGATAGTCTGAAACCCCTTTTATGGTGTTTTTCGAACTCACGACCCATGTGACGGACTAGGACTCAGATGTTAAACGAGTACCCATTTATGGGGACAAATAACACTGCTGAGGGTGCTGTTGATCTCAACACCTCAACAAAAAAAGCAGTTGGAAATTGGATGTCACTAACACATCTGCGCCCTTCGTCAAATCTTGGACTATCCCGCATGTTATTATTTTTAAAGTACATAATTATGTAATAGCTACAAATGTATACATTACATCTATACATTGCCATCGACTGACTGAATTATTATTATATACATACATAGTATGTAGACACAGCGTTTATAAATAATAAATCACCTCAACTGGGTGCATCAACTTATCATCTGAGTTCAAGCTCATGGTTAAACTCAAGTTGGAGGTCTTTGTAAAAGGTGAATTTATTTCCATTTCATTTTTTCGTTGGTATTCAATTATTATTATAAATATGCAAGCAACTGAAATCGTTGGAATATTATTCAGTTAAGTTCAAGCTCAATCTTTTATGCTTAGACGATATTATTTCCCATTTCTCTCTGGGAACTTTTTGAGATGTGTGTTGTCGTATTATAATCGATATTATCCGGGTAGATGAGTACGCGAAAAATACTTGATTTACATGATAACGGCCAGAAGTGTTGCGTTATCTTTACGTGGTGTATTCCGGGTCTCGGAAGCTCTTTTCCAGTCATAGGAAGCCCACATGTTCCTTGATATGGCGCAATGCCTCAGATTCTGCATAAAATTGAGCAGTGCAGTTGTATCATGCCAGACTGCCTAATATTAGTTATGGGACCTTTGCACTTCTTATTGTCACATTGTGTAACAAAATGTAAGTCACTGGTCCGATTACTCGTACATCTTATCTAGTACCCGTCGATTAGTTAGACTTATCTTATAGAGATGACGCACACCATGATTTTTCGAGTTTTTATACAGGGTGTCCGGAAACTGCCGCATAAACGTACCGGATTGTGTTTTCTCATGTGATTTCCAGCAAAAACGTTGTACGGAACATACCCCCTTAGCTTAACCCTTTAGCTGCCACAGGCATTTGAAGATTTTTGAAAAAATAATTTTCTTGTACGACTAAAACTTCATTATCTCAAAATAAGATGATTATTACAGCCAACAAATTTACCTAAAAAATAAAACTAACGGCACTATAATCGGATTAGAGGTTTGGTTTTTACGGAGCTTCAAAGTCAAATTTTTGTGATTTGACCCAAAAACAAATATTTTTTCCATCTCGATTTTCTCCAACTTCTGCCAAGGTGAGGTGCCTTAAGTGCAGAAAACTAGGGTTAATTTTAGCTCGATTTCAATTCAAACTGCCCCTAAAGATCTGCAATTTGGTAAAATTTATTCAAATTATATTAAAATCGATCCAAAATTAACCCTAGTTTTCTGCACTTAAGGTTCATGCCTGCCTGTTAGAAATAACGAAGCTACAGGGTGGCTGATGAATATTGCTACATTAAGAAACTCAAATAACTTTTTATTAAATCCATGTAATTTTTTTCTTTATTCATTTCAAAAATTAAACATTTTTATTAAGTTATTTTAATTGGTTTTGAATATTATTGAATTTAAATGGCCTCCACGCTCAGTGATGCATGTGTCGTACATCTTATCAAAAAGTTGTTCATTACTCTGCCTGTAGGGTAGCAGCGGGAATTTTCTCAATTATCGTTCGAATGATAGTTTTAAATCGTTCAAATTTGTTGGTTTTGTCTTGTAAACTTATTGTTTGGAATAACCCCATAAGAAAAAATCAGATGCAGTAAGGTCAGGAGACCTTGCGGGCCAACGGAATGTGGCAAGAATCTCCACATTCCGTTGGCCCTCAGCTCTTTTGCTGCAATTCTGTCATAACTGACCTGGCTATGTGTGCAGTTGAAAGGAATTTTCTTTCGCCATAGTTCTGGATAGAAGAACTCTCTCAACATCTTTAAGTAACGGGCTCCAGTGACCGTAACAGTAACATCGTCTTCTTCAAGAAAATATGGGCCGACAATGCACTTTGACGAAACTGCACACCACACTGTGATTCCGATGATAAAAGCTTCTTTCGACTGTTGCACGTTCGGCAAAGCTATTCATGGGCCTCATTATTGTCCATCTGCTAGGAAGCGTGGCACGGAATGTGCGCCTATATTCCCTTTGGACGAGTATTACGGACTTCATCGCGTGAAAGCGGCGCACTGTCCAAATTCTTTTTTAGATATCCCAATCCTCCATAATCTTAAATTTTAAACATCGATTTATAACAAAAGAAAGAAATGAAGCAGATTACTCAAACAGAAAGAAAATTATTTTGATTTATTTTGGTAGCAGCTTTCATCAGCCACCCTGTAGAATACAATGATGTAAGAAAGAAATGATCGTTAGACTATGCGACAATTTTTAAAAGAATCGTGCGAGAACACACTTTGGCAGAATTTGGAGAAAATTCAGATGGAAAAATTATTTGTTTTTGGGTAAAATCACAAAAATTTGACTTTGAAGTTCTGTACAAAGCAAACCTCTTATCCGATTTTAGTGCCGTTAGTTTTATTTTTTAGGTAAATTTAATGGCTGTAATAATAATCTTATTTTGCTATTCTGGCTTGTCTAGCCTTTGAGATAATGAAGTTTTAGTCGTACAAGAAAATGATTTTTTCAAAAATCTTCAAATACCTGTGGCAGCTAAAGGGTTAAGCTAAGGGGTATGTTACGGACAACTTTTTTGCCGGAAATCACATGAGAAATCACAATCCGGTGCGTTTATGCGGCAGTTTCCGGACACCCTGTTACAGTAGAATCATTACGCAATTTCATACGATGGCATAACCAAGCAAAATATGGCGCAACTATACAAAGAAAACAAACAAACATTCAATTCAAAGCAATCTCCAATCTTTAGAAAAATTGTGTGCGTCTTGTCTATACGATAATACTAACCACTAGATAAGATGTACGAGTAAGCGGCCCACAGTGCTGTCCCTTTAAAGCACATTGAGCATACCTCAAATAAGATTGCCGAAAAGTATTCAATTTTGGCAGGTAAATGCTCAAATGAGACAAGTGTCTGGGATGGCATCTTTATCTTGGTCACGGTATTACTCGTATTCTACTTCGGATACTGTGGCTATTCGCTGCAATTAGATCTGGTAGAGTGGTTTATTGTCATCATACCGATTGCGGTTGGTTGGATTGCTCGTTTGTCTGTTTGAGGCTTGTTAGCAACGCAACAATAAGCAGCATGTAAGTATGTATCTCGTCTTTCTGGTTTCGTATGGGATATGCGTGAGCCAATAAATTTACCAAGTCGACAAAAGAATAACATCAAGTACAATTATTGTAGACTCCAAGATACAAAAAAAAAAATCATTTGAGAACAATTCAAATGACTATGGTGGACTCAATAGGTCACCGGTTCATGATAAACATATAGATTTGAATAAGATCTGCGGTGCTTCTAACGGTCTAATATTCAATCTTTTACGCATGGGTGATTTTAACGTATAACTAGAGGTATACTAACATGTTAATTAATTCGCCAATTTTAATGCACTACTTAATTAATAATAATTGTGTGTTTAATGTTACTACTTCTTTTTGTTTTACTTTATTGATTCCATTGTGTGTTATGTTCTTCTTTGATGATGAGGCTTTTTTGCAAGGATACGATTATTTACCAATTTTAATTGAGGATGTAAGTGGATAGCGCGCGGTTAGATGCTAATATCCATGGCTTTCGTCCTACCGCAAGGATCTAATTATCTAATACTAACTAAATAGCCAGGAATCTCGTCATGCCTATCCGATAAGCAACAAAATTCTAGCGTGCGAAGGAACCTACACTATTATACAGGGTGTCCCGTTCATGGTGGAGAATCTTTTAATGGTAGATAGTGTGGCTTATTTGGGGAAAATTAATGTTCTACGAGACACCTCTATTTTGAACCGTTATAATGTAAAAGCACTTTTTGTAAATTGTGTCAAAATACCTGACTTGCCGAACTAAATCAAAATTTGCCAAACCACCAAACATGTCTTCCGAGATATGACTTCACTTTCCGAAACTACATAAAATTTCCTATAAAACGACAACTCGTCCGTTACGAAGTTGCTCGTATCTTCCGAGATACACCAGTTCAAACTTTGAAGAAATTTTAAAATCGGTTTTTCATGCAAAATTCAAATGATAAAATCGTAACGGTACTTTGAACTGACAAATCTGCAAAGTTGAAAAAAGTTGCCTCATTATGTTAGCTCTCGAACGACATATAAAAATTAAGGGCTCACGATTTAAAAATTTGCGAATTTAACGTTTCAAAGGTAAAAAAATGTGGTTTCAATGTAAAGTTTTTTCGCCCAACAAAATGAACTGTGTTGATCGTACAAATTTATCTTCATCATATCAGATGATTTGCATTACACGAAAATCACATTTTTTTACCTTTAAAACTTTAAAATCGCAAATTTTCAAATCGTGAGCCCTTAATTTTTATATGTCATTCGAGAGCTAACATAATGAGGCAACTTTTTTCAACTTTGCAGATTTGTCAGTTCAAAGTACCGTTACCGTTACGATTTTATCATTTGAATTTTGCATGAAAAACCGATTTTAAAATTTCTTCAAAGTTTGAACTGGTGTATCTCGGAAGATACGATCAACTTCGTCACGGACGAGGTGTCGTTTTATAGGAAATTTTATGTAGTTTCGGAAAGTGAAGTCATATCTCGGATGACATGTTTGGTGGTTTGGCAAATTTTGATTTAGTTCGGCAAGTCAGGTATTTTGACACAATTTACAAAAAGGGCTTTTACATTGTAACGGTTCAAAATAGAGGTGTCTCGTAGAACATTAATTTTCCCCAAATGAGCCACACTATCTACCATTAAAAGATTCTCCACCATGAACGGGACACCCTGTATAAATCACGTATACAGTACAGGATGCTTCTTCAAACATCAAAATTGTAACTTCGATGCTGAATCGTCTTAAAATGTTTGACGGAATAAGCCAGAATGTATCGCGTTTTTTTGTGGAAACAGTAGTATGTACAATAAACAACCTCTGAGCAAAAATTGCATAATTTTCAAAGGAACCATATCGTAGACAAGACATTATCCATGTATGTCCTTTAAGCCTCCCGAAATGACAATAGATAAATTGTCTATGAATGCCGTGTCCTGTAGCTTTATTGCTTATTCAACAATACACTTTGACGAAATGTATTGAACCTGTTTCCATTTGTTGAATAAACTCTCTGCAGGTGACACGACACGACTACCTGTCACAAACAGGATCATACAAAAGGTTATGTGAATATTTTTTCAGGCCAAACGAACGGAAGCATACTTTGACTGGGTGCTGTGTAAATGTTTTGTCGTATGGTTGGCATGTTTACAGCCACCGCTTTTGCACAATTGACAAAAGTTGCATACATATCTATAAAATTTATAACTTAATTGGACTTGCATCGGTACCGAAAGGACCGATTGGTTTTACGTGAGGTTTTGCACTTGCCTTCGCCTTTGTGTGTTTACCTGTCTTATTTAACTATTTGTAGTTACATTTACATTTTAGAGGACGTTGTAAAAAATGTCGGGGTTATGGTCAAATATTTTTTCTAGTTAAAAAGGATGAATTTTTGAATAAGGTTGTTCATAAAAATTGAGTTTGAAACCTGATGGGATTTTATATTCAATTTATAAGACATATTTGCTGGTCGACATTGCATCTCTTTACAGTAAAAAAATTGGAAGTAATATCTGTGTGAAAAATAGTTGATTAAATTTAAATTTCCTTTTATGAAAGTGAAACGCAAGAAAGATTATCTGTTGCAATCATGCAATAAAGAATAATTCTGAACCATTCCTTATTCTAATTTCAAAATTCTATGATTTGGACGGATTCAACTCATTTCCGTCTAACCGATGATTGCTGCGGTACAGATGTATGGTAAAGCTATAGTAAGTGCAATATCCTTTATTTACCAACTTGTAAAAATGGATATTTGCGCTGCGCTTAGTGCCAAAAGGATTTCAACTATCTATTCAACCATTATACAAGTATGTAATTCAATGTTAATTACATACTCTTGCAGAAATGACGTCGTTTTAATTGCATCGTCGGTCATACTATCCATTGCGTTACAATTAACCTTCATTCCAAGCCATAATAGCGGTCACTAATCATTTCATTTGCGCCGAAGAAAAAAACAATCAGCGCACTAACTAACTCCATCTATGCAAGAGCCATTGCAAAAATAATTCAACTGTTGTAAAAAGTTATCTGATGTTGGCATTACTTCTTGGATCACTCAACACTCATTCAACTATAGTTAGGTCTAGTCAAGTGCGGATTGTCGTCTTCGGGTAACAGACACAATGACCTTGGGAGAAAGTTGTTCCTCAATAAATGATTTTCACCGCCACTTTAGCCAGCAATGGATAGATATTGGCGATCATTGTACATAAGAATGTACATACATACATTTAATTTGTTTCCTCCCCTTGCCAATGGACATTACTGTGAAGATATCTATAAAATATACCGGTTCTACTGCGAAGAGAGGATCTTTAAAAGTGGACAACATTTCAGCAAATATGGAGGTCTCGTAAAATAAAGAGCATTTATAACTCTGTTGTTTAATTTAAGATTTTGCTATATTTTTTTTTAGATAATGTAATGTTAAGGTTAGATAAATTTTCAGAATAAAATCATATTTGTAAGTATTCGTTTCTTCTCATTAATAAGTCACTTATCATAAGTCTGTAGTCTGGCTGGTCTAGCGGTTAGTGCGCGCACCTTCGGTGCACAGGGTCATGAGTTCGAATCTCACCGTGGATCATGGTGTTTTTCGAACTCACGAGCTTGTGACGGACTATGATCTCACTTAGGCCTGTTCGGTACCGAGATTTCAGTACCGGGTTTCGGTTTTTTTCAATACCCGGTACCACAAGCGGTTTCCCTGACTCAGGTTTTTTTTCAGTACCGACGGTTTTTCTAACCATAAGCCGGTTTTTTTGAGTACCGGGTTAAAAACCGACTCAGGTTTTTTTCAGTACCGACGGTTTTTTTTAACCATAAGCCGGTTTTTTTGAGTACCGGTACCAAAAAACCTGAAAAAAACCGGCTCATGGTTGAAATGAATCGTTCTTTTTAACTCGGTACCAAAAATCCGACTCGTCGGTCGGTTTTTTTTTAACTCGGTACCAAAAAACCGGGATATCGGTACTTTAGAATATCGGGTCCGGTACCAAGTGAACACCGGTTTTGTACCGGGATCCCGGTTTTTGGAACAGGCCTAATCTCACTCAGATGTTAAACGAGTACCCGTTTATGGGGATAAATAATACTGCTGAGCGTGATGCTGATCTCATTACCTCAACAAAAACCAGATAAGATCTTGGAAATAGGATGTCACTAACACATCCTGCGGCCTTAGTCCAATGCTGGATTGTCGCGCCTGTTATTTATTTTTATCATAAGTCGCTAAAATATACACATATGGCAAAAAAAAATAAGTACACCCATAAAAATTTTTCTTAACAACTGGATAAAGGGTGCAATTATTAAAGTACATAAATGAAATTGTTTAGTCATACATATTTTGTTACTCGATTGGAGGGGAATTAAATAATATGTACATTAATCATTTAAAATAATTAACAGCTTTTATTTTCATTAAAAAAGTATGAGACGACTAAATAAGGTTGAACAAAATCAAGGTCCATCTAGATTAGTCGCCAAATGGCTGCGCGTCCAGAAACTGGCATCGCGTACAACCATTTGGCTGCTACTTAGCTTCCACACTATAGCAGCCAAATGGAGACAAAAAAGAACTTAACCAAAATTTCATTTTAGTGATTTTTTTAAATTTAATTATCAAAATCGGACTCTGCGCGTTTGAATTATTATACGGTCATCCAAGAATTATTCAATTTCACACAAAATAACGAACAAAAGTTGCAAAATTGTCACT
This sequence comes from Microchrysa polita, assembly GCA_949715475.1. NCBI lineage: Eukaryota > Metazoa > Arthropoda > Insecta > Diptera > Stratiomyidae > Microchrysa > Microchrysa polita. The sequence goes on from OX454420.1 coordinate 48,752,023, forward strand.
TTGAATTTGACAAGCGGTTGTCAAAGCGGTTGGTTGAGTTGCCATATTGAATATCAAAACTGGACCCGCAGCCAAATGGCGACTAGTTTGGATGGAATGACAACAGCCATTTGGCTGCACGTGACACCATTTGGCGACTAATCTAGATGGACCTTAATAAGTTCCTTTCAACAAATTTGATCAAGACTAGTTTTTAGCCAAACTTTATAATCACATTCGACAATAAATTTGATTACCTCAATAATTTTTCATCTTATCGTCTATTATTTGGAGATAATTTGATAGCATGGTCTAAGTTATACCTTATACCAAGTTACTTCAAGTAAACTTTTATAAATTTCTTTATTGTGACATGTCCTTTTTCCAATTCTTTAATTTAATTCCACCAAAAAAATTTCGAATGAATTCAAGTTCGGTAAACGATTTCACCAAGCAAAAAAGTACACTCCATTTGGATGAAGCTAATACTTGTTCAGTTATTAGGCTGGGGTGGAGTTATTATCCTGCTGAAATGCTCAATTAACTAGTACAAATTTTGTAACATTATGCGATATGGTTATAAGCCAACATTTCTTTTACTGAAAAAGTCTCACAGTAACGGTTATTAGACCTATTTGAATGACACCAAACTTACAGAAAGCCCGAAAGACCATGGTATTTTTGCCGCCATTTTTTCTCAGACGAAGAATATTTCAATAGGAGTCCTTTACATTCAAGTTTATTACGATCTGATCTTGAATCAAAATATTTATTGTTTGGTCTGAACCAAGAAGGATAATCCCTCTCTATATTTGGTCGCACCGTAAACAATTTTTTTTATCGAAAAGGAAACTACGAAGTTGTTTTTCAAAATTACTTTACTTCTTGTAGTCTTTGATTTATTTTTCGGAGAGATAATGGCAAGGGAACTTTATGGGCCATAGTGTTCATGTGATTGTCAGTTATCCTTGATCGTACTTCTGGCTGATTGTTTTTAGTTCTTAATGAATTATAAACTAAATGCATTGGTGAGCAGATTTATTTCGTGATTGGGCAAGTACTTTAGCCACCATTTCAAAATGTTGGACCCCTAACGCCTATGTTCATGCCTAGTACTTTCGCCTTTTAAGTATTTTTGTTTTTGGTTTTCATTTGACATTAGGTGCGCACAAAAAGGAAAAAAAACAATACCTGATGAAAAGCCAGAGCCTGTTATGAAAAAATCTAAAAATCTATGGCGTACTTATTATTTTGGCCAAGCTCATTATTCCCTTCAAAGTTTATACCGGGCAGAAATAAGAAATGAGGGGAGAGCAATCTTCTTTTTCGGGCCCCTTGGCATTTTTGTGTCCAAGGTGTTATTATGACTACTTGTTTTGAATATTAGAATATAATAATTGCAATGAAAATCGAAAATAAAATGGTACAATGGTATTTTTTGTCCATATGTGATTGTGTTTGAAATTCATATGAAGGCCCTTCCACAGTATAGGTAATACAGTCAACGTCGCTTGATGTGATCACATTGGGACCTTGCTGTTTTCATAACAATAAGCGATTGTGTACTTTGAGTGCCTACTACGATTCTTACCAATAACAAGAGGGCTGTAAAGGTGCGTTTTACTGTTCCTTTCAGACTGGTATTAAGGTGTTATATGATTTCCAGAATGTTAAGCAACATTTCCAATCAGTGGGCAGTTTTTCGATAGTAGCCTAATCGAATGGGGAAAGGAAAGGAAAGGGGCAAGCCGGGTAGTAACCGGGCAGCCAAAATTTAGAGGCGGCTTTTTGGGTATCAGCCAAAAAAAAATGCAATGGTTGATTTAGTAGAAAGGAAACCATAAAAACTACAGATAAAATAAAATGGGGCAAAATAAAATGCCAAAAGGCAGGAAATAAACTGTCACCCACAGAAAGCATTTGAAAATCATTGTGGGCATTTTTCAGAGAAGGTATAAGTTTTCTGGTAAAGAAGCATTTAAATGTGAACATACTTAATTTAAAAACGTGATGAACATGTTTTTCTTATAAACTGCGTCATTATACAAAGCTCTAGTCGTGATTTGAAGAGCCCACAATTGATATGAGGTGCTGCACTTAGGTTCCTAAAACGCTTAGTAAAAGCTTCATTTTTTTATAATTTTACGTCTGTGATACTAGCACCCACCCCACCCATTTAAACCACTGTAGTGATTCTATTCCCTTGAGTACTGCAGCGTTGGTTCGAAATCCACTGTGGCCATAAATTTTGTGTTGTCTTATACTATCTGTTGCAGGCGACCAAAAGCTGCCAAAATCACTGATAACTCGATTAAAGAAAAAAACAACCTGGAATCGCTATAATACAACAACAAAAATATTCGTACATACATATTATCTCTACTATCAATTTGCCCCCGGTATAGTACCTAAGGGGCGGCAAATTTACCTCTTGCCCGGGCGGCGCAAGTGGTAGAGCGGGCGCTGTACTACGAAATACCATCGCAAAAGTTGCCAACGTTTGTAATTACACAAATAAACTGCTACTGATCTTAGAACTTTAGTTTTTCGTAAAGCAACTGAACAGACCTTTTTTTAAAAATTGAAAATACGAGTATTTTAACGAAATGGTCGAAAAATGATAACATTAACCGATGTTTTAGTAACAATAGCCAACATTTTTGTATGTCCAACGTATTGCAAATTTCGGGTATTTAAAAAATGATCACAATAACCGAATGATAACATTATCTATGATACCATTTAGCGGCAACGACTGTATACATATATTAAATAGCAGAGATCTATGCAACCACCACATTTGCTTGATTTTTTTTTCGGGTGTGAGCACCTCTATTAGTTGTAAAATTTGACAAATGAGAAATTGGGTCTAATCTGTGGTTTACTATTCCGTCACTCATGCCACGCCAACTCACCATGCCAAGTTACACTTTTGAGCAGCGCGTTGAAACGATAAAACCTTAGGTGCGTATAGGTTTGGGTAACGAAACTTCATATAAAAAAATGACAGGTGGGATTTTTTTTATGGAGTTCGTTTCCCAAACCTACACGGGATATCCAAAAAAACACACCATTTATTATCTCGTAGGGCACTGTAGCAGTTATATTTGATAAAAATTTCAAGGCCTTAGATAACAGCATTCAGAAGTTAGACTCGCCTAAGGAACTAAAAAATTTGACAAGTTTGACCCTTCCACGAGCAATAATAGGCAAAATAATCGCACCTTCATGTTTCGTAATAGGGAATTTTCGAAAACTCGGGAACCCTTAGAAGTTATAAGGCAAAATGTGAAAAATATAGATTTTCCAAGAAAAAGTATGTACTATACAGGGTGTCCGGAAACAGCCGCATAAACGCACCGGATTATGAGTTAATTTCCTGCAAAAAAAATATTGGTAACATACCGCCTATTCTTAACCATTTAGCTGCCACAGGCATTAGAAGATTTTGAAAAAAAAAAAAAAAAACATTTTCTTGTACGACTTAAAGCTCAATATTTCCAAAGCTAGACCAGCTAGAATAGTGAAACTAAAAGATTATTACAGCCATCAAATTTACATATAAAATAAAACTAACCACACTAAAATCGGATAAGAGGTTTGATTTTTACAGATCTTCAAATCAAAGTTGTGTGATTTGACCCAAAAACAATCAATTTTTTCATCTCAATTTTCTCTAACTTCTGCCAAGGAGAGGTGCTTGTACGATGCTTTTAAAAAGTCGAGCGTATGGTTGAATTACATCACCCGCGTCAGCATCAGCATCGGCAGAGGCATCGTCATCAGCAGAAAAATTTCAATTTAGAACACACACAATGACAGCAGCGGCAGAAGCAGCAAAATGCTTCTGCCGATGCTTCTGCCGCTGCTGTCATTGTGGGTCATCAAAGGCAAATGCGTGTGTTCTAAATTGAAATTTTTCTGCTGATGCCGATGCCTCTGCCGATGCTGATGCTGACGCGGGATATGTAATTCAACCATTACGATTATATCTTTCTTACATCATTTTATTCTAGCTCCATTGTTTCTAACAGTTTTAATACCTTAAGTGCACAAAACAATAGTTAATTTTGGCTCGATTTCGGCATAATTTGAATATATTTTACCAAATTGCAGATCTTTAGGGGCAGTCTGAATTGAATTGTATTGAATTCGAACTAAATTTAACCCTAGTCTTCTACACTTAACGTATAAAAACTGTTATAAATAATGGAGCTAAAATAAAATGATGTAAGAAAGCTGGAAATCAGCTGAGGAATCATAATCCGGGGCGTTTATGCGGCAGTTTTCGGACACATACCTATCTATGTAATGCAATTTGTTTGTAGTTGTATGTTCTTCAGAACTTGTATACTGTATCCATACCTTGTACTGTTTTTGAGATAATGCGTAAAAATTGAAAAATAACCCCTTCCCCCTCCCCCCCGTCCCTTCATTTCCCTTATCACCCTACCCTTGCCCTCTTCCCTCCATTTCTCCATCATCCGAGAGCGGATCATCAATTTTTTCCCATAATCAGGGGACCATCACTTAACAATCCTGCAAAGATTCAGATTTCCGTCGATCAAATGTCTCAATTTTCCTGGCCTTTAAACTGATTTTTTCCACGATTTCGAGCATGGGCGTAGCCAGGATTTCGTTCAAAGGAAGCAAGCCCAACATGTTTATTTTCTTTCATGATATCGTATCCCGGAACTTTCTAGGAAGTTAAACATTTAAAATCGTCTACAACAATTGTGGTTTGGGTTTCCCGTCGGTTTTGGTTAGCTTTGATGCCCTTAAAGTATTGATAGAGAAGGTGTTAAATATTTTATCAAAACTTTAAAAAGGCACAGCCTAGAATGATTTTTATCGCTTTTTAAAGATAAAATTTTACTCTTGATTACATTCGACTCGATTAAGATTTCCGCTCTTTTTTTTTTAGCTATAGTCTATACTCTCGGGATCATCACAAAAGCAAAACGTTAGGGTTTCACAAGGGGATAGGTTACAAATTCGAGAGACTAGGTGAAACGAGTGATTGCGGATCTTATATGAAAAGTCCGAAATATAAAAGACCTGAAAAGTGCTAGCATACGAGTACATTTCGTTTTCGAGACTGCAGTCTCAGCAGCAATGTTCGGATGACAGTTCGTTTGTTTCCCTTTCCGAAACTGAAATTTTTTGATTTGAAGAAAACCTGAATTCACGAGACAAGGTGACGCCGGATAAACTCTTACACGCAGTTGTTTATTTGTAGTACGACAACTTAAGTGTCGCTCCAGGAGTAAAACCCGCATTTTTACGCTATAAAATATAGCAATGCACCGTTTTAATATAATGGGACATTCTCTCAAAACTGTTATAGAATGGTTAGTCTTATCGCATAGGGAAGACACACACAATTTTCAGAAAGCTTTTCCATTATATCGAATGGAATTGTTGTTAATTTTGCATAGTTATGTTATCTTTTGCTTATTTACGCTGTTGGATGAAAGTGCGCAATGATCATCTAAGATGATGGCGTAACCAAGCAAAATATAGCGTAACAATGCAAAATGAACAAAATTCCATTCAATACAATGGAAAAGCCTTCTGAATAATGCGTGTGTCTTCTCTATGCCATAAGACTAACCAGCCAACAGATACTGAATAAGAGCTATGAGAAACCCGGCCAATGTATAATAAAAAGTAAAAATGTTTTACCGTGGACTTTGTTGAGAGGAGGGGGGGGGGGGCGCTCCTCTCTGCCGTCCTTGACTACGCCTATGGTTTCGGGTATGAACGTTGCTACCAAACCTATATGTATATTCAATTAAAAAAATTTTAGAGACATTTGAAAACTAATTTTGCATTGAAATTTGTAACAACATTTTCATAATGGTACTTTGAGCTGACAAATCTGCAAAGTTTACAAAGGTTTACTGTGCATTACTTTTGACATTTCGATCTCAAAATTTTGTAAAAGTACCTACACTTTGATGGCGAAACCGCGATATGTGCAACAAATTCATTCCCATCTTTGACTAAAGAAGGTCTCACATTAGCGTCACTTTAGTGTAAAACTACATTTTCTTGCAAAATGTTTGCAATTCTGAGAGGATTCTTTTATAAACCACGTAGACAAAGTTTTAGAATTATTTCTACTTTTTCGAATTTGGAATAAACAAATAAATAGAATAAAAATATAACAATAGCAGTGTATTTAGTAGTAGTAGTTTCTGGAGATCCGTGTATAAATAAATATGTATTGCTCCCTTACTCGGATTTAAATAAGTTATGTCTGTGTGTTCGCACTTCCGAAATAAAGTATTTTGAAATTGGTCAGATATGTATTTGAATTGATACCTTTTGTGGAAGGCCAAATCGAACCAAAGGAAATCCCAATCCAGCTTCAATATTTTCATGAAATTGAACAACATTTTACTCATCGTCATTACATTACCAACATGCTAATTATTATGATGATCATCGTTTCTTGAAGCAATGGAAAATTGAAAATAATGATCGCCCGAAGGCATTCGAGTATCGCTATTTCATTCAGATCATTCTTTTTTTTCTTGTAGTTCTTTTTCCACTGCCGTTTGTTGGATTTCTCGTAAATATTTTTTGGGAGATGATGTGCTACACCCAACAGTGTGAATGAAGATGCGAAAAAACTCTGCCGAAATTGCGGTCATGTTGAATATATTTGACCAAGTTTTTAGCTAAATATTTTATCTTTCTCGGTGGTTTCTTACTCTTTTTTTATTCGATGATGCTTCTACTCTTCTTCTTTGACGCGTGGATACATGTTTCTGTGGAGAAATTTTTTTCCGAAAAATGTTCAAATTCTACTTTTTACGATCTATTGTATGTTTTGGATGTTGTTCGCTTTCATACAGAATTAAAATTGAAAGTTCCATTTTGAAATGAGATTGGCGTAACTATATTACCAGTCAAGGGTACCAGAGTGCTGAGATGGTCAGATGATTTTCTCAAGAAAACATTAAGATGATTTTTGTTAATTGGCCAACGACGAGCTAAGCTCATTTGGTTACTTGGTTGAAACCAAACCGTATTATGAAGGGTTTGATTGAATTAAAGTATTTACCCCGATGATCTTTAATTTAAAATATGGACAATTGACTTTGACCCGTAATTATCTGGCAAAGAACGAAATAGAATCGATAAAACTATTTAAATAATATAGAATTATCTCTGCGTTGTCATGTCGTATAATAAAAGCAGTTGTAGTAATAGACCATTAAATCTGAATAAACCGTTCGTCCTCCATTACGCCAAGCATCAAATCTGATGGCACAAGTAATACTTCTTCTCTGTTAACGCTTAAAATAATTTTCAAAGTCAACCAATCACTTACCTCCCTATTCCCGCCTGCTTTAATTACGCAAACCTATAAGGCTGCATCAAACAAAGACGTCCAAAGAAGTCTAGTGGAATATGCATGAACATCAAGTTATGCGCATTTACCACGTCTTACATAGACTTTCAAGGAAGAAAGATATCTCGAAAGACCAGACCTTGCTGTCTTTGAACTATCCACGATTCTTGGTCATTACACTAAGCAAATATATTCTTTAAATTACAGTTTAAGCCATCCTATCTGATGGAGGTATCTAAAATGCATGATGCGATTGACACTAGACGGATTGTCTTTTATATCTTCCAGGCTACAGTGCGATAGATTCAATAAGAAAACGTCGACCTCTTATACACTTACGCCCCAAACTAATATTTACTATAATTACTTGAGGAATGAAAACAAAACAGCATGATGTCTCCGGTTGCTCCCCAGCGCCACCGATGCAGACGCAATCATACCTTAGCGGTGGACCGGTAGAGGAACTCGTCATATCCAAGAAAACTCTCAAGTCAAATCGCAAAGTCATAGCCTTGTTTGTTGACCCACTTTCAAGGTAAGGTAATACCATCAGCTCAACTCTAGAGATCATGTTTCAAACTGCATTTCAGTGCACGAGCTGTATGCTGCTGGGTGCGATCAGTATCTTGGCTAGTATAGATGAAGAGGTCTGAGACGACCGACGACCATGCAGTTATAGTTGGTACCACTCGAGATGCTGAACCATGTCAGCTTCATCTTTGCTCGTTCGTTCAAGAGTCACTGGGGTATGGTTCATACAGGAGAGTATCTTGTTCGTTGATGCAGCTTGGTTTTCATGGAACAAGGGCAGGGTTCCTTCGTGCCAACCACTTTTGTGTAGCTTGAAAACTATGCAAGTTGAAGGCGGATTCAAGATCGTGGGATGAAAGTTACCGGACCAGTTACTTTAAACTCATACGCTCGCTTAAGTTGAGATACACATTGGCTTCTTGCAGTTTTTTCAACTATACGCCCGCGTGCATTTCCCAAGTGACTGAAATGCAAATGGATTATTGTCTTTTGCTTAGCGAACTGGTACGGTATGGTCGGTTATTAACGGGTGTTTTATAATAAGAGCACGGAAAAATGTTTGAAAGTATTTCATAATTGTCATGATGACAATATGAAAAATCAATGTCTTAAAAGAAAAAGAAACAATGCTTAGGTGAATTTTGTAGAAGCAATTGCAGTGGTCGTATGCAGGGCCGGATTTCCCATATGGGCAACCTGGGCTACTGCCCGGGGCGGCAGCATTTGAGAGGCGGCAAATTCTTAAATGTTTTCATTGGTCTTCATATTCTTCAACTCAAATTTTAATTGGATTCCGCTTTCAAAAATTGAATTGAATTGAGAAACATTAATTCACTCTGAATGGCGTGGCAGCCTTTATAATACGTTTACAGTGAACGAAATCATGTAATTTGGGGCTATTTTCATGTTTTCGTATGAAAACAGCCCGAAAACATTTCAATTCCCATACAAATTGACACATTGAAAATACGCTAATTTGCGTGTTTTCTATGAAACCTTGATTTTTTTCAAATGAAAAACGTGTAAGCACCCAGGTCTCAAACCTAAATTCCCCTATTCAGTACATTTCGGCTCACTCCAATATTTTAACTGACACCCGACCAAATTGTTCAGTTTCGTGGGTTTGCCAATGTTCTTAATTTCTCCATGATAAGAGAATGGACGGTCACTTTGAAGTGACGAAATATGTATAAGATGCAAAACAACACTTTTAATCAGAAATATGTATGTTGTAAATGACTATCGATGACTGCACCAGCACATTTTTAAACTTAGAACGATTTATAGGCAAAATATGATTGTCGGTTGTCATATGAAATTACAAACAGTGCACTGTGAACACTTTTCGGTGATTTCTGAAAACGTACGGCGAAATCAATCCGGTTTCGTCCTCTCTGATTAGAATATTAAGGCGCGTTTAGATGGCATCAAACTTGTTTGCATCCAACTTTTCCCTCAAACTTATCCAAGTTGGAAGGCTGTTTACACATACGATATTCTCTCAAACAAATCCTATCAAACAAATCCTATCCAACTTGTTGGCCGTGTAAACAGTAGTTGAAAGTTGGAGCGGTCGTAAAACGTTATCAGTTTTTGCAATACGTAATTGTTCAGGAAAAATATATTTGCTTTTTCTTTTATTTTTCCGTGAATATTTTAAACATTGAAGGAAACATGCCCGAATGAGTATACAGCGTGCTCCAAAAGTCAACGAAACGCCAGAATTGGATGATAGCGCACCGATATTGGTAATCAGGCGCATTAATTCTTTATTATTAGAAAGTATATTTATATTTCGATTGGACTATAATCAATGCATCTCAAACAAGTTGTCCAACTTCTGTTTTCACGGTGGATTTGTTTGAATGCTTGTTCCACTTCAAACTTGTTGTCCAACTTCTGTTTACACGATGGATTTGGTGTCCAACTTGTTTGAATGCTCAAAAGTTGGACGACAAATCCATCGTGAAAACAGCGCTTTAGTTCGGTTAGAGTAGGAATATAAATAATCTTTGTTTCAGGCATTGGCTTCACTTTAAACATTATGCCAGAAGCCACATTAAATGTTTTAAATACGCGAGTACATGGCCGGCAGCTCCTGATTTTCACTTTTCAAGCCTCTATGTAAAATTGCCCCAGAAAAACGAAAAATGTTTATGGTAATAGCGATCCTTTGGAAAGTTTAATCTAACCACAAATTTTCGTGTGTTCTACTACTTCTTAAATGTGTCCCCACATCGAATTCGCTGGGAAACAAGGATTTGGTTTCGGGAGAGGTTCAAGCCTCGATATTAGAAATGCGGCATTGGCTATCAAATTTTTCAGAGCAAAATGGAAAATTCCACAAAAAATATAGTTGAACTCCGGGAAATATCGAACTTTTTAGGTCCGGAATGATTTTCGCTTAATAACATCAGTAAGTGCTTTCCAAATTCCTTTTCGTTATCTTTTTCACCGAATACAAATTAGGTCAAGGCGTGTTTTTTTTCGGTATACGTTTTCTGGTTAAAAATGATGTTTGTTGGGGTAATTCGCAAATTATTTTCAAAACGATCGACAATGAAACAAAAATTCAGAAATTGAAAAGGTATTTAGAAGAACGCATTTCTAAAGAAAGTGAAAATATATATCAATAAGAATTGTACAGTTTTCTATGTTGTCATTGGAGTTTCAATCATTCCTAAAACAATTTTGGGAGATGCACGGAATACCTGAATACGTCCCCTGGGAAGCAACATAAAAAATTTGCAAGCAAACAAAATACGCTTTCTGACAAAAAATATGAAATTTTCAATTTTTCACATTCGCCCGCTAACGTTTTTTCTACCTTTCCTTTGTGTATGTGACAACTACTACCATTAAGCTTATCTAGTGGCGGAGGGCGGCAATTTCGTTGCTGCCCAGGGGCGCCATAGAGGCTAAATCCGGCCCTGGTCGTATGAGACGGTAGAATTTTTTTCCATTATTTCAAAATCAGTATAAAACTACAGGAAATATTTGTGGGGACAAAAATAAAATACATGAACTTCCCTTACATAGCCGGAGTGCATTTCGTTACAATTCGGTATGAATACACATAAACACATAAAAGTTATCACTTTCAGGGCATCTTTTTTAGTGGTTAGTATAAACAAAACGCACACCACTTTCCGAAAGCTTGTATATTATATTGAATTGAATGTTTGATTACTTTGCATAGTTATATCATATTTTGCTCCGCAATTTCATACAATTGCGTAACCAAACAAAATATGGCGATACTATTCAAAACAATGCGGCTCTCCGCAGTGACAGTGGAACACTCTCTAAACTTATAAAATCATTAACTGGCAGATCTTTATTAACGGAACATCCTGTGAAAGATAAGGAAGGTGTTCTGCTCGTTACCGAAAAACAACAGCTACAAAGATGGAGAGAACACTTTTTAGAGGTCCTGAATAACACTTTCGGGCCTGCAAGTGTTAATTGTGTGCGCGGGTTTCTGTGAAAAACCGTATCACAGCAAGTGTGTCGACCTTCCTGGGCCTGTTGGCGATTATATACGTAAGGCTGACTCCGGCGTCCATTGGTTCTGCAAAATTTGTCGAGCCAAATCTATGTCAACTCTCGTCGCCAAAATGCTTGCAACAAAAAAAGGGATTGGGGGTATAACCACCGACTTCCAGGCAGTTTTGACTCGTCTTCAGAGTTCTTTCGACAACATTGCTGCCTTTACTACTGCTGACGTCAACGACAACGCCAGCGCCAACACCATTCCTTCTACAACTGTGGGCGTTACTACTCGTCAGAAGGCTCAGAAGGAAAAGGAAAAGAAAAAGGACAACAATCGTACTAAACCTTCAACCACTTGCAACTAACGTCTCTAACTCACCAATACCGCAATCGACGCTTCATTTGCTGATTCCATCTAGTGAATCTATTCATCCGTCTCTTCAGCCACCACATCTAACATCTAACGCCATCAGCTAGCGCGCTACAACTTCCTCACTGCTCGCGATCGCTTCCACTTCAGCAATCAGTATCGACTGGTTTGCAATCGCCTTTACTTGCATCGATACCATCGCCTGTTTATTCACCGAATTTTCGCCAGGATCAACATCAATCATGAATATCAACTAACAGCGTCTACGTCAAATGCTTTACAAACTCCTGTCGTATTATCTCCGCTTCCCTCGTCGACAGGCCAACAGCTCTCCTACACATCGCATCCCTCTCAACATCACCTAATATCGTTTGAATCGCATTTGCCACAGCAATCAACCGTGAGTAATAGTGCTAATCATCGTAGGGACAATATGGCAGCGCAAATGTCTTCGGGTGATATTGCTCCTACTTTGCGCGTATGCGCTCGGCCACGGCAAATTTTCGTATCGAGGCTGGCATACGACACGACAGAGGACGAGCTTTCCTCATATGTAATCAATCGACTTGGCTTCCGACCTGCAGTGTTCAGCTGTAGAAAGTTAACCAAAGAGAACTTACCGGATCGACAAATCTCGTCTTTCAAAATTTCTGTGTCACAGGACGTCGACATTCCTTTAGATTCTTCATTCTGGCCACCAGAGGTGTTCGTTAAGGATTTTATAAAGCGTACGGCACCTCGGCGGCGCCACCCAAGACGCGAAAATTAAATATTTCTATCTACTATCAAAACACTAGAGGTCTTAGAACCAAATTGGAGGAATTCTATCTTTCGTCAATTACCTCTGGTCATGATGTTATATGCATTTCCGAGACGTGGCTTGATTCTTCCATAGGTGATTCTGAAGTTCTTCAATATTACAATATTTATCGCTGTGATCGTAATCGTCTTCTCACTGGCAAAGCAGACGGTGGGGGGCATTAATAGCGGTTAGCGATAAACACAAAAGTTCTTTGTTGTTCACCTCATCTCATGACACGTTTGACTGTGTTATTGTGAGCATTTGTCTTTCCTCGTCAACCACACTCCTTGTAACTTGTGTTTACATGCCTACTAACTGCAGCTTATCTACCTATCAATCGTGGTACTCAACTGTTGGTCGTATATTGAATAGTCATAAATGTTCATCTATTGTCATTTGTGGTGACCTCAATCTCCCTCACATTCAATGGTGTCCCGACTCTGATTTTCCGGTCTCTTCCGTCTCTGCATCACATCTCTTAGGTTTAACTTCATTTATGTATCTTTGCTCCGTAGCACAGATCAACACAATTCGCAACGCTTCCAATCGTCTTTTAGATCTAATTTTTACTAATATTGAAAAATCCTCGCTTCTTCTGTCCGAACCTCCTCCTTATGTGCGAATTGACTGCCAGCATCCTCCGTTACTTCTTGAACTATCACAACCTCGAACCCTCGTATCCAACCTCGCAAGCATGGTAGGTTCAACTTCTATAGAGCGGACTATAGCACTCTTAACTCTAAGCTTTCTTCAATTAACTGGTCTTATTTACTAGATCATCTGGAATGTGACGCAGCTGTGATCACTTTTTATAATATTTTATCCGACATCATCGCTGCATATGTTCCCTTTAGCGCTCCTAGGTCCCGCAAAGGCCCAGTCTGGTTTACGTCCGAGATCTTCAATGTTCTCCGTAAAAAGAACCGTTGTCGTATACGCTACAAACGTTATCGAAAACCTTGTGACCTTATCCTGTTTCGGAAATTTCGAACAGATGCCAAAAAGCTTATCGCTGAGGCTAGAACTGCGTACTTGATCAGTGTTGAAGAGTCCATCAATCGCAATGAAAGTTTTGATCATATGTTCGGAGTCTTCGCTCATCCGCGTCCCTGCCCTCCAAGATCTCCTACCTTAATACAACAGTAACAGACCCTCAACCAATCTGCGAGCTGTTTGCTACCTACTTTTCCTCTGTATATTCACCTTCTCCTTCCGAACCCTTCTTATTTCCCGACGATCCTTCACACTTTTCATTTCCTCCCATTACTCGTGACTGTGTTAACTTACTCCTCTATGAACTAAAACCTGAAGGCGGAGCGGGAGCGGACGGTCTACCGAATATTTTCCTAAAAAAGACCTGCCAAAGCTTATCGTTGCCACTCTCTATCTTATTTAATAAAAGCCTACAGGCGGGTACCTTTCCATCGGTCTGGAAAAAAGCCCTAATTCTGCCTATCCCTAAAGGCACTGTCGACCTTTTATCAGCAACAAATTATTTTTATTTTATTCATTTACCAAACAAGGCATTTAACAAACAAATACTTAATACTAAATTGTAAATTGTAGTTGAGTGGGAAGGTTGTGGGAGATTGGGCTTTAAAGGTGGGATGGACTAGGGTTATTGAAGGGCTTTAATCAAGTTTAGTTTAAAGACAGATTTAGTTATGTTAGGACAATAATGCATACTGAGTGAGTTGAAAGTGCGGCAGCATCTGTTAATTGGTTCATTGAAACCATAGACGGTAGAGTGATGGTATTCTTTAAGGAGAGTTGTATGCCTAGTGCGTCTCAGTTGGTCATTAAAAATGATTCTGCTACGGATAAAATCAACTTTGATTGTACCGTTAATAACATCAAAGGTGAAACAGGCACAAAGTAGAGTTCTTCTTGCAGAGAGAGTCATTAAGTTTACGAGACTTAGCCTGTAACTGTACGAGGGGAGATTTAGATAGTCGGCTGGGTTATAAAGGTCCCTCAAAGCGAAAAGTGTAAATTGCTTTTGGATAGATTCGAATCTATCGCAGTGAAGACCGAAGACAGGGTTCCAGACTATGCATGCGTATTCTAAAAGAGGGCGGACAAGAGTGGTGTATAAGGTTTTAGTTACCCAAATATTTTTAAATTCCTTAGAACGTCTTTTAATAAAGCCAAACTGTTTGGTGGCCAAGGATAAAACCCTATCATATTGAAGATTAAAGCGTAATTTGTTGTCCAGGATAACGCCGAGGTCGGTGACATGATCAACCCTACACAATTCAACGTTATTGAGAAGGTACGGGGTGGTTAAAACATCATTTTTCCGTGAAAAGCTAATCACTTGGCATTTTTTAACGTTGAGATATAGATTATTACGACTACACCACTGTTCAAGGGATTCTAGTTTACATTGAAGGAATGCAGAGTCATACAGGGAGAGGATGCAATGGTATAACTTTAAGTCGTCAGCGTAGAAAAGATGAGGAATATCCTGTAATATATGTGATAGGTCGGATATAAAGATGTTAAAAAGAAGTGGACCTAGATGACTTCCCTGAGGCACCCCTGAGGTCGCAAAGACGCTTTTAGAGACAAAGCCTTTGTATTTGACAAATTGTATACGTTCATGGAGATAGGATCGGATCCAATTAAGCAACGAACCCGTTACACCAAAGCGGTGAAGTTTATCAATTAAAATTAAATGATCAACCCTATCGAAAGCTTTGCTAAAGTCTGTATAGACAGCATCTACTTGGACACCTTTTTCCATTTTGCAGAGGACGTCAGAAACTAGTATCATGAGGTTAGTTGTAGTCGATCTGCCTTTTCGAAATCCATGTTGTTGTTCATTGAGAAGAGGATCGATAATGGGAGTGAGTTTATCACAAACTATTTTCTCGAAAAGTTTGGGGATAGTTGACAAGATAGCTATGCCCCGGTAGTTGTCAACCAATCGCTTATCACCGCTTTTGTGGATAGGTTTCAGATGTGAAAGTTTCCAGGAAGATGGGAAAATACCACAACGAAGTGATTTGTTAAAAATTATGTGTAGAGGAGTAATTAGTTGGTCTACACAACGCGTTACAAAAGAGGGAGGAATTGAGTCAGGACCGGGACCTTTATTAATGCTTAGCTGTTGAATAGCAATAAATATCTCATCGTGAGTGATTACCATACTGTCAATAATAGATACTGGGATGGCATCCGCAAATAGGGTTGGATTGGAAGGTGTAGAAGGTGCGCAGAAACTGTCTTGAAAGTGGTCAGCAAAGAGGTTACATATATCTAGGGGGCACGAAGACCCATTCATTGCTTCCATCTTGCGCTAAAATCTTAGAAAAAATCGTCAATGAATTCCTACTTATTAATTTTGGCCATTTAATATCCTCTTGTCAGCATGGTTTCCAAAAACACCGCTCGACCACAACGAACTTACTCGAGATCACACAATTTGTTGCTGAAATGTTTGATCGTCACCAAGATGTTCACGTAGTTTATACAGATTTCTCGAAGGCATTTGATACGATTTGTTTTCACAGACTTCTGACTTAACTCATCGCTTTAGACATTCCAATTTCTTTAGTTAAATGGATTGATTCCTACCTTTTAGACCGCACCGGACAAGTAAGTTTTCACAATTGCTTATCCGCTCCCTTCTCTCCTACATCCGGCATCCCTCAATTATCCATTTTAGGCCCTCTGCTCTTCACTTTTTTTATAAATGACTTACCCCCAATCCTAAAATGCAGGAGCCTGCTTTTCGCTGATGATCTTAAGTGTTACCTTCCTGTTACTTCCATTGCTGACTGTCTACAATTACAATCAGCACTTGATTTACTTTCGATCTGGTGCCACGTAAATGGCCTCCGGTTAAATTTAAGCCTTGTCTTTCCTCTTCACTATTAATAATGTGCCTATCAAGAGGGTAGATTCCTTTAACGATTTAGGGGTGACATTCGACAGCAGATTGAATTTTAGTGGCCACTACGAGAACATCGTGAATCGGGCATCCAAACTTGCCGGTTTTGTGCTCCGCAGTTCTTCCCAATTCAATTCATTCATTCAATCTGCTGTCCGTCTATTTTGCTCTCTGGTTCGGAGCATTCTTGAGTACGCAAGTGTAGTCTGGTCTCCTTACAACCAAATAACACACACAAACGACATCGAGGCTGTACAAAGAAGTTTTATCCGTACACTTTTTTACAAATTTCGCTTGCCTTATGCTAACTATCCCGATCGTCTGCTTTTCCTGAATTTGCGTTCACTGAAAGCGCGAAGGCTACTTTTGGATGAATGTTTTCTATTTAAACTTTGCCATGGACTAATTGACTCCATATTAGCGGAAAGTATTCGTTTCAGAACTCGGAATCGCCCTTCGCGTAATCTTAATATTTTTGATCCACCATTTGCTAGATTGGAAATCTATTTCAACTCACCTTTACTTAGGATGATGAGAGTACATGATGAACTCCAGTTTGGTCCTCTTACTCTCACTTTCAATTCGTTTCGTAGAGCCATTTTGCAACGACTTATATCTTACGATAACGTAAATTTTTCATAATTTTGTAAATATTTCTTAATTTTACCTTTTCTTTTATAATTTTTTACATACATTTACCTTTATACTATCAATTGAATTATTATTATTTTTTTTTTTGTGAAACCTACATAATACAATTATTGGAATATTTTCTGTGTATATATGTTATAAATAAATAAATAAGTGTATTTTCGTTGCCAGCAGAAGACGTCCCTCAAATAGACGGCATTAGTTCCGGTCCACCATCCAAAAAGGAACTAACGACGCTATCAAATCAATGGACGCCGGTAAAGCCCCGGGGATTGATGGAATTCCGACAGAATTTTTAAAAGGGGATATTAACGCAACAGCGGATATTCTTCTTCCCTTAATCCGAGAGTGTTGGGAAACTGAAATTCTTCCCAGTGAGTGGAAAAAGGGCCTAATTATTAAAATTCCGAAGAAAGGCGACCTGAAGAATTGCAATAATTAGCGTGGCTGCTACTTCCTGCTATTTCCAAGTTGATGGCTAAGATTGTTTTAGGACGAATCAAGGAAAAAGTCGATAGCACATTGAACGATGGCTGGCTTTCGCGAAGGGTTTTCCTGTAGCCAGTGGCGGAACAACTTCATTCGGGGCCCTCCCGCCAACTTCTTGAGTGGGCCCCCTATACAAAGAGAAAAGCTGAGTGCAATCAATTGAAAGCACGCTTGAATCTACTCTTTTCAAACACGATTTTAACGCTACAGTGTTTTTACTAAAATTAGTGTCGTTTTTTCAATTGTGACCTCAAGCGGAATCAGAATGAAATTTTCGTCCGCTGCGATTTTCTCAATGAAAATGCATACGAGTACTTGCTGCCGTGGAATATCTGGAAAATGCTGTGGAACTCCATAACCGAACCGTTTTCCGTTCCATCGTTTTTTCGGCCATTTTATGTATTATTTTTCGATTCCCCGGACATTAGATATTTTCCAGGATGAAACTAAGGTACTAAGATCGTCAGTTCGCGTAAAATCCATGCAAATGCTGTCAAAATGTTGATGATCGTGAAATCGTATTCACTCGGTGGTAATCACTTCGCACGAAATTCTCCATTTCGCTAGCGAAAACAACGCAGTTGCATTTTATTTCGCAGGGAAAAGGTATCATCAACAATCAATCAGGCCGCAGGTGCACATTTATCTTAAATTGGTTGTAAAAAAGGCAAGTTTCCACGACATATTTTTCGCTGGAGACTTAAATGTAAGTTTTTTCCTGTGTGAACATAGTACATACCTTTAAATTTAAGTGTGTTCTAATCTGAATCTTTCATTTTTAAGAACGTTTGTTCTTAATTATTAAATTCAATACAGCAATATTGGCAAGACTCCATTCAAATCAAATGTGGCCTTAGCACCGCAGACCTAATGATTGTGTATATACCGCAAGCAAGATAAAATATTTTAGTTTTTAACGACCTATACAAGCCGTACTAAGTTTGAACTTAGTTTAGTACCACTCACGGACTATTTTGTTCGTGTTTGACAGTTCATGACTAAGTGGATCTGAATTTACTCTGGCGAAACCCCCTATAGAAAAGGAACAATCTCCAAATATGTTTAAAGATAGCTTATTTGTACTGGGACCTTAAGGATCATTTTGGCCATATGGTACTTGCAAGGAAAATAACACAGCCATCTTCTTTTTCTCTGTACCGTAACGCCTTGTGGGGCATGGTGCGTTCTCTCAGCCGTTTATAGGCTACTTCGAGTCAACGTTACATTGCATATAGAGGAGTGTTTATAATGTTGCAAAAACTATATGTTTCTTGGACCACGCCGAGATTCGATCTCCAGACCTGTAGATTACATCGTAGAGTGCGACTCAACCAAGTGAGCCACAGATCGTGATTACACAGCCATACCAGGAGCAAATTTATTCTATAATGAAGAATTATAAGGTGTTCATAGAGCCGAAAGCGGACTTTTCATTTTAGATAAATTTAGAGTAAATTAAGCTGAACAATTTTAAAAGCTTAACTTATCTTTTCACAAAAACAACAATACAAAATTATGTGCTTTCATTGTATACATTTATTCATGCAAAATGCACTATTTTCTAGCTGTGAATTATGACAGAAGGCTAAGTTTCCTTGCACTGTTAATGATTATAAAAATATAAAAATAAATAACAGGCGCGACAATCCAGCATTGGACTAAGGCCGCAGGATGTGTTAGTGACATCCTATTTCTAAGATCTTATCTGCTTTTGTTGAGGTAATGAGATCAGCATCACGCTCAGCAGTGTTATTTATCCCCATAAATGGGTACTCGTTTAACATCTGAGTGAGATCATAGTCCGTCACAAGCTCGTGAGTTCGAAAAACACCATGGAACACGGTGAGATTCGAACTCATGACCCTGTGCACCGAAGGTGCGCGCACTAACCGCTAGACCAGCCAGACTACTACTATTATAAAAAAATAGAGAAACTTTTTCCAACCATCATCATCAATGTGGCACGATAGCCCGACGTCGGGCCTTGGCCGCCTGAATCGTTGACCTCCAACTGTCGCGGTTACGTGACCTCATCCTCCAGTTTCGGAAGCCCAGCAGCTGGTGGGCGTCTTCACCTACGGAGTTCTCCCAGCGAGCTCTCGGTCGTCCACGCAACCTCGCTCCGTCAATTCGTTGTGCGTTCATAACTTTCTTTGGCATGCGATTGTCGTCCATCCGTTGTACATGCCCCGCCCATTGCAGACGTTGAAGCTTCACGATTTTCGATACTTCCAGCTCATCGTACAATTGATACAACTCATGGTTGTATCGGATACGCCATTGGTCTCGCTCGCGAACGGCCCCGAAAATTCGCCGAAGGACCTTTCGTTCGAATCGGTCTAGCAAAATTTCGGAGGCTTGGGTGAGGGTCCATGTTTCGCAGCCATAACATAGCACGGGTCGGATGATCGTTTTGTACACGCGGAGCTTCGTGTTCCTGTGCGCAAGCTTCGAATTAATTATAGGGAGGACCGAGAAATATGTCTTATTGGCTAGTTGTATCCGTCGCTTAATTTCGTCGGTTTCGTTGGCGTCCTTTGATAAGTTACAACCCAGATAGTTGAAGTTGTCTACATACTCGATATTAAGGTCCCCCATTGTGATGCTTGAATTTGCTGGCGTCCTTGTTTTCGATTGCATCATGGCCTTTGTTTTGCTTTCGTTGATATGTAGTCCAACTTCCTTTGCGGCGTTATTGAGGTTATGCAGGAGGCTTTCTGCATCACCCAACCTTCGAGACATGATGTTGATATCGTCGGCGTACGCTACTAATTGAATCGACTTGATGAGTAGCGTTCCGCTGCTGTCCATATTCATGGCTCGAATTACATACTCCAAAGCCATGTTGAAGAGCGTCGGCGCCAGCCCGTCGCCCTGCTTGAGTCCAGTACGAGTTTCAAATAGGTCAGTGAGTCTGCACTTTGACCTGCGAGACGGTATTAGTCATCGTCATCCTTCTGAGTCGCACTAACTTTGCCGGTATACCAAAATTCAGCATAATGTTGTACAGTACACTTCGGTCGATACTGTCGTATGCCTGCTTGAAGTCGACAAAGATTTGGTATACGTCGATGTTGTATTCCCAGCACTTTTGGAGTAGTAGCTTCACTGTGTAAAGCTGATCGGTCGTTGAACGACCAGGTCTGAAGCCGCCTTGATACTCGCCAATGATTTGTTCTGCGTACGGATTGATTCTCTTTTCAAGAATTTTTGATAAAGTCTTATAGGCCGTACAAACTAATGATATGCCTCTGTAATTCTCACACTTCAGCTTGTCACCCTTTTTGTGGATTGGGCAGATTATGCTTTTGCGCCAATCTTCGGGGATTACCTCGTCGTTCCATATTTTCAGCAGTAGCACATGTACAGCGTTTCCAACCATAGAAGAGTTTTATTTTATTCTCGGAGTATTGTTTTTCGTAATCGTGTTTTTTTTTTGTGGTTCGAGAAATCTTTCATGTGGCTTCTGAGCCCCTAAATCTGAGCGCAATGTCACGTCCTGCATAAGCAAGCTTTCAGATCCTTTTGAGGTGCACAGTGGAGTGAGACAAGGCCTATGTCACCTATTCTCTTCCTTATTGTCATTAGTGATGTACTCGGTTCCGCACTTCAATTACATCTTAACAAAGGTATCAGATGGAAATCTTGACTACGCTGACGACATTTGCCTTCTATCAACTAATACGGATGATGTCGCTCAAATGACAGAAGCTCTAAATTGCGCAAGTCGTAATGCGAGGCTGAAAATCAATGCTGCCAAGACTAAGTTCTTGAGCACATATCCATGGGGGGCAAAGCGGAATTTGTATTTCGGGATAGGCAGTCGAAAAAGTTGATGAATTTTGCTATCTCGGAAGCGTAGTTACAGCAGATGGTGGAGCGGATGCTGATGTAAAATCACGGATAAACAACGCTTTCTTCAATTTGACTCCTTTCTGGCTAAACAACAATATTTCCAGACGCACCAAACTTCGAGTTTTCAATTCCAATGTGAAATCAGTCCTGCTATATGGCTGTTCAACCTGGAAGGTGACTAAAGAGATTACTGGTAAGTTGCAAACTTTTGTAAATCAATGTCTACGGCGCATCCTACATATTCGTTGGCCGGAGATCATTTCGAACGAGGATCTCCTCACTATAACTGGCCAAGAAAGGATAGGCACTTCGATCAAGAGACTTAAGTGGCAATGGATAGGTCACACCTTCCGAAGAGGACCCAATAACGTCGCAAAAAAGGCCCTGAACTGGAATCCACAGGATTCCGGAGCAAGACGCCGTGTTGGACGGCCAAGGAACACATGGAGAAGATCGGTAACAAGCGAGGCGAAACGCTAAATCTTACATGGTCGCAGCTAGCGCCGTTGGCGCAAAACTGAT
Organism: Microchrysa polita; assembly: GCA_949715475.1. NCBI lineage: Eukaryota > Metazoa > Arthropoda > Insecta > Diptera > Stratiomyidae > Microchrysa > Microchrysa polita. The sequence goes on from OX454420.1 coordinate 48,773,972, forward strand.
CGAGGTGGAGAGTAGGCGTAGGTATTGCCATATGCCCCACAAGGGGTTGACAGGAACTAGAGAGAGATTCAAAACAAACAAAAATTCAACTCGATGTAATGTAAAAGCTTTCAGAAAATGGTGTTCGTCTTGTCTATACGATAACCAGGCGATAAGACGTACAAAAAATCGTCCCTAAATATACACATAAGTGTGACGAAAGACTGTTGGCCAGTTTCTCGTACGTCTTATTACTCCAATCAATAGAGAAGGAAATATGTATAGGGGTTAGCGTGCAAAAATTTCGGTAGTCAAAAATTTTTCATATGTTGTAAGGGCACATGGGATAAGTTAAAATCCAAGTTTGTTTTACTCTGCCCTTTGTGCTCCCGCCGCCATGCCATCTTGAAAAAAAAAACTATCTAAAATAGGCTCTTTTATCAGTTTGGGCTATAACCAGAGTTGTTCGAGTTTTTTACTTTACATTTTTTACGTAGTTTTTTACATGTAAAAAATTCAATTTTTTACAGGGAGAGTTTTTACATTATGTAAAAAACTGAAATGTAAAAAACTACATCGAATACCTTTTTTTCACTTTCTGTTATCGGAATCGGATATACAAATTCGTCACCGATTTGGAGTGTGATGGACTATTATTTGTAATTAATGATGCACCAGAAATACATATGACTTAGCATAATGGCTGCGTTTTATTCGATCGAATACAGGACAGGATACAGTTTCAGCTATGCAGCCGGGCAGTACATTTTTATCGTGCATGCGTTCATATGTATATAACAGTACGACTTTATGCCTGCACGCAGTGGCGATCCTAAGTAGGGGCTTTGAAGGTTCAAACCCCCTCCGAAATTTTTTTTTACATATGAAAGTTATAGACATAGTGATTACAAGTGTTCTTCAACATTTTGGAAAGTAGATCTTCTTAATAGAAAAGGAGGCCATTACTCACTACAGTCATTTAAATAGACGAAAAGTGAGAACATTTCGCACCTGGCATTTGATGAATTCCTGCAATCTAACCGACATTGAGCAAGGAAACGTACTGCTAACATGTTTTCTGATATTCAGAAGATGATTCTAGTATCACAAACAATTTTCAGGTTGATTTTTTGTTCCGGCTATGAATCAAAGTGTCTCTAAGTGATGTGGTCACACTTAGCAGCTATATGTACTCGCGATGAACCTACACGGCCAACATCAACCTCTTCCCTAAAACCCCTCCCGAAATATTTTTCTGTGTACGCCCCTGCCTGCACGGAACGTGAACAACAGCATAGATCCCAACAAATTACCGGGGTCAAATCGGTTTCAGAAGTTTCCACAATGTTTTCGTTTGCACTTTCCAGACTCCTTTCTCGGCACCCTCCCGCCTCTTCAGTGTTTGTACAACGATTTCTGAAGGAAAATTCGACATAATTTTCGGGTAAAGGGCTGAATTAAGCTCGAGAGTGAAATTTATTCCGCTGCGATTTTATCAATAAAATTGAATACTTACTACTATCGTGGAACATGTCACAAACGATGGAGAATACCATAAGCTAAAATCCGAAAACGGTTTCATAAAAAAAAAATATGTTTCATACAAAAAACATAGGTTATACGTATAGCCTATTTTACAATACGGTTTCATAATTGTTCTCGGCAATTTTATGTAGTTTTTTTCGATTCCCCGGTCATCTGACTTTTCACGATGAAATAACCATTTACGACAGTAAGAATACATTTTCATTGGAAAAAACGCAGTGGACAAAAATTTCCCTCTCGATGTCAATACTAGGCTTACCAAACAAACAAAAAAGGTGACCAAGGCTAATTTCGGGCGCGGCCAAAATGTTGATACCCTTCGCTCTTCTCGCACTAAAAGTTTTTTTCGGGCGTACCTACGACATGTATTTAATCCCCCCTCATTCTTTTCCTTCCGTCTGCACAAAAGTTCAGTTGCGTCGACAAAACAATATTTGTGTTGGGTTTGGTTGGAATAAGTGGCCAAATAAAAATATTTACTCAGAAAAATGTATTGAGGGATGGGGGAGCATGGCCCCATAGTACGATTCTATTTGTTTTGACCTTTTTTGTTGCTTTGATAAGGATACATTAACTCAAGGTTTTTCTGAAATTGGCGCAAAAAATGTTTCTTAAAAGAACCAAAATGGTAGGATGGGTTTGTATGGCAGCTCCATGACCCCATGGTCCGAATTGATCCATTCTTATAATTGTTTTGTTTCATTAATAGAAACATATTTGTTTGAAATTTCATTCAAATTGGTGTACCTACAAATAAAAAAGTTTTTCTTAGAAGAACCTAATTTGGGGGGTAAGGTTTGTATGGCAGTCGATTTGATCCATTCAAGCATACAAACCGCTTGCAGCAAAAAGAAGCATTAGTGCGAAATTTCACCTTCATAGCTTTCAAATTGGCCGAGTCAAACGCATCGCAACAGACGGACAAACTGACATCGCCTAATCGACTCCGCAAGTCATGCTGATCATATATGTATACTTTTTATATGGTCAGAGATGCTTCCTTCAATCCGTTACAAACTTCATGACACAGTTAATATACCCTTTCACTCTATATGAGCGAAGGGTATAATAAGAATTTACCTATGTGTAGACGAGTCGAGAACTTGCTGTGTTTTGCAATACCTTGCGCAAATATTGCAAATACCTTTAGCCTTCAACCCTTTGAATTTGGTGGTGGACGGTTTTCCTGGATTCATTTTTACAGAATATTTATCACAAACACAAACGGCAGCTTTACGCAAAATAATACAAACGAAACTGTACCACGTAGTAACAGTTGGAAGACGAAAAATAGGCATTTTACATTTTTTTTACATTTTTTACGTGCTTTTTACATTTTTTACATATTTTACCTATTTTTTACAGTAAAAATGTACAAAATAGTTTTTTACATGAAAATGAACAACTCTGGCTATAACTCTTTTCCAGTCAATTTGAGCAGAAAATGTGCCCAGATAATATGTTCACAGTGAGGGAAATCATGTAATTTGGGGCTATTTTCATGCTTTCGTATGAAAACAGCCCGAAAACATTTCAATTCCCATACAAATTGACACATTGAAAATACGCTAATTTGCGTATTTTCCATGAAACCTTGATTTTTTTTAAATGGTCTCAAGTCTCAAACCTTAATTCCCCTATTCAGCACATTTCGGCTCACTCCAATATTTTAACTGACACCCGACCAAATTGTTCAGTTTCGTGTGTTTGCCAATATTCTTAATTTTTCCATGATCAGAGAATGGACGGGCAGTTTGAAGTGACGAAATATATTGCAAGTTACTATCGATGACTGCACCAGCACATTTTTAAACTTAGAACGATTTATAGGCAAAATATTATTGTCTGTTGTCATATGAAATTACAAACAGTGCACTGTGAACACTTTTCGGTGATTTCTGAAAACGTACGGCGAAATCAATCAATCTGGATATAATATAAGGCTAATTTTTGTTATTTTTGAATTAATGGGCCACACGAATCCAAAACTCATTTTGCTAAAACAAAATTTTGACCAGAAAGGTCCTAAAAGGTCAAAAAAGGACACTATTTATTCCTTAACCGGAGGTCGACATGCGGGGCATCATATGAAACGGGACGTCGAGTACATTACATATTGGGTGTTTGTTTCTTGTTTCAAGAAACCTCAGCGAAACAAACCGGGCTTAAATGAAAAATTATGGTGTTTCCAAAGCCATAACTACGCGAATAATTCAATTTGCCACTGTCCTTTTTAGTTTTTTAGAATTTATAATAGCTGAAGATTCTATCATAAAATTTGCTAAGAAAAAAATCAAACATGGGGAATATTTGACAAAAATTTCGTAGCATAGGAAGAGTATGGAGTGAGCCTAAGCATGTGAAGACTCTATGTCAAGTCGATAAAAGTCGTTATACTCTCTTTGAATTTGCTCGCTTCCTGTGGTTCGTACAAACACAGTTTATGATGAAATTTTATGACAATCTATGTATATTCCTATAAAATAACATACTTAGGCCGTGTTTTTAAAACAGCTAACCTACACTATACTGGGTAATTTTCATACAAACGCTAACCTGTGACTTTATTTAGGTTAGAAATTATATTGCTATCCAGTTTTAATGAGCTTTCCAAAACTCACCTAAATGTATGCAATCCCAATTGTTTTCTTGTACGTCTTCCAATGACTAGCTAAAATTAAATGTTTGTGGCATCAATTAAAACACTTTTAATTTGGTGGACAAATAAAAAAGTTTTTCTTCGAAGAAACTAATTTGGGGGTTTTGTTTATATGCTAGCCCCATGACCCCATGGTCCGATTTAATTAATTTTTGCATATGTTTTGTAACATCAATAAAAATACATTTCCATGAGGTTTGGTTGAAATTTGTTTTCAAATAAAAAAGTATTTTTTAGAAGAACCTTATTTTGGGGTTTAAGTTTGTATGGCAGCCCCACGACCCCATAGTCCGATTTCATTTATTTTCACGTTTGTTATGTAGCATCAATAGAAATATAATTTTCTGAGGTTTGATTGAAATTGGTGTGCAAATAAAAACGTTTTTCTTAGAAAAATTTGATTTGGGGGGCTAGGTTTGTATGGTAGCCCCCCCATGGTCCGATTTGGTCCATTTTTACATATGTTTTGTGGTATCACTAGAAACATATTTGTGCGAAATTTGATTGAAATCAATGAGAAAATAAAAAAAAAATTCTTTGAAGAACCTAATTTGGGGGACTAGGTTTGTATGGCAGCCCCATGACCCCATTGTCTGATTTGGTCGATTTTTACATGTGTTATGTGTTACCAATTAAAATACATTTGCGTGAAATTTGATTGAAATTGGTTCATAAATAAAAAAGTTTTTCTAAGAAGAGCCTAGTTTTGGGGGTTAGGTTTGTATGGTAGTCCCACGACCCCCTTGTCGGATTTTAGCGATTCAAACATACAAACTGCCTGCAACAAAAAGAAGCATGTGTGCAAAATTTCAGCTCCATAGCTTGTAAACTGGCCGAGCAAAACGCGTCGCAACAGACGGACAGACTGACTGGCCCAATCGACTCCCCAAGTCATGCTGATCATATATGTATGTATACTATTTATATGGTCGGAGAAACTTCATGACAAAGTTAATATACCCTTTTCGCTTAATAAGCGAAGGGTATAAAAATTACATTTGAACCTTTGCGTTTGTAAAGTGAAAACAGGGCTTTAATATTTATGAGCAATATTTTGAAATTAATGGCAATGCCTACGTGACAATTTGAAATTTAACCTGGATGCTACCCTCGATAGTTTTTTTTTGTGCGTCTGGGTCTGCAAACCTGCACCCGATGTGAAAAAAACACGGCATAAGAAGACTTTAAGCTACAATGCAGGGGTAATGAGTTATTGATATATAAATGCAAAAAATTGCAAAATTGTCATGATTTTTGGAATTTCCCGCATTTTCTTGGTGCTATAATTCTCTCAGTTTTTATTGTAGAGTACATTTCTTCTTTCTTTTTTGATGTTATAGGAAATTTTGTGCTCTACAAACTTGTCCTAGCACATTTTGTGCTCAAATGAACATGGAGGTAGTTATAGGTCGAAAACTATAGTAAAAGGGCCGATTTCAGATGGTATTTCGAGATGGCGCGGCGGCGCGGGAAACGCAAATTTGGATTTTAACTCACCCCACCTGCCTTTAAAACATATTAAAAATGTAGGACTACCGCAATTTTTGCAAGGTAAAACCTCCCCATTGATTGGAGTATATCTAAAGGGAATTATTTTTTTTTTGTTTCGCATAGTTATGCCATATCATCTGAAATTGAAAAAAATCATTGCTCAATTTCATACAACGGCGTAAATAAGCAAAAGATAGCATAACTATGCAAAATAAACAAAAAATCGATTCAATATAATGGAAAAGCTTTCTGATTTTTGTGTGTGTCTTCTTAATACGATAAGACTAACCATTAAGCAAGATGTACGTGAAACCCGCACAAATTTCTTTAAAAGTGAACAGAGAGAGCACTTCCACACACGATACAAGAAGGCCGATGGGATGCGAATATGACGGCAAACAATTATCGGGGGTCGAAGCTTAAAACGTAATATTTTTGTTCGTGGTTACTTAGATAATACTGTTAATATTTTAAATCAATATTTATAGATTAAAAAAAAATTAAATTATTTCGTTAATTGAAGTTTATGAAATGTGTTTTATATAGGGGTCAAAGTGTTAGCCTTTTGTTGCTCGAAAACTGGACGAGTTAGACAAAAATTAAGGAGTTAAAAACACTCCTACCATCACTATGACGAGTCCAAACCACGAATTCGGAAAGTGACAGAGGTCCAGATTGCAAGCCATATATGGCATTAGCTGAGAAGAGTGGCTTGTTTCACCTAGCGGTTGATGGAGATGACCTGTGCAAATAAAATAGAGCCTAGGCTGAAAGAGATGGACGAAAATGTCACACATATTATAGGCAAATGTTGTTCCAATTGAAAACTCTTGGAGTAATTCAATGGAAAAGTATAAATCCATCGTAAGCCGCGTATTGAGATTTGAGGCAATCGTCATGGTTACCTAAGAAACATCCAAATTGCAGCCATAACCCTGCTGAAGAATGTAGTCAAAAAAGTCGTAGAAGTCGAAAACCTGAAGGATGGACGAACTGCCGACACGTGTTCCCTAAGAAGTGCTTCAAGTACTTTTCAATTGAGCTATTTACAAGGGTTTCGTTGCAGCAAGCACGATTGGCCGACCATGTGCTTTTAACGTGGAAACAAGGTCACGGCACTTCAATACGAGTTTCTTGTGGGTTCAGTGTAGGTTCATATCCGTCGTCCATTGGACACAACACTGCCTTGAACTTGACTCGACTTCGATACGCGTACTGTGCCTAAAGTTATATTTCCGTATTCCGTGTCAATTTCGAGGAATTTTGATCACTTCGATTCGGGCCGCACAAAATTGTAAAGTAGACCGCATGCGAGTCAATCTTCGGATCGGATCACCTCTACTACTTAGGATATACACTACGGCCTAAACCAACAAAACTTATTCGTAGCTATGAACTAGTTCCCACATTAGACTGTTCAAAATTTCATTCAACCTGTAAAAACGCTAATTCTTGATTTCTTAATTAATCATTAAAAAAATTTCCCTATATTAATGCGTATTTAATATTGTGAAAACAAAAGTTCCGAATGATCGTTAACAACTATAAAAGAAGCACATCAGAAGACACAGATCTTGGGCTTCACAAATCAATTCTATTCATAAATACATTAAAACATTGACATTCATCTGTTCAATGAAAAATCAACAAAAAACATCTTTAATTCCACCGCAGATTACAATCAAATCAGAAAAGATGACAATCTTCCAATGTTCAGGTCGAGAGGTAGCGCAATGGGAAAAGGGTCAAATAACGGATGATAACCGAAAAACAAGTTGAAACCAAACCATCCAAACATGAATCCCAATAACATTCACCTGACTGAATCTCCATAAGGTATGTCGGCCAAATATATTAAAATATTCATATTTTGACGACAACATATCGTGTATTATTGGCTGTTTGCTGCATTTCCGTCGTATATTTTTATTACCACTTTCGGATTCTCTGATTATGCATACATCTTCAGCATAATGTCCAACAATCCAGATGTTCAGTCAAATATGGAATTAGTGACCATAAAGAACGTGCGAAAGACTTATATGATGATATCGAAATGAAATGAGGTTGAATGAATGATAATGATCATCATCAAATGTTTACGATATTATTTAAATTTTACGCTGAATCTGAAACTGAGGTGGAAAGTTAAAATTCTGCATGTTAAAATTAAGAACATGAACTCATTTTGCGATATTGATATTCGAAAACTTGGGTGGTGTATTTAGATAGAAACTAACACTTGACAACTGCTCATACAGCATAAGGTTCAAAACCTGTTCCAATTGAAAACTCTTTGAGTAATTCAATGGAAAAGTATAAATCCATCGTAACTCGCGTATTGAGACTTGAGGTAATCGACGTGAAAGCCTGAGAAACATCCAAATTGCAACCATAACCCTTAATTGTAGCATTTTGGACCAATTACATTTAGATATATTATTAGTTTTTTACGATTTTCTATAATATTTTCGTAGGAACCTGTACCTATAAATATGTATTTGTAATCACTTCAACAAAAAAAACATTCTTTAAGTAAATGTTCATTACGAGAGACCACAATCAAACTTAATTCATCAAGCTTTATTTATTTAACATCTGACATTATTGAATTCACTTCACCCTTGAACGATACGATGGTTCAAAACTTGACTCTTGCAATGATTTTCAATTTAAGTCAACTGGAAATACAAGTACAGTACAGTACAGTACGAGTGAAACGATCTTTTTTATCATGGAGAAATGGGCATATAAGTATTAACCGACCTTCAGTAACGTTCAATTTAATCGCATCTTTTGAACACAAATTAGACCCTGTAACTGTAATCAAAATGTTTTGATGGAGTTTTATGTTTTATGTAGTGTACAACATAATATTGTGTGCATGCATTAATAAAAACACAAAACAATCCAGATTATTTACAAATATATTTATAATAAAAAAAATAGCCCTCCAAATTAAGTTCTTTTAAGAAAAAATTATTTCTTCTTCTTTTGAATTTCAAAAGCGCCTGAAAATAGCCTCGTTGAAGCTAAGTTTGTACCGCCTGTTCCTAATTTTTGTTATTTTTATTAATTCTGTTCGCTGGGATAAAGAATTCTCAAAATTTAGAGTTCATCGAGAAATAGATTTTTAGTTAGATAAAAACTGGATCTTTGCCTACATTATTTGATTTTAAATAAGATTTGCGTAATATACTCCACGACTTAAAAAAAAATAATGAATATGGTCTCGCTCCTTAGCTCCACTAGGCTGTCAATCTTTTATCGGTTGTATTTTCATGCTAAAAATTATTAATGTTATAAGTATGTAGTTTGTATCTTGTATCTCAAAATTTTGCAGCGCACACTGCATTTTCATAGGCAGTTTCATCTTGAATTCAGTATTGGAAAAAAATATTTCATCTCATTTAGAACTAGGCGTAAAGAGCGGCTTTCCTATTTCTTAATTCCACGTGAGTACGGAAGAGATAAAACTACGCCTGCCTGTGGCTTGTTAAACATTTCAGAACCTAAATGTGCATAAGTGTTTTGTTACTTTCCAATATGCAAAATACACTGCTCGTCATCAGATTAGCACACCCCTTCGCATGAATAGTTTTAGGCTGATTTCCAACCAAACTAAAAGAGCTAAAATTTCAAAATTATAACTGTTAATAGTCTTTTTTTTAAATGAATTTAAAACACCTTAAGTGACTTTGCTTGACTTTTGCTCTTTCATATAAGCAAAGTCACTTAAGGTGTTTTAAATTCATTTTAAAATATATAAAAAAATCTTGAACTTTGCGGATCATAATTTTATCGTTTTTTATAAACAGTTTTCTTAAAGTTAATAGTCTATTCAATTCTGAGTTAATTAACACAAAAAAAATTGTGTTTACATTTTTTATTATTGATTTATAATTGTTTTTCGAAAAAGAACACACAAAATAGCCATTTAAAATTTGTCATCAGGATAGCACATGCAATTTCATTTTTGTCTATCTTCCACAATTAAAGACGTAGGACCCCTAATTTTTCGTGGTTGTTTGAGTAAGATATTAACTTTGATATTAATAAGGGAAAATCATTATCTGCGGAAGAGGGATCAAAATTTAAGGCTTACAAGGAGTCAAGGTGGTCAAAAAGTGAAATTTCGAAAAAAAATTCATAAAAGTCGATAAGTTGAATCCGAATTCGTGTGTAATAAGTAGCGTGAAGGAAAAAATAACAGAGGCGATAAAAATTGAGTATTTGTCAATCCCTATGAGAGAGTAATTTTGAGAAAAGCATCCAGTCCTCATGACTCGGTCGCAAGGATTAGGGCAAATTTTGATATTAAGGTGAGCCTATTGTTCAAATAGTGATACGAAAATGCTCCACATCTAAAGAAACTAAAACTAAAGGAAAATGCGCTTAAATTAAACTCGAGAGCACTTAACATGTAATAGAGAATGGCGCTATGTTGTCTTTTCGAATAAAAAGAAGTATCATCTCACAGTATCACTTGGCCCTCGAGACCATTACACAATCTGTCCGACAATGAATGCGATCCTAATGGTGTCCTTCCTAGCAAAGATCCTGGAAGTAGACATTATAACTGTGTTACTCTTCTAAAGTGAACTTCTTTTTATCCGAAAAGATAACATACCGCCATTCTTTGTTCCATGTCAAGTGTTCTCATGATTAATTTTAACGTATTTTCCTTCGGGGAAAGTTAAGTTGGAGTTTATTCTGTAGTTTTAGTTTCTTGAAAGGTGGAGTTTTTTTATCACTGTTTGAACAAAAGATAGGCTCGCCTTAATGACAAAATTTACCCTAATCCTTGTGAGCGAGTCATGAGGGCTAGATGTTTCTCTCAAAATAACTCTCTCATAAGGATTGCCATGTACTCAATTCTTATCGCCTCTATTAGTTTTACCTTAACGCTACTTATTACACACGAATTCGGATTCAACTTATCGAATTTTATTAATTTTTTCTCGAAATTTCATTTTTTGACCGCCTTGACTCCTTGTATGCCTTAAATTTTGGTCCCTCTTCCGCAGATAATAATTTTTAATTATTCATATTAAAGTCAATATCTTACTCAAACAACCACAAAAAATTGGGGGTCCTACGTCTTTAATTGTGGAAGATAGACAGAAAAGAATTTGCATGTGCTATCCTGATGACAAATTTTAAATGGCTATTTTGTGTGTTCTTTTTCGAAAAACAATTATAAAACAACATTAAAAAATGCAAACACAATACTTTTTGGGTTTGTTAACTCAGAATTGAATAGACTATTAACAGTTATAATTTTGAAATTTTAGCTCTTTTAGTTTGGTTGGAAATCAGCCGAAACTATTCATGCGAAGGGGTGTGCTAATCTGATGACAAGCACTGTATACACAATGTACATTGAATATGTTCAAGTCAAGTTACTTACTTAAGTCTTTCGTTTTTATTTTCCCATGATATACATAACACGTTTACGTCCTCGGCGGAAAATGTGTAGAGAATTAACTTTGATAACCCTGAATTATTTTTTTGGGATAATTTTAATATTTTTTTGCCATAAACTATGTGTAAATACCTCAAATAACAGTTATTTTTAGCTTTTTAATATTCATATCATTAAAGTTCTGGGAAATGAATATCCTTCTGGAAGGATTACAAGTGAATGAGATATCAAATGAAAGTTCAAAGAATAATATTTATTCAGGATAGATTGCTATGAGGAGCCATTTTTTTGGCTAAATCTATCCAGAAACTGGACTGTTAAGCCTGAATATGTTACTAAATCCGGAATTTTAGCTGGAATTGACTTTTTTCGGCCGGTTTTCTATGTTATGAAATTTAAAAAACTAATTTAGTATAGTGATTTTAGCTGAAAAAATGATGAAACCCAAACATCCAAAAAAAGAGCTGACTTTTGATGCCAAATAGTTCTATGGCCTGACCGCATTACGCAGTAAAAAGTTAGACTTATTTGCGCGTCACATTTGGGGGGAGGGGGTGGCAAAGGGGTGAAATTATGATTTTTCGCCAATATCTTGTTAACTGTAATATTTACAGCAAAATGTTCTGAGGACGATTTAAACTACACAAAATTTCCTTTCTAACGATATATTATATCATATACCTTCTCTTGGCAGATTATATACTAGACCTTAAAACATTTAGTGTAATTTAGATTTTTTGATAGTTACATTTGGCGCTCTAGCTTCTGAAGTAATTTAATTGGAGCCATGGTAATTGGGATAACTATTCCTAACAATATATAGCTGTCCCACACGGAGACTCAGGCTGCCCCGACAAAGCATTCCCCTATACTTCCTATTAACATTTAAAAAAAGACATGCCTGTAACTTTTCGCCGAATCACAGCAGGCGGGAAAAATTTTGGTAAAAATTAAGGCTAAGTCCCATTAGACCCTCCACCAAATATTACTTCGATGTGATTAAAACAACACTCCGACCATATAAAATATGTATATATATGATCAGCGTGACGAGCTGAGTCGATTGGACGATGTCCGTCTGTCCGTCTGTCTGTCTGTCTGTTGCGACGCGTTTTGCTTAGCCAGTTTAAAAGCTATGGAGCTGAAATTTTGCACACATGCTTCTTTTTGTTGCAGGCAGTTTGTATGTTTGAATCGCTACAATCCGACAAGGGGGTGGTGGGGCTGCCATACAAACCAACCCCCAAATTTAGGTTCTTCTTAGAAAAACTTTTTATTTATGCACCAATTTCAATCAAATTTCCTTCACAAATGTGTTTTAATTGGGAACAAACAATATATGTAAAAATCGACCAAATCGGACAATGGGGTCGTGGGGCTGCCATACACACCTAGTCCCCCAAATTATGTTCTTCTTAGAAAAACTTTTTTATTTTCCCATCGATTTCAATCAAGATTCGTACAAATGTGTTTCTAGTAATACCATAAAACATATGTAAAAATGGATCAAATCGGATCATGGGGCTGTCATAGAAACCTAGCTCCCCAAATTAAGTTCTTCTAAGAAATTTTTTTTATTTACAATTTCAACCAAATTTCACAGAAATGTGTTTCTATTGATGACACAAAACATATGTATAAATAGATGGAGTCGAACCATGTGGTCATGGGGCTACCATACAAACCTAGACCCCTAAATCAAATTTTTCTAAGAAAAACGTTTTTATTTGCACACCAATTTCAATGAAACCTCAGCAAATTATATTTCTATTGATGCCACATAACAAACGTGAAATCGGACTATGGGGTCGTGGGGCTGCCATACAAACTTGACCCCCAAAATTAGGTTCTTCTAAAAAATACTTTTTTATTTGGGCACAAATGTATTTTTAGTGATAGTACAAGACATATGCCAAAATTAATTATATCGGACCATGGGGTCATGGGGCTGGCATATAAACCCAACCCCCAAATTAGGTTCTTCGAAGAAAACCTTTTTGATTTGTCCACCAATCTGAGCCAAATATGTTTTAATTTATGCCACAAACATACGTAAAAATTGATTGGAAGGCCATAGGGCTACCCTACAACCCCCTTCCCCCTCTTTTTGGTTCTTATAAGAAACCCACGTCCCGCTTCGCCCAAAAAATTTTCGCCACGGCACTTATGAGAAAATTCAAAAGCATGGAAGCGGGGAGGACTGAACACTAGTCATAGGTAAGCCCGAAAAAACGTTTAGACCGAGGGGAGCAAAGGGTATCCAAATTTCGGCCGCGCCCGAAATTAGCCTCGGTCTCGTTTTTATACCCTTCGCTCATAGTGTGAAAGGGTATATTAACTTTGTCATGAAGTTTGTAACGCATTAAAGGAAGCATCTCCGACCATATAAAAGGTAATTATATATGATCAGCATGACTTGGGGAGTCGATTGGAGCATATCCGTCCGTCTGTCTGTCTGTCTGTTGCGACGCGTTTTACTCGCTGGGTATTGAAGCTAGCAAGCTGAAATTTTGCACACGTGCTTCTTATTGTTGCAGGCTGTTTGTATGTTGTATTCACCCAAATTGGATCACTGGGTCATGGGGCTGCCATACAAACCTAGCTCCCCAATTTAAGTTCTTCTAAGAAAAACTTTTTTATTTGTGTAGCAATTTCAACCAAATTTTACACAAATGTGTTTCGATAGATAGCACAAAATATATGCAAGAATGGATCAAATCGGACCATGGGATCATTGGGCTGCCATACAAACTTAACCCTCCAAATTAGGTTCTTCTAAGTAACATTTTTTTACACCAATTTCAATAAACCTTGAATTAATGTGTCTTTATCAAAGCAACTAAAAAGTTCAAAACGAATGGAATCGTACTGTGGTGTCATGCTCCGGCAACCCCAATAAAATCTTCCGAGTAAATATTTTTATTTGCCTACTTATTTCAACCAAGCCCAAAACTTTTATCAAGACGGAAGAAAAAGAATGAGGAGGGGGATTAAATACAAGTCATAGGTACGCCCGGAAAAACTTTTAGCCCAAGGAGAGCGAAGGGTATCCAAATTTCGGCCGCGCCCGAAATTAGCCTCGGCCCCCGGGGGTTGGCGAGCGTAGCGAGCAGGGGGCGAAGCCCCCTAGTTTTATTTTAAAATATATGATTCGAAAACGAGCACAGACTACACCAACCAGACTATATGATGCAGTTTGTTACTTGATGAGTGGGAAATATCAACCTTGTTCAGGGTTAAGTTAAGCATAATAGATCTTAAAATAGATTTTTTATTACATTGAAATTACCCTGCAACACGTACAACTCCAATCCTAGTTTCAGCTTTAAATTTAAGTGTGCTCTGACTTAAATCCTCCATGTCTAATAACGTTTGTTCTTAATTATTGAATTCAATATTGTTCATTATTGATTTAACATTGACACGTGGCAACCTCCTCTATTTTAACTCTGGGCGTACTTAAAGTAAGAATATTTTTTTTCTTTACATAAGAATAAAACCGCGTTTTTTACTTAAATTAAAGCGAAACAGAATTGTTTTAGGATTGTTAAGTTAATGTGAACATTCTTGATCACAGAACGTGTTTTTCCTCTAATTTCACCCTTCGAAAAGCGCCATTAGCTCTGATGATACTAAAATGAGTTAGCACCCTCTTTACAATCTATCAAATATAAATGAACCTGATTCCGAACCAACTTCTTCTTCTTCTTGTACATACCCATTTAATTTTTTCATCACTTAGTATAGGGCAAAATTATAATACCAATGCTTCAAATTCCAAATATGTATAACTCAATATGAACTTTTAAGAAACCGCCAAAGATTAGGGCATGAGCTAACGGTTCCCTAACCGACGTCAAACTTTTTTTTTCATCAAATCAAGAATACCACCCATTTACGAACTGGAACGTGTATCGTTGTAAACTCAAATCTTTTATAAATATTTACAATGAAAGCAAAATAGCAATCCATGTCGTCTAAAAACACGTTGACAACGAACTGTCCTAAGAATGGCGTGTTCATTGCTAGGTCAACTTTTATCTAATTTGAATATCCATATCAATTGACATCTCGGTTGTGTGTCTCTAACAAAAAATTTCAATGCAAACTTAAACTGAACTGTGTCAATTCTTCCAATCAATTATGTATTGGATGATGCTGACCATAAGGTTATGGTTCGTTGGGCTTAACAATCTGATCGGAATTCTAATATCAAATTCGCCATTCATCGGTCATAGCATATTCTTTACCACTTCACGATTTATTCATAGCCTTCTGCATCACGATAAGAAAAAATTATGAACCATCAATTATACAAATTTTGACGTAATGGGATCAACTGGCACTGGCATAAAAACACGATACTGAAATTATGGCCGAAATCTTCCATTTATGAGAAGAGCAATATTTTTTGACGTTGAGGTATCGATTTAATCGGGAACACGATAATGATGAGCATAATGGCGTGATACACAACCTAGTCTAAAATTTATATATTTGTATGTAAGTTAGACAGAAAATAAAAACATTCCTCTTTTTTTTTTTTTGATCATTTAAAGAAAAACGGTCACCAGTAGAATAGGCAACAAGTCTTTGAAATCAAAAGCGATGGACAAGATGGGTGTACATATATAAATTCGTTGTAGAGCCTGATCTCATTTGTTGCGGATAACAAAACGTATAAGAATAAGGCCACATAGTTTCATACATTTTTTTTATAAATCTGAGCTGTGTTCCCTTTCGTCCTTTTTTGTCTCTGAGTTCGATGAAGTAAGGATCCATTTAAATAGAAATTAAAATTAATTATAATTTAAATTGTTGTGTATTTTTCTCGTGTCGTATTATGAATGGACGGTGTGTCGATACTAAAATTGTACATAGAGAGCTAGTTATACGCGAATATGAAGCAAATGTACCAGACCCTCATTGGAAGGACTAAAAAATGGCCGGAAATTTTACAATAAAATCAAGAAACCAAGTGTTTTGAAATAGTCATACTTTTGGATTGGTATGGAAATGCCATAAGATAGTATCTATGACATTTTGCCAAAGACTGCTTTATGATAGTTCCCAAGATCTTGCCGCCAAACATAGACTCGAGAGATTTTTTTAAATATTCTTACATTGACTGATACTGATTTTTGTGTCAACCATAAACTATGTCACATTCCCTTTATCAACTTTTCGAGCACTCACGTTTTCTTTGCTTGAAGTGATTTCAATGAGCAAAAAAAACTCATTCTACAGGTACTTGAATTCGTCCTAATTAAGTGTAGACTTCTTATATTCGTCGATATTCAGATAGCATTGGACAATTTTTGCTTTGATATCCAGTCACCGAATGGCATTTCTATATCTCAAATGTTTTTCTTCGCGTACAGAGTCAGGAGCTTAACGACAAACACGTCCAATATGAAAGAAAGAAATGAAAACGAGATGCAATCAAGATCTTAAATCTCAAGAAAAATATAAGAAAAAAAATCAACAACGACAGCATACCCAACAAATTCAAGCAAGCGTGGATCAACAAGCATGACAAAAAGCCACAAGCGTGCAAATGAATGGTTTACCAGTCGTAGTATATGAACAAGAACTGCATGGTGAGCATGAAACTTGCGCGCGGATGGAATGGGGCGCGAAGAAAGGAAAAACGAGAAATGCAAAAGAAAGCCGCTCAGAAGTGTGTCAGTGACCTACTTGGCCATCTTGAGAAGCTTATAAGTTATGCTGGTGGTTTGGTTTCTTGCGTGATTTTTTTCTTTTAATAATGTTTCTTGTTGTTGTGCTCGAGTACAACCGGCTTGGTTGTGTCTATTTCTGAGCTACTTTTCGACTCACACAAGATGCATAAACCATTCAGAATTGTTTTGGTGTGTTGTTTTTTTTTATATATGGAATTATACTGTTGTGTATATACCGAAGTGGTCCTCCCATTTCTGCACATTCACGCACTCAATCAAGTGACCGCTTTCACTCCCCATCCCTATTCAATTCAACCGTCTAGCTAAAGTCCACGCTACATCAATTCGCTGCTACGGTGTTGCGAGCACCCGCTGAGTTTGATAGCTTTTAAGTTTTTTTTTTTGTAAATATATTTGAACATAATAATTTTCCTTCAGAAATTCTGTCAAATAGAGAAATAATCACATCTTAAGACAGTGTACTTTGACACTTACATATAATTTGGCAAAGCATCATCCAGCGCTTGTCATCCACGTCGGGAATTAAGAAAGCATAACTCGTCTTATTCAGTCGACGAATGGTAAATTAGCAAGACACCATTCAATGACATCCACAAGTGATTGTGTTCGTTTGCCTCTTTTTTATTTCTTAATTAGTAGGTATGATTGGTGGTCAAGTGAAAGCAAATTTTCCCAAGAATTGTTCTATTCAAGTCTCGGGATGTATCATATTACTATTCGTCATACGATGAATAGTGAAACCAAAATAACTGTAAATGTCTAACACATGTCTAAAAATTTCGCATATGATTGAAATTGTATGTTGTCATCACTTACGGCTTTAAATAAAATGTTTTTGTGGATATAGTCGCATACCTTCTAAATATAAATAAAGTTACCCGTTTAAATCTTTCGTTTTGTACTGCACTGCAACGCAAGATTTAAGCGGGAAACGTGGCGTTTTGTATTTTTTGGCTCTAAAGGGTGGTACAACGTTAATGCACGAAGCTAGATGTTAATAAAACAAAAAGTGTTTAGAGAATTATCGAATTTTTTTTTATTATGATAGAATTAGGGATCTATGAAAATTTGTGCAACAAAATATCGGCCAAATGCTCGCCATTGCTACCGTGGCATACTTACATATATCCGATGGTTCATATTTTTAATGACTCTCAGGCCCGTATTTATGAACATACCTTAACTCAAGGAGACCTTGAGTCAAGGATGCTGATATTCAAAAAATAAAATGTAATTTCCCATACTTTTTCATAGAAATCGTTTATATTCAGGAGTCAATGCATCCTTGATTTAAGGCGAAACTCAAGGAGACCCTAAGTAATCAATAGACTTGAAATAAATATTTCAAGGTAGGTGGGTAGCTACCTTGACTTCAAGTGAGATTGACTATAGAAAATTTCAAGGCCTTCTTGAGTTTTTCCTTAAATCAACGATGCATTGACTCCTGAATATAGACGATTTCTATGAAAAAGTATGGGAAATGACATTTAATTTTTTGAATTTCGGCATCCTTGACTCAAGGTCTCCTCAAGTAAAGGTATGTTCATAAATACGGGCCTGAGGCATAATTGAGGTTGAATATGATTAATGTGCTGAATTATCTCATCCCTTAGCTTTTGAATTGTTTTTGGCTTATTGACGTACACTTTTTATACCCTTCGCTCGTAGAGTCAACGAAGGGTATATTAACTTTGTCATGATGTTTGTAACGCATTGAAGGAAGCATCTCCGACCATATTAAAAGTAACATATATGATCAGCATGACGAGACGAATCGATTGGGCGATGTCCGTCTGTCTGTCTGTCTGTCCGTCTGTTGCAGTGCGTTTTTCTCGGCCAGTATAAAAGCTACGGAGCTGGAATTTTGCACACGTGCTTCTTATTGTTGCAGGCTGTTTGTATGTTTGATTTACCCAAATTGGATCATTGGGTCATGGGGCTGCCATACAAACCTAGCTCCCCAATTTGAGTTCTTCTAAGAAAAACTTTTTTATTTGTGTACCAATTTCAACCAAATTTCACACAAATGTGTTTCTATAGATAACACAAAATATATGCAAGAATGGATCAAATCGAACCATGGAGTCATGGGGCTGCCATACAAACTTAACCCCCCAAATTAGGTTCTTCTAAGAAAAACTTTTTTATTTGTGCACCAGTTTCAACCAAATTTCAGACAAATGTATTTCTATTGATGACACAAAACATATGTAAGATTGAATTAAATCGGACCATGGGGTCATGGGGCTGCCATACAAACCAAACTCCCCCTATTGGTTCATCTAAGAAACATTTTTTTACACCAATTTCACAAAACCTTGAATTAATGTGTCTTTATCAAAGCAACTAAAAAGTTCAAAACGAATGGAATCGTACTGTGGGGTCATGCTCCGGCAACCCCAATAAAATCTTCCGAGTAAATATTTTTATTTGCCCACTTATTTCAACCAAGCCCAAAACTTTTGTCAAGACGGAAGAAAAAGAATGAGGAGGGGGATTAAATACAAGTCATAGGTACGCCCGAAAAAACTTTTAGCCCAAGCGAAGGGTATCCAAATTTCGGCCGCGCCCGAAATTAGCCTCGGCCCCGGGGGTTGGCGAGCGAAGCGAGCAGGGGGCGAAGCCCCCTAGTTCTTTTAAATATCCCCAGAGAAAGAAGTTCAACGGTGTCAAATCCCATGATCGTGGCGGCCAATTAAAATCGCAAAGACGAGAGATAACACGGCCATTGAATTTCTCGTGCAAAAGAGCCATTGTTTCGTTGGCTGTGTGGCAAGTGGCCCATCCTGTTGGAACCACATATTCTTCAGGTCCATATCCTCGATTTCTGGCCACGAAAAGTCCGTTATGTGGACACATTTGGTCGATTATGCTGACCAAAAAAATCACGAAGTGCTCGAAAAGCATTTTGATTTGAACGTCCATTTTTGTAAAAGGCTTCAATGACCTTAACGCGCTGATCAATTGTGTAGCAATTACACTTGTTTGCAAATTAATAATATTTGACATTTCGTACTTTTGAGTCCCGACATTGATCACTTATAACTAGAGGTTGTAACGGTACCTTCGTCAGAACAAAATTGGGTCTCGGGAACGAAACCCTCTGTAGGAACATTATTTATTATGCTTTTCAAAGTGTAATGAGATAAATGAAATGTGGCCGGCACCAATTATAGAGGTCAATGCTGAGCTGCTTTAGCTTTTTTATATAAAAATTAAAGAAAGATTGATGAACTCAATTGTTATATGTATAAATGAACGAGTTGATTAAACTACGACGTAGCTTTTTAATTAATTAATTAATTAACGTTAAAATAAGAATGTAAAGAGCCAAATAACTCTTAGCAAAGTTATTTTAAGGACGGCATTCCTAAGTTTTAAAGCACTGTAACGTCAAAATAATGTTTGAAAAGAGATGTTTTAAGCGTGTTTTCGATTGATGGGACTCCCTTTCTCTCTCATCATCATGATCAATGTGGCACGATAGCCCGACGTCGGGCCTCGTTGACCTCCAATTCTCGCGGCTACGTGACCTTGTCCTCCAGTTTCGGAAGCCCAGCAGCTGGTGGGCGTCTTCACCTACGGAGTTCTCCCAGCGAGCTCTCGGTCGTCCACGCAACCTCGCTCCGTCTATTCGTTGTGCGTTCATCACTTTCTTTGGCATGCGATTATGGCCCATCCGTTGTACATGTCCCGCCCATTGCAAACGTTGAAGCATCACGATTTTCGATACTTCCAGCTCATCGTATCTGTGTGTATCTGTCTGTCTATCCCTTGATAAGTTACAACCCAGAAGTTGAAGTTGCAGTTGTCTGCATACTCGATATTAAGGTTCCCCACTGTGATGCTTGAATTTGCTGGCGTCCTTGTTTTCGATTGCATCATGGCCTTTGTTTTGCTTTCATTAATATGTAGTCCGACTTCCATTGCGGCGTTACTGAGGTTATGCAGAAGGCTTTTTGCATCACCCAATCTTCGAGACATGGTGTTGTTATCGTCGGCGTATGCTACTACTACTAATTGAGTCGACTTGATGAGTAGCGTTCCGCTGCTGTCCATATTCATGGCTAGGATTACATACTCCAAAGCAAGGTTGAAGAGCGTCTTCGCCAGTTCAACGCCCTGCTTGAGTCCAGTACGAGTTTCAAATAGGTCAGTGAGTCGGTACTGCACTCTGACCTGCGAGACGATATTAGTCATCGTCACCCTTGTGAGTCGCACTAGCTTTGCCTGTATGCCAAAATGCAGCAAAATGTTGTGCAGTGCACTTCGATCGATACTGTCGTATGCCTGCCTGAAGTGAACAAAGATTTGGTATACGTCGATGTTATATTCCCAGCACTTTTGGAGTAGTAGCTTCACTGTTAGAAGCTGATCGGTCGTTGAACGACCAGGTCAGAAGCCGCCTTGATACTCGCCAATGATTCGTTCTGCGTACGGATTAATTCTCCTTTCAAGAATTTTCGATAAAATCTTATAGGCCTACAAACTAATGATATGCCCCTGTAAATCTCACACTTCAGCTTGTCACCCTTTTTGTGGATTGGGCAGATTTTGCTTTTGCGCCAATCTTCGGGGATTACCTCGTCGTTCCATATTTTCAGCAGTAGCACATGTATAGCGTTGGTCAGGCACGTTCCACCATGCTTCAGCGGTTCTGCTGGGATCTCGTCAGCGCCGGGCGCTTTATTACTTTGAAGCGACTATATGGCAACACTCACCTCCTCTACTATTGTGGGTAGAACGGGAGGGCTTGGTTCGGCTAACTGCTCAAGAGCTGGCTACGCAGCCGCCATGGCATCATCGATCAAATTGTCAACCTCGAAGATCTTGACAGGGTTGATTCTCGTTAGGTGCACCGAAGAGATTCTGCACCTGTAGGTCGCCTTCACCAAATAGTGATCAGAGTCGCAGTTGTAACGTGGCCCATGAGCTGCTTACTCACGATGAATGCTACTCCAAACTCCTTGTTGCCATCCTCTTTTCCACCCGTAAAAATAGTATGCGAATTGAGGTCGTTAATCTCGCTTTTGAGCTATTTAGTTTCCTCATTGGTTTTAATAAGATGACGTATATACGAAATTTTCACCAATTCAAAAATAGTGAGTATCTGAAGATTTTATGATACATATTTTTTTTCGTAGCGGGCATCCTGTGCGCTATTACCTATTTTCGCCTTGACGGTGATTTATGGGACACCTTGTGTTGTTAGCCTATTTCAGTTTTCGTTTAACCCTTCTGTCGGCACCTACATATTCTATACCCAATAGATCTGGCTGGACTTACTGAGAAATAAAATTTATTTTTAAGAAAAGGTGAAATTTTTATACGTAGAGTCATTCAGACAATTCTAAACTAGTACTTTAAAACAATAAATGCATTTATATAATTTTTGTAGATATACTGGGAATGTTTTTAACAAAGACTAATTTTGTGGTGGTATTAGTAGGAACATGTTTTCCCCATAATTTATTATACCCTTCACTCGTAGAGTAAAGGGTATATTAACTTTGTCATGAAGTTTGTAACGCATTGATGGAAGCATCTCCGACCATATAAAATATGTATATATATGATCAGCATGATGAGCTGAGTCGATTGGGCGATGTCCGTCTGTCTGTCTGTCCGTCTGTCCGTCTGTTGCTACGCGTTTTACTCGGCCAGTTTAAAAGCTATCGAGCTGAAATTTTGCACACATGCTTCTTTTTATTGCAGGCAGTTTGGCATACAAACCCAACCCCCCCAAATTGAGTTTTTCTAAGAAAACTTTTTGATTTGTGCACCAATTTCAATCAAACCTCATAAAAGTGCATTTTAATTGATGCCACAAAGCATATGTAAAAATGAATGGAATCGGACAATGGGGTCATAAGGCTGTTATACAAACCCAACCCCCCAAATTGAGTTCTTCTACGAAAAACTTTTTTATTTGTTCGTCACTTTCAACCAAAACTCTTAAAAGTGCATCTCTATTGATGCCATAAGATATGTGTAAAAATTAATGGAATCGGTCTATGGGGTCATGAGGCTACCATACAAACCCAACCCCCCATTTTAGATCTTCTAAGAAACATTTTTTCCACACCAATTTCAAAAAACTTAATGCGTCCTTGTCAAAAAATAAAAAAATTAAAACGAATGGAATCATACTATGGGATCATGCTCCCGAATCCCCCCAATAAAGTTTTCTGAGTAAATATTTTTATTTTCCCACTTAACAAAAAACACACAAATTTTGTTTTATCGACGCCACAGAAGGAAAAGAATGGGGAAGGATTGAACTCAAGTCATTATGTTCGCCCAAAAAAACTTTTAGCCCGAGGAGAGTGAAGAGTATTCAAATTTCGGCCGCGCCCGAAATTAGCCTCGGTCTCGTTTACTTTTTTCTATTGTATTTTCATGGCGTATATCTTAAAGAAAGTTTGATCGCAATGTTCAATTCCAATATCTTCGGGAAAGATTTAACATTCTTTTGGTAGATTTTACCCCGATATTGTCGTGCTCTGTGGCCGTGATCGTTCAGTCGCCACTCTGTGAAATAGACACTCATAGAGAAATGAGTTTCCAAACTCGGCACGACTCGTCGCAAGTTTATTATTCAGAAGAAGATGATTAGAAATGTTCTTATCGTAGAATAATAAACTAACAATGCGACTAGGAAGTGGTATGGCTGACAACCATATCACACTCCGAATTCAGTTGTCTTTGTAACGTTGATGACAGCACACGGTAGTAATCAATGCACCAGGCTCCACTAGGTGTTACGGTAATCAAGAGAGATTAGTGTGCAGATTTAGTAAAATAGGTGGAATGAAATAGGGAATTTTCAAGCGCAAAAATCACTTCATTGTAAATTTTTCGTGAATTTATTGATAAAGTCTATTAAGAACTACGTTCTCATTTAATTCACACTTAGTCCTTAATATTAGAAAAGAAATAACACTCGTTTGACTTTCCTAGAAACAAATTTCAGTTGAAGAGGTGATGTTATAAAACATGATAAAATTAGGTAGGCCTGTAGGTCTGGCCAGTCCTGTTGGGAATCAAAAAGCACTATAAATTGAATTTCGACAAAAACATGATCAAAACTTTAAAAGATATTTTCAAATTTTTGCAAAAAGCTTCCAAATATATTATTTTAGGATATCATGAAATATGAAGTCGCTGCGATTTCATCTTATGTACTTTTTTTACCGAAATATAGTGCCACAAAGGTCTGGCCAGACTTTGTTACTACATAAACTTGCATTTTTGTGCCATCTCACGGAACGGCTCCCATTTGGTCTCCATAAAGCCTGAAAAACGTTAAAATTTAAATGAAATATTATGGGCTAGGGTTAACTTCAAGCTTGGTCCTTCCATAGATAAGTTTTTGTATGCTACAATAGAAATCATATTGGTTTCTATATTGGAAATAACTCTGTGCTACTGAAGTAACTCCATCCTTCTTATCCGTTTGCATGAAGCGGGGCATGACACAAATCCTAAGGATTGCAATTGATATAACTTATCGAGGTTGGTACCTATACACTTTATTGCAGGGTAGGCAAAAACATTTTTATCGAATTGAAATAATCATAATTTTTTTTAATCAGACATTATTCTTCTGAGATTTTTTGAGACGGTGACCTAATTTGATCGATATCGGAACGTTGGGGATCAGAAAAGTGCGAGAACGATCGCCTTTCGGAGAATGGTGACATGAATTCGCCATCCCCTGATATAAGGGTCCCTGATTTTTCTCTTCATTTGGGCTACCTTGAAGTCACGGGTATATCAAAAAGTCACTGGCTCTTCGGGAGATTAAAAGTGCAACAAACGAGCAGATATTGGCGGAAAGCATAAAGCACAACTTAAAATAGTGATACAAGCTGTTAAAAAAAAAATTTATTTGTTCAAATTCGGCAAATGTATACGTATATGTAGATAAGGTTTTTTGTTATGGTCAAAATTTGAAAAATTAAACCCTAATTTCCTTAAATACTGAATGTCCCATATTAATTTTATATATTATTCCATTATGCTACCAAATACGTGATGAGCCAACTATCAAGACCTAAACCCTTTTTTTCATATGCACTTTCTTGCTTAAACTCTATAATAAGATAATTCTTGATTCTTTTAAACGGTTAAATTTAAATCAAGTGCTGTTGATGGTGATATAGCTTAAAACATTTTATTTATCAAACAAATCAAGAAAAATTTGCTTTTATTGCATTCCATTATTTATTCCGCTCTAATTGTTACTTGTATTATTCTACAATGCTAATTTTCCTTAACAATTTGATTGATACGATCTTTGACCTAATATGCCTTATGAAGAATAAAATGTATGAGGTTCAAGTACATAACTCAAGACCTGTTTTTAGCTACGTACACAATCCTCAAATATGCGCTTGCTCATAATTTGAAGAATCACATTTATCAAGAATGTATAATGTATGTATCTGGATATAAATTTGCCTTGCAGGTGTCTGATTAGTGATTAGCTCTAAGAAGTTTTTGAAATTAGTGCAAATGTGAGCAATTATGTCTCGGCGGGTGTTTGACATACATAATCGTAGAGCACATACCCTCATGTGGTGTCGGTTATAGATCGAACGGGATAGAGTGATTTACATTTAACATTATGGGTGATGAGGATAGCGGAAGATTTTTTTTCTCAATAAAAGAAAAAAGAACAAATTGAATTTGATAACAAACTATTCGTTCTTACAAAGAAGCATTTTGGCTTTTAGAATGGAAGAATTTGAAACTGCTTTAAGTGGTATTAGCCTTCAGGCTTTATGCCTTCATGGAAGGAACTATGCAACGAACATAAGTTAATTATTTATTCAATTTTAACCGATTTGCACTAATCGATAGCGCGAACATGTTCATCCGGCATAAATATCCATTTCGTGCTTCTAATAAGCATTATGTTGGATAAATGCAACTTGCGAAACATATCCTCAACGGGGCGTTAGATTCGCGCAATATGCGTTCATTAATCACCACCAACTCGGTAGCTTTATAACAATTTTAATAACACTATCAACATTTTGCATGCACTAAAAACAATTGTTTTCGTAACGTGTGCACTCGTACGTACAGCACTTGTGGTAGCAAATAATGCATTTTTGCTGCAACTCAATGATGATGATGGTATAACAAAGTACAAAATGTTCATGTTCATATATATATGTACATGAACGAGTACATATAAACATAGCATAACTCCTTGTTATTATCTTTCTTTGATATTTTAAAAAAGGGCCCAATATTTTCTGACTTTGGCTTCTGGCTTGAGTCTTTCGTTATTGAGATGCATACTGCTATACATATAAATAAATTCTACTGAAAGTTGTAAATTTCTCAGCTGGTAATTCACTATATGAGATTTTAAAACATTATAATATGTCGGAAACCGGAGATTTGCTATATTCTGAACGTAATTCTAAATATTGCAACTGCCTTCAATCGTTCTTATATTGAGCTATGTAGTAAGATTACCTTAAAGATTTAAGTTTCAACATATTTCTATGAAATTGTTTGTTTTTACAAGCAAACGACCTAAAAGGGAAGCGATAATTAGGTTGCTGTAACGCGAGCTGGAAAATAGCCAAATAGTTGTTGGCCTTCTTTATTTTCGTATATAAGACATTATTACGACAACCATGCACATTTCCAAAAAGCGGTTCATTATTTACGCTCAATTAATAACTAGTGCAGAAGTTCAAAGTTGAAATCTAGAATTTTCAACAAAAGTAGATAGATACTTCTTCGACTCTCAACGTAAATATAGGCACATATGTTTAAAGTTAGGACACTAAAATACATATTCTTTTTCGGTACAGATAAGGAAAAAACTACTAGTAGTTTGTAGTTTCGAGAAATAAAAAGAGAGGGGGGAAGAAGAAACGTAATGCTCGAAATTTCAGAAAAATAAAAGAAAGTTAAAAAATGCCCATCTTGTTCCAATTTTTTATGTACTGTACTGTAATTCTAATATTTCTTATTTTTTTCTGTAACGCCAGTAAAAAAAAACATTTTAGCCAATGCACAATCACGAGTTTCTTCTCACTGTTGCACCAAGGAATTTTTAAAGCTAGGTAATATTCTCCGTATTTTCTAAGATTTTCATGAATATTCCTATGATACTTATGTATACTGAAAAGTAATCTATAGCCAATTCGTAGTTTCTGAACTTTTTAAATGCCCAAAAAATGCGTACCCTCCGCAAGGATGGTCTGTCCATTTCAACTTTTCAATAGTCCGGATTCCAAGATGCCCATGCGAAAGGCCAAATGACCCTATTAATACCTGACCCCAAAAGGAGCTCTTTTCGGTCAGAAGTGCAAATAAACCGTTTTTCGGAGTGGGGCATGGGCGCAGCCAGGGGGGGAGCAGGGAGGGGCAGAAGCCCCCTGGCCGATGATTATGGTAAAAAAATCCTTACCAATGTAGTAAAAACATCACTGCACTATACACTTGAAGGCGTAAAAATGCGAGTTTGATTCCAGGCACTATACGTAAAATTTTCTGCTGCTGAGACTGTAGTCTAGAAAACTACCCAGATGTTTTCTATGCCGCTCCATATACTGCCGCGGAATGCAAGATCGTGATAGTTTCCGACAAGGTGGCAAGGACAAATGGACAGCAGCAGGTGGCCACTCGTAACTGACAGGGGTGCGTAGGCTGCGTCACAATACATACGTTTCACTCGTGTAGTTTTCAGGCCCTTGATATCCAGAACAGGGATACCTACGTGTGAGTATCACGAATCGATAACATAAGTAGATCAGAAATCTTTCCCCTTAGGGAACCTCTTTTTTGTTTTGTGAGGATCCCATCTTTTGATGAGTTTGCATGGTTTCTGAGCTGCAGAATACACTTTTAACTGTCACATGAAGTCGCTCCAGAAGGTAGTGGAGTTTATCAAAAAATCAGAATCACCGGTGAATGTGACAGTCCATCATTAGACCAAGGTCACAGATGTGCAACTGACATCCAATTTCCAAGATTTTAGCTGCTTTTTTGTTGAGGTGTTGAGATCAACAGCACGCTCAGCAGTGTTATTTATCCCCATAAATGGGTATTCGTTGACGATGAGTCTCGAGCCCATGACTCTGTGCACCGAAGGTGCGCACAGTAACCACTACACCAGCCAGACTATTTTAAAATTTGATTGTTGGGTTACTTTTCTTATTCACTATCCAGCTTTGTTTGGTGTTAAACTCGTTTTATTTTCCTTTTTCACAACGTTTCGCCTTTATTGGCATCTTTAGGTCTAAAATTGATATGATTATAGTACATGGGTCAATATTACATGTTGTTACTTACATTCTATTGATTCCAATTATATTACATACATTTATTCCTTGGGGACTAGACGATGATACATTATGGGTACAGATAAATAAATTAGATGACGAGTGGAATTAGACATTGGACAATACATTACGCGTTAAAACTTAAAATTATTATCACAGTTGTTTGTTCTCCGTTGTCAGTTTATTTGCCCGTCTTCTTCTTGTTTTGGGCAGCTGTCAGGTAGTTAGTTCGGAAGTAACTTATTGTATTTGTAAACTATGTTCTCCAATTCCGTTTTGGTGTTAAAGCTATTTTTGAAATATTTGTTGATGTAAATTGCCTCTTTTGTTAGTAATTTGTGTTTGTTGTTGTCTTTGTCCAATATTCTAGTGTTGTCGAAGTCCATGTTGTGATGGTGATTGAGTTGGTGTGATACTAGTCTATTGTTGGGGTTGTTGTACATCCTGCTCCTGCTTTTGTGTTCGGATATCCTCGTGTGCAATGTGTCTAGTTGTTGATCCAATGTATACCTTATTTTGATTGTTGGAGGTGCATGTGTCACAGTTTATTCGGTATACGATATTGCTCTGTTTCATGGTAGTTAGTTTGGTTTTGGTATTAGAGAATACTTCGTTTTGTAGTTTGTTGCTGGGTTTTGCTGTGGTGATGATCTTCGTGGTGTTGTTATCACTATCCTCTATTTCTTTTGGTAAAGTTTTTATGATCCTTTCTGTGAGTTTGGGGATGTATGTTATATTGGTGTATCTTTTCCTTAGTGGTGCTACAGGGGTTGGTTGGGTGTTGGTGTTGTGTTTGTTCTGTTCCTGAATGATTTTATGTTTGTTTTTGTTGATGAGTTTGTTTATTATTTTTGGTGGATAATTGTGACTTTTTAGGATTGTTTTTATTTCACTTATTTGTGACCCCCAAAATACTTTGTCGCTGAGTTTTAACCTTCTGTATATATAGTTATTAATTATGTTATTTTTCATGTGGTTTGGGTGATTTGATTCGTTGTTGATGATATTATGTGATGCGGTTAGTTTCTTATTCCATTTTGTTATTATTTTATTGTCCCGCCTTAACAGTGTTATGTCCAGGTAGTTTATGGTCCCTAAATCTTCTTTTTCCATTGTGAATTCTATTTCATTCTGGAAACAATTGAGTGTGTTCGAGATGCTTTCTACTTTGTTCTTGTTTATGATGGCCAAAATGTCGTCAACATTTACCTTGATCAGCTTGATGTCGTCGAATTTAACGAGTTTAACACCAAACAAAGCTGGATAGTGAATAAGAAAAGAAACCCAACAATCAACAACATAAAACCAGTGAAGAATCATACACAAAAATTACCTATTCTAAAATTTGCCTAACAATATTTTCGTGACCGACAATTTAAACTTCTGAGAAAATCATGTCAAAAAATTTCGGTCTTGCCCCCTCCCCTCCCTGACCGAAGTCCTGGCTACGGCCATCCATGGTACGCTAACTCAACATCCTTATAAGAAATTATGAACGAAAATGTGAGGTCAATTGCGTGTGATTTGTGCCCACTACACAATTTTCAGGGGTACCTCAAGTGTCCCGTTTAAAAGCAAAAATTTAAATTTATTTTTTTTTTCGATTATTCATCACCATAACTAAAACAGGTAGGTATACCTAGATACAAACCTTGAATCCTGAAAGATTCCAAATTCCATCATGCATAGGTATAAAAACAATCGATTTCAATTTTCAACAATAATTTTTATTTTTCTGTAAATTGTTCAAAACTAAACATCTGTTTAATATCTTAACGTCATCGTTATCATGTTCATTTTATTTGTTTATATCTATATATATACTTACAAATCAAGCAAACTCAAAAAATACATAAATTAACTACAGTCGAAAAAATTAACGAATTCACTTAAGCATAATCAAAACACTTTGTCAAAGTATTTTTTGTTTATAAAATATTATTAACTAGACGAAAATTCAACAAAATTACATACACACATTAAATCTTATATAAACATTAAAAATTAATATATATTATACAATTTATGTATACAAAATCAAATCATTCAATTAAAAAAGGAATGAAAGATAGACATTAAATTAAAATTAATCAATGAAATTTCATTTTGTTTGTTCTATTTACACGACTCGGAGAAAAAAATATATAATTGCACGTTTCTAAATTTAGGACAAATCCGATTGTCAAACTAAGTTTTTTGTCTATAAGTTAAATTCCTAGCAATCAGTTAAATCAATTATACGAAATCAATTTGTTAAGAAAGGATTAATTTTAAATTATGTATAAAATAATTAAATAATTTTGAATTTTCGTTGTGATTTTTGTTCGTCGAATGTTTCATGAATATGTTTTTGTTTGTCGTTTTCAAATTGATGAGGAAAAATAGTAGAATCATGTACACATACATGTTGTCAAATAAAATATGTTCAATTAAAACAGTACAATAAATAAGTATATAAATTAAGTTTTAAATTAAACTGGAAGACTTAGAGATAGAGACAAATAGTGTTTGTTAAGAGTATAAACATGTATTTATTATATAGTTTCCCTACTGTTGAAGTTAGTAAGATCTAAGGCAGTTTTTTGTCTGGTTGTCTCAAGTATTCTATGTGAC
Organism: Microchrysa polita; assembly: GCA_949715475.1. Classification (NCBI taxonomy): domain Eukaryota; kingdom Metazoa; phylum Arthropoda; class Insecta; order Diptera; family Stratiomyidae; genus Microchrysa; species Microchrysa polita. Next base: position 48,804,698 of record OX454420.1, read on the forward strand.
AAGAATAACTTGTTAATGTTATGTACAAAGCGCAACATGGAAGAGATTGGAATAAAGTCGGGAAGAATGTGCCGAATTTTTACGGAATTCTGAAATAGTATAGTCTATTGGACAAAGACTTCAGATTTCCGCTAATTCAAACACTACACGGCCTCTACATTTTATTATACATCATACTACTATTTCTTAACTCTTTTGAATTGAGGTACCTTTCTTATAGCACGTTGCATCTGACCAATGAACAGATGCAAAAAGACAATTGGACTAATTGTTGTTATTTGATTGGTTCTACCGAGCGTTTGAGTTAAACTCAATAATAAATCACATAATTTGACATTTTGTCAACATTCTCCAAGTGGTACATTCTGAACTCGAGGTACACAGCACCGATGCACCGAAGGAATCACAGATTGTGCCACAGTTGGAGAACAGAGGGCTACCGACGTCTATAGTTCGATCGGTGCTCGTTATTGACGGAGGATCCTCGGGACGGATTTTCTGGCAATAACTTCAGCATCGACCGAACGTAGCAAGTTCGTCAGTTGCTTCGCTGTAGAATCAACCAAGAACAACAATATACGGCGATAATGTTGATACGATTAAAACAAGTGTTTGGAGTACACCAAAACTGATGCATCGAGTGACGAAGTTAGTGAATTTGACGAGAGTGTTTTTTAGGAAAACATCCAAAGTCTGCAACCACTAACAGCATCACTGCACCAATATTTGGATCAAACAAAACGGACAAGTATCAAATGCATGATCGTCAATCGCGCCCAATTCTCTTATGTATCTGTTGATGTTTCAGCAAGTGTGCTTTTTGACGGAATGCTTTCGAACAAACGTCACAACGAAATGGTTTTTCACCAGTATGAGTCCTTAGATGTACTTTTATATTGCTCTTATTTAGAAAACCACGATTGCAAATATTACACCTATGCACTGGTTTCTCTTTGCCTAGAAGATTGCTCAAATCGTTTGCAGCATTGAAATTGACGGCCGTCGGCGACATTGAGTTCGTCACGTTGACCTGAGTTGCCTGTTGAAGCTGCTGTTGCTGCGACCCGACAGACTTCTTCTGTGATCGGGAACGTTTGTTTTTGGTCGCTGACGGTGTCACAGTCGTTGTATGCGGATAGTTACCCATCAATTCAGGACTACATAGGCCATCGGGTTTCATGCCCGACATGGATACCTGATAGTGATGCGAGTTGGTTAAGTACCGGCCGTTAATCATAATGTTGTCCGTTGTTGATACAACGGAACCGGGAGGACTAGTTGACGTTGAACTTAATTCGCCGCAGAACGACGTGGAACTGGGCGTTTCACCCTTAATCGGAGGACCATTCTGCAGTCGGTTCTGCAAAAGCGGCATATAGCCATGTGTCAAGAGACTTTGCAGTGTTGAACTGTTCGTATGGGCAGGTGAATGTGGAAGGATAAATTCGTTGATAGCATCTTGCTGGGACACTATCAGCTTGCCGTCTTGCTGGATACAGTTGCCATCAATCCACGCATCGAGATCCATCCAAGAATCCCTTGTATCGTTACCATCGTCATTATCTATCTGATTCGGCACTGTGGTGTCTGCTATCGCTGATCCGATAATCGCCGCGATATCTTCAATCGAGCTCATATCCACATATTCATTGAGCTCTTTAGAATCGGCCAGGATACGAACCGCCGATATTGAATCGGCCCCTTGTCCCAGCATACAACTATCGGCTACTGAGTAAAGCTTACTTTCTAGGGCACTATCTGAGAACAATTTGACATCTTGAAGACAAGCATCGGCTCCGTCGGAACTCAGGACTGAATCCGCTAGACAAGTTGACGAGGAGACAATATTGTGATCGGTCGTTCCCTGATGATGCTGTTGCTGCTGCGAGTGTTGCGTCGTGGATTGGGAATTGTGATATGAATTTGTCGTGTAGTTGTTATTGTTCTCCTCGGGCAGTCTTTGTGCAATTGCATGATAATGATGTCCGGAAATGCCGTTTATCGACAAATGTCCGGTGTAGCCGGTGAAGGGTGGCAATGGTTTCAAATCCGCCAGACTTGACGGTAACGATGACGTGCTCAACAATAAATTGTCCAACACATCCATCGAATTTTTTTGCTCCGAATCGCTGGGCAATGAGTCCAAATCATGTTCTAGCTTATAGCCTTCGAGCAGATATTGATCCTGAATGCCATTCGTGCTCTGATTCCAGCACGGGCTCATCAGTAAGCTTTCAACTTCTGATTCGTTTTGTGAGCTCATTGTTGCCGTTGACCCGCAAAACTTCATTTTCTAATAAGCACAACGAATAGAAGGGTAAATGGGTCGATTGGCGAATTTAGGTTTTACGTTAAATTGGTAAATGCAACTAAAGTAGTTTAGAATTTTCACGATAAATTTGATTAGGTATTTTGGGTTGACAATATTCGTGTCAGGCAAGGAAAAATTTTGGGCGACTTTTTCTCATTGTAAAAACAGCAAACGTTGGTGACATTTTCGGACCTGTAACGAGGAAAGAAGAAAAATATAAAAACATACGAACAGAATGTGTAACGCAATTTTAATAATTTTTTTTTATTAAATATTAGAAGTAATATGGATAGTTAATTTTTAAACATTTCTTCCAGGATTTCGAGGAAGATAGTTTACCAAATAAGAGGTTATCGTGTTGGGGCAGGGCTGAACATTTCTGAAAAAAATGATGAGAGCTTGCTACTCTCGCTAAATTATACGCAGTTTAAGCTATTCGCAATTCGCTATTGGCAAAAGATCCTAACCGCAGCCAAACGAATTCGAATGATACCTTTTAATTAACATATTTCTTCCCTTCTGGAAAGAATTCCGAATATTTTATTTTGAATTTACTCGTTAGCCGAATGTATTTTTTACTTGAAAATTATTAGAAAAGCACACACACGCACAAAACTAATAAAGAATAAGACTATAAAAGAAAAAAAAACACGGCTAAGTACCTCTTTACCTAAATCAATGTGAACAGAAAAAAAACTCGTGTTATACATTTTTATTCATAAAAAAGATAATGAGAAAAGCTAAGAAAAAGAAAGATGATAAATCTTCTCACCGAGTACGAGTATATTTTATCGTTGAGACGATTAATTTATGCACCTACTTCCATATGCAAACAATAAAATAAGGATGATCGTATACATTGTTCATTATTGATGTAACAATACCTTGAATTTGAGCAAGTGTATTTGTATTATAAAGTTCATAGTTTTAGTTTTGAACAATGATGGAGTATAGAGCGGTTGGATTTGATTTCAGCTTTCTGTTTATTTTATAGGCGTTTCAAAAACAATACAAGATTTCCTAAAAGAGAACACTTGTATGTGTATGTGTAATTGGGCCGACATACCAGGCATACAAATATCTTTTCATTAAAAAAATGAAAAGCTCTGTGGCGTACTTATATTACTAGAGTATACATACATACTTTGATAGTGTATCATTGGAGATGTTGAGTGTCTTTTCAAACAGACGTACAGCATTTGGCAAAATGTAAGGTTTTCTCGACTTCGCACAATGTGCATCCCAAAGAGCTCCTATTCCGAATTGTTGTCCTCACGGAACGAAATTACCACTATGTCTTTCCTATTAAGAATAATATAAATGACGGTTTGGCCATCAATTGGGCAAATAAAAATAATAGTGAAACGTAACAATTGTATACTAAACAGTAGACTCTGTGTCTAGACATTGAACGTACCTATTTTTCGCAATATGCCCCTTGATTTTAAAACATTATGGAGCCAACCAGAGGTATGGACCATATCAGAGCCATTCGGAATAAGAAATTTATTGAACGAAGCCAGGTTTGGTATGAAATCCGCGTACTAGGCCCAGTTTGGATTGTTGAATGTGGAAGAAGAAGCGCCAAAATACAGTAAGCGCTAAGATTCCGATGTTAATGTCTGCATAAAGAGCAGATTTGCAGAATTGATTCTTGTCGTAAGTTTTATATATAATGCTATGGACATCGGCCAGATAGCTCCCCATGTCTATGTTCTATGAAGTACTTTTTTTGGCCCATTTGTATAAACACACTTTAGATAGGCCTTAAGTCAAGGCGACCTTAAAATGCTTTGTTGACTTGAACATTTATTTATAAACCGTATTTGACTTAATTTAAGGAGACCTTCAGTCAAGAACAGTGGCGTTGATAGTTTTTCGGAGAGAGAGGGGATACATATGTCAAAAAAATTCCATTAGAGGGAAAATGCTAAATTCTAAAATATATTAATAATAAGGATAGGATTCCAGGCCATCCTCACACAAAAAGATATTTTTGTATGCATACAAAGTCTGTACCTTAGAGAAAGCATAGCAAACCATGCCATGCGTTAGTCCAGAGTGGGCATCAGAAAATAAAAATGGCACCGTTTTCACACTATCGCAGTTCACACATCTAAACAAAAATGTTATTCAAATGTCAAATTTTTGTTTACAATTGAGAATATAATATCCGCGTAATATTTATTACTCTCTTAAAATGCCAACGTGATAATTAACCCACCCCTTTCCAAAGGAACCGACGGCCACAAATGCGATCAAACGTTCGGCGAAATATAAACTATGTCTAAAGAAACGAAAAAATGGCGCATAATCGTAAGACATAGTGTAAACTGTTTCTAGAACCAAAATTAGACCTCTTCAAAAAATAAGATTGATTTTACAGAAAATTCAGCTAAACCTTAGGCATAATAGCTCGTAGGCAGCGGTTAATAATTGCATCGACAATATTTTGACGTTTGAATTATTTCGTAGAGTGTAGTGTAATTAATTTGGAGTCAAACACATATGGGTTGTGTGATCACATAGCCACTCTGGACTAACGCATGACATGGGTTGCTATGCTTTCTCTAAGGTCTGTACAAAAAATTATTATTCTACGGAAATCCTATACTAAAATGGGAAAGGGGTTTGTGGGAAATTGAATGTGACAGCATTGAAAGTGGTGTTGTGCTAAATTGTATGAAACGATAAATAAACGATTATATCTCTAAGAGTAAAAAGTGCATTGTGTAGCAATTACGTTTTACAGAGACCCATAATTGGTGCAAAATTTAAAATTTTGTGGATATCGCCCACACTTAAATTGTCAGCATTGGGTACAACAACATGTTTAAACCTTTTGCACAATTTTTTTTTTTGCAGAATTTTACTCAAAAATTCAGCACTCTCGATGCCAGCTGCATTATACCCTTCGCTCATAGAGTGAAAGGGTATATTAACTTTGTCATGAAGTTTGTAACGCATTGCTTCCTTCAATCTCCGACCATATAAAAAGTATAACATATATGATCAGCATGACTTGAGAAGTCGATTGGACGATGTCCGCCTGTCTGTCCGTCTGTTGTGGCGCGTTTTACTCTTCTTCTTAATTTAAAAGCTATGAAGCTTAAATTTTGCACAAATGCTTCTTTTCACTGCAGGTAGTTTGCATGTTTGAATCGGTAAAATCGGACAATGGGGTCATGGGGCTGCCATACAAACCCAACTCCCCAAATTAGGTTCTTCTGAGAAAAACTTTTTTATTTGTGCACCAATTTCAAACAAATTTTACATAAATGTATTTCATTTTATACACCAATTTCACAAAACCTTGAATTAATGTGTCTTTAGCAAAGCAACTAAAAGATCAAAACAAATGAAATCGTACTAGGGGCCATGCTGCCGCAACCCCCCATAAAATTTTCTGACTAAATATTTTCATTTGCCCACTTATTCCAACCAAACCCAACACAAATACATATGTATATTGTTTTGTCGACGCAACCGAACTTTTGTGGAGACAGAAGGAAAAGAATGTGGGGGGAGGGGGATAAATACAAGTCGTAGGTATAGAAACGCCCGAAAAAAACTTTTAGTCAGAGGAGAGCGAAGGGTATCCAAATTTCGGCCGCGCCCGAAATTAGCCTCGGTCTCGTTATTACCTAACTTCAAAGCTTCATATTACCTAGTTAGTCGTAGTATAGGGTAATCGGGTAATATTTTTTAGATACGTATTTTGAAAATAGCGAAATTTACAGTTGAATGTCCAGTGACCAAAATTAACTATGGGGAATTTTTAACTAATATTTTGGCTACTGCGACTTCTTACTGATGTTCACAACTTACACAACAACTATGGCACTAATAAAACGATGGGCATCTTATTGGCTAGTTAGGCTTATCGTATAGACAAGACGCACACGACTTTCCGAAAGCTTGTATGTACATTATATTGAATTGAATGTTTGTTTACTTTGCATACACCGAAAAAAATGGTTTAGACTTTTTATCTAAAGTGAAGTAGTTGACTTAAATTTAGATAGTTTTACCAAAGAAATAGCTGATTTCTCTAATCTTCGTAGCTGAAAATACTATTAAATTCGTTCATTTAACCACGCAAGATTAGAAGAAAAAGTTTAGTCAATTCTTCCACAAAAGTTGTTGATTGTACTATTCAATTATAAAATTTAACTACAAACAATCGTTCTTTTTTCTTCAACACAACTTAGCTATCCAACATTTAACAATTTATAGATAATGAATAGCTGTCTTTACAAATGAATTAATTGAATTTGCAAATATAGTAGATGTTTCAACTAGTGACGAATAGAAAAATTATCCATATCTTTGTAACTGTTTCAACTACATAGAATCATAAGCTGAAAATCAACGCGAACTTTAGATGAATTCGACTATTTCTTTAGATAACCATTCTAATTTTTTTTCTCTGTGTAGTTACGCCATATTTTGCTATGCAATTTCATACGTTGGCGTAACCAAATATGGCGATACTGTGCAAAATAAACTAAAATTTAATTCAATATAAAGTAAAAGCTTTCAGGAAATCGTGTGGGTCTTGTATATACCATAATACTAACCAGCCGATAAGATGTACGAGAAATCGGCCCTATCGGTGCGATAGTAGTGTAGTTTAAGAACTGCGCGGCGGAAACGCTATTATATTCGTTCTACTACATTATACGCTAAGTACAGTATTTTAAGTACACCGAAATACATATTCGTGTCTTTAAAAATAAAATTTACGTTTTTTTTATAAAAGTTTACCGGGATGGAACTATTTTTATAAATTGAGTTTTTTATCATCCCGTATAGTTTGGGTAACGCAACTTCTTATAAAAAATACAGCTGGGTAAATTTAAGTTTTTTATATGAAGATTTGTTACCCAAAATTAGACGGCTTAATCAAAAGTGCGTTTTTTGTGTCATATTTTATTTGTCTCCATAGATAGATAATTAACAACCTATAAATTTTTTTTTTTTTTAATATTTTGCACTTTTTCTGGCTCAGACCATCTTAATTATAGCCTTTAAAGCAGACATATTTCAATAACCCTGCAGCTTATATATTCATACTCACCAAATTTTGTTTGTTCTCGTATGTAACCATACAAAACGAAGATCGAAGTCTCAACCGTTTTCAACCGTCAAATATAATAAATCCCATAAATTTTTTACTCCTAGTAGTAATTGATTTTCTACATTAACTTTTCAGAGAAAGTAGATCATTTATATTTTATTGACGCAAAAGAAAAAAAATTGGTAAGTGTTAACTACCAAACTCTTAGCATGTAAATTTCGGCAAAATAAAAAAAAATAACCTGAGGGACTTACGCTCCAGAAAAGATTATTCAGTTTGTCTAATAACTGGTTGTAATCTTTTTTTGCAATATCTTATCACAACTACCATTATAACTATTTTTTTGAAGCATGCATATTTTTTTTCAGATAAATGTATACGTACGTCTGTTTCATCTAATATTCGTTAAAACACTTGTGCATATTTAAATTTTTACAGAATAGTTAAGAACATAACAGTAATCATAGTCATTATTATGTATCTTCCGGCCGTATCCAGATTATTTTATCATTCAATTATCACAAAATTGTCTTTAAATCAAACAATAATGTTTTGTTATATCTTACACTTTGCGAATAACTGTGAACTGAATATTTGCGTCTAAACGATGTCAAGTTTTTAACCCGATTGTCGCAAATCGACCATAACACGTGAATTGAAGTCAATAAATTAGGCCTTCGCATAATCCAATGCCACGGGAAAAAAAAAGAGTATGCACAAATGTTTCATTATGAACATTCTTTATTAATAATCTAATACAAATGAATGAATTGAGAATTGAATAAAGGAAGAGGCATAAAATTCGAGTAAGGGATCTAGGTAAAACATACAATTTTGTGAATCAAACATTCATGAAAGATTTTGTGATTTCTGTTTTAATTTTTTAAATAAAATTTTGACAATATGCATGTTTGGCCAAATGAGACTTGAATGTTTCATTAAGATAAAATAGTGAGGAAAGATAGCAGACAACAGTACAATCCACTGAACACATAGATAAGTTCATAATTGAGGTTGACGATCATAATAACAGGAGAACACATCCTTTTGCGATCTGGCTTACGCTCTGCGATTGAGTCCACCACTTGTGTTTGACCATTAAATTACAAGAGATTCGAGCAAATATTAGATGGAATTACGTCGATTGCGCATCTCTAATCGTGAACTTATCTTCGTCCTCAGCATTGAAAGAGGAGAAGGAAAGAAAAAGTAGAAAACCTAAGCCACCACACAATCACATAAAGTTAAATACAAAGAAGAATCTGTATAGTCAGCCAATACACACAAATATATAAAAGTACATATACCTAGTATTGGTAGGACCTCGGGTGGCATGGCAACGCAAGACTTTTGTTATTCTACAGTTGTGTGTTGCAAGGAACCTGTAAAAATTTAAATTTTAATTATATTTTTATATTTTGAATTTAAGTTACATTTATCATATTTTTTTAAATTGGTATTCCTATTACAGCAACAAACAAACGTTAATCTATTACCTAATTCATTCATCATATCATTTTTGTTCCTCCGGGAGCCCACAAGATAATGGCGGGCCGCTCTTTATCTCTACGATCGTTATGTGGGTTGCCCAGAGGCGTATTAAAAAAGCCTTGCTCAACTTTCCTAGTGTCGAAACATCCAAAGACCCTTCCTTATCTATTTTGTATGCTTAGAGGGTACGAGGTCGAAGGTGTCGAATACATTTTTCGTTTAAAACAGCCATAAGAACCTTGTTCGTCTCGTCGCCTAAAATACGACGATCTTGTCTCGGCTTTTAAATGTGTTTGTAGCATAAAATATTGTTACAAAGCTTTTCTACCGGTTTGTAAGCTGAACGGAAAGCACAAACCTTAAGGATTTAGCTACGAATCGCGTCTGATGACACGAGTACGAAAACTTGTAGCAGTACTACTACTGCTACTACTTTGCCTTAACCCTTAGTGGGCTAAAGCGGGTCAAATAAAGTACATCGACTTTTATTGTGTGTTTCATAACATAAAACATAATTGCGGGTGTAACGCGCCATTAATCATTAAAATGTGTTAAGCGGTATTGCTACAATTGATAGTCATGTTTTTGGCGTTTTTTGCGATTTTGAGCCTGTTTTGCAACGAAATTTTGGTGGGAAGTTACGGATTCAGGTTCTGCACCCCAAAATACATAATGTACAAGAAAAATGCAACTGTTGCGACAAAAATGAAAAACCGTTCAATCTCAATATTCATAATATGAAACTATGTTTAAAAGGGAAGTTACGCTCCGTCAGTTCGTTGTGCGTTCAGAACTTTCTTTGGCATGCGATTGTCGTCCATCCGTTGTACATGCCCCGCCCATTGCAGACGTTGAAGCTTCACGATTTTCGGTACTTCCAGCTCATCGTACAATTGATACAACTCATGGTTGTATCGGATACGCCATTGGTCTCGCTCGCGAACGGCCCCGAAAATTCGCCGAAGGACCTTTCGTTCGAATCGGTCTAGCAAAATTTCGGAGGCTAGGGTAAGGGTCCATATTTCGCAGCCATAACATAGCACGGGTCGGATGATGGTTTTGTACACGCGGAGCTTCGTGTTCCTGTGCGCAAGTTTCGAATTAATTATAGGGAGGACCGAGAAATATGTCTTATTGGCTAGTTGTATCCGTCGCTTAATTTCGTCGGTTTCGTTGGCGTCCTTTGATAAGTTACAACCCAGATAGTTGAAGTTGTCTACATACTCGATATTAAGGTCCCCCACTGTGATGCTTGAATTCGCTGGCGTCCTTGTTTTCGATTGCATCATGGCCTTTGTTTTGCTTTCGTTGATATGTAGTCCAACTTCCTTTGCGGCGTTATTGAGGTTATGCAGGAGGCTTTCTGCATCACCCAACCTTCGAGACATGATGTTGATTCGTGCTCAGCACCCCAAAAAAACATAAGAAACAAAAAAAAATGTCTCCACCACATTTTGCAATCTGATGTACTAGGATTATCACCTGGATACTACACTACTACTAGAATCTTTAAAAAAGCCGAAAAATGACTGAAGCATGCATATCTGTTTCAGGAAATTCAGTGACGATGCGGACATACGGTCGTGAGAATGGGCGTATATGATGATGATGAAGAAAATAGAGAAAAAGCACCAACAACTAAAGCTGAAGCTGAAGCTGCACCAAGATTAGAGGAGGACAAAGCACCACGACCAGGTGGGATTATTAATAAGGTATTGAAAGTTGTAATCCGTACAATTCCTCTGAAGTTTTTTGAAGTCTTCAATGTTTGCTTTATCCAAGGTTATATGGGCCAATCTGTCAATTCGACACCTTGGGGAAACTTCTTGTTCTTCGTCCTTGCCGAGTCGCTTTGCTTTAAGTGTCCCCGTTCTGTCGGTAAGAGAGACAAATGTGTTGTTTTTGCTTGGGAAAACTGTTTGGACGAATGAATTTTAAGAGACTGCTATCGGTAGTGGACGAAAAAGGCAATTTGTGAGAGCGACAGTATGGCTTTAGACGGGCGTGGTGTACGGCTGAATCCATTCATGCCGCTATGCAAAAAATAGGTATGCCAGAATCTTGCAGCTATAAACACTACTTTTCTAATATGATACGACGAACCCACGGAGTATAGGGTCACAGCGGTAACTCCATTGGCGTCGGTTGTTGGCCTGCTGCTATTGATCTTAATGTACAACGATATTCTGGTACTTCCCATGCTAGAGGAGTGCCTGTGCTAGGCTTTAGAGGCGAAATTGCGGTAGTAATTGTAGAAAAGAAACTAGAGTACATCGAAGTTTACGCCAACGAGACGATTACAACTAAAAGTTTTTGGCTGTTAACGGTTAGCGTCGAACTTGCGAACCAAAAAAAAAAACGGAGCAGTTCTTATCAGTAAGTGCAGGAAAATAGTCTCTTTAAATATCAGAATAGGAAGCAAAATCATAACCTCCAAAAAATATTAGATTTTTGGGAGTTACCAATAGATGCGCATTATGAGTGTGGTCTATGCATACCGACCAATATCGACCGAAGCTGTTTACTTCGTTGCCGGAATGATTCTGGTTGAGGAGACACTCGGATTGTACTGTAATCAACCTAATGGATTTAAAATCACGAAAAGACTGGGAGCGATAGGAATGCATGAGACAATAGCAACCATTCCCTTTCACGGGCTGCGTTCTTATCATCATGATTATGGTCATCCCAAGAGCATCCCTGCCAAGAGACTAAAATGATGACTCTGAAAAGTCACAATGAACTTCTGGCGAAACAGTAATTAATCGAATGTAACTATTCGTAGCGACTACCCGAAACAACGTCTTATGGGAAATTCCCCACCATCACGTTAGGTATGCCGCTCACTGCAGGACAAGGAAAGGGAAGTCTAAAGAAACAAAATAGTTACCTGCGATTACTCTGACTACACAGAGAAAAAAAATTAGCATGGTTATCTAAAGAAATAGTCGAATTCATCTAAAGTTCGCGTTGATTTTCAGCTTATGATTCTATGTAGTTGAAACAGTTACGAAGATATGGATAATTTTTCTATTCGTCATTAGTTGAAACATCTACTATATTTGCAAATTCAATTAATTCATTTGTAAAGACAGCTATTCATTATCTATAAATTTAAATGTTGGATAGCTAAATTGTGTTGAAGAAAAAAGAACGATTGTTTGTAGTTAAATTTTATATTTGAATAGTACAATCAACAACTTTTGTGGAAGAATTGACTAATCTTTTTCTTCTAATCTTGCGTGGTTAAATGAACGAATTTAATAGTATTTTCAGTTAGGAAGATTAGAAAAATCAGCTATTTCTTTGGTAAAACTATCTAAATTTAAGTCAACTACTTCACTTTAGATAAAAAGTCTAAACCATTTTTTTCAGTGTATAAGGCAGCATTAACTGACTTGCACACAAACGAAACTCGGAAGTATATCAGGAGTTTGTCAGTAAATGGTGTACTAGGCACATAGCCACACGAACTACCCGGGGTCAATTTTGATCAAGATGGTGCACGGATAGATAACAGCATCGCGAACACAAGCTCTGCTTGCGGAGCCATCCCGCACAACATGGATTGATTTTATGATTGTCCTGTTGCTCCAATGTATTTAACACCTCTTGCTAGAATGGGGAGGCCATATTTGCACCATTTCAAGCTGGATCGGCGCGCGGAGCATTATAGCTGTAAGCAGAAACAACGCACGTATTTTTTATTGCCCTAGATTTTCAGCATTCAAACAGGAGCTAGACGAATGTCAGCAAATCAACATGAACCGCCCCTGCATAGTAACACCTAGAGGCGGTCCTGAAGGGAAGGGGGAGAAGAAGGTGGTCTAGTTTCAGCTGATAGAAATCTATAGCATCTGCATTCGCAGTATGTTTTGAAAATTTTCCCAACACGTTAAAAAAGGACTCAAGTTTTAGCGCTGTTTTTTTTTCGCCTGGATGGCTCAAACAGTTACTTCTCTGCCGGAAACACCGTGATGCTTTTCGTTTAGCGGCAACAAAACGAGTTACGCTTAAGAATATAAAAATGTGAAATAATTTATAGGTTTTCTAACAAACCCCGCAGTGCCAAGGCAAGTAGATTGGGAACAGAGCCTATTCGGATTATCGAATTATACTGCTCAAAACAAAATAAGGGCCACTAATGTCCGTTGACTTTAACAACATCTTTTGGCGAATTTGTAATGTGATAATTTATTTCAAAAATGCCATTCTGTACCTGAATGTGATGTGAGTTATCACAGTATGATTCGTCAACATGAGCTTTAACGGAACTGGCTTAAACAGTTCTTTTGGGGTCACGAGTTTTGTTTATTTCTCATTTTGATTTTGAATTAGTTTTCGCCAAGTTCTTTAACTGCAACGTTAGTTGTTGCACCTTTAAAGATAAGAAGATTCTGTAAAATACAAAATGCCAGCAATTCGGCGCCATTTAAATTTAAATGCTTCGTCCAGAGCCTTAGAAATGTTGAAGGAAGGTCGTTCGCAACGTTCTGTGGCCCAGCTATTAGGGTATTCGCGAAGAGCCATTCAACATCTTTGGAACCGTTACCAGGAGGCAGGAAGTGTCTCCCGTCGTCATGGTTCAGGCCGAGTTCGAATAACCACCCCCGCAGAAGACCGATATATGAGACTTTGTGCGCGACGGGATCATACCATTAGTGCTCGTGGACTACAAAGTAGGCTATTAAGGACGACTGGGACCATTGTTAGCCCTAAAACAACCAGAAATCGTCTGCACGAAGACCAACAACGGTCAAGGAGACGTAATACCAGCACATAACTGACCAGGACGCATCGTACAAATCATTTAAGATTTGCTCGTTGACATATCTAATGGGACATGCAACAATGGCGCAAGGTGCTCTTCTCTGATGAGTGCAAAGTAAAACTTTTTAGTGACGACCGACGCATAAGAGTCTGGAGAAGCACTTTTGGATCCTTGCATTAATCAAATTGAGAGGCAAGGCGGTCCCAGTGTGATGGTCTGGGCCGGAATTAGCTTGCAAGGCAAAACTGACCTTGTTATCCTAAATAACGGGACAATTACGTTCGAAAGTTATATTGAAAGGATTGTTAGGCCACATATCATTCCTTTTTCACAACAGGCGTTGGATGGTTTTATCCTCATGCAGGATAATGCATACTGCCCGGGCGACAATGTCTGTTTTCGAGGAGGCCAATAGTGAGATCATGGAGTGGCCTGTCAATAGTCCGGACCTAAATCCGATAGAACATCTTTGGGATCAATTAAAAGGCCGGATGCGGACCGCTGAAGATGACATACACGATCAGCAATAGCTGATTCAATCGCTAAAAATGTGTTGGGACGAGATATCAAAAGAAAGCGTCGATCGGCTTATTGAAAGCGTTCCGTCCAGGCTTCGAGACTGCATATCAAAAAAGTGGAGGCCTTACTCGATACTAAAAAAAACAAAGAATCCATTTTTTTACAGATAACACATACAAATTAATTGTTATTGTTACGATTACATGACCGCAAAAAGTAAGCAATCTGAAAAAAATGCCAAAAAGTGTAACTTTTGGTCGAAATTCAAAAAAGTTCATTATATTTAATGAAAAACATATTGTTTTAATAAATTAGAGCAACAAAACTATGATTTTCCTTTTCCACAGAAAAATAATCAGAAAATTATTAGTGGCCCTTATTTTGTTTTGAGCAGTATATTTGAAGTTTCGAAACCTATTAAGGCTTTGCTAGACGGTGTCATATTGCTTAAAATTCAATTGTTTTTCACCAAAATAACTAATGTTATGGTCACAACAGCTATTTCTTTAAATCTAGGGTGCACTTCGAGAGAAAAACCTGCAAACAATTCTCAGATTGTTCAAAATCAAAGAAAATGTGGGCCTTAATCCGAACCCGATTTATCGAATATCCTGACTTTCGGGGTTCTACTGTATAAAAGAAATTATTGTATCTGGTGCTGTCATTCTCATGGCACACATAGTTTCCAGTTGACCAACAAATTTTATTCAAAGCTATTCACTAATCCAGTAAAATGTTCAGATATTACGAATATCATTTTGAATATGTACTTACATCTACGTAATGATCGTTTGGATTTGAAAAACACAACAAAAATAAATCAAACAAAAACACATATAAAATGATGCGATTTATGTATTAAAAAAGTTTTCGCTTTCAGCTCATCGCAAATTGCACAAAAATATTTTAACCTGGATGATGCTCCCCATTTATATGCCTTCCACCAGCAACACACACACGCGTATACTGCGACCATTCTGTTAAAGAACACTGGGCGGCATCATTAAACAAATTTACCGTTATTCTGAAGACCTCCTGACATACTTTTAAGCCGTACGGTTTGTTTGCGGGCTCCGGTGGTGTGTAAATCGTATATACATATATATCGCGCGGTCCCACATCGTTGAGCAGCAAGCTCACAGCAAAGCATTATACGAGAGAAGCCATCCGCAGAAACGCGAACGAACCAACCATTTATTTATGCATGTATCTACTACATCTAGCTGTAGCACTCATACTTAGTCAGTACGAGATGCGGGTACATGTACCTGGGGCAAGTGAAGCCCAACGCGGCTGATGAAGATATGGTAGGCAATCGGGGATATAAGCTATGCTGACTCAGCACTCAGGTACCAAAAGTCTTCTGTTTGTATGAAAGACGTGGTACAAACACAAACCGCGCAGCGCATAGTACAGAAAGATGAGCTCAATAACGACCCGCGAGATCTTTGTGGTCAAACCATCTTCAACGCGATGGTCCGCACCTCTCTCTTGCTGGATGCTTCCGTCGTTTCCGTCCGCTTTCTTGTAAGAAAGCATGGAACGGAACGGAACACATGTATAGACACTAACTAGCTAGAGTGCCGGTTCGACACAGATCTCAGTTGATGCATGTTGTCTTGAAGAATATGAATTCCATTAAAAAATAATGTATGAATACACTATACATATTCAACCTGGAATAATAAACCTATAAAGCAGTTAAATACTCGTAGATCTACATACAGGTATGTACGAGTATGTATTTATTTACTAATTTAGTTGGAGACATATTTTTTCAATAACTTCGAGTACATTTTAATACTCGTACTATCTTCCTTCCATCAAAACAATTAAAAAACAGTATTCGTACTATAGAGGCAAACATCCTTTGCACATCAACGGTCAATTTAAACAATCATTATCCGTTTTTATTCACCCCAAAAAGATACATACCGGCTTTTTCTCATAAATTTTTCCAAATATGGAATGGTAGAATGCACACAGTTATAGTACGTATACGTTGCGTATAGAACGTAGGTCGGTTTTTAACTGTGCGCCAGTTAATGGTGGGCCTGATTTGATGCTAATTCGGGTATAGGCATCGCATTAAAATGGAAATATGGGCAAATAAAAAGTAGCGGTCACTTTAGATATTATTATAACGATCGACAATCTTGCGTGTCGATATGAATGAAAAGGGAATCAGCCAGTTCAGTTGTTGGTCGACACAGAAATCGGTGTACCTATATGAATTTATTAACTTCATTTTGATAAGAGCTAAAAATAAACCGTTTGATAAACATTTTGGTATTAATTTTCATCAAACGGTTTATTTACACGCAGAGCAAGTATTATAAATCAGAGTTAAATTTCCAACACATAAATTTCGATATTTAAAAAATCTTAAAATCAGCATGCATCATGATGCAACTACATACATCAAATGCATTGCATATTCCAAATGTCCTTTGGTCGTTGCGTGTACCTCTATACTGAGGCAAGGTCATTTTATGAATATGGGCTATTATCTTTGTTGTATGTATTTGTATATGGGCGAAGGTTACGCAAGGGAACACATGTGTCTTTTTGCCATAAAATGCAATCATAAATGACTTTATTCCTACCCTGTGCGATGGGCCTTTGAATCATAATGACTTAGGCAAAACCACATACGGTTCTAAGGAAGACGCCAATAGTAGGTACCTAATGGGTTATTAACGGATGAGATATACTGCCTGTTTGACTGATGACTATCGTATAATTTACGATGGTAATTTGTTATTTAATAGAGTAAAAAGATTTGAAAAAAAAAACATTATCGTGTAGGTACATCTAGGAAGGAACCGATTCTAATAACTCAGTTTAATTTGGATTTTTTTTCAACTTCTAAGGTTTCTAAAGATTGTCTTGGGAATTAGTACATACATGTATTTGAAGCATCAGCACGTTATATTATAGAAATCTAGTAGTAAGTTTACAAAAATGACCAAATATTTTCCAAGATATAGTAAGTTGCAAGCTTTAAGATGATATTCTCAACAGGAACCTGGATTTACATACATATCAAGACTTATCAGTCCAGTGTGAATTTTCACAATGCCAGGCTGGCGTCTATTAACACGTTCACGTTCAATATCTCGTGGTTGGCTCAACGGATCGACATTTAATTCGGTAGGCATGCATAAAATGGCAATGATATTTGGTACGAATACTTTTGAAGTTTGTAGGGTCATGTCAACAGGGTGTCGCTTCTGGAATAGGTGCTTTTGCAACAGGGACGTATGGGTCCTTGGGGTCTGGATGATGGGCTCTGAATTTCCAGTTATGATAACATGAAAACTCTAACGTAGGTATATATTGTACACTCATTTCATTTCACTGGAGATTTTCTTAAGAATCGTTGTCATCGTTATATTCACTCGTCCAAATGGCAGTTCCGAAAACGGAGTAAATTCAATTTTATTGCTGGTCAAAATGAGTTGATGTGTGGCAAAAAAAGTAAAAGTTAAAAATTAGTGTTCTAATAAAATTGAAAAAATTTGGAGGTTACAACAATAATATTGACACAAACACAATCAGTATAAATACGGATACATGAAAGCTCATATGCGAACAATTGAGGCACGAATTTGATGGCTGCCTTCAAAAACTATGGTTTCTACTCTTCACAGTGAATTCATTTTAATTCACCCAGGATATTCACCGATGGGTTTCTTCGGCCATCGTCACTTTATATTACCGGCCCCAAAAAATATTGTTTGGATGATACATAATTGGCACCTGTACGCGTTTCATCTTTTACTCCTAATTATATATACCTACATAAATATAACTCATCTACTCTTTCGCCATTTATACCGCAGTTCGTCTATACAGTCCTTTTTATGTTCTCTGGGCTTGATATTCTACTTGTTAATTGAAAGAATAGATAACAATCGTCTGTTACTGTTTATACCCTATACCCATAAGATGGTATAGGGTATATTGTTTGTTACGTTTGTTTGTTTGTTTTTGTTACGACGATATATGTAACACCTCAAAGGAGCCACCGGAGGTATGATTCGAATAAGCCATGTCCGTCTGTCTGTCCGTCCATGTGTCTGTCAGTTCGCACGATAACTCCCGAAATAATGAAGCTAGCGTTTTGAAATTTTTGTCAGATGATTGTTTTGATAAAAGCTTGGATGGTATTGAAAATGTGCCAAATCGGACCAAGGGTTCCCCTACCTCCCATACAAATGACTCCTCCATGATAGTTTAATTCGGCCATATTTTTCGACAGAATATCGCTAGCGACCTAAAATTTTCATCAGTGCCTAATCGTGACATATGCTTGAAGTTGGTGGAAAGTGCAGAAGGTCTGACTACCCCTACCCCTACATCCCCTACAAACCAATATTCCGCCATATCTTTTGATAGAATGTCGCGAAAACTTCAAACTTATAGCAAATCAAAGCTGCTGGATGCTGTTATAAGATATTAAAGATGTGCGAGATTCGACCCACCTACCCCTTCACCCCTTTTGCTATTCGCACGATTAGAACTCGGTCTCGTATTTTTTTTCTTACGAGAAGTGGCCTCGTTATTTATTTTTAAATATATCTTTAAATTTATTATTTATATTATTTATTCGAAGGGAAAACATTGTGGTCAGTAAATAGCCTACATTTAGGTTAGGTACAGGGACCGCTAGTGGTAGCGCACTTAGGGTCGGTTACTCATACTGATTTATCCATAATTTAAGCTTAAAACATAATTGTAGCATGGTCGTTAACACTGGCTATAGAATGCTTTAAGTTTATCTATTGGATAAAATGTATGAGTAAACCGGCCTTAGATCGAAAGATGATCCCACCATGAGAAACGTACTCGTATAATTATTATTAAAACATTTAGATGGACGACGTGTGTACTTTTGAATGTTAAATTATTGTGTTGCAATGATCAATGGAGTTTGGTTGGTCAACATGATCACAATCGTAAATTATTATTATTCTTCAAAATCTGATTATGTTATTAATTTATGGCACACACGCATTCCCCTATATCTCTTGTGTAGTCGTCAACGTTTCAACGATAACTGAATTCAGAGTGTGATACGGTTGTCAGCCATACCAGTTCCTAGTCGCATTTTTGTTTCTTATTCTTGCTTGAATATCACAGAGTGGCGACCGAACGATCACGGCCACAGAAAGTACGACACTCCCCGTATATTAAAGACTGCAAACTAGTCTTCAAAACTGACAGCGATTTTTTTTTATAGATTGTAATGCAGCAGTAAGAAAAAAATACCGTGATCACTAGCCAGGGAGGGGCGCTTGCCTTTGCGGGACAGCTTTCCTCTGAAGTGTAGAGTAAGCGTTTTTTTTTCAAGTTCAAAGTAGAGCTATTTAACTAATTATTACGTATTTCGACGGATACCAAACCTACACACTGTGTTTAATATTTCTCCTGTTTTTCTAATGTCGAAGTAATAAAATCTTTTCCCTGCAGTGACGCACCAACCTTGTTATTGTGAGAGTGAATTTGCCTAATATATGTACTACAGGTACTAGACAAGTATATTCTGTCCGCCAATTTTCAAATTAGCTTGGTGAAGAAATGTTTTAACACCATATTACAATGTTAGGGCAGTAAGTATGTTAAATGGTCACTAGAAAATTATATGTTACCATAGACGCATACAAAAAAAAGGAATAAGTGTCAATTGGTCACCAATATAGAATTTTGAAAATTTAAATTTTAAAATTTAATTTAATAAAGTTAGGGCTACATTTAAAAAAACGTGCTGTTTCCTAAGACCCACCATACACTATGCGATCCATTTTCCAATTAATCTGACGATCAATTGCAAACAAAAATAAAGTGGCGTCCGTAGAGCACATACACTTTCAATGACGAATGATAATTTCGTCAAATGTTACGATTATTAACAATTGATGTAAAAGTGCCACTTTTTCAATTAAACTTCCATCACAAATTGTAAATTTTTTATCAATAAAAGTCCACTAACTTTTGATTAAAAAGGTAACATAACATTTGGCATTCATCACAACGATGGGCGATTGCGACTAATCATCTAATCATGCATTAGGCACATACATCATCCACTCCATCTGACGATAAAAAAAATACCGGCGTACAGAGGGCTTCGCCCGCAATACGAGGGTTTTTTTTTAGATTTTGGATACATACATAGTGAATAATTTTGCACATAAATTTTATAGGTAATAAATAAGAATTATGCACAATATTAATGAAATGCTTCTTGTAAATGTAGAAAACTACCCAACGAATGTAGTTACGGGTTAAATTAACTTAAAATAGTTCATCATCGCAAAAGTGCGTGTGCGTCGATAAGTGAGTTTATTTTAAAAGTGTTATGTTTATTTATTTAAACCAATCCGAAAATAGATTTACTTGTATCATGGCTACTTAACTGAATTTATTAGATGTTACTCCGTTACCATTACTCCAAACTGGAAAAACCTGGTGTGAAATGTACCCATCATGTTCTTTGATTTGAGTACCCATACGTCCATGTCCGATAAAAACAAAAAAAGTCAACTTTGTCAAATCTCTGGGACACCCTGTTAGCTCTGTCCTGCCAACGTCTAAGTATTTCGTGCTAAAGACAGTTACGATTCTTCACATTCCTACCAAATTTCATTACGATCGGTTAAGCCGTTCGCAAGTTATTTAAGTAGTGAACAAATTTTTAAATCTCGGGGACACCCTGTTATATTTGCCCTAACAACTTTTAAGTATTTCGCGCTAAAGACTGTTATTATTCTACACATTCCTACCAAAATACATGACGATCGGTTAAGCCGTTCGCGAGTTATTTAGTGAACAAGTTTTCAAATGTCCGGGACACCCTGTTATCTTTGCCATACCAACTTTTAAGTATTTCGTGACAAAGAATGTTACCATTCTAGACATTCCTACCAAATTTTATGACGATCAATTAAGCCCTTTGCAAGTTATTTAGAGAACAAATTTTCAAATGTCCGGGACACCCTGTTATCTTTGCCCTACCAACTATTAAGTATTTCATGCCAAAGACTGTTACCATTCTACACATTCATACCAAATTTCATGACGATCGGTTCAGCCGTTCGCGGGTTATTAAGTGAACAGACGAACGGACAAAATCGATTTCATAAGGGTTTTTTGGAAAATCTAAAAAACCCTAAAAATTACCATTTATCCATTCATCGCAAAGTATTTAGGGTGGCCATGCTCGAAAGGGGGACGCAATAGAATACGCCTTTTCTATGCACTTACGGATGGAATTCGGAAAAACGTAGAAAATAGAGCTAATTTTCTTGTTATGGAATCAGTAAAAAATTATTTTGCTAAGAAAAATGTTAATCGCAAGGACCCCAAAAAGTACAAAAAGGACACAAACTAATCCTTAGTCGGTGCTGGTCATACGGGATATCATATATAAAGGGACGTCGAGTACATTATATACCCGGTATTTGTTTCCTATTTCAAGGACCCACAACGGAGTAAATCTCGTATTACTAAACATTAAAACGGATCTGAGTACAAAATGGGGTTGTCTTCATTATTTAGACTTTGAAAAAATGAATTTTTCATTAAAAAATTGAAAATTCATTCGGATTTCAACAATTGTGTATAATGTTCTTCCTGTAAATTTAATTCGAGGGTTAGTAATCTCATACTCACGCTTATCGAAAATATAATCCTATGTACATAGTAATCCACAAATGTCAGCTTATTTCGATGATGATGATAAATAATCCAAAAGTGAAGAGTTGGTGAAAGATAACGCCGAAAAAATGTTTCAAAATATAATCCTTGAAATTTCAGTTTTGATTTTCACATCACTACTTTTTCCTATTTACCACTTGTATCCATTATAAAGGCTGATAATACAAAAATGGCTTACACATTTTCTTTAAGCAGACTGTCACATTAATTAATCCATGTCATTTCCATTAGGGGTTCTTATTGGTTTCACTTGGATTGACACACAAAAATACTGTAGGCAATATTTTCCAATATAATCATTAAAATCGTAGTTGGCTAATCACTATAATGGCATCCAAGTATGACCTGAATACTGATCGGTTATTGTTTTATTAAAATAATTTATTTAAAAACTCTCAATGCATCATTCGCATTTGTATAATTCCAATGAAAGGAAAAATAATATCCGGGTCATTCATATAATCCAGTTGCACAAAACCTTTAGCTGGTCACAACATTCCGATAAGACAATATGAAAAAGTAGGTCACTCAGATTTCTTGTGCTTTATATCAACATATTTTTTCTTAGACACTGACACACAGAATCCTTATTCGATTTCTTGTGTTCTGAACTTTATCACAGGAGTATAGACAATTTTCGGGCCAATATTTTAAGTATCATTAGCCGGGAACAGGTGATATTGCACGAAATTTTTATTGATTCACACAATTATTTTTCACATGGATAAATTATCCTTTTAGAAACACTTCATCTATTTGTATGTTTTATTCTGAATCCACAATATTAAAACGAGAACAATTCCAACTTTTTCATAAATTCACCAAAAAAGCAAAATATATCCGAACTTGCTACGTATATAAAATTAGCACAACGCAAAATTGCGATCGGAGAAAATCATTCACGAAAATCCGCGCACGTTCACGGCACAAATCTAACTGAGACGGAAAAGTATGATCTGCGACCTCAGGAAGATCTCCGGTAAAAATCAGCCAAACCGCATACTCTTCTACTCAAAACTATACCAAACTACACACTAAAAACGCTAAAGAAGTGATCGCGGCGACGACGTCGACGTGTGCTATATCTAAATGTATGTAGCTGTATAGTAAGTTAGGGTTCTCTGTTGCAGAGTAACACAACAACACACTATCTACCATATACCAACATCAGATTCCACGCCAGTATGTATAGAACTAAAACTTCGTAAAACAAAAAAAAATGTGTCTCTCTCGCAAACTATCGAACCATCGCACCAACCACCAGGCAAGGTAACCTCTATCATCCATCCGACAAGAAGTACCACCATGCCAATAACAGTCGTCTGAAACAGCAACACCAACAACAGTACAAGAAACCAAGAAATGCTAAGAGACTCTCCTCCAAACCAAAATACAACTTAAACCGCTGCAAAACTGTATATACTTAAAGATACAGCAATCTTATATACATAGGTGACGTCACACACAACACCGCGCGTATACACTCAGTCAGCCAAGGAGAAGAAAAGTCGACGTAATAAAAGAGAAATGCTGAACGAAACCATGTTGCCATTAAAAGCCATGCAAATACTTTACTATTATCATCATCATCAAGCCAACAGCTAACATTAACATCGGCGTCCACCATTTTTAAGTAGCGGTCGCGGCAAGGGTTCATATATGTATGTTCATATAAGTTGTGCGGCCTTAATGACACCGGTCGCCCGTTACCACCCCCTTTTCCCATGACTCAAAGAAATGGAAAGAGACAGACAATCCCATACCTGAGGCACATTCTATCGCGATATTGCTAAAACACACGTTGGCATGATCAGTGGTGCGAGGCCACCTCTCCACCAAATGATATGTTGACCTAGTGAGCTAAGGTGTGCCAGCATTCAGATGTATCTGTTCTTTCTACGCGCGAGTATACCTGGAGTATGTATAAATTCAAAGCTAGCACAGTGTGCAGACAAGCAAACTCAAGCTGTAGACGTTCTGTTATTGCTCACCTGAGTTTCGTTGAGTGTGTTGGTGGTAAACAGCACCACAGTCAACACTGCACAGAGCGATCGTGGATGCTGATGGAATATCTGTATGTATACCTAGGAACAAAATGCTGATCGTGGTTTCTGATCAGAATTAAATTATCCCAAGCAATCGCGATGTTCGTGCATGGAATACAAAGAAGAGTTTTGTTATTTTGAGGTCTCAACAACATAGCTCTGGTCATCAAAGAAATTGTATTTATAAACAATTCCGGCGGAAAATATTATCAGAAGTTACTGCCAGGGTGTTATTTTTTAGAGAATTATTTGTTTTATATTATATAATTAATTGCAACCTCTTGAGAGGCATGCTGCTTTTTCAACTGTCAATTAAACATTTTAGAAAATTCGCCTGTTAAAAATTACTTGCCAGAAATTGTGTCCCTGCCCTGCCTAAAAACATGCAGAAACGGATGAAATCGAAATACTACGACTGTCATAGAAACCAATCGTCTACTATTGGAGATTGGAGGAATACAATACATACCACTATTAGGTATTTCTGCGGAAAACTTTTTTCTTCATAAACCTATCTATCAAATCAAAACAAAAGAGAAACACCGACAAATCTTGCCCGTATCTCCACCAGATGTGTTGTGATGGTAAAAGGCAAAGTCACACATTCGTATAAAAATATGTGAAATCGGAACACACGGTAAGACACTTATACAGTAGAAATTCTTAGCCCAAAAGAAGCTTAAATTTCATATCCAAATTTCAGTTGTTCCTGTAATTATAATTTTGATCTTGTTTTGCGTAATTTTATGCGATCTTAATTTTCATATAAATATTGTCCCGGACTATCCCATAAAAAACATCAAATTGCAATTTTGTATAAGATCACGCTCTGTGGCTCACTTGGTTGAGTCGCACTCTACGATGCTAGTAATCTAGAGGTCCGCAGATCGAATCTGGGCGTGATCCAAAATTTCCGTACATGTGCGGATAGGAAATATTATAGTGCTTGCAGCATCATACACTGAAAAAAATGGTTTAGACTTTTTATCTAAAGTGAAGTAGTTGACTTAAATTTAGATAGTTTTACCAAAGAAATAGCTGATTTCTCTAATCTTCGTAGCTGAAAATACTATTAAATTCGTTCATTTAACCACGCAAGATTAGAAGATAAAGTTTAGTCAATTCTTCCACAAAAGTTGTTGATTGTACTATTCAAATATAAAATTTAACTACAAACAATCGTTCTTTTTTCTTCAACACAATTTAGCTATCCAACATTTAACAATTTATAGATAATGAATAGCTGTCTTTACAAATGAATTAATTGAATTTGTAAATATAGTAGATGTTTCAACTAATGACGAATAGAAAAATTATCCATATCTTCGTAACTGTTTCAACTACATAGAATCATAAGCTGAAAATCAACGCGAACTTTAGATGATTTCGACTATTTCTTTAGATAACTATTCTAATTTTTTTTCTCTGTGTATACACTCCGAAATAATATGCAATGTAATGTTGACTCGAGATAGCCTATAAACGGCTAAGTTAACGCACCATGGCCCCACATGAGGTACATACGGTACTGAGAGAAGAGAAGAAGTATAGATTTTAGGTGTGGAAAACTCTCCCCCACATCACTTCGTGAGTATAATAAATTGTCTGCTTTTGTGGAAAATTTAAACGGAACGAACCGGAGATTATTTCCGATCCGCAAAATGGCAGTTACGGGATCAGAACGGCTAACATATTTGCGGAACATACGCAACTGTTTCGTTTCGTAATCTCATCCATTTTGAATGATATGAAAATGATTCACTACTATTACGTATTAAAGTCATATTGATTAACGCCGGTATAAATGCAAACCATATTTTCCATGAGTCATATTGAAATTATTGCAACTCTTACGAAACAAATTAAAGGTCGTTGACCTCTATAGTTGCGGGTGACCCAACAATAAAATGTTATTATGCATTGAGAAACGTTGGAAGATGGAACACAGATTAAATTACATTTCGATGGAAATGATTCATCGATAAAAGCTCCTGTCCTGAGTTTTGATGAATATTAGTTCATAAATAAAAAGTTGTTTGTAAGAGCCTACTTTCGAAGTAGGGGACTCTATGGCTGTCCCATGAACCTATTTGCAAACTCTACTTGTGTTGCAATATATACAATAAGTGCAACATTACAATTTATTCTTAACACCATGAAGCCAAGTAGTTATTCAATTAAATAAAATCTTTTGTACATGTTTTATTTCTTAATTGAATGAAACTTCTTTCTGTTAATAATTTCTACTGCAGCCCTCTATAACGTGTTCCGATTCCATATGTTCCTAGATATGTTTTGAGGCTTTAATAGGAACATCCTCAAAACATATCCAGGAACATATGGAATCGGAACACGTTATAGAGGGCTGCAGTAGAAATTACTTACTTGAGGCTTTAATAGGAACATCCCCCGCGTGGAAAGGACATTGACGCGGTGCGGGGGCTTAGCGCTGCATACTGACCGAACACAGGACAACT
Organism: Microchrysa polita; assembly: GCA_949715475.1. NCBI lineage: Eukaryota > Metazoa > Arthropoda > Insecta > Diptera > Stratiomyidae > Microchrysa > Microchrysa polita. Next base: position 48,831,114 of record OX454420.1, read on the forward strand.
AGGACAGTATACTTACAAATGACAGAACAGAACTTCAACACACAGCCAACTAACATCTTCCAAATCCTAAACCTAAGGTGTAATGCGATCCGTGCCGATGGGTGAATGGCACCAGGGACAAATGGTGTCACAAACGGAGCTTCTGTGGAACCGGGCGAAACCTCAGAATAACTAGCCTTGCGTCCTTAAGGGGTCACTGAGCACGTGTACCTTCATTACCGCCATACTCGTGGGACCAAAATATGGAAACTAACAAGAACAACACAAAAACAAACACACAAACAACACAAGCCCAAGCTGAAGGTAATGGTTCAACCATAAGCCTAGCAGCGAAAGGTGAGGGAGGCATGTCCCAACCCTCTCAGGGAAATGCTTTCTGCACAAGACCAGAGAGGTCCGACGTGACAAAAACAACAACAAAAATGGGCCAACTAACCCTGAAAAACAAGAAACCGACGCTTTCCGGAGCTCAACGACGAAAGATCGCGATCGAAAAAGCGAGGGAAAGGGGTGAACCGATCAGGCCGCGACGTAAGCGAACCCACGGCAAGCCTCAAAACCAGCCCCAGGGGCCTAAAAACAACCCCCCCCCCCCAAAAGAACAAGGTCAGAGTCCCAATCTCCCGCAGAAGGAGCAGAGAGAAAACGACCGAACACCGGGAACAGAGAAACTCCATCGACGAAACCCGGACCATCAGGGAGTACTTTTAAGGAAGCCCTCTGCTCCCTTAAAATGGCTGTGGTCCTGGACAGTTACCCAGCTGAAAAACTAACCACTGAGCAGGCAAAGGACATTCAGCGGGCTATCGTGACAGAGGTCTTTAAGTGTGAGCCATCCAAGGCCCCACTCTTCACCAATAGCTACCCGGACAAGGGCGTCCTTTATGTAACCTGCGCTAATCAGGAAGCCAAGCACTGGTTGAAGGTCACAATACCTTTCATCAACCCATGGGAGGGAGCAATCCTTCGCGTGGGCGATGCGAGGGAAGTGGTCAAAACCAGCAAAATAATGTTTCGGATTCCGAATACGGACGTAGTTGGTACGGAGGATCCAAAGCAGATCCTGACGCTCCTCAAGACCCAAAACAAGGGGCTGCACACCGAGGAATGGAATGTCGTCGCATCCACGAAAGATAAAACCGGACTGAATCTGGTCGCCTGGATCGACGAAACTAGCCGGAAGGCGCTGGAGGCCAGAGACCGCACAGGTTACTTTGGCCTAAACCAGATAACCTTTAAGGTGATATCCAAGCGGCCTCATGATGCTGAAGGTGGTCCAAATCAATCTTCAGCACAATAAAGCTGCAACCGCAGCACTAAGCCGCCTCATCGCAGCCGAGGGTCTGGATATAATCCTTATCCAAGAACCTTGGCTGTATAAGGACAAAGTAGCCGGCTTAGGAACCACCGGAGGTAAGTTAATATACGATATAGCTTCTGGCAACGCCAGGACCTGCATCTACACTAAGCCTAACATTAACATACTGCCACTATACAACCACATTTCCAGGGACCTAGTAGCGGTGAAGATAAATGGGAGTAGTAATCGGGAGCTCATCCTAGCTGCCGCATACTTCCCATACGATTCACAGACGCCTCCACCACCTCAAGAGCTGGAGGAACTGTTAACTAGCAGCGGAACACATACACCGCAGCTCATCATCGGAGCGGACGCAAACGCTCACCACACAGAGTGGGGAAGTTCCGATACGAACAAAAGGGCTGAGTATCTTTATGATTTCATAATCAAAGAAAACCTTGAAATTCTAAATAAGGATACTGAGCCCACTTTTGTAACAACACGTCGAAGAGAGGTCATTGACATTACTTTAGCCACCTTCAACGTATCCCCTAACGTCCGCCATTGGCGGGTTTTACCCGAACCATCGCTATCGGACCACAGATACATAAGTATGGAAATCGATAAAGTTGATAAGCCAACTGAACTGTATCGAAATCCGAGAAAAACAAACTGGGACCTCTACAGAGAGTGCCTGACCATCAATCTGAATGAAATTCCCAGACACATTAAAACTACACTTTGTGTGGAGGCTGCAGCGGATCAACTGCAAGCCGCAATAAAAACCTCCTTCGAAGAGAGTTGCAGGTTAACGAGACGACACACCAATGCGAAATGCAAATGGTGGAACTCGAACCTGAACATTCTGCGTAAGAAGACACGTAAGCTTTTCAACGTAGCCAAAGAACTGGGGATTGGGACACATACCGCTGCACCCTAACCCAGTATAGCAAAGAAATTAGGAAAGCCAAGAGGGAATCCTTTGGGTTTGGGAAAGCCAACAAAATCTCAAAAACCTAGCAATCCGAAACAAAGTAACTCTGAAATGGGTGAAAGGACATAAGGGGATCGAAGGAAATGAGAAAGCGGATGCCCTTGCAAGAGAGGGTTCCGAACTACCCTTAACTGGTCCTGAACCTGCAATCGGGATCAGTAAATCTACTGCCAGAACCGTTACCAGACGATGGACCGAGGATAAATTCCAAGACCAATGGAGACTCGCTGAAGGGCTCAGGCATAGCAAGCGCATGCTGGAATCTAACTAGCATACCAGCTGCACCGAAGCCCTCAGTCTTAGTAAAACGAACCTCAGGGCAGTGACAGGCTTTATAACCGGTCATTGCACCCTACGGAAACATCTGCATACAATAGGGATCTACACACAAGACCCACTATGTCGCCTCTGTAACGAAGATGAGGAATCAGCCTCGCACGTTATTTTCGAATGTGCCGCTCTTATGAGCTGGAGACAAAACTTCTTTGGGGCTCACCAGAATGGGTGCACCCAAAGTAAACCTGGTTAACTTTCTTCTAAGCCTTTTACGTAGGACAGAGCTCATAACCTGAAATTTTCTCGCTTAGATGGGTAATACAATAAGCCAGCAGGCTGCAGTATCAGGCGCAACCAGCCCAACCTATCTCAGCGCCTTATCCATCCATCCAGTAGGAACATACTTCAGTGAAGTTTGATTAAGATTGATTAAAACGAAAAAACGTTTTTTCTTACAAGAATGTAATTTCCGGGGGTTGTTTGTATGACAGCCCAATGACTTAGTGTTCCGATTTTATCCGTGTTTTGAAGCTTTACTAGACACAAGCTTGGTGGAGTTTGGTTTAAAAAGAAAGAAGTTTTCCTTAGAACCCTATGTCGTAGTTTTCGCGATTCCATCTGTTACTGGATATGTTTTGAGGCTTTACTATGAAGGCATTTGGGTGAAGTTTGGTTAAGATTGGTTCATAAAGAAAAAAAACCTAATTTTGGATTTTGGGTTGGTTTCTATGGCAGCTCCATGACACCATGGTCCGATTGCAATCGTTCTGACATATATATAGCGCACACTAAAAAGAAACTCGTATACAAAACGTCAGCCCGATAGCTTCAAAACTGTGGGACTTGTTTGCATTGAAACAGACGGACAGACAGACAGACGGACTGTTGTAATGCTTGACGTAAAGAACGCTTTTAATTCTGCAAATTGGTCTTCCATTCATGCCGCTTTACAAAGAATTGATAATCCACACTATCTTGCAGCCATAATAAGAAGCTATCTCTCAAATCGTATCCTTAAATACGACACCAGCGACGGACCTACGGAGTACGGGGTCACAGCGGGAGTTCCACAAGGTTCAGTGGTTGGCCCGCTGCTATGGATAATACTGTACAACGGAATTCAGGAACTTCCCATGTCTAGAGCGGTGACTGTGGTGGGATTTGTCGATGATATCGCAGTGGTGGTGGTATGGCAAAGAGGCTGGAGTGCGTTAAAGTCTACGCCAACGAAGCAATTAAAAGAATAAAGCTCTGGCTATTAAAGGGTGGCCTCGAACTTGCTGAGCAAAAAACAGAAACAGTTCATATCAGTAAGCACAGAAAAAGGTGCTCTCTGAACATCAGAGCAGGAAGCACTATGATAATTTACAAAAAAAGCATTTGGTATTTGGGGGTTATGATAGATTCGAAACTGAACTTTGGAGAGCATTTGAGCGTGGATTTATCAAGGATTATGCCGAATATAGGTGTTCCCAGAGCAGGCAGGAGATTATTGCTAGCCAAGGTTGTTTCTTCCATACTAATGTATGCCTCACTGGTTTGGGCTGTTTCACTAAACTCCTCTGGGAACGCACAGAAATTAAGCTCAATTTACCGTAGGTTGTTGCTGGAATGATCCCAATAGGAATTCTGGTTGAGGAGACAAGCAAATTGTGTAGCGGTCGTCGTAATAACATGTCAATGGACTTGGAAAGGCAAAAAAAGTGGGAAAGACTGGAAACCATGAGACAATGAAAACTGCGGTGGGAAGCTGTAACCGGTAGATGAACTTACTCTCTCATCCCTGACATTGAAAAATGGGTTGAACGCCAACACGGCGAAGTGAACCACTATTTAACACAATTCTTAACGGGACATGGTGCATACCGACAATACTTGTACCGATTCAAGCTGGACGACTCTCCAGTGTCCTAGCTGCAAGGGAGTTGCAGAAGACGCAAGGCATGTATTTTTTAAATGTCCGAGATTTGGCTTGCGGCATGTGCAACTAAATGCGGAGTTTGGGGAAACGTTAAGCCCACATAATGTGGTGAACCGTATACTGGAGTGACATAAGAATTGGGAGGCAGTGAGTGATTTGGTGTGTAGTATTCACAAGGTACTTCGAATAGAAGAAGCTAGACGAAAGGCATGATGGCTAATTAGCTGAAAACCGAGAGGTGGTCCCGCAGGAGGCAGGGCGACGGAGGTGGTCTGATTTTAGCCGGTAGAACTCCGGCATAAATGCGTCTGCAGTATCTTCCGAAGATTTCCCCATCTCGTTAAAAAAAAAAGACGGACATCGCTCAATCGATTTCTTGCGTCACACTGATCAATACTACTTTGTATAGTCGGAGGTGCATCCTTCTGTGCGTTGTAAACTTCATGACAAAGTTAATACCCTTTCACATACCGACGTGCTCCGACTTGGCGTGAAATTGGTTTCCTTTATTCTTTCTCATCATATTGCCCATTTATTTGCCAGAATCCGTTCCGTTCATGTTGACTTACTGGAGATAAGTTGACGGTATAGGCCAAATGGTAGTGTTCACGAAGTTACTTCTAGAAACACTTATAATTGCTGGGCTTATGCTGGACGACTCGCCAGAATGTCCTAAATGAGAGGAAGTTGCGCAGGACGCGAAACTTGTCCTGTTTAATTGTCCCAGATTTGGAGATATCCGCAGCCAGTTGGAAGCGGAACTAGTGTCTCTAGTATCACAAGCAGGGCAACTTGTGCAGTTCCAATGAAGCTACAGAGGGAGGAGTGTAAACGGTAGTCTCCTACCCGAAAAGTGGTCCCGCAGGGTTGAACGGTAAGGAAAGAAATGTTTAGGTTAAGTCGGCTACCTATTTTTTTTTAATATTTTTGTTTCTTAAATAATTTTATAATAATTATTCCCCTCTCCGCCAATAAGCTTGATACCCTTTTAGCGTTAAATTCCGGGTGAAAAGCATAGATTGAAAAAGACGTGTTTTCATTCCGTTTAGAATACTTCTACATTCTATGCTCTTTCTGAAGCCCTGAACTGAATGTGATTTAGGAAGTTCACGTGACAATGTCTGAAAATTTACATACGATACATACGTCCTATCCGTATTCATTTGAGTAAGTCTAAAATTGAATTACATACTGACTAAATGTAGCTACGCTACACAGTAGCCGCACGAGTGTATTTCGACGGAATGTGTAAACATGCAAAATACTTTTACGTTTAATATTAATGTTTGTAGGCCTAGACTAGACATTTATGTCGGGGATGCTTCAAAGTTAGGAAGTACACAGTCTTTGGATTAAACCTTTTAGAATAATTTGCGTAAAGTAGGAGGCGAAGAGTTTTTATACCCTTCGCTCATAGAGTGAAAGGGTATATTAACTTTGTCATGAAGTTTGTAACGCATTGAAGGAGGCATCTCCGACCATATAAAAAGTATACATATATGATCAGCATGACTTGAGGAGTCGATTGGGCGATGTCTGTCTCTCTGTCCGTCTGTCCGTATGTTGCAGTGCGTTTTTCTCGGCCGCTATAAAAGCTATAGAGAGCTGAAATTTTGTACACATGCTTATTATTGTTGCAGGCTATTTGTATGTTTGAATCGCTAAAATCGGACAAGGGGATCATGGGGCTGCCATACAAACTTAACCCCCCCATTTAGGTTCTTCTGAAAAAACTTTTTTATTTATGTTCGCTCAAATGTGTTTCTATTGATGACACACAACATTTGTGAAAATGGATCAAATCCGACCATGGGGTCATGGGGCTGCCATACAAACCTAGCCCCCAAATTAAGTTCTTCTAAGAAAAACTTTTTTGTTTATGAACTAATCTGAACCAAACATCACAAAAATGTTTATCTATTAATACTACAAAACATGTGTAAAAATGGATATAAACGAACTGTGAAATCATGGGGCTGCCATGCAAACCCAACCCCCAATTTGGTTCTTTTAAGAAACATCCTTTTTGCGCCTATTGCAGAAAACCTTGCATTCATATATCTTTATCGAAACAACCGGAAATGCAAAAATAAAAGAAAACTCATTGTGGGACCATTCTCCCCCTCCTCCGTTTCCCCCGTAAAGCTTTCTATAAAATGTTTTTTTAACTCATTGCCGGACACAACGCCAAAATTTGACACGATTTGTATGGTCAAATGCTCAAAATTGGACGTCTATAGACGTTGTGTCCGGGAAAGTGTTAATTGTCAACTTATTCCAACTAAACCTCACACAAATATTATTTCATCGACGCCACGGAGCTTATGTGAAAACGGAAGGAACAGAATGGGAGAGGAGAATAACACACAAGTCATAGTACGCCCAAAAAATCTTTTAGCCCAAGGAGAGCGAAGGGTATTCAAATTTTGGCTGCGCCCAAAATTAGCCTCGTTTTTATTATTTTTTGAGTACACAGTTGATGTGCCTGATGTCAAAAAATGTCCTGTTAACAACACACTAAAGAATTATCAGTTTCATATCATGTATCTCCGATATGTTTCTTCTACTTCATTGCCTCGTTATTTATATTGCTCCATGGCGTCGCGTCGCTCGGGCCACGGTGTAGGCAAATCGCTCGTTCTGGCGGTAATGTCTCAGTCTATTTCTTCAGGCAGCTCTTGGAACGTATTATCGCCGAGACCAATGCGTTGTTGTTGCTTTTTCATTTGACACATCGTCATATGATATCGCCATCTTTGCGGCAATCTCAGGTGAACATGGAATTTTGTCGGTCTTGGAGTTTTTCCGTGATTGATTGGTCTATGGACAAATTGCCTCGGATGTCTTTGATGTGGTCCCTTTTGGTTACACCATCAACTGACATGCGTAACCTTTTCATTTGCATGGCAATGTCGTTTGTGCTACTGAGGACTATATCATCCGCAAGAAGAAGAGATATTTTTAGGCCGTTAGAGATACGTATGTTAATAAGTAGCACATGATGTTGAAGAGCAACGGACCCAATACACTGCCCTGATGTACTCCGACATTAATCGGAAATTGTACGGATTTACCATCATACATGTCTCGTATCAGCCTGTCGTATGCTTGAGGGACATGCTCTGAAGGCCCCATATTAGATAACGACGTACTCTATCGAATGCCTCTTCCAAATCGATGAATACAGAGTGCAAGTCCTTGCGTGTTACTCTATACTTTTCATCGCAATACGTATGCGTATACTGAATCGCATCGACTGTAGATGGACCTTCGGCAAAGCCCCATAGGGGGGGGGGGTGACGAAGAGGGGAATTTTAAGTTTTTAGAAAATATCTGAAAAAGTGTTAGTCCTATCGCAAAATGTCCGAAGAACGAAATAAACTACATTTAATTTCCTTTGCAACGATATATAATACTCTAGACCATTTCTTGGGAAATTATACCCTAGACCCAAAAGTATTATGTGGAATTAAAATTTTTTGATATTTACATTTCGCACTGTAACTTTTAATACAGTAAGGGTAGAGTGATGAGAATTAGTGCTGATATTGGCAATTAAATGTACTTAACTTATTGCAAAATGGAGCTTTCATCGGCCAAGTTATCATTTCTCAAAACGGAATGCCTGTAACTTCTCTCTAAATTACGTCAGGCAAACAACAACAATTTGGTTAAGTGCCCAGAGGGAGCCCTTTTATACTTTTCACCAAAACTGACATCGATCCGATCAAAAGAAAGGGTACCTCCCATACAAAGTGAACCATAAATCTGCCAAATTTTCATTTTCTTCTCTTTAGGACCCATCTAATATAGAAAAACAATATTTATCTGTTCGATCGTCACTATAACAATTAATTATAGTCTTCAGAATGTATATGCAAAAGTTCGTACTAAGTAGTGCCCTTAAAGTCTAGAAAAATCTGGTTTGAAGGTCACTAGCTCCAGGTTTGCTATTTTCAAAGATCATCGACAAATACGTACTAGTGACCTTTCAACCCGGTTTTTCGACACTTGTAGTGCACACCTTGGTACGAGCTTTTGAACATACATTTAGAAGACTATAATTAAATGTTATAGTGATGTTCGAACAGATAAATATTTTTTTTTTCTATTGTAGATGGCTTCTGAGGAGAAGACAATCTGGAATTTGGAAGATTTCGGGTTCACTTTGTATGGGAGGTACCCTTTGTTTTAATCCGATCCAACTAGTATTTGGAGGAGGGTCTAATGGGGCTTAGCCTTAACGTTTACCAATTTTTTTCCCGCCTGCTGCGATTCGGCGATAAGTTATAGGCATGTCTTTCTGAAAAATGTAAATAGAGGAAATATGGGTATACTTTGTCGGAGCAGCCTGAGTCTCCATGTGAGCTAGCTATATGTTGATGAGAATAGTTATCCCAATTACCATGGCTCCAATTGAATTACTTCAGGAGTTACAGCGCCAAGTGTAACTATCAAAAAATCAAAATTACACTGGATATTTTTAGGTCTAGTATATAATCTGCCAAGAGGTATAATATATCATTGGAAAGGGATTTTTGCGTAGTTTTAATCGTCCTCAGAACATTTTGCTGTAGATATTACAGTTAACAAGATATTGTCGAAAAATCATAATCTCACCCCTTTGCCAACCCCTCCCCACCAAATGTGACGCGCAAAAAAATTGAACTTTTTACTGCGTAATGCGGTCAGGCCATAGAACAATTTTGCATCAAAAGTCAGCTCTTTTTTTGGATGTTAGGGTTTCATAATTTTTTCAATTAAAATCACTATACTAATACCTAAAAAGTATAGCGTTGCTTTTCAAAACCTTTTATATTTGGTTTACCCATCTTTAGAGGCTTAATTTGATCGTATCGTACCGCAAGTTTTCTATATGTACACTGCACATGGTGCATACTTACCGTAATATACTAAAAAATATGTATGCATAAAGCCGAAAAAGAGGTCCAATTTTTTCTCCCATTTTGCGGCTTGTTCGTTTCATTTCATTTGCTTTGCGACCGCTAGTCAACATTTCGGACATCTTTCTTTTTCAATTTGCTTGTTTGCGCACTATTAAAATTGGCTTTCGGCTTATCACGGAGAAATGGCTAGCACGGCTAAAGCAAAACAGTACACTACCGTCGCGCAACTATCTGAAGATGGCCAAGATTTAACTTTGATGATTTTTTCTTTATTTAGAGACTACACAAAAACCCATTACCGAACAAGAGTGCGCGCGGTTATGATGAAATAACAATTAACGGATTACTAATGTTAGAACCTTTTAATATTAAAAGATCACAAGGTTTTATTCAATTGAAAAAAGTACTGTACATATATATGTATACATTCAGTTGCTCAAATAGCTTTTTGTTGAAAAGAAAGAAGAAAAGTGTTTCATCCATAAAGCATTGAGATCACCTGCAAAAAGGGAAATTAGCGTTAAATACGTTGATGTACGCACATGTAGGTCCACTTATGGGATGCTATAACCCAATTCCCACAGATGGTGGTCATACTTCGACTTATGACTTTTAATGTTGCTTTTATGGTTGTTTCGCAAAGGTAATTTGCACAGAATGTGTGTTCCTGAAAGAGATTACTTAAAAGTTCATCGAGCATTCATGTTTGCGGTGCAATATGTAGCCAATAGCTAGGCTAATGAAACGTATTAAAATGATTATCCGTTACATTCGCATAAAGGCTAATGTAATAGCGAATATATTTTTTCATTTTATGAAGCTACTATGTACATATATCATCAAAAAACAGTGGATTATATCGCAATTGATTTTTAGTTCAATGTATCTTCCAATGAATTTCAGCCTTTTTCAATATCACGTTAGGACATTGATCTTTCAATATTGGACATACCGACAATATTATAAAATAAACAAAACAACTTACACCTAAATAAGAGACCGGTCTTTATAACTGCGACCATTCAGCATCTGCACTCTTGCATTAAGTGAACTAAATATACCTAAATCTATTCTTGGATACTGACATTATGCAAGTCATTCTCACTTTGACTAAAAAGGTACGAGTAAAAAATACCGGACAGCAATATTGTCGCCGAAGAAAAGTAAATTCTTAAAAGACATCTCCATCTCGGGTTCCATTGGACCCAACTATTAGAGATGCTTATAAGTCTGGCTGTCAACCCATTTCCATCTTAGCAAAGCATTTGGATGTGCTCAATCTTACTCCAATCTTTGTTACTTCATTTAACTTAAGTAATGAGAAACTGTTAATCGAATCTTTTATCTTTCTTGAATTTTAAAATGGTATTTGTAAAAAAAAAGCATGGGTTGTACACAAGATACTGATGATATGTATATTTTCATTTGAGAAGCCATATAGCTGGTATAGTGCATCTTACGATGAGAGCAAACAGTGATAGAATGCATTATAAGAGGTTTCGTATATTCGGTAAATTTATCAGAAAAAGAGCTAAAGACAAATAATAAAATGAATTAATAAATAAAAACAATGAAGAATAAATAAAAATAAAATTTAAAAATAAAGGGTGTTCCAAGAAACCCCAAAGGTAAAAAATCGGGTGCCTTTAGTTCAGACAGACAATCGCGACGACCATTTAATATCACCAACTTCCGAGAGACGCCACGATTCAAGGATGCCCGTCCCCAGAATTTAAATGATGAGCAAACTGCGTTTTGTAGAGGTAAAGGTGTTAAGTCATTTTTTATAATCTGGCACATCGATCCATGCTCCGAGGTCTCCCAGCACATTTTAGATCACTAGCCTTAACATATCGCTCCAATTTGCCCGTATAGTTGAAGTTTGGTGTTACTAAAAATCATTTTTCTCGAAAAAAAAAATTAAAATAATGTTTACTACCAATTTAACTCAATCAAGTATTTTACATATTAAATAACTAGGACCAGTCGCTCAAAATAAGGGAATAACTATATTAACATCAAATTCGTCCATGACCAGTCGTCAGACTATGAACTATATTGCTTTGGGAACTTTAGTCGCAATCTCTTTTTTTATTCGGACGAGAAAACTTCGGACCCTGATAAAATTTTTAAAACCAAGCTGTATTTGATTAATTAATTGTATTGCCTCCTGAAAGTAAGGCTTTGTCTCTAACAAACTTTGCTGGGCCTCAATGTGTGCTGAGACAATACCCATAAGACATGTACATAGCTACTCTTTTAACAGTAAACCAAAATGTTCCATATTAAATTATTTATGTACTTACCTGTACTATATAGTAAAAGGTTTCTATTCACACATTAAACCTAACTGAAATAAAACCATAATCAGACAATGTATCACGAATTTATAGAAATTGAAAACAAATTTTAATCTTATGAGATGATTGTAATATTCTGGCCACATGTAGGTCTTATTCCTAAAATAAAATAATTTGACTTGCGTGTTACAATCTTTGCTTAAGACATCATAAACAAATAAAACAAAAACCAAGCAAAGTTTGGTTCATATAGTTAACATGGTCCAAGACACCAAAAATCTTCCGGTATCTCTCCATTAAACACATTATACCGTTTACATCTCCCGTATTAATAGCGGGAACAAATACTGCGCCACACTCTCAAGCTTCAAATAAAGTCTTCAAGATATAAAATATGCGAGTTGCAATTGTTTTTGCTTAAGTGATCGTAGAGTAGATACAGCTTTAGCTTGTTGAATGTGCTCTGACTCTTTAAACTTTAGTGACCATTACCGATTGTAATGGTGCACGGTAAATGGAGGAGTGCCAAAAGAAATACAAACTGTAAGAGCAATGAGTGTGGCACACACACACACAATATTGGTTCACCTAGTTACCGAAAGAGCTCTAAATTTTTTGTTTGTTTTTCAATTAAGTGTTATGCGAATGAAAATGTATTTTACTTATAAATATTCTCAATTTTCCGAGTATCAGACATATTTTTTTAATTAAAAATTTCACACTATAGCATTGAAAAATTTGTCAAAACACATAAAAAACCCTTGTATGCTCACTGAAACCGACGCGACGCGCCAATTATAAAGTACCTAGAAAAAAATACGACAAAACATTGAAGGATATAAAACACAGTCTGCGGGAATCACATATAAAGCGGTAGCTACTTTTTGCAAGTCTTTCAAGAGGCTGTTGTATCTTTGCAATTTACAAAGGTAAGACAGGTGATTTATGCACCTTAACGCTTCACCAATTACAATTTTAGCAACATGCGCAAATCTTGTCCGCACAGGTATTCTTCTAATAGAAAAATTTATGACACCCATGCCTTCGAAAGATAGCGTAAGATTCTGTTTTCTACCTTTCGGTAGTTATTTTGTTTTCGCATATTATAAATACAATAGTTACGTGTGTTTGTTTAACAACGTTGCAAACCGACTAACATACAAGTTGTCTGGTTGTTGACAAATATTTTTGTTAGATAAGCAATACAATCGTATGAGAAGGACACGCAATTTGAAAAGAATCATAAAATCGAAGCAAATCAAAGGACTTCTTCGGAGATGACTATTCGCAAGCAATTGGTTTGGTTGCGGATCCAAACAAAACGAAAGACTTGAGCTAGAAACTTGGTTTCGATGTGGTTTTTGCCTGTAAGTGCATGTGTATTGAGTTGAATAATTTTTCAGATCTATTGAAATAAGTACGTAATGTATAAATTGCTGACAGGTTTAGGTCATAGTTTTCTAAACTAAATTTAAGATTTTTCGTAGAAAATCAGAAAGAATAATCAGTTCTGTGATATTGCGAATCTAATATGCACAAAAGGAAACAGTATAAACAAATTAGAGCTACAAAGGTAAAAGTATAATCGTTTGAATTATAAATATACTTATCTCAAGTTACCTTAAAAATTTCAAAGGGTTAGTGTATTGGTAGCTAGATTAGAGAGAGATTTACAAAGCCTTCTTTAAAAAAAAAAAAATATATCTTTCGTGCTTGAGCGTTCTTATCGTCACATTCATTCAGTCTCCATGTGGATACATTTTATGATTATTTTAAGTCTCGAAATTACGTGCGATTGTAAAAGTAGAATATTATTACAGGCAGTTTGTATATTTGAATCGCTAAAAGCGGACCATAGGGTCATGTGGCTGCCATACATACATATTGATGCCACAATACATATGGAAATTGGACGAAAAGGGGACATGGGGTCATGGGGCTGGCGTACAAACCCAACCCCTTTTTTTGGTTCTTCTAAGAAACATTTTTTACATCAATTTCACAAAGCCTTGTATTAATATGTATTTATTGAAACAACAAAAACATAAATGGAATCGTACTACTGGATCCGAAGGGGTTCGCAGCACTGAAGCTATTGCAATACGAGGGTGGTCTGAAAAGTTTCCGACCTCAACTCAAAGATGGCGCCACTCGTCAATAAAAGCTAGTGAATGTAGTTGTGCATCTTTCTTTCGTTATCATGGTGGAAGAGAATTTTTTTCTTTGTAAGTGGGGCCATTTTTTCTTCAATTCGGCGTCGAATCGGCCCAATAATTCGGCATAGTACAGCCCTGTGACCGTGTTGCCCTTCTGCAGGTAGCCGATGTGGATCACACCTTGTGAATCCCAGAAAACGCTGGCCATCACCTTTCCGGCCGATGGAGCAGTCTTCGCCTTCTTCTGAGCACGTTCGCTGGCTGTAGTCCACTGTTTCGACTGCGCTTAAACAGCGTCAAACACTTCTTTGAAGTGGTCTCACCGTTGCGCTTGTTGTCCGGAGTAAGCAAACGCGGCACACATCGCGCCGACAGCTTTCTCATGCCCAAAATTTCATGCAGGATATGACCCACGCGATCTTTTAAAACGCCTACTGTTTTAGCTATCTCTCGCACCTTCAATCGGCCGGCGATCTGTCAATACAAGATCGTGGATTTTTGTCACGTTATCCTGCGTGCTAACCGTTTTCGGGGCACCTGGACGTGGCTCATAAAAAAGCGACGTGCGAGTGCGACCACGTTGAAACTCGTTAAACCAATTTTTGACGGTCGCCATCGAAGGAGAAGAGTCACCATACACAGCACCCAAACACTCTTTGATTTCGCTGCGCGATTTCCCTTCCAAAAACAAAAATCGAATCACCGGCCGATATTGCTCTTTTTCCATTTTTCTAAAATGGGCGGACACTCCAGCTTTCACACGTGGCCAAAGCAAAACTACGAGTCTGATCCGGCTGAATTTTCGACAGTTGCCGTCTAGAAGAATGTACTACACGATAGTAAATTGCTCTTGCGATACTGACACCATCAGGCGGGGACGCTGGGTACTTATCAGACTACCCTCGTATGTTCCACACGTCCAATCGAAAAATTGGATTGGTTCGTCACATACACCATCCAATTTATCTGACGATTGCATAGTCTATGGCCAGCTTAAAATAACTCGACGATTAAATGCCCCAGTTATAAATTATAATATATTATATAATAGGTTGGGTGCACTATCCGCATCTTCATTCGTCTGAATCTGAATTTGTTTCCGCAATATTGGACTTTATGCAACCCAACCCGAAAAGTTACTGTTTTGATTTTGAGAAAAATCTCACTTTCTTTTTGAAACCGATAAATCAAACTCCTGTTTCGCCTAAGTTCAAACAACTATACTGTAAAAGAAAAGGGGCAAGTAATTTTTAAAATTTGCGCATTTTTTCTAGAAACCGAAACGGTATCATATTTGCTCCATCGTTCCTAATTTCAGACAAAATATTTTCCAGATTCTATTGTAAATTGTGCCTTTAAAAGTAAGATTCGTAAACTTTGATTTAGACTTAAGTTGATATATTCTTTAGGTATCGGTACTTTGGTAAGATATTCTTCCAATATCTTAAACCATTTGTCTATTGCAAATCTACGAATTTAACCACTTCTTCTTCTTCTTTTAGCGGTACAGAAAGGTGTGAACCGCTGTGTATCTATATGGACTCGTTTTATAGTTCGTCATCGTTTTCGTCCGCAATCTCCAGGGACAAAAACGTGGCAGCTGCAATGGGGTTTTCCCATAGTGAGAGGGGGGTGAGATTAGTGGGTGCAGCTGGGCATTGAAACAAATGGGCTACATCGTGTGGCGTGCCAGCGCAGTTTGGGCATACGTTTAGTATATTTGGGTCTATGCGAGATAGATACGAATTTAGGCGTGAGCAGAAGCCTGACCGAAGTTGGGCTAAAGTCACTCTGGTGGCTCTCGGGAGCCTAATCTCCTCAGGCGAAATAGGTGGTGTAATCGCTGAGAGGACTCTGTTCGTACTTAAACTCGCAATAGACCTACTCACTTCCTCAGTGTGAATCATTGCAATGGCAGCCCGGTATGAATCTTCATCGAAAGGATCCCTTTTGTAACCCTGGACTTCTCTCTCAATGTCACGAGGGCCACGTTTGATGTTACGTGGGGGGGGGGGGAATTTTGTCCATGAGGTTACGATTAGGATGATCCTCTCGATAGCAACCTACTAAATATTGTTTTGTAAGTAGTCGATTGTGGTCACGTATTGGCATCAAATGTGTCTCCTGATGTAGGTGGTCCTGGGCAGACATCAGAAGGCATCCTGTAGCTGTGCGTAGAGCAGCATTTTGGCAGACTTGGATTTTGTTCCAGCTTGTGTTACAGAGACCTTGCGACCAAACTGGCGCCGCAAAATCAGCCGCTGCTCGACCCACCGCTTTGTAAGTGGCTAGCATTGTCTCTTTATCTTTGCCCCAGGTGCTACCAGCCAGTGCTTTAAGAATTTTGTTCCTGCTGCGCATCTTTTCACATACCGCTTCCGCGTGATGAGCTGAAGTCATCATTTTCTCAAAGTGAAGCCCGAGAATTTTTGGATTTGCAACAGCAGGAACTGGTTTGTTGCCAATACGTACCCCAACCGGCCACTTACAATCACCTGACCAGGTGGTAAGGAAGGTCGCAGACGATTTGGACGCTGAGATGGTTAGGCCTCTGCTATGGAAAAAGGCTTCTAGTCGCGCTAAATATCTATTGATATCTTCACGCATGACATCCCTATCCGCTCCCGTGGCGAGTACAGTGCAGTCATCGGCATAAGAAATAACTTCAATGCCTTCCGGAGGTGTTGGGAGACCGGCCATGTAGATGTTAAACAAGGTGGGAAAAAGAACCCCACCTTGAGGAACACCTAATTTGATCTTTCTAAGTTTAGAACGACTGCCTCGAAACTCGGTGAAGGATTGCCTACCAGCTAGATAGTTGGCAATCCATCTTATCTCTTGAGTCGGAACATGCATATTGAGGAGGTTTGCCAGAAGCATGGAGTGATTAACCTTATCAAACGCATTTGATAGGTCAATCGCCACCATGATAGTTCTATGGCAAGGTGTACTGTGGTTTAGTCCGTCTCTTACACGTGTAGTGATCGCGTCCAGAGCGGTGGTTGTACTATGCATGCGTCCGAATCCGTGCTGATGGGGATCTAGCTTTGCATGTGAAACGAGTGTGGGGTGGATGAGGGCTTCCAGCGTCTTTGCTACAGGTGACAGGATCGTAATCGGTCTGTAGGAAGTTCCTAGTTTGGCACTTTTCCCTGGTTTAAGGCATGGGACTATACGACCTTGTTTCCAGATGTCGGGGATGACGAGCGTAGACATTGACAAGTTAAAGACTGCCGTGAGGTACTCAATGGCAGGAAGACCAAGATGTTTGAGCATGGCCATTGAAATGCCATCAGGTCCAAGGGCCTTAGAATTTTTTGCATTCTCAATGACTGTTTTAACCTGGTCCGGAGTATAAATTGGTACGGAGTCAACAATTCGGCTGCGAATCCGTCTTCTAATTTTGCGCTTGAGGCCATCTGACTTGGGATGTTCAATAAATTGTTTATTGAACTGGCTCGCACACTGAAGAGGATTGCTAGTTTCTTTTTTGCCGAAGATTATGGCTATATTGCCCTTATCTTTTGTGGGGTTCGAAAGGGCACGGACAGTGGACCATAACTTACTGGCACCTTCTTTAAGGTTGCAGTCATTGAGGTGCTCGTTCCATTTGGCCTTCTTGTAGTCTTTAACTTGTCGCTGTATTTGGATATTGAGCTCCCGAATTCTGGGGTCACCAGGGTTAGCGCGCCTAATGTTGTCACGTTCATCAGCTAACCTTGCGGCACTTGTTGGGAAGTTTGGACGAACCTTTGGAATGCGCCCTGCAGGGATGAACCGTGCCGCAGCTTTGGCAATGACGCTCCTAATGTTACGTTCGGCCTTATGTATATTGGTGGGAGGGGGAAGCGCGAAGAACTTCGATGACGTGAATGTTTTGAAACCTTCCCAATCAGCTTTTTTGTGATTGACAAAAGTTCGCTTCTCTGACTTGGTCAGGTCAGCTGGTTTGTCAATTCTGACTATGATTGGGAGGTGATCAGAGGGAAGACCGGTAAGTGTTTCCCAGGAGGTCTCACTAATTAGGCTAGCGCTGACAATTGTAATGTCTGGTGAGCTAATACAATTGTTTGCATCACGGGTTGGAGAGTTTTCGTTAAGGGTACAGAAACCTGATGCGTCCAGAGATTCGGCGATAGCTTGACCCCTGGCATCGTTGTGAAGCGCGGAATGCCAGAGTTCATGATGGGCATTGAAGTCACCAAGAATGATCCTGTGCTCTCCATTAAGAAGAGGACCAATATCGAAATGGTAGTTTGTACAACTAGAGTGTGGTGGTATGTAGATGTTAAAAATTTCAATATTGGTGCTCCCTGATGAAACTGAGATGGCTTGCAATTCCGCCGTACCGTCTGAAACTACATCTAATACACAGTAATGTACGGACCTGTGTATTAGGAAGGCAAGTCCACCTCCAGGGTGAGAATCATTCGTGGCGCCTTCTCTGTCCTTGCGTAAGATGATATATTCACCATCAGCGTTGAATGGTGAATTCGCGTGGAGTTTCGTCTCTTGGATGGCTGCAATCAGGATTCTGTACTTTCTCAAGAAGCTTGTGATTTCAGGAAATTTCCTTAGGATGCCATTACAGTTGAACTGCAATATGGACACCGGTGTAAAAATTGCTGGCGGAGGGGCGGGAGTTAAGCTGTGTCTTACGTTCAAGGCAACATTATTGGGGGGAGTAGGGGCGTTGGTGGAGGGGAGGGGCCTGGTATTACCCGAGGCTGCCCAGTATTCCTACAGCCTGGAGCAACAAATGTACCTTCTATGTAATGACCCATCCTTCTCAAACCGGAGCATCTAAAATGCACCCACTCCGAACAGCAACTACACTGAAGTGACCTGGCATTAGAACCGATACGTCGGTTGCAGACACTACACATCCATACCAAAACAGGGCCTGGATTTGTTTCAGGATGTAACGGATGTGGTTTAGCGGATGCGGATGCGGATGCGGATCAATGAAAATGTAAATTTGCGGATGCGGATGCGGATGTCATAAAATTTGCAAATGCGGATGCGGATGCGGATTAGTTAAAAAAATATATGAAATGAATTTTACTAATACCAAAATCAGATACTATTCAGTTTTCAGGGATATTCGACATGTTAGAAGTAAAAGTACAAGGAAGGGCCATCTTAGCAAAATGTGCAATCCTTTCGAGTGCTGGACAAAGTCATTAGCTTCATTAAAATGCAGTGTCATAGTCGAAAGCCTTTCTTTTCCATTAAATTTTTTCATTTTGGACCTTTTTTTAAATAAGCTCCATAACTTTTTAAAGAATGCTATTTCAGCCGTAAAATTTTGTATATGTACGTATTCACAATAAGTTCAAGATAATTTTAAGGTAAACATTGAGTCGCTCCGGTCAAGTACACCCATTATCCCCCCATTTGAATTTGTCAAAACGGCATGTCCATAACTCCCCCCAACATTGGAGCAGAGTGCTAAATTTTTGGTTTGTTGCGATTGGTGGTCATAGTCACCCCACCCACCAAAAATCAGCTCATTCGGATAAAAACTGAGGGTATCTCCCGTACAAAGTGACCCATCAGCAATTTGTTCTACGTACTACTCATTTTATAATCTGTAGACAAAGTTGTCTTGTGTCACTAATAATTTGATGTAGTTTTTTTCGTCTTCAGACCATTTTTCTGTATCTCTTGCCGTTTTTGAAATAATCGCAAAAAACCGAAAAAATGCCCCCCTTTCACCCCTTTCTTTAAGGTTACGGACCACCAATCGGTTAGGACTTTTAATGCCATAATCTGGGGACCATCCCCAACCATAATCAAAAAGAAATTTCAGATGTAGGATTTTTGCCATTCGATGGCCATATTTTGGCTCAATTTTCTTAGACTAATATCTACATGCATTAGATTTGGTTTCTTGCAATCGCTATCAATTCGCTCTATTCTATGAGTGGTTTAGGATGTAGATGATTAGATGGGAAATTTGTTTTTTATTGATATCCGCATACAAAAATGCGGGTTGCGGATGCGGATGAGGATGTCAACATGAGGATGCGGATGCGGATGTAGAATTTGATGCGGATTATCCGCAGTTGCGGTGCAGATGCGGATATCCGTAACATCCCTAGTTTCAATGCCGGCGCGTAAAAGGAGAATTGAGAGCAGCCGCGCCGAGATGTGATGCTCCCAATAAGACGAAAAAACATATATAACGAGTCCATACATATACACAGACATACACAACCTTCCTGCATCGAGACCTTCGAGGCTCTTGCCAGGGAGGCGTTTTGGCAACTCTTGGCCGTTTGTTGTTGCAAACGGGTGTGGTCCGCCCCGAAGAGGCGTATTGCAACTGCAAAATAATAATGCAATAGCAATGGTTGCCAGTAGGACCACAATTTAACCACTTGAGCGCCTTCATCATAATTTCTTCTTCCATATTCATTATTTTTCAAAAAAGATTACCCACGAGCTCCAATATCCTTTTAAGCTATTTCTTACAAAGTGGAACTTGTTTTTGGGATGTCAAAATCGGACGGCTAGTCCGAAAACCGGTATTTTCAGAACGGTTAAAACCGGGAAAAAAATCTCTTTTAAAATTCATACAATACGAGTCTGTATGCATTTTTTTCACTAAAATTCTAAGCAAATAAATGAAAAAACTCGGTTAATCGGATAACCGGTACTTTGAGCCCGGTTCAAAGTGGACTGTCTAACCGGCTTTGCAAGAAATCGAAAAAACCGATAACCGGGTTATGGGCCGGTTTTTGACATCCCTAAATTGTTTACATCGATCTTTTGTATAACGGATTTATTTTATAAACACGGCTTTATCAGTTAAAACAATCAATACATTTTTTACAGAGAATTTTGTTTATTACGAATAAATTCCTTGGATCTTGTTTCCTTACAGTGAAACTTTACAGTACTAACCAGTATGACTATGTACTTCGAAAAATAAAAAGCTAGTCACACGAGAACACCTATCTTGGCGCTGCGGACTGAGCCATGCTTTGCTTTAAATACTTTTCTCATTGGCTACGTGTTCGAGTTGAGTGGAAGATCAACTAATCAGGCTTGAGTGGTAGAAATGTGTGTCCCCATTTATTTCAGCGAAGATATTGAAGAGTCACTTGTCAGTCCATCTCTTCCACAACCTAGTATCCTTAATGTTTTGGGCGATTCGCCCAAGTAAACTGTTTTTGCGTTGAGTTCAGTTACTTTTATTTATTACAGTTTTTAGTATATTTCCCGTATAAAAAAATGCTGATCCAATGTTCAGTGATCGGTTGATTACAAAACGGGAGATCAACTATAATTTTGGGTTCAGACTGCATGCATTTCATGGTTATGAATGACCAATGCGACTAAGATATTTCTAGTTGGCAAGCAAAACAGACGTACGACAGTAATTCACAGAGAGATCCGGTTATCAACTATAAAAGTGATGGCATCGAATTATTCGAGTCCCCATCCTTCCTCGGTTTAGTGACTGAGGATACAAGCTTTTTATATCGCTTTTATAAATGCGAAATTTCAGTTTAATGAAACCCAACCTAGGAGGTCCTCCCCCACATTTATTTATACGGGCCATGTAAGTAAAACACTCATCGGTTCTTCTTTTTCTTTTAGCGGTATGCATCGAGATCTTCTAGGCGGGAGGCGTTTTGGCAACTCTTGGCCGTTTATTGTAGCAAAAAGGTGTGGTCCGCCTCGGAGAGGCTTGGACTTGCAATGAAATTTGAATTATTGCCAGTAGGACCACTTTATATCGGTTCTTCTAACTTGCATGTACGAACCTTGTCGGATACAAAGTAAGTTTCTTCCATCAGTTTAACGCGGACTTGAAACCAGCCTTAATCCTCATTTGTCTTCAAATGTAGTCCTGGAAATTCCTCCTCCATGCTAGTATGGAGTCTGACCGACAGAACGATAAAAAGTATGAACTCTATGCTACAACTTCAACCCGTCCTTCCCACAATACGAAAATTCATGCTCCTTAACGTTTTCACCAAATTTCAGCCAATAAGGTAAAGGAAATTAATGTATTTAACTAAACCTATTGGTTTGCAGACTTCACTAGAATATCAAATTTGATATGATTGTGATTAAATTAAAAACGAAAGACTTAAGCCAGAAACCTATTTCTCATATTGCCTTTTGGCGCCTAGTATTGCGTTTTAATACGGTTTCTATTTTGCGTGATGATTTTTATTTACATTTGTAAATAAAATATTTGTTGTTTCATTTCAGTGACGAAAAATGCAAGCCAGTTGACAGTTGAAGACTTTTTTTATTTATAAGGTTCTAAATAGTTTTTCTAATTAAAATACCTGGAGCTTAACTTAATTTACCAGTATACTTTTTTTCTGATTTCAACAAACCTACAATATATGTGTGTTACTTTTTTTCAATACTACCCACAAATGATTGACTTAGTCTCCGATGCCAACCATGGATAATTTTAAAATCATTTTCCAAAGCAGAAAGTGAAACACAACAATAGACATAATTTCCACCAAAACCGAAATTTTTATCACACTGACGGAAGAATAGACACCGTATTCGCCTTCTTAATCACCTTTTGACTACTGATCACATCATTATTGCTAACGGTCTACCGTCTTATCACGTCATGTTACTCGTACTTTCATTAACTGGGTCACCACACAACTTAATTCGTCTCATTATTTTGTTTGTATCTAAATATCAGTGTATGTTAGCGCGAAGACAAGATTTATCCACCAAAGAAATTTTAATGAGAAAAGAATCGCCTTATTCATATTTTCGGTGCCTGTTTCATATCTTGGCAGCGTGTAAGTGTATAACAAGGTTTAAATGGGCTTGCACATCTCATTTGTAGTATAGGTTGTACATACTCAAATTGGCATGGCAAAATAATGAGCGTCATCATAGTCTATAAGGTAGCAGAGCACTTTAATATGCAACGACTGTTAATAACTATCGCACACACACGGATTTGTTATTGTGAGTGATCATGGAAGTTTAAAGTGAGTGGAATAAAATATCGGACGGCTTACAGATGGGAACTGTTTGCCATTTTCGACAAACAGCCAAAAATTAACCGGACAACTCAACAATCACGCCTGACCCACACTTGAGAATTCAACAACGTGATTTTGACTAAATATTCGGTCAAGCGATATAGCCGCGCAAAATATTAAATTTTTATCAGGCATACTGTATGTATAAAACCAGACGTGAACGAAAATATGCCAGGCCATGTTACAGAATACTGTATTCAAAAAGACCTGTAAGCAAGTCTTGAGGCATTTAAATTGCTTCGACGAGACATACCAGACCGTAAAAGAAGAATACAAAAACAGAAATAGTGGTCTTTTGGTTAAGAAGTTGCGGCCCCGTAGGTGATGGCATGCGTGACCTAGAAAATATCACCGAAATTCAAACTTTACTATACACAGATGTAATGTTTCGTAGCGAGTTGTTAAGGTGACGCGACATTACGCACTTTGTGTTCTTTGGCGAACCAAAAAAACCAAGTAACAATGCGTAAGTTTAGCATATAGTCGATATCTATGGACATCGCTTAACATAGAGCCAACACATGATCTAAATACCAAACAACCGAAAAAATGGGATATGTCAAAGTAGCGAGATACGCGAATGGATAAGTAGTTTTTATCATAATGTAAATAATAGCTGGTGTACGTTACGTGATTGAAAAAAATTCTCGAGTGCCGATACGATATGATTGTAATTCATTTTGAGTTGAAGTGACGTGCTCTATCACAGCTAACCCAGATATGCAGATTGCGAGTAACTGTTAGCGTATTGTCACGAAGCAATATATTTGCAAGAAAATACTTTTGGAGTTTACAAATTTTGATAGTAGTCCAGAAATTGTCAGGTTTTCAAATAAAATTGATTTTATAGAATTATCGTTCCAGAAAATGAATACCGTATCAAAAGATATGCACTCATGCAAAACATGTTCTAGACATTTTCGGAAAGATTTTTGAAAAGGAAATATGTACTAGTTTTCTCACCACCTGGACGCAGGAATTTTCAGAAGAGTTTAGGATCTGTACTGCTAAGCATGAAGACGACGTTGTTCCAACTGTTACAAATCCCAAGATCCTTGGGGATCTCAAGGCTGAGATACTAGCTTGCATAGAAATAGACAGGCCGACACGTCTTCCAACCAACTTCTCTCGTCACACTGATCAATAATATATACATACGTATATGTATATAATTTATATGGTCGGAGATGCATCCTCCTGTGCGTTGCGAACTTCATGACAAGGTCTATATAAGTTTTCACATATTATGAAGGTATAATTAATGAACTAGAGACAACAATATCGATATAACCACATCAAGTAATAAAACTAATTGTATTTATCAAAACTCTAGTCATTTTCACGCGACTAGACAAACATAAAAAGAAGAAAAGAAGTTGAATCAAATGAATGCAGCACACTTTCTATGCTCAAGAGTTGTTTGCTTTAAGAAGTCTCCAAACCCGCTTCGACGTCTCTACAATGTTGTCACCAACCACGGCTGATCACGTTTCTGTCTTTCGCGAATCGCGATACACATGTATGTCCAATGATCACAACGTAGGTATACTGCTGGTATTCAACTGTGCATCCTACTTGCGAATACATATTTGCAACGAACTTCTTATAAGTTCAATACCATTGCCAAAGCCAAAGTCAACTTGGCGAGCGTCCAAGTGCAAGGCAAAGCACAGCGTGTAGACTACTCACACTGCTATGTTCATTTCTTTTGGCATATTTTCGCTTGTAAACACGAATGGAGCCATGGCAATAGCATGCCGAACACCGGAAGTAGGTCAAATGGTAAACCGGATCTGAGATTTACGCGATCAAGATTTAGCTGAGATCCAAATTGTATCGATAAATTTTCTGAGTCCGGATTCGCATCTTTTGCTTCTTCATATTGCCGTCGATAAAATATGGAGCGTTTTTGATCGTTTCGATGGGAGTAGGATTCAAAGTGACTTGATTTGTGTACGTTTACCAAAAGCGGTGTTTTTGATTATAATTTTCATAGTCAGACATTCATGGCACCGACGAAGGTTCGTGACAATGTTAACTATGTTATCGGAATCCTGCAATTCACAAAGTATGCTTCTTGATCGCGAATAAGAAACCTGTTTGAAAAGCATACTTGTGTAGTGTCTGGTAGGTACTCGGAGAGTTTCAGGGCACAGTACATGTCCAAGTACATAATATTTACTACCGATACATAATTTTACGAGATCCTATATGCAACAAAATTGCTTCTTCGATCTGGACATAAGATTATGGTGCTGTTGGTTAAAGAGGTACTATCCGGATCTTGAAGTTGTTTCTATGAACAGATTGATTTCAGATTTTGTAAGCAACTTATTTATTAAATACTATGGTGATGGTGTGATATGTACTCGCTTGTTTGCATGGTTGGTTGATGTACACATTAGCTTAATTTATATTTAAAACATTTTGTTTTAAATTTACAAACCTGGCTACATTTTTTATATTTTCTTTTTTTGTTTTTTTTTTGTTTTGAAATTCATCTTTTGTCGCTTAAAAAAGACATAATTAAAAGACGCGGGAGCTAATAATTATGACCGACAACTGGCATCTTTCATACCAGCGAAACAATCATTAATTAGTCATCCGAAGATGTGGACAATGACATGGGCGTAGCAAGGGGGGGGGGTCAGGAAGGGGCGATCGCCCCCCCCCCCCTGGTCGATGAAGATGGTGAAAAATCCTTATGGATGTAGTAAAAAAATCGTTGCACTATACAACATTTTCAAAAATTTTCTGCGCCAGCAGCAGTTGCTTTTTCTGCCACTCCAAGTGCTGCTAGAGAAGCCATGATCGGGACAGTTTGCAGTCAGGAGGCGCATACAAATAGATGACAGCGAGTGGCCTCTCGTAACTGACGGAGGCTGCGTACCAGCACACACATTTCACTTGTGAGTGTGCTACTGTGACTGCGTGGACCCCATATTTCCTGCTTCATTTCATGTCTTCTGAGCTGGAGTACACAATTTCAACCATTAGGTCCCTTCGGGAAGTTACTGGAATTCAACTTATTTTCATCTGAAAGGGTGACAAATGGTATACAGCACTGGAAGGTCATGCTTCGTCGACTACGCATCATCAAATTTATTCCATATTTCGTGACAATTCTCACTATTTGGAGCGGAGTTTTCGTACAGCACTTACCGTGCCTATGTACTTGCTACATTGCGGCTAGACGAAGTAAGCAGGGTAAGTTGGATTTTTGGAAATTGGCGTCGTCGAAACGACGAAAGATGAATTTTGTGTAACTTTTAGAACTCCAGTATTTCTTATGGCTGGTTGTCGATTCGACGATAAGTCTGTGTCCACAACTAGCTCGTAACAAATATGTTTATTTTTGAAATGTGGGACCTATTTTTTCAAAAATTACGGAAAAAATATTTACTAGGACAAAACTAGGACAAATCAGGAAAATGGCTCAAAATTCTCATTTTAGGAAAATTACATTTTGAACTCATAAAAATCGGCTCCAAGGTACTCAATGTCAAAATTAGACATTGCATATAGAATTAGAATTAATCAAGGGAACTCAGGGAGAAGATATTCCAAAATTTACTGTAAATAATTCTACAATCCGCACTGTAAAAACCGCAGTAGGTGAAGTGGAAGAAAACACGTGCTGGGACCCCAAAATGGATCGCTGTGCCTCTTGTATATACATGAGCTTCTCATTCAACCCAATTTCCTTGTACGTTTAGAATATGTGTTTTATGATTCGAGCACATTTTTTTTAATTATATCAATGTTAAGTTTTTATTTATCTCAGTTTTAAATTTAGTGTTTTATATTTCAGGCCAAATAACATTGAATTAAGAAAAATTGATTATTAAATCAATTCCCTTATAAATTTACTCAAAATCGATGTTTTTCCATTCTAAATAAACTAACGATTTAAAATCTGTCAAATTTTATAAATATTTTGAGAAAGGGTGATTTGTATGAGGCATCAAAGTAGAGCGTCGTCGAATCGACGAAGCACCTTTCCATACTAAAAATAAGCATGACCTTCCAGGGTTAAGGACCTTGTATAGAACGGGATTTTGGACCACGCCGAGATTCGATCTCCGGACCTCTAGATTACTAGCATCGTAGAGTGCGACTCAACCAAGTGAGCCACAGAGCGGGTCTTTCAAGCCGTTGATACTTTGATAAATTTAGAAGAAATCTTATTAAAACCGGTAACCATATTTCAATCAATAAAGGATTTATGAATATTCTTACGATGCTACTTTGCTAAGATGAAAGTGACAGACGAAACAAACTGGTTTCGCAAGTAGAATATGCAGCCCGAGATACAAAAAATGCACTGAAAATAGACAAACTACGCTCTAAAAGGCAGATATTGGAGGCCAGTTAAATGTAATCAGAATGCAGAAGAAAATCATTTTCATCTCCATTTTAAAAATTGTACTCTAAAATTGGAAAAAAAAGAAATAACATGCGTGGCAGTCCACCAATAAACTTGGGCCGCAGATGTGTGAGTGACATCCAATCTCCAAGATCTAAACTGCTGTTTTGTTGAGTTGTTGAGATCAACAGCACGCCCAGCAATGTTATTTATCCCCATAAATGGGTACTTGTTTACAATATGAGCTACATCATAGTCCGTCACGTAGGTCGTGAACTCGAAAAACACCATAAAATGAATTCGTTCACGGTGAGTCTGGAATCCATGACCCTCTGCACAAATCCAACCACAAGCTAGGCTACGCTAAAATTTGCTAACAATATTTCTGCGACCGGAAATTTCAACTCCTAAGAAAATCATGATGTTGGAAAATTTTTTGGCTTGCCCCCCCCTGACCGAAATCCTGGCTACGCCCATGGACAATGATAGCGGTTTGATTGGCAACCACTATCATTGTTCCATGAAACTAGAGGGTACATTGCTTGGTACATCATCATCAATGTGGCACGATAGCCCCACGACGGGCTTTGGCCGCCGGTATCGATTACCTCCAGTTGTCGCAGATACGTGAACTTGTCCTCCAGTTTCGGAAGCCCAACAGCTGATGGGCGTCCTCACCTAATGAGTTCTCCCAGCGAGCTCTCGGTCGTCCACGCATTCTCGCTCCGTCAATTCCTTGTGCGTTCATCACCCTCTTTGACATGCGATTTTCGTCCATTCGTTGTACATGGCCCGCCCATTCCAAACGTTGAAGCTTCACGATTTTCGATACTTTCAGCTCATCGTACATTTGATACAACTCGTGGCTATACCGGATGTGCCATTGATCTCGCTCGCATATGGCCCCGAAAATTCGCCGAAGGACCTTTCGTTTCAATCTGTCCAGCAAAGTTTTGAAGGATTGGGTGAGGGTGCATGTTGTGTCGACTTGGTGTGTAGCGTTCCGTTGCTGTCTATATTTTAGGCTCGAATAACATACTCCGAAGATACGTTAAACAGGGTGAGTGCCAGTCCATCGCCCTGGGCGTTCCATATTTCAGCTTCACATAGTATAACATTGGTTAGGTTTATTCCGCCGTGCTTCAGCAGTTCTGCTGGGATCTTGCCAACCCCGGCGCTTTATTACGTTGAGGCGATTGTATGGGTGTCCCGCATTAGGTGGTTAATACTGTAAGGGTTGATAGCACAACTTGTTTCAGCAAGAAAATTACCAACACAATCGGATTTTTTTACCGTTAACTTGTTATCGCTCTTTTTGTGAAAGTCATCGAAAATCGTGACTTGTCATGTCATAATTTACTGCCCTCCTGATAGCTTAATCCAAGATTTGATTTCATTTTCAGAAACTACATAAAATTTCACAAAAACTGAAGTTTTTCCTGTTGCCAACATTATCGCCACTTTCGAGATACAGTTACTCAAACTTAATAGAAATTTTGAAATTGATTTTTCATCGAAAATTCAAACAGTAATTTCATAACGGTCCTTTATACATACAACTCTGCAAAGTTGATAAAAGTTGCTTTTTCTAAGATATGAATATTGTAACTGAATTCAAATATTGTTGAAATAAAACATCTATCTATCTATCTATTGATAGCAATGGCAACACTGCCCCCTGTAGCATGGGCCATGGGGTGTACCGCCACCGCTTTCTTTCAGTGTGTCGTACGAGACGCCTGAGGCCTGAAGGAAACGGACTCCTTTTTTCGATCGGTAAGAAGAATTGAAAAAAATACTTAATATACGGTGGAACAACATACGGTAAGGATTGCGTGGTGGAGTGAATTCCTGGCTACTATAGTAAATATATGCGAACTCGGTAATGTATGGACCTGGTTGGTTGGTTGGTTGGTAAAAGTGGCGGCTTAGGCAGAGGCTAGCCAAAAGCCAAATTAGCGCATAAAGCGCCGTTTTGAAACTACAAACTCCGTGAAGTTTAACTAGTGTATATGATGAAGGCTAGGTAATGAATTTGGGAGTGGGGAGGTGCCTTGAACCAGCCAGTAATATTTAGGAAGTACAGCAGCTCCCCTAATTTCACATTAGCTACATCCTCTAAGCCTCCAAGAAAGTGAATCAGGGTTTCCCTCTCATTTACATTACCGCAGCTGCGGCAATGCGCGTTGTAGGGGATGCCCAGCCGGGCAGTGTGGAGCCCCATTGGCCAGTGCCCCGTGATAACAGCAGTAATCTTGGCGATATCTCTACGCGGTTTAGTCACATCTTCCTTGATATAACGCAAGTCCTCAGATTTCGCCAGTTGGAATTAGCAGCCCTTATATAGTGAGTTCTTACTCTTAACAGCTGCCATCGGAACGCAAACACGCTCCGCATGAGAGCTGTCAAGAGTGGCACCCCTTTTGGCTAGTTCGTCAGCCATCTCGTTACCCTCTATGTTCCTGTGTCCGGGTACTCAGAGTAGGGTGATTCTTTGTCGTGTACCAAGGCTGGTTAATGATTTCTCACATACTTCAACATCCTTGGAGGTCATCTTCACCGGTTGTAAAGCCATGATAGCAGCCTGACTATCTGAGCAGATGGCGATATTCTGGTTGTTTTGTATGTCCCTGAGAGCATGACAGGCCTTCATGATTGCAAGCATTTTTGCTTGAAAAATGCTGGCATGATCAGGAAGACGGCAATAGAGATACTTAGTGATGTGCAGAAGATTCCAGCACCCACGCCACAATCCATTTTAGACCCTTCGGTGAAGAGTGTGATGTCAAAATCACTCTCTTTCCATTCACCTCTAGTTGGGAATCTGACATCAAAGTTCTTCCCAAAGCTTCGTTTGGGCACTTTGAGATCCGTTACAGCGTTGCGTACGTCTTGTGGTAGCTGGTTTAGAATATTGCTGTGGCGGTATGGCCTACCACTCCAGCAGCTTAACGCGTTGAGTCTGACTGCACTACATGCTGCCAGTTGGTTGATAAACAGATCGATGGGTAGAAGATGCAAGATGACATTCAGCGCATCCCTCGGGCATGTTCGCATGCCCCCTGTGATGCTAAGGCAAGCCGATCTCTGCACTCTACCGAGTTTTGTTACATTGTAGCCTTTACTGACAACTGGCCACCATACGAGTGACCCATATGTGAGGATAGGTCGTACCACCGCGCCGTGTACACCCAGAGTACCATGTTTGGCTTGAGACCCCATTTCTGGCTAAATACTGTCTTGCAGGCGTAAAAAGCAATACAGGCTTTTTTAACGCGCTTCTCAATGTTCAACTTCCAGTTGAGCTTTGAGTCCAGAATAACGCCCAAATACTTCGAGCTGGGCGATGGTTGCAGTTGATGTCCATTTAGTTTTGGCAGTGAGAAAGGCGGTATTTTTGTTTTTTTAGTGAACAGCATCAGCTTTGTCTTGCCCGGGTTTACGCCCAGGCCACAGCTTGTGGCCCATTTACTGACCAAACCAAGGGCTCTTTCCATGATCTGACTAATCACGGAAAGACACATTCCTGATACTATAATCGCTGCATCATCCGCATATGCGACCACCTTAATCATCTTCCTGTCAAGTCTGGCTAGGATTTGTTAATATTAGCCACAGTAGTGGAGAGATAACACCACCCTGAGGTGTTCCTCTGCACACGAATTTAGTCAAGTGACTGCTTCCTAAGTCTCCATGAATTACTCTGGTCGAATAGTCTATTAAGCGCTCTAAAGTTTTGAGTACGAAGGAGGATAAACTAATTGGCCTGAAATCTTCGCGGTCTCATGCCCTCGTTTGCCTACCTTCGGAATAAAAACGACTCGAACCCGTCGCCACGACTGGGGTACGTGGTTGAGTAACAGAAGGCTTCTGAAAATTATTAGCAGCCGTGGAACTACCAGATCCTGCGTTTTCTGAAGCATAATCGGTAGTATGGACCTAGTTTCATAGTTTTTTTCCTCATACGGAAATATTTTAGAATTTACGACCAACGATGGTGACTTGAATATCTTCGCTCAAGGAAAACCTTAGACGGGTTTTAGAGAAAGCGTTCGCGTATAAATGATAAATTGAGATTGAGCTACTTAAACAATTGACGACCTAAATAATTGGTTCTAATGAACTCAAGGTGGCGTTAACACCATTAGAAGGGGAAATGTGAATTCCATCATTCACCTTACACTCGCAAGGATTTCGTTGCTTACTGGTTTGGAGTGGCAATTTAGCGACAGTTATACGCATAGCGACTATCAGGGAATTTCATTCCTTGATATCAGACAGAGCCATAAAGAGAGCTACAATTGTGACCACCCCCAAAAACGATACGTCCTAATGAGAGATATTTAATAAAATCCATGTCTCGTTTAGCTAATGGATCGGAGGGTGTCGCAACTCACCGGTCAATTAGCAACCTCAACTCATTTCTTAGCACGAACAAACTTTAATTGTCAGGCATAGTGTGACCAGGGCGATAGTAAAATAGGCCCATCGGCTTCAGTGCTGCGAACTCCCTTCGGGTTCACGTCTCCTCCAATCTAATCTAATTCACCGATCTACCGTCAATAGCATGCGATGCATCCATGCAAAGAAGAGTTCTTCAAAGCTCGAGACGAACAACATAGTCTAAGAAAATTGGTCCAAAATATGGCCATCGAACGGCAAAAATCCTACATCGGAAATTTTTTTTGATTATGGTTGGGGATAGTCCCGAAATGATGGCATAGAAAGTCCCAACCGATCGGAGGTCCGCAACCTTAAAAAAAGGGGGGAAAGGGGGACCTCTTTTCGGCTTTGTGCGATTATTTCAAAAACGGTAAGAGATACAGAAAAATGGTCTGAGGACGAAAAAAACTACATAAAATTATCTTTGCAATGATATATAACACATTAGAGTTCAATTTAATATTTCGGCGTTAGAATAAAACATAAATTAGAATATTTTCATTTTAGACCTTTTTTAAAAGCTACATAACTTTTGAAAGAATGTTAGTTCAGCCGTAAAATTTGGTATAAGTATTCACAACAAGTTTAAGATAATTTTAACGTAAACATTGAGTCGCTCCGGTCAAGGACCTCCATTATCCCCCCATTTAAATTTGTCAAAACGGCATGTCCATAACTCCCCCCAAAATTGGAGCAGAGTGCTAAATTTTGGTTTGTTGTGATTGAAGGTCATAGTCACCCCACCCACCAAAAATCAGCTCATTCGGATAAAAACTAAGGGTACCTCCCATACAAAGTGACCCATGACAACTTTGTTCTACAGTTTATAAAATGAGTATAGTACGTAGAACAAACTCCTGATGGGTCACTTTGTATGGGAGATACCCTTAGTTTTTATCCGAATGAGCTGATTTTTGGTGGGTGGGGTGACTATGACCTCCAATCGCAATAAACCAAAATTTAGCACTCTGCTCCAATTTTGGGGGGAGTTATGGATATGCCGTTTTGAAAAATGTAAATGGGGGGATAATGGAGGTCCTTGACCGGAGCGACTCAATGTTTACGCTAAAATTATCTTAAACTTGTTGTGAATACTTATGCAAAATTTTACGGCTGAACTAGCGTTTTTTTAAAAATTATGGAGCTTTTAAAAAAGGTCTAAAATGAAAATATTCTAATTTATGTTCTATTCTAACGTCGAAATATTCAATTAAACTCTAATGTGTTATATATAATTGCAAAGATAATTTTATGTAGTTTTTTTCGTCCTCAGACCATTTTTCTGTATCTCTTACTGTTTTTGAAATAATCGCAAAAAACCGAAAAAATGCCATAATCTGGGGACCATTCCCAGCCATAATCCAAAAAAATTCCGATGTAGGATTTTTGCCGACCAAATATGCCATTTTTCTTAGACTAACAGGGGACATTGATTTTCTCCAGGCACAAGCATGGGAAACACAAAAATTTGTGTTATTTCCATAACCAAATAAACCACCTGGTGACCCTAGGGGTACCTGAATATTTGCAGCGATTGAGGCTGGACGACCAATTAGAATACCCCAGGTGCAAAGGAGTTGCGAAACATATTCTGTTTGAGTAGACCAAATTTATAGATATATCCGTATATAAATTGTGAAATCTTATCATCACTTTTCATCAGGTTTGTGGTCTAAGTCTTTCGTTTGGCTCAAACCGACAATTCAATATCACATTATTATACACTAGGTGGCTTCGCTCGCGGTCAATGACTGACTGTTTTTGGTTCTCTTATGATATACTTATCGACAGCTTGTACGTACATTCGGGAATCATCGTAGCCAATCAGAACACGAATAAAATGCCATTTTCCAAAGATAACATTTTTATATATAGAAGGATATCCCCTGGCAGATTTGATTCCGATATCAGTCTTTTTTTCTGATTTTATTATTGCATCGGATTTAACCCGATTAAAATCCAAGAAATGCTCCAATTTAGATCTTCTACAGTCACTTATTCACACTCAACGGTAGTATTCAGTGGCAAATGTACGCATGTAATGCGACATAATTTCTGTTTTGTTAATTCACATTCAATTCACGATAAGTTCCGGAATGAAGACAATCGCAACTTGAATTTAAGACGACCACACCAATGCTATGTCATACAGAGGTATCAAATTTATTATCTGATTGCAGTTCGAACTGTATACGTGCAGTGCACTTGGAAACAATTTATCACGAGTGCCGCAGCACGTTCTTGCGATTGTTGTGACCGAGAAATGAAAGGGAGACCCACTCCGTTATGTTTAGTGACCGACTGACTGACTAACTACTGCTGCGCCTCCTCATCTGGTCGACCACACCATCACTATACTTATGTTCATAGAACACGGCAGGCATTGATCAGAAAACTATGCAGAAAAAAATACACGCAGTAGTTCATCCGCCAATACTATTTTCTTCGTCTAATCTCTCATTGTCCGAAACGTTTATTTCCATCCGTTGAAAATTACGCAATGAATCCCATTCTTTTCTTAAATCTTGGTTATGCCGATGGGTATTATCGAAGTTAACAGAACTAGACCTTTACATGTGTCCCGTTAACCTCTTAATTTTCATATACCTATCTTCCGTAGTAGTATAATACGTTTATTGGGTTAATGTATTTATTTTTAGTGCTTCCTTCCTTATTAATGATGGTCATAAAATATCTAGTACCTATCATGGATTCTTCCACCTTTATTTTGTGGGATGATTATATCTTACGTCAGTTAGGGACACCGCGTCAATTATGCAAACATAATCCCACAATGCTGTCTATAAATGGTAAGTACACGTGACGTCATCACAACCGATTTTGGTTTTTCTCACTTTCCGACTTTGCGGTAATGGTGCTAGCAGCCGCCACCGCGGTGCTACAGGTTCAGACAGAAAAAAATCTGGGACACGAATTTGGGGTTAATCATTGTAAAGATTCATGCTGAGCGTTATCCGATCGTTCTACTTGAAAATGATTGAGCAGAAGAGATGTATGTTGTGTGTTTCTGTTTTTCATATCCCTTGTGAATTTATTTTATTGCATTGCGGTGGGCCTTCATACTTTGATTGCTGCATGGATGATGGCTGGATTGAATTTTGATTTTATTGGATTGGTAGACTCTACAGATATCAGTAGTAGAGTAGTATGTAGTTTCTGTCAGTAGTTTTAAGTTATCGAACTTCGATGGAAGTTCAAAAAGAACTGATAAAACATGTTTCGGAAATTGCCTTGAAAAGTGTAACGCAAGGCTGTCCAAACCACGGTCCGCGGGTGTCATTCGGCCTACTGAAGATGTCAATGCGGCCCGTCACATTACATTAGGGTGACCAGACTTCCGAAGACCCAATGCACTCATTAAACCAATCATTTTGTCCCATTATTTTTAGTCAATAGGAAAAATCTGATTACTTTAAAAATATAGGAACCATTACTTTCACTCGGTAAATATCCGTTTGTTTTAATAGTTGACTCCTTTAAAAACAGTTATTTTCCAATAGGATATATCTTATTAATTAATAGGATCAATCCTATGTAATAAAAAAAATCGTTTTACTCGTAATCTAATCGAAGTATATTTTTTTATAAGTCCCATATTATTATACCATCCACGCTACGTCATTGTGGATTTTGTTAAGAATCACGATATTTGGCCAGACCGAGTATTGAACATCCGATCGGCTAGTACCTTTAAAACTTACAAGGTCACAGGGAGGCAACCGAACGATCACGGCTACGGAGCATGATGTTGGTTCTCTTGGAAAATACGTCTTTATACTTGACATTCAATTAAAGGCATATCGTATTAATGAAATAGGACGTTATATAAAGCAAATGGGATCCATCCTATTACTAGTTAATCATATCAAATATTGTTAATATAACCCATTAACGACGAGACCCTAAAATCTTACCGACTGAGCTGAAATTTTCAACGTCGGCTAAAAATGGCTAAAAACACATTTTGTAGAAACAAAAATGTCAGGTTCAGGCTCCCGGCACTGTTGTAACATCAGGCACACGAGGTACTCGAGGGTGTTACATCTAGCATCAGGCATTATACGGGGAAAGTGTATTCAAAGTATATTTTTGATTTTTTTTTTCAAAAAGAAAACATTTCAGTAAATTTTTTTTTAATAAAGCGAAAAATATACGAAAGCTTATATTTTACATGAAGATTGGAATGTAGATAAGGCAACAATAACGTAGAAGTAATACGAAATGTGTGCGAAAAATTAACAGCCTTACACAAATATTATGTCAAATATTGTATTATTTTAT
The DNA here is from genome assembly GCA_949715475.1 of Microchrysa polita. Classification (NCBI taxonomy): domain Eukaryota; kingdom Metazoa; phylum Arthropoda; class Insecta; order Diptera; family Stratiomyidae; genus Microchrysa; species Microchrysa polita. The sequence continues at coordinate 48,867,120 of OX454420.1, forward strand.
TTTATTATGTATATATGTATGTGCTTTTGCATGTGGAGTTGTTGTTGTTTTATTGAGAAGTTTCTTGAACACCCACAGAACTAATACATTTTACAATTTGTGAATGGGAAAAAAGTTTATAGAACTACAGTAGTTACCAATACAGATTTTCAGAATTATGGAAGATTTGCCAGTAAGTTATAAAATTATTGTTTCAATTTTTTTGTCAATTTGTCCATCCACCCGATTTGTCTAAAAGGACTAAATATAAAGCCTATAATTCCTCCTTGTGTATAATTTGGTCTACATTAGAAACCATTTCTTCTTTCGTAGCTCAAAAGGATATATTGTAGTTTGAACTTATTTTTTTTTCTTTGTATTTTTTTTCTTTACTTTTATAAGTTTATTTTTCCTTTATACTTATTTTCCTTACTTTGAATTCTTTACATTACATGTTTTGGGAATTTATTCCCGTTTTGTAATATTAAGTATTAAATAAATAAATAAATAAATAAATAAATATATTTTAAATACTATATTAGCAAAATTAAATAGAATAACTAATCCTTGGCCTCATGAAAATAAAGCCTTGACTCCTTGCTCCAGATACCCTTGAATCCGGGTATCATTTTAATCCATATTCCGGATTTCTAGAGCAATTCTAATTCCGACTCTCAGTATTGTTGGTATGTTATGCCAAATATGGCCTCTCAATTTGCCAGTCAAGAAGACACAAGGTCTAGAAAATCATGTGACATGACTGATTTTAAGGAAAAACCTAAATAATAGATTTTTTTTCTTTTAAATTTTAACATTTATGAAGACTACTTATGCTATTTTCCTACATATAAATGTCTTGTTAAAATCCGGAATTTTCGTTAATCCCCATTTTTTGGGAATCCGGACTTCTTTTTTTTTATAATTAAGCCGCACTATCGCAAGTGTAAAAAATCCATAAAATAAAAAAAAACACTAAAAAAGTACATACTCATATACCTCGTATACGAGGAGTGCATTTTCCCCATATCAGGACGGATGTTACAAATATGTAACAGTGCTATAAAAAAAACTTATAAAACGTAAACTACGGACAATAATTATTTCATTTATTTTTTGTATTGTTTGAAATAACATACCATTAATTTTTTCCCAATTTTTTTTTTTCATACAATTAAATATAAAAATAAAATTCCTCTATGTACTTTTGCCATCGTGACGATTTTCGTCAACATCGAAAAAAACATCAGAAAGAAACCTCTATAATTTCCACAATAGTACATCAAATTGAGCTAAATTGATTTCTACGCATTGCTAATAGTGTCCAGTACAGGATAAAACACTTTTTAGTGCCGAATTGATATGCTATTCCTTTAGCAGCTGTCTGAAACGAAGGATGTCTTACTGTTACATACACTGCGCGACAAATGCTTAGGTTCATGGATATTTTCCTTTAAAATTATATAATTTCTATGTACTCTGATCGGAAATAATTTTTAAATAATGCTCTCTCAACTAACGGTTATTTTAATAAATATTACATTTCTATTAAGCAACTCGCATAGCTAACGGAATTTTTAAAATGAAAATCGCAATTTCCACTGCGACAATTGTATAGGTTCACTTACTTTAAAGAGTTATCTCGTCCTGGTGAGAAGTGTTTGTGGAAACATTTTTTTTCGCGTTATACTCTGTGAGTCGTATAGTGGATAATGTCAAAAGGAAATCAATTTTCTGCCGAGGAAAAGGCGACAATTTCCATACTAAAGCAAGAAGGATATTCAAACCGACAAATTGCAATACGGATTCAGCGGAGCTTGAACCTTGTTAATAATTTTATTCGAGATAGTGGAAATTATGGCCGACGATACGCAGGAGGCAGAAAAAAAAGCGATTTCCGGTGCATCAAGGCGAAGTCTCTTAAGAGAAGCCTCGAACTCGCCCTTTACTGCGCGTAAGCTTGGGGAGATTTTGGTGTTATCAGCAAGTGTAAGGACCATCCAACGAGTTCTTAGATCTTCATTTTGCTTAAAACGTTTACGATTAAAGAAAAAAATAGCCTTAACCCCGCAACATCGCCTACAGCGCCTGGAATTCGCCTCAAGATTCATGAACTGGACATCACAATGGAGGCAGGTAATATTTACGGATGGAAAACGGCTTTGTGTGGACGGTCCAGATGGGTTCTCCTACTATCATGATTATATAGGAAGGACCCTATGTACCTGTCACGCTATCACTTCCGAATAGGTTCCGTTATTGTATGGGGAGCCATATCATATCATTGAACTATCGACTTGGTCATTCTACGAGGTTACCAAACCAGTTCATCTTATAAACAGCTCTTAGAAGAGGAAATCCCTATGATAAATGTCATGTACGGAGGCGATCCTTGGATATTGCAACATGATCTTGCCCCAATTCATACAGCGAGGGTGGTTAAATCGCTTATTGAGAAGAAAAATGTGGCTTTGTTAGACTGGGTGTCCATCTCCCCTGGCATTAAAAATTTGGGGGTGGCTTGTTCGGGAGGTTTACAGTAGTGGTAAACAATACGACTCTAAAGAAGAGTTAATTCATGGAATTAAGACAGCTTGGTCTAAAGTACCGATATTTGTGCTGCATTCTTTATACGATTACCTGTCTCGAAGGCTTTATGAAATTATAAATAAAAATGGCCAAAATACACACTATTAAATTACAACAAAATGCTCCTGTTTTTTCGTATTTATCCTCTTTCATACTTTTCTGAAATATTTTTCAGCGAAAACATTATGTAAAACGGTAAAATCGTCCCTGAACCTAAGCAATTGTCGCACTGGAAATTGACTCTTTGAATTAAATCAATTACTGTAATTTAAGGAAAATGTTCTGTGGGGATTCAGTCCATTCATTTTGTTTGTGATATTTAATACTTCGAAAAATAACATTTCTTGAACTGGTAAGGTTTTATTTTACCGCTTCATGGAAGGAAATATGAGTGACCCTAAGCATTTGTCGCGCAGTGTATATGTAACATCAGGCATTAACAGGCCTGTAGAGAGGGTGGGGGGAACGGGGTGATTCCCCCCGGGCCCGGGTATTCAAAGGGGGGCCCGGATTTTGGCACAAAACTTGTGCTTCAACAAACAACATGATCATTTCGTTACTAAATTTCTAAATTCAATCTGCCCTCGCCTTTCGAAAGAGCATGCATGATTTTATACAAACAATAAACAATTTATTTCGAATTCTTCATCCAGTAGCACACCATTTTTAAAAAAAAAAATTTTTTTTAAGTAAAAATAGGAGCCTCGTGCAGCGACGTTTTTTTCTAGAAGGACTTTTCCGGGCGATTATTATTTGGCGTACGTACTGCTGCTACTAACGAAATTTTGTTTCAAGGTACCAACACCCAGATGGTGATCACTTAAATTATTGAATCTTAATTTCAATCAATCTATATATCTATCAGTACTCGCCAACTCGATACCAAAAAATTTAAGGTTTTTCTGTACTAGAGAAAACCGCGAACTGCTTACGAAATAAGTAAAATAGGAAAAAAGAGACTTTGTAGATTCGTAGCGTGCGCATTTCGAAAGCCAATTTTATAGTGTAACGGCCAGCAGTCTGGGCCACTGCGAGTGTGCTAATGAATTACAGATTTGAGCTCCCCAAGCATTTAATAGAACTGTGAACTATATCCGCCTTGTTTTCCTAAAACCTTTGTAAGGGTTGTTTCCTTTGAAAAATCTTCTTACATAGAAAAAAACCATAGCGTAGCGCATTGGCGCTATGTATGTATTTGGTGCACAGAAATAAATTTGCCTAGTTTATACACTTTCTTTTTTGCGTGTAGTACATCCTTTATTATTCATCTGTAAAATGAACACTTGAAACAATCTCACCCGTATAGTCTTCAAATCGTTTCGTTTTATGCGTATATTGTGTAAAAGGAACGACCATTCAATAATAAAGGTTTTTTTCATCACGAGCAGAAACTTGTCCCTTTAAGCAGTCGCTTTTTTATGAAACTTCGTTACCCAAAAATGCACGTAAAACGAACGAACCTTTTTCTAATACATACATAGTTCCTTAAAATTTGCCAATCAACTCTCAAACCGTCTTATACTGGAATAAAAAAAACAACGTTTTTTTGTGAGTTTAGTGAGTAGAAATGCTTCACGAATGAATTCAGTTTTTGTCAGTTTTTTGGCAAGTGGCTTATCCGGTATCAGTTTTTTTATTATTTTTCTACAAATCGCATTTTTTTGAAAACCCATAATTTTAGCTCAGAACTTAAACTCCAAATGCACCTGAATGCGCAGAAGACCGCTTTAAAACACTCTTCAAATATTTATCATACTGATGCCGGACTATAGAGGCTCCCGATTAGAAAACTGCCGGATTATTTAGACTGAGCCGATTCAGTGAGGACACCGGACTATGAGGTGTTCCGGGTTAGATGGAGGCCGGATTATAGAGATTCCACTGTACAATTTGTTTAAGGACCGATATGTCAAAAAATGTTTGTTCGATTCATAATTTTTATCGTATGGAAAAGGTGGGCCCGGAATCATTGTCCCCCCGGGCCCGGATTTCCTCTCCACGGCCCTGGGCATTAATGGGTTAATGGGACAAACTGATTAAAATGTAATCTGATGTCCCATTGGATTTACGAGACACATTTCATTCCATACAAAATATCTCAATAGGATTCTTCCAGTTATATTAATTATTGCATCTGTTTACTTTTGTGAAGAAATCTGGTAAATTGCCGTCTAATTAAAATAATGGTACAAAAACTGAAAATTTGGAGAACATTGGGACGGCAAGATTTTGTTGATACAAAACAGGGAAACCTAAAGTTCTCAATGTTCCTATCAATGGCGTAGATAAGGATGGGGGTGATCCCGTGTTAAATGTTTTATAATAATTTTAAATTTAGTTGTCTGGTATTAATTGGGTATATTTCGTTACAATATTTACCAAAATGCCATCCATTCGGAATTAACCCTTTTCATAGTATATTTTCAATTGCATAATTGTTACTGCCTTGGCTAGAATTTTGACAATTCCTAGCGTATACTGGCGTACATGAGTTTTGGATTTCTTTAAGTGTTGTTTTTCAGATAATGTGACTGCCACAGGAACAGATAAGGTGGAATTTACTAAGAAAATTTGGCATTTTAGCGAAAATCAGTATTGTGGAATATCTAGTGATACAACAGGTTTCTAATTAAGCGGCATTACGGCACATTCAGGACTAATTTGCTTGCACAATGCTGCATGATACTACCCGATTTTTCTCGAATAAAATCACAACCATCTCGTTCGCTCATACACCGGACTATCTTTTGGAATTACTTCACAGAGGCGGCCTCAACGTATATTTACGTCCTGTTTCCTCGCTCTGCAGAATATTATTGTATGCTGCAGACAAATCACTCACAACGATTCTTAACATTTGCGCTCAGAACCTGCAATCTTAATTACACCCTATAACCTTCGAGGATCGATCTCGATCATCGATCGTATAGAGCGTATTCTATGCACTCACAATCTTTAGGTGAGTCGATAGCCATCTCAGTTATTCCTAACGACGGAATTAAACTCCCGCGTATCATTCAGGAGTCGCTAGTACAATCTCGATTAAGTAGGTACACCAACATTAAGGTGGGGATTATGAAAACTTTACATCTGGGGTCCAGTGTCACGTTGTTCGATGTGCAATATTTGTTTCGCTGTGCTAAACCTATTCCTCCGGAATCTCAGCCTTTAAACGGCAGCCTATTTTTTTTATTTCCTCTGTGCTGAAAAAATAATTTTGACCACCGATATCCTCCCCCTCCGAAAAGCTATCTACGCCACTTGTTCTCATTGACAAAAAATCATAATTTTAACACGAAAAGTTATAACAAGGAAGAATATTCGAAATAAGATTAAGCGCATAAAACAAAAGATAGATTTCAGAAATGTTAGATTTCTGCAAGTTGGACAGTCGTATGATATGGCATCTGGATTTTCGTGGTGCCCACAAAGTGACTACTGATTTAAAAGCTTAGAAAACACAAATGTGCGATTTTAGCAGCTGTGATTTCCCAACGCAAATAGGAAGGACTTTGAAACTTGGTTGAAATATTCGTCAAGTACCTATCTCTAAAAGTGTGCATCATTTCAGAAATTTCAGCCGGTTCTGAGCTATGGAAAATTAATGATTGGAAAACATAAATGTGCGATTAAATCGCTTGACAGCAATTTTCAATTATAACACTCAAAATCGCGATTTGGGCAGCTGTAACTTCTGAACGAGAATAGGTAGGACCGTGTAATTTGAAGAAATTACCAAATTTCAGAAAGATCAAGAAGGGTTCCCAAGTTAACGAAAATGAAGGATTTCCAAAGGTTAAAGTGCAATTATCTCGCTTAATATCGATCGTAAAGGGTACAGTATAGTCCAACTTTACACCTTAAAAGCAGACAAGACTGATCACAGGCCTCATTGAGGAGCTTATTATGTAGTGAGTTAGACTTCATTGTGTGGCATGGAGAATGCTGTACATTTTGCTGTACCTTTCCCAATGCTGTACGACAGGTCAAAATGCTGTACTGTACAGCAATTTGCTACCTCATTCATAATGGCAGTGGCTAGGACATTTTTATATTGCAGGGTCAGTGAATTTAGTATTAGAATATACGTTTTAAATAGCTTCAATAGCAAGTCATGTAACCAATATACGAGCATTATTCAAAATAAAATTGCTTTTACGCAATCTTTACGCAATCGATTTCATTTTGATAATTTCATAATACGCCCCTTCAATCACAATTTTACCCTACTCCGTTGTCTGAGACTAAAATGCAACAACAACCATGTAATGGGATGACCCTTTGAGCAGGTATTAATAGAAGGAGAGGGCGAAAGTCACGAATTCCATACAAAGTGACAGCTCAAAAATGTGCCGAGAATCTAATACATGGGAGAGCAAGCATCTAACAGTAAAGTAGTAATTGTGTCAAAAATTCGTGCGCGCCTTTGAGCAGGTATTAATAGAAGGAGAGGGCGAAAGTCACGAATTCCATACAAAGTGACAGCTCAAAAATGTGCCGAGAATCTAATACATGGGAGAGCAAGCATCTAACAGTAAAGTAGTAATTGTGTCAAAAATTCGTGCGCGCTTGGTTGAATTCTTCTTCTTCTTCATTCTCTTTGTCTTTAAAAGTGGGTTGTCAAAGCATGGAACTTTGTTTGAATCGAGATGTACTGTTACTCTACTTGTGTCAAATCGCTTTGCTTCAACAGTGTTGTTATTGTATTTTTCTCTCCCATGAATTTGCGCTTTCGGCACACTTTTTAGGCGATGTTTCCTCTCCTTCTATTAATATCTGCTCGAAGGGATGACCAACAGACTAGGAAAACATTCGGGTAGAAAGAGAACAAGAACCGAGAGAACTTCACTTTTCGATAGTCCATTTGTACGGTAGTGTCAAAACTTGCATTACAGTGAGACGAACGACTTTTATATCTCAAGACAATGGACAAGGATATTTTTGGCAGATGAATGGAAACTATTATTTTAACGCACACGAAAAGAACAGAATTTACGAAAAAAAATCGCGACCAAGATTATTATTCCCATTATTATGTATTATAAAGAATAATTCTCGGGTATTATAGGAATTTTACAGAGGATGTTACCATGTTGCCCAAAAGCGCACATTTTCACATAAGATCCACGTTTTCGCGAACTGCTGAGAGTTTGTTTTGCAATGGTTTACCACATGCATTTACTTCAAGTGAACAAGGGCCCAAGGCACTGAGCATTACCAAATAATATTCAGTATAAAGCTGTATCCACACTGGCTGCCAATTGGCCGCTCGCGATGCCAACTGGCAGTTATCATCGCATCTACACTGACTGCCATATTTGGTTGGCCGTCCAGTTTCGATATTCAATATGGTAACATTGAAACATATGTCAGCTGACACTTGTCGAATTCAAAGAGACCATTTTAGAACTTTTGTTCATTTTTTGTGTGAAATTGTATAATTCTTGTACAATAATAATTTAATCGAGCAGAGTCGGATTTTGTTTATTTAAAAAAACTAATGCTAATGTCATTAGCGTAGTGTAGAGTAGATAGTAAGTAGCTGCCAAATAGCAGCTCGCGATGCCAGGTTTTGACGAGCTGCCATTTGGGAGTCAGTTTGAATACAGCTTAATGACGCAATATCCCAATGATTTCTTGCATTTTTCTGGGCCTTTCTATCTTTAAAATATTGTGCCACTTATCCTATAAATTGTAAAATACTTAGGTTCGCAAAGAGCATCTTTTGTCAGCGAATGTCGCCTTGCAGAACATTGCAAAACTAAAATTAATCAATTGTTGCGTCCGAACACGCTGCCAGATTAAACATTCTAATAGTCCTGACACACTAGACGATAAACTCGTTTCATAAACCACTAAAAGCTCTGAGCTTTATAAACTCAAAAGGCAGGACACACTAGCCAAATGCGGGTTATGAATGTCGGTAAAATCATTGAGCTTTTGATAAGTGACAGAAAATTAAATTAAAATATTGAACTGCCAGTTTCGGGGCATCGTCCAAAAAAAAATTAGTAGAAGATACTTGAATGTCACCAAGTAAGAAGTTCTTACTTGTTCTAACTATAAACAGGACAAAAAACGTCAAGCAAATAAAAATGAATCGTGGACTATGGACTTCTTATACTTCTTATACATGGGAGCAAAAACAAAGGAAAACAGTGCAAATAAATAGAAACTCAGTTTATTGACAGAGAATTTTATAAGATGTTTAAAATATTTTTTTCCAGTGTCGTTTCTTCAGTTTTCTCTCATGAATGCGCTTTCAGGCTTTACCCTCTCCTATTTCTATTTAATGTCGCTTGCCAACGTTTACCGCATATAAACCGGTTTTAGGCTGTTTAGGTTGTTCAGACTGAGTCACTACCGCCAGAACGAGTGACGTGCTTACACCGCAGGCTGAGCGATGCCATAAAGCGGTATAAGGAGGAGGGAAGAAAATAACTTTGCTGTTCTAATTGGATTGACTTCAATGAGATTGAATTGAATCGTTGGAACAGTATTTCGAAAACTATCCGGGCTTCGACCAGTTAATCTAAAATTAAGAAACATTTCGACTTCAATAATAATTGAGAATGTAAACTGTTATTTTACCCACCACGTTTAACAAATCCGAAAACTCTCTGTAAATATGTTCATATAAACATGCATATAATGTCACATTGGAACCAAAACATATGATATAATTTTGACATAATGACGTACTAATATCATAATTTTTGATTTATTTATCCGCCAACTAGGAAACAAAAATGAGCTTTTGCGTGGTTATAATGAAGGTTTAGAATCGAAAGCTCCACCGAATAGCGGGTTACAACGTGGTTATGAGAGCTTTCATAAACTCCAAACGGCATATAACATCGTTATAAACCGCATATAAACTCGTTCTGGGCTTATAAACTGCATTCGTTCGTAAACTCGTTTAGATGTGTCAGGACTACAACGCTCATTTTGAAGGTTTCAAATTTAATTATTTTTATAAACCATTCCAGAACTATTATAATTGCATAAAAAAACGATGAAAAGAGCAAAATTGTCACTATGAATTCGATAAGTGATTTATTAAAGTGTCAGCTGACAGATGATTCAGTTATCGAATTAGAAATCAAAACTTGCCAGCCAGCCAAAGTGTATCGGATGGATGGGTGGATATGGCGCTATGACAAGTTGGGCTGGTTGCGCCCAATACTGCAGCCTACTGGCTTATTGTATTTCCCATCTAAGCGAGAAAGTTTCAGGTTATGAGCTCTGTCCTACGTATGAGGCTAAGAAGAAAGTTAACCAGGTTTACTTTGGGTGCACCCATTCTGGTAGCTTGAGCCCCAAATAAATTTTGTCTCCAGCTCATAAGAGCGGGGCATTCGAAAATAACGTGCGAGGCTGATTCCTCATCTTCGTTGCAGAGGTGGCATAGTGGGTCTTGTGTGTAGATCCCTATTGTATGCTGATGTTTCCGTAGGGTACAATGACCGGTTATAAGGCCTGTCACTGCCCTGAAGTTCGTTTTACTAAGACTGAGGGCTTCGTTGCAGCTGGTATGCCAGTTAGATTCCAGCATACGCTTGCTGTGCCTGAGCCCTTCAGCGAGTCTCCGTCGATCTTGGAATTTATCCTCGGTCCATCGTCTAGCAAAGGTTCTGGCAGTAGATTTACTCATTCCGATTGCAGGTTCAGGACCAGTTAAGTGTAGTTCGGAACCCTCTCTTGCAAGGGCATCCGCTTTCTCATTTCCTTCGATCCCCTTATGGCCTTTCACCCATTTCAGAGTTACTTTGTTTAGGGTAGCTAGGTTTTTGAGATTTTGTTGGCATTCCCAAACCAATTTGGAGGTAGTTTTGGGACTTGCAATAGCTTTTATAGCAGCTTGACTGTCGGAGAGAATATATATGGTCTTATTGGTATATCCCTTTCGAGTACTCTCCCCTGCTGCAAGGTTTATGGCTATAAGTTCTGCCTGCAAGACAGTTGTGTATTGACCTAGGAGTTTGGAGATACTATAGTTGTTGGTTTTAGTATAAACCCTAGCCCCTGTTCCTTCGTCTGTCTTCGACCCGTCCGTGTACCACACGATGTGATTTGATAGATGGCTGTCGTTCCATTTACTCCAGTCTTCCCTAACCGTTGAGGTTTGGATGTTAGAGTCGAAGGTGTACATCGCCGGGTATAGTCGCTGCCCATATCTAGGATTGGGTTTGCAATGATTTCTGTAATCGTACAGTGTCCTACCCTTTGTGGTGTCCACATGTTCGATGATTGGAGTCTGTATGCTGCCAGTCTTGCCTCTTCTGTGATTGTGAGGTCCAGTGGTGGCAGGTCTAGTAGTTTCTCTAGAGTTAAAGTTGGTGCACTACGCATGGCGCCGGTTATGCTTGCGCAGGCCAGTCTCTGTACTGATCCCAGCTTCGCTGCTGCTGTTTTTTGCTTGATTTTAGTCCACCGGACTATCGAGCCATAGGTCAGACGGGGTTTGACCACAGCTTCGTAGATCCAGTGTATCATTCGTGGTTTTAACCCCCACGTTTTCCCTATTGCTCTTTTAGTTGCATATAGGGTCTGTTTGCCTTTGGCAATTGTGTTTTGCAACTGCTGGTTCCACGTGAGTTTGTTATCAAGGGTGACTCCCAGATATTTTACCTCCGTGGTAAACTACAGTTGTTGGTTGAATAATGTTGGAGCGTTGAGCCCTTCCAAGTTGTGTTTGCGACTGAAGGCTATTAGTGTTGTTTTGGCGGGATTGACCGATAGGCCTACCCTCCTACACAAATCCTCCACTTGGGTTAGAGCTTGTTGCATGAGTTCAGAAAGAACTCCTGGAAATTTTCTCCTTATCAGGATGCTGATGTCATCGGCATATCCTAGGGTCTAGAAGCCAGTGTTATTTAGCTGTACCAGTAGGCTGTCCACTACAAAGTTCCACAGGAGGGATGAAAGTATACCCCCTGTGGGCAACCTTTGAGGACAGCTGTATACATGGTTTCACCGAATAATTTTGCATGTACTTGTCGTCCTTGAAGCATTGATTTTATCCACCGACATAGGGTGTTTTGAACTCCATTACTCGAGGCGCCGTGTACAAGAGATTCAAAGGAAGTGTTGTCGAAGGCCCCCTCTATATCTAGGAAGGCCGCGAGCCCTATTTTTTTAATTTCTAGTGTGGTCTCAATCTTCTCAACTAAATGGTGTAGTACTGATTCACATGATTTTTCTGTCTGATAGGCATGTTTGTTTTGGTGCAACGGGAAAAACGAAACGCTGATATGTTTATCGACGAGTTTTTCCAATGACTTAAGTAGGAAGGAGGTTAGACTTATTGGTCTATACCAGGCCCGTGCGCAGGGAGGGATTTTGGGGGTTGAAACCCCCCCCATTGGCAAATGTTGCCAGCATTTCTTATTAAATACTATTCTTCTCATAAGGCAAAAATTTAACTTCATAAAAATGTAAACTGGCGTTGTTAATTATACCTTGCCAAAAGAATTTTCTCTCGCCGCTAGACACCATCCAGTTCCGGACAGTTCAAGCACATTCGTGGTAGAAACTCATAAGTGTTGGTATGCAATCCGAAAAGCGGTATTTTCCCTATACCGAACGTATTGTAATTCAAAGATAAATGTAACCACGCGGCATGTGTAGATTGTAGTGGGTAAACTATTGTAGGGCATTGCAGGGGATTTGTTGTCGATTGCGACATTTCAAGGCTCTAGCTGCCAAGGTTTAGAGGTTACATCCGTCAAAAGATGAGATTTTAAGATGAAAAAATTAGCCATTGTACTCTATTCCGATTCCTTTATCAACCTCTATAGGAAAATGCATACTAATGAAATGACTCAGCATGGGTTTTAGGTAGTTTTTTCCCAAATTTCATTAAAATCCATTTAAAACTGCGTTACAAGCCGTGCTCTGTGGCCATGATTGCTCGGTCACTACTCTGTGATATAGAGATTCATAGAGAGAGAGAGAGTTTCTAAACTCGTCATGACCCGCCGCAAATTTATTATTCAGAAGAAGATGATAAGAAAAATTCTTATTGTAGAATAATAAACTAACAATGCAACAATAAGTGGTATGGCTGACAACCGTATCACACTCCGAATTTTGTTGTCTTTGTAACGTTGACGATTACACATGCCACACGGTAGTCGTCAACGCACCATCCTCCACTAGGAGTTAGGGTAAATCAAGGTAGGTAAAAGCCTAGGGGAACTACATGGCATCCCTATCGTAACTATTAAGAAATCCTTATTCTCCTCGTGAAATATTGCCACCAGGTTTAGATAAGATTTATACCTCAGGCTCGTCCTTTGGTATTTGGTTTACTATAATTCGGTGACTCACCCCTCGCTCCGCTCAGATCTAACACTGTCAGTCTCGCATTAAGGTACGTGTTCGTAGAGACGACTCTTGGGATGATCGCTCAGCGATCGTAGTTTTGCATCCAATTCCGAGCCATATTTGCATATTTTTGTAATGGTGTTACTTTCCATGTGTCGACCATAACATGTCTGTATAGAAAATATGCGCGTATAGATAGTGGTCAGAACCGATGGTTTAACTGCGATCGCTGAGCGATCATCACACGAGTCGTCTCTACGAACACGTAACTTTAGAGAATTCGCCAATATTTTTGCAAAGCAGTGCTGTTGCGAAATAGGATAAGACGAAGTGCAACCGCAGCGAGCAGTGAGCTAATGAAAAGCAATTTGTTGGATTTAGATCTCTGGCTCGTCCATACATTTACTCAAATCCTATAGCTCGTCTGTTAACTAAGATCTCGCTGTCTGTCGCCCTTTTCACAATTCGCCAAAAAGTTGATACGTAGCGCTGCTTGGAAATAGGATGAAGCGAGCGCAACAAGCGGTGAGTTAATGTCAGGCAATTCGTAAGCTTTATATTTCTGACTCGTCCATACATATACTCAGACCCTGCACCTCGCCCTTTACTCCGCTCAGACCTCGCTTTATCTGTCTCGCTATTTAGTATTCGCGACGTAGTGCTGTTGCGGAACAAAGTAAGTCCAGCGAGCGGTAAGCCAATGGATGACAATTCGTAAAATTTAGACCTCTGGCTCGTCCTTAAGTTTACCTAAATCCTGTGCCTTGCCCTTCGCTTCATCCAGACCTCGCCATGCCTTTTGCGCTTTTCAGAATTCGCCTGGTGCTAAGAATGATAAGGCGAGGTGCAAGCGCGGCGATCGGTAAGCCAATGGACGCCATTTCGTGAAATTTAAACCTATGACTCGTCCGTATAACCTCTGTATCTCAGAATACTCTGCGCGCTCACACTCTGTCTGTCGTGCATTAGAAAAACAGCCAACATGTTTGCGACATAGACCTCGGACCTGGAACCTGGATATATGACTCTGAATTTGCTTGACATCCGAATTCCGCTAGTTTGTGTACAACATTGGGCTTTTGGGAGTCTGGTCACCTTATCATAGCCTGTATATTTTAAACTTTAAATATACCTTTCAATGAAAATTTGAATATATAAGTTAAACCCCCCCCCCCTTGGATGATTCCTGCGCACGGGCCTGGTCTATACGATTTCGCTTGGGTTTGGTCACGCCCCGGCTTTTCCAGAAATGCTACGTTTACCTGCTTCCAAGTGATTGGAATGTATTCTAAGGCTATGCTGGCTCTAAATAGGCTTAGTAAAAGCGGAGCCAGAGTCGTAAGACCCTGCTGAAGCAGGGCTGGGTAGACACCGTCTGGTCCTGGTGATTTGGAGGGTTCGAAAGAGTTGATCGCCCATTCCACCCTATTATAGGTTACTATTTGGATCGCAGGCCGCCAGTCGTTTTTGCTAGCCCTGAGAAAAAGGGAGTTGTTATCAAACTGGTCTGTGCGTTCCATTGTTATGGTTGATCCAGGAAAGTGAGACCCAACAAGGACTTCCAGGGTCTCCTTACCTGTTTTTGTTTGGTTTCCATCGGAGTTTTTAAGTGCCCCGATGGGGTTTGATGGATCCTTGGCTAGAATCTTCTAGAGTCTCGCTCTTGAAGATTTTCTATTTCTTCGCAGAACTTCCTCCAGGATTCCCTCTTGGCTTTCCTAATTTCTTTGCTATACTGGGTTAGGTTGCAGCGGTATGTGTCCCAATCCCCAGTTCTTTTCGCTACGTTGAAAAGCTTACGTGTCTTCCTACGCAGGATGATCAGGTTTGAGTTCCACCATTTGCATTTCGCATTGGTATGTCGTCTCGTTAACCTGCAACTCTCTTCAAAGGAGGTCTTTATTGCGGCTTGCATTTGATCCGCTGCAGCCTCCACACAAAGTGTAGTTTTAAAGTGTCTGGCAATTTCGTTCAGATTGGTAGCCAGGCGCTCTCTGTAGAGGTCCCAGTCTGTTTTTCTCGAATTTCGATACAGTTCAGTTGGCTTATCTACTTTGTCAATTTTCATACTTATGTATCTGTGATCCGATAGCGATGGTTCGGCTAAAACACGCCAATGGCGGACGTTAGGAGATACGTTGAAGGTGGCTAAAGTTATATCAATTAACTCTCTTCGACGTGTTGTTACAAAAGTGGGCTCAATACCCTTATTCAGAATTTCAAAGTTTTCTTTCTTTTGTTCGTATCAGAGCTTCCCCACTCTGTATGGTGAGCGTTTCCATCCGCTCCGATGATGAGCTGCGGTGTGTGTGCTCCGCTGCTAATTATCAGTTCCTCCAGCTCTTGAGGTGGCGGAGGCGTCTGTGAATCGTATGGGAAGTATGCGGCAGCGAGGATGAGCTCCCGATTACTACTCCCATTTTGTATTATTTTCACCGCTACTAGGTCCCTGGAAATATGGTTGTATAGTTACAGTATGTTAACGGCAGGAGCTCACGGATTGCTTGGATAATATTGGCCTTAAGTGCTTGAATCGTTTCTGGATTGTTGGTATAGCATCGGTCCTTCACGGTTCCCCACAAAAAAAAGTCCAAAGGGGTCAAATCGCAGTTTCGAGGCGCCAATTGATATCGCCAAGACGGCTGATAACTCGATTTGGGAATTTGGTGCGTAAAAGATCGATTGTGGCATGGGCTGTGTGGCATGGCGCGCCATCCTGCATGAACCAGAGGTCGCCCAAAACCATGTCTTCAAATTCAGTAAAAAAAAAAGTCGGATAACATGGCTCGGTAACGCGCACCGTTGACCGAAACGTTGTTACCAGTCTCATTTTGGAAAAAATCGTCCAATGATGCAACCACTCTACAATGCGCACCAAACTGTCACTCTCTGTGGATGCATTGTCAACAACGTGCGGGTTTTCCGAGCCCCAGATGCGGCAATTTTGTTTATTAACGTAACCGCCGAGATGAAAATGCGCCTCATCAGAAAAGATAATTTTTCGCCCAAAATCGTTGTCCAATTCAAGCTGCTCTAATAAGACCCAAACTGCGAAGCGATAACGAAGATGATGGTCGTGCGACTTTAATTGCTAAATCAATTGAACCTTGTAAGGTAATAATCCGAGATCTTTATGCAGAATTCTTCTCAGGCTAGTTCGTGAAATGTTTAACTGTTGAGATCGATGGCGTGTTGATGTTCGTGGATAGAGTCTCACACTCTGGGCTACAGCAGCCACATTTTCATCTGTGCGCACCGTACGACGACGGGGACCGTGAGTATTGTCCACTAGCATGCCAGTCTCACAAACTTTTTGCACAAACTTGCGTACGTGACGCTCGGTGGGTGCTTCATTTCGGCCAAAACTTCTTTTCAATAAACGCACTGTTTGGGCTAGACAGCACTCACTTTTAAAATAAGTTTTCAATATTTCCCAACGTTGTTCAAGCGTAAAGCGACTCATTTTGTTCCGCGGAGGTATGATACTGACTTTCTATCCAGATTTCGAGCGAAAATCAGCTGTCAGTGTCAAACTAACCTATGAATTAAAAACGAACTTGTAATGGGCCCACCCGTTATATAGTTGGTTAATATCCGATTGCAATTATAAATTAATAATATGCCACTACTTCTTGCTTTTCGGGGAATTTCCGATTTTTCAAATATTATGCCAGTAATCCCATAAACACCAAAATATAGCAAAAATAACGAGGTAAGACTCTTCACTTTTCCACGTTCTGTGTTGCATTTTTTCTCAATGGATTCATTCACTTTACTACTATTTTAATTTATTAATATTACAAAAATTAAAATTAACATTCCTTGCAGCACAGGTATATCTGATCTTAGGCATGTATTAATTTCATGCGGCCCGGAATCACTCAGCTTCGGCCAATGTGGCCCTGAGGAAGCCGCTTACAGCTGTTGTCTACTTTCCCTTGAGGGAAATCCGGACTTGGGGAGTGGCATTATTTTTTTTTGGGTCCATTAGCATTGCTATTCAGCTGAGGCGTAGATAGATACTAAATGGCTAACATATTAACAAAATTGATATCTATTACTTTTTTATTAGAACAGAATAACATATAAAAATGGAATCATGAATTCAGTATGCCGAGAAATGTTTTGGACAATGGTCCGTAATACTATATATACACCACGCCCTTCAAGGGGTTGCGCTAATTAAAAAGAGAAATAACATTTGAAATTTTGCTTAAAACCAGCATAAAATCTATGGAATATTTAGGTCGAATGTTTTATCAAATTGCAGAATAGATGTCAAAACCTTATAATCGTGTCTTGCTGTAACTTAACAACGAAATTATTTTCGGCTATTTTTACCACTTTACTAAATTCTACCCATAATATATCCCATCAATCGTTCGTGTGAAAAAGCAACTGCAACCTTTCTCTTGTATAATATTATCAACAACACCATAAGTTAACGCTATATGTCAATATAAAAATTTTAGCAAACTCGCGTAAAACATGCATCGCCACTGAATGGATGTCATTTATCAACGGAGACGATACAACAGTTTTGCATTACAGCAACCAGGTCTACGTGTCTGAATTTCTCAAAAATTAAATACAACACTTATTCGCATTTAGCACCTTTCCTCGTCAATCGTCGTCCAAATGGTGACCTACTCTGACTTATGTCGTACCGTTTATACCTAGTATACGAGTCGACTATGTATTTATAATGATGATGTCTCCTAGTCGTCGTCGCCGACCATATTTGGGCAATTAGAATTGAATAATTTTGGGCACATTACAGATTTATTATTAGCGAGACGTAAAGACGATGGCACTAATTTGCTATCAAAACCAAAAACTCATTCACATTTATTGAGAGGCGAAACACATTTGGTTATTATAATAGTAGGTTAAAATTGAATTAGCTATGTCGGATTCTTATAAAATGTGTCTAAAGTGACCTAAGACATAATTTCTTATTATATAGATATTCCAAAACCACGTTTATGTATGGATGTATGTTAATGGACTTTAGCCATTAGCGTATATTCGATCATTTATTTGGCGTGTTTACTTATACTGCGTCCTATAGTATCGTACAACTTATGCAAAATAGTCCTAGCGCCGAAATAAGATAATGTGAAGGAAAAATTGCAATTCGAATACATTTGCAATTAAAGTAAACTCGTTACTTGGATATCAGGTTTCTGGTGCAAATCTTTCGTTTTTGGTTGAACATATTGTACTGTAATTGCTAGCTTCGATATTGAAAAGCGATTTACACGAGTGAAAAACTAAAGTAATGAGTCCTGATGGGCAGACGCAATAACTATGTTTTGAAGAAACGATTTTTTTCAACGCAAATTAAGAAAAAAATATAAATGATACTACCGTTTTTATACAGAGTTTTTAGTTTATCATATCACATCACAGGAGTATTGGTTTATACCTATACAGAGACGAACGGATAATTGCAATCGCAATAATTTTCACAAATGCATTTCGAATTACATACATGTGCAAAATTGTGTGGATTTTAAAAATTTTGCTGAAACTAAACTTTCGTCTATTGATATATGCAGAAATTTTTTTCATTTATGCTAATATTAATAAAATTTAGGCTAATCCTTTTTCAGCCAGTTCTAAAAATTAAAAAAAAAATGCAAATTAAGGAATTTATTTGTATCATGAAGAAAACAAGTGTCTATTCAATTGAGTATACAAATCAGTAAAGAAAAATCCCATAATGCGACAAATCTAAATGCATCTACATCTTGCATTTCTGCTATTGAGGATCGTTAGCGAGGGTTTTTATCACGGATGATAACGGGTCGTCAATGACACTCATGAAAATGAATTAACGTTTTTAGAATATTTAAATCATTTTTCCATTATAACTACACATACACTATACAATAACAAAACGAGACCGAGGCTAATTTCGGGCGCGGCCGAAATTGGATACCCTTCGCTCCCCTCGGACTAAAAGTTTTTTTCGGGCGTACCTACGACTTGTATTTAATTCCTCCCCCATTCTTTTCCATCTGTCTTCACATAAGTTCCGTTGCGTCGGCAAAACCATATTTGTGTGGGGTTTGTTTGGAGTAAGTGGGCAAATAAAAATATTTAATCAGAAAATTTTATTGGGGGATGCGGGAGCATGGCCCCATAGTACGATTCCATTCGTTTTGTACTTTATAGTTGCTTTGATAAAGACACATTAATTCAAGGTTTTGTGAAATTGGTGTAAAAAATGTTTCCTAGAAGAACCAAAATGGGGGAGGGGGTTTGTATGGCAGCCCCATGACTCCATGGTCCGACTTGATCCAACTTTACATATGTTTTGTGCCATCAATAGAAATACTCTCTCTCTCGATTATCGTAACTCCTAGTGGAGCATGGTGCGTTGGTGACTACCGTGTGTAGTCCATCAACGTTACAAAGACAATTGAATTCGGAGTGTGATACGGTTGTCAGCCGTACCACTTCCTAGTCGCATTGTTAGTTTATTATTCTACGATAAGCATATTTCTTATAATCTTCTTCTGAATAATAAACTTGCGACGAGTCGTGCCGAGTTTGGAAACTCGTTTCTCTATGAGTGTCTATTTCACAGAGTGGCGACCGAACGATCACAGCCACAGAGCACGACAAATACAAATAGAAATACAGTTGCGTGAAATTTGGTTGAAATTGGTGCACAAATAAAAAAGTTTTCTTAGAAGAACCTAATTTGAGGGGTTGGGTTTGTATGGCAGCCCCAAGATCACATGGCCCGATTTGATCCATTCTTACATATGTTTTGTGTTATCAATAGAAACATATTTGTGTGAAATTTGGTTGAAAGTGGTACACAAATAAAAAAGTTTTTCTCAGAAGAACCTAATTTTGGGGAGTTGGGTTTGTATGGCAGCCCCATGACCCCATTGTCCGATTTTACCGATTCAAACATACTTTTAACAGACAGACGGGCATCGTCCAATCGACTCACCAAGTCATGCTGATCATATATGTATACTTTTTATATGGTTCCTTCACTGCGTTACAAACTTCATGACAAAGTTAATATACAGGGCGTCCAGAAACTGCCGCATAAACGCACCGGATTATGATTCCTCAGTTGATTTCCAGCAAAAAAGTTGTACGGAACATACCCCCTCAGCTTAACCCTTTAGCTGCCACAGGCATTTAAAGATTTTTGAAAAAATCATTTTCTTGCACGACTTAGGGCTTAATATCTCCAAAGCTGGACCAGCTAGAATAGTGAAATAAAATGATTATTACAGCCAACAAATGTAGCTGTAAAATAAAACTAACCACACTAAAATCGGATGAAAGGTTTGGGTTTTACAGAGCTTCAAAGTCGAATTTGCGTGATTTGACCCAAAAACAATCTTTTTTTCCATCTGAATTTTCTCCAACTTCTGCCAAGGTGAGGTGCTCGTACGATTCTTTTAAAAATTGGCGCATAGTCTTACGATCATATCTTTCTTACATCATTTTATTCTAGCTCCATTATTTCTAACAGTTTTAGTACCTTAAGTGCAGAAAACTAGGGTTAATTTTGACTCGATTTCGTCATACTTTGAATAGATTTTACCAATTGCAGATCTTTAGGGGCAGTGTGAATTGAATTGTATTGAATTCGAGCTAAAATTAACCCTAGTTTTCTACACTTAACGTATACAAACTGTTAGAAGTAATGGAGCTAGATCAAAATGATGTAAGAAAGATATGATTGTAAGACTATGCGCCAATTTTTAAAAGAATCGTACAAGCACCTCACCTTGGCAGAAGTTGGAGAAAATTTAGATGGAAAAAAAGATTGTTTTTGGGCAATCAATTTTTGGGAAATCACGCAAATTGGACTTTGAAGCTCTGTAAAAACCAAACCTCTTATCCGATTTTAGTGTGGTTAGTTTTATTTTATAGGTAAATTTGTTGGCTGTAATAATCATTTTATTTCACTATTCTAGCTGTTCTAGCTTTTGAGATATTAGGCTTTAAGTCGTGCAAGAAAATGATTTTTTCAAAAATCTTTAAATGCCTGTGGCAGCTAAAGGGTTAAGCTGAGGGGGTATGTTCCGTACAACTTTTTTGCTGGAAATCACATGAGGATTCACAATCCGGTGCGTTTATGCGGCAGTTTCCGGACACCCTGTATACCCTTTGACTCTATGAGCGAAGGGTATAAAATACAATGACAAAGACCTGCAGAATGGCGAAGCACTTTTCCGCATCTTTTCATTTGCATGGACTAGTTCCAAGTTGTATTTATGTCAACAACGTTAAATATGGAAACATATAAGATTCATTACAATATTTGAAATTTTTGCAATATGTTCAAGATAATCAGAAAATCTTACAATGAGCGAGAATGTTTGCCCATCAAGTTGTTTGACCAACAATGTCATTCATATATTCAAGTCATTATCCTTGTCGTCAACATTAAATTTTAGTTAATAGTCGTGACGCACTTAGCCAATTGCTTGCTAGTATTGTCGAGTGCCAATATGTGTATTCGTGTATTCATGCAGTGATGCCGGCATTCGCGCACGTCCTTTCCATATGTGTCGTATATGCATCGTGCACATTGTTGTGATTCTTCCGTTCGACTATTCATAATAAAAAACAGCCGGGTATTCTTTACATGATTTGAAGTCATAAAAATATAATTTTTAATGACATACAATTGCTATATTTTTCCAAATAACCAATTTGCGTTGGAACCAACAGTATTTCGCACATATGGCAATATTAAGTGACTTTATCTGATCTGAGTGTGTAACAATTAAGGCGGTTTACTTGGACTTGCCAGGAAAAATACAGGGTGTCCGGAAACTGCCGCATAAACGCACCGGATTGTGATTCCGCATGTGATTTCCAGCAAAAAAAGTTGTACGGAACATACCCCCTTAGCTTAACCCTTTAGCTGCCACAGGCATTTGAAGATTTTTGAAAAAATCATATTCTTCTACGACTAAAACTTCAATATCTCAAAAGCTAGACTAGCTAGAATAGCAAAATAAGATGATTATTACAGCCAAAAAAATTTACCTAAAAAACAAAACTAACGGCACTAAAATCGGATAAGAGGTTTGGTTTTAACAGAACTTTTTTGTTATTGTTATTTTTGTTATTTGACCCAAAAACAATCTATTTTTCCATCTCAATTTTCTATAACTTCTGTTAAGGTGAGGTGCTAGTACGATCCTTTTAAAAATTGGCGCATGGTCTAGTGATCTTAACTTTCTTACATCATTTTATTCTAGCTTCGTTCTTTCTAACAGTTTTAATGCCTTAAGTGCAAAAATCTAGGGTTAATTTTGACTCGATTTCGACATACTTTGAATAGATTTTACCAATTACAGATCTTTAGGAGCCGTGTGAATTGAATTGTATTGAATTCGAGCTAAAGTTATCCCTACTTTTCTAAACCTAACGTATAAAAACTGTTAGAAATAATGAAGCTAGAATAAAACGAGATCGAGTTCTAATCGTGCGAATAGCACGATGAGTGTATACCCTATACCCATGTACAGACCTAGAAGACATGCAAACCCCAAATTTAATTTTAATGTTTTTTTTGTACGGGAGGGAGGGTATAGATGGGTCGGACCTGGCGCATCTTTAACATCTTATCAAGGCATCCAACATCTACCATTTGATACTAATTTGAAGCTCTTCTTGACATTCTATCAAAAGATATGGCTGAATATAATTTTGTACAGGAGGTAGGGGTAGGGGTAGCCGAACCTACTCCACTTTCCATCAACTTAAAGTATATATCCCAATTAGGTATTGATCTAAATTTCAAGTCGATAGCGATATTGTATCAAAAGTTATGGCCGAACTAAAATATGAAGGAGGGGTAATTTGTATGGGAGGTAGGGGAACCCGTGGTCCGATTTGGCCCATTTTCAATACCATCCAAGCTTTTATCAAAACAATCATCTGACCAAAATTTGAAAACACTAGCTTCATTATTTCGGGAGTTATGGTGCGAACTGACAGACACACGGACGGACAGACAGACAGACAGACAGACAGACAGACGGACATGGCTTATTCGAATCAGGGACCGACCCTGATCATTTATATATATACTTTGCCATTCCTCCGGCGGCTCCTTTGAGGTATTACATAAATCGTCGTAACAAAAACAATATACCTTATACCATCTTATGGGTAGGTATAGGGTATAATGATGTAAGAAAGATATGATCGTACAAGCACCTCTCCTTGGCACAAGTTGGAGAAAATTGAGAGGAAAAAATATATTGTTTTGGGCCAAATCACACAAATTTGACTTTGAAGCTCTGTAAAAACCAAACCTCTTATCGGATTTTAGTGTGGTTAGTTTTATTTTATAGGTAAATTTGTTGGCTGTAATAATCATTTTGTTTCGCTTTTCTAGCTTATTTAGTTTTGGAGATATTGAGCTTGAAGTCGTGCAAGAAAATAATTTTTTCAAAAATCTTCAAGTGCCTATGGCAGCTAATGGGTTAAGCGAAGGGGGTATGTTCCGTACAACTTTTTTGGAGAAAAACAAATGAGGAATCACAATCCGGTGCGTTTATGCGGCCGTTTCCGGACAACCTGGATTAGTGGTTGCTTAGCATGTGTTTTCATCAATTTTTCCTACAAATGAACATTATCCTTTCTGATGTTTTTATTTATTAGAGAAAGAAAATGTAACTAATATGACTAAAGTCATGTGAAACGTCGCTTTTCTTCAACAGTATCACAGACCAGCAAATCTACATTTATATAGTTTTGAGAAAAGGCCAACCAAATTTTTAGTCTGCTCTGAAAAATCAAAGTTTTCATCTAGTCGAGGACTCGTAACTGCTTGTCCGCGGACCACATATGAGTCCCGAATTCGAAAACCATCATAAACTGAATCCATGAAATTCGAATCCACGACACTACATTAATCGAACAAGTCGATTCTTCCTTCCTTGCCTCGTTCTTTATACCGCTCCATGGCTTCGCGTTGCTCGACCCGCGGTGTAGGCACATCGCCCGTT
Organism: Microchrysa polita; assembly: GCA_949715475.1. Classification (NCBI taxonomy): domain Eukaryota; kingdom Metazoa; phylum Arthropoda; class Insecta; order Diptera; family Stratiomyidae; genus Microchrysa; species Microchrysa polita. The sequence continues at coordinate 48,891,023 of OX454420.1, forward strand.
TTGGCCATAATATCTCAGCATATTTCTACAGGCAGCTCTATCTTGGATCGTGTCATCGCCGAGACCAATGCGTTGTTGTTGCTTTTTCATTTGACACATCCAAGTCAAGTCGATTAATTGACTGTAAATTGTCTTGAAATGAAGAGGCTGTATTAAAATCGGTTTTGCTATAAATTAGTTATAGGATCGGTTTTCTCATTGAAACTATCGAGATATAATACGATCCATGCAACCAGTGATATTTCTTATAAAAAAAAACTTCCTGATTTTTATGGATTCCGTAAGTGAATTTTGGTTGTCAGTTCTATAAAGTGGTCCTCATGTACAAAAAGTTAAAAACCACTGACTTGCTTAACACTTTTTTTCTGAAATAATAGTAAAAACTATATATTTTCGTAAATATCTCCAAAACCAACTCTAGTTAGGCTTCATTCAAACGACGCGAAAACGGCTCGCAAGCTCGAGACATACAAATGCATTGAGAGTTAAGCTCACGACGAGCGAGAGCCGTGCCGCTGTCAAAACACGGCTCGCGAGCCGTGAATTTGCGGATTGTGGTGCACGATATGTGAAAACACGTCTCGCGAGTAGTGTTTTGACAGCAACACGGCTCTCGCTCGTCGATAACTTCTCATAAGAGCCAATGCATTTCGATGTGTCGAGCTTGCGAGCCGTTTTCGCGTCGTGTGCATGAAACCTTAGGGTACCCAAATAAAAAAATTATAAAATAAAAATCAGACTTCCAAAGTCAATCTTTCTCTTCAATTTTTTTTTTTCAATCTTTATTTTTTTATTTTTACCCCAAGGTCATGTGCTTGTTTAATTCTTTTAAAAATTGTCCTTATTGTGCAACGATACAATCTTTCTTACATATAGGCGATATGACCGACAAATGGATTGGTATTGCCATGTTCAAACGCGTCCACCTGAGAACCCCGCAAAGAAGGCGATGTCAATGGAAGTTCCACTTGATGGAACACCTGGATGTGTGAAATTAAAAAGCAACAACAACACATTGGTCTCAGTCATGACCCGATCCAATATAGAAATAGCCTGAGATATTACCGACAGAACAGACGATGTGCTACCGTAGGTCGAGCGACGCGACGCCATGGAACGGTATAAAAAACAAAGCAAGGAAGAAGAAGAGGCGATATGAATTTACAACTTACGATTATGATTATGCTGTTTCAGTTTTGGTACACTGCAGTTTACGATATAGCTGAAACAAAATTCAAGTATGACACAATACTACTATACGCATTGCTATAGGAAGTATCCTGATGTCAGCCGAGGAGCATCTACATCAGGAGACCCAGCTTATACAAATACGCAATCCCAACCTTCTGATGTCTAAACGGTATCTTGTCGGTTGCTACCGAAGGGACCATCCCAACAATTATCTCATGAATCGAATTCTTCCCCCACGTAATATCAGAAGTGGGCTTCGAGATATTGAGAGAGAGAGGTTCAATGGATACAAGAGGCCCTTCGATGATGAAGCATACCGAGCCGCCATCGCAGCGACTCATACTGTGAAAGTGGATCGGTCTATCTCGAGTCTAGGTGTAAATAGAGTCCTCTCAGTGCTGCTACCATAGTTCGTCTGAGGAGATTAGGCTCCCGCGTGCCACCATTTGTTTCAATGCCAAGCTGTGCCCACCTTACACCTATATCACGGTGGGAAATCCCCGTCGCAGAAGCAGCGTTCTTGTCCCTTGACCCAACAGATCCGCAAATATGTCCAGTGGTTGCACGCACCGCTAAGAGAAGAAAAAGACGAGATAAAACTTTAACAGTTAAACCCACAAGCAGAGCTCAACAGTATTCGCTTTACGTTGTAGTTGGATCGTCCGGTCTTTACACTCGGTCGCCCACAACAGATCTACAGCCCTATGATGTAATTCGATTCGAAAGCGATTGCTTTCGAAATTGCTAAAGTGGTATCATGAAAACGAATTTGCTTTCAAATGCGACTTTGTTTTTTTTTCATTAAAAATCTACAGCACATTGTTAACATTAACATAAAGTAAGACGCCCTCAGAACATTAGATTGCGTTTATCTTGTGCGAGGACTAACAGAATCTCTTAATATTTGTTGTCACTTGTTCGTCGGATTGAAAGAAACATTTATTTTAGCAGTTTATCGGAAACTGCAAAACTGGGGAGATAAGTTGGTCAAAATAATAGTTTCGCTGTATAAAGAGCAACATTTTATTCATATTATTGTTAGGACATGAATCAGGAATTTAAAATTATGCAACACGGAAGAAGTACCAATAGTGGTTCTTTTAATTAAACTTTAATAATAAATTTACAATTTATGTACAATTTGTTTGTGTGTATTCCTCATGTTATTAGCCGTCGCTGGATGCATGCTTTCTGGTTTCTCAAAATCGGACATCGGAGCATGAGTTCGAGTCCCATCTCAAAACTCGCACTTTTTATTTTTCTATTATTTATAATTACAACTAACTCTACTATAAAATCGCGACATTTTGGCTTAAATTTAATTGCCTCCATTGATTTTAAGTTTTTAAGCACTAAAAATTGATTTCGAAACACAAAAATATTTCGCATTTGAAAATCGACCGTCGATTTATTGTAGCATACTTAGGGAAATTTTCCACATTCATGCGGTAATGCCAATTACTGGAAACGAACGAGTTACGTGATACCAAATTACTTTCGAATCGAATACGAAAGTGCGGGCTCTTTCGTTTCGAGTTACATTATAGGGCCCCTGATATACTCCTAAACAACAAAACTAGTCATCCTTCGTGGATCATTGTTAATATTCCCACAATCGCAATACCGAAAGAAAACACTCTGAGAAGAGGGATGACTACAGTGAACTTTCTGAAGAAATATGGCCATGCTTCGGGATATCCTCTATGCCTGCCTTGGCAGATTCAATATGCCGCTCAGTCTCAGTACAGTTGACACCATGTATAATATATGCATTACTGCGAACGTGCGGAAAGGCTTGGCCGCCTTCACGGTTTAGGTTTGTGTTCGTACAGACGACTCATGGGATGATCACTCAGCGATCGCAGGTAAACCATCGGTTTTGAGCAATATATGCGTATATTTTCTATGCAGATATATTCCTTTAGGTCATAGTCGACACAAGGAAAGTAGCACCATTCAAAAAATATGCAAATATGGCTCGGAATTGAATGTAAAACTACGATCGCTGAGCGACCATCTCATGAGTCGTCTCTACGAACGCGTACCTTTAGCTGACTGGACAGTGGCAGTATTTTTATCTCATTTAATTTTATAAGTGAAAAGGTGCATGCCGTTCTGCCAGTTTTAGGGAAATTTCCTCCTTCAAGCACGGTTGAAGTTTGATGGTAGGTAACAAATGCCCCTTAAAGTTATCTAGCTGAAATTTAACACATGAGCTAATGTTTGCTGCAAGCTGCTTTATCGTATCAGATACAGGGTGGGCCAAAAGTAATCACTCTATTGAAAATCGCTGTACCTTCTTTCCTTCGTTTTTTCTTTTCTTTCATTTTTCCTAATTTCTGAAGTAAACAAACGTAGAATACGAACTGTCAAGCCATGAATCGGTTTACTCCTAAGGAACGCTGGCAAATTTGTTTTGAAGAAGAGGAGTTACTGCGTGGTGTGCTGCTCACGCTAAAGGATTCATCGGGCCGTTTTTCTTTGAAACGCCGCGGGTCAAACGACGACTGTGGATGACGTGCGCTACAGAGTCATTCTTAACGAATTTTTTCTTCCTTAATTGGATAAACTAGGACTGGAGAACATGTGGTTCCAACAGGACGGTGCGGTGTAACCGCGCACACTGCTCGAGACACAATCAATATTCTGAAGGAAACATTTCCGGGTCGGTTAATTTCTCGTTTTGGTGATTTGCACTGGCTGGCCAAATCACCCGATTTAACTGTTCCAGACTTCTTTTTATGGGGCTTTTTGAAGTCGCGGGCTTACGTCAACAAGCCTCAGACTCTTGAAGCCCTTAAGGAAAATATTCGCCAGGAATGCGAAAACCTGTCGCCCGATATTCTGGGAAGAGTGATGGAAAATGCCATAGAACGGGTCCGTATGGTAGTCAACTGTGGCGGCGGCCACTTGGCCGATATCATTTTTGCGACTTGATACAATAAATTCTAAGGGATTAAATAAACGTATTTCATAAGCAAAACCGTTATTTTGTTCCGATAAATAAATTATCCATTAAGCATTTTCTGGAAACGTCTAGCATCCTAATAAGATCAAAAACCTATAGTGCTACTGATTCTACAATTAGAAAGCATCATAGGGTGGGTATATAGGATAAGGTTTGGTCACTGCCTGTACAGCAAATATATGTATGTATAATAAATAATCACCAGTATTAGCAAAACATGAAACTGTTGTCGTGCTCTTGTTTTCATTATTATCTCTTTCACCCTACGGTATCTGTATCTTTTGGAGCCATGAAATAATCCTCTTAGCATGCAATTTTTACACATATATTCTCAAATCACCCGAGGACTAATTTCCATCATCCAGCTCAGCTCTTTAAAATTCATTGTCAAACAGTAATAATAATATAATATCATAGCAAAAATCTACCATGATTATTTATTGTTTTTCATACCCAAATTAATATTTAACTAATTAGTATTATAATAATTTGTGATTGATAGCATAAATAATACAACAGTATCAATATCACCCAAATCGGGTTACTCGCTTAGCTCTTTCGTTTTGCTTCGAGTCATACATGTGCATAACTGTAAGTGCAGCCTGCAGATTGAGGAATTTAGTTGTAAGTATAGCAAAAATGATTTGGTTTAATTAATTTTTGATAATGATGCTGTTTATTATCAAATTATAGCAATTGATTTATGATTTTTAATTGCAATTAAGATTATTTGTTTTGTGTATGTAATGTATTTTGTATGCCTTACAAATTTTCAACATTACACCGATTGTTCACCAAACGAAAAACTTGCATTTATGTCTCCGACAAAAATTGTACCTTTGAGACTTTGGCATGTATTCAACCAATTTAAGATAAATGTGCACTTGCGACCTAATTTGTTATCGATGACACCTTTTCCCCTCATTAAATTAAATGCAACTACATAGTTTTCACGCGCGGTGTGGGGACTTTTGTGTGAAGTGAGTATCACTACGTGAATTTGATTTCACGATTGTCAAAATATTATAAGACTTACCGTAAGTGTATAAGGCATACCGAAGCAGTATTTGCTCTACCACTAACAACTACGTAGTATTTTGCATTGCCGTCCAATATCGCACAAAACGTCGTCCGTTAACATAACGGTTCTTCATGTGACTTCATTCCCGAAATATTTTAAGTAGGTGGGTGGTTGATTCGAATGATATTTCATCACCACTAGGGCTTATGACGAAACACCAATTGGTGCGATGATGCCACATAGCCAATGACAGAACTCAGCTATATTAGGTAGAATAATTTACTTTCTGTGATGAAATTGAAACTTTTTCTTCTTCTAACCCACCTATTTATATACTACGCTTCACAATCGTATTCCAGCATTCTGCCTAGGATGCACATATATATCAAAGATTTTATCCAATTAAGGAATGGGCTACTAGATGTGGTTTTCAATTCCCAAGGAAGTCAGTTGAAAAAATTGTATGAACATGATCCCGACTCTACCACTACTATACTGTGATGTGATACACTACTATAGACTTTTCCAACGCATCTATTCAACTGAATTTTCAATTAGCACCTGTGTATTCGTGTGCCCGCCATTAACATCAAAACGAACGGGCAATTTAGAAAAAAAAGTCGGTCACGAAATCGCAAGTGACCTACTTCCTAGCCAGCTAGTCGTTCATCCAAACATAGAAACAACCAACACCACCAACACTCAACATCGAGTAAAAGAATTGAAGAAGAAAGAAAGAAAGAAAGACATCTGAGAACAGTATCGACGACAAGAAGAGGAAGAAGAAGTAGAAGAATAACAACAATACAAATATATGTAGTCTAGAGCGTGATCCCCCAAACTCTGGTACAGGCCCGCTTCGGCAGTTACACTCTGTACATTATGTACCAGAAAATACCGTAAGCAATGCCAATGTATGCTGGTTATTTGTATGGTAATTCAACCAGTCAAAAAAAGAAGATACATAGCCCCTCCACCGCCGCAACGCGCCTCGCCATCCATGTTCGAAAAATCCGACTAGAATAACATTTTTAACGTGTTAGTGGTCACATAAAATCTGAAAAACTGCCGAATATCAATGAGTGTGACCAGTAACCGTTCGAGTGAAGTAGGTGAGGTGAATTGAAGAGAAAATATGGTCGTAAATACTATCTCTCTTAAATAAGAGAGGCATTTCTTGATTGTCTTCAAGAGTTTTTATACCTTAAGTCCCTAAAACTATGCTATAAATTGCAACTATCAAGCCGACTTTTTGGTGTTGTGGAACAGGGTCGCATTTTGAATTTGGCAATTAAAAGTTTCTTTAAAATAGGCTACTAATTTTGTATGTGCTTTATAATGGACGGCCAACCAAGATTTTTTTCTTAAATTCATAATAAATTAAGCGGTCACCATATACCGGACCTCTAGCCCTAGCACTTTAATATCCTGTGAAACGATACCAAAAAGTAATTATGAAAAATATTAGAGAACAACTGCGATCAGAAACCACATAGAATAGTCTTCATAATATACAGGGTGTCCGGAAACTGCCGCATAAACGCACCGGATTGTGATTCCTCATGTGATTTCCAGCAAAAAAGGTGTACGGAACATAGCCCCTCAGCTTAACCCTTTAGCTGCCACCGGCAAAAAAAATCAAAAAATAATTTTCTTGCATTTTCTTTCTTAATATCCCCAAAGCTAGACCAGCTAGAATAGTGAAATAAAATGATTATTACAGGCAACAAATTTACCTATAAAATAAATCTAACCACACTAAAATGGGATAAGAGGTTTGGTTTTTACAGAGCTTCATAGTCAAATATGCGTGATTTGACCCAAAAACAATATTTTTTTCCATCCCAATTTTCTCCAACTTCTGCCAAGGTGAGGTGCTCGTACGATTCTTTTAAAAATTGGCGCATAGTCTTACCTCTAACAATCATATCTTTCTTACATCATTTTAATCTAGCTTCATTACTTCTAACAGTTTTTATACGTTAAGTGTAGAAAACTAGGGTAAATTTTAATTCAATACAATTCAATTCACACTGCCCCTAGAGATCTGCAATTGGTATAAAATCTATTCAAAGTCTGTCGAAATCAAGCCAAAATTAACTCTAGTTTTCTGCACTTATAGTCTGGCTGGTCGAGCGGTTAGTGCGCGCACCTTCGGTGCACAGGCTCATGAGTTCGAATCTCACCGTGTCCCATGGTGTTTTTCGAACTCACGAGCTTGTGACGGACTATGATCCCACTCAGATGTTAAACGAGTACCCATTTATGGGGATAAATAACACTGCTGAGCGTGATGCTGATCTCATTACCTCAACAAAAAGCAGATAAGATCTTGGAAATAGGATGTCACTAACACATCCTGCGGCCTTAGTCCAATTCTGGATTGTCGCGCCTGTTATTTATTTTCTGCACTTAAGGTACTAAAACTGTTAGAAATAATGGAGCTAGAATAAAATGATGTAAGAAAGATATGATTGTACGACTATGCGCCAATCGTTCAAGTACCTCACCTTGGCAGAAGTTGGAGAAAATTGAGATGGAAAAAAAGATTGTTTGTGGGTCAAATCACGCAAATTTGACTTTGAAGCTCTGTAAAAACCAAAACTCTTATCCGATTTTAATGCGGTTAGTTTTATTTTATAGGTGAATTTCTTGGCTGTAATAAACATTTTATTTCACTATTCTAGCTGATCCAGCTTTGGAGATATTAGGCTTTAAGTCGTGCAAGAAAATGATTTTTTCAAAAATCTTTATGCCTGTGGCAGCTAAAGGGTTAAGCTGAGGGGGTATGTTCCTTACAACTTTTTTGCTGGAAATCAACTGAGGAATCATAATCCGGTGCGTTTATGCGGCAGTTTGCGGACACCCTGTATACCTTTCAGTTTCTTTTTGTTACCCATTTTGATTCCATTGTAATTCCGAAGTGTTGAAGATTATAAACATATTCTTTATATATATGTATATAAATAGTTTTATAAAATTAAAGGTCAAACGATTTTCCCAAAGGTTGTTTTCTGGTTTCCTCGTGAAACAAATTTTTTCACGATTTTTCAGAGATCTAAATTCCCTGTTCGGTCCCTGTGAACATGAAGAAGGATTAGATGTGTCAGACGTTTTTGTGCCATTGTTGAATGTAGCTATGTTTAAAGACGTCGTAAAGCACTGAACGACCTTTCTGATGATTCGGCGGATGCTGGAACCGTCAGGAGTAATGTTACCGTATTAACTTGCTGTGCTCGATATACATACTTCGAAAATGATCAGCAATTGTGGCGCAACATGTAGGTAAAGCTCCCGGCATATTCAACAATATCGAAATGGAGCATAGCAGCCCAATCTGACTGTGAAATTCTCCACCATCGGCACAGTTTGAGAATGAAAAACTTCCTCGTTTTCGTTGATCAACGGTGAAGAGTTTCACTATCGTGGGCCTTGTCGTTAATTTGAGGTACTCTTGTTAAAAGTAGGTTGTACTAACATCGTCACTTCACGTGAAATCCATCCAAATACTGTCAAAATTTGGATGATCGTGAAATCGAATTCGCTTGGTGGTACTCACTTCACATGAAAGTCTCCACACCGGTTTTTGACATATCGCCAGCGAAAATAATGCAGTTGCACTTTATTTCACAGTGAAAAGATGTCATCGACAATCAATCAGAACGTGAGTGAACATTTATCTTAAATTGAATGAATAAAAAGCTTGTCTCCACGGCACCGTTTTCACGGGAGACATATATATGCAAGTTTTTGTATGGTAATCCTGACGATGTTAGTAAATACTTTAACGAAGAAGAAATGAAAATGAAATGATCAGGTAATGTACATACTCGTAGTTTACATGCACTAGATGCACGTATGCAACTTTCTGCGAACCAGATATTCTATCATGGAAAAAAATATCCACTAGAACAGTGTCAAACTCCAAACCTGACCGGGCCAAATATCAGTTTCTTACAGATTGAGCGAGCCGCAGCATAAAAATGTCGAAAACCACAATGGAAAATTATTTCAAAATTGCCTCACAAATGCAATGAAAAATGAATATAAATCTCAGTCACTAACAATCTCGGGACATGGAAAAATTGGGCTACCTAAAATAGAGAAACTGGAAATCTTTTCAAAATGTTCTTCAAACAATTTGACACTCTCTGGAAAATGTTAAAACAACAAGATTTTATAAATTAATTAGTCACCACTCTCTGAGAATTTATTTCAGACACTATAGCACAGTAAATATCTGTAGGTAGTCCAAAACACCCTTGAGAGCCTAAATTGATCGCTAACATAAACAAATTTCGTATATTAAGGTGGCTAAAAACAGACAAACATTGATTGTTATGTGGTGGAACAAATGTTTCCTATGGTAAAGCTGAATAAGCTGCACCAATTCACTTCAAAAACCCGTCAGCATATTGTGTGTAGAATAGAGAAGAAGATTTCTTAGACTTTAGTTCAACACCAATATTTAATTTTAGCGCTTTTATGCCGATACATTGTGTCTCTTCGACCTGAGCTTTGAGAACATTAAGTATTTAGGTAGCTCCGATCGCCACGACAGCTTTGGCGACTATTAGGCCAAAATTAGTAGGAGGCTGCTTTTGTCGATGGTGGCAGAATCCATTATATGTAATTAAATTATAATAATATATGCCTTGCCACTAAGGCTCGCCTGTAACGCGGACTATCGTATGTGTACTACCGAATCACATCACATGAAGCCGTTTATGTAGTAGCCGGTCGATAGATGCCATTGAAGATCCTGGTATCTGGTGGATGAGATAGCCTGACTGATATACCTGACGCCAAGGTGTAACACCGGACACGCAGCCGGGACGAAGAAACAAAGAAAAGCTCGAATTTATGAGAAAGTGGCAGAGCACGGGGAGGTGAACTTTAACATGCCCCAGTATACAGGGTTATTGGTTAAGTCGACCTATTCCCTGCAACACGTTATAATAGGGTAAAAATGCAACAAAATGAGGCTATAAATGTTAGGCCGATTTTCAACGGTCACTGAGATATTTGAATTTTTAGGTTTTTTTAATTAACCTCGAATTTTACCATTTAAAGTAAGAATTAAAAAAAAACTACTAAGGTAATGGGTTAAAACTTATTTTTGGATTTTAGTCAACACTCTAGCAGACATTTCTTAATCATTTAAAATTTCAAAAACCCATCACAATTTGAAATTTTTAATTTTTAATAAAAAAAATTATCTTAAATTTTTTTAAAGTTGATGTTTAATATAGTATTACTAAACAAAATTATATGACACGGACTCTGCAGACCACTGGGAAAACATACTCGTATTGTCAGCTTTCCAAAAAGGTGCCAATGTCAATATAAATATTTGAAATAATTGAAACAGCTAGCTGCAACTTGTTCGGGGACCATAATTTCGTTTGATAAAAAACGACAAATCAATAACACAATAAAAACACGTCTGTCAAGTTAGCACTACCACTTTAAAATTTCGACAAACGCTATAGTGCATTAAATGTCGCGATTTTGTCGTAATTCAATGGAAAAAGAAAAAAAATGTTGCGCCCCTCTTTCCCCTTAAAAACTACCCTTAAGTGCATTTGAGCCTCAGTTAACCAAATTCGAGTTCCAAGAATCTCCCCAATGCTAAAGGTGTCCAGTAAGATATCACAGGGGCTGTTTAAGAGATTTCCACCCTGAAAAAAAAAATTTGTCGCGCCCCTCCTTCCCTTAAAAACTACCCCCGTCAAGTTAGCACTACCACCCCGGTAGCGGCCACTTCAAGCATTTCCGTAAAACAAAAAGTATCCAATTAATTGTCGCAGGAACCGAAAGGGGTGGTAGTGCTAACTTGACGGGGGTAGTTTTTAAGGGAAGGAGGGGCGCGACAATTTTTTTCAGGGTGGAAATCTTTTAAGCAGCCGTAGTGAGAGTTTACTGGACACTTTTAGTATTGGGGCGATTCTTGGAACTCGAGTTTGGCGAACTAAGGCTGAAATGCAATTAGGGGTAGTTTTTAAGGAATAGAAGGGGCGCGATAAATTTTTTGAAGCGTGCAATATGCCTTTCGGTTCCTGCGACAATTAATTGGATACTTTTTGTTTTACGGAAATGCTTGAATTGGCCGCTACCGGGGTGGTAGTGCTAACTTGACGGGGGTAGGTTTTAAGGGAAGGAGGGGCGCGACAATTTTTTTCAGGGTGGAAATCTCTTAAGCAGCCCTTGTGATATCTTACTGGACACCTTTAGCATTGGGGAGATTCTTGGAACTCGAATTTGGTTAACTGAGGCTCAAATGCACTTAAGGGTAGTTTTTAAGGGAAAGGAGGGGCGCGACAATTTTTTTTCTTTTTCCATTGAATTACGACAAAATCGCGTCATTTAATGCACTATAGCGTTTGTCGAAATTTTAAAGTGGTAGTGCTAACTTGACAGACTTGTTTTTATTGTTTTATGGATTTGTCGTTTTTTATCAAACGAAATTATGGTCCCCGAACAAGTTGCAGCTAACTGTTTCAATTATTTCAAATATTTATATTGACATTGACACCTTTTTGGAAAGCTGACAACACGAGTATGTTTTTCCAGTGGTCTGCAGAGTCCGTGTCATATAATTTTTTTTAGTAATACTATATTAAAAATCAACTTTAAAAAAATTTAAGATAATTTTTTTTATTAAAAATTAAAAATTCTGAAATTGTGATGGGTTTTTGAAATTTTAAATGATTAAGAAATGTCTGCTATAGTGTTGTCTAAAATCCAAAAATAAGTTTTAACCCATTACCTTAGTAGTTTTTTTTCATTCTTACTTTAAATGGTAAAATTCGAGGTTATTTAAAAAAAACCTAAAAATTCAAATATCCCAGTGACCGTTGAAAATCGGCCTAACATTTATGGCCTCATTTTGTTGCATTTTTCCCCTATTATAACGTGTTGCAGGGAATAGGTCGACTTAACCAATAACCCTGTATAACGGGGCATTGAGGACATATTTGTATTGCTTCAAGTTGAACGAATCCTCAGAGTGTACCAAGTGAAAGGTAGTTACGGAAAATACCAAACAACGTTCTTTTCGAGTGTCCCAGATTTAGGGACGTCCACAATCAAATAGGCGGACCTGGGAGCCATTGGCCCGAATAATTAAGTGAATCATAAGCCGGCCCCACACCGACCGGAGTGTGGCACAGACCGCAGAAAAGACCGGTTCCAAGAATGATACCTTGGAGTCGCCCAACCACACTGCTGCACTGCTGCTGCACGATTTTTCGTATCAATCTTTTGTGCGGTGTTTGCCACACTCCGGGACAAATGACAAAACTGCTGGTATTTTCTCGGCCGTTTTATGTTTTTTTTCGATTCCCCGGTAATTTCATCGTGAAATGTCAAATGACCGGGGAATCGAAAAATAATATATAAAATGGCCGAGGAGAATTATGGAACCGGTCTCGGATTGTAGCTTATGGAATTCCCCACCGTTTGTGACATATTCCACGACAGTAAGTATGCATTTTTATTGATAAAATCGCAGCGGGAAGAATTCCAATCTCGATCTTAATTCAGCCCTATACAATGAATATTGTGTTCACTTTGGCGACGAAATTTTAAGTTATTTGATTGCTGCTGTTATTGCATTACATTAATTTTCTTTTTCATTGCTCCTTATACCGCACCATGGCGTTGCGACGCTTCCATGCAAATACGTAGCCCGTTCTATCGCCGAGCCTATGCGATGTTGTTGCATTCTACTTATTAGTAACATTAATACAATAAAGCAACAGGTGTTATTCCCCTTGGATATGATCTGGGGAAACCAGGTAAACCTTGGGAGTCGGATCTGTCCGTCGCGTATTTAGTGAAAATTAATTACATATTTCGAAACCTTTTTACATCTTCTATGAGTCCTTTTTCACCACCTTTTCATGATACAAATCAATAAAACATTATAAGCTCAATAAAAGTATATATTTATGTTAGCTTACACCAAAAATTAAAAATCAACCATAATAATAAATACGCTTAATTGAATATGTGTTTATCGCGAAAATCAAAGTAAACTCTTTTGCGAACGATTAAGTTTGTATGTACAAGGAACTTTACCATAAATAGATCCCGTAGAAATAAATGCGAAATCTGTCATGGAAATAGTGGGCTAATAGTAATTACAATTTCATTCATGTTCATCAATAAATCTAACACTTAGCATTAATAAAAATTCGACTCAATCTATAGTACAAAAGATGTTCATAAGTCACATTTACCTATATAAATTTATTTATGCTTTCGAAGAAACTTCCCTGAATCTACTACAGTTTCACTTTCGCCTAATTAACGTTAACTATAGTATCTTCGAACTTCTGTCAGCAATTTATCAACCGTACTATCATCAATTGGAATAAATTGTTTTTCACCTCGACTAAAGAAATAAATATCGCCCGTATAGATATCAAACCATAAAGCATGAATATGTAGGTCATGTTGCTCCAGTCGTGGTTTAAGGAAGCCATACGATGCTACATTAGATAATTGCTGCAACGTATTTATTTGTGACAGTTTATCCTCGATTGCGAAGTTATTTTCAGGATCGATATATGCAACGAATTTCCGAAGGGGAGTTTCCGATGAAAATACGAGGGGGTCCTTCATACCAGCCGCAAGCCAAGTGTCAAAGCGGTCGATGCTAGATTGTGCGTGAGTGCACAGCCATGACCTTAAAGGGGACAGGCGACGATTGTGCTAGAAATAAAGAAATGAAAGTAATATTATTGTGAGGTATGCGTATGTTTATTTTCTATCATACGGAATTGCAAAAACCTATACCTGTGATGCAAATTCGGGGTCTCTCAGTTGATAAAGCAGGTTCATTGCCTTACAATCACTATGACCACAAACAATGATATGTCGTATATCATTGACGATACATCCTAATTCAAGTGCGGCAGGTTCACAACTGAAGTATTCGTCAACAAAATGATGCGAATGGGGTATAACATTTCCGGCATTACGCACTAAAAGAGATATTATGTCGATCATTATGCTTGAAATAGATTACGCGCATCAGCAGCATCGGCATCGCGAAACGTCAAGCGCAATGCATTTTACATTGCTGACAAAAATGTTGAGCAGAAGACTTGTCATTCAGCATATTTGTCAGCTATGAAATTCAGCCGATGATGCTGCTGATACGCGAAATCTATTTCAAGCATTAGCATTTAGATTAATTTGTAGAAAAATTAACAGACTTACCGACGAACATGTCTCCAATATGTGTGTCCGTAAAGCGGGTGGGTATCATACGACTGTCCATGCATGTGAAAAACACTGCCTTTGGCTGCAATATGAATAAAAATGATAAATACATATATTTATTTAATACAGACTTTTTCGTAGCTAAACTCAGCATTAAACAATTGATACTCAAAAAATAAAAATATATATTTAGGTAGACTATCCGCTATACCTCTATACAACATTACTGGTAACTCGACGTATTCCTTAAAATACGTTATTCTTCTTGTTTTACCCTAACTCGTAGTGGAGCATTGTGCGTTGACCGCTACCGAATGCATAGACATAAAGTGTTGACTGAGATATTTGAATTTTTGTGTTTTTTTAAAGAAATACAGGATTTGGACATTGAGCAAAAAATACTTGGGTCAATTTATTGAAACTAATTTTTTTCTTCTTTTAGTCGACAATATGACCGATATTCGTTTTGTGCTAGATAAAAGAGCTACCTTTTGATTTGTGCAAAAATCAATCATCCTTCATAAGTTACAGCAAACAGTTTTAATTTATTTAAAGGACTTAATCACTATGTAGCTTTTTCGAAAGCTTACAATACAGACAGGTTTTTCCCGTAGTTTGTAAGGTTTGAGTAATATATTTTTGCTAGTATGGAATAGTGCAGTTTTCAATGATTAAGAATTATGTACATATATACATATGTCATATAAACTAAAAGGAAAAAATAAGTTTTAATAAATTTACCTACCATTTTTCGCACAATATCACTTCAAATGTCAAAATCTGCAATTTTCGTCACAAAAAACCAAAATCGATTTCATAAGGGTTTTTTTTTTATTCTAAAAAACCCTAAAAACACAAAAATCCAAATATGTCAGTAACCATTGAAAAGAAGTCCAACATTTAAGCCTTCATTTTGTTGAAGTTTTGACCCTAGAATAATGTGTTTCAAGGAATATATCGAGTAACCAGCCTGTCAGCTCGGCAGCAGAAGAAGTATAGTGTACAATGTAATTATAAAGACTTTTTCCCCAAAATCCTAAATTACGTTGTTGCTCTTGTTGAAAAATGAGAGATCACTCTGAAGCCGTCAGACCAAAACTTATAAACTAGTTATAGAGACTTAATTGACTGTAATGACTTATGGTCGTATCCGTCCTGTTTTTGGCAGGACAGTCCTGCTTTTTCGACCATAACCTGCCGTCCTGCCAAAACCTCGGAAGTTCTGCTTTTGTCCGGCTTTGTCCTGTTTTTGAACAGGATTTTGAAATTTAAGGAAAATGAAAACTACACATACATTTTACAGAAATTTACAAATCAATTGTATGAATGAGCCTTAATTGAGTAAGATGATGGCTTATAACGATAAGTCGTTATAACGGCAGAGTTTTTACGGCCAAAGAGGTAGTGTAAAGTACAAATATGGAGTGTAAATAGAATTTGAAATGCACAAGATCCCTCATCCGCAAAAAAGACACAAGGTCCTGTCGTCCCATATTGCATTCACCTTTTTTTTAGCATTCCGATTTTGCTGCAAAGCATTGCCTATGGCGAGGCCTTCAACAGGGTGAAAACCGGGAATCTGAAGGCTTTTAAAATATCGTAAAAGATCGAAAATGCATGTCATAAAAGTGGTTTTGCCGTTAGGTTAGAACTCTTAGCATAATATTTGAATCTTAGATATCTTTCCCTGTGGAAAATTTAAACTCTTTGCATCAGATCAATTTCAGTTGGGTACCGAAGGTAAGATAGTGGAGAGGAGTTAGCATTTCGTTCATTTGTTGAAAGCGTTTCAGTTGGTAATATGGCGAAATGGACGATTGAGCACCGTCCCTTCAGTATTTATCGGAATGCAACTTGCCCTTCGCACAACACATTTTCTCTAAATTTCCAGATTTGTCCACGCTTCAGTCGGTTCTTCAATTTAATCACCCTGACCCTATATTTGAAAGCACGCAATTGTGAAGATAAACCTTACACGTTGAAACGACAACTCTTCTGTGAAGAGACCGTGCGAATTAAAGTTTATCTGCTCTGAAAAGTAGAAGGAAGCTGAAGCAAAATGCGCTGCATCGGGAGTTGAAAGAATTTTTAAAAAACGCAACCACGCTGCCGTTTTATCGACGTCATCCGTGTAAAAAGGTTTCCAGAATTAGGTTGGTAATCTCCGGCTCTTTTCGTTTACATGTTCCACAATGACAGACCAACAAAAAAGAACCGGAGATTCTTTCTGAACCACAAAATGGCAATTAGGGAATCAGAACGGCAAAATGTTTGCGGAACCTTCGCAACTGTTTCGTTTCGTCACCTCACCCATGGTAAGCAGTTCCCCTT
The DNA here is from genome assembly GCA_949715475.1 of Microchrysa polita. Classification (NCBI taxonomy): domain Eukaryota; kingdom Metazoa; phylum Arthropoda; class Insecta; order Diptera; family Stratiomyidae; genus Microchrysa; species Microchrysa polita. The sequence goes on from OX454420.1 coordinate 48,907,765, forward strand.
GAAGGCATGTTGAAGACCCGATTTAGGGTATGTGGAGGTCTAAGGTTGATGCCCAAGTGATTCTCAAAGAAGTGAGGACATTAAATTAAACTTTTCTCTGATCGAACTACACTGAAACAAACGTTTGAGCTTTACAAAAAATCCACACTTATAGCTGATAAATTCGCAAGGTACAAAAATATTGCAGAGGCATTTGTATTTCGGGTTGTCCTTCTTTCTGTCCTGCTTTTTCACTAGCATTGTCCTGTGAAACGACGATTTTTGGTGGATTTGTGCTGCTTTTTACGTTAAAGAATATACGAGCGTTAGTAATGACCGAAAAAATAAGTACATTGTCATTCCCCCATTATGCTGGAGGTATAACTTTCTGTAGATTAAGATTTAATTGCACCACATAGTTTAAAAGCTACTGCTTCAGAGCTGGGTGAGTCCCATATTAAAATCCATGCTGTAAAAAAGGAAAGGATTAATTTCTGATGCTTTTTAACTTGTGTATACTAAACCGATTGTGCTTTGTTCACTTAACATACCGATAAATCCACATTGCAAGCAGCATTTAAAATAGATCAGAAACATTTTGCATAAGACATAAGAGATTTACATTATTTAACCTAGAGGACACACGTTGTATGCACAAAGGGACAATACATTGTACAGCACATTAAATAATTGTAAATTGTCAATCTAGTCTTTTATTGAATATTGTCAAAACGTTTTCTTGTTTTTTTTTCTATTCTTTATGGGTCAACATTAAGAGCCGCCATACATTACGCTATCCATCGTCAGATAAACGATCATTTGTGTCAAAAATTGCAAACTGCATTATGATACCATTGCAGTCTAGTTGAAGTTGTGGTGCGCACACCGTCTGACGGACTATATGATCCCACTCAGACGTTAAACGAGTACCCCTATATAGTCTAGTACAAATAGCTCAAAACCTAAACATCCAAAAAGAAAAGAAATTTTTGATGCCAAATTGTTGAATACACTGCCTAATATACGCGGTAAAAAGTTACACTAATTTGCGCCATGGGTTAAGGGGGGAGGGGGTGGCAAAGGGGTGAAAATTCAGTTTCTTGCAAATATCTGGAAAACTATGAGTCTGACCTTAAAATGTCCTGAGGACGAAATAAACTACATAAAATTACCTTTGTAATGATATATAACAGTCTAGAGATTTTCTCAGAAAATTATACCTTAGACCCAAAAGTATTATAGTGAATTTACATTTTTTGAGTTTTATATTTCGCACTGTAACTCTTGATAGAATATACCTACCGTCATAAGATCTTGTCCATATATTGATAACAAAATGTATTTGATTTGTACCAAAAATTGGAGTGCTCCAATCATTAACGCCCCCGTCACTCCTCCTAACATTTTTCAAAAAGGCATGCCTGTAGCTTCTTTGTAAATTGAGCCAGGCAGATCAAATTTGATGGGGTGCCTATTCTAAGCTTCATTATCCTCCCCACCAAAAATTATTACCATCGGATCAAAACTAAGGGTACCCCCCATACAAAGTGAAAGAAAATCCTAAGAAATTTCACGTTTTTCCACTTCTAAATTCTATGTAAAATACAAGAAAAAAAATTATCTCTTAGAACGTCATTATAACAGTTGATTGTAGTCTTGTGAATGTATATTCAAAAGGTTGTACCAAGGCGTACCCTACAAGTATCAAAAACTTGGGTTTGAAGGTCAGTGATACCAGTTCTAAGACTATTTGCGAATATTTCGAGTAACGTGTACTAGCAACCTTCAAACTCGATTTTTTGTACTTCTAAGGCACGCTCTGTTACAAACTTTCGGATATACATTCAGAAGACTACAATTAACTGTTATTAGGACGTTCTCAGAGATAAATTTTTTTTTCTATTTTAGGTAGAATTTAGAAGTGAAAAAATGTGAAATTTGTTAGAAATTTGGGTCACTTTGTATGGGGGGTACCCTTAGTTTTGATCGGATGCTAATAATTTTTAGTAAGGAGCATAATGGGGCTTAGACTAGGCACCCCACCAAATTTGATCTGCCTTGCTTAATTTGAAATGGAGCCTTAATTTGAAATGGATGCCTTTTTGAAAAATGCTAGGCGGAGTGAGGGGGGCGTCAATGGGCGGCGCACTTCAATTTTTGGTGCAAATCAAGCAAGTTTTGTTAACAATATATGGGAAAGATCTTATGATCCTAAATCTATTTTATCAAGAGTTACAATGCAAAATGTAAAACTAAAAAAATGTAAATTCACTATAATACTTTTGGGTCTAGAGTATAATTTTCTGAGAAAATCTCTAGACTGTTATATATCATTGCAAAGGTAATTTTATGTAGTTTGTTTCGTCCTCAGAACATTTTAAGGTCAGACTCATAGTTTTCCAGATATTTGCAAGAAACTGAATTTTCACCCCTTTGCCACCCCCTCCCCCCTTAACCCATGGCGCAAATTAGTGTAACTTTTTACCGCGTATATTAGGCAGTGTATTTAACAATTTGGCATCAAAAATTTCTTTTCTTTTTGGATGTTTAGGTTTGGGGCTATTTTGAACCAATTGTACTGGACTAATATGGGAATAAATAACTCTGCTGTGCGTGCTGTTGATCACAACACCTACAAAAAGCTGTTAATATCTTGGAATTTGGATGTCACTAACACATCCGCGATCTTGGTCCAATGTTGGGCTGTCGCGCCAGTTATTTATTTTTTAACCATGAAACGATTGCATGGGGCATACGGGCATACCCCGAATTCTTATCCCTTTAGCTGCCACGGCCATTTGACAATTTTTAAAACAATCATTTTTTCACACGACTTAAATCTCAATATCTCTATAATAAGACCAGCTAGAATAGCGAAGTACAATGATTATCACACCCAACTAATTTTCCTAAAAAAACGCACCCACCGAGACCAAATATTACATTGTTGTTGCTTTTTCATTGGACACATCAACGTATTCAGGCCTTTGAACAAGGCATTTGTCGGTCTTTGAGGTTGGTCAATGGACAAGCTGCCTCAGATGTAACTATACTATTGATGATTCTTGAACCCGGGCTAGATTTAAGCTACTCGTTTGAGGTAGATATATGGTATCGGTGCATCTTGACTGGAGAAATTGCATAAGAGCTCTGTCTTTGTTATACTAAGCCCCAGTCCATGCTACTGAGGATCTTCGGCAAAAAGAATATATATGTATATTTATATGCCGTCAGATACACTTCAAATAAGTAGCACGTAAATATGCCTAATATTTTGACTCTCTTACTTAAGCAGGCGAACAGATAGGCTCGTAATTCTGTTGCGGCATAAGTATTTTGACAATATTTAAATCTTTGATTGTATAACAAAAAAGCAATGGACAAAACATGTTTTTATTAATTTTTAAGTTTAAATTTTGAATTTTAAGTAAAAATGTGACCACTGGCTTGAAACTTGTGAAGTCGGAAATTACATAGAAGTTCGGTTTGAACCATCTCTAGAGGTGAACTTCAACCATGGTTTAAAAAAGGAAAATTATATGTATAAGCAGGTAAAGTGAAACCTAGACAAAGAAACAAAGATAAAAGATCAATCAAAAACAAACCACTTTTACCAAGGAAAAAGTTCAAGTCACTGTAACTTTTAGAAAACATTTTTTAAGCTGATATTATTATAATATTTAAAAAAATGCCCGGTTAACAAATTATTAAAATAAAAGACACAGTGGCATGCTTAAGTACAAATCACAGTTTCCATGGCCAGCGTTTCTTTTGACCGTCATTGAATCGTCCATAGTCATATATTTAATGTTACGGTATGGGTTTACACTTCACTTTTTTCTTCAATTTTTCATAGGTCGGTCACCACTGACATTCGCGTTCTGCCAGCCTTTACTTGAAATTAAAAATTAGAAACCTTAAAATTAATAAGAATATGTTTTGTCCATCAATTCTTGCGAAAAGTTGGTGTACAATAAAAGAGTTAATTATGTATTGCCACAATACTAAGATCGCAACAGTATTACGCCTCCATCTTCTTTCTTCTCTACAGGGTGTCCGGAAACTACCGCATAACCGCACCGGATAATGATTCCTCATGTCATTTCTATGTCTATGTCTATCGAATGTCTTTTCTAAATCGATGAAAGCTGTTACGTGTTGCTCTATATATTTTCCCATCCTAGTACGTATGCACTGAGGCGGATCGACTATAGCTCTTCCAGACCAAAAGACGGTTGCGTCGGAAGTTTTCTTCGGGCTACCCAAGATATCGTATGTATGTGTTATGCGAAGGATTTTTATATGATCAGTGATTTTCCACTTTATTTTTGAGTATGAAATAACAAACAAACAAAAAATATAAGCAATTCCGTCGAGATCCATTATCATGCTAAATGTCCGTAGTTGTTTCTGAGTTGGGAACCACTGCTTGATAGTTTAGTTGGACTCCTCATATTGCTTGTCTCCGGAAACATTCGACTTCTGTCTGGCATGGACTAAGCTCGCCCTGGGATCACTGAGCTGCAAAGCCGAAGTACAGGTTTTTTTCGAATAAACTTTCAAATTGAAATAAAGCATAGAGTAATGTGCTTAGTGCAAAATGAATTAGATTCATTAGAAATATGAAATTCTGCAATTTATGTTCAACCATGTTTTTTTGGTAAGTGACCGTCCTTCCAGTCCGGGCTTCCGTTTTGTTTAGAGTTAGAAGTCACAATTTCGCACATATTTCTTACAAATTAAGCTGTTTTTTTTTTCTCGCAAAAACGCGGTTGGTTGGTTTCGAAATGATGTGGTTCTAATTTATCTGTGTTAACATTTTATCTTACCTTTATCCCTTTATTTATTGAAGGACGGGACAAGGCGTTACATCTGCTATTTCTTTTGTAATAATTACAATACATACACTCGTCGGCATATGTATTTTGACATCTCGTACTATCAAGCCCCGACACTGGTTTTATTTAACTAGAGCGAAAAACGGTAAATTTCTTTTAACGAAATTAAAGTTCATATCAACTGTAATAAATATGCTTAGTATTGTACCTGTCTTCTCTAGGACTCTCATGCTATATAGAAGAGTGAAGATGGGGTAATTATGATGCGGCGTAAGTATTTTGACAATATTTACCTCTTAAATTGCACACCTATTTTTCGCAAGAATTTATGGACAAAACACATTCTTATTAATTTTGGAGTTCCCAGTTTTAAATTTCAAATAAAAAATATCTCCAGTGGCTCAAAGCAACAAATTAGAAGTTTGATTTGAGCATCGATAGAGGCAAGCCTTAAGCCACTGCGGCTTTCATTTTCTACATAAATCGGGCATTTTCTTTAAATATTGATTTTTTTGTAAAAATGTAATAAAGAGAAACAATATTAGGTAAAAAAAAAAATTTTCGAAAGTTACAATGGCTCGAAATTTTTCCTCAGTAGAAGAGGTTTGCTTTTGATGGCTTCTCTTTGATTTCACTTTATCAGTGTATGCATGCAATTTGGCTTTTTTTAGTTTTAGGCCGAAGGTGGTTTCTATTATCTATCCTCCGATGGCATATTCTGCATATTCATAATATCCTTCGATTTCATTAGGACATTTTCCACAAATATTTGGAAGATTTTTCGGTGATTATTCAACATCCCCTTCCTGTGAGTTTTATATTTCTTGTCTATTATTCAATTTCGGTGTTTAATAATGAACAGTCTGACGTATGAAATTAAATTCAATTGCAGCGTCTCCAACCTTTAAACCAGGGTTGAATTCTGCCTCTACGGAGGCTCAAACCAAACTTCGAATTTCTGTTTTTTTTTCACATATTCTACTTGGAACTCTAAACTTAAACCGAAAAATTAATAAAAGCATGTTTTGTCCATTTTTCCCAGAAAAATTGGTGTACGATCAAAGATTTAAATATTGTCGAAATACTTATGCCGCAACAGATGCACGCGCCTATCTGTTCTCTACTTTATAGCAAGAGAGTCCGAAAACGGCGTATCCCGAGGAGAAAATCGGCCCCGCCCGAGCCTCGGTCTCGCTTTTAAGTGTTTTTTTTTGTAGCCCATATTCTTTACGGAGTGGCGGAAAAGTAGCAGGGGGCTGTCGTCGAGAGCGGTTCAGTGGGGTAACTTGGCACATATAACATTTTTATCATCATTTTAGCGACTCTCAAAACTCGACTTCGAATTCAGCTAACCCCAAAACCATGGAATCGACATATTTAAATTAAATCATTAGAAACGGGTGCTTCGTTGTGATGAATTTTAATATTTAAGTACCGTCATCCAATTTTTGGTACACACGTATCGACACCGGGTCTGACAAACCCAGCGAAAACATAACATTCGATAAAAGCTATGTCGAACTTTTTGTAAATTTTGGTAAAAATCTGTATTTATCCTTAATATTATATGCTTTTGTTGATTATAAAATTAAATAAAATTTAAAATGTCGAAGCACATTTTAATCAGAAAAATAAAAAACTGCAGGAGTATTTTTAACCTTTTTTACAGAAAATTTTAATTGCACTCAATCAAGGATAATAATTTCGAAAAGATGAACGAATTACGTTTAGAGTCAAAACTATTTCAAAAATATAATTTTAAAGTGTTGCATTTTTATTTTTATTTTTTTTATTTGTACTATAGTGACAGTGTAAAAAAATCATAATGAATCCAGAAATGGATTTGGATTGGATTGACGTTTTTGTGTGCGGCCTAACGCAAACACCGCCTCAGACTTGAAGCCATATTTTAAAACCGCCATCCATAAGTTCCTCAAATCTTGAGTCACGTCACAACCAGTCACAATTGCAAACCTCTCTAAGCATAAAGGGGCAATTTTTCGTACATCTTATCGGCTGGCTAGTCTTATCGCATATGAGAAGACACACACAATATTCAGAAAGCTTTTCCATTGTATTGAATGGAATTTTTGTTTATTTTGCATAGTTCTGCTATATTTTGCTTGGTTACGCCAGCATTTTAGATTAAAAAAATCATTGCGCAGTTTCATACAACAGCATAAATAAGCAACGAGACCGAGTTCTAATCGTGCGAATAGCACGATGAGTGTATACCCTATCCATGTACAGACCTAGAAGGCACGCAAAACCCAAAAAATCAATTTCATCTTTTTTGTAGGGAAGGCAGGGTTAGATGGTTCGGACCTGGCACATCTTTAATATTATATCAAGGCATTCAACAGCTACCATTTGATACTAATTAGAAATTTTTCGCGACATTCTAGCAAAAGATATGGCTGAATATAACTGTAGGGGAGGTAGGGTTAGGGGTAGTCGGACGTTCTCCACTTTCCACCAACTTCAAGCATATGTCACAATTAGGCATTGATGAAAATTAAATTAAACTATCACGGAGGGGTCGTTTGTATGGGAGGTAGGGGAACCCTTGGTTCGATTTGGCCCATTTTCAATACCATCCAAGCTTTTATCAAAACAATCACCTGAACAAAATTTCAAAACGATAGCTTCATTATTTTTGGGAGTTATCGTGCGAACTGACAGACACACGGACGGACAGACAGACAGACAGACAGACGGACATGGCTTATTCGAATCAGGGACCGACCCTGATGATTTATATATATACTTTGCCATACCTCCGGTGGCTCCTTTGAGGTGTTACATAAATCGTCGTAACAAAAACAATATACCCTATACCATCTTATGGGTATAGGGTATAAAAAGGTAACATAACTATGCAAAATAATCAAATGCCATTCAATACAATGGAAAAGCTTTCTGAATATTGTGTGTGTCTTCTCTATGCGATAAGACTAACCAGCCGACAGGTACTGAATAAGAGCTATCAGAAACCCGGCCATAGTATTTTGCAGTAGAACCGAAGATAGGTGTTCGGGGACATAGCGGAACCATAGACATTGACAGTATGCGGGTTTAAGGCTAAGTGGGGCACGATTTTAGTATTTGCGTCGTCACCTTTTGATGATGCCATTTCATTAAAATTTACCTGAAACTACCGAATCTGTAATTCTTTTTCGCGAAATCGTAACGGTTCTCCAAATATTCAATGTTAAAGTTTGACATTTACATATATGGGGTAGTTCAGTTCGTGCTCTGTAGCCGTGATCGTTCGGTCGCCACTCTGTGAAATAGACACTCATAGGGAAACGAGTTTTCAAACTCGGCACGACTAGTCGCAAGTTTATTATTCAGAAGAAGATGATAAGAAATATTCTTTTCGTATAATAATAGACTAAGAATGCGAAGGAAGTGGTATGGCTGACAACCGTATCACACTCCGAATTCAATTGTCTTTGTCACGTTGATGGCTACACACGGTGACGGTAGTCATCAACGCACCATGCTCCACTAGGAGTTACGGTAATCGAGAGAGAGAGAGAGTTCAGTTTTTAATGGAAAATTTGGAAGTGGTATGGCTGACAACCGTATCACACTCCGAATTCAATTGTCTTTGTAACGTTGATGGCTACACACCATGCTCCACTAGGAGTTACGGTAATCGAGAGAGAGAGTTCAGTTTTTAATGGAAAATTTGGGATATTTTTACAACATATTTATATGAATCACTAGCATTCCACCGAAATTAATATTTAAAATTTCATTTAACTGTCTAGCAAATTTTATACAGGGCAACCAAAGTATGCAAAATGCATATTTTTTTGGGATGTGCTACCAAGATATGGTTGAGATATAAATCCGATTTATGTAAAAAGAAATCGATAGAGATATATTTGATAGTGCATATTTTTTTCATATTTTGTCCATAAATGCATATTTTGCATATAAATGCATAAAAGCATATTTTTCATATTTTTTGCATATTTTGCCATAATATTTGCATATAATAGAAAACGTCGAAAAGTATTAAGTGGTGCTCACGCCAACGCGGCACGAATTTCAAGCCGCGAATTCGCGCCGAATTTTTGGAGTTCACATCCACGCGGCGCGAATAATTCGCTGTTTACTGTTAGTTAACAGCTAATATCATATTGTTGCCTTAGAAAAGATGTTAAGAATACAGTAGATGCTCGAAAGTTAGAAGTTCAGTGTTGGTTAATTCTAATTTCTAAGAATTTTTAATTTTCAAGCGTTTTTAAATAGAGGCAAAATAGTGCTCAGTAATAGTCCTGACACACCTAAACGAGTTTACGAACGAATGCAGTTTATGAGCTGGGAACGAGTTTATAAGGGGTTTATAACGAGGTTATATGCCGTTTGGAGTTTATGAAAGCTCGCATAACCTCGTTTAAACCCGCTATTAGGGCGAGCTTTCGATTCTAAACCTTCATTGTAACCTCTAAAAAGCTCTAAACGATAAAGTTGGCGTATAATAATTTAAAAAAATGTCAGTTCTTATGACGAATATTGTCAGTCATTGATTGGATTTTGGCGAGTTTCTGCAGACTATTAAAAAAAGCGGTAAGTGAACTGTCATGTTTGCATGCTAATAGTTTTTTGAGTTCATAAAATTCACTTCTATTTCATTCTTATAGGAACTGGAGCGTATTCAAATACCTCTTCAAGAATGTGTGCATGAAATCCACATGGAAGTGGACAAATTCGAGTGGCACAATCATTACTTTTATGAATATTCGTGATTGCCGACTCGAATCATGGATATCGACGCCAAAATACGTCGAGGCCCTTTCATGGCTTCACGCGGAGAGGCGAGAATTATGGAAACGCTGCATCCGGAATTCGAATAAATTTCGTAATGGGGAAGTGAAACCAATGAACCGACTTCATCATGAAATAGATTTTGTTATTAAATATTTGCGAAACGAAATACATACTTTATTTATTTTAACGTTAGCTTTAAATAAAACACAAAATACGAGATGTTTTTTCTTATTTCTAAGGAACTTCTACCACTAATATCTTTATTTGCATTCGATATCTGCATTTTTATTGTTAATCCAGGTTTGCCTCTGTTTTGTAACGTCTACACTAAAGGTATTCTTATTCACTTGCGGGATTTCTTTACCGTTTTATTCTCAGAATCACTTATAATCTTGGTTCTTATTCAATTCTGGACGATAAAGGACGATTCCGAGAAATAGACATTTCAATACATATTTTTGTTTGAAGTGTCACATATCAAAAGCTCAATGAGTTTATCCTGACTTTCATAAACCGCATTCGACTAGTGTGTCATGCCTATCGAGTTTATAAAGCTCAGAGCTTATAGCGGTTTACGAAACGAGTTTATCGTCTAGTATGTCAGGACTATAAGATATTGTAAAACTGATCGTGTTCAGGTTTTATGCAAATTCGTTTATCTATTCATTTTCCTGATAGAGGCAAATATTATTCAACTGGGCCGCAATACAGATTCAGAAACGGAATCCTGTGGTAATTTCAATAATAGAATTGCCTACCAAAAGTGACATTTTCTGGTAGCAAATTTTCGACAACATTATTTACCTTAGGTAACAAGGTTATAACGGAATCGTTTTTGTTTTTTTTTTCGTTTAAAACGGGATTAAAACATAAGAATTGTGTAATCAAACTTCTTACGCTTGAAAATTAGAAGAGTTTATTCTAAAATCTAATTTTAGAGTGGCCAGTGTGTCAAACTGCCTTTTTTAATTTCCAAGCTACTCTAACTTCCACGTGTTTTAATTTTCGAGCGGATAAAGAAAGCACTTCGATAGATAGAGAATATCGGCAGCAACAACAACAATATCGGAAACCGAACCCCTTATGAGAACGGATAGCAGAACAAGCTAAATTTTTCGTAGCTTTTTGCAATAATACATTTTAGTTTGTTCTTGTCGATCAAAGATTCTGTTAATAAAAATATTTTTTTTTATTGAAAAAAGTGTTATTTTTAAGAGCATGTTTTTTAATTTTAAAGTCATATTTTACTATTTTAAGGGCATATTTTTCAGTTTAAAGCGTCTAAAATAAAGTTTTTTAGTGCATATTTTGGGTTACCCTATTTACAATTCTTGCCCCCAAATATATTTCGACTTTTCATATTATTGACATCTTTGCCAAATTGGTGAAACTTACTATTGTAGTGGGACTGATTAAAATTAAAGCGTCAATTTGATGGCATCGAACATTTCCGCAATGTGTAAAGCGGAAATATCCCCCTTTTCTTACCAAATTATTTAACTAGCCAACGCCGTCTAGATATTAAGGCCGCAATGTAGAATCTTAGACGTCAAAATCAGCTTATAATTTTAGGTTATGTTCGCCAATGTTGCACTGTTTTGTTTTTGCTTTTTAATACGTCACCACTTGTTTTTGTTGTTTGTTCGTGTAAATAAAAAATTTAAGAGCTAAACTATGACGGTATTGTCCAGCTGAGTTGCGGCTATGATATATCTAGATGGCGTCGAACTAGCTTCATAAAATAGTCAAACTTTGACATCAATTATCTGGAGAACCGTTACGATTTCCCCTAAAGGTTTGTGTTCGTAGAGACGACTCATGGGATCATCGCTCAGCGATCGTAGTTTGGCATCCAATTTCGAGCCGTATTTAAAAATTTTTTAATGATTCTACTTTCCTAGTATCGACTATGGACTAATGGAACATATCTGCATAGAAAATATACTCATATAGTGCTCAAAACCGGTGGTTTAACTTCGATCGCTGAGCGATGATCCCATGAGTCGTCTCTACGAAAACATTAAGGCCGGTCACCGCCGTCTCTATATTAAGGCCGCAATGTAGAAATCTTTCGCCTACTATTTGCACTGTTTTGTTGTTCCTTTTAATGACGTCATATGCTTGTTGTTGTTGTTTGTTCGTGTAAATCCAAAATTTAGTAGGCAAACTATGACGGCATGGAACGGCTGAGTTACGATCTTGATGTATCTAGATGGCGTTGGTGCAATCCATTTTTTCTCGAATCCATGGATTGCAATCCAATCAATATGTAGAACTTAAAATTACACAATTTCAATTGGTGCAATGCGCCAAAAATGGTTCTACTTTTTTTCTTTATCTCAATTTTTATCATTTCAACTTCAAATTTTTAATTTGTTTTTATTTTAAATAAATAAACACACCCACATACACGTGCACCTACTTTATGTCACGACACTGTTGAAGAGAGAACATATAAACATGCTGACGTCACACATACACTCCGAACTGTCTATCGTCAAATAAAAAATCACTCTCTGGCCAATGCCGATTGCCCGAACAGCTCAACTCAAACATCCACGTGCGTACACTAAGTATAAGTACATACTAAAATAAAAAGTGCAACATCAATATTTGCCCCTGTACTGACCTCTGGATTATCGCGAACTTGTTGAAATTCTTTCACCATTTGAATTCGGCTCGTATTGCGATAGCGGATGATTCCTCGCAAAATCCGCTCCATATTAAGAACTCGTTTGCACTTTAGACATACAATAAAACTATTAATCACAAAATGGAGTAATCACGGCAATATTGGGAAAAATAATAAAATTGAGTAATCCCACACTTCACTATCCACTTGTTTTACACGACGGAATAAAATTATTCGAGTTATCTTTCCAAAGACAAGAAAATTGGGGCAACACTATCTATCTGCGAATTCAGATTCAATGCTCCGCACTTTTATCAATGGACTAGTCTAGCTGCGCTGCTAGTCGAACCAGCTGTTCAAGTCCATATTTCCGTAGCAGAGAGCAACATGTCGAGAAACCGCTTGGTAAACAACTCAATAAACATAAAGCGTGTTTTTTTGTAAAAAGGTGCAGGTTAGGGTATATAAGCACAAAAAAACGATTTGGGTTAAAAGCTGTTTAGATCTATTGCACCAACCATGAACTTTGTGAAAAGCTGAAGGTTCAAAGTTGTGATAAATAAATAACCAGTAAATTAACATGTCTTACAAAAACAACAATGAGCATTTAACCAATGGTTTTGGTATTAGCTCATGCTTTTTCGTGTTAGAGCGCCTCTGGTTGTCACATCTGTAACAATTCTTCCGGGTTAACTTTGGTCAGAGTACGTACCCTCGATACATCACTGGGTTTATCTGGGTTATGTTGTTATTGTAACCCCATGTAGTTACCCTAAACTAACCTACACCCGAGCACAATAAAACACGCCTATAATTGTATTATATGACGTCATAATAAAACTTTTACAAAATGGGAATCAGACAGAAAAGCTTATTAAAAAATAAAAAGCTTTGATGATGCATTGGCATAAGGTGGCCAGATATGGTACACATATTTATATATTTTTTTTATATTGGTAGAGCTTAATGGTGCAGTCAGTAATTCATTCATTACTCACTGCAAAATTAACAGATTGGCAGTCAAAATTTCTACGAAAAATTTAGTTGTGCCAATTAATGTTTGCACGGAAGATAAATATGTGTTAAGTTTCATTCAAAAATAGGAAAAGAAGCGATTCAGAGCACTATCATACAACCGTTGTACATATAATGTAAATGGCATGTATAGAAAGTGTAGTATGCACTTAACACTTAAAACAATTGTTTCTGTTACATGTACTGACTATCTAATTAAAATACAACAAAGGGACATTACGGAGGTTGGGATTCACATCTTAGCTAATGATAACCCAAGCAACAATTCGTTTAAAGAAGCACTTCACACTGTAGCAATCATATAGTACCACGAAATCAATTTATCGTGTGACATCGCTTAAAGAAATATTTTGATCCGATAAAACATCCTTAAAGCATTTTCCGGAAAGCTTCTATCATCATTATGGAATAAATTTAAAGATGGTGGTATAAGACTTCGATAAAACTGTCTCTAAACGTTAACCTAAAAACATCCTTTAAATACTCCACTCTTGTGTGTATTGGATGATACAGCACACATATGAAATAGTCTCTCTAAGTTAACTCACACACATGCATTAATTCTTCTATAGCACCGTCGGTTTCATTTTTATAGTGTGACATTCGTTTGGTCATCCAATAAATTGTCCAACGTAGTTTTATAGAAGGATGGGCTTTGTGATTTTTTAATGAATTGACACTTATGAAGTGCTCTGAAATACATAATTTATTCAGTAGAAATCCTTGAAATCTTGCATGAAACCCAGACTTTCTCACTGACTGTTATCTTCGGAACCAATTAGGGTGATCTCTGCGCAGAAATTGACTCTATTTTATTGATAAATGTATAGATTTAGGGTGCGTTGCAGAAGATTCGATAAAGAATTGTGAAGCATTTCTATAGAAGCATAACCATTTGTAGTGTTTACGAGCTACAGAATTATTACTATTAAGACTAATTTTAGACCAATAAAAAAAATGAGGCAATTTAAAGAAAAAGGTAAAAAACATTTTCAAGCTAAATATATCAATTTATCATATCGAAAACGTGGTAAAGTCCCCCGAACCCGACTATATGTGAGGTTGGCTGAGTGGTAGCGTGTAGGACGGGCAATCAACAGGCATGGGTTCGATCCTAGCCGCGGAAATTTTGTTTTTCTATTTTTTTTAGCAATTGGAGTACGCCTTTATTGAAGCATAATTTAATTCTACAATAAGGTTCTATTGGATTAAAAAACGGCGCCAAATGCCATTATTGGAGTATTATTTAGTGTTTATACGCTGTAAAGTGCCACTATTATTGTTAGAAGAGAATATTTCACGAAGTATTAGGAATGAAATTGTTATGCATACTCCAGCGAGTTGCGGCACACAGAGTGCATTTCGAGCCGTCCAACAACAATGTTTTTGTTGCTTTGATGAAATTGTTACTTGGGTAGTCTTATTGTATAGAGAAGACACACACAATTCAGAAAGCTTTTCCATTATATTGAATTAAATTTTTGTTTATTTTGCTTAGTTATGTCATATTTTGCTTGGTTTCGCTATCATCTGAGGTTGAAAAAATCATTTCGCAATTTCATACAACGGCGTAAATAGCAAAAGCAAAAAAAATCAATTCAATGTAATGGAAAAGCTTTGTGAAAATTGTGTCTCTATACGATAACACTAACCATTAAATAAGATGTACGTGAAACACGCCCTCGGAGTAGGTTTTAGAACCTCTTGTGTGTGGATATAAATAAATAAATAAATAACAAAGCGCGACAATCCAACATTGGACTAAGGCCGCAGGATGTGTTAGTGACATCATCCTATTTCCAAGATCTTATCTGTTTTTTTTTTGTTGAGGTAATGAGATCAGCATCACGCTCAGCAGTGTTATTTATCCCCATAAATGGGTACTCGTTTAACATCTGAGTGAATCCATCACAAGCTCGTGAGTTCGAAAAACAGCATGGTTCACGGTGAGATTCGAACTCATGACCCTGTGCACCGAAGGTGCGCGCACTAACCGCTAGACCAGCCAGACTACACTACATACATATTTGCAACATATTCTTAAGAAAATTACGATATTTGGTCGACAACTTTGTTCTACAGTATACATATAAATTGAGTAGTACGTCGTAGAACAAACTCCTGATGGGTCACTTTGTATGGGAGATACCCTTAGTTTTCATCCGAATGAGATTTTTGGTGGGTGGGGTGACCAGGGCCGGCGCGAGCCTCAGCCGCGCTCTAGGCGAAAGTTGCATATTGCGCCCCTTGGCTAGGGAAGGGAAGTGTGGGGGGGGGGGTTAGTGGTTTATTTGGAAGTTCCGGATTCATTCAAAAACCTTAATAGGGGGCGAATTCATATTTTTTATTACACGAACTTTATTTTTTTATTTTTATATACACAAATAAAAAAATATAACGCAAAAAAAGAAAAAATGAAATATCAAAAACTAAACAGTTCTGATTCAAAAGAAAAATTAAACGGTCCTTTGATAATATTTAAGGCGCGATAAACATGTTCATGATGCTTGCAAAAGTTTTCCTGGCCCACTTGAAACTATTTTGCGCGCGTAATGCAATTTGTATGCGCCCGAGTCTCGTATTGATAAAGCAAACCAAACATAGAAATCAAATTTAGAAGAGCATCATCAACACAATTCTCGGGCGCATACAATTATCATTTCCCGCGCAAAATATGTAGGTACCGCTTTAAATACCGGGTGTTATACACTGGGAGACATTCCAATAAGAAAAGCCTTTGATTATAAAACGCCTGCATCTTAGCTACTCGTAAATTCAAATTCAAAGAAATGTACGGCTTGAAAGTTAATGATTATTTCAAATATTATAAGATGTGTGATATTTGTCTTCGCCGTAAATTTTTTTACGCCCATGAGCGTGGCGCCCCTGAGTATTGTATTCTTGAGCTTGGCGCCCCTGAGCTTTACGTCCCTGAGCGTGGTGCCCCTGATTAGGGCGCCCCTGAACGTGGCGCCCTAGGCGACCGCCTACTTTCGCCTATCGACGCTCCGGCCCTGGGGGTGACTATTACCTCCAATTGCAATAAGCCAAAATTTAGCACTCTGCATCACTTTTGGGGGGAGTTATGGACACGCCGTTTTGACAAATGTAACAAAGAGTTTTTCTTAACACATACGATGTATAGTGTTCGATCACTTTGTATTGTATTTGTTTACAATACTTGACCAAATGATAAGAGACGCATGATCAGATACAGATCTAGCGGAATTGATCTTTCAGTTGGTGGTTTACAGTGATCTAGTGCAGTTGACGTGTTCTCTAATTTTGTGAGTGGGCTTGGGCTTTTCGGATTTGGAGGTAAGTTAAACTTACTGAGTACGTTGTGTGAATGCATGGTGCACTATGTGTGTGTGAAGTATTTAATGTGGATGACCAGGGTGAGTCCTTTTGTTTTGATGTATTTGACCATTGAAATTGTTTAAGTGTTGTGATTATCGTGGAATCTGGTGATGGATCTCCTCCCAGATCCAGCTTGTACATCGGTCTCCACTTGTGGGATGGATCTCCTCCCTTTGTCGGGATGTACAGCTAGGTGTGAAACGAAGTATATATGTGCTCCACTCGTGGGATGGATCTGCCCCACCTGTTGGTATATACTTGTTTCGTGTAAGATAGTGATGGAGCTCCTCCTATCCTAAATGTTCATAACAGTTAGTTATTAGTTTATTATTGGTCCTGGTCATCCATAATTTGTGTATGTGTACTCATACTGTGCTAATTTTATATTTACAGGTTCGACTGGTCTCCACAATACCACAAGTACCGCCGCCGACTGTCCTGACATGTGTAAAAAAAATTAGACCAAGTTTGCAGGTCTTCAGGTTCTCCTTTATTTAAAAATTTTCTATCTTTTACACAAATTAAAATGGGAGGATAATGGGGGTCCTTGACCGGAGCGACTCAATGTTTACCTTAAAATTATCTTGAACTTATTGTGAATACTTATACAACATTTTACGGCTGAACTAGCATTCTTTCAAAAGTTATGTACCTTTTAAAAAAATTGAAAATATTCTAATTTATTAAATATTCAATTAAACTCTAATGTGTTATATATCATTGCTAAGATAATTTTATGCAGTTTTTTCCGTTCTCATACCATTTCTTCATCTTATGTCGTTTTTGAAATAATCGCAAAAAAAACAAAAAAGACTCTCTTTTTAAGGTTGCCGACCCCCAATCGGTTTGGACTTTTTTTCCCATAATCTTGGGCTCATCCCCAACGATCATGCAAAAAAATTTCCGATGTATGTAGGATATTTGCCGTTTGATGGCCATATTTTGGCTTAATTTTCTCAGACTAATAGCCGCCTTGTCGTCGGAGTTATCGAACTGAACTTTCTTGTATTGCTGGATAATTCAACGCGGAGGAGGTGTTTTGTCCATGAGTTGGTTGTTCGGGTGGTTAGTTCGATAACATCCGACTAAATATTGCTTAGTAAGAAGCTCATTGTGATTGCTCAAAGTCATAATTTTAGTCTCCTGATGCAAGTTGGATGATCCTGTGAAGACATCTTAACACAGCTGGTGATGGTGCGTAGCGGTGGGTTTTGACATGTCTGAATATGATTCCAATTTGTGTTACAGAGACCAATTGTCCTCGTGGGTGCTGCATAATTGGGTAGGTAGGGGGCGACTAATGGCTTTGTACGTAGCCCAAAGCGTTTCTTTGTCTGTACCCCATGTACTACCGGTAAGAGCTTGAAGTATTTTATTTCTGCTCCTAAGTTTAGCACAGATGTTTTTAGCATGGGTGTTGAAATTGCCGGAGTTGTCGAACGTGACACCAAGGATTTTGGGAGTACGTATAGTTGGTGCCGATGTGGATTGGAAGTTGTCTGTTATACTCCTGGTTTAAGCTAATAAATAATGTGGCGGAGCACTTGGGCAACAATAGCTTCAGATTTTTGTTCACGAAAAAAGTGTTAAGAATTAATAATTAGATCGCACATTCCGGGAATGTCATTGCCATGCCGGTCGCCATGATGGTACAGTCGTCGGCGTATGAGATGATTTCGAGTCCCATTGGTGGTGTGGGAAATCCTGACATGTAAAGGTTGAAACGGGTGTGAGATAGAACTCCTCCCTGGGGGACGCCTTGTTTAATTTTCCTGAGCTTAGACTTCCCGTTCCTAAACTCTGTGCAGGATTGACGACCGGCAAGGTAATTTGCAATCCATTTGTATATGTGAGGTGGAGTGGTGTTGCGTTGATCAGTCAGCAGTAATGTATGATTGACTGTGTGAAACGCTTTTGACAGATCAAGAGGTACAAGGATAGTGCGCTTGCATGTTTTCGGCTGGTTGAGTCCATTGAAGATGTTGAAGAGCGGAGGTAGTACTGTACATTTTTCGAAAACTATGTTGATGATATGCAAGTTGGACGTGCTCTAGGAGTTTCGGCAACACTAGCACCTCAAGTATTTTGACCACTGGAGACAGAAGCGTTATTGGACTATACGATTCTCCAAGCGTGCGGTCTTTACCTGGTTTGTGTAATGGGGTTGATGCTGCCTTTTTCCATAACTCAGGTATGATGAAAGATTTTAGGGATAAGTTCATCGTAGCAGTGATATATTCAATGGCCGGTGAATCAAGGTGCTTGAGCATGAACATGGCAACACCGTCTGGACCGAACGTTCTGGAGTTTTTGCTTTTTTTATTGCAAGCATTATTGGTGGTAACCTGGAGACGTTGAACTGTTGTGCCGCTGTGGATAGCTCTGGTAATTACGCGCTTGAGCTTGTCCTTTTCGTGATGTTCGACGAATTGTTGGATAAATTTGTGAGCTCATTTGTCGTCGTTGTTGTACTTTATGGCTAACTTTCCTTTGGATTTGATGGTGTTGGAGAGTGCACGCACAGTTTTCCAAATATTGCTGACACCGGTTTTCACGTGGCAGGCATTTTAAATAAGCATTCCATTTCTGTCTTCTGTGGTCGTTAACTTGTTTTGTTATTTCGTTATTTAAATCGCCGATCCGAGGATCATTGGTGTCTACTGCTCTGAGTTCATCCCTCACTTTTGTCAATTTTGCAGCGGAAGATGGAAAATACGGTATCATGATGGGGATGTATCTTTTGGCAGCATTCAGAATAATCCGTCTCAAATTATTTTAAGCAAGACGTACGTCGACGGGGGTTGGTAGGGCAGAAAAGGCTTTGCTGGTATGCCATTCCAATCGGCTTTGCTAAAATTCGAGTACGTTTTTTTGTCTGTGTAGATACGTATATTGAGGCGGTTTATCGAGCGTGAGTACAATTGACAAGTGGTCAGATGAAAAAGTGATGAATATGGTTCCCATGTGATGTTGGACCGGCAATGGATATGCCAGGTGAGCTTCTGCATGATCCTGTAACGCCGTTTAATGGACTGAAATCGAATTTATCCGGTTAACTTGCGACTGTTACCTCTGGTGTCTTTGTCGAGATTTGAGTGCCATAAGTCATGATGAGCATTGAAATCACCCAGTACTAAGCGATATTGTGCTGTGAGTAGTGGAGTAATGTTGGCCTGAAAACCAGTGGGACAACTTGAGGCTGGTGGTATATATTTAAAATATCTATATCAACATTTCCCGATTTGATGGATATCGCTTGTGGTTCAGTGGTGGTAGCGGTGATGTCAATTACTGTGTTTACCAACGTACTTTGTATCAAGAAAGCAAGGCCTTAACCTACGCTAATAGGTCGATCTCGTCGGTTGATGTTGTAGCCTCAGTAGAAATTTAGCGATGAGTCGGCTTTTAGCTTTGTTTCTTCAACTGCAGCAACTTGGATGTTGGATGTGATGTCTGTCTTTAAAGTCAGTTAGCTCGACGACTTTGGTTTAAAAACCATTGCAGTTTATTTGTACGATTTTCGTGGTGGTGTAATTTACAAGTTGCTGTGGTGGTGCTGGAGTAAGAGTATGTGGTGCTGTTGTGGGGTGAGTAGAAATTGCGGGGGTGATAGGTGATGGTCGATGACCCTTAGTGATTAGTGTGTTGTTGGGAAGTCGATGATTACTGTTGACCGCAGATTCTACAGTTTGGAGCTGTAAGTGTTGATAGTAGCTGTTGGCCGTAATCAGAATTGTTGAGTCCAGAACAGTTTTTAAAATGGCACCATTCTTTGCAGCACGAGACCAGGGACCAGGATTTGTTTCGATGCCGGCGCGTATAAGTAAAATTTGGAGCAACTGGGCCAGCTTGAATTGCTTCAGCCGAGTATGGTCCATTAATAAAATAATTTTGAATACCCATTAACCACAATAAATTGATAAGAAATTACTATTGCCGCTAACGAAAAAGTTGTTGTTGTCTTACAAGGCACTTTCGACAGCAATTCCATTCAAAATAAATGTCAACACCCTCTTCATTTTTTTAACTATTTGAAGAACATTTACTTTATTCAATTGTATTTTAGGCGTTAGAAATATGGTGTACAAAATTGGACTTGACTTGGTTTTAATTCTTTAGTACATAAAAAAAGATGCCCGTTTCAAGCATCTTCCTCCAGTATAATCTCCTTTTATGAATTTCTTATCTAATGGGACAGCTGTCTGAGCGCTTACACCAAGGCTCTTTTTATGCAAAAAACGAATTCTATTCGCTTTGAATAACATATCAAGTTAGTAATAAAATGTTGGAATTTATGAAATATTTAACAGAACAGTCCCGGAATTAGAGCAATATGAAACGAAAACAAAACTGATGTTCCAATATTAGCATTTGTAGTGTAAAAGTCCGACCAATAAAACGAGAAAAGAAGCCAGACTAAATCAATAACATAAATTACAGAAATTCTATCGCTCTCTTGGCGACTTCCTTAAATATCAGTGATACTGAATCGATCCACCACTACTGTTTGGATTCTCCAACTCTTCAAAATATTTTCTTGCATTTCGTATATTGACCAGAGTCGCCTCGGATGGCATACTTGAATCCGACATCACCACCATAACGTATGTGTTGCTTGTGAACGTGTCCAAGAATGCTGCAAATGCACTATTCCGTACTTCCATCGATTGAAATTTCGCGCCCAGCTTGGAGCAGGATAATTTAAATTGTTTTATGATATTCGAAACTTTTTCAAAACGATGCGAATCTCGATATTGTTTGCGCTGACAGTGTGAAATGACTAGGAATGTTGCACGCTCGAACAGTAACACTTCGTCGGCGTCAATGATATTTGAAAAGTGATTGAGGGAATTTTCCAGTGCAGCGACATTTGGTATAAGCATCGTAACGATACTGGACCAAGCCCTGAAATGTAATCACGAATGTGATAGTGAGTTGAAAGAGTTTTGTACATTTTACCTGTATAAAGTTTCATCCCAGATGCTCGTTCGGAAGCAGGTGCATTTCAAGGGCTTCGATAGACGAATCAGATCTTCCACACGCTCTTTGAATATGATATCACGTTGCTCTTCAGCCACCAAATCCATTTTATGGATGAGACAGAAGATTTTGGCATTTTTCGAATTCTAAAATGATTAAGTGACGAATACACTTTAATAAAGCGTCTTATGCCGGTCCCGCACTGTCCGGTGTTTGCCAAAACGTGCGAAACAAAAGATCAAAGTTGTGGGCAACACACGCTTGGAAGAGACAGAGACAATTCAACCCCGGACAGTATTGTTGTGGCCTTTTAATACTGAATCCAAATCAGAGCCATACTCACAGACAACAGAGCCTCCAAACATGACTGATAGTAGTGTGCATCCTTATCCAACTCCCTGCTTTCGACATCAAACACATAAATCAAAACTTCAACATTTCGAAAAATATTCTCCTTTTGCGATGCAAAATATTGTTCCATGAACGATTCCTGGCCACCGCAGTCCCACAGATTGAGTACCAGATTGCCCAAGAAACGAACGTGTGAGTGTTCGACGTCAACTGAAATAAGATCACAAAACAATTATTACACGACCGAAACTCCCCTGGGTCGAGTTAGGATTACTTGTTGCTCCCAGGCGGGTTGTGTCTCGAGCAATATAGTTGGCGAAGATTATGGAACGCATACTAGTCTTCCCCGAGCCACTTTTGCCCATCAACAACACCTGTGGAGAAAACAAAACGCAGTAAAGTGTATAGTGAAGTGAAATAGTTTCATTCTTGGGCGCTCACCTTTTTCTTCATTGTGTGTATTTTTTCGTAAACAAAGATTACAAGTAGACTCGCTAAAACGCCTAAAAACCTGAGATCCTATTGTTATATCCAACTCTTATCAGCGATGAAAGTGACATTTCATTATGCCATTTTCGCAAAATATCGTCAGCGATGGAATTGACAGTTCATTATGAAATTTTCCAAATGGTTTTCAGTTTCTCTTTCCCAATGCCTTAAAACAGCTGTTTGTCAATAACTTTTTGAGATGACAATCTACAGGGTGTCCGAAAATAACGGCATCAATCAACGCCATCTAGATATATCAAGGCCGCAACTCAGCTGTACAATGACGGCATGGATCCTGCTTAAATTTATTGGCGGATGCAAAAAAAAAACAGAAACAAATATAAGCACGTCATCAACAGCAAGTACAAGGCAGTGAGACTAAACATTGCAAAATGGCACACAGACGAGTGAGTGTACTTTTTTTCGCGATTTTCGTTTAGAAAATGTGTTTGGACGGCAAACAATGGCTTGGTCTGCTATCCGTTCTCATAGGGGGAACTTTTGTGTTTCCGATATTTTCCGCTGCGCATCCGCTATAAGTGTCGCTAGTGTCGATAAGAAGAACAAGAAAATTCTTCTTACGAGAGCTGATAGCGTAATGTTCCGAAACCGCTCCGCTCCGACTAAAATTGTTTCGCTCCACCCCGCTCCATTACAAAAATACAACAAAACTTCATTGTTCTTAGTAAATATTTATTATTTTTTTCAGCGAATTAATCAATTCAACGGGAACGTTCTGCTATCCGCTCCCATAGGGAGAATTTTTATTTTTTCTTCTTACCGACACTAGCGCCACCTGGTGGCGGGTATCGCCAAGAATGGAACGAAACGGTTGGAATCTGAGAGTTTAAGGTGTGTGTCTTGGATGAAAGGTGAAAATTTTGGGAATATAATCCACAACATCACTGCCATGTAGTGGTCACGAGCATTGTTAGGAAAACGGGTGGTTAGCCGAGCGGACAGCGCGTAGGACTAACAATACGTTGATCATGGGTTCAGTGTTAGCTGCGGGAATTTTTTTTTGTCTCTTTTTTTTTTGCAAAAGCGAAAAAAATATAATATTGGAATGGATACCCCTGAGTGAAATTTATTCCACTGCTATTTTCTCAATGAAAATTTATTCTTACTGTCGTGGAATATATCGCAAACGCTGGGCGTTTTATGCATTATTTTTCGATTCCCCGTTCATTTCATCGTGGATAGTATCAATGAAGCGGGAGACGAAAAATATTACATAAAATGATCGAGAATAAAAATGGGACTGTTTTCGGATTGTAGCTTTTGGAATTCCCCAGCGTTTGCGATATATTCCACGACAGTACGTATATATTTTCATTGAGAAAATCGCAGCGGAATAAATTTCACTCTCGAGGTTTATCCATCCCTTAAGACAGAACAGTATGTAGACCTTTTTCGAAGCATAATTTAGTGCTACAATAAGGTCCTAAGTGGCGCCAAATGCCATTATTGGACTATTATTCAGAGTTTATACCCTGTAAAGTGCCCCTATTACTGTTGGAAGAGAATATTCTATGTAGTATTATATGGGTAAAGTTGTTACTTACGATTAATCTTCTATACTCTACTAAAGTGGACTCAGAGATCTATATCTCTCTAGAGAGAGAAGTGCAGAGATACAAACGAGTACCTCTTGATAGTTTTGATGATACAGCGTACCATGCGGCCATCGCAGATATTCACACAACCGTTGTGAATCGGTCAATGGAAATTAGGTCCGAATAGAGTCATTTCAGTGCCCTTACCACCTATATCGCCTGAGGAGATTAGGCTCCCGCGAGCCACCAGAGTGAGTTTAGCACAATTCCCTTCGGGTTTTTGTTCACGCCTAAATTCGTACCTTTCTCGCATAAACCAGAACATTCAAAACGTCTGTCCCAATTGCAATGGTACTCCCTATGATGTGGGTCATCTGTTTCAATGCGCAGCTGCGCCCACTGATCTTACCCTTATATCGCTCCTTATATCGCTGTGGGAAAACCCTATCGCAGTAGCTATGTTCTTGTCCCTAGATCTTACGGACCCTAACATCGACGAATTAGAACTCGTACCCACATAGATGCACAGCGGTTTCACACCTCTCTGCACCGCTAAAAGAAAAAGGACAACGTCCTAAAGGGACTGCTCGCCAGCTCCTGTGGACAAGAAACCATGCTGGTAAAAGTGCTAGGAAGAGGAACCTCTAGCTTTGTAGGACCGGCGCGGTCACATAAAGTGGAGTAAGATCCAGATAACCGCTACAGGTTGTCACCTGATATCATCCCAGGATCATTTTCATCGGGAAACCAGCAGATTTTCGGTGGGAGGGTATTGGCAACCTGTTACAATTGGACCTACGTCGTAGAACGTTCGTACTTACGTGCCATTTCACTTAAATCACTTCACAAATTCAAAATTTTAAAAAACACTTGTGACCGTTGGCGTTACTATTTTGAATGACTCGTACGTTTAACTTCCAGCGAATTCAGTTAGCTGTTAAATATATATGTACGAGTACATAAGGTTAGAGAAGGTCCTCTATCTCTGAGTTGACGGGGGTTCAAATCCCAGTGTTGACCGTGATTTTTTTTTTGTTTTTAAAAAGTTCTTATGGCAGCCGGATCTCTCTCCCACTTGTAATACCAACAGCCAAAAGCTAACAGGCATCATCATCTAATCTAAAATAAACCAAATCTAAAATAAACCAAATATTCTGACTAAAATTGTAAATAATTTGGTTTTTAAAGGTCGATTCACACTTTTCACTCATACACTCCCAGAGTTCGGTTACATCTATTTGCCATATAAGTCTTATTTGCCAGTAGAAACAAATCAGTTTGTTAAGTAAGATCAATATAGACTTCAATAGCTTTGTACTGAAGAAGGGTGCAAGTAGCACCCGAAATACTGGTATATACCAAAATAAATATTTATTGTAGTGCTGGAACCAAGCTATTCTGTTTTTATTAACATACTTATCACACTACAAACCGTCGGACAAAACCAAAATGTCTACTTAACAAATCAGTTGCCACACGCAATGTAGCATAGTCGGCGTAGACTAGTGAATTGGAAGACGGTTAGTACTCTGGTTTTAATTCCTACATTTTACTGTATTTTTTATACCCTTCGTTCATAGAGTCAACTTAACTTTGTCATGAAGTTTGTAACGCATTGAACGAAGCATCTCCGGCGATATAATAAGTATACATATATGATCAGCATAACATGGGGAGTCGATTGGGCGATGTCCGTCTGTCCGTCTGTTGCTACGCGTTTTACTCGGCCAATTTAAAAGCTATGAAGCTGAAATTTTGCACAAATGCTTCTTTTTGCTGCAGGCAGTTTGTATGTGCGAATCGGTCAACTCGGACCATGGGGTCATGGGGCTACCATACAAACCCAACCCCCCAAATTAGGTTCTTCTAAGAAAAACTTTTTTATTTGTGCACCGATTTCAACGAAATTCCATACAAATGTATTTCTATTGATGACACAAAACATATGTAAGAGTGGATCAAATCGGACCATGGAGTCATGGGGTTGCCATACAAACTCAACCCCCCATTTTGGTTCTTCTAAGAATCATTTTTGACACCAATTTCACAAAACCTTGAATTAATGTGTCTTAATCAAAGCAACAAAAAAGGTGAAAACAAATGGGATCGAACTGCTCCCGCATACTCCCATAACATTTTCTGAGCAAATATTTTTATTTGACCACTTATTCCAAGCAAACCCCACACAAATATTGTTTTGTCGACGCAACGGAACTTTTGTGAAGACGGAAGGAGAAGAATGGGGGAGGGTTGAATACAAGTCGTAGGTACGCCCGAAAAACTTTTAGCCCGCAGGAGAACGAAGGGTATCCAAATTTCGGCCGCGCCCGAAATTAGCCTCGGTCTCGTTTTTATTTCAAATTACATAGATTGTGTAGTTGAATGTACACATCTCATTTTTTTAAGCTCAAAACATTCCTGCAGCCGGTGCCTTCTAAGGAAGAAATGAATTAAGTTTTTATAAAATTGTTGGCAACGTCCCTTCTTGGCGTTAGGAAGCGTCCTGGGCGCGGTCGTTCTTTTATAAATGTCGTTCAGTTCAGTCCTTACTGATGAACCGATATTTCTGCGTGAAAACACAAGCCGCCCGCAAAAGCAGCGCATTCCTTCTAGTATACGTGTACGTACTTAGCAACAATACAACTCATATTTCACAAAAAGCAAATTTGCTACCAAGAAGGTTTCTTGCAAAATGCTACACCTCTGACAAGCCACTCACTCGCTGCATTTATTATCCTACTTCAATTCTATTCTATAATAAGGATTGTATTGCAAAAAATGACAAGCTGAAGTGTGAGAATTACAGGGGCATATCATTAGTTTGTACGGCCTATAAGATTTTATCAAAAATTCTTGAAAACAGAATCAATCCGTACGCAGAACAAATCGTTGGCGAGTATCAAGGCGGTTTCAGACCTGGTCGTTCAACGACCGATCAGCTTTACACAGTGAAGCTACTACTCCAAAAGTGCTGGGAATACAACATCGACGTATACCAAATCTTTGTCGACTTCAAGCAGGCATACGACAGTATCGACCGAAGTGTACTGTACAACATTATGCTGAATTTTGGTATACCGGCAAAGTTAGTGCGACTCACAAGGA
The DNA here is from genome assembly GCA_949715475.1 of Microchrysa polita. Taxonomy (NCBI): domain Eukaryota; kingdom Metazoa; phylum Arthropoda; class Insecta; order Diptera; family Stratiomyidae; genus Microchrysa; species Microchrysa polita. Next base: position 48,934,872 of record OX454420.1, read on the forward strand.
TGACGATGACTAATACCGTCTCGCAGGTCAAAGTGCAGAACCGACTCACTGACCTATTTGAAACTCGTACTGGACTCAAGCAGGGCGACGGGCTGGCGCCGACGCTCTTCAACCTTGCTTTGGAGTATGTAATTCGAGCCATGAATATGGACAGCAGCGGAACGCTACTCATCAAGTCGACTCAATTAGTAGCGTACGCCGACGATATCAACATCATGTCTCGAAGGTTGGGTGATGCAGAAAGCCTTCTGCATAACCTCAATAACGCCGCAAAGGAAGTTGGACTACATATCAACGAAAGCAAAACAAAGGCCATAATGCAATCGAAAACAAGGACGCCAGAAAATTCAAGCATCACAGTGGGGGACCTTAATATCGAGTATGTAGAGAACTTCAACTAGCTGGGTTGTAACTTATCAAAGGACGCTAACGAAACCGACGAAATTAAGCGACGGATAAAACTAGCCAATAAGACATATTTCTCGGTCCTCCATATAATTAATTCAAAACTTCCACACAGGAACACGAAGCTCCGCGTGTACAAAACGATCATCCGACCCGTGCTATGTTATGGCTGCGAAACATGGGCCCTTGCCCAAGCCTGCGAAATTTTGCTAGACCGATTCGAACGGAAGGTCCTTCGGCGAATTTTCGGGGCCGTTCGCGAGCGAGACCAATGGCGTATCCGGTACAACCATGAGTTGTATCAACGGTACGATGAGCTGGAAGTATCGAAAATCGTGAAGCTTCAACGTCTGCAATGGGCGGGGCATGTACAACGGATGGACGATAATCGCATGCCAAAGAAAGTGATGAACGCACAACGAATTGACGGAGCGAGGTTGCGTGGACGACCGAGAGCTCGCTGGGAGAACTCCGTAGGTGAAGACGCCCACCAGCTGCTGGGCTTCCGAAACTGGAGGACAAGGTCACGTAACCGCGACAATTGAAGGTCAACGATTCAGGCGGCCAAGGTACGACGTCGGGCTATCGTGCCACATTGATGATGATTGCAAAAAAATACCTGACTGGGGCATCATTCCATTGTTTCCACAGCAGCCTCGTTGAAGGAACTACATATAATGCGTCGTCTTCTGTAATAAAAAGCGAACACAAAGAATCTCACACTACAGGAAAAGGAATTTTGTTCAACTTATCTGACGTTTTGGCCCTGGAAATCAATGTCGCCGTCCATTATAAAAAAAACTCCTGGCTGCCTGTTGAAATCCCGTGCACTACCAGCTCATCTGTAACAGAAAAGAGAAAAATCCTGATATAAATGATTAATGATAATAATAATTTTTTACTTAACAAAGCAAATGAAAATTCGTCAGTCTTAGAAGCACCGCTGCGCCTAATGGTGGTAGTGCTATCTTCAGCGTCTTAAGTTACTTAACATGAGAGGTGACAGAGGAGGTCGAGAGGTATAAAGCACGACGTAAACGTCAATGAAACCGACGATCGAGTGGTCTTACTGACAACCTTTTTTCTTCTGTGTACCGCAACTGTACCTGGTTGGGCATGATGCGTTCACCTAGCCGTTTTTATTGGCTATTAACGAGTCAACGTTACATTGCATATAATTTCTGAGTGTATATAATGTTGCAAGCACTATATATTTCCTATCCGTACATGTACGGAAATTGACCACGACTAGATTCGATCTTCGGATCTCCAGATTACTAGCATAGCATAGAGTCCGAGTCCGACACAACTACGTGAGCCACAGAGCGGCGACCTTTGCTTCACGGTAATTGTATTCGGTCGGACCACACCCGTTTAATAAGGAAATGACCATGAGTTGCTAAAACACCTTATTTAGTTTATTATTATGAATGATTCTCTCCTTGGAGGTTGACTTACCTATACCAAGTCTGTACAGTACAGTGTATTAGATATAATTTTTGCCGGTATACTCACTACACCGGTATACTCACTACACGCATTCGCGATGGGTTAAATAAACGTCCTCCTTGCGACACAACTATTCTTGTGGCAATTGACCTTTCAAATGCATTTGATAAGTTCAATTACTTAATGCTTCTCGCTAACCTGTTATATGCTTATTCCTGCATAAGAGATTCGTTAGAACGCCAACTATCTAGCTGGTTGGCACTCCTTCACCGTGTCTCTTGGCAAACGTTCCAAGCTTAGGAAAATCAAAATAGTTGTTCCACAGGGAGAGGTACTCTCTCCCACTCTATTCCGTATTTATATGTGAAGCCTTCCTACATCCTCCGACGGCACCGAGGTGATTTCCTAAGCTGGCGATTGCACCGTACTACACACAGGGGCAGATAAGGATGAAATGGTCCTCTAAATTAATCGATACCTAGGACAATTACAGGCATTTTCCCAAGTCGAACCGCACCGTATCTCCGTCAATATCTTCAGCGACATTTCTAACTACTGGTGGTGGTATATGAGGTGGGATGTTCTTCTTCTTGTAGCGGGGCAGAAAGGTGTGAAACCTCTGTGCATCTATGTGGGTACGATTTATGGTTCGTCAATGTTTGTGTCCGTGAGGTCTAAGGACAAAAACATAGCTGCTGCGATAGGGTTTTTCCACAGCGATATAGGGGGCATTGAAACAAATGACCCACATCATGAGGAGTACCATCGCAATTTGGACAGATATTTTGGATGTTCGGGTTTAAGGTACGAATTAAGGCATGAACAAAAGCCCGACCGAAGTTGAGCTAGTGTTACTCTAGTGGCTCTCGGGAGCCTAATCTCCTCAGGCGAAATTGGTGGTGGGCGCTCTGAGAGGACTCTATTCGCACCTAAACTCGCGATAGAACGATTCACTTCTTCAGTGTGGATCGCTGCAATGGCGGCTCGGTATGTAACTTCATCGTAAGGGTCCCGTTTGTATCCCTGAACCTCTCTCTCAAGGTCTCGTAAACCACGCCTGACATGTCGTGGTGGAGGAATTCGGTCCATGAGATGATTATTGGGATAGGTGGGATGTTGAATATGCACATCCTGCGCAACAGATTCGTTGGATTGTCAACTATCTAGCTGGTGGGCTTCACTGAATTTCGTGACAAACGTTCTAAGCTGGGGCATCTCAAATAAGGTGATACCTATGGCATCGATTTCCTACGCTGACGACTGCGCTCTGAAAACATAGTGACATCGCGTGCCTGCCGTTTATAAAAATTCGAAGTAGAAATTAAACCCTTAAAGCCCTAGCTGGATGTGGCAAAGATAAAAACAAAGCAATGGGTCGAGCGCCAGTTGATTATGCAGTCCCAGTTTGGTTACATATCTGATACAAATTTGTCAAAACTGCGCTGGCGCTCTTCATGATGTGGACCTTTTGCTTCAATGCTCAGATGCACCCATATACTTAATCCCTGCCTCATTGTGGGAAAACCTGATAGCAGCAGGTATGTTTTTGCCCCTTGACACCACGGACGTAAACATTGACAAACCGTAACTCGAATCCCCATAAATGCACACGTTGCTACACCGCTAAGAGAAGAATAAAAAGAGAATATCGACCATAGCAAATCGGCTATCGCATCAATAGAGAGATTAGGTGGGAAAAGAGTCCTCTCAGCGCCCCACACCCATACCACCTGAGGAGACTAGGCTTCCGCGAGCCCCAATAGCGACACTAGCCAAACTCAGGCCGGGTTTTTGTTTAGACTATCTCTGAGTTGCGATGCGTAGGTTCGAATCCCACAGTGATCCATGGATGTTTGTGTTGTCCATAAAATGCTCCTACGCAGCCGGTTCATCGATGTAAATCGTCCCAGAGCCACCCGTTGTTAAAACGATCAAGAGCTGCCAATAGCCCCTTCGGTTCAAGAGAAGAGAAACCTTTTGAATCGCTACAACAAGAACATGACGTAGACCACCTGTTTCGAAGCTCCGCTGCACCCACTAATCTCACTCCGAGGTAGCTATGGGAGAACCCTATTGCAGGCGCAACTTTCTTGTTGTTTGAAACAATAGGTGAGAATGACGATTAAACGTAGAACACATCCACATCCGCAACTACAATTTCCCAACCTTCCTTTACCGACGCAAAGATGAGCAGGCACTATGAATTTAGATCGTACTTACCAGCAAGGGATTCCTGCAATCCAATCCGCCCGCGGTGGTAATCCTCTTGGTTGCAATAAATAACAGACGCGACAATCCAGCGTTGGACTAAGGCCGCAGGATGTGTGACATCCTATTTCCAAGATCTTATCTGCTTTCTGTTGAGGTAATGAGATCAGCATCATGCTCAGCTGTGTTATTTATCCCCATAAATGGGTACTCGTTTATCATCTGAGTGAGATCATAGTCCGTCACAAGCTCGTGAGTTCGAAAAACACCAATGTCATACTTGCTGCACAGCTGAAAGAAGAATAAGAAGGCATTAGCAAACTTATCGAATTTGTAAACATCCAATTTACCCTCAATTTACCCGTAAGTGATGTTTGGAATGTCGACTAAAACAAACCAAAACATTGACGACATCTGTCATTTTGTGGAATGCGTGGAATTAGACGAAACGGAACGTGTGGATGGTCTTTTAGTTACAGTACCATACACAAGTGGCGCTTCTATCACAGTTCTCCCTATTTTGCTAAAAGCAGATTAAGCCAAAAAATGACACTTACCCAGGTAAAGCTAACCCGTGCAACTACCCTACACGGGATAGAGCTCAAATGTAGATGGCGGACGCATAGGGGAAATATGAGGGAATTTGTTTTTTCAAACCAAATGTGAGAGTTTTTCGGTATATTACGCTTTCAGGTCCCCAAGGGAAATTTTTCTTGTTCTTCTTATCCACACTAGCGACACTTATCTTATTGTCCGCTATATAGCGGACACATAGCGGAAGATATCGGAAACATCAAAAATTTCCCTTGGGGACCTGAAAGCGTAATGTACCAAAAATACTTTATAAGAAGGTTTATTGATTCGTTCGTAGTCCATCCTCAAAAAACGGAATTGGATTGAAACGATATTCATAAAGGTCCATGTAGATTAGTCGCCAAATCTGCGCGTCTAAAAACTGGCATCGCGTAAAGCCACTCCCAAGTAACAATTTCATCCCTATTTTTCTTCGTAGAATATTTTCTTCAAATGATAATAGGGGCACTTTACAGGGTGTAAACACTAAATAATAGCAACGCCATCTAGATATATCATAGCCGCAACTCAGCTGGACAATGCCGTCATAGTTTAGCTCTTAAATTTTTTATTTACACGAACAAACAACAAAAACAAGTGGTAACGTAATAAAAAGCAAAAACAAAACAGTGCAACATTGGCGAACATAACCTAAAATTATAAGCTGATTTTGACGTCTAAGATTCTACATTGCGGCCTTGATATCTAGACGGCGTTGATAATAGTCCAATAATGGCATTTGGCGCCGTTTTTTGATCCAATTGAACCTTATTGTAGCACTGAATTACACTTTGAAAAAGACATACATCATATGTGTTATGTCATCATTTTCTGTCATTTTCTTGCGTTTGAAAAAAAAAGAAACAAAAATTCCCGCAGCCAGCGTCGAACCAGCGACTGTCGTACGCAAGTCCGACGCCTTAACCACTCGGCCAACCTCACATATAGTCAGCAATTCTCGTAAACACTACAAGTGGTTCGTTGCTTCTATCGAAATGCTCAACAGTCAACACTTCTCCGCAATGCACCTTCTTCTTTATATGTCAATCAGTTGGTTTCATGCAATATTTTAATGAATTCAATTCAAGAAACGTGGTGTTCCAGAGCACTTCATAAGTGTAAATTCTTTAAAAAATCACAAAGTTCATCTTTCTATTAAACTACGCTGAGCAATTTATTGGATGATCACACGAATGTCACACTATAAAAATGAAATCGACAGTACTTTAGAAGACTATATGCATGTGTGTGTGTTGATTTCAGTCATGTGTGTTTATGTCATTCAATAAAGACTACAAAGAAGTATTTAATGGAGCATATTTTTAGGTTACCGTTTAAAGAAGTGCTATCGAAGTCTTATTGGATATAGTCGTGAATTGATTATATGAGAACTTTATAAACTTTTCGAAAAGTGCTTTAAGGAGTTTTCATCGGATCAAATAAACGGATTTGGTTTTACTATATGATTGCTACAGGATGAAGTGCTTCTTTAAAGCATACGAATTGTTACTTGGGTTTGGCTGCTACTTAGCATCCACACTATAGGTCCATCTAGATTAGTCGCCAAATGGCTGCGCGTCCAAAAACTGGCATCACGTACAGCCATTTGGCTGCTACTTAGCATCCACACTATAGCAGCCAAATGGAGACAGAAAATGACAAAACCAAAATTTAATTATGGTGATTTTTTTAAATTTAATTATCAAAATCGGACTCTGCGCGTTTGAATTATTACACGGTCACTCAAGAATTACAAGGTTGACACATATCCAAATCATTATGACGATAATCCGTCATAATGATGAAAGTTCGTAATTGAGGTGACACATATGTTTTCGTCATTAGAACTTGTCATTTACTTTTGACGTTTGTGTAAATGATGAAAATGTCCCTAACAACAGCGATATTTTGATGAATATTCTGTTCAATAATTTAAAGGCACACTTTTCTTGAAGAATTTGAATAGAAACGTGTAAAGATTGATAACAAATTTAATATTTTTACAAAATTTTTGTTCTTCAGTTTTGCAACAGATGGCGTTCCCTGTCATTATTGAGCAAATGATGGTCCAAATGTGTAATTTGGAATTGGTGCTAATGATGGTAAATTTTCGTCATAATGACGTATTTGCGTCATTCGCAGATATGTGTGTCAATGTTATTATTCACTTTCACGCCAAAGAACGAACAAAAGTTGCAAAATTGTCACTTTGAATTTGACAAGCGGTTGTCAAAGCGGTTGGTTGAGTTGCCATATTGAATATCAAAACTGGACGCACTGCCAAATGGTGACTAGTTTGGATGGAATGACAAAAGCCATTTGGCAACTAATCTAGATGGACCTTAACAATGTGTTGATTTGATTGTGACATGTAGACAAAAAGCACTGCCATCTAGATAGACAGGCCGAACTGCAGAAATTTGTTCGTCTACAAGTGGACAAAGTGCGTTCGTGACCAGTGACAGTTGACATTTGTAAAGCCCACAACCTCCAGTGCTTCTGAACCCAAAAGTTTAAATATGCCGAGCGTTTATTACGAAACAAAGGTTATGGTTTGCTTTAATGTGTTTTTGATGTGCAAGTGGTAAAATAGTATACATCAACATCGTACTTACCATATTTATCTCAAAAACAACGCACTGGCATGTGTATATCATAAACAAGTCACACGAAATGACAGGCTGACAGCCACTGATATTTGGATTGTGGACAATTTGTGGATTGTACTGAGCGGTACTTTGGCAGTACTAAGCGCGGACCATGACCAACCATGGCACTACTAGTGTTGCATGACCACTGACAGATCAGCTGACAGGCCGGATTGTCTATCTAGATGGCAGTGCAAAAAGTCAACACACTCTAGGTTCGTTTTTTACTGCATCCCGTGTAGGTTTGGGTAACGAAACTTCATATAAAAAACTGACAAAAAAACTCACCTATGGATGAGTTATTCATTAGATAATAGGTGTGTTTTTTTTTGTTATCCTTTGTAGGTTTGGTTAGCGAAACTTCATATAAAAAAATGACAGGTGGGTCAGCTGGAATTTTTTTATATGGAGTTTCGTTACCCAAACCTACACGGGATAACCAAAAAAACATACCTAATAATGCACAATTTCTGAATGTAACGGTCAGTATTCAGTTAGGACGTACATTTCAAGTGTGGCTAGTGTCGATAGTTTTGTCCACTTCGCTATCATATTGGTTTTGAAGAGATCAAGGTGGAAAAAGTCATTTTAGAATAGAAAACGAGTGAGCTTTTGAAATATTCTTCATAGTCGTTAAAATTTTATGGTTTCGGTAGACATGTCACGGTTTAAGAATGTAGCCAATTGTTTACATCATGCGTTGAAGGTCCACTTAATTCGGTGTAATGCAAAGCATTTTTTTCTTTGCAGAACGTCAAATAAATTCAAGTCTGACCACGAAATTGAGGTTTATTTGCTTTCTCTTATGGAGTTTCTCGGGAACAAAGATATTGCAAGATTGGATAATCCCTTCCAGTTTTTCAGTTTATATTTTGGTAGCGATTACTTGTTGGAAGTTGTGAAGTAAACAAATGTGTACATCGTGCAGCTAACTGCCCAACGATTCTCGAAATTCGTAAATTCTTCGGCATCCTGGTATACATGACAGTTTACCATTATCCAATGTCGTTTTGGAAGGGAAAACAGTCTTTTAGAGGCACCATAGACCCTCCGATCGATCGGCCAGATTTTTTGATTGCGAGATAAATCGGAAGGTGTAGGGGACCATCGGATTACATTTTTTGATTTGACATGTGGAACGCATTGCCAATGCAATTTTCCGTACAAGCTGTCATGACAATCATGTGTGTTCTCAGTTGCTGATTTTTTGGCGTAAACCTGTGGTCGTTTTTCATGCTGTGGTTGTGGCGGTCATTCTCCAACAAAGTAGCAATGGATGTCCATCTTCCATCGCCAAAAATGGTATAATTTTCTCTATTTTGTGCTGAGTCTTGTGGACCGTGGGACTGTATATTTCAGATTGCCCGATAAATTGCCTAATGTATGTGCTGTACGGGCGGCAGATCGATTGTGGGCAATCGATTGCCCGATCGATCGGCCGAGAAATCGTCAGTACAAAAATAGGATATTAGGCTTGTTCTGCTATCCGTTCTCATAGGGATAACTTTCGTGTTTCCGATTTTTTCTGCTATGTGTCCGCTATATGGCGGACGGTAAGATAAGTGTCGCTAAAGTCGATAAGAAGAACAAGGAAATTCTTCTTGTACGAGCTGATAGCGTAATGGGTGAGGTTATAAAACACAACGTTGCGCAACGTTTCGCGCAACGTTTCAAATCAACCGGCCGTTACGGATCAGAAACTTCTCCCTACAAACAGATCCTCTAAGCGCCCCCTTGCGAGGCATAGCTTGATTGATTGGCAGAAATTTACAATCTGCCGTCGAACCGTGCATTTCCGCCCTCATTTATTTATTAAACTATTTATAATCAAAATAAAATGTATCTGCATCTCGTTTAAAACTGGAAATTTTAATTTTCGAGCAAAACCTATCAGCTGTGATGTGTCAATTGTCACATTTGTCACTTTCCGAGAGATGGCGATGGGAACACCAAGTCTGATCCGGATCTATGCGTTTACAGAACACAATAGGAAACGTTTCGGAAAACGCGAAACGTTACGCGAACGTTGTGTCTTATAACCTCACCCATTGTTCCATAGCCACTAAAGGTCCCTCTAGATTAGGCGGCAAATGGCTGCGCGTCAAAAACTGGCATCGCGTGCAGCCATTTGGCTGCTACTTAGCATCCACACTAGCAGCCAAATGGAGACAGAAAATGACATAACCAAAATTTCATTTTGGTAATTTTTTTAGATTCAATTATCAAAATCGGACTCTGCGCGTTTGTATTTTTACACGGCCATTCAAGAATTATTCATTTTCACACAAAAGAACGAACAAAAGTTGGAAAATTGTCACTTTTAATTTGACAAGCGGTTGTCAAAGCGGTTGGTTGAGTTGCCATATTGAATATCAAAACTGGACGCATAGCCAAATGGCGACAAGTTTCGATGGAATGACAACAGCCATTTGGCTGCACGTGTCGCCATTTGGCGACTAATCTAGATGGACCTTAACAGCGTGCGAGCAGGGGTGAGTCGATATATGCGAAATATGCCAGGAGAGTCCCCATAAAGTTGAAGCAATTTGTATTCTATCATCAGAAAGTTAGCACTCTAAATTTCCATGTTTAATTTTGGCAGAGCCTGTAAAAAATTCTGAGAGACGACTCAGAAATACACGTTTTATCACGATTTCAGACAGGCTTTCGTGGTGAGCTGATATGCTAGAAACATGCATTTTAAATTGCTGAAATGTTTGCTGCTGCACAAAACATGTCATCCATTTAAAATGCATTGTGCTGCTTTCTTCGGTAGCATTCAACGCATCCATTCTGTTTATAGCAGTATAATTGATGCAAACGGTGAACCGATAAAATTTATGCAAATTATGTAGTGGGTAAAACCCCTAACGGCTAAGTCAAATCATCTGATGCGACATTTGGAAGAAGCACCGCTGCGCCTGAGTGCTGTATTTACATCTGCAGCGTCTCAGGTTACTTAACGTGATAGGTGACAGAAAACGTCTAACTCAACCACTAAAACAGCATCTCCGAGGCATGCCCATGATGGCCTTTACTCAACGATTAAACCCTATCATGGTTTAGCGATGTGCCGACAACTCATCCTAAGAAAAACTTCAAGTCAAGAAACCTGAAACAAAAGCCTCGGATTGGACGGATACAAAACATCGACGACCCCGCAAACGAACAACTGATTACTCTTTCGGATCCTGGAATGTACGCTCCCTAAATAGACCGGGGGCCTTAAGGGCCCTCCTGGATCAGGTAGAACAATACAAGCTGAGCATAGTTGCAATCCAGGAAACTAAATGGCTCAAAAGCGAGATTAACGACCTCAATTCGCACACTATTTTTACGAGTGGTAAAGAGGAGGGCAACAAGGAGTTTGGAGTAGGTTTCATCGTGAATAAGCAGCTCAAGGACCGCGTTATCGGCTTCAAACCCATCAACGAGCGGCTATGTGCGATCTGCATTAAGTCCCGTTTCGCTAATCTCTGGCTTATTAATGCGCATGCCCCTACAGAAGTAAAAGAAGATGCGATTAAGGACGAGTTCTACAACGACCTAGAAACACTCTTCGACTCACTTCCATCAAACGACGTCAAGCTGCTGCTAGGAGACTTTAACGCTAAAGTCGGAAACGAAAGCTGGCATAGGGGAACTACTGGTGGTCATAGCCTCCACGACGAAAACAACAACAACGGTCAGCGACTTATCGACTTCGCGAGCGGCAGAAACTTGGTCATAAGCTCTACATGCTTCCCTCATCGACGAATCCATAAGCAGACCTGGAAGTCTCCAGATGAATACACCGTGAACCAGATCGACCACGTACTGATCAGCAAGAGATGGGCTTCTAATGTCCTAGATGTTCGATCCTATCGAGGAGCCAACTGCGACACCGATCACTATTTGGTGAAGACGACCAACAGGTGCAGAATCTCTTCGGTGCACCTAACGAGAATCAACCCTGCCAAGATCTTCGAGGTTGACAATTTGATTGATGATGCCACGGCGGCTGCGTATACTACAGCACTTGAGGAAAAACTGTCGCCAATGCTTGATAACATCAATAATCTAGGCATCCATGAGTTCTGGGAGGAGCTCAAAGACAGCATCACGGGGGTCGCAGAAGAGGTCGTGGGCTATAAAGGCCGGCGCAGACGAGCAGACTGGTTCGACGACGAATGCAGGACCTCGATTGAGGCGAAAAATGAAGCCAATCGCCAATACACACAACCTGCATCCCGAGCCAAGAAAGAAAAATACAACGAACTTCGGCGAGTATCTAATAGGTTAATTAGACGTAAGAATCGCAAACATTTTGACGAGCAGTTACAGCAAATAAACCAAAGATTAGCCAGTAAGAACATTAGACAGGCGTACAAACTTATAAATAATGTTAAGAATGGATATCATCCTAGGACAAGCCTATGTAAGGACAAGGATGGTAACAACATCAGCGACATCGAAAGCGTCAACAAACGATGGGCCTCGCATTTTGAAGAGCTCTTCAATGCACCATCAACATTCCCCGCGGAGCCAGCTCTTGAGCAGTTAGCCGAACCAGGCCCTCCCGTTCTACCCCCAACAGTAGAGGAGGTGAGTCTTGCCATACAGTCACTTCAAAATAATAAAGCGCCCGGCGCTGACGAGATCCCCGCAGAACTGCTGAAGCATGGTGGAACGTGCCTGACCAACGCTATACATGTGCTACTGCTGAAAATATGGAACGACGAGGAAATCCCCGAAGATTGGCGCAAAAGCATAATCTGCCCAATCCACAAAAAGGGTGACAAGCTGAAGTGTGAGAATTACAGGGGCATATCATTAGTTTATACGGCCTATAAGATATTATCTAAAATTCTTGAAAAGAGAATTAATCCGTACGCAGAACGAATCATTGGCGAGTATCAAGGCGGCTTCAGACCTGGTCGCTCAACGACCGATCAGCTTTTCACAGTGAAGCTACTACTCCAAAAGTACTGGGAATATAACATCGACGTATACAAAATCTTTGTCGACTTCAAGCAGGCATACGACAGTATCGATCGATGTGTACTGTACAACATTATGCTGAATTTTGGTATACCGGCAAAGTTAGTGCGACTCACAAGGATGACGATGACTAATACCGTCTCGCAGGTCAAAGTGCACAACCGACTCACTGACCTATTTGAAACTCGTACTGGACTCAAGCAGGGCGACGGGCTGGCGCCGACGCTCTCCAACCTGGCTTTGGAGTATGTAATTCGAGCCATGAATATGGACAGTAGCGGAACGCTACTCATCAAGTCGACTCAATTAGTAGCGTACGCCGACGATATCAACATCATGTCTCGAAGGTTGGGTGATGCAGAAAGCCTCCTGCATAACCTCAATAACGCCGCGAAGGAAGTTGGACTACATATCAACGAAAGCAAAACAAAGGCCATGATGCAATCGAAAACAGGGACGCCAGCAAATTCAAGCATCACAGTGGGGGACCTTAATATCGAGTATGTAGACAACTTCAACTATCTGGGTTGTAACTTATCAAAGGACGCCAACGAAACCGACGAAATTAAGCGACGGATACAACTAGCTCTGTGGCCGTGATCGTTCGGTCGCCACTCTGTGAAATAGACACTCATAGAGAAACGAGTTTCCAAACTCGGCACGACTCGTCGCAAGTTTATTATTCAGAAGAAGATGATAAGAAATAGTTCTCGGTCCTCCCTATAATTAATTCGAAACTTGCGCACAGGAACACGAAGCTCCGCGTGTACAAAACTATCATCCGACCCGTGCTATGTTATGGCTGCGAAACATGGACCCTTACCCAAGCCTCCGAAATGTTGGTAGACCGATTCGAACGAAAGATCCTTCGGCGAATTTTCGGGGCCGTTCGCAACCATGAGTTGTATCAATTGTACGATGAGCTGGAAGTATCGAAAATCGTGAAGCTTCAACGTCTGCAATGGGCGGGGCATGTACAACGGATGGACGACAATCGCATGCCAAAGAAAGTTATGAACGCATAACGAATTGACGGAGCGAGGTTGCGTGGACGACCGAGACCTCGCTGGGAGAACTCCGTAGGTGAAGACGCCCACCAGCTGCTGGGCTTCCGAAACTGGAGGACAAGATCACGTAACCGTGACAATTGGAGGTCAACGATTCAGGCGGCCAAGGCCCGACGTCGGGCTACCGTGCCACATTGATGATGATGTAAAAAACCAAGCAGCAGACAATAATAGGTGTGTTTTTTGGTTATCCCGTGTAGGTTTGGGTAACAAAACTCCATATAAAAAAAAATGCCAGCTGATCCACCTGTCATTTTTTTATTTGAAGTTTCGTTACCCAAACCTGCACGGGATAACCAAAAAAACACATCTACTATAGAAATTAATATCTATAAATATATATATTCAAATTTTGTCAAATTTTGATTGAATAGATTTCGGAGTCCGACTCTACGACAAAGTTTTTTTTTGCTGATTTTCATCCAAATAAACTCACTGAATCATCTCCCATCTTCTGATCGCTTATATCATCTCCATATGTTTACGATTTGCTTTCGTGTCCTCTTAAGGTCCATCAAGATTATGGCTGCTGTCATTCCATCCAAACTTGTCGCCATTTGGCTATGCGTCCAGTTTTGATATTCAATATGGCAACTCAACCAACCGCTTTGACGTAATTAAAAGGAACAACAAAACAGTGCAAATTTGGTTGGCGATTTTTCTACATTGCGGCCTTAATAATAGACGGCGGTGGCAAAAGCCACATGAAATTAAGCGTGTGTCTTGTAAAGACCTTTCGGGAGGAAGGGGTATTCAAGTATAAATGCTTTCATCTCATTTTAAGCAAGACAAATGGCTCAGCTCAACACTCATGACATGAACAATTTTCTTTTGGGAGTTTTAAAGGTCCATCTAGATTAGTCGCCAAATGGCGACACGTGCAACCAAATGGCTGTTGTCATTCCATCCAAACATGTCGCCAATTGGCTGTGCGTCCGGTTTTGATATTCAATATGGTAACTCAACCAACCGCTTTGACAACCGCTTATCAAATTCAAAGTGACAATTTTGCAACTTTTGTTCGTTCTTTTGTGTGAAATTGAATAATTTTTGAATGGCCGTGTAAAAATACAAACGCGCAGAGTCCGATTTTGATAATTAAATTTAAATCACCAATATGAAATTTTGGTAATGTGATTTTCTGTCTCCATTTGGCTGCTAGTGTAGATGCTAAGTAGCAGCCAAATGACTGTTCGTGATGCCAGTTTTTAGACGCGCAGCCATTTGGCGACTAATCTAGATGTACCTTAAGACACCCCGCAGGGGGGTTTGTGTCCGTGTGACACTCAGCTCGGAAGGCTGTTTGTAGTCGGACAGAGATCTTTGGTGAGTTGTGACACCACGGACCTAACAGTGCAAGGGGGCCCCTGATACAGTTGATACGCCATGGCGAGGATCTGTACAAAGACCATTCGGGCGCTAACGGTCCCGTACTCCTGAGTTATGCACGGGTGGCTCTTGGCGTGCCTACCTCCCCCCATAGTTTACGGGAGGGAAGCACTAAAGGCCTAGCACGATTTTGATGTCCTCTGGTGGGGGGGTGCATCATACGGAAGTCGTGTGAGCTTCGGAGGTGACGGCTCCGCATGACCCGAGTCCTGAAGGGGCTAGCTAGGGAGAACGGCCTTGGTGGAAAATGCCTACGCGCCTATATCTAGCTAGTTTGTGGATTGATGACCACACTGCCTGAGTCGCATTGCTGACTAGTAAACTGAAGGGGCCGCCTGGATGTGAAAAGCAGCGCTACGTTGTCTGCACAGACGCGTAGTCACAGGTCCAACGAGCCTGGGGTGTGCATGCCCGAATTCGACGTAAGGCTTAACCAATAGGGGGCCGAAGGAGGATCACACCTGCTATGGAGAAGTCCATAGCGAATAGTGTACTACGGGGATGGCTGTGCCCAGGGGACCATGGTCCTTGCCCATCAAGGTGTTGGACTCGTAGTGGCTGGAGGTTGTTACCCAAGTCATCCAGCTAGTGATGCAATCCCGGGGTTGGATTCCGGATGGTGTGTGCATGCGCCTGATGGAGAAATCTCCGTCTGACAACAACACCTTGTCAGTAAAAAGCCGAAGGTCCAAACATTTTAGCGGGACCGGGAGATAAAGGCCGAAAGGCTAGGTGCTCCCCTGACGGTATACCTGTAGATGGTTAGCTTGTACCTTAAGACAAAATTTAGAGTAGTCTGACAGGTTCGTGCGCGCACCTTGAACCATCGTGAACAAATTCAGTTTAGGGTGTTTTTCGAACTGACGCCTCTTTTGACGAACTATGATCTCACTCAGATGTTAAACGAGTACCCATTTATGGGTATATATAACATTGCTGAGCGTGTGTTGATCTCAACACCTCAACAAAAAAACAGTTAGGATCAAGGGAGTTGGATTTCACATCTGCGGTCTTAGTCCAATGTTGGACTGTGGCGCCTTTTTTTAATTTTAGATCTAAATTTGAGGAAAGGACAGTCGAGAATGATTTTCTGCACCATTTAACGAAAAATGGTTCCTGAACGTGTTTAGACTTTTATTGGTGATTCTGATTACATTCAACTGGCCTTCGATTCTGCTTTTGAGACCGTAGCTATTTTTGGCTTTTAGACTGCATATTCCACTTGCGAGATCAATATTCGTTTTAAATTCTGGCTTTTTACTTGGTTCTACAGGATCGCATCTCCTGCCGAAACATACCGAGAAGCCTTTTATCTGGCATCCACAGCATCCATAGAAAAAAACATTATGAAACACTTAACAATTTCAAATGTTTAACTACTTAATAATTTTTTATATTTTATTTGTCACTTTCAATAGATAAGCCCAATAAGTGAATCGTTATATTAAATGAGGCAACGCCATAATAAGTAATGTATATGAATACGAAGCTTAAGGGTTCCCTTATATAAACGAAACCCTTATTCCTTAAGGGAATCCTTATTGCGTAAGCGGGGACTAGGAATTCCGCTCTTAATGTTCACGTTTTAGGGCTTTCAAGACTTGTTCACGTTTCATGCTTCAAATAGATTACGCACGCGCATCAGCATCGCGAAACGTCAAGCGCAATGCATTTTACATTGCTGACAAAAATGTTGAGCAGAAGACTTGGCATTCAGCATATTTGTCAGCGATGAAATTCTGCCGATGCTGCTGTTGATGCGTGTAATCTATTTCAAGCATCAGAGTAGTCTGGGCTAACATAAAATTGTTCACTTTCACGTTTGGCGCAGTTTACGCGAGTCTACTGTGTAGACATTAAAAAGAACCATCCATAGCGCTCAGAATTGCTGTAAATTTGGACGAAATAGAATAGAATTAGGTATGTCCATAAGTATCTGTGTTGATTACTTTGTAAATTGATATGGAAATGTTACTGTGTGATGTGGTGTGGTCGTCAGTATTATTAATATTCAATTCAATACAAAAAAAAGTCAACGGCCCCCACCCTCCTGCTACACCCATGTTTGCATATAACTTAGTCCTACAGTTCTACAAGTTTTCATTTACTGCTTACAAGCTCACCGCATAAGTCAATCTCTTACATGTTTTTACTTGATTATTAGATGTATTTAAATTACGTATATTTATTAATAATTTGTTGTGACATTTGCTTTTATTTTAAGTACATGAGTACACGTTTTATATGTTATCTAATTTAACTAAATAGAAAAAAATTAAGAAATTTATTTCTGTTATCCGGACTTAATGTTTGCTATTGCAAATAGGTGCAGCGAAGTTAATTTGTTCACAAGCCACTCCCAAGAAGTTGTGCAGCGATCTATCCTGAGTGCCTTGATCAAAGTGCTGCAATTAAATAAAATAGAATGTTAGTTACGTCTAAGAAATTATTCGCCTTATATGGCTCAAAATTACTCACATTATCGAAAACAATGGTCGGTACAAATCTTGGATTGAACTCGTTGGTACGCTTTTCAGCTTGCAATTGTAATTGACGTCCCAAATTGGTGTTGGCACAATACATAATATCGCCAAACTCGACACCGTAAGTATTGGCACACTGAAAATATAAAAACAATGTCATCATTTATTTTGATGAACATATCTAGGGTTGGGGGGAATAAGTGGATAAGACGAAAAGTATAACTTTTCAGGGCAGCATTTTTTATGTTTGCCGTGCTATATTGGCCGAATGCGTCAACTCGAAAAAACTTTTCTTATTGTTAGATGTCCTCTGCAGTGTCAGGATTTGATCTGCGGAATTTCATTTGAATACTTTCATCCAAACCGGAAGTATGGACATTTAACCCTTCAATACTCGATCGAAATCTATAACAATAAAAGTCGTTATCCACCATAAAAGTATTTCTGATTAAAATTTTTTAAATTGTTTTACTCGATGAGGTATATTTTTTTATTATTTGTGGGCCTATCATTGTTACCAGGGCCGGATTTCCCATATGGGCAACCTGGGCTACTGCCCGGGGCGGCAGAATTTTAGGGGCGGCAAATTCTTATTTTTTTTTTTCATTGGTCTAAAATTAGGGGAAAGATGCATTTTGAAAACTCAAAAATTATTGTAGAAAATAAATTGCTTTTTTAATTTATTCTAGTTATATGTACAGGTTCGTCTTAATCCAAAGCACCTAATCGCAACCTCAAATTAAAATTTTAATGTGATTCCCCCTTCAAAAATTGGGACTACGCAAAATTTTGCTTGAAGCATACACTCATTCACTCTGAATGGCGTGGCGGCCTTTAGTTCAATGAGAGTAGAAGTATAAATCATATATATTTTTGGTGATAGCCATCCTTTGGAAAGATCGGAACATTACGCTATATCAGCTCTCGTAAGAAGATTTTCTTGTTCTTCTTATCGACACTAGCGACACTTATCTTACCGTCCGCCATATAGCGGATGCGCAGCGGAAAATATCGGAAACACAAAAGTTCCCCCTATGAGAACGGATAGCAGAACAAGCCAAGTAAGGATTTGGTTTCGGGAGAGGTCTAAGTCTCGATATTAAAAATGCGGCATTGGCTATCAATTTTTTGAGTTTCTATCGGGTGAATAAGTTTAACTAAATTTTTAAGAGTTTTTACTCTTAAATTTTCGAATCTGCAATTTTTTGTTCATAGAAAAATCGAAAATTCCATCGAAAATAAAAAATAATTTAAAATAGTTGAAATCAGGAAAATCTAGAACTTTTCAGGCTCCGAATGATTTTTGCTGAATAACATCAGTAAGTGCTTTCGCAATTCGTTTTCGTTATATTTATCACCGAAAACATATTAGGTCAAGGTTTGCTCAATATTTACCGTAAATTTTCGAATCTGCAATTTTTTGTTCATAGAAAAATCGAAAATTCCATCGAAAATAAAAAATAATTTAAAATAGTTGAAATCAGGAAAATCTAGAACTTTTCAGGCTCCGAATGATTTTTGCTGAATAACATCAGTAAGTGCTTTCGCAATTCGTTTTCGTTATATTTATCACCGAAAACATATTAGGTCAAGGTTTGCTCAATATTTACCGTAAGCTTGCTTAATTTTGTTTTTTTTTTTCGGTATAACTTTTTCTGGGGTAATTATGATGCTATTATAGGATATTTTATTTATTGTGGTAGTTCGCAAATTATTTTCAAAACGATCGAAAGGAAAAATTTAGAAAACATCAGTGGCGCAACCACGGGAGGGGCTAAGGGAGCTAAAGCCCCTCCCAGACCCAAACAATTGGGAAATGAAAAAAATCAAAATGAAAAATGAAACAATGCACTTTGTTGCAGTTTTTATAAAATGTGAATTATTGTTCTTTTGGAGAATAATTTATGCACCAGTCTCGATTGTCTGAACAAGTTGCACCATCCTTCCTAGAATTTTAGAAAAATCTTTGTGCAAAAATTATAAAATACAAATGGGCTGTTCTGATGAGGTTTTCGTTGTATTTTTGGATGTTATATCGTAACATACGGAGCGGCCATCACACCCAAAATCTATCGGTTCTTATCGAGAGGGTCCTGTTTGTGGAGCTGTTGAACGACATTAGTCCAACTTCGGTCCGATCTTTGTTCTTGCCTTAATTCCTATTTTCCACGTGCAGTGACGCCGGCTATTACCGCCAAAACGGGCGATGTGCCTACACCGCAGGTCGAGCAACGCGAAACCATGGAGCGGTATAAAGAACGAGGCAAGGGAGAAGAAGTAACGCGGGCTATCATAAATTATGCTCTAATTTCGGAGGGCCATTTTTTTGCCAAGCTGCACATCTCCACCTTATTCGCAAAATGTCTTGCGATGACCCTACGTCTATATTTGGACTCCTGAACGGGTGATAACGACAAAAATCCGCAAAGCCAAATAATAAATCCATGCGGCGAATTCTATCCTTTCTGTTATAGAATCGCTTGTAGCGTATAGTGACTGGCGTACTTCCTATTTGCATCCGCGCTTTTTGTCTTAATATTCCTCAAATTCCGTTATTATCAGGGACATCACATTATCGTCTATAGGAAAGTCCTATCTGATCAAATGTAGTTGTCCGTATGTTTCGGTTCACGATCTATTCGGTTTTCGTTATAATTGCGTTGTCACGACGCTAAGCTACGAATAAAATTAAATCGAAAAACTCAGGCTGCAATGGAAGTTTTAAACATCAGCGTATTACAGGAAAAGAACAAAATCTCCCAACATTCGGAGGCAAACTCAAATGCCCAGTAATATCTATGGCGTTAGCCCCCTCCAGGACCAGATCCTGGTTGCGCCACTGGAAAACATGATACTTATATTAAAGCATTTTTTACACGAAACCCAAATTTTAAACGCTTTTTCTTCATTAAATTTTTTTCAAATTAATAATTTGGCAAACGATATGATTTTGGGTTAGCATTTGTATGAAAATTACCCTGTAGAGTATGTTAGCTGCTAAAAAAAACACGGCCAATGAGTTCTGTGACATTCAGTTTTTTATCGTTTAATCGTTGAAATCTTTAGTTATTTGCGTTCGTTGAGGCTAATTTCCGATTTTAGGCCGAAATTGGGGCAACCCGAATGTAATTTATCCGCAATTTCAATAATAATACAAGTCGACTTATCTAATTATTCCCAGCCAATAGTTTCCCTACAAAACTGTACAAGTAGACTTAACCGAGTAACCACATCAATGAGTGAGTTGTCTGAAAATGCACATTTCTGTAACTAAGAAAGCGTTGCGTTTTAAGCTTAAACACTTCTGCATATTACGCGGAACTTTTGTAAGAGTAGTTTAATGCACTTAACACATTTTCGATATAAGTCGACTTATCCACTTATTCGCCGTGGCCCTACATATTTACATATAGAAATTGAATGATTAAGAAACTAGGTTACCGTTTCATAACAAATTGTGCTGGCATTCTGTAAGGCGTCATTATGGTATATTCTAAATCTAATTCTTGAAAAATAATTAACTTGAAATTGCTTAGTGTCGACGTCGACTATGATATATGTATAACGTCGGCGGTAAGTAGCAATTCTAGCCCCATTTCATTGCCAGTTTCAGCGTAATACCGATACCCCAAAAAATAGTGAGACGGTCGCCTATCGCCTTAGAGAATGCCAGCTCTGGTTTCGAATTGTATACAGTTCCTAGCTATACTATACAAATCCTAAAGCTGTATCCATACTGGATCCAATTGGCAACTTCGTCAAAAGACTTGCATTGCGCACTGCTATTTGGCAGCCAGCGTAGATGGAGATTAAGTGTATTTTTCATTTTGTTTAAAAAAAATCCTAGTTGTCATGTCATACTAACCGGAGTATTTTATTATTTTTGGTTTTACTTACAGTATAACCCGACAAATCACCAGTTTTCATGTAACAATCGACGAAAGCCATTGCAATATCCCGATTCCAAATTGAACTGATAGCACAGCTCTGAATTTTGTTTCCAGCGCATTCAGCTTGACCATGTTGACACGTGAATGATGCTCCATTTTTATGGCTCTAATAAGGAATATACATACCTATGTAGGATTATTTTAAATAAGAATAATAATAATTTATCTTACCCTTGCCTTGCCGAAAGGTACGAGCTCAATGTCTAAATAGTTCCGGAAATGATAGTAATATGGCGAAAGTTGTTCAGTAATGAATTTCACGCTGTCAGGGCATAATGTTTCATATAAGATAGTAACCTTAACCTAAAAGAAAAATTAGAATAATTTTATAAACTACTACTATGTATAGAAAACATTCTTTAGATATCAGCCGTTAGGGTCACACATTTTAACATTTTAGCAGCATAAAACCGAATTCTGCCGAAATACCGTTTTTCGTGAAGGGCACATATAGAGAATATACGTACATAAATATAGTATCTGCTACTAGAGTTGTTTCCAAAGTATCTTGTATTCGAAATTGAACACAGTATAATATTTTAAATACTTATTATATTACCCCCTTAAGCTAAAGTGACCAGACTCCCGAAGGCCCAATGCTGTACAGTGTACACATACGGATTTTGGTTTTCAGGCAAATCCTTAAATACATACACTACCCCCAAGCTATCCAAGCAGCCAAAGCGCAAACTTTTCATCAGGCCCGCAAAGTACCTACTTATTTTAAAGATTAATTTCGTTTATTGTAATAGATAAACAATAAACTCATACCTTATTGTGCCGAGAATTCTTTAGTTGGTGGCGGCTTTCCTGGCACAGTTTCAATGTATCTGTCTTGACTGATTTTTCCATAATTTTGTGATAAATTAAAATCGAATCTTTTCCGCTGACGAATTCTCGAGTTATGGAAAATTTTCGACAAGAAAACACAAAAGTGCGATTTGAGAAGCTGCCACTTTCGAATGCGTATAGGTAGGACCATGCAATTTGTAGGAAATCAGCGTCAAGTAGCTCCATAATAGTGACAAATTTCAGAATGATAGGGTTTCCGAGTTACCAGAAATGAACGACGGCCAAACATAAAAGTGCGATTATCTCGCTAAATATCGATCATTACTCCTCGTTACCTTAACAGACAAGACTGATCACAGGCATCACCGATAAAGTTATTATGTAGTGCAGTGGCGCAGCCAGAAATTTGGGAACATTACGCTATCAGCTCTAGTAAGAAGAATTTTCTTGTTCTTCTTATCGACATTAGCGACACTTATCTTACCGTCCGCCATATAGCGGTCACATAGCGGAAAATATCGGAAACACAAAAGTTCCCCCTATGAGGACGGATAGCAGAACAAGCCGCATAATAAATTGTACCTACCTAGCTACAATGGGACTCGATCCTGGGACCCTATGATTTCAAGACCTACACCCTATCTACTACACCAATGATGAAGGTTTCTAGACACACATAAAGTAAGGTGACCAGACTCCCGAAGACCCAATGCTGTACACATAACTTGCAGAATTCAGTTTTCAGACAAATCTTCAATCATCATACAACTTACAAACCTACTGAACAGTGGGAGAGGAGGCATGTGATGCAATGGGGCAACGCCGAAACAAGTTTCCACGGTTAATAACATTCCAATTTCTAATAATGTCAACATTTCTGAAACTGAGCGTTCGACCCCTCCCGAAACCAAATCCTGGCTACGTCCCTGCTTCATATTATCCTAGCTTCATTTCTGTACAATTGTAGAATTGAGCCGTAGCCGATATTCTGAAAAGCGAAAAAAATGTGATGTACCTTGAGAAGGCAAAGTTCTGTTGTACTAAACTGGACCCAAAAAGGAGACCTAAAGCCCTAAATGTTCCCCCCACCAAATAATGGCAGTGCGCTGCTCTGCAAGTCTGCGCTCACGAATTTTCGAGTTATGGACAATTTGAATCAGAAAACACAAAACTGCAATTTGGGCCGTTGTAACTTATGAACGCTGATACGTAGGACCTCAAAATTATAAGAAAATGTGAGCGACAAGAGAGAGAGTTACTCAGGCGTGCCAAATTTCGATTTATCGAAAATGAGCGATTGCGAAACATAAAAGTGCTATTATCTACATACTTTACATGCTAAAAGCAAACAAGACTGATCAGACTTCACCAGCTTTTATGTAGAATGTAGTACTGCGTTTGAAAAACTTTTTAACCAGAAAAGCCAAATTTGAGAATTTACCCTTTAGTATTAATTTAAAGAGTCAAATTGTTTTTTTTTCCATAACGGTACGTATTATCTGGGACTAGGACTAGGATTTTGTAGAGCTTGAAGATCAACTTTTCGAAATACAACATAGACATAGGAGTCACAATTTCCTTATGAAAAATCTACGTATGTAATATAACGGTAAGTTCTAGTATGATAATTTTAAGTGTCGAAATTCTAAAGCACCATTGGTTTTGGACCAGCATTCGATTCCATGTAATCTTAAATAGTCATTTCCTGGAGCCCAAAGAAGGACAATTAGGATATTTTTTCGCACTGGCTAATTTGAAATCGGTTAGAAAAGTGATCAGAATTTTTTAGTTTATGTTGTAACTGAAACCACTGCCCTTATTGACCAAAATTCCACCAAGTTTCACAAATTACAACGCCTAACCTGCATGGGTGGGCATAATAAATTTGTGTTACAAGACGTATTCGCACATGCTGCTGCAAATATACCTAGCATACCAGTCTTTATAGTAGGAAAAATTACATGATGCTTCACAGTTTCTCAACCCTGGGCGTACGGGAAATGGCAAACTCCAGGGGTTAAATGAATGAATGAAATGGACCATGAAAGAGAAGCTAGAGATTTATAACCCATCACCGGGATCTCCATCGCCAGCTCAAATATTCAAGAAAGTTAGAGCCGTTCAAAGATGCGTCCCAATACTAATAAAATTCCATAGGGGATACCAAGGGCAATCGGGGTCTATTTTTCGAATTTTTTTTTATAGGGGGGGGGGGATGAAACGCCGATCGAGAGGACGTTAGGCGGGAAGACATGTTTTTTTTTCAACATGTGGCTCCCGAGAAGCCCTTTGTCGACCGTGTAGTGAATTAGGTTTCATTGTGGCATTGGGAATGCTGTACCTTTTGCTGTACATTTTCCAATGCTGTACGACAGGTCAAAATGCTGTATGTACTGTACACCAAAATGCTGTACGTCTGGTCAGCTTACCTTAAGCCAGAAGGCTTCACCTTCCGTATAACGAACTCTGTACAAACTGCGGGGATGTGAACCCAATGGATAGTAGGTATCTTTCATTTTCTTTGTAGTTGCTTGCCCAGATTTATCAGAGAGAATAAGATCGATTCTCAGGACATACTTCTTTATCGAATTGGAAGACCTGCAGGACGCGGTCAACTTCAACGTTTTATTGGACGCTCAGGCTTATTATAGCCGAGATATTTACCCCATGTGATATAACCCAGTCCAACACTCTTACCACTATGCTATATCTATGCTTAATCGCTTCGAATCATATTCCTACTACTAATGATGTTAGTCGTCAAGGTTGTTTAATTTTACTACTTATTACATGCATTCTATACTTCACATTATTCGTGCAAATAATATCAAAATACAGTCGACTCTTGATAATTCGAAGCCCAAGGGACAACGAAAAAATTTCGAATTATTGAGTGTTCGAATTATCGAAAAAAGGGACTATGTAAATAAAATAATTTATAATTCAGCAAAGCTCCTCCAATCGGAACATTTTTTCGCGACACTGCCTCAACCATTTGAAAGGCTTCCGTTCAATAGTGTGCTTTTACCTGTAATTAAATTTTGTTCCAACATAAAGCAAAATAGCACTAGGTAGATCCTAAACGTATCATGAGATTAAATAGTCAAGGTAAAGTTAATTTATGAAAAAATATCGAAACAATTCTTGTCCTTATTTTGTGATCGACTGGAGATACACTAAATTTAATGAGAAAATAGGATACCTTATCGCATTCTTTTGCGTTTTTTTTAATGTAATGTGGTTTCCAAACTTTTTTTTTTATTTTTTTTTAAATAGTAGTAAATGCTGAAATCTTTAAATTCGTTGTCAAATCTTTTTTATCACCATTTTCCACTGCCGCGATAATTTGTCTTTTCACATCTACGGGTATGCACGGGTACTTTTTCGAAACCATTTTCACTTGAAAGTTAACAATAAACTGAAGAAAATGTGTAATCTTTTCACAATTAGCCTTTAAAAGACAGCAACAGGAACACTTCAGGAAAAATTCTAATTATAAAGAGTTTCTATAAATGCAAATTTCGAATTATAAAATGCTAGCGATCACTCAGTTGAACGAAATCATTTCGCTTTATCGAGTGTATACAACTTCATACAAACTTGGCTCTTTTTTCGATTTATCGAAGGGACAGGTTAACTAGTTCGGATTATCGAAAAAATCGTATTACCGAGGTTCGAATTAACGAGAGGCGACTGTACCTATAAATGAGTATCACAATGCAATCTACGTACGCAAAAACGTAGTCACCTCGAATACAATTTACCGGCACTGTATTTACTTCCATATATATTTCAAAGGAACCGACGACGGCCACAAATGCGATCAAACGTTCGGCGAAATGTAAACTATGTCTAAAGAAACGAAAAAACGGCGCATCATCGTAAGACATAGTATGTAAACTGTTTCAAGATCCAAAATTAAACCTCTTCAAAAATTAAGATTGATTTCACAGAAAATTCAGCCACACCTTAGGCATAATAGCTCGTAGGCGACGACAGAAGGGTTAATAATTGCATCGAAAATATTTTGACGTCTGAATTATTTCGTGGAGTGTAGTGTAATAAATTTGGAGTCAAACACATATGGGTTGTGTGATCACATAGCCATTCTGGACTAACGCATGGCATGGGTTACTATGCTTTTTCTAAGATATTTCCATTAAATTTAAAAGTTGTCGATGAAAACTAGATTGCAACAAATGACTCTCATACAAAATGGAAAGAAGAATAAATTCTTCTTTCGAGATCTGATAGTATAATAATGTTCCGTTTTGTATTATCAATAGAAACACATTGGCCAAGTTTGGTTTAAATTGGTGTACAAATAAAAAAAATTCTTTGAAGATTCATCTGTCAGTTTGTCAATTTTTCTATTTCGAGAGCCGGTAACTTTACTACCAAGCACCAAGTTAGTTAAGATCGTGAATCGAATCGGAAGACGGTATACGAGTACATTATTTCAGAAGTTGGCTTCGTTAGAATATCGGCGCAGATCCCGATTTTCCAATGTAGTTTGAACTGATAATGCAAAATAAAATACTCCGTAAGCCGAGAATGCTTACGGAGTATTTTAACCGGTAATAACCATACACGTGGGATCAAGAGGACCCAACGAACTCCTTCCGCGTCGATCGAATTCACGATTTCCATATTTTATTTATTCAGAGTTTTGAAGGTAAGTAAAAATATTTCATATTTGAGAATAAATTTTGAAAATCGGTTGGTGAGAATTTGTTAATTGATGTACACACCATGTTTTTCTACTTTCGAAGTGGGTTTTTCTAAAAATTTAAGGATCGCAATGCCAAAAGTAACATACAGTTAAAAAGCCAACACACTGAGGCAACTCTAGTAAACTTTACAGATTTGACAGCCCAAAGTACCATTATGAAACTTTTCTTTCAAATTCCAATGAAAAATCTGTTTTGAAATTTTTCTAAAGATTGCCAGCAACGCGAACATTTGAAAGCGCGAGAAACGGAGTTTAATCCAATAGATGTTACAATAATACATTTATTAAGTTTAAGAAGAAAAAATCGCAGATTAACTGTTATGAATTTTGGAAAAGGCTACTATTCCACATTATCTGCAGTTTCTGTATGAAATTAAATAAAAACGAGACCGAGGCTAATTTCGAGCGCGGCCGAAACTTGGATACCCTTCGCTCTCTCCGGGCTAAAAGTTATTCGAGCGTACCTACGGCGACTTGTATTTAATCCCCCCTCCAATTATTTTCCTTATGTCTTCACAAAAGTTCCGTTGCGTCGACAATACAATATTTGTGTGTGGTTTGGTTGAAATAAGTGGGCAAATAAAAATGTTTACTCAGAAAATTTTATTGGGGGATGCGGGAGCTTGGCCCCATAGTACGATTCCATTTGTTTTGACCTTTTTAGTTGGTTTGATAAAGACACATTAATTCAAGTTTTTGTGAAATTGGTGTAAAAAATGTTTCTTAGAAGAACCGAAATGGGAGGTTGGGTTTGTATGGCAGCCCCTTGACCCCATGGTCCGATTTACATATATTTTGTGTCATCAATAGAAACACATTTGTGTGAAATTTGGTTGAAATTGGTGCACAAATAAAAAAGTTTTTCTTAGAAGAACCTAATTTGGGGGGTTGGGTTTGTATGGCAGCCCCATGACTCCATTGTCCGATTTTACCGATTCAAACATACAAACTGCCTGCATCAAAAAGAAGCATTTGTGCAAAATTTAAGCTTCATAGCTTTCAAATTGGCCGAGTAAATCGCGTCGCAACAGACAGACGGACATCGCCCAATCGACTCCCCAAGTCATGCTGATCATATATGTATACTTTTTATATGGTCGCAGATGCTTCCTTCAATGCGTTACAAACAAAAGTGAATATACCCTTTCACTCTCTGAGCGAAGGATATAAAAAGATAAAACCGGTATGGAGGCTTTTATTGCAAACTGAGTATGTACCGTATTCGAATTTATTGTTGACAGTTTCTCTCTCTGTACCGTAACCCCTTGTGGGGCATGGTGCCTTCACTTAGCCGTTTTATGAGCTACTTCGAGTCGACGTTATACATTGCATATCCAGGCTGTCCGGAAACTGCTACATAAACGCACCGGATTGTGATTCCTCATGTGATTTCCAGTAAAAAATTTAATTCAAACTGCCCCTAAAGATCTGCAATTTGGTAAAAATTTGTTCAAATTAGAACAAAATCGACCCAAAATTAACCGTAGTTTTATGCACTTAAGGCATTAACCCTCTAACCCGTAAGCCCGCCCTGAGGCGGGTATCACAAAATCCTCATCAGTGAGTTATTCTATGTATTTTCTGTAAATATATTTAGTTATCTCTTTACAGTACTAAATAACAAACCTATTTTTGTAAGTTTTCATTGTACCCAGCTAATAGTGTGTCAGTTTTTAGCAATCATAGGAGAAGAAGTGTGAAAATCACGACCAAAATTACTTTCTGATAATTGCGTAAGTCAAAAGTGAAAAAAGAGTATTTAAAATCGATAAATATTACCCGGAATTTTAGAGAGGATGGGTAAAAAGGTTGTTTATGAGATTATTTATTAATTTTTGAAAAATTTAAAATTTGGAGGTGTTACTTGATGAAAAAACCAATACCCGCCTCCAGGCGGGTATACGGGTTTAAGGAATTTTTCATTGAATATATTCCATATAAAATGCTCAAGTATTTTGATAAACAAAAAGGGGTACTGCAATAACTTGATGATGGCATTAAGGCTTTTAGGTTAAAAGCAGTTTTAGAGTTAGTAATTAATGTATTGTGTACTTGAGACCCCCAAAATATTCAATGGCTGCAATAGAGTCCCCCTTGGAATTATGGGACTGTTTGCTAATTGTTCCAATACGTAAGAAAATGATCTAATCTAAATACTGTACTTAAATCAAAATTAATAAAAGTGCATTTAACATATAGTGAATCGTTTGTTTTCCCCAAACCTCTACTTTGGCGACAGGGTCTTTTTGACCCTGGACGCTTGAGAGGCAACTATCACCTTTGTCCGTAATGACCTTCAGCCAGATTCTAATTCATCCGGATCTATTTTATAGAATGTTAGGCATTAAAGCTTTGTTCTGCAAACAATTAAACATGTGAATAAGTTTCTATGTTTTCTTAGTACAATCCAATGCATAAAATTAGCGCGATCTTACGAAGACTATACAGTCCAAGCTGTCGCGTTGCTCGCGTTGGCGCGTCCCCTATTTTGGCGAAAATTACTCGGCTCCACTGTGCATGTAGCGAGTAGGTTGTGTCATCGCCGAGACATGCGAGCTAGTTTTGCCTTTTCATCTCACATATTTAATCCACAGTGCTACCGAATTGCTTTTGCTTTGGGCCCTGAAATTTAGGTATCCATTGGCTTCGCCATTTTTGGAGACTCCAAGGCGGATTTAAATATGGTATTATCAATTCTTTGAAGGTATTCTAACAAACGGACTAGGATATGGTAAAATGTTGCGAATAGAAAGGTATCCAGTACGTTAACAGCGTTTATTTATGCTAATATATGGGATGTTGGGGTCGAAGGAAAGTTTGTTATTTGCATAAAAAAAGAAACAAATCAAAAGACTGTTGTTTGGCGGAAATGGACTATGCATTTGCAATGTTCAAAATCCAGAATTGCTTCAACAATTACTAGACCGCAATTGAATTACCGGCTGGAATTGAAATACATAAGTAAGTTTATTTTATTCTATTATTTATTAAGGATGCCCTATTTAATATTCACCTCAGGTTGACAGCTGACATTGTCCATGAGTTCTAACACTCTAACAAATATAAAAATCGAATATAACACCAAAAATTTAAATTAAAACACACTAAAATTAAATCTCTTTTTGTTCGAGCAAATTGAACTTTTTTACATGGTAAACCCGTATACCCGCCTCCAGGCGGGTATTCTTATTTTCCATTTCTAAACTAATCATCTACAGAAATCATAAATTTGATTTAAGACTATCATTAACCAGAACATACTTATACTAAATACAAAATTATTGTATAAATATTTCTTGCCATTAAGAGTTGCGGGTTTGAGGGTTAAAACTGTTAGAAATAATGAAGTTAGAATAAAATGATGTAAGAAAGAAATGATTGTTAGACTATGCGCCAATTTTTAGAAGAATCGTACGATCACCTCACCTTGGGAGAAGTTGGAGAAAATTTAAATGGAAAAATATTTTGTTTTTGGGTCAAATCACAAAAATTTGACTTTAAAGTTCTGTAAAAACCAAACCATTTTAATGCTGTTTCTGTTGTTATTGAATTTTTGTTATTACTTATGAGGGGGATGAAAGATAATAAATTAATCTCTAGACCGATTTTTGTGCTTTTGAGATATTGAAGTTTTAGTCGTACAAGAAAATGATTTTATCAAAAATCTTCAAATGCCTGTGGCAGCTAAAGGGTTAAGCTAAGGGGGTATGCTCCGTACAACTGTAACTGCTAACCCTTTAGCTGCCACAGGCGTTTGAAAATTTTTGAAAAAATAATTTTCCTTTACTACTTAAACTTCAACATCTCTAAAGCAAGAATTCCTAAAAAAGCGAAATAAGATGGTTAATACAGCCAGCAAATTTACCTAAAAAATAAAACTAATCACACTTGGTTTTTACAGAACTTCAAAGTCAAATTTTTGTGATTTGACCCAAAAACAATCTATTTTTCCCTCTCAATTTTCTGCAACTCATACCAAGGAGAGGTGTTTGTACGATTCTGAATTGGGGCAAGATCATGTTGCAATATCCAAGGTTCGCCTCCGTACATGACATTTATCTTAGGGGTTTCCTCTTCTAAGAGCTGTTTATAAGATGAACCCGTTTGGCGACCTCGTAGGATGACCAAGTCGATAGTTCCATGATATGATATGGCTCCACATACCATAACGGGACCTATTCAGGAGTGATGGCGACAAAAAAAAAAACGAGTTGTTTGATAGAATTGCAATATTTACTAAAATAACCGTTAATTGAGAAAGCATTATTTAAAAATTATTTTCAATCAGAGTACATAGAAATTATATCATTTTGAAGCAAAATATCCATGAACCTAAGCATTTGTCGCGCAGTGTATGTATAAAAGAACAATAATTGAACTAATGAAATTAATGAAAATTTGAATCATTCATTAACCCATTAGAGCGCAGAACTTTTTTTTTTAATTTAAACTTGATTTTAGATTTAGAAGGACCATTATTTGTTCCACAAAATTTGAAAAAAAAAATATTTTTAAAGTGGGACAACCTTAGTTGCCAGTCACTACAAAATTGCAGACATCTAATTTTGACGTTACGCTCTTGAATTGCTCGAAGCTCAGAATATTTTTTCCAAATTTTTTTATAGCATTGTGTACCTAATCTTTTTGATGGGTCATAAGGATAGGTCACACGGGCTCTAAATTCTTGGATAAAATTAATATTTTACGAAATTTTGTGTTTCTTTTGACTTGAGTGCCAAAAATAGAGTATTATCCCCGCTAGCAACTTAAATTTTCAATGGACACTAATGGGTTAAAAAACCATATGCGTTTACTTGTACATACATACTTGAAAACAAACTCAATGTGCTTTATTGTTTAAAATTACCGGGAAACTCGTTTAAGTTTGTTCATTTTATTGTCACACTGCTCCAATTATGCAGGGTACATACATACATATAACTATTTGGTCTATATCAGTGGTTCCCAAATCGGAAATGACTGCGGACCACTTTGCTTGAGCATGAATCAATACGGAGCACAATATTTTTTAATGAATTTCGCGAATTTTTTTGCAAGACTTTATACTTTATTTTTTTACAAAATGGATAACTTGTAGCAAAATGGGTTCTTCAGAACAGGACAGACACATCTTACTTTAAGAGTTAAACGCGCCTAACTTTGATTAATTTTAACTTTTTTAACGAAGGATTTAGGTACATAATTGATTAGATTAGATTTGGTATGGGCTGTGGCTATAGGGTAGTCCTAGGCACCGCGACCGTTGGTCTATTGTGCCATTGCCCAAGCTATGGGTTAGATTAACTCATCTAACCGACTTCTTTCGATTAATCTGGCCCATGTTCAAAGAAGCGATATCCTCCTCTAAAGGGAACATAATTCATGCTGATGTTATTTGAATGAATCTCCTTTTTTAGAAGTAGTCCCCAAAGTAGTCCCCTCACGGACCACTTACGGATCTCTCACGAACCACTTTCGGTCCGCGGACCACCTGTTGGGAAACAGTAGTCTATATCCTTGACTTACCTACTACTGACACCGTTAATAAGGCACAGCAAAAATTTTCGAACAAGTACGGTTCACATGTGTTATGTCCATGATTATTATTAGCATTTTTATTACATATGTATTTGCCTTAAAGATAGATACATAAATGCAGTACTCCACTAGAAGTCGATGAATAGTTTGCACTAGCATCCAATACATACATATATACAAAAACCACTTTCGATTTCCCACTGAGCAAGTTAACCAAACCCAAATAAATTGCGTGAATCGACCTAGATAGCAGATATAGTGAAATAAGTTGAGAGGAAAATCCAGTTCACTCGAATCTTTATTTTATAATTTAGCACTCCTTAAGTCTATTATGTATTAACTGATGTTACAACTAACCCATAACTAGTGTATTTGGATTCTTTTAGTATTCTTTTAAGATAATGGACTTACCCGCCTCTGGGTTGAATAGACTGCGAATAATCCAATAAAGACAAATAGCGCCAAAAATTTCATTTTTGATGTTCCAAAAGATATGTGGGAAATGTGGATAAGGAACTATTTTATTTTAAGACACTTGACACTTGCACCGTTAAAAAAATCAGCTTCAATGTAACCAACTTTCTTGTATAGTTGCTCCCCACGACCACACAAGGTACTTTTGGATACACCACGCAATGACGATTGACAAAAGTTTGCTCGTGTCCGGTATTTTTAAAGAATTGGCCAAACTCATGGTGGCTGCAAATTTTCAAATGAATTTTCCGCTTGTTACAACTACATAGTAACAAGCTGACTGTAGGATTGAATGAAACATTCGAGGTATCGAAAAACTATAAATGCTGTTAGAGTAATATCTACACTATGGTCTTACATTTTTTTTTATCTACAGTGGTTTTATGTATTAATACTTTGATTTTAAATATTCTAGTTTTGACCAGTAGAAAGAAATGTAAAAGGTCGTCGTTGGAAATTAGCTGTATTTAATCTTCCTCATTAACAACAATTTAGACTTCTTACTATATTCAAAAGAATCTTCAAAACTTTAAACGATATTCAACCCTACACCAGAGTTATCGCTTATCATACGTATACCAACTGATTATGATTTTAACAATTTTCCAATGAAAAACATTTTTCCCAATGATATTATGTATGTGTTACTTGAAGATTCATCTGAAGATAGTATAGTCAATGCCTTTACAGGGTGTTTGATTTGATGCAACACGTCGATAGAGACAACAAAACAACATACCAGACATAAATAATGAAATGACGATAGCCTAAGACAATCGGTTGCAAAAAGTACATTAGTCGATTACAATTAGTTGCAAAAATATGTTTCGTCTACTGTGTACAAAGGAAACTGACAAATGAACAGCAACAACAGCGTTTCTGATAAGATACCACTCCGTGTTTTACATTGTCATTATCGTAATTGCCTCAAATGTCGATATTCAATTCACAAAATTCCAAGATACTCGTATCAACTGGTAGACTATTCTTCCTAATAATAGGATATGAGAACCACAAAAAGAACAGTGTCGATTCGATACTGAAGAAAATGAGCAATAAATTGATTGATTTCGTTGTAAATAATTTCAACGAACAACGATATCATATTTCGCTATATTTTGTTTCCATGATTTCAGGGACGATATCTACATTGTCAAGATATTTGAACCAGTAGCTAGGGAGACATACTCTAGAAAGAACCACATTATTTTTGGTAATCATATACATTAGCGACGTTTTTTTCGCATCGCGGGTAAATCTGACTCGAAAAAAACGATCGCGGGTAACATCCCGGTTAAGACCAAACAGCTGACATTTGACAGTTTTTGCGCATCTTTGACTCACCTTCGTCGGCTGATTTTTTAGATGTGGTGGATTTTATCACAAAAGATGATTATTTCTTTGCAAAATCTTTTCTCGTGATGAGACAAACTCTCACATTTGGTTTGAAAAAACAAATTCCCTCATATTTCCCCTATGCGTCCGCCATCTACATTTGATTCATCTAAGTTCTAGCCCGTGTAGGTTAGTTGCACGCGTGAACTTTACCTGGGTAAGTGTCATTTTTTTTATATGAAGTTCTACCCAAACCTGCACGGGATGAACACAATAAAACGTACCTATTATCGTTTAGTTGTTAAAATTGCTAGAACCACTGGTGCTTATATAAAATTATGATGAACATACTGCATGTGTATTAGATTGTCTATATCGAAATGCATGTTTGTGCGGTCCGACCACAATTCCTTTCAGACTCCGCTAACCCCGTAGTACTAACAAGACATGGCTCAGTATCCCATGCTTTCTTGATGGCCTCCTAAGTGTTCTTTGAGTGCCGCACAATAAATGTCGTCGCCCAGGATAGCGGAGTGGAAGTCAACGCGCGACTCCCAAAGGGCAAAGATATCGGAGGACAATGATGGTTGCGACAATTGGAGTTCAACAATCCAGGCGGCTAAGGCCTGAAGTCGGACTATCGTGCCGTAAAGAAGAAGAAGATGATGGTGCTACCAATCCCGGGGAATAAACAACCTTCTGTTAAAAGCTAAGGAAAAATTGTTCCAATCACATTTTGAAATCTCAAACCACCCAACGCCTGGACTAAAGCTTATGTACCTTACAGCACCATCAAATCGGCTAGGCTGCAAAAAGTACTAGCAAAAACGGGTGCACCTCGACCCTAGAGTAGGGTAGTTACTACAGACAGATTGGAGAACCACATGCATGATCCTCTAAGCTCACTTCTCCTGCTGTACGATATGCCGATTTGAAGGGATCTGCACAGGAAAGCAAAATGGGCCGATTGGCCAAGCAAAGGGTATCTTTACGTTCTACAGAGTAAGCGGGCTGTACATCGCTAAGCATGGATTGAATCTTTGCAGAACACCGTCCCGACTAGAGCCGGTATCACCCAGGTGATTGGGTGCACGTGCAACACTACCCTTAAGGAGTAATACCTTTCAGTAGAAAGAAGACACTATAAATTTGCCAGTCCCTTACTATTGGGACTGAAC
This sequence comes from Microchrysa polita, assembly GCA_949715475.1. Taxonomy (NCBI): domain Eukaryota; kingdom Metazoa; phylum Arthropoda; class Insecta; order Diptera; family Stratiomyidae; genus Microchrysa; species Microchrysa polita. Next base: position 48,970,073 of record OX454420.1, read on the forward strand.
TCTGAACAAACAATGGCAAGCTGCATCAAGTAATTGGGGGTAACTCTCGACAAGAAACCTTCTGAAGAGGCGGTCTTGGAAGAAACAATCCTTTTTAAAACGGAAACGATGGCACCTTTTTTCCTACTTCTTTCCAGGAGACATATCAAAGCGTAGTTTTAATGTTACGCTTTACGCTCCCATTCTTGACCGTTGTGCATGTGCATACTAGCGGAGCTTATGCGGAGATGGTGAGATGTACGTAGCCAATATGAATAAAAAGAAAGAATTAAAAAGCTTCGGCTAACGAACGTTTTCGAACATGTACAGAACCAACGCAATCTAGATATACAAGCCGGATTATGAGTTGATCAAATTGAATTGTCATGTGGTGATGGGACTCAAGTAACACGTATTACGTCAATAGCAACAACAAAAGGTGCCCATGGACTAAATTGTGGACTTGAGTGGAACTAAGGTTTCTGCAGTTCGGCCTGTCTATCTAGATGACAGTGACGGAGCGAGATCGGAATCTGGTTATGAGCAAGCACAATATGCACGTAATCGTTATTGATTCTTTTTTTTTGTGCCTCGCAGAAGCTTTCATCCCGGGACTCGCCTCAGCATGACTTTACCTACTATGCGTAAGAGTCGGCATATATTATATAATCGATTGAACAATCAAAGTTCATTTCTGTGGAGAAAGCTAATTTTATCTAGCGAATTCGTGGCACCTAAAAAAATAGCTTTCTCTACAGAAATGAGGTTTGATTGTTCAATAGATTGGGTAATGTATGTCGACTCCAATCATTCAATCGAGTGTGTGATCGTTAAAATAAAATTTAAAGCAACAAATTTAATTAATAGGGAAATTTATCAAAATAATTTATTTCAAAAATTAGCTTATTAATGCAATTTAAATTAACTAAGTCCTTAAAACTATTATTAAAAAATTATTGACCTTGTAATAGGTTCGTTAAGCCCATAGTTTACTCTATGATAAGGCTGAACAAGAAGATTGTTCCGCTGTAAATTGTGAGGAATATTTCTGACTAGAAAATTATTTAATGTTGTAAGAACAGATAAAAAATATCGTAAATAACATTAAACATTAAGAAAAATACACCTGAGCCTAAATTAAAACAAAACATAAGCAATTCAAATTATATTGATCAAGTGTAAATTATTCACAAAGACACGAAAGCCAGTTTTCATACCCGAAAACTGTCAGACAATGGTCTGGTTTGAGAGGATAATCTCCTCTCACACAACCACTATGAGGATAACCTCCTCGCGACCAGGGAGGGCACACCCCTGCGAGGTTGTAAACCAAACCCGGAACCTACCCAAAGATAACCTCCTTGGAGCTCAGTCATCGCTTTTCAATGAACTACCAAGGATCAAGGATAACCTCCTTGGGGTTCAATTAACGAAAACACACAAATCAAATTATCTTTATTACGAAATCACATTTGATCAATTATATGTTTAAAGAAATGAAAAGCATGGCTATTTAAATATAAGCAAATAAAACGAGACCGAGTTCTAATCGCGCGAATAGCATGATGAGTGTATACCCTATACCCCCCATGTATAGACCTAGAAGGCACGAAAAACCCAAAATATTCAATTTCATATTTTTTGTAGGGGAGGGAGATGGGTCGGACCTGGCACATCTTTATTGTCTTATCAAGGCATCCAGCGGCTACCATTTGATACTAATTTGAAGTTTTTCGCGACATTCTATCAAAAGATATGGCTGAATATAACTTTGTAGGGGTGGTAGGGGTAGTCGGACCTACTCCACTTTCCATCAACCCAAAGTATATGTCAGAATGAGACATTGATCAAAATTTCAAGTCGAAAGCGATATTCTACCGAAAGTTATGGCCGAATTAAAATATCAAGGAGCGCAGTGGCGTAGATGAGGGGGGGGATTAAGGGGATCAATCCCCCCCCCTTCGGTCACACATTTTTTATTATTACTTTAGGCATGTAAGACAAAGCAAAAGTAAAGTTTTTGGTGGAATTATTCAATGTGTATAGTGTTTAGTAAAAACGTGGAAGCATTTCCAGAACTGCAATAGAAAATTTAGCACTTCCTCAAATTTTAATTGTATAATAGAAGCGTATGGATACAATAGAAACACTACAGCATAAACTATTAATTATTCCCCCTAAAAAAAATAAAGAAAATAATCTTCTTTCTTTTTTTAACTAAATCTTCCAAGACATATGTTTGTAGAAATTTCCAAAATTGAAAGATATGGAGTCAGAATATTTTTAAATTTTTTCAAAACCTGAATAGTAGTTTTCATAATGGTATGAGTTTGCCTATAATTATTCCGATCGGAGTAAGAATATTTTTTCAAAGACCTGAAACCATGGCAATTTTCACCCAAAAATTGCAACACTAAAAATATCAAAAGACCTCTGGAGGCCTGTAAAGTTAATAATGAGTCAAATACCGTCCATTCCCATTCAAAATTGAACTTAATAAGCCACCAGAGGTTTTTTGATATTTTGAGTGTTGCAATTTTTGGGTAAAAATTGCCAAGGTTTCAGGTCTTTGAAAAAATATTCTGACTCCAATCGGGAATAATTATAGGCAAACGTCATACCATTATTAAAACTAGGAACAATGCGCCAACTTTTAAAATTACTTGCCGGAAGGTCCCAGTGCAATTTTTTTACGGTACAGTTATTTGAGCTTAAAACAAAACAAAAAAGTTATTTTTTGGGGTGGGATGTAGAGCATAAAAGAAAATTTGAGAAACATTAAGATTTGCAGTTACAGTGGACGAAAAATGACAATAAGGTGTGGGTTTTTTATTTTTCTTTAATTACAAATAACTGCTAAAACGAGACTGACTATTTTTCTCGTACCGAACACATCGGTTACCGAATTATCGTTGGCGTTAGAAACACCCTGTATATAGCTGCTACGGTTTCCTACAAGTCTGCAAATTGTAGAAATATCTACTCACAATTTCTGTGTTATCGGAAAATTTCGATTAGAATATAAGCTCAATATAAAGATCTGATACTCTATTTAGCGAAAATTTGTACGAAAATTGGAATACTGTTAATTCACTCACCGTAGTAAAAAAAATTTCAGGACTAAGTTTTTTTCATATGGCAAAATTGCTATCTATTTTGCACCAAAATTTGCTCCAAAAAACTGCTAGGTTAAAGTGTAATAAATACAGAAATCCCTGAAAATCTATCTACGCCACTGCAAGCAGGGGTAGTTTGTATGGGAGGAAGGGAACCCGTGGTCCGATTTGGCCCATTTACAATACCGTCCAAGATTTTAGCAAAACAAACATTTGACGAAAATTTCAAACCGCTAGCTTCATTATTTCGGGAGTTATCGTGCGAACAGACAGACACACGGACAGACAAACAGACACATGGCTTATTCGATTCAGGGACCGACCCTGATCATTTATATATCTACTTTGCCATACCTCCGGTGGCTCCTTTGAGGTGTTACATAATATCGGCGTAACAAAAACAATATACCCTATACCATCTTATGCTCGAAAGGCTACTTACAATAATGCAAATAGTTCTTCTACTAATAATCTCTATTTTTTCACACAAACTTAAACACAACTGAACAAGTCAATTTATAAATAATTAATTTTTAACTATCGAAATTCTCTACAAGCCCCCTATGACTGCTTGTAAACAAATTTATATGCATAAATGAAAAGCATATTTTACAATATATCTTCACACAAGGAGCAAGAGCAAAACAGGTCTCTTATAAACATAGCGTTTAAAAATGTGTCGCGGGCCACGGCTAAAGGTTTGTGTTCGTAGAGACGACTCATGGGACTATCGCTCAGCGATCGAAGTTAAACCACCGGTTTTGAGCACTATATGCGGATATTTTGTATAAAGACATGTTCCGGTAGGTCATAGTCAACACAAGGAAGGTGCCACCATTCAAAAAATATTCAAATATGGCCCGGAATTGGATGCAAAACAACGATCGCTAAGCGATCATCACGTGAGTCGTCTCTACGAACACATACCTTAAGTATCGAGCCGCCGTCACTGCAACAAAAAAAACAATGGGAACGCCGCTAGCTCGGTGGCATAATGACCCGGCGAGGTCAGCGCGTGGCGTGGGCGATTTGAGCCAGCGCTTTCCCATCCTTGCGAAGCCACCTTTAAACTAAGGAAAAACAAAAAGGATGGTGGTAGGGACGGATTTTGCCCATCCTTCGGAGCACGTCTTAGGACAAGATTCTTTATGAAAAGAATTCATTAACAATTCATTATCTTAATTGTATTCAACAAGAAAAGAAATAAATTTACAAATTCTACGGGGAAAAAAGTAAATAAAAAAAGACTCACAAAGCAATGAGTAAAGATACAAAAAGATAAGATTTTTCAAATAAAAAAAATCAAATTAATAATTAAGTAAATGAAAAAATTCAGAAAAATATAAAAAAAAGAAGAAAACTTACGCATTATAATTGTTGTTGCCGACGATCGATCGTGTGCACCGAGCAGACTAAAAAAGTGATTTTGTAACATATTTATCAAACAAAAGCAAATTGTGTGTGGCAAGCACTGTGTATGTTTTTTTTTGCAAAATTTGTCATTATATGGCCCACTCGTAATCTTTTTCTTTATGAACCGCTTTCGACAATTCTTTGCATACGGTCGTTGTTGTTCTGGTTGCGAACAGAATATCACAAACGACCCACGAACTTTTCACACATATAATTATCGAGTCTCGATTAATCGAATTACAGTTACCAAGGCCAATTAAAGTTTCATCACAAGTAGCGACACTCATATAAATTTCTTATGTCTTAGAATTCACAATTCCATAAACAAATTTGCCACCGACAATGCCAACAATAATAAAACTGCCACAACTTGTCACCGTTCGCCAAATTTTAAAATAAAACATCCAACAGGGCACCGACCGCCGACGCCCAACGGCGTGGTCTCGTCGAAACACCTTTCCTTGACATAGGGGACCTTGAAAATTGTTGCCAGAGTTGAATATCCACACTCCACTGCTCCACACTACTGCAAATTGCCTCATCCAAGTGGTTCTTTGACCCTACACCGCCTGACGTGGTTTGTTCGGTTCTTTACCGAAAACCAGATCGACTGGTGGTCCTTTCTGAAAGTATTATATTATATGTGCACAATCAACCGCCAGCACGGACCGATGACACTCATCCCGTCATCGAGTCCATTGGTCCAGCTGATTGATTCATTGGACTCCTAGAATCAACCAGCTAACCACTCAAAATAGCATCTTAAACGAACCGTGAACCGGTCTTCATTATAGCAAGTGCAACAGCATTGCATTAAATCGCGTTACTACCATATTCTGTACAGTACAGCAAGTAATATGCAAGCAATGAGATTTAATGCAATGGTTGTGTTTGTGTGTATGTATGCACAATTTTTAATATTGCACCCGCTATAATGAATACGACGTGACGATCCGTTTGATGTACTGATCAGCAAGATCGGTAGCATTGTCGAATCGGCTACAACATCTATGTATAACGTGGTTCGCGACAAATGGTCTTCTATAATAAGGAACAGCGAGTTTTATATTCTGGATATTCTGGGTTGAAACGCCGGCCAATTTGATTAGGGTAGAGCCCCGATATCCCGGATTGATTGGGACCCGACCCTATCCGGATTATCGAATTGTCCGAATTTTCGAAATGTACTAATTTACACCTTGGTTGGTAATTCACGGGGGAACAGCATTTTATTTAGATTTGATATTCATTTCTAGCTAATTTTTTGGTCGCAGATTCCGGAAATGCTAACCGTTTTTCTCCTATACGTCCAGTTTTTGAGATACAGGGGGCTCAAATTTTGGTCCCCATACAAATCTTCCCTTCATTGAAATCAAAACAAACGAAACTCGTTACTATTTTTTTATTTATAAATATTGATTTTACATCTTAACAATATTACCTAAGAGTTAAAAAAAATATGGCAAACATTTTCGTTTGTAGCTTTTCTGAAGTGTTCAATTTCAGGACAGTCCTGTTTTGACGGTTGTCTGTTTAGGTTTTCAATGCTCCTGTCACCGCTACAACAACAACAACAGGACAGTCCTGTTTTATGCCCCAGCAATAGTCCTCCATCATATTCGCATCCCATCTGCCTTGATATCGAGGTTCCATGATTTTTAAATCTTGGTGAAATTGCTCTCCCTACTCATCACTCACAACTCCAAGATTTTCCGGAAATTCTTCTAGATGACTGTGTAAAAAGTGGACTTTGATGCTCATGTTGCAGCCAAGCCTATGAAAACTGTCCAATAGTTGCTCGACTACTATCTCATAATTTTATGCACGTATGTATATTGCCTAGAAATTCAATAAAATTTGTATCTCTAAGAAGCTGCCGAATCTGTGGACCGTCAAATACACAAGCCTTTATTTTCTCGTATGATGTCGCAGGAAGTGCCGACAGAATATATTTACAACAATTTCCTTCTGTTGGTAAAGCTTTTACAAATTGTTTCACCAGGCCTAGTTTTATATGCAACGGCGGGAAAATGATTTTTTGTCGATCCACAAGCGGTTAATGAACAATATTCGGATCACCAGCTGATCAGATCTCGAGAGCCAATTCCTTTGTGTACAATGTTTATCGCGAGCTCTGCTATCCCACATACACAAAAAGCACGGCTATTTTGTATATCCACGTTACACGTTATAAGGGACCCACCATTTATCCTGATTGCAAATTGGTGCTTTGAAGTAGGCAAGATATGCCTGGTGGAAAGAGCCTTAAAAATGGCCGAAGAATTTTACAACTTTTAACAAAAAATCCAGTTAGCGACAAATTACTTTCTTTTATTGTTTTTAATTTCATTGTATACAGGTACTAGAAGGTTCTGCACAAGGATGCATCCCCGTAGCTTTTAAAAAAAGTTGTTTTTTAAGGGGGCCTTTTGTAATTTTCCGTAAAGTTAAAAAAAAAACCCCGATATTTCAAAAACCTGACGTATAGGGAACAAATTGATTGCATTTCTGGAATCAGCGAGGCCGTTATACTATAAATTAGATGCAAAATTCAAGAAAACAGAAAAAAGTGTCAAAATTGATCTCCTGTGTTACGTGTTCGAAATTTGCCTTATCTAAGCTTGAACAACCTATGAAATTGTCGAATTTTATGAAAATTTAAACTAAATTTGGCACAAACCCGAATCCGGATTATCGAAATTCCGGATTTTCGTAATCCTACATATCAAACATAAGGAGGTTTTCACACTTACGGCCAGATAACGTAATCTGTGCAAATTAGCAAATTTGAGCTATCAAATTCCATACATTTTTAAACTCACCACACCACAGATTACGTTATCTGGCCAGATTAAGTACAAGTGTGAAAACCTCCTTACATTCATATTCGCCAAGTACAACACATGGTCTACGCATATATGCCGACGGCTTGCACACAAGCATGTTGAGAGTCTCGCCGATTTTAGTTGAGAAGTGTCGGCGTTCCATTTTCCATTTGATTGAGACGCTAGTCCTCTCGTCGACGAGTCTCGTGCTCTTTGGATCGCGGAGAGTAAAATTTCCCCGTGTGCGTAGACGCTACGAATCAACGCCGACCGAGAGCGCGTCCTAAGCTCACAGGGCGTAGATGTTTGGAAAGGAGTGTACGTTAGGCGTTGGGTAGATCATAGACGAGCTGCGACCTAATGTCCAGAACAGAGGCTAGCGGAATAGTTGCCGCGCCATGATGTGCTCATGGACGAATTAGAATAAACTTAATTCATCCGAGGATGTGCTACGCAAAACTGCAAAGTAATGTGGTTGTACGTACATAATGTGTGTTTTCATTTTTTCTTTGAAAATCTCAATTATCTCTGTTGGTAACCATCTCCGGGATTCCGGAATGAAAAGACATTTTCCATTTTCAAGCTAATAGTACTTTTAATATAATTCATTTTTTTATTTGTTTGCATCTAAAAAACATTTATCCAATTTATATATTTATATGTATATATTTGAAAAATAAGAAAGTGTGTGTTATTGATTTCTCTTTGCTGTATATTATTATTATTGTTGAGATAAATGACAAAAAAAAAACTTAAAAACTATATTAGTAAAAATTATACTAAAAGTAAATTGAACAAATTACGAAAAAAACATACATATAATTAATCTAATCTATTAAAACAATTCGATATTAATCGCGGTTACATTTATTAATATTATAGCTAAACAATATTTTTTTTTTATTTTTGTTTACTGTCTGGTTCTTTGCATGTGAGGTTATTGGTGTTTTTTTATATAATAAGCTTTATCAAAGTATGTACTCTAAAACCACATTTTGTTTGTTTATTGGCAATTCATATCAGATAAAAGAAAAACAAGGATATACATAAACTATTTCTTAATTATGCATTTTTTAGTTTATAGTGTAAGACAAATTTAAACATGGAATTTAATTTTTTGAACAAAAATACATAACTAAAAAAATCTTCAAAATTATTTGTGTTAAAAACTTGATTTATTTATATAGTTAAATTGGCATACTTATTGACAAAAAAAAAAACAAGAGGATTTACACATTTTTTTCTAACAAATAAAACAATTTATTGCATTTTCGATTATTATCATGTATATATCGTTGAATTGAGAGAAAAAGTACAAGAGAAGATAAAAACCCTACTACATACTAAATATAAAATGTCTCTTTCTATATGTATGTTATATATATGTATATGTGGGTAAGGTATGCGCAAAAATTACTGTTAAAGTATTATATTAAATGCAGATGGTGAAATAAAGAAAACCACATCATGTACTAAATTACTTACACACTAACGAAATCTTCAATAATAATAACCAAAAAAGTTCACATAACAAGTGTGTGAATAAAAAAGCGTGTTTTTAAACAAACAAAAATCCCCAACGAAAATCACTAAATATAGGAAGCATTTGGAATATATTTATATAAAATGAATTAAATTTTACAAAAATTGTCCTTAATTATTTTTTTACACATACGTAATGTATATAATACAATTTTTTGATTGTTCATATTTTCAAACAATTATAGAAGTAACGAATAACAACAAATCAATATTACACTGGCTTGTTTTCGAAAAAATTAACTAGAAAGATGAATTGAAAAAATTGAAACGATTGGAGACTTCGTCGGAAACGTTCATTGTATGAACAACCTATGTACGAAAGCATTGATACGAATCAAACGAGGCAAAATCACACAGAAGCGTAATGATTTAAACAATTTTTTCATTTGAAAAAAAAAAACTGAAGAACTTGGATCAAACGGTATCGTCTAAACAGTATTGGTCTAAAATATGAATGAAAGATTTAACGATTTGTGGTGTTACATATTTGCCGGAATAAATGAAATTTTCTCTTGTATGAAAATATTGATTGCAGTGTTGGACGAAACATTGACGCATTAAGCAAAACAAGTAGAAATGTATTTGGTCGATTCGAACAAGAGAGAGAGGAGAGAAAGAGAGAAGTGTCTGAATACGTTAACAGGTTGGACAATTTTTGGGAAAGTTTTGTGCAGATGTAGCTTTTTGTGCATGTTTTTCCGTTATGGATGTCTGATAAACATACAAGAAAAATTCTTAAACGACAGAGACGATTTTAAGAATGATTTGTTGATAGAATTTCAGAAATAGTAATCGTTAGTTCATGTTAATATGTATAGCGTTGCCCACACCAAGCTGACAGTAAATTATTCACGATTAAATTTTCTCCGCGCCAAAATTGTATACACAGCGTTCATCAAGAGGCAACGTGCAAAAGGGAAAATTTGCTTGGGACTGGTGATCTTGACATAAAGTTGCGTATGTTACAATTTTACCGTATCGGAAGTTCGCAAAATTAAATCGACCAACAGAACAGACACCTCTAATAAAGAGTTTTTAAAAGAAGACCGATAATATTGGGAGTATTGCACTAAACATGAACAAATAAACAAATATCATCTAACGTAGTTAATGTTTTGCTAATTGTCAATTAAACTAAACGAGAAAAAAGACAAAAACGCGATTCAATTCAAGATAATAATGAATACTATGACTGGGTCTCTAATGTGTTTATCGAATAAATCAATCTGCAGTCGTCTTAAAGTTGAAGCATTAAGTTTTGAAAAACATCAGAAAAAAGACTATACACTCAACCATTCCTGAGGATGAAATAGTTTTCTCTCCATCAAACGCACATACATATACAAATCACGTTCATACATACAAAATATATATATGTTACATGTATATGTATAATAACGCCTAGCATATACTAGAGTAATTGCGATTGAAGTTAACCTCAAAATACACAACATTGCAAAATATTAGTACACATTTATGTATAGTATGAAGAATAAGAAAGAAATTTGTACTCCTAGTTAAAACAATTACACCAAATTCAATGGAAAGAAGATGACTAAATTATAATAAAGAAAAAAAATCTTTGACAAAAATATTAGTAGTAGTATTTTACAGTCTATGTTATATGTATGCCGTAAAGATAGGAGATCTCCTTTTTTGCTTATAAAATATACGTTTTTTACATTTTCCTTTTCCCATTTTATACACACACACACACACAGAAATATCCAAACGAGGTAAATGGAATTTCTATTTGATATTACTTATTAAGGAAAGCTTTTCAAATATAGTCTTTATTTGCTTATTTTTGTGAGAAATGTCCAGCATTCATGTTCTATTTAGTGAAATAAATTGGCAGTGGTACGAATCAAAAGTTAAGCTCCAATTGAGCAAGTTAAAAGTATGAAAAAAGAGTTGAATACGAAATTCCCACGAACAAATGCCTCAATACTAGAATCCGCAATTTCCGCACTGTAGTTTTTTAAAGAACGCCAGCGAAAACGACAAAATTAGGCGACGGATACATCTAGTAATAAGACTGCCCATTTGTACGTTAATTAAAACGATTATCCCATCCGTTTTTGAAACATCCCTCATCACTCAAGCTTCCGAAATTTTCGGGGCCATTCGCGAGCAAGATCATTGGTGCATTCAGTACAACCACGAGTTGTATCAATTTTACGAAAATCGTGAAACTTCAACGATTGCAAAGGGCGGGGCATGTACAACGAATGAACGATAAATCGAATGCCGAAGAAGGTGGTGAACACACAACGAGTTCACGAAGCGGAATTGCGTGACCGCTGGGAGTACTCAATAGGTGAGCTTTTGAGCTCGATCACAAAAACGAACGCGCGTTTCCACACAGATCGCATTTGTGAAAAATATTATCTAATTTGTGCTAATGCTAACTTTATAACTAAGGAAATTCTAGTCATTTACGATGAAACGAGTATTTTAACTCGGCACGAGTTCGAAGTTGCGCTTAAATTTCGCAGAAAATAATGAAATAAATAACCATAAAAAATAGGATCAGATTCGCATTTAAGAGCTGACGTTTTTGAAGGCGTTAATCACATCATTTTTATGGTACGTTCTTACTCCAAATCTGGAAATATAATGAACGTGAAAATGCTACGTATCACCTAAGATCAACATTACAGGTCCATTATCTTGCCAATTTTACCGTTAGGCGATACAATAAAAAAGTGACTATCCCTTATCGCCTTACCGAATGCCGGCTCAGTATAAAATAACACAAATTTTTGTTGTGTATTCACTGCTGTTTTAAATTAAACACAGAGGCCAATCGAACGAAGCAATCATTGCTAGGACATTTCCCCCTTTTAACTTGAGTTTTGTTTACTACATTGATCTTATCCCGACATATTATTACATTTTCTTATACTTTTTTTTTGCGTATACATCTTGAAGTGAAAGAGGTGGTTTATTCTTTTCTTATGATTGTAACACAGCGACATCAGGATTTGTTTATAATCAGCAAAATTTTTTAATTTTTTTGATCTAGTATAGCAGTTATTTTGTTTTGATTTTTTTTATAATCATTTTGCAAAGTTACAGAAAGCTTTGAAAATACCAGCGCACGCATACACACATAAAATATCATCTCACATTGATAACACACACACGCACACATGCGCACGCACAAACATACACGCCTATTATAACCAATCACATAAGTTCTAATTAAAATGTTATTATGTATGTATATAATATAAACTCTGTTAATAATCTGTTTCTGTTCTTTTCTTTTTCATGTTATTATTATAATTTATGTATATATATGAGAAGGGGTGTGTATTATGTATTAGTGTTTAACGTACGATGACAAGAATAAGGTTTCAGTTTACAAGTTTCTTTTATTACATAAATTGTTAATATACTTTTTATTTTTGAAGACGAAAATTTAGAAATTGCTTTTTTTCTCTCTCTCTGCCTAAGGAGTGTGTATAATTTATAATGTATTTAGTATAATTTGTTGTAGCAGCAGTTTTTTTTTATTAGTTTAAAGTATGATTAGTATTCTGTGTTATCGGTGAATTTTCCCTTCCAAGTTGTTTCGATTGGTTTTGCTATATGTGTTCTCCTTTCTGATCTTTTTTACGGTATGGCTTCATATCTTTTTATATGTGTGTCTTTTTTACATCTGATAACATCTACATACATTCATGATTTGTTAACAACATTATAAGATATTATTTTAGCAAAGTACACATTGCATGAGACATATTATGGTTTCTAAGTCGCGCGGGATATATATATATGTATATTTTTGTTTTGCTTTTGCTTTATTGTTCGTCGCCACCGTCGAAATAGTCGGAAGCATTGCCACGACATATAGGGCATGTTCGGTTCGACTGTAAGTAAGGAGAGATTTTTATGAGTAAATAAGGTTTACAATTCGCTCAAAATTCAAACTTACCCGAAGCCATTTATCAACACACTTTGTATGGAATTCGTGTGAACATGGCAGTACACGTAGCATTTGCCGTGCTTCAAAGTCACACATACAAACGACACAGCATGTTTGATCACCTGCAAAGATATACGAAACACATGTAAAGATTTAGAGAACCACAGTAAATCGTTATAGAGTAATAATTTCTTTAATTTAGAGAACCACAGTAAATCGTTATAGAGTAATAATTTCTTTTTTAAGGGCAATGTAAAGTTTGTTATTGTTGCTAGTCCAAAATATCAAACTAAGATGGAAACTGCTAAATATGAGAGAAGAAAGCATGGGAAAATTTAATGCTTTTGAACAGAATATTTAATGCATGTCACGCTAATTAGTATAGTGAAAACACGATAATACGTAACCATAAAAAAGTCAGTTTTATACCAAATTGCTTCATCTCTCTCTCTGGTTCCTTTTAACCCCTAGTGGGGCATAGGGCATTGACTACGCCTCTTTTCCACCTCTGCCTATTTGCAGCCATCGCCTTTAGCTGGTCCCACGATTTGCCTATAGATTTTCCCTCTGCCTCTACAGATCTTCTCCATGTATTTTTGGGTCTTCCCACACGACGCCTTGCATCGGTTCCCTGAGGATTCCAATCTAGAGCCTGTTTTGCAATGTTTTTTTGGCTCTTTTCGAAGTGTGTGACCTATCCACTGCCACTTCCGCCTTTTGATGTCGATGCCTATCCTAATTTGGCCAGTAATTTGGAGGAGGTCCTCGTTAGAGATTACCTCAGGCCAGCGAATTTGTAGGATGCGTCGAAGGCACTGATTCACGAAAGTTTGTAGTTTGGTTGTTATATCACTGGTCACCTTCCAAGTGGAACACCCATATAAAAGCACGGATTTTACATTGCTTTCGAAGATCCGGAGTTTGGTATTTCTGGAGATGTTTTTGTTTTGCCAGAGAGGAGTCAAACTGAAAAATACTGCTCGGGCTTTATTTATGCGCGACTCTACATCAGCATCAGCCCCACCATCCGCTGCTACTACGCTCCCAAGGTAAGTAAAGTTCTCGACTTTTTCTATCGGCTGTTCGGATATAGAAATGTTTCTTTGCCTTTCTGATGTCAAGCTCAAATATTTGGTCTTAGCGGCATTAATTTTTAAAGCAGCACTACGACTCTCACGATGCAAAGCATCCGTCATTTGAGACAGATGATCTGCTGTGTTTGAAAGAAGGCAAATGTCGTCGGCATAGGTGCTGAAGGTGATCAAATAATTTCCACCTGATACCCTTACTTTTATGGTCGCCTAGAGCGTCGCAGATTACGTCGTTGATGGTAATAAGGAAAAGTATTCGTGATAAAATACAGCCTTGTCTAACTCCATTATTCACCTCAAAAGGACTAGACAATTCGCCCTTGTGCAAGACGTGACATTGGGCTCCGTTATAGGACTCCTTTATGATGGCAATAAGTTTCTCTGGTATGCCTCTCCTACGTAAGGCTGTCCAGATATAAGCCCGGTCAACGCTGTCAAACGCCTTCTCGAAGTCAATGAACAATAGATGTAACGGGGATCTCCATTCAGCGGATTGTTCAATTATGATTCGGAGGGTGTTGATATGGTCGCTACATGAAAAACCCTCACGAAAACCAGCCTGTTCATTGCTCAAAGTGCGATCGATCGTTTTCTTGATCCGATCTAAGATTATTTTGGCCATCAGTTTAGAGACTGCAGGGAGGAGACAGATTCCACGCCAATTATTACAATCCTTGAGACTTCCTTTTTTGGGGATTTTAATAATTACGCCCTTTTTCCATTCCTGAGGGAGAGTCTCGGTTGTCCAACACTCTTGGATCAGGGGAAGAAGGATATCCGCTGTAGCGTTGATGTCCGCCTTCAAAAATTCCATCGGGATACCGTCTGCCCCCGGGGCCTTACCCGCTTCCAGTGATTGAAGAGCCTTAGTTATTTCCAGCTTGGATGGTACGCCGGTGTTAATTCTGGCCACTTGCGGAAGACTTACTGCCTCCGGTGGAGATGCGCTTGAAGGGTTAAAGTTGTTATTAAGAACCTCCATGAAGTGCTCTCTCCATCGGCGCAGTTGTTGTTCATCTGTGACAAGCAGAGACCCGTCTTTATCCTTTACAGGATGCTCATTGGTGAAAGATTTGCCAGTCAGTGGCTTTATGAGTTTGTAAAGGGTTCCACTGTCAGCACGGTAAGCCGCATCTTCTGCCTCCAAAGCTAACGCGTTGATGTTCTTGCGTTTATCACGTCTAACGCTCCTCTGCACTGTTTTTTGAAGAGAACTGTACTCGGTCCTCAGTTGTTGCTTAACTGAATTATCAGTAGCCGAGTTTATTTGTTCTTTAATTCTCTTCCGTGCAGTTATCAGAGACCATGTATCATCACTGATAAATGGTCTTCTACCTCGCTGTAGTCTGCCCACAAATGTTTCGCCACACGATAGAAAAGCTTCCTTCACAATGGTCCATCTATCATCAATAGAAGAAGCATCTGGTGTTTGTGCATTGCTTCATACTGTTTTGATATTTTTGGGATACTAATGGGATGTCCCATTCAGTAAAAATTCACCCCTTCCCATAATGGACTTATGGACATGTCGGCGTTATGTTGGTAATTATAATATAAATCTTGTAGACATATGGGTCTCGACTGGACCGATCCGATCCAGACAAATGAAAATGGGCTTAATGTCTAAAAAAGCTATAGCGTCCTTAGGAACCTCATGCGTGTTTCTCTGATAAATGGAATTCACAATCAGAAAATTTCTGCACAATCGCTATTTGAATGTAAATGAGGATCAGATTAAAGAAATTCTTTCGTGCGATTGCCACTGCAAACGAAATGACTTCTTCTTTTAGCGGTACAGAAAGGTGTGAACCGCTGTGTATCTATATGGACTCGTTTTATAGTTCGTCGTCGTTTTCGTCCGCAATCTCCAGGGACAAAAACGTGGCAGCTGCAATGGGGTTTTCCCATAGTGAGAGGGGGTGAGATTAGTGGGTGCAGCTGGGCATTGAAACAAATGGGCTACATCGTGTGGCGTGCCAGCGCAATTAGGGCATACGTTTAGTATATTTGGGTCTATGCGAGATAGATACGAATTGAGGCGTGAGCAGAAGCCTGACCGAAGTTGGGCTAAAGTCACTCTGGTGGCTCTCGGGAGCCTAATCTCCTCAGGCGAAATAGGTGGTGGGAGCGCTGAGAGGACTCTGTTCGTACCCAAACTCGCAATAGACCTACTCACTTCCTCAGTGTGAATCATTGCAATGGCAGCCCGGTATGAATCTTCATCGAAAGGATCCCTTTTGTAACCCTGGACTTCTCTCTCAAGGTCACGAGGGCCACGTTTGATGTTGCGTGGAGGGGGAATTTTATCCATAAGGTTACGATTAGGATGATCCTCTCGATAACAACCTACTAAATATTGTTTTGTAAGTAGTCGATTGTGGTCACGTATTGGCATCAAATGTGTCTCCTGATGTAGGTGGTCCTGGGCAGACATCAGAAGGCATCCTGTAGCTGTGCGTAGAGCAGCAATTTGGCAGACTTGGATTTTGTTCCAGCTTGTGTTACAGAGACCTTGCGACCAAACTGGCGCCGCAAAATCAGCCGCTGCTCGACCCACCGCTTTGTAAGTGGCTAGCATAGTCTCTTTATCTTTGCCCCAGGTGCTACCAGCCAGTGCTTTAAGCATTTTGTTCCTACTGCGCATCTTTTCACATACCGCTTCCGCGTGATGAGCTGAAGTCATCATTTTCTCAAAGTGAAGCCCGAGAATTTTTGGATTTGCAACAGCAGGAACTGGTTTGTTGCCAATACGTACCCCAACCGGCCACTTACAATCACCTGACCAGGTGGTAAGGAAGGTCGCAGACGATTTTGACACTGAGATGGTTAGGTTTCTGCTATGGAAAAAGGCTTCTAGTCGCGCTAAATATCTATTGATATCTTCTTCTTCTTCTTGTAGCGTTGCAGAAAGGTGTGTAACCTCTGTGCATCTATGTGGGTACGATTTATGGTTCGTCAATGTTTGTGTCCGTGAGGTCTAAGGACAAAAACATAGCTGCTGCGATAGGGTTTTCCCACAGTGATATAGGGGTAAGATCAGTGGGCGCAGCGGGGCATTGAAACAAATGGCCCACATCATGAGGAGTACCATTGCAGTTTGGACAGATGTTTTGGATGTCCGGGTTTATGCGAGAAAGGTACGAATTAAGGCGTGAACAAAAGCCCGACCGAAGTTGAGCTAGTGTTACTCTGGTGGCTCTCGGGAGCCTAATCTCCTCAGGCGAAATTGGTGGTGGGCGCTCTGAGAGGATTCTATTCGCACCTAAACTCGCGATAGACCGATTCACTTCTTCAGTGTGGATCGCTGCAATGGCGGCTCGGTATGTAACTTCATCGTAAGGGTCCCGTTTGTATCCCTGAACCTCTCTCTCAAGGTCTCGTAAACCACGCCTGACATGTCGTGGTGGAGGAATTCGGTCCATGAGATGATTATTGGGATGATCCTCACGGTAGCAACCAACAAGATACTATTTAGAGAGTAGGAGATTGTGATCACGTATTGGCATCAATTTTGTCTCCTGATGTAAGTGATCCTGGGCAGACATCAGAAGGCAACCTGTCGCGATGCGTAGAGCGGCATTTTGGCAAACCTGAACTTCGGACCAGTTTGTGTCACATAGACTATGTGTCCAAACTGGGGCTGCATAATCAGCGGCCGCTCGACCCACCGCTTTATAAGTAGCTAGCATGGTTTCTTTATCTTTGCCCCAGGTGCTACCAGCTAGAGCTTTTAGGATGTTGTTCCTACTGCGCATTTTTTCACATACTGAAGCTGCATGATTCGCAGACGTCATCATGTTCTCTAGGTGAAGCCCGAGAATTTTGGGGTTTTTAATAGTAGGAACAGAATTGTTGCCAATACGTATATCCATCTCCCATCTGATGTCCTCCCACCAAGTGGTTAGAAAAGTCGCAGAAGATTTGGACGCAGAGATGGTGAGGTTTCGGCTTTGGAAAAATGCCTGTAATCGTCCTAGATAGCGATTAATTCGGAGGCGCATTTCATCCTTATCATTCCCTGTGGCGAGTACGGTGCAATCGTCAGCATAGGAAATCACCTCGATTCCTTCAGGTGGTGTGGGAAGGCCGGACATGTAGATGTTGAACAGAGTGGGGGAGAGTACCCCTCCCTGTGGAACACCTAATTTGATTTTCCTAAGCTTAGAACGTTTGCCTCGAAACTCGGTGAAGGAGTGCCGACCAGCTAGATAATTGGCAATCCAACGGATCTCTTGTGCAGGAAGATGCATATTCAACAGGTTTGCTAGGAGCATTGAATGATTGACCTTATCGAATGCACTTGATAGGTCTATTGCCACCAGAATAGTTCTGTGACAACGACTAAGTTAATTTAGCCCATCACGAATGCGTGTAGTGATCGCATCGAGGGCAGTGGTGGTACTATGCATCTTCCTGAAGCCATGCTGATGAGGTTCTAGCTTCGCATGTGCAACAAGAGTGGGGTGAATAAGGGCCTCCAGCGTCTTTGCGACAGGAGAAAGTATCGTAATGGGGCGGTAGGATTCCCCGAGATTTGCGCTCTTCCCTGGCTTGAGACAGGGAACAATTCGACCTGTTTTCCAGATTTCAGGGATGGCAAGCGTGGACATCGACAAGTTAAAGGCGGCCGTGAGATACTCAATGGCTGGAAGGTCGAGATGTTTCAACATGGTCATCGAAATGCCATCTGGTCCGAGGGCCTTGGAGTTTTTAGCATTCTCGATGACTTTTTTAACCTGGTCCGCTGTAAAAGATGGTATAGTGTCAACATTCCGGCTGCGAATCCGTCTTCTAATTTTGCGCTTGAGGCCGTCAGACTTGGGATGTTCAATAAATTGTTTATTGAACAGGCTAGCACACTGAAGAGGATCGCAGGTTTTTGTGTTGCCAAATTCAATGGCGTTATTGCCCTTTTCTTTCCGAGGATTGGAAAGGGCGCGGACGGTAGACCATAATTTGCTGACACCTTCATTGAGGTTACATTCATCGAGGTGCTGATTCCATTTCGCCCTCCTATAGTCTTTAACTTGTCGGTCAATTTCGGAGTTAAGCTCCTGAATTCTGGGATCATCAGGGTGAGCGCTTCTGATCTGATCACGTTCATCGGCTAATCTGGCGGCACTAGTGGGGAAGTTAGGCCGAACTTTCGGGATACGTCCTGCCGGAATAAAACGTAGGTTGGACCTCGTTGATTATAGTGGGTAAGTCCCGAGCAGTTCTTTAGTTTAACCCATTCTCCGTAGCATGTACATTCGACCGACGTTTGAACATTGGTCCAAATCCTATTACCGCAGACTGAGCAAATACATAGACATAGTGAGGAGCAGCTGGGCCGACCAAGAATGCTCCCCAAGGGAAAAAACGGTGAAGAATGAATGACACATAGTTCCTTCCTCTTCTTGCGTCGAAGGGGGTCTTCTTCTTCTTTTAGCGGTGCAGAAAGGTGTGAAACCTCTGTGCATCTATGTGAGTGCGATTTATGGTTCGTCAATGTTTGTGTCCGTGAGGTCTAAGGACAAAAACATAGCTGCTGCGATAGGGTTTTCCCACAGCGATATAGGGGTAAGATCAGTGGGCGCAGCGGGGCATTGAAACAAATGACCCAAACCATGAGGAGTACCATTGCAGTTTAGACAGATGTTTTGGATGTCCGCGTTTATGCAAGAAAGGTACGAATTAAGGCGTGAACAAAAGCCGGACCGAAGTTAAGCTAGTGTTACTCTAGTGACTCTCGGGAGCCTAATCTCCTGAGGCGAAATTGGTGGTGGGCGCTCTGAGAGGACTCTATTCGCACCTAAGCTCGCAATAGACCGATTCACTTCTTCAGTGTGGATCGCTGCGATGGCGGCTCGGTATGTAACTTCATCGTAAGGGTCCCGTTTGTATCGAAGAGGTCGTTGCGACTTTTGGCCATGCCGAGGCATAGGTCGTTCCGGTTCGTAGATCCGGTCGCAGTAAGAACGTATCTTGTCTATTATTGCACTCGTAGAACCAAGTTCTCTTTTGTCATTGCCACCAAAGTCATCATTATGTGCTGATGCACTGTTCGTGCACGAACAAAAGCACGATAAGACGAACAATAAACTTGAGCTTTTCCACTTCCTTAACTGCAAGCTGCTGAAAGTGTGTTGTTATGCAGAAAAAATCTCTCCTTAGCCGTTATGAACGGTGTTGTTGTTGTTGTAGCGATTCAAGAGATTTAATTAAAAAATTAAATAATTAATTAAAATAATGAACGGTGTCATTATGGTCAATAATGAAATTAGTAGTTGATGCTTCCTTTTTCTTTGAAGGGCTTCTATAAGCATGAACACGATCAGGCCATTTCTTTTTAGATTTTCAGTAGTACCTATATTGAGCCTTTGTTATTCACAGGATCAAGGAATGTTTGTTCATTTGTGAGCAGTATGCATCATATTATCAACCATTACAGCTACTCTACTGTAGTTTTTAGTGGGACTTAAGACAATAGACGTGTTTTTTTTTGTACTCCGGTGTAGGTTAGTTAAGTGTAACTACATGGGGTTACAATAACAACATAACCTGTATGGATCAGGTTGATACACTAAACTAACGTGCTGGAGTACAAAAAAAAAAACACGCCTAATAATAACTTTACTTAACGAAATGCCCTTCCATGAAAACATGACATTCGTCTTAACCATAACATTAACATGGTTTTCATGTGTGTACTGTACTGTAACAAACTATTTCGAGAACTAGACTACAGGACCCACTGCGTTTATTCAGTTTCACGGAATGTGATAGTACACGTTATAATTCACTATCGCGTCAATAAAAATTCTATATTTTGCAACTGGAGCACTGGGTTTGGATGCTAGAATTTATTGTTATCCTGTCTTTGGCTCTGGTCATGGATCGTGCACGAATTCACCACCACAAAATATATATAACCTTATAGTGTTATTCTATAGAGAATTTCTTTTTCTTTTATTTTGATGATGATACAATTTTTCGTGGAGGGGGAGTTGTCCATGAGATGATGGTTTGGGTGATCCTTTCAATAGCAACTGACCAAATATTGTAGACAGGAGGAGATCGTGATCATGCACTGATAACATGCTGGTTTCTTGATGAAGATTATCCTGGGACGACATGAGATGGCAACCTGTAGCGATACGTAGAGCAGCGTTCGGGCATGCCTGGATTGCCGTTTGTGTCACAAACGGTTTGTGACCACACCGGTGCTGCATGGCTAGGGATTGCGCTACCTATCGCTTTGTAGGTGACCAACATAGTTATGTTAGTGGTCCTATCGGCGACCATTTCCGATGGTAGCTTGCTGCCATACGGGTTTTTCAAGCCTCTTCGGGGCGGACCACACCCGTTTCATATACCAACGAAACGGCCAAGAGTTGCCAAAAAACCCCTCCATGACAAGAACCATGAAGGTTCGATGCAGGAGGGATGTGTATGTTTTTTTTTATCATGGCGGTTGGCATATGGCCAGAAATTCTAATAAATCCAGCCAATGCCATTGCCGCCAAGAAATTTTACTGCCTTGGGACTCAGAACCATCCACCCAAATTTTACAACAATTCGGTCAATAATATCTTTAACACAAACAACACAAACATATTTTACATTGGGATATGTATATTTAATTGCACTCACCTGTATGAGCTTCTGGATTGAATTTATAGCTCGGCAACTGATCAATTTCATTACGAAGCAAACCTCTTGGTTTCGCCTCACCCAAACGTTCAGCAAGGTTGAGCAGTGCTTCATAATTTTCGGTTTCATTTGAATCAGTTGAACTAAGATCGTGTTGACTGTATGGCGAAAGAGGGAACATGGCACTGCAAAGAACGAAATAGTTTATTAGTAAAATTTAATTGACCAATCACCAAATCAATTACTTACAGGAAGTTTAGAAGGAAGCCCGAATTGATCAGACCAGCTGTCTGTATTTGGACCGATGCATGTTGATGGGGTGTGAGCGTTTGGTGTTGAATTGTATGACGATGTGCATGTGGATGCGGGGCGGGCCAATGGAAACGTGTATAGCGACGTTGTGGTGCGAGTGCACGTCTGCCTTGACGATGAAGTAAATCGATTTGATTTGGACGATTCTGTAACAACGAATTCAATTTGAAATTAAAATTTGATCAATGTTAGCAAATTGTAGGATAAATCGCACCTCTGTTGGTATGAATATTGGAGGCGGTGGTGATACTTGGGCCACTTGAGTTGAGGAATGCATATGAGCTGTAATCGGTGACACATGAAGTGACGAAGCACCTGAATGATCAGTGGATTCTAGTAAAATTCCATCCGGTCGTTGCTGAGTGATATGAGCGTGTTGGTAGTTTGGTTGATGTGGCTGCGGAACAGCGAGTTGTGGAGCAGTTGAGGCATAGCCGCCAAAGTGATGTCCACCAATATTGCAAGACTGAGCAAAAGGCTGGGAATATACACCGTGCACCTGAAATGCAAAAATCCAAAGTCATGAGCGCTTGTTACAATGCATTAATGTAGTTTCAATTTACTTGGCATGGAGGTAGGCGAGGAGCCGGATAGGCACAAATAGATGTATGCGGACCAGCAGAATAGGTCCAGATGGGTTCATGTCTTAATGATAAACTAACAGGAACTTGATTGATATCTACCACGAGTGAATGAGGCGTTGCTTGAGGTGGCGGTGTTTGTTGTATAAGCGTTGGAATTGGATCCCATGGGCGACGTTGTTGTTGTTGTTCTTGATCGCGAAGGCGCGCACGGCGGATTGCTGGACTTCCCTGCTGCATTTGGACCTGGAGCGGCAAAAGAACAATTGAAAAATCAGTAAAAATGTACAATCGCCTCGCAAAAGATATTACTTGATGCTGGTGTATTTGATTTCGGGGTGATCGACGATGTTCCCATATAGCGGGCGGCGATTGACTTGGCATTCTCGATATGCGTCTACGTTTACGCGATGGACTATCCGATTTAATACCATTTTCGGGACAATACGGTGGACTGGATGATTGATGATGACTATTGTTACTATTGGCAATATTGCTGTTATTGTTGGCATTATTATTCATAATATTGCCGTTGTTGTTCATGTTCATGCTCATGTTATGATGATACTGGGGACTTATTCTATCGCGATTTGGATTGGATGTGCGTTGCTGTAAGTCCATTAAGTCCGGACGTGTTTCTATATGCAATTCGGTGTTTCGCGACGAATGACCTTCATAGTGTTGCTAGCGAAATACAAAATAAAATTATATTTGATTTTTCCTGCAATTGCATTTTTAGCCAATTCAGCTTACCATATGTCTATCCATTAGACCTGAACTAGACGTGTGCGTACGCATTCCACCCATACGTCGTTCCGAATGGCTTGGACCAGCCGCTCTAAGAATTTGTTGAGATCTTTGATTATTATTGCCGACAAGTAAATTTTCATCGGTACCAAAACTAATAGGAGATTTAGGATATTGGGACTCTTTGGGACAACTGCCATTATTACTGTTTTGTACATCGCTGCAAATGCAAGTTAAGTCAAACGAAAAGTGATGCAAGAAAAAAGACCAGAAAATAGCTGTGATTTGATAGACAATTAAGTAATTTCATAATACATACAAGAGAAGAAAGTTTTACGAGGGCCACCACAAAAGGTTTTTTTTTATGGAGAAAAATAAATTCGTTTTGTATTATCAAAAAGATTTAATTTCCAGGATCTCGAAAAACAAACTTGTCCGACCAGTATACACAATATAGAGGATGGTAAAATGTCAGGTCCTGGCGGGAACCCTAATAATACATACGTTGAAAATGAGAAGAGGTTATGTTAGTGATGTAAGAAATTTTTACTGAGGCTCTGTCAAATTTCTCTTTTGGCAATGTATGCAAGCGGACCCTCTAAAGGGGGTTGTATGATTCAATCCAGTAATTTGATTCCCTCCCTTGAATAAATGTGTATGAGTGATTTAACCAACGAATGGAGTGCTTGTAAATTTTCCCTCTATGGGCAGAAAGGTGAGAACACCTAGAGCAACTTTCTCTAGCGCTTCGAGAGGAGATACTATCGCCGTAGCAATTGTTCCTAGTGAAGGTATACGTTTGAAGGACCGGATTGTAATTCATATAGATGTGACATTTTGAATCAAGCGGCAGCGTTTTCTACGTATGATTTACGTATTGCCCCTGGTTGGGGAACTACTGAATGCTGAAAGGCTCTAACATGATTCGAACTGAGCCTCACTTCTATCCTAGTAATAGTCTTCTTGCAGTTATTGGAAAAATGCTGCCGTGGGTTCTTTTCCGAAGATTAGAGGAACGTCTGCAAGATTTTCATCAAATACACAGTATTGAAGTATTGAAGATGCGTGGCTTTTTGTCAAAAGGGCTGTATCTCACAGTGGTAACAATGTACCGTGGTTGAACGTACTAGGACCCTTTCTATGAATCCTGATGATGGACGACTTATGTGGTCCTGGAATCTCTATGTAAGTGTTGTGCGTAAAAGGTCGATTTTCTCATCTTTGTAGAGAGGACCTTTCGTCGTGAAGTAAAAAAGGGCATCACACTTAGAACTTAGAAGACTTTCACCATGTTGTTTAAGGAAAATGTCCCCTGTCCGCTCCCGATCGTCAGCATGGGCATTGTTAGTTGAATTGCCTCATAACATAAAATAACGAATGACAAAATTGTTAGCACCTTTATGTCTCATCCCACGTGTTGAATTGGGTTTCGGAATGCACGCCTTCTTGTAATATATGAACATTTTTTGGTCTGCAGAATTGTCTTCTACGAAACAGATTGTGGACCATCCTTCAAAGCCCACCGTGGTAGTCATGGACGTTAAACCCTTCAAAAAATTCCCAATTCATTTCAATTTACGAGGGCCGTCGGAAAAGTTATCTTCGCGATGGCTCTTGTGTTTGCTGATTGTGAACAACAAATGGAATGCGGCTATGTTGAGGGTTTTTTTTTGCCGATTGATGATCGTACACTAAGCATCGATCCAGACACCAAAGAGCAAGCGATACAGTATCGGTATCAGGTAAAAACACTCCCAATCAATAGGATAGTTCCACTTGAAAAATGGCTGTATCTCGGTAAGTGATAACGGTATTTTGTTTAAACTTGGTAACAATATTTTCAGTAGCCTGCTTGTTCTTTCAATAATCGAAGGTCTCAAATCCGGAGTCCCGTTAGGATTTTATTGTGAGAATTCTTAAAAACAGTACAAACGGTGAAGTCAATAGGATAGTTCCAGTGGAAATAAATCATCAAATAACGGTACGAAAGGATAATTTTACTTCGAAAAATGTAGCTGGTAATAAGTAGAACTTTATTTAAGTAATTTGAGCTCAAAAAGTTAATCGGGGATAGAATTGTATAGGTTTTAAGGGCAAATTAAGCTGATTTCGTCCAAAGCTCCTCTCAACGTTCGCCAAAGAGCTTCAGTGTTCTTAAACAATCGTCTAACGGTATAGATCTTCCTTGTCATTCATTTCCACACATTTTCGATGATATTTAGATCTAGGAAGTATGAAGGTCTCTCCATAACCTTGATTAGTCTTGAAATCAATCCTTCATCAGCCTTGCATCATAATTGGTGTCATTATCTTGTTAAAATCTTATAGGAATGGCATGAAAAACGTCGGAAGTTTTAGGCAACACATTAGGAAGAATATCTGTAAAAGCCTGGGTACTCTGAATACCTCAAATTTAAAAAAGCTTAATAGTTCCATACCAAGATATTCAACCCCAATATAGAAACTGTATGGATTGGTCAAACGCCTTATTTTTACTGACGGAAAAGATTGAATCTCGTCGGTTCAGATGGATTCAGGTATTATTACTACGATTTGAGCAAAAATAAATTAATTTTGTAGACACATCACTCAGAGTAAGAAACGTCGATGTATGAGGTTGACTATCTCGGTCTGGAACTATTGAGCTTGTAGAAATTAGGGATATTCACAACGTCCATTCTTACAAAAATATTCTGGGTAATATAATTCTTGAAATTACCGACATTTTACATGCAACATCTTTGAGATTTTAACAAGATAATGGCGTCAATCATGGAGCAAGACTGATAAAAGATTGGTTTCAAGACCAACTAATCAAGGTTTTGGAAAGACCTCCCATACTTCCTAGATCTAAATACCATCAAAAATGTGTGGGGATGAATGACAAGGAAGATCTATACCGTTAGACGATAGTTTAGGTACACTCAAGATCTTGTGATAACGTTTAAAGGAGCTTGGGGCGAAACTAATTTAATTTACCGTTAAAACCTATACAATTCTATCCCAGATTAACTTTTTGAGCTTAAGTTACTTAAATAAAGTTTTACCTATTACCAGGTACATTTTCCGAAGTAAAATTATCTTTTCGCACCGTTATTTGATGTTTTATTTCCACTGGAACTATCCCATTGACTTCGCTATTTATACTGTTTTTAAGAATTATCGTAAGAAAATCCTAACGGGACTCCGGATTTGAGACCTTATGTTATGCGAAGAACAAGCAGGATACTGAAAAAATTGTCACCAAGTTTTAAGAAAATACCGTTATCACTTACCGAGATACAGCCATTTTACAAGTGGAACTATCCTATTGATTGGGAGTGTATATACAGAAGGAGTGAAGAACAATGGTATTGACGTTTATATGTTCTCGCATGTCTATAGTCTTCAGCAATTTACCTGATTTCATTTTGGAGTTTTGAACTCTTGAGTCATCCAGATGGGCGCGTTTAATTTTATGAAGTTCGTTTATAAGACTAGACGTCCGTTCGGCCGTATGCAGATATTTCAATAATTCGCCGCATTTTCCGTAGTAAATGCAGTGAAACCTCTAGTATGCATTGCGGAAAGCCAGAATTTTATGTCCACCACGAATTGCGGCACGCAGTAATTTATGTTTACACAGAGGTATTGAGGGAAATTCACTTTACTACAGCGAAGTTCATTCTGTCGACAAGTAGAATAATGTGCTCTTCAAAGAGGAGTGTTTAATAGACTCGAATCCAGCAGTTTCAACATTGGTATTGTCTAAAGATACGACAATTAATGGGGCGTCATCATTACCGGTTTCGACTGATTCTGTGAGCATTTTGCATGCCTTTAGATGCCCCCCCTCCCCTCTTTTTCCCTTGCTTGCATATGGATTCACCAAAAGAGACACGACAGGACCAAGTCTGTGTTGTAGCTTGCTCTCTATATGGCCGGTGACTATACCTACAGTCACATCGTTATTGGTTACGGTATAACGACAGTTATACCGTAACGATAGAAATGTCGGGATTGACATTTTACCTTTCCATTGAAAAAAAAAAAAACAAAAGAACTTTTGTAGTGGCCTGGTGAAAATGATAAAAATTATAATGAAAATATATGGATGTTATATCTTTTTGGAAAAAAAAAAGTTTTTCTTTCTTGTATTGCCCTTTTTTTGTGTTCGTCATTTTTATGGCAAAACTAGATACAATGCACATTGGTTAATAATAATAAATACATATTACGTAAATAAGCAATAAGTTCCCATACGTATGTGTATAAAGCTATAAAACTGGAAATATTGTGACTTTTCATTACAAATTGATCAGAATTTAAATATAAGAAACGTATATGGCTGCGAAACTCTACAACGGCGATTCAACACGCTATGAGCTATACACGATAGAACTGCCAACGAGATAATATTCAAATGTTGGCGTACTTTAGAGAAAAAGTGATGCAGGGTTACGATTGTTGCTCCAAGGTTTAACGTGATTAGGATGATGCGTGATGTTGAGAATAGGAAGGCAAATGTGATTTTAAATAACCGAAATATTAAATTCTGATCAATTTGATGTAACATGAATTCATAAATGACGAGCGACTATGCACAAATAACGCTAAAATATCTTAAGCTAACGTAATCAAATCACACATGTGTAATATTCAGCACCGATGTTGCTTAGTTGTTCCACCACTAATAGAAATATTGTGATTCAAGTTACAAGTCTATGATAAAAATTATATACACTAAATATACTTTACTATTTCATGGTACATAATTACTTTATAAATATGTTTCATTCATTTGAAAAATTTATTAATGAATAAAAATGTTCATTAGTCCATAAATACTATATTTTGATGCAAAGAACACATAGAAAGAAAAACACGCACACCCATCATCAAAAACCAACATTATATGAGTATTTTCATCTTTAATTCCAAAAAGCCTAAATGACTGTTAAATAATAATTTGCCCTTACCCAAGTTGATAGCATGGCTCCACCATATCTTTATACCATTGGCCATGACTGCCACGTGCTGCCGGATGTCGATGCGGCGAAAATTGCATTCGATTACGATTTCGCGGTGCTGCCCCGCGAGAGAATGGCCTCCTCGAAGACCCATTATGATTGGGATTAAGCATTCTGTTGGTGGTATTTGTAATGTCCACAATTGAATTTGTGGCTAATCGTTGTATTCCTGTATCTTGTTACGTTTTTTTGAGACACGTCCTACTTCAAATCGGTGACTTGTGTGTGTGTGTCACTCTCAAATTAACGGCTATTCGGGAACGATGGAGCGGTTGAAGTTTATCTGTTGGCTTTGACTATACTGACGGATTGGACTCATGAACGTGTATGTATGTAATCACATGTATGGTGAAAACTTGGGGAAAGTCTCGTCGACGCACTCGAAAGAAACGTGGTGGTGGTATTACAACTTGACGATGTGTTTATTTCACTGTAAGAAAATGTTTGGATTGGTTAGATAATAGGGAAGAGGAAAAGGAATATGCGTTTCTAGTTGAGAATCAAATAAGAAGAGAAGAAAAGAATCCATGAATATACAACCCCTAACACTGAAATTTCCTTTTCCGATACAGCTTCACAAAATCAGTTAGCAAACTTTCGGTGATGCGACCTATAGAAGGGAAATTTTAGGTCATAAAGACTGTCCCAAACAATTCGTATTCCCGACGCTAACATCGTAGCTTTAAACCATATCACATAAAGAGATGAGATTGGACTAGGGCAGGCAAAAGCCACTTTAAATTTCCCAAAAGGGAAATGAATGATAAATGATGAAAAAAAAAACCTGCCAAACGGGGTAACAAAACGGTAAAAATAAAATAAAAAACAAAAAGATGCCTTTCGTGAATTTCAGTAAATATGTTCAGACGTAACGGGTGGTCCAACTACTAGAATGCACGATGTTAATTGAGTGTCACACCTTAACGGTAAGTTTCTCGCCCAACTTTATTAGACATTTCTCAGCTTCAGTGTTTGGCAAGTTCAACCATGGAGAAGTACACAATTGAGCAGCGCGTTAAGGTCGTTGAAGCCTTTTACAAAAATGGACGTTCAAATCAAAATGCTTTTCGTGCACTTATTGGTCAACATAATCGATCAAATAACGGACTTCGTGTGGCCGGAAATCGAGGATATGGACCTGGACGATATGTGGTTCCAACAGGATTGGGCCACTTGACACACAGCCAACGAAACAAGGCCACAGAAATTCGAAGTCATTTATAGTTACGTCAATAATCGATTATAGGCAGTATGCAGCAACAGTAAAAATGTCCAATCAGATTTTGTAGCCATCATTCGGTCCTGATACAGCTGCTGATATCATCAAATACCAATGTGTGTTTTGTAAATTGTCATTTTGTTGTTAATGCGTTCCGCGTATGGGGTATGGCAGGAACATCTTTCTAGCTGGAACTTTCGAATCTTTGAAAAGTGTTCAGTTTTAGTGTCTAGTCCTACATGGAGAAGATTCCGTTTTCGAATTCATTCAATAAAGGTTGTTGCGTTTTCACGACTTAATAACTAGGAATTGAAAACGCTAAAACGTATTCATTTCACCATTGGTAGAACCCAATGATTATTTCATTATTTTATAAAAGAACAGAATTGAGCTTTTATCGTGTGTGAGTAGAATATAATTCTTGAATGAAATATGCAACAGATCTTCACTATCTTCACATGTTCCGCTTTTTAACATAAGCGATGTTTTTGCAAAGCATTGGCCAATTCGGCGTAATTCTGTAAATTTCGTCAAGCTACCGTGAAGTATGCAAGCCTTTCAAAATGCTTCTGTTTAAACGGTCGACAGCTCTTGCATTCCACGAAGCACATGTATGAACTGCAGATTTAAGCTATTTACTCTATGTGGTTCACAGCCACCCATCTTTAGTAAATGCACCAGTAAAAAATTATCCAGGACACCTCCTGTCAAGGAAGTTAGGTTGCTCTGTCCAATTCTGGATGAAAAAAATGTTCGTGGATTTCTTGAGAAGATAGTAGCTTTGAAATCTCTCATGTTAGCTTTAATTTAGGGATGTTATACATTGCCTCTAAATTAATGAATTTATTCCCTAAGTTCACTCCCCTTATTAAGCGACCACTTTTTTCGGGAACCAACAATGATCTATTTATACAGGTTTCACTAACTCTTGGACACATATTATAACATTGGTGGCTGCATAACCTATTTGTTATTCCAAGATTATCCGGGACCATTAGCGGAGGCTTCTACAAAGCGGTGAAAAGTACTTCTGGCGGTTTCGAAAAAGAAATCAGCATACAACAACAAATCATCAACGGAGGCTTCTACAAAACGGCAAAAAGCATTTTGAGCGGTTTGGAAATAAGCGTATAACATTTGTGGAGACGAAGAAACGGTACATGGCTTCACCTCGTGGAAAAAAACAGTTACCTCGAATTGTGGACTGCATGGCAACGGTTGTAACACAGAGGCAATTTGGACAAATAACCGTGAAATCAGTGCGTAATCATTAGTGGAAGCGCATAAAAGTAGTCAGAGGTGGCAAATCGCTGCATATGTTGAAATCTACTGTAACAGTTGCATTTATTGGCAGCAGCAGTGACAATGATTCTAACACGGAAGCAGTTTCGACATATATAACTGAGAGTCAAACTAAAATGTTTCATTGGGTTTGCGACTTAAGGTACGTGTTCGTAGAAACGACTCATGTGATGATCGTTCAGCGATCGTAATTTTGCATCCAATACCGAGCCATATTTTTTGAATGGTGCTACTTTCCTTGTGTCGACTATGACCTAAAGGAATATGTATGTATAGAAAATTTACGCATATGGCGCTTAGAACTGGTCGTTTAACTGCTATCGCTGAGCGGCATATTTAAAAGTGGTAAATAACTAAATTTCTTGTATTTTCCTTGTCTATGCAAATTTTAAACTTTCGATAAAATTTGCAATGGTATAAGTTCATAATCGTTTGAAGTGAGGGTGCTTGTATGTACATAAATGTACATATGTAGTTTTATTTTTGGTTGCTTACAAGCAATTAGCATCTAATGAACAGAAACCAATCGTTTTCAAATATATATCTCAAATTCACGGAAATAAATTGAGTTATTTAAAAAACCAATTGGAAGAAGTTTATAAGAGGAGTCACACTCACACACACACTACAAGAGTAGCCAGAAACAGTTCCTTCGTTTGTTCAGCGAATCCACATTTTGCTAGAATCTAATGTCTAGAGACGGCATTCTATCTACGGGTGAACAAGCTCTGATGGTATTTATCAAAGAGCTGCGTTCAAATATTGCACAATATGTTGTTTCGCGGAATCCGACAAATTTGGCGGAAGCAAGTCAATTTTCCCCAAGAAGAAAAGCTGAAACCCACGGTTAATCGAAATATTTAGTTTAGTTAATCGAAAACGTTTAGTTAATCATGCTAAGGATTCTAGCAACCGAATCATTTCTAAAAGGGCCCAGGATTCCTGGCATATTGCCGTTAAGTGATACTGTTACACGTTTAAGTTGCAAAAACAACCGTAACAGTTGAAGAACTTTAGCAAAAATTAAGCTGAATGCTCTGTTTGCGTCAACGCATTATGCTGAAATTAGATTGGACGCATCAACAGCAACAGCAAAATCAGCATCAACATTTCAATTTAGAACACACGCATTTGCCCTTGATTACCCACATTGACAGCAGCAACAGAAAAAAATCCTGCTGCTGTTGACGCGTCCAATCTATTTCCAGCATTAATCGTGTTTTTCGGATTGTAGAATTCGATTATTTTTTTCTGCGGTAACTGCGTATATTTGAAGCGACTATTAATATTGCAAATATCAGTATCGCGATATGAACAACATTATGTATATCGCTCGTCCAACTCGTCATATTCGAACCCGATTTTAGTGTCTGTGGCTACACAAGATAATTAAGCGCTTTAGTGCAGAAGGATAGCATGAAACAAAATAGTCAACCTAATTGTTATCTGTTTCATACACATCAGATCAGGGGGAAAGTCAAACTGATTTTTACTCTATAATAACCTATTATTGTTAACCGAAATTATGGCTTTTCGGTTAACAATAATAACTAACTAACTACACAGTCTATGGTCAGATCGCAGGGTCTAGAAAAGCCAGTGGAAGTAAGTAATCCGGTTCTCCGTCGTCAATATCCCTCGACCGCAATGTTATAGCAGTGGTAACGGGCTACCGTAGCACAAAAAGCTACAGGAGTGCATGTAGAGGAGACAGGAGCACTCTATCGGAACTAGCCGTTTTAAAATAACACAAAACTTTGACTCATGTTCTGTCAAATTGGGGTATGGAAAACAAACGGAGTGGTGTTTCCTAAGACGGGATTAGTTTCATATTTCGGGCACCAGTTGTGCCCTTCATCAGTACAGATCCACAGAGTGGCCCTTCATGCCCTTGAAGGGCACAACTGGTGCCCGAAAAATAAAATCCCGTCTTAGGAAACACCACTCCTTTTCTTTTTTCAAATTGGAAAGCTTACCAATACAGGAGACAAAATTAAGCCACAAATCTTAGCTAAATTTCTAGGAGAACTATAACATCCCAAGACGCGATAGAAGTAGCAGGTCGCATACATTCTTAAACCAAGCTTTCCAACATCAGTGTCAAAATTAGCAAAGACTAGGGATTAATTACGGAGTGCAGACCCCCGCTTTGGCGGCAGAGATGGTAAAATTAGTATGTAAATGACCTCCGAAGGCCTTTCTAACGTCGTGAAAACGAAAGGAAATATCGCGATCAAGTTCAGTATCACTTCCATGAACGACGACAGGATATGTGGTTACTTATTCAACAATCAATTCGTCGAACACATTCCCAGGTTGAGCGCAAAATTACGAGAACTGTTCAAAATAGCAGGGTAGAGATGAATTTTCAAATCAAGCCATGCAAGCGTCCATATTTGTGGCTCGAAATCAGTGGTTGACAATCTTATCCAGTTCGTGCCTCCTTGCGAGATCTGCTGATACTGACGCCCCCCCGGTAATCAATCCACTGGAAATTTTTAGAAGTATTATTTATATTTCGTGATTTCCGCATCCTGAATTTTGTCGTGAGTTCGGCCGTCACCATGGCTTCAGTAATACGTAGAGCAGCAAAATTGATATTACAGCAATCAGCCATATCAGTGATTTTTTTTTTTTGCCTAAAATATTCTCAGCGGTGTTCATGACTCCGCTAAGTAGATTCCGCTGAGAAAAATGTAATCACTCCTAGCGATAAAAACTGTCATTCAATGTTTGTGATAAGTAGCGCAATGTCCTCGACTTAGCGCAAAAATTCTACGCTTCTATGCCATATATACTCCTCAAAACAAAATAAGGGCCACTTATGTCCGTTGACTTTAACAACGTCTTTTGGCGAATTTTTAGTGTGATAATTATTTTCAAAAATGCCATTCTGTACCTGAATGTGATGTGAGTTATCACAGTATCATTCGTTAACATTAGCTTTAACGGAACTGTCTTAAACAGTACTTTTGGGGTCACGAGTCATACATTTGGTAGTTTTGTTTATTTGTCATTTTGATTAAGAATTAGTTTTCGCCAAGTTCTTTAAATGCAACATTAGTTGTTGCACTTTTAAAGATAAGGGGAATCTGTAAAATGCAAAATACCAACAATTCGGCGCAATTTAAATTTAAATGCTTCGTCCAGAGCCTTAGAAATGTCGGAGGAAGGTCGTTCGCAACGTTCTGTGGCCCTGCAATCAGGGTATCCGCGAAGAGCCATTTAAAATCTTTGGAACCGTTACCAGGAGACATGGAATGTTTCCCGTCGTCATGGTTCAGGCCGAGTTCGAATAAACACCCCGCAGAAGACCGATATGTGAGACTTTGTGCGCGACGGGATCGTACCATTAGTGCTCGTGGACTACAAAGTAGGCTATTAAGGACGACTGGGACCATTGTTAGCCCTCAAACAATCAGAAATCGTTTGCACGAACACTAACAGTGGTCAAGGAAACGTGTTACCAGAACAGAACAGGGTAGGGCGCATCGTACGAATCGTTTAAGATTTGCTCGTCGACATATCCAATAGGACATGCAACAATGGCGCAAGGTGCTCTTCTCGGATGAGTGCAAAGTAAAAAATTTTAGTGACAACCGACGCATAAGAGTCTGGCGGAGAACCGGAGAAGCATTTTTGGATCCTTGCATTAATCAAATTGAGAGGCAAGACGGTCCCAGTGTGATGGTCTGGGCCGGAATTAGCTTGCAAGGCAAAACTAACCTTGTTATCCTAAATAACGGGACAATTACGTCCGAAAGTTATATTGAAAGGATTGTTAGGCCACATATCATTCCTTTTTCACAACAGGCGTTGGATGGTTTTATCCTCATGCAGGATAATGCACGACCACATACTGCCCGGGCGACAATGTCTGTTTTCGAGGAGGTCAATATTGAGGTCATGGAGTGGCCTGCCAACAGTCCGGACCTAAATCCGATAGAACATCTTTGGGATCAATTAAAACGCCGGATGCGGACCGCTTAAAAAGACATACACAATCATCAACAGCTGATTCAATTGCTAAAAATGTGTTGGGACGAGATATCAATAGAAAGCGTCGATCGGCTTATTGAAAGCGTTCCGTCCAGGCTTCGAGACTGCATATCAAAAAGTGGAGGCCATACTCGATACTAAAAAAAAAACAAAGAATCATTTTTTTTACAGATTAGACATACAAATTAACTGTTATTTTTACGATTACATGACCGCAAAAAGTAAGCAATCCGAAAAAATGCTAAAAAAAGTGTAACTTTTGGTCAAAATTCAATAAAATTCATTAGATTTAATGAAAAACATATTGTTTTATTAAATTAGACCAACAAAACTATGATTTTCCTTTTCCACAAAAAAATAATCAGAAAATTACTAGTGGCCCTTATTTTGTTTTGAGGAGTATACGTAGCGAAGTAGATGACTCGAAAACAAATTTTAAAATTATGAAGAAATACATATGTTGGTACAAAAATAAGGCAGATTGTGCTTATCTACATATTTTTGATGATTCTATAGACATGATAATGAATATCGTTTGACATTAGTATTAAATTGCATTCACACACCACATTTGTCGCTCACTTGTGTGTGCCTTCTGGTGGAGGAAAATATATTCGCTGCAAAATTGCACTTGTACGTGAATGCACTCTATCAAAAGCGGAGGAGTAGGAGTTTTTCCATGCTTGTTTAAACTAGACATGTCAGGGCTTCCCACATTACCTGAAGGGATCGACATTATCTCATATCCGGATGATTATGAACTATCATGACAACCAACAATAATGTTCCTGCTATTTGCGCCCTCATTATTGGTTATCTGAAAGACCTCAACATTTTCTATGCCAGAAAAAAGTAATAGTGTCAGCACCCAAATCCACAGCCTCTCTTTTTTACCACATTTAATAAAGAATTCAACGAACGACTCAACATTCACGTGAACTAAATTGTCCTTCCTATCGGCCATTACCTCCAAATCCTCACTGAGGAACAAGAAAAGAGAAGACCAAAGATGCAAAAGAATTTCCTTCGATAACTCCTATTTACAATAGGATTGGCATTAACTAACTTACATACAAACGAAGTTCGGAAGTCGATCAGAAGTTTGTCAGTAAACCGAGCAATCCAGCCAACCACCAGCCGTTTCTCCTGACGAAATCAATTGTCTATAGAGCAACACGAACGACCCTGGCACAACTACGCTCCGGATGATGCGTAAAATGCGCTAAATGCTATAGATAATAGTATCGTCAGTGGAGTCAACCTGCACAACGTGGACACATGGCACATATTCGATTGCCCTGCTGCACTAAGGCATCTAACACCTCTTGCGGTATGGGAAAACACATCGATTGATCATTCTTCCTAGGCTTACCACTAAACCTAAATTTTTGCAAATGGCTTAAAATAAATAGCACACTCTATCAACTTCTACACAATCCCCATAAACATGTAACATCTGAGTGAGATTATAGTCCGTCACATGGGTCCCGAATTTGAAAAAAATTATATATTTACTTCACCCTTCTTTGATGGGTTTCAAAGTCAGGCACGACTATCGGATTTAATAGTCTGCCTCTAAACACCGTTGCTTCCGTTTATTTTGTACAGCTACACAATAAAATATAAACTTAACAAGGATAATTAAATGGTGCACAGAATTCATATACAGTAGAGCGTCGATTATCCGAACGTCGATTTATCCGAACATTCGATTAACCGAACCGGGCACTCAGCTTCTTTTCTTGTGAAAGACATCGAGAAAAGTCAAAAAGCAAGTGTCTGAAGGAAGCAACCTCTCTTCTGCATCGCTCAATTACCTAGATTTTTTTATTTTTGTTCAGTTCTAGTAGTTTTACACGTTTTTGGTTTTTGCATGATTTCACATTTGGGCTATTTTCCAATTTTTGTATGGAAGTTCGATTAACCGAACTTTCGTTTATCCGAACCAGCCTTGTCGACATTAGTTCGGATAATCGACGCTCTACTGTATTGCCGAATTCGTGAATAACTGAAATAAATGCAAAAAACACTCTTCTTCTTATCACTTAAAAAGTATTTTATACGATCAGCTGATTAAAAATTGAAAGCCATGCAGTGAAACATATCCTTAGAGATATTTCGTTACGCTTTACGCATAACAATAATATGTATAGTGAAATTTATGCGATGTAAAAGGCTCCACCGGACAGAACACGATCTGTGTCTGCATTCGCGTCCAAGATAATGCGAAATATCACGGAGATCTCGCGACACATAAACTTACCTTGGAACCGAACACATATTACATTCTATCTGTGGGATCTTAAATTAATTGCACACTACCAAAATCTACTAAAAATGTATTAATATTCTCCATTTAAAATTCATAACTATAGACATTTGCAAGGAAAGAGAGAAGGAAAACAAATGATACAAATCTACACTCGATAATGCAATGTGAATTCTGATTTATTTAAACTACTGTCCTGCTGCAAATACTGTTACAAAAAACAAAACTCACCCACCGTAACAACTAATGAGGCATTCCTTTTAATTGATCGAATGGATGTTTTGCAAATATATATGGCCAAATGAGGTTAAGTATATGCAAATGTATAATCAAAACGCACACATATTGTACACAAAGGATATGGTTTAGAGAGGAAAGAATATAGGGGTTCCAGGAAGAAATATATGTAAAAATAAAAAAAAAAGAAACAAACACAAACCATCCACCTTTTTATTAAAAATATATTTTTATTGAAACAAATCTTTTTTAAATGCAATCAAATTATTTGACATTATGTTTTGGTATATTTTTTGTATAAGTTTATAAGCAAAACAAATCATTATCCCTGTATGCAATATATTAATGTAAGACTC
The DNA here is from genome assembly GCA_949715475.1 of Microchrysa polita. Taxonomy (NCBI): domain Eukaryota; kingdom Metazoa; phylum Arthropoda; class Insecta; order Diptera; family Stratiomyidae; genus Microchrysa; species Microchrysa polita. The sequence goes on from OX454420.1 coordinate 49,007,639, forward strand.
TTAAGCTTAATACATACAATATATATGATAGACATACATGAGCGCAATGTGATTATATAAATTTATAAATACATATCAACTACATACAACACATTAATATATAGTCATAATTTCTGTCTAAGTATATTATCATTAGTCTTAGATATGTATGGTACTCGTATATAAGATTAAATGCAACTAATATTTATGAAAATATTGTGTGATTAAAAGATTCGAAGAGAATATCTTTATAAAGCCAGTGATAACTTATTAACAATTAATTGAAAATAATAAATCTACTATGTGATGACCAGAACAAAAAAGGATGAAATACAATTTTTGGGGTTTTTTTTTTTAAATAGGAGCGTGAACATTTACGTGTGATTTGTTAGTAAAATTTTGTACTAAATTGTATTGTATATATAAAACGCGCTTTTACGCGTAATACAAACAGGTTAATTTTATTGATATATTTGTACTGTCGAAATACATATTATACATGTAAAGAAAATCAAATAGCACCCTTGCTTCACCATTATTGTTTTTTCATAAAAAAATAAGTATACAGTGAACTTTTGACTGTGAGTAAGCAAAAAGTATAAAATTTTCATATATCTAATAGAAAGCACATGCAAATACTAATATACACCATTCTCTTAATGTTTAGCAGTACAATACTATTTTCCTTTGATTTTGATATCAAAAATATATCAAAGTCACAGCCACATATAAAGTTCAACTAGTAATAATGTCATCAAATATTTTAGATCGTATTGGAAGAATTAAAATAAAAGAATACATAATACGATTCTATACTTCAATTAAAATGTTTAAATTATTTAGTTTAACCACAGGATTTATATGTGCTACGATGCCAACCCGAAGGGCTTTTTTTATTTAGTCCACAAAAAAAATTCCTTTATTTTTAAATTAAGAGAAGATGGATTTTGGCATCAGCCTTTCTTGTGAGTAAGTCTGCATAATGGGTATTGTATTGTTGTAAATGAACAACTTTTCGCGCCGAGAAAAAAACGTATTCTATGTGTTTCTATGACAACCCGATTATAACCGTTCATATAAAATGTTTTGTAAATTTGGATAAAATAAAAAATACTGGCGTACAGAGGGCTGCGCCCGCAATACGAGGGTTTTTTTTTAGAATTTTAATGCATAGTGAATATTTTTTGTACATATATATTATAAGCAATAAATAAGAATTGTGCACAACATTAATGAAATGCTTCCTGTAAATCTAGTTTTGGATTTACTATTCACCCAGTTTGTAGAAAAGTACTCCAAGGCAAATCTACAGGCATTTTTCGATTTAAGATTTCTGATGGCCTTTGAGCAAAAAGAAAGGCAAACGTAAGGATGGCTTGGCTTTATATATGAACTGAATTATTAGCTGTATATCTACTGTTACTGTTTTTTAATCAAGGAAAAGCAACTTATATGAAAGAGTTCCATTGTGTCCCCTGACATAAGAGCCCACGCAAACTTTCCTATGAGTATTAAACAAGTATACTTTTGCAGCTATTTAGGGACAACAGGGTGTCCTTGGTCCTACAAACTTCAAAAATATTTGTGGCAAACTTTAAACGCCAATAATTTTTTTACCGTTACTCGAAACTGGAAAATTTTAACTGATTACTCGTTTAGATCTTTAATTAAAATACCCATGGTTAGGTTAGGTTAGGTAATGGGGCCACCGGAATTGAGACCAGCGCACTTAGACCAGTAATAGGTCCATTGTGATACCGCCAGTGAGAGCCTTAAAAATTCAAATATTTGTTTGGAACCAGCGTGTACTGGCAATATATTTATTGATCTGTATTGGGCTCACATCTCTGAGATCATCCAGATCGTAAAAGTACCTACAACCAAGAAACCTTAAACGTTTCTCAGCCAAAGCCGAGCATTCACATAGAAGATGATGTACACTCTCCTCTTCCTCTTCATCCTCACAGCTTCTGCAGTAGTCGTTGTAAGGAATTTTGAGTCTCCTGGCGAGCTCTCCGATAGGACAATGCCCCGTTATAACCCCGACCACACTACGAATATGCATCCGGTCCAGTGACAATAGCATGGTAGAGCGGATAAACTCTTATTTCGTCCAGATCATCTTTGTTGTAGTACAAGTGCTACCATTGATCCATCTTGCGTTGGTTCTGCGCTCGGAATCTGCTGTAATTGCCAATTTGCAGTTGATAATAGGTGGTTTGATGCCCCCGCGGTCGACTTCAACTCTACCAGCTGAAGCACTGGCTAGATGGTCCGCACAGCAGTTGCCTGCAAATCCACAGTGACCCGGAATCCAGCAGAGTGTTATGTTAAAAAAGCGACCCATCTCTTTAAGAACAAGGCGGCACTTTTCAACAGTTTTTGATGCGATCAGTACCGACTCCAGTGATCGAATTGCAGCCTGACTGTCAGTATACAGAATGACGTCCCTTTCAGTTACGACGTGACTACCTAACCAAATTAGCGATTCCATAATCGCAGAGACCTCCGCTTGGAGGACACTGCAAAAATCAGGAAGACGAAAAGACAAACGTATGTCCAGTTGTTCCGAGTAAATTCCAATACCAACACCTGTGTTGGTCTTTGAACCATCAGTGTAAATAGAGATAGCTCCACTTGCCGGGGGCATATTATTATCCCATTGATCTCTCGACGGGATCAAGGTATTGTAGTTCTTACCAAAAGAATACTTGGGGATAGTGTAATCAGTCTCCAAAGGTAGCGTAAAGTTACCCAGTATCGATGAGTGCCCATAATCTAGTGCTCTCCATAGGCCAGTTTCCCGTAAGCGTAAGGCCGTGTTTGCAGCAAGTCGTTGTCCAAAGAGGTCCAATGGAAGCAGACCCAGTACCATATCTAATCCGGCTGAAGGGGTGGTGCGAAAGGCTCCTGTTATGACAAAAGAAGCCAACCTTTGTACTTTGATAAGCAAATTATAATAGGTGGTTTTGCTAAGTGCTGTCCACCAAACACTAACTCCGTATAGTAAAACTGGCCTGACAATAGTAGTATACAACCAAAATACAACTTTCGGTTGTAATCCCCAGGTTTTTCCGATAGCCTTCCTGCAAGAGTATAGTGCAATGGTGGCCTTGTTCACTCTTTCTTCAATGTTGGGCTTCCATCTTAGATTCTTGTCTAAGATGATACCAAGAAATTTTGCCTTATCAGCAATCACAAGTTGGGAATCCGCTAGCAAAGGGGGGTTAATAATAGGAATCGCTCGCTTTCTTGTAAAGAGGACAACCTCCGTTTTGGCTGGATTGATTCCAACCCCACTGAAACTTGCCCACTCCGCTAAAATAGATAGCGCGTTCTCCAATAACCCACTAAGGGTTTCAGGAAATTTACCTCTAACGGCGATAGCAACATCATCAGCGTAGGCAGTGACTTTGCATCCAATCCTTTCTAGATTCAAAAGCAATTGATTAATCGCTACATTCCAGAGTAAAGGAGATAAAATTCCTCCTTGTGGTGTGCCCAATACGTCAATCTCCGATAAAAACTAAAAAAGTTTTCAAACGTTCGGGACACTCTGTTATCTTCTTCCTACCAACTTCTAAGGTATTTGTGCCAAAGACTGTAACCATTCTACACATTCCTACTAAATTTCATGACAATCGGTTGAGCCGTTCGCGAGTTATTTAGTGAACAGACGGACAGACGGACGGACAAAATCGATTTCATAAGGGATTTTTGAAAAAAAAATTCGATAAAAAAACCCTAAAAATTTAAATATTTTTCCAAAGTCGGCCTATCAAAACTACCAAAATGACCACACGTAATAGAATAAACTACATTGAATCCATTCATCGTCTCCCATATTTGAAACGGTTCCAGCACCCAAAAGCAAGGAAATTAGCAATTGCGCTTGGTTTGGTGATTCGCGGATAATTGTTTTTTGTACTAGATATGCATTGAGTTAGCGGAGGTTTGGCCATTTACTTTTGATTATGATTTTTGAACAGGTGCCGCCACTGCTTGCTTGGGTACTTACCGTTATTTGGAGGTAAACTTTTCAATAAATCGCACATGAAACGGCAGAATCGTCATCTTTTAAGTGCTCGAGCTGTCCTATATTATCCTCAAATTATTGTTGAAGGAAAATAACAGTTGGATGATCCGGGTACCATATGAACATTCCGATCTCAAATGCCAACTCGAATATTCGATTTCCAATTGTTTCCAATTCAAGTATTAGACAGAATGAATTAATGACGTATCACTGACATATTCACGATAAAGATCCGACGAAATCTCGTCGGATGTCAACGATAATTGAATTATGTGAGCTACCTTGCCAAATCGATCGTCTGATTTCACCCGATTTAAACATTTTTTTGGGGTAAGATTAAATGTTAACACAATTGAACCAGAATCATCTCAGGACAGTAAAGCCCAAAATTAATAATTACTAAGAAAAATGTGAGAAATTTCCCTTCTAAATAACGGCATATTCGCGAAAGCCCTGACAGCCACTCACGAAAAAAATATGATTAAACATAAATGAAAAAAGCCTTCTCTTTCCAATGAATGTAATTTTGTGTGAATTAAGGGCGTTTCTTTGTGCTTGTTTCAATTTGAAGTTCTGTCACACAAAAAAAACCCTCGGTAATTTTCATACGTCCTTTGGGAAAACCTGGACACTTCTCCCACGACCATACATTCTACTTTGCATGAAGACTCTTCTACTGTGTATGAATTCCAGTGTGCAATTGTTCTGGCATTGGTATACACAGGGTGGGCGGCTACGTAATGTTTTCGGGATATTTGAGTAGAACTGGCAAACGCACAATAGGTTCGTTTTATTAGATTCAGTACAGAATAGAGCAGCACAACTTCGATACAAATTTGACAGTTCTCCTGTCGAATTTGTATGGAAACTTGTGCTGTTCTGTTGGAGTTTGTGAGACGATGAAAGAGCAGATAGGTGTAATACGAAGATCATCTGTATTCGAATGGCTATTAGATTATAACATATTTCATTATTTTATCACGAATCCTTAATCCTTCGTAAATAGCAGTATAAACACTATCAATTGTGATCATTAGCAGATGGTTGCATGGGAACAATAAAAGTAAATTAGCCAGTTATGGCATATAAATAGATAAATTTAAAAAATGCGCGTCCTATGTGTTGTGCCTATCGCCATTTTTTTTTTAAATTTAAGTTATCCCATATGTAATATAATATTAAGTAATTATTAATTATCAAATAGTACCGAATGACATTATTTTAAATAGTTAATTGAAATGCTAGTGCAAATATACTAAAATATAATTGATAAATTTTCACTTTCATTTATAAGAATGATTGGCCCATGATAATACAAAACTAAAACTAATCCTTTATAATACAGCAATGTGATTATTTTAAAAGGCCGTACACAAGCTGAAAGCCCTTTGGGACCAAAGTATTCCCGTGTGCGGATACCTAAGTCTTTGAACAAAAGTCGCGTCGTACGATTCTCGCTTGCAAGTTTGAGTGATGATCGTGAAATTGAAATGCACAAGCACATATTGAACGATAAGCACTTGTCGGCGAGAGTCGAATGGCGAGGTTTTTGATGAAGCGTTAGTGTGCGTTCGGCCTTAATTAGAATTACTCAATATAATATTCTAGGTTTAACCCGAATGCAGCACTACAGTACAAACAAAATTTTCGAATTAATCAAAATTATACAACATTATCAGCACGAAATGATACAACGATTATGATATGTAGTTTAGTAAAAAAAAAGGAAATCAAATAGAAAGAAGGTTAGGTGAATGACCTTAAAACAGATCTACATACATATGAATTAAATTTGATTTTCATTAGTCTGGTCCATTGATCAATGACCTAAAGATATACAATCGACTTGGATGCATTTTTCCTTAATTTCTTTACTATTTTTATTACGAACAACTTTAAATCATCTAATAATAGGACACAAACGATCTATTTTACTATTGACATGGATAAATTTGGAAGTACTATGTTATTATGTTTGTTTTTAGAATCTAGAAATGGATAAAAGAAAAAGAAAACAAAAATAAGTTACTAAAAGTGTTTCAAACCAATGTAGTATATTATTTATATTGTGCATAATATATTTGTATTTAAAATATACGAATACATATTATAAATTTATCCAATTGTGCATTATATATACAAATTCAAGAAAATTTAAAACCAGCCGCAAGCAAAAGCGATGAGGGATTGTTTCCACAAACCAAACGAAAAATTGAACGCCAATTAAATACAACATTCAGTCCCAATTAAAAAACAACATAAGGATTTTTTTTTCGCTTTACGAACTGCGATTGAAGCAGCAGTAGTAGTCTGGTTGGTGTAGTGGATAGTGCACTCGCCTTTGAAGCACTGGGTCGTAGAATCGAATGATCGCCTTTGAAGCACCGGGTCGTGTGTTCGAGTTCCACTATGAGCTGATTCGGTTTATTATGGTTTTCGAATTCACGACCCATATGGGGGACTATGATCTCATTCATATGGCAAACGATTACCTATCAATGGGATAAATAACTCTGCAGAAGTACACAATCCGACAAGGCTTACATAAAAATTGCAACGAAGCTAATTGGTTAACACATTTAGGGACAAATATCAACTACTGAGCGTTGAGATGGATAGAAGGTAGGAAATTCAACGGGCTATTGACACACTTGGGAGGATTTCTATGCTTTGTTGCTTTCAATATTGCAGTACCAACAAAATCAGCGGCAACTTACTAAAGTAATGATAGTAGCTCTTAGGTACAAGCAATTGCCGTAGCAGCATCTCTTTGACCACTCTCTGATAGTCAGCCATAATACGGCTAAGCGATTCGCCGATTACTAGTCTGTCTTTTGACGAATCTACTCCTGGATAAAAATGCTTCGGATTGAACGGATAAAAAATAACGACGTCCACGCGAACGAACAAAAGAACCTTCTTTCGGATCATGAAATTTATGGTCCCTATGAATGAATTCCTTCAAATACGGAGTCGAAAACACTAACTAACGCTAGCAACGTTGTAATCCCAGGAAACAGATTGGCAAAATGGCGAGTGGCAAACCTTTGAGAACCAAGGAGTTTGAATTTTTTTAACATTGACGATCACCTCAACCTACACAACCAACATGGACTACTTTGAGCCACTTAAATGAACAGGCGAAGTAAGATTCTCTAATCTCAGGTATTAATGGGTTTCCCCCATCGAGGTTCAACAACAACCCCTTAAAATCACTTCTATTAAACGACGACCGATGTCAAGCCACTCCAGGGAGAAATGAAAGCTTTCTATAAAAACGTATCACTTGAGTTCATAACCTGTATAATTTATAATAAAACGAGATAGTGGAACAAGATTGGCAGACCGAACACACTTTGCTAATGCTCAGCATACGACGGACGCAAAGCGTGGTTTTGAGAATTGGTGAACGAGGTCGCGTGAACGCAATCACTAAATGTCTACGATTCAGGCGGCAACAACGCCAGACTGTCGTCCCGCTTTGATGATGCAGCGAAAGTTAAAAGGCTGTAACCTATAGACAAATCAATTATATTTTAAGTCTTAGCCAATATCTACAATTGTGGCTATGATCTCACTCAGATTTTAAACTAGTGATCACATTTATGGGGTTAAATAGTTTGGCAGCAAATGTTGTTTATCTCAATAACTGTACAATAAGGGTCTTAAAAATCATGTAAATGGGATGTCGCGAAGGACAGTTCACACTTTTCAACAAGTTTGGCGATTGAGCATCCAAACAATTTGACACACTTATCTTAAGTGTATACGGAAATTAACAACTTGGAGATCTTGTCCAACTTCCGTCTACACGGCACACAAGCCAAGTTGCAAAGAAAAGTTTTGCTCCTAGTCGGCTGACTTGTAGCTGTGTGTGGAGGTGGCATGCATAACACATCTGTGGCCTAGGTTCAATGTTGGATTTAGCTGCGAAGAAGAAGTAAGAGTTAAGCAAGGGGCAATAAAAAGTCGCCCCGCCAAATGTACCAACTATTCCGCGGATCAGAGAATTTGCAATCAGCGAGCGAAAGAACTGGCGCCAAACTCGACGTTGTGACAAAAGATGATATCTTTTGCTCCACTTATCGAATAAGGAAGTTTGTGAGCTCTGGCTTCATAAAAAAAAACAGGGGGAAACATAAAAAGATCAAGCCGGATATGATGAAATTATCGTCCCCGCTAATATTTATAGCGCTTTGACCGATTCTAGGACTGCAGATAAGATTGTTGATGACGATTGCGTCGTCCTGTGCTCTGACGTGGCTCATTTGAATATTGTGTCTCAGCTGTCTTCAATATTGGACTCTCTGGATCTCGATACGGAAGAAGAACAAAGCGTCACTGTGGTTGAGAAGTTATAATGATGAGGTTCTTACAGACCTTCATTACGAAAAAACAGAGTCAGCTGCCATCTTGTTACTAAGAGAGGCGTTGCTTCATTAAACATTAATATAAAAATACCAGTCAATAGCGGCTTTTCGGGGAATCGACGCGCGGAGGATTGGGCCCGGGATGATCTGGACAGGGAACGAATTTGTAGTCTCTACTGCTGTCCCTGGACAGGGAACGAATTTGTAGTCTCTACTGCTGTCCCTGGACAGGGAATAAATTTGTATTCTGATGGGGTTCATAACGCGGCAATTTTCTATTAAAGACCCACGAGTTCACTCGTCTTACATAAAATTAGTTTTAATTACAATCCTAGAAATCACAATCAAGTTATTCAGCAATTATACGCTTATATGGTCCGCTTTATGAGAACCACTTCTTATTTGGTCGAATACAAACCAAAATCTGCAAACAATAGCGAAACTACCTCAACAATGAAAAAAGATCGTCCCAAGCCGAATAACGTTAAATTAGAACTGTCTTGGGAAATTATTGAAAAAAAAGCGAAAGTTACTATGTGTTTTTAAAGAAAAGCGAGATGGAAATTTTGGAGCAGAATAAATGAGTAAACATTTTTGTACACCTAACATTTGCACAAGTTTTTAAAAACACATTTTTCACCCATAAATTGTACAAAAACAAAACGGTGGATGCTAACATTTTATTATTTATCGATATTTTTATTTGATTTACTTACTATCCATTCGATACACCCGATAAAATACAGCAGCTACATAATAAATCTTTTCAAAAATCAAATTCACTTTAGAGGCAACAATCTGAATTTTGTATATGAAAATCTATTCTTTATTTCTTTTAACTTTTTTTTAATTAATACTTCGGCACTTGTTGTTGTTGATGGCTTGTAGAGATTGCTAATAGTGAAACGACCTTACATAGTCTAGTACTAGTTAGTTTCAAAAATGAATTTCCTGGTTTAACGCGTGGAAACAAAATGTGTTTGTGAAGTGATTTTATTTTGGAATTCCTACATTCGCTCAATCTTTCGATTCAAGTAACATTAACGCAATCGAAAGTGATTATGAGGATGAATGAAGTTGAATAATGTGGGGCCATGGAATTAGTGCGATTGAAACTTTTTTCTTTTTCTTTGTATAGGATACCTGGACGCTGAACTATTCTATAACCAAGTACAACAATAGATTCGTCGATATGATAGTGATAATAAAAGATAGCATTTGGTTCGTTTTAAATAACTTTTAATTCGGTAATAAATACATATAAATGAACTTTCAAAGAACAAAAATGTTTCGGGGTTTCCAAGGCCATCCTCTTAGCAGGAGGACATGCATGAATGCAATATCTTTACTAAATTGGATTCTAGCTTTGAAATAAACCTTGTTATATTGAACGATACAGACATCTGAAATATGTTGAATACCTTGAGAAATGACGTGCTGAATAGAATCTAAAGGTCCATCTAGATTAGTCGCCAAATGGCGACACGAGCAGCCAAATGACTGTTGTCATTCCATCCAAACTTGTCGCCATTTGGCTGTGCGTCCAGTGTTGATATTCAATATGGCAACTCAACCAACCGCTTTGACAGCCGCTTTTCAAATTCAAAGTGACAATTTTGCAACTTTTGTTCGTTCTTTTGTGTGAAATTGAATAATTATTGAATGGCAATTATGACAGACATGAATTTTACATCCCTAAAGATGGGATGGTTTGTTGAAGCCATTGGTGTTTCAACATAATTATTAACTAATATATATATGTACATACATTCTCAAATTAAATGCGCAATTCGCAATAGCCGCCGGAACAATATAACTTCCACTTGTGAAATCTAAAATCTACTAATATGGCGTCTACTTGAATTTATTATTTAAATCACGACCTCCGCTGCCAATCCTCATAAATATTCAAAGAAATAAAAAAAATCAATGAATATTTCAGTTTATAAAAATTCCTTATACGGAAAATTGTACAACCGCGTATGAATCACAAAACATAAAGTCTCGTGATTTCGTGTGTAAGAAAAATAATTGTTGTAAAACTGGAAATGAGTCTACTCATTTACAGTCTCGACAGGAACATTGCTTTACGAGTAATACACTCTACGCGTATTTTAAATAACTATAAGTAAATATGCGTACGAAAAGAATATGTACGTGTACTCTTCTATTGTGTAACTATTGCAGAAGAAACTGTTTTTTTTTTCGTGGGGAAACGGTACGCATTAAGAAATTGTAAAGTAACCCGCTATCAAATATCTTTTTGCCGCGATGAACAATAATTTTTTTATTTTACCTTGATGTTATCCGACAATGTAACAGACATTTCGTGTTAAACGAGTTCTGGAATAGCCTTGAAAGAGTCCTATAGTCAGATACAGATACAAGTATATAAGTACTGGTGCATTCAACCATAAAATGAAGAACAAAAAACGACAATTTAACATTTTGGGTCTTCTGAAGAATTGTTTGAAAAGCAAGCACTGAAGTAATAGTAATAACAAACCAACGAGGGTCACTGCGATCTTGTGTTACATGGAACTACATACGTAGGCCACTACAAAAGTTTTTAGATTAGGCATTTTCTAGTACGTTTTCGTCAAATATTATTTCCATCAGAAAGTTTGACCTTGTTTAGCATTGCCTGCTCAGAACACTTTGATGACAAGTGATACTCGTGTAAGTTACAGTTAGTTAAAAAAAAACATTTCTCCTCCGGCTATACATTCGATGCTGCATGAACACCGTAAAAAAGGGTTGTTCCCGTTGAATTCCGTATAATTTGACAATAGCTTAAAGGCTCGTGTCGATTGGTGCAGAAAAATGATCTATGCCTATCAGCCGGAAACTAAACAGCCGTCGACCGTGTGGATGTACCAAGATGAGCCAAATCCAAAGTTGTTCACGCACGAAGCATTGCGAGGGAAATTGTGTCCTGTTTCTTCGGCCGAATGGGTCCTGCGGTCAATGTTCCGCTTGTCAATTCGGTCAATTCGGTGTGGTACACGACCATTTACTTGCCCGAACGAACAAGAGAAGACGAATAATTTTTCATCATGACAAAGCGAGCTCGCTCTCACACATCAGTTCAAACTAGCGCCTATTTAACCGATCAAAACATTGAATTGACGGGTCAACCGCCTTACGGCCCTGACTTGGCACCAAATGTTTTTTTGTTTCCATTTATAAAAAATAAATTACGTGGTGAACGGTTTTCTTCGCCCGAAGCGACTGTTGAAGCGTTCAGAAGCCATGTTTTGGAGGTGTCTCCATCGGACTGGAAAAAATGCTTCGAAAATTGGTTTGAGCGCATGTAAAAGTGTATAGATGCTCATATGGCGAATATTTTGAAAAACAATAAAACCATTTTAAAGAAATCGTTTTCATTTATTTTCTAGAAACTTTTGTAGTAACCCTCGTATTTTGTCGTATTCTTGACCACTGATATAAGAAATTAAACATTTAGGCGTATTACTCGTATTATAATACCTTTTGCAACAGAACATAACCAATGTTAACCATTTGTGCATTTAATTCTAATGTAATTTAAACAGGCATTAACTGGATTATATATGACAGAAAACTTAAAGCAACGTACCTATTGCATTGGATACTTTGCCACTAGCTATATGTGGTTAGAACGATCATTTGGCCGTGTTCAAAGATATGCTGACTCCATCAGAAAAACGGAGCTGTCTAACTTGAATGTTTTGTAAGGTCTATAACGTTAATTCACTATTCGTGGTCACCTTCTTAGTTTGTTGTCGACTTCACACATTTCATCCCACTTTAGGTGCTCTTATGAAATTGTCTGCGATTTTACAAAATATTAAAACATTTGGCACGTTCATAATATTGTGGTGCATAACAATCGTTCCGATACATTAGCACACTGATTCCACTTCACATTATGTAATGCAAAATGAGCTAAAATCGGCAGTATCGACATCGAACATGCCGATTGCAGTTGTTAATTTGCAAGGTATTAAAAATGGGGAATGCATGTCCAAAAGGAATCCTTCGAATACCAGTCGACCATACCCACTTAAATCGTCATTGACCCTTTTTCCGGAAAATCATGGGATTTGGAATATGTAGATTGCAAAAACAAAAATAACCTCCAGATGATGGGAAGATTGTTGAGCCAGGAGCCAGCCGTGGACGAGAAGGCTCCCTCTCTAACCAGTGCACAGTCACTTTTTCGAACAGACAGACAGACTCACTTCTGTTTCGTCGAATGACAGAGGCAGTCATGATGACGCCACTGTTACTTACTGTACTGACTCGGACGCATATAGATAGGGTATGCAATTCTGACATCATGATGGGTTTCTCTCTTCCAAAGATCCGAGCTTCCTGCGATTTTCCTTTGCGCAAAATCGTAAAAATATAATGGTTGTCTAGCGCGTTCACCTCTGGAGCACAGGGTCGTTGTTGTTGTAGCGATTCAAGAGATTTTTTTTTCTCTTGAATCGAAGGGGGTCTTGGCAGCTCTTGGCCGTTTTTAGCAACGGGTAGCTCCGGGACGATTTACATCGAAGAACCGGCTGCCGTAGGAGCATTTTTACGGACAACACAAACATCCATGGGTCACAGTGGGATTTGAACCCACGCACCGGCAACTCAGAGATAGACATCTCTGCCACTGAGCTACCGAATGCCCCAGGATTGTTGGGACTTGCTTGCAGCCTGGTTGACTTTGGAAACCCCCTCTCGAGAGAGGGGAAGCAATGAAGGCCATTGTTCAAGCGACCAAGGAACATAACCCCAGGGAACCGCAAATTTGTGTGTAAGGACGTTAAAATGCGAGATACGAAACTTCTTGACTTTTTAATGACTAAAAATGTGTTCGTCCTCAATAAAGGGTGTAAATCCATCTTTATCATCGTGGCACGGGAAGAGGTCCTTAACCAGGGCTGTCCAACCCACGGCTTACTATAGGGTGTCAATCCGGTATAATATTGGGACACGACTTGTATTACAGTTTGCACCAGACAATGACGTTTTTGTTTAAAGAATACAACATTTTCATTACAATTTATCAAGTAATATCCCATGATCAACCGTGTCGAAGTCTTTAGAGAAATGTATATATGTATATATTACATGAAATGCTTGCAAACGATCTTCCTATAATTTCCCAAAGGACTCATAAATGAATTAGCTAGGAACAATTAGATAGGAGTGAGCGGGACTTATCATTATCATATGCTATCACCTTTTTAGTTAAAATCTAATATAGGACTGTTTCCATTCAGATGGGAATGTCTCTTCTTGCAAATTTTTATTGAAAATTATGGCAAGGGGAATATAAATCGTCCCATTATTCTTCTTAAGAAAATCATTAGAAATTCCATTTGGTCCTGAAGATGAGCTACGTTGAAAAGAAGGGATGAGGGACATAATATTTTGTGACACAGAATTTACTAGCCTGGAAATGGATTACCGCAAAATTCTAGAAAAGAAAGAAGCAAATAGCATTGCAATTTCATCTGGAGAGCTGGCTATGGACAAAAGCATATTCTTTACATACTACCAAAACAATTGGTTCTCATTATTTCAAATACTATTTCTAATAAAGGGTGGTCCAATGTGAATGCACGAAGTTAATTTTAATAAAACAAAAAGTTTTTAGAGAATTATCTAGCCATTGTTTCGTTGGCTGTGTGGCAAGTGGCCCCATCCTGTTGGAACCACATATCGTCCAGGTCCATATCCTCGATTTCTGGCCACAAGAAGTCCGTTATGTGAACGCATTTGGTCGATTATGTTGACCAAAAAAAAATCACGAAGTGCACGAAAAGCATTTTGTTTTGAACGTCCATTTTCTTAAAAGGCTTCAATGACCTTAATGCGCTGCTCAGTTGTGTAATTCTTCATGGTTGAATTTGCCAAACACTGAAGCAAAGTTGGGCAAGAAACTTACCGTTAAGGTGTGACACTCAATTAACATCGTGCATTCTAGGTGGACCACCCGTTAGATGTAAATAGATGCAGCTCTAGCAGTATGGATGAGCCGTTTAGTTTCAGTACGTTATAGACGGAAAAGGATGAGAACAAAGTGACTCCTAAAACATTTTTTTTATTATTATCATTATTACGAGCAGTGCGTACTCGATAATCCGGACTAATGAAAACCGGGGTCGATCCGGACTACAGAGGAATTCGGACTAGTGGAAGCCTTAAATTTGCTCTAAATTTCGAGGAAATGAACGATTTTAATCACATTGTTCGAAGAATCTGTGTTCTATTTTCGAAGAATTTCTCTCTGTTATTCTAGATTTTGTTGTTTCCAAGAACAAAGAAAAATTTTGTTTTTATTTCGAACGATAATATTATTGTTATTATGAGAAAAAAGTCAGATTCGGATTAGAGAAGCTCTTGAAATTCGGACTACAGAGTGTACAATGCAATCTTTGAGGTGATCCGGATTACTGGAAATTCGAGGTTTGGAGGCTTCGGATTATCGAGTACGCACTGTATATACTTTATTGCAATATATATAGTTCTTCCAATTGATGATCATTTTATTTTAGGAGTAAACCAAATCGGACCACTGCGATGTGTTGGAGTGTAGAGAGGAACAAACTCACCAGTGTTGCCAGGTTGGCTGCGTGATTTACCCCTAAATTCAACTCGATTTCCCCATAAAATGATGGGTTTCCCCCTAAATTGAAAAAAGGACAGAAAAACACCAAAAAGGATTCATGCTGAGCGCAAATTTTTTTTTTTTGATTTTCGTTCTGTCAAAATGAAAGAAAATGTATGAATTTAACAGAACAAAGAATCCAAAAAATGGATTCAGACGCTTCATGTGTGGGTCTAATGGTACCGCGAAAACATATATCAGTCTACAGGCGAAGCGACGACAGCTACTAGCTGTCGCTCTAAGCGGGGCTAATCGAAGTGGGAATTTTCCATCCGTAGCCAACTATAATCAAAGAAAAATGAAAAAAGGCAAATTGAAGATAGCTCATCCTCTTATTGCTCCTAAAATACATAGATCGAGAGAAAAAGGAGTCACTCGAATTTCTAAACGAACACACTATTACAAATTTTCTATTTACATATTTATTAGCAATCTAAAAAACGCGTACCAGTTTCATAAGAGAAGATGTTGAACTCCCCAATATGTAAATATGTCCACAATATCTCCCACCGATCGAGGATATTCTGGAGGTACAGGACAAGTAAACAATTCTATTTGTTGGTCCAACCAGCAAATTTTAAAAGTTAAAGCGACTGTCGCTGACACAAATTTTGATGGAATTTGCTGATTCGTGTTAGGAAAGTAAGCCCCAAATTCTTCCTAAGGTTCTTTAGGTTCCCCCTAAAATTTCCCCTAAAAATTTTATCACCCTAAAATTCCCCCTAAGAGGTTGAAAAACCCCTAAATTTAGGGGATTTTCCCCTAAACTGGTAACACTGAAACTCACTGATAATGCACTGCAAAAGGCCGTAAGATGTAGTCACAGCAAGATCACAGTATAGCCCCTCCCCTGCAAGGCGCTCGGCCCGTCAGTTCTGACTAATATAATGGATAATAGCACTGTAATTGGCTTTGTGAAAATTGTAATGAAGATTCTTAACATGGGACTGAGTTTTTCGGAGAGATAGAGTACCATTAAGTTCAAAGAGCGGATGGTAAGCAACCGCGAAGGAATCGAAGAAGAGAGGCCGATCCTAGAATTCAGGAGCTTAACTTCGAAATTAAACCACAACTAAACACCTCCAAAAAAGAAAAATGGTACGAGTATCTCGAAAACTGCGATCTCCCAAAAGGTGTCAGCGAACCGCGCCCTGTCACATCCCACCAAAGACAAGGGTAGAGTAGCCATTGAAATTGGTAAAAAAAAACCAACAGCGAATCCTTAACTCTACGCGAGCTTGTTCAATAAACAATTAATTGAACACCCCAAGAACAAAATGCTCAATTTAAAAATCAAAAGAAATTTTCGTAAACGAGCGTTTGACACCATTCCCATCTATACAGCGGGCTCAGCAGCTATCAAGAATGTTCATTTCAATGGCCATGCTGAAACACTAGATATTCTGGCCAGCCAATATCTTGCGATGGCTTTCAACTTGTTGATACCTACGCTTGTCATCCATGAATTCTGGAAAAAGGGGGCGAATCATCCCCCACCCCCATAAAACCCGGTAATGTAGCAAAACTCGCTGAATCCTATCGTCCAATCTAAATTGTATTACCCGTTGCAAAGACTAAATGACAACATTGAAAAACTGGTGGAGTTTTTCAATATCCGCAATCTAGTCATTTCGCCGTTTAAATGTACTGCAACACTTCTCACCACCTGGGCGCAAGCATTTTCGGAAAATCTTTCGATCCGTACTGGTAGAGCATTCGGAGGCTCAGTGATAGAAATAACACTCTATCTTTGAGTAGCCGGAACGTGGGTTCGAATCCTACAGTGTCCATGGATGTTTGTGTTGCCTATAAAAAACAATGCTCCGACGAGACCGAAACTTAAAGAGTACATCCACATCAGTGGACAGCGGCTCACGCCTTTCTGCTCCGCTACAACAATAGCAACAAGAAGTGGGGATTCCCGATTTAATTGGTCAGTTGATGCTAGGGCGATTGAAGTCACCGCAGATGATTATGTGTGAATCAGAGTGGAGTATATTTATTATATCTGATAAGTAGGTAGGCAGATTCTCAAAGACAATTAAAGCGGGCAAGGATCGTAAATACTTACAAGAAATAAGCGGTCGAGTACTACTAGAAGAGTGGACGAGATGGAAACTAGAGTTCGTTCATAACGAGATTGCGCCGCATTGCATTGCTTTATTACGATCGCAGCGAAAAATGTCATTGCCTTCAATAAGTCTAGTATTACTGAGCAGAGGATGATTTAAATCTTCCAACTTTGATTTTTGATAATAATAGAAGGAAAAGTTAACAGAAGTATTAGTAGGGTGATCTTTCGATACGACGACGCTGAAAATTTCGCCTTACAAAGTCCACCCGAGACGCCCAGAAGGATTTTTCGCGGCTGTCAAACTATTTCGCGAATATATTTTGCTATTCGATTGCTGGATAATAATTCTGAGTACATACAACATAGTACAGTATGTATTTAAACTAAATGTCGATATCTTATATAATTCTACAAAAATTTGTATAATTTGTTAACGCATCTAACCATTGATTAGCAAACTGTGAAGGTTATTACGCACGCGTATCTTTATTCGCTTGTTATGTGCATGTATGTACTGGCTACCGTCAATAGATATTCCATACCATTCACTACTTAAATTCTCACAACATACAGCAGCTTATGGTCAGGTATGCTGTTCATACATACTTGAATTTGTTCATTTTCTGCCGCTTTTCTTTTCGCGTATTTTCCATCATAGCTGAAGCTATAGTGCTAAGCTAAGCCGACAATCACTGGCCATTCGTATTCATTATATTGTTATTTCGAACCCATTCACTTTTTTTTTCTGCTGCTGCGATTACTCTCCCCACATTCTTTGACGAAATACATACTAACAACGAATGAGGAGATTATCTGTGCGGTGTTGTTGATCATCACGATGATAATAATGTTGGTGGAAGCACGGATGTGATTCATTCAAATTTGCTATGAAATAAAGACTTGGCCTCTGCAAAAATGCTGCTTTTTGTCTCGTTTCGTCCACCAGACATTAGATGAAAATATTTATGTACACTTGGCGTCCGTAAACCACAAAAGTTTACTGGTGTGTATATCGACAGTCAAGGTGAATATAATACGCACGTTAATTATAGATTTCAAGTTTACCATGCTGACTGTCGGCGTGACTAACTTTTTTTTCCTTCTTTGATTTACTTATAAAGCTTAAAAGCAGACGGCAATGTTAAGTCAGTTTTGAGAATGATGGTGGATTCGTGTTTCGTGAAATCTTTGTTTTCGAATCGAGATTGCTTTGTCTGTAACGACAGCTCATCTTCTATATGGAGTCAGCAGAGTCAAGGAAAAGATTGTTGGTTGTTGTGGTTGGATGATATCATCGGAAAGTCGGTAGGGTTTTGTAAAATGTTGAAGTATTTAGGTAGTTTACACGACAACAAGATTCGGTACAAAATAGATAATTCGCGCCTTACATCGATATGCAAAGGATTACCAATCAACTAGCATCAGGCGCATTTCGCTCATGAAAGGGGCGTGCAGCGCCAGTTTTACCTTGTCTTTGGTATCCTTAGGTATCCCGATGCGAAACCTATCAGCCCTCTCGATATCTCTTTTATCAGTACATACCTACCTATGCCAAATACAAAGTCTGCGTTAGAGTCGACATATACTGTACAATAAAGCATCTTTTTTATGTTCCACTACCGAAATCGCTAAAGAAAATGAGCTGTATTGTACAATCGATTGGACTGTGTATGTCGACTCTTAAAGGATATTTAACGCATTTAGCCATGCAGATTGTAGTAGCGATTGAAAAGATTTTAATTTTATTTTGAATCGACAACGGGTAGCTCCGGAAAGATTTATATCGCGAAAACAGCTGTCGTAGGAGCGTTTTTATAAAGACATAGTTAAAATCTAGTAAGATTGGAACCCACACTCCAGCCATTCAGAAATGGAGGGCCATCTTTTCTCTATCCACTGAGCCTAGCTACCGAATGTAGGTCGTTTCCGAGAATAGACCAGCCTGTGGTAGGGGCAGCACTTAAATTATTACGAAGTGTGTTAAATCAATATTTTAAATGCATATGCATACAATATTGTCTAATGCAGTTAGTTATAATACGCGAGATGCAATCAAAATACAAAAGTAATTTTTGTTTCAAGAAGCCTTTATTTGATTTATCCTAATCAAAATTCATGTGTATATTCGCCATAACGTACATTCATATACAAAATATTCATTCGAAGAAGACACGTGTTGCCTGATTAGAATGTTTATCAGAATAATTCAAATGTTACTATATTGAATATTAACACACATGTTATGCTCACATATGATAACGCTGTTTGTACATTATGTATTATCACAGAGCTTCAATAGATTGTGCCGCGACGCGTATCGCTACAAGTCGCAAGAATGACAAATGTTCCTTATGTATAAACCCACAACCTCAGTAAAAAAAAAGTGCATCGACTGTAAATTTCGTTTCACAAGCGACTCAACTATGATAAAACATCAGGGTGAAAAAACGCCTTTTTTACTTTATTTTTCGAATTAGTGTAATATGATACCATATATACGTTAAATGAGTGTACATGAGTAAAGTACGTACATATATGAATAAACATGTGGACAATGAAGCGTCGAATGGTTCACTAAACTCTTCTTCATGTAGAACACACACATCACATTCAACTGGCTTTGCATGTATTTTACCAACGTATGGGAAACACATCCACTGAGTGGTTTAAGATTAAATAAATGGTTTTAGCATTTTGTCGGCTAAGCCTGACTTGTTTGAGTAATATAAAGATAACGTTTGTGAGTTTATCTAAATATTCCAGATTATCCGGGTAAACCGCTATCAAGACGTGCCGCGTTGGGCAAGAGTGAAGTAAAATCTGTTGAAAACGCAGGTTTATATTAATTATAAGAGCTAATATACCCCTCAACTGCGTTTTAGATCAAAAATTAAATTACTTAAGAGCCTCTTCATTAGGCATGTTTTTTGATGTTACATTTCATGCGAATATCAGATACATAGTAATATAATAACCAATTACATATAGTAAGATAAGGTGAAAATTTCCCGACCAGAGAAAGAGATGGCCTCCCATTTCTTTTTGTGGTTAGGTGCATGTGTCACTTGTTCGTTTAGCAAAGTTTCATCTTTTTTCCAACAATCTATCCTGAAGCCTAATGGGTGGTTTCAGATTGTGAGACGAAACCGGAAGGGTAAACTTGCACGACAAGAACCATCGTATGATCATTTCACACTATCCGATCAAAACACGGACGGACTAACAATAATCACACAGGTATGTATAAATGTTGCCATGTACGCTCAAAAGTTAGTGTACAATGAAGTGACGAGTCGACAAGATTAAAATGCCAGTAAAACAGGCGCTAATTGTCGTCGCAGAACGCTTGAACTATCGGTAGATGCAATCGTCTTATCGGTCGTACAATTCTTACGAATCGATCGTACGATACAAAATCGTGTCACGATTTTTTTCTTTCGTAAGACGCGTTCTTACAATCTGAAATGCATAATGCTTGTCTGCTGGCCACTACAAAAGCTCTCACCGTCCGTTTATTAGTTATTCGGGTTAACCGTGTGTGTGAGCGGCACACCTTGTACTTTTATTTTTTCAAACGGTAATTTTTAGCAAAAGTCCTGTCTTAACGTTCCACACATCTCGCAGATTATCAATTTAACAAGAACCAACTCGAATTTGTCTACACTTCAAGTAGCGATAGTGATTGATGTACCACAGGGACCACAGTAAAGGTGAGAACACACCGCCTTGGGGCAACCCTTGGTCATTACCAGCCAAGCCGCTAATGTGTAAGTCAACTAAAATCTTATTGAGAAGAAGTTAGACGATTGGGCCTGTATGGCATTGGAAATTTCTCAGCTTTATTTTCTTCATTGGAGATAAAGATTACTTTAGTTTATCTCCAGGCAAATGAGATAAAACAAAAATAATAGCTAGCTCTTAACTCTTAACAAAGCGGTCTTAACGGATCAAAGGATTGGATAGCTCATTTTACATTTACTTGTTAAAGATAACTATGGAGAGACTCACTAATAGCCTAGCAGGCTAACATGTATAACCTATAAATTGGAAAGTCTCCTCGAAGCCCAATGTAAACCAACTGTCTGGGTATTTAAGTAACCCAAATTTATATTCCATATCCAATTTCCTAAAAACCCTCATCCAAATTTTCATATTTGCAGACCTAACAGGGACTCTCTCTCTCTCTGTACCGTAACCCCTTGTGGGGAATGGTGCGTTCACTCAGCCGTTTACAGGCTATTTCGAGTCAACGTTACATTGCATATAATTTCGGAGTGTAATAAAGTTATTTCCTATCCGCACATGTACGGAAATTTTGGACCACGCCGACATTCGATCTCCGGATTACTAGAACCGTAGAGTGCGACACAACCAAGTGAGCCACAGAGCGTGATAACAGGGACTACACAAACGCAAATAGAAATTTCGCAAATTTACTGTTATTTACTTATTCTGAGCAAATGTCAACAGTTTTAGTATTTAAGTATATAAGCTCACACTAAACATTCTTTGTGCAAAATTTCATATCATAACGGTTTAGAAAACGGAGGTAAAACGTAAGCTTCATTTCAAACGCCGATAATTCCGTTACCGTTACTAAAAACTGGAAAAAAGTAGTTGATAGTCCTTTGATTTCAGTACCCATACGATCGGTTGAACCGTTCGCGAGTTATTTAGTAAACAGACGGCCGGCGGAAAAAATCGACTTCATAAGGTTTTTTTTGAAAAAAAATCTGAAAAACCCCAAAAAAATGAATGAATTTGATACCTCCTTCGATATGGTACATACCTCAGTTGCTTATCGCCACTTGGGAAAACATTAAGCCTTTTATTCCCCTTTTTAAGTTCTTCTTCATTTTTCTGTCAAAAACATGCAGATTCGCGATTCTAGCATGCATTCGAAATTTCTGATCTTTGATTTCACCTCCGAGGATCTAGTAAACTTAACAAAAATTGGAATAGCATATATCACTTATTTTCATCGTAATAATTTGATACTACAAATAAAGCAAAAATTTCGGGATGGACAGTCATCCTGTTGTGCGTTTCCTGATTATGCAAAGCGCAGTAAAGGAAGCCCTGAAGAATAATATAATAGAAATCAATTGATCCTACGAAGGATTTCATAACCAATACCTAGTCTCAAAGATCTATGAAAGGAGATGAAACTTTGAAAAAAAAAAATTAATGACTGCCACCCTATTTAAAGCTCTCCTATTAAAATTAATTTGAGAGAGAGTTAAAACACTTTACACTTAATCTGGTCGATTATGTAATTTGTGGCGTGAGTAATTTAAAAGTTCATGAATTTGATAGATCAGCTCAAATTAAGTAATTGGCGGCAAAATACTTAATTTGGCTGTAAGTGTGGAGCACTTCCTCAGGAGCCCCATAAACTGCACATCATTTGGTTAAATAGGATCACACAATTGAATAATTTCAAAATACATACATACACATATGTACATTGCCTGGAGATTTTCTGAACGGGGTGATTTTGATTAGAACAATTAATTCTTAAGCTGTATCTACATTGACTCCGGAATCGAAGCGCGTTAAAAACTGGCATCCCGAGCAGCCATTTGGCATCTACTTAGCATCTACACTAGCTACCAAATGGAACCTGAAAACGAAATAGCCAAACTTTCATTTTCAAGATTTTTTTAAATTTAAGTTTTTAAAATACTCTGCGCGTTCAAATTATTACTCGGCAATTCAAGAAGTCCAGGCAGACTGATCGCCAAATGGTTGCACGTGCAACCAACTGGCTGTTGTCATTGCATCCAAACTGATCGCCATTTGGGTGTGCGTCCAGTTTTGATATTCAATATGGCAACTCAATCAACCACTTGTCAAATTCAAAGTGAGAATTTTGCAAATTTTGTTCTTTCTTTTGTGTGAAATTGAATAATTCTTGAATGACCGTGTAAAATTTAAACGCACAGAGTCCGATTTCGACAATTAAATTTAAAAAAATCACCAAAATGACATTTGGGTTGTCATTTTCTGTCTCCATTTGGTTGCTAGTGTAGATGCTAAGTAGCAACCAAATGGCTGTTCGTGATGCCAGTTTTTGGACGCGCAACCATTTGGTGATCAGTCTGGACGGACCTTTAGAAGCTAAAAAAAAAGACAATGACATATGGGAAATTCAGTAAAATTGTTCGCAAAGCTATCTAGGGGATTATTTTGGCAGATGACCCATGCCATAGCCGGGATCAATTTCCAGATTGTCATTTTGTATGGGATTTCAAGTAAATATGGAAATGATCCAGTAAGTCCAAAGGCACTATTATCAACGAAAACCTAGTTCCTATGCATCATACATCAGATGCATAAGGCAGGATATGCCATACGAATCAGTTTAAGTTTTAAATAGCACACGGTGTTATATCTGGGGATATTGGGCAGAGTAATGGAACTTCAATTGCAGAGTACTAGGTCCAAAACTTTTGAAGCGGAGATGCGACATTGTGCTCTGCTCGAGAGCGATTACACCATATTCCACTTTCCATCAGAGCTTAGTTCAATCGGTTAAAACCTGAAGGTACGTCCGATACAAAGCATAATTTTTTTAATCTATTTATGATGGAAGAATCAAGTTAGGGTTGGGTGGCGTGGGTACTGGAACTACTGTTAGTTTTAATGCGAATGAAATGAATTTTGTTGGATATATGTTAATCTGCCTTGACGCACAGAATTAAAGCCATTCGTTTCCTGCATGGACAAAGATGCGCAGTTGAGCCAAAACTGAAAAAGAAAACCATCTACAGTGGACCCTCGGTAAACGAACCCCTAGGATAGCGAGCATTTCGTATAACGAACTTAATTTGGTATTAGAAAACATTTCTAAAACTTACTCAATGTCCAAAAAGAAAAGAGATACATACCCAGGATACGTATTTTCATCAAATTATTATTATCGATAGTATCTGACCAAATTAAAACCAGCTCCTCGGCCAAAAAAAAAAAAAATCAAATACCCACCCACTGTGCCAACAAATTTGACACCAAATCTGAAACTTGAGACTTCCATAATTTCACGAGCAATCTTATGCGTTCGAGGTGAATGAACGACACTTGTCCGTACTGCCTCGATTATCTCCTCCTGCACTACCGATTAAACCCCGCGTATCAACTTTGTGCACGGCCCACAACTCGCCTTGCTTAGTGCATCATGACATCATGGACACTCGTTTTGCTTCGCGGAATGATTAGTCCGTTGTTACCGTCCAGACGGAAATTCCTCTAGATGCCAACACTGTCGGCACAGTTCACCAAGGCCTGATCGGGACCTTGTTGTGTCCATTGGCACGGCACGTCTTTCGTTGTGCAACGTTCGAAAAGTACAATGCCGTCCCATGCTCTTTGTTAATTATTTCGCCTCGAGGAAGCCGTATTGTTTGGCGGGCGCACCAAGGCGACACAAGGGGAGCGCAGCATATGGAAAGAACAGGAGGAGCAAAATAAAAAGTGATTGACGGGAAAAAGGACAATGCACTGTCTTGGAATTTTTTGCATGTTTCGAGAACCAAGTAGGCCGGCTACTTCATTTTGGAGGAACAATGATTTCTTGCCAGTCTTATGGTTAGGGAGGCTGAAATGGAACGGGCAGGTAACAATAAATCACGACTGTCGCCTACAGTACAGTGTTGCACACGTGAATCCGTGCAAATGCGGCTCTGTCGCTCGAAATCGAATCGCATTCAGAGTTGACTCCATCGCTTGGCTTCGGCGGCCACTTCACTTTTCGTTCTCATGACTGGCATGCGAATGTAAACAAAGCAATCAGCGGCCATCACATTTCATTGGGGCCCCGTGGGGGAAAACACACAACTCCAGCAAAAGGGGACGGACGGCAGCAGAGCGAAGCTGATAGACTGTGGCGAATGAGTTGCAAAACAAAAACAAATGGATGACTGATCGGGCATGCGGAGCAGGGGTAGTTACTGTTTGGGGCTACTTGGGAACGCCATTATAAAAACAAAAAAAAAAACGTGAAAGCCACAAAGAAACCAGACAATGAATATTTGCGAGAGATTACAGAAAAAGAGGACTTCTTACGGAATTTTAAAGTGTTTTCCGTCTGCTATAATCACTGCGATGACTCGCATACCCCCTGCCGTGGATGACTACTAAAGGCTCGCGCTATGCATAACTACACGAAACTTTCCCTTTCGTTACTTCACCGCGAGAGCAACGCGAACAACTTATGATTTCGCTCGGATTAGAGAATCTATGGCGGAATAATCGCAACCGCACAGACGACGATTTCATGCAAACAAAAACTCACCAGGGTGGCACGTACAGTGGCAACAAAACGGCTCCATGCGCTATACAAAAACTTTGCTTCGAGACCAGCTTCTCGGAAATGCGTACTACGCAGCAGAAAAAAAAAATGGAAAAAAGGCACTTCCTGAAGTCGGGGAGGTCTACTCTCTGATGGTTACTTTCAAATTGCACAGGGTCACTATCAAGGGAAAACACCAACAATTACGGGTCTGCTCGTCACTGCGGTAATTCCGTAACACCCGAGCGCAAATTGTCCAATATTGATCGGAATACTAGGGAAGAAGAAAAACGATGCCTGGCGCGGGCTCCATTTTACACACAAGGGCTCCACCAAAATTTCATTTTGTCATACGCACACCCACAAAACAACAATCAATCAAACATGCACACAATCACACTTGGCCACTCACACACCATATACGTATACGCCTGAATTGTCAGGGTGTTGCGAGTTCGCTTTGCGTTTTGTCACAATAGGGAAATTTTCTACGAAGCAAATATAATCCAGATGCGAAAAAACACTTTTCCTGGCCACTAGCACAAATTCTTCATGAAAAACGTGTAGAATACCAACGCGCAGTTATTTGGAAAACACTTTTGCACAATTTAACTACTTTGCGAATAGGAAAAATGAAGCCAAATACGCAATTACCTGAAGAACTATCTTTATGCGACGGCGACCGACGAACATCTCAGATCAGATCGGATTCGAATGGATCGAGACGCGAAAGTGATGCAGGCGCACAAGAAAAATGAGAGCTGCAGCAATACGGTTGTCTCGTTCCTACAGCTTTGATGAAGCCAGGGAATTTTGTTTTCAAAACATATGGTGTTCGAATGTGTGTGTGTCGCGAGCGATTAGAGCACGGTGCTTCTCTCTCCCTCTCTTCAAAATGAAGTTTAAAGTTCCAAGTGAAGTTGGGTGTGAGTACAGCTTTCAAATGAAAATTCGCGGTGGAAATTCAAATATGGTAAGTATTTCCGTTTCAATATTTGGTAAAAACATTTGGTTTTAAGGTCCCTTAAAGGTCCATCTAGACGTGTCGCCAAATGGCGATACGTGCAGCCAAATGGCTGTTGTCATTCCATCCAAACGTGTCGCCATTTGGCTATGCGTCCAGTTTTGATATTCAATATGGCAACTCAACCAACCACTTTGACAACCGCTTGTCAATTTCAAAGTGACAATTTTGCAACTTTTCTTCGTTCTTTTGTGTGAAATTGAATAATTCTTGAATGGCCGTGTAATAATTCAAACGCGCAGAGTCCGATTTTGATAATTAAATTTAAAAAAATCACCAAAATGAAATTTTGGTTATGTCATTTTTTGGCTGCTCGTGTGGATGGTAAGTAGCAGCCAAATGGCTGTACGCGATGCCAGTTTTTGGACGCGCAGCCATTTGGCGACACGTCTAGAGGGACCTTTAGATTAGCAGCCAAATGGCGACACGTGCAGCCAAATGGCTGCTGTCATTCCGTCCAAACATGTCGCCATTTGGCTGTGCGTCCAGTTTTGATATTCAATATGGCAACTCAACGAACCGCTTGTCAAATTCAAAGTGACAATTTTCCAACTTTTGATTGTTCTTTTGTGTGAAAATGAAAATTCTTGAATGGCCGTGTAATAATACAAACGCGCAGAGTCCGATTTTGATAATTGAATTTAAAAAAATCACCAAAATGAAATTTTGGTTATGTCATTTTCTGTCTACATTTGGCTGCTAGTGTGGATGCTAAGGAGCAGCCAAATGGCTGCACGCGATGCCAGTTTCTGGACGCGCAGCCATTTGGCTGCTAATCTGCTCTATAGAGACTCGCGAAGATTTAGCAAAATCTTGGGATTTTACAAAATCAAGTCTAAAATCTTCAAGATTTTCCTTACATTTTCATAGATTTTGTACCGCGACTATAAAGTTCCATCCAGACTGATCGCCAAATGGTTGCACGTGGTAGCACGTGCAACCATTTGGCAAACTGTTGTCATTGGATCCAAACTGACCGCCACTCCCAAGAAACAATTTCATTCCTATAATACTTCATAGAATATTTTTTTCTAACGATAATAGGGGCACTTTACAGGGTATAAACACTGAATAACAGTCCAATAATGGCATTTGGCGCCGTTTTTTGATCCAATTGCACCTTATTGTAGCACTGAACTACGCTTTGAAAAAGACATACATCATGTGTTATGTCATTATTTTCTGTCATTTTCTCGCGTTTGCAAAAAAAAAAAAGAAATGAAAATAATTCCCGCAGCTAGCGTCGAACCAGCGATTGTCGTACGCCAGTCCGACGCCTTTACCACTCGGCCAACCTCACTTATAGTCAGCATTGCTCGTAAACACTACAAGTGGTTCGTTGCTTCTATCGAAATGCTCAACACTTCTTTATCGACTCTTTTGCAATGCACCTTCTTCTTTATATGTCAATCAGTAGAAGATTAAATTCACACATTTATCAATAAAATGCAGCCAGTTTCTACGTTGAGATTATCTTAATTGATTCATAAGATATCAATTTGTGAGGAAATGTTGGTTTCATGCAATACTTCAATGAATTCAATTCATGAAACCTGGTATTCCAGAGCACTTCTTGAGTGTCAATTCTTTAAAAAATCATAAAGACCATCCTTCTATAAAACTACGCCGAACAATTTATTGGATGATCACACGAATGTCACACTATAAAAATGAAACCGACTGTGCTATAGAAGATTATATGCATGTGTGTGTGTCGATTTCGAGTCAGACTATTGCATGTGTGCTTATGTCATTCAATAAAGACTACAAAGAAGTATTTAATGGAGCATCTGTTTAGGTTAACGTTTAGAGAAATGTTATCGAAGTCTTATTGGATGTAGTGGTAAATTGATTATATAAGGACTTTATAACCTTTCCGAAAAGTGTTTTAAGGAGTTTTTATCGGATCAAAATACTTCTATAAGCGATGTCACACGATAAACTGATTTAGTGTTACTATATGATTGCTACAGGATGAAGTGCTTCTAAGCATACGAATTGTTACTTGGGTTTGGTGGTCCGTCCATTTTTAATATTCAATATGGCTCAATCATATGCCAGCTGACACTTTGACAACCGCTTGCCGAATTTAAAGTGACAATTTTGCTGCAATGTTGCAACTTTTGTCCCTCTTTTGTTTTGTGAATGTGAATAATTTATTAAATGGCAAAGTAATATGATTCAAACGCGCAGAGTACGATTTTGATAATTAAATTTAAAAAAATCTCCGAAATGAAAGTCTGATTATATGTAATTTTCAGCATCCATTTGGTAGCTAGTGTACATCCTAAGTAGTTGCCAAATAGCGGTCTGCGACGCCTCCGTTTAGAAGCCAGTTTAAGAGCTTTACACATATAGCTGCAAAATCTACGTAGATTATAGCGACGTTTTTTTCGCATCGCGGGTAAATCTGACTCGAAAAAAACGATCGCGGGTAACATCCCGGTTAAGACCAAACAGCTGACATTTGACAGTTTTTGCGCATCTTTGACTCACCTGCGTCGGCTTATTTTTTAGATGTGGTGGATTTTATCACAAAAGATGATTATTTCTTTGTAAAATCTTTTCTTGTGATGAGAAAAACTCTCACATTTGGTTAGAAAAAACAAATTCACTCAAATTTCCCCTATGCGTCCGCCATCTACATTTGAGCTCTATCCCGTGTAGGGTAGTTGCACGCGTGAACTCTACCAGGGTAAGTGTCATTTTTTTATATGAAGTTCTACCCAAACCTGCACGGGATAAACACAATAAAACGTACCTAATGTAATCTTGAATGTAACGTGGTTTGGTGAGAAGATGACGACCGTCTTTATTGGATGGAATTAATACAATACGGAATGACAATTGTGTTGACATTAAATTAGTGTTACCATGACATATCCCATTTTTTTTTTAGATATTTGTATAAATTGATTATATATAAAAACTTCAATGAATTCATTAGTTCTAATTCAGAATTAATTGTAACCATGAACCTTTTTTTGTATGAATATTATAATGTAACAGAAGTTAATTTTATTAGCGACGTTTTTTTCGTATCGCGTGTAAGTCTGACTCGAAAAAAACGATCGCGGGTAACATCCCGGTTAAGACCAACAGCTGACATTTGACAGTTTTTGTGCATCTTTGACTCGCTTTCGTCGGCTTATTTTTTAGATGTGGTGGATTTTATCACAAAAGATGATTATTTCTTTGCAAAATCTTTTCTCGTGATTAGAAAAACTCTCACATTTGGTTTGAAAAAACAAATTCCCTCATATTTCCCCTATGCGTCCGCCATCTACATTTGAGCTCTATCCCGTGTAGGGTAGTTGCACGGGTTAACTTTACCTGGGTAAGTGTCATTTTTTTTATATGAAGTTCTACCCAAACCTGCACGGGATAAACACAATAAAACGTCCCTATTATTATTTCAAATAAAAATTCAGAAAGAATTGAGTTTTTTTTTTTTTACTTTAAGTAGGAAATGATATGATTTTTGTATGTAAAATGAGATTCAAATATTTGCTATATTTATGTATGTTGACTTTGATATCTGTTTGGAGGCTTAACTACTCTTCCGTATCTTGTCGTAATAGGTTGTGATGACGTTACATTGTTGCTTGGTGTTACGGGCTGATTTGTAGTCGGCAGGACAGTTTGATTCAGATTCGACGAGGCTGACGTCGGCTTCGGTGAGGATGGTTGAACAATATCTGAGCTTCGCTGTCGTGCTGTCTCGGGCGCTTGACTTATATTAATAGCGATATCCTTTGGTAAGCTGACTCGGGACTTTCTTAAATGATGTCGATTTCGACGATAAGTAGCTCCGTCGTCCGTTTGAACAATCACTGACCGTGGAAATGGCGTTTTTTGAATAACTTTACCGTTGATCCAGTTGCGATGCCCAATTTGCATTTGAATTTTGTCACCAACTTCAAAGTCTTTAGCAATTTTAGTCTTTTGATTTGCATAATTGTTTTGGTTCACTCGGAGTTTACGCAATTCATCTGGAACATCTGGGACTATTGATGGTTTTAAGCAATCCTTCGGCACTGGTAAAGTGGATCGTGTGATGCGACTCATCAGCCGCTGGTTACATGACTTAAGCGTTTCTGATTTTGGTGTATTACGCAACATAAGTAGCGCCAACTGTAGATCCGAACCGTCCTTGTGACACTTTCTTAGAAGATTTTTTGCTGTCTGTACGAAACGCTCGCTGTGTCCATTTGATCGTGGAAATTGTGGACTTGATGTAATGTGGTTAAAGTTCCAACTTTTCTTAAATTCGGCAAATTTGCTGGATGTATATTGTGGACCATTATCGCTTTCGAGTGTCTCGGGTATACCGTGAACTGAGAACCATTTTTTGAAATTTTTTATATATAATCAATTTATACAAATATCTAAAAAAAAAAAG
Organism: Microchrysa polita; assembly: GCA_949715475.1. Classification (NCBI taxonomy): domain Eukaryota; kingdom Metazoa; phylum Arthropoda; class Insecta; order Diptera; family Stratiomyidae; genus Microchrysa; species Microchrysa polita. The sequence continues at coordinate 49,038,463 of OX454420.1, forward strand.
GGAGATGTCATGGTAACACTAATTTAATGTTCGCTGTACGAGGTCAACTTCTTTGTTAGCGACGGCTTCAACTGAATGTGTAGTTGTTTGACAATTTTTTCAGGCAAAACGTTGCACTGTGCGCCGCTATCCAATTTGAAGTGGATCGCTTTATCAGCAACATAAATTTGCTCGATCCAATCATCGTGTGAGTCAGATTCTATTTGCGATACGTACAAATCATTGAAAAGTTGAATATTGTTAACAAACAATTCGTTATCCTCGTCTGTTTCGTCATCTTCGCTTTCGCTTTGGATACCATCAACCCTTGATCTGCTTTTTAATTTGCACACTTTGCTGAAGTGCCCTTTCTTATGGCACTTATTGCATCGTTTGTTAAAAGCTGGGCACTTGTTTCTAGCATGTTTATCACCACATCTTCGACAATAATTACTGATTTGCGTATATTTTTTGTTACGAACCACGTTAACACTCGTTGACGGATGTTGAATATCTTTCAATTGTTTACTTGCCTGCTCACTAACCCGACACAATTTGATTGCCACTTCCAACGTCAAATTAGTTTCGCTTAGCAATTTTTCACGAAGTGGATCATTTTTCACGCCGATCACTAATCTGTCTTTAACTAAGTCACTTTCAAGGCAGTTAAAATTGCATTTCATCGCCTGCGCTTTGACTCTCGTGATAAACTCTTCAATTAACTCTCCATCAGCCTGCTGCAGTTTATTGAACTTGTACCTTTCGTACGTAATGTTGATCTGAGGCTCAAACGTTGCTTGGAATTTTTTGATGATTTTGTTGACATCCTTCGCATCGGCATCGGACAAATTGAAGGTTTCGAAGATTTTCACTGCCTCATGTCCAATGGAGCACATAAAAGACGCTGCTTGCACTTCCTCAGTTTTCTCCTCAATACCTGCTGCTAGTGCGTACCACTTGTACTCCTTTAACCACAATTTCCATTCTTGTCCAACGTTATCGTTGATCACTAAAGGTTTCGGTGCTTTTACTGCTGCAGACATCACGGATTATTCAGATAAACGACGATTACGAAGATCCCACTTCTGACACCATGTAACGTGGTTTGGTGAGAAGATGACGACCGTCTTTATTGGATGGAATTAATACAATACGGAATGACAATTGTGTTGACATTAAATTAGTGTTACCATGACATTGAATGCTGTTCGCACTATGGTCGTAATCTTGATCCCCGACTTGACAGTACAGTCCATCTAAATTGCAAACTCCACGACTGAAACTGTTATTTATATTAATTTATTAAAACAAGAAGCAGAATCTATCTTATAGGAATTATGTCGTCAATAAGTGAAAACATCACACTTTTGTGTACAAAACCATGTGCAAAGCGAAGAATGGACTAGCAGTAGTTCCCAAACTTTTTGAAGACGCGGAACCCCTGAGATCGTCGAATTCGTTCGCGGAACCCCAAAAATTGGTCGTTAAGACAAGAGGAGCATTGGCTATGTCCACACATGTGCGCTTTCGTCTTCCCTATCGTCTTCAAGCTCCGTATCCACTTTCAACATTGAACATGTCATTGATTGCGTCAAGTGAACAGAAGAGATCAATGTCTCATTCTATCCAGATCTTTTCATTATTTGTCGTTAAATATGTATCACTGCTTTGGTCAGGATGGGTAAATGATAAATTCTTTCATGAATTGTATGAATAGATGATGTGTTGTTAATATTTAACATTGGCAATTGCGTTCAAAAATGAATTCGTTTCTTCAATAGCGCATACATCTCAAGTTTCAATTGTCAAAATGATGAAGACGAACGAAAAATGAAACTGTCTAGACAGGCACATTGATAGACAAGACAAAACGTTCATCGTACCCATACAAGGAAAAAAACTGTGTTATTTGAAAAAAGTATCAATATGTATTTAGTTCAAGGATGCTGTTATTAAAAAAATGGAGCAATTTAATGAGAAACATTTGCCTGGTGATTTTTACATATTTCAGTGATATTAGGCCGAATATATGACAGAGCCACTCGCATATACTCCTTCAAGTTCCTGAGGCTTTCAAATCCGATTTCACATAAATATGAAGTTGAAAACAATAGAAGGATATTTAAAGCTTCTTTTCTTGACAAAACAGGGTATTTTGTGCAAATTTTCATCCTAAGCCTCGATCAGAGGAAAGTGATGTTAATTCTTGTTCTTCCAGCAAGGTGAAATTTAAAATATAGGATGCCACAAAGATATTTCTTATCCCATAAAACGGCTGTGTGTAACAAGGGGAAATATATTTCAACCGTTTTAGGTTTCCAAATGCTCGACTATTAGATTTTTGATTTTATCGCTTGCGGTATTGAGGGATAGAAACATTTCCAGGTTTACCTCTACAACATGACTCTTCCAAAGTAATAGTTTGCCTTTCATGGCACTTATTTTATCAGTATACGTCAAAATATTTTCGTCCTTACCTTGAATTGACTGACGTGAAAAAATCAAAAATGTCTGCCAAATATGCGAAAATGTAGCGCCAACTTTCATCTTCAAGGTATGCCATGAAACAGATCGAGCAAGTAAACTATGTACAACGGTTTTTCTATAGTGTGTCGATGTACTATTATGTCTATCATGTTTTTATGTATACACAAATGCCTTAAAACTGCCAAATACAGTTAATGCGAAAACAATAATTTCAGAATTTGTTTGTGTTTACAGAACATCATATTTTCACATTTTTTCGCAGAACCCCTGGGCTGTCCTCGCGGAACCCCAGGGTTCCGCGGAACCCCGTTTGGGAAACACTGGACTAGATAAACTCTACTGTAGTATTGCCAAATGCGGAGCTAACCCCCCTTAACCATGATTTTGTAAAGATTTTTTCCGAGATTTCGGTTATAATCTCCGTACAAAGTCCATGAAAATGTATGGAAAATCTAGAAGATTTTTGCCCAGATTTTATAAAATCTCAAGATTATGCAAAATCTTCAATAGTTTGTAAAGAGATTGTAGCATCACAATCTACGTAGATTATGTAATCTCGTAAGCTGTTCAATGGTCGTAATCTTGTTCCACTACTTGACAGTACAGTACAATCCGTCTAAATTGCAAACTTGGTTATAATCTCCGTACAAAATCTTCCAAGTAACAATTTCATCCCTATAATACTTCGTAAAATATTCTCTTCTAACAATAATAGGGACAGGCCCAAGTAACAATTTCATCCTTATAATACTTCGTTAAATATTCTCTTCTAACATTAATAGGGGCACATTACAGGGTATAACCACTGAATAGCAGTCCAATAATGGCATTTGGCGCCGTTTTTTAATCCAATAGAACCTTATTGTAGCACTAAATTATGCTTCAAAAAAGGCGTACGTCATTTGCTTTATATCATCATTTTCTGTCATTGAACGAATTTGCAAAAAAAAAAATAGAAAAACAAAATTTCCGCAGCTAGCATCGAACCAATGTCTGTTGATTGCCCGTCCTACACGCTACCACTCAGCTAACCTCACATATGGTCGGCATTGCTCGGAAACACTACATGGTTGTTGCTACTATAGAAATGCTTGACAATTCTTGATCGACTCTTCTGCAAATGTACCCTATCCTATCATACATTTATAAATAAAATAGAGTGAATTTCTGCGCAGAGATCACCTTAATTAGTTTCGAAGATAACAATGAGTGCATACGTGTAGGTTTCATGCAAGATTCCAAGGATTTCTAATGCAGAAATTGTGTATTTCAGAAAACTTAATAAGTGTCAATTCATTAAAAAACCACAAAGTCCATCCTTCTATAAAACTACGGTGAACAATTTATTGGATGATCATACGAATGTCACACTTTAAAAATGACACCGACTGTGCTATCGAAGAATATATGCATGTGTGTGAGTTAACTTAGAGAGACTATTGCATGTGTGTGGTGTATCATCCAATAAACACAAGAGTGGAGTATTTAAAGGAGTACGTTTTTAGGTTAACGTTTAGAGACAGTTTTATCGAAGTATAATACCACCATCTTTAAATTTATTCCATAATGATGATATAAGCTTTCCGGAAAATACTTTAAGGATGTTTTATCGGATCAAAATATTACTTTAAGCGATGTCACACGATAAATGAATTTCGTGGTACTATATGATTGCTACAGTGTGAAGTGCTTCTTTAAAGCAAACGAATTGTTGCTTGGGGGGTATAACCACTGAATAATAGTCCAATAATGGCATTTGGAGCCGTTTTTTAATCCGATAGAATCTTATTGTAGAACTAAATTATGCTTCAATAAAGGCGTACTCCATTTGCCTTATATCATCACTTTCTGACATTGAACGTAATTGCAAAAAAAAAATTTAAAAACAAAATTTCCGCAGCTAGGATCGAACCCATGTCTGTTGATTGCCCGTCCTACACGCTACCACTCAGCTAACCTCACATATAGTCAGCATTCCTCGTAAACACTACAAATGGTTAGTTGCTTCTTTAGAAATGCTTGACAATTCTTTATCGAATCTTTTTTATTTTTTTATTTATTAGTTTTTTAACAGAGCAAATACACTCCGATTATATTACCATAGAGTAGGAATAGAGTTGGAACTCCATACAAAATTAAAATCGGCTGAAAAACATGTTACCTGTGAGTGTGTACTGTAAGTAACGTGTACATACAGGAAGATACTGAATAATCAAAGCCTTCCCCTTAGCATCATTTAAATCCATAAGAATGAATAGACTAACTTACTAACTAGCTTAACGATTCGATCTCTTTCTTAAATGTAAAAAAAAAATCTCCTCCTAAATAGTCCACCTCCACTCTCCCGCTACAGGCACTCAAATTGTCAGTTTTCAGTACTGGGTCGAGATGGGTGGAGTCTCCATCTAAAACTGGAAATGCCTCGTGAACAAGCACTTCATATTTGTTTATTGAGGATGAAGATCATATTCGTTATATTAACGTATTATAGAAAATTATGTAAAAAACACACACTATCATCATTTTTCGTCTCCAAGTGGATCTTCACGCAAGTGAACATACAAAAAATGCATGCAAAATGTCGTATTGTTCACGAAATGGTCGTGTAAATTTTCGTCTACATTAGAGTTGCCGTGTAATATTATTTTCCTGACCACAAATGGATTGTCTTCAACACATAACATCAAATCATACTATTTTACGTACAATAAAACGATTATCGACAATTTAAGAACGCTTTTCTATATAACAACCACTCTAAATAATAAAATAATAATCTCAATTGAAATTTTTAAGATTATGCACACTACGCTATTGTACATACCGAAATGGTAACACCGAGCATCCATTGTTTTTAAACGAAAATGGCACCGGGGCGGGGTTTGTGTAATTTTCGTTTCGTTTTCGGTGTTACCATTTCGGTATGTACAATAGCGTAGTGCGCATAATGTTAAAAACGTTAATTGAAAAGTGTTATTTAGAGTGATAGTTATATAGAAAAGCATTCTTAAATTGCGAATCGGTTTATTGTACGTAAAGAAGTATGATTTTATGTTATGTGTTGACGACAATCCATTTGCGGTCGGGGAATTGATATAATACGGCAACTCTAAATGTCGCCGAAAATTTACACACTTATGCAATTCATTGAAAAAGTTAACGCACACGACTGCAATTAATGTTTTCGACCACGCATACACTTAAAAGTAAAACTTTATGACTCTCTGGTAAACAAAAATTAGCTATAGCTGTCTTTCTCAATACAATGGGCAGTTTAATGGAAATTCTATTCGTCTCACATTATTTATTTGTAGTGGTTTCCCTCTGGCAAAATTATTTTGTTCTAAGTTCCTGATCTATGTATATCTGATCTGTGATATTACTACAATAATAATAAGATTAGGAAAAGTATGAAAATATAAAATTAATTATGCATCAACTAAACAATAGAAAAGGTGCAAAATAAAAAATAAGCAAGAAAGATAATAAAGGAACAAGTTAATATTAAATGTATATAGCAAAAATAAAAAATAATTACATACAAAATATTTAAGTATAAAGAAACGAAAATACAAACGCTCCTTAAGATAGTTTTAAATGAACCAAGTGACGAGGGAAAAGGACCAAGTTGAAAAATGTTGTGGTTCCGTGGTAAACGAAGCAGCGGCGAATGATAATATAGCTCAGTGCGAGCGAAAGGTATAACGAATAATAACGATAGCCTCATTCGTTACTCTGTTGGGCACGCGAACAATGATTTCGATGTGTAAAGAAGGCGATAGAGAGCTGTTGCAGATATTGAATAGGAAGCACTCATCCAGAAACAATCTACGTCTCTCAAGGTGTGGGACACGAAGGGATTCAACCCGATCATCATAAGGGCTATAAGGAATTTGGAATTTATATATGATACGAGTGAATTTCCGCTGTACTGACTCGATAAGAGCTGTTAAGTAGTCGAAGTTCGGAGACCAAACGGGAGAGCAGTATTCAAGGATACTTCGAACAAGTGAATTGAAGATAGTAATACAAGTTGAAATATTGTTAAATGCATGAGAGGAGCGAAGGACGAATCCTGCTGTTCTCGAGGCTCTGTTGCATATATCAATAATATGAAGGTTCAATTTCAACTTACAATCAAATAAGACCCCCAAATCCTTCAAGCGATCGACTCGAACTAGAGGAGTAGCTTTCATGCAATAGTCATAAGCGAGAAGGTCATAGAATGACATTTTTGGACATTTTTAGATATATACAGTTCCGTCGACACCAATTTTGTAAGGCTACGAGGTCTTCTTGAAGGATAAGACTAGGATGGCCAGATGCCCTGTATTTTACGGGTTACCCCGTTTTTCGGGCATGGAAAGTGCAAAAACCCGTAATCCAAAAAATAAAATACGGGGCAAACAATGGATGATTCAAGAAAAAACGCCATAAAAGGGTTGGAGACAATTTTTTATTGTATTAAAGTAAACGAAATATTCGAAATTTGCAGCACGAGCTGAAATTTGAGAAACTGGAGAGAATAGTCGGATGTCTAAACATAACTACATTCAACTTGGATGAACTTTAGGAGGATTTCGTGTTTCGCCCCTAATTAATAAATATGTTCAGGAGATGAAGAGATGCCGATAAAGTGATAAGCCCTGACACATGGACGAAAATAAATAAATAAAGCTGTCAATAATACATAGAAGTAAAATATGATTGATTGATTGATTGATTTGAAACTGGTCTTTTCTATCCTGGCAGCATATTTAGGAACCCTTGTTCAGCTCGTTCCCACGCAGGTGACGGAATCGATCAGCTTTTCTAGTGACTAAGTACAAAAAAAAACCCTTATCAATTTCGTCCCCTGAAAGTGGATAGCCAAAAACCTTTGTTTAGCTCGAACGAGTCTTTGGCTGTTTTCGACGTAAGATGAACTCGAGCTATGCGAGCTCGTCCACTATCAGGGAACGAACTCGATAAGGGTTTTGGGTAGTTGTGGCACTAGAAAAGGTGAAGAATAGAACAAGGTTTCCTAAATACGCGTCCCGGAAATTAAATCTTTACCTTTATATTGCAAAATGAAGAGTTGTTGAAGGCTGTATCATCAAATAAGAAATATTGTTACAAAAAAATCACATATCGGCATAAAAATAGTTTTTTTTTTAATTTTTGCCCCGTAAAAAAATCGAAAACCCGTATTTTGTACCCTAGTGACCCGTAAATCGAAGGCAGGCGGTCACCCTAGATAAGACTCATCAAGAGATTTGATAGTCCTGTAAAGTTTCAAGTCGTCGGCATAAAGCAAGCAGGAAGAAGAAACCTGACTAGGTAAGTCGTTAACAAAAATGTTAAATAGAAGTGAAACTAAGATTGAACCCTGGGGGACCTCGGACGATGGACAAAAAGGTGAAGAATAAGAGCCGTTGTATGCAACACGGCACTCACGGTTATAAAGGTATAACGAAACCCAAGTTAGAAGGGATCCGCTAACACCAAAACTATGAAGTTTTGCAAGTAAAATACCATGGTCAGACTTGTCAAAAGCCTTCGAAAAGTCAATATATACTACATCAACGTGACACTGGTTGTCCGAGGCACGAGCCACGGTGTTGGTAAAACTCATGGTGCAAGCCGAACGACCTTTAACGAAGCCATGTTCCTGTTCAGCGAAAAGTGCAGAAACTGCAGGATATAGATTATTATGAACGACACGCTCGAGGATTTTAGGAAAACAGGACAAAAGAGATATGGGACGGTAATTTGATACATAGAATAGGAAGGATATTTGCCGATTTCCATGAATTTGGGAAAATACCACTATTTAGGCTTAAATTGAAAAGAAAGGTTAAGGGAATACTTAAGGAGGAGGACAATGATTTAACAAAGAAGTTTGGTAAATCGTAAGGACCAGAGCCACCATCTGCTTTCAAGCACTTCATAAGAGTCACCCAAGTAACAATTTCATCCCTATAATACTTCGTAAAATACTCTCTTCTAACAATAATAGGGGCACTTTACAGGGTATAACCACTGAATAATAGTCCAATAATGGCATTTCGCGCCGTTTTTTTAAACCTTATTGTAGCACTAAATTATGCTTTAAAAATGCGTACGCCACTTGCTTTATCATCATTTTCTGTCATTAAACGAATTTGCAAAAAAAAAAATAGAAAAACAAAATTTCCGCAGCTAGCATCGAACCAATGTCTGTTGATTGCCCGTCCTACACACTACAACTCAGCTAACCTCACATATGGTCGGCATTGCTCGGCAACTCTGCAAATGGTTGTTGCTACTATAGAAATGCTTGACAATTCTTTATCGACTCTTCCGGCAATGCGTCCTATCATACATTTATCAATAAAATAGAGTGAATTTCTGCGCAGAGATCACCTTATTTAGTTTCGAAGATAACAATGAGTGCATACGTGTGGGTTTCATGCAATATTTCAAGGATTTCTAATGCAGAAATTGTGTATTTCAGAAAACTTCATAAGTGTCAATTCATTAAAAAATCACAAAGTCCATCCTTCTACAAAACTACGGTGAACAATTTATTGGATGACCATAAGAATCTCACACTATAAAAATGACACCGACTGTGCTATAGAAGAATATATGCATGTGTGTGAGTTAACTTAGAGAGACTATTGCATGTGTGTGGTGTATCATCCAATAAACACAAGAGTGGAGTATTTAAAGGAGTATCTTTTTAGGTTAACGTTTAGAGACAGTTTTATCGAAATTTTATACCACCATCTTTAAATTTATTCCATAATGATGAAAGAAGCTTTCCGGAAAATACTTTAGGATGTTTTATCGGATCAAAATATTACTTTAAGAGATGTCACACGAAAATGAATTTCGTGGTACTATATGATTGCTACAGTGTGAAGTGCTTCTTTAAAGCACACGAGTTGTTGCTTGGGCAATTCATAAAAAAATCACAAAGTCCATCCTTCTATAAAACTACGGTGAACAATTTATTGGATGACCATACGAATGTCACACTATAAAAATGACACCGATTGTGCTATAAAGGAATATATGCATGTGTGTGAGTTAACTTAGAGAGACTATTGCATGTGTGTGGTGTATCATCCAATAAACACAAGAGTGGAGTATTTAAAGGAGTACGTTTTTAGGTTAACGTTTAGAGACAGTTTTATCGAAGTCTTATACCACCATCTTTAAATTTATTCCACATTGATGATAGAAACTGCCGCATAAACGCTCCGGACTCTGATTCCTCATGTGATTTCCAGCAAAAAAGTTGTACGAATATACCCCTTTAGGTTGACCCTTTAGCTGCCACAGGCATTTGAAGATTTTTGAAAAAATCATTTTCTTGTACAACTAAAACTTCAATATCTCAAAAGCTGGACTAGGTAGAATAGCAAAATAAGATGATTATTACAGCCAACAAATTTACCTAAAAAATGAAACTAACTAACTAAAATCGGATAAGAGGTTTGGTTTTTACAGAATTTCAAAGTAAATTTTTTGTGATTTGACCCAAAAACAATATGTTTTTCCATCTCAATTTTCTTCAACTTCTGCCAAGGTGAGGTGCTTGTACGATTCTTTGGCGCATAGTCTAGCAATCATTTCTTTCTTACATCATTTTATTCCAGCTTTGTTATTTCTAACAGTTTTAATGCCTTAAGTGCAAAAAACTAGGGTTAATTTTGGCTTGATTTCGACATACTTTGAATAGATTTTACCAATTGCAGATCTTTAGGAGCAGTGTGAATTGAATTCGAGATAAAATTAACCCTAGTTTTCTACACTTAACGTATAAAAAGTGTTAGAAATAATGGAACTAGAATGAAATGATGTAAGAAAGAAATGATCGCTAGACTATGCGCCAATTTTTAAAAGAATTGTACAAGCACATCTCCTTGGCAGAAGTTGAACAAAACTTTTTTGCTGGAAATCATATGAAATCACAGTCCGGTGCGTTTATGCGGCAGTTTCCGGACACCCTGTATGATTGCTACAGTGTGAAGTGCTTCTTTAAAGCAAACGAATTGTTGCATGGGCAATGAAAATGTATGGAAAATCTAGAAGATTTTCGCCGCACTACACTATCTCTTTCACACTATATTTTGTAAAATACATTTTCATAGATTTTGTACGGAGATTATAACCATGTTTGCAATTTAAACGGATTGTACTGTACTGTCAAGTCGTGGAGCAAGAATGCAACTGAAAGCCTAGCTCTTTACATATTAAGTGTGTTTTTTTGGTTATCCCGTGTAGGTTTGGGTAACAAAACTCCATTTAAAAAAATGCCAGCTGATCCACCTGTCATTTTTGTATATGAAGTTTCGTTACCCAAACCTACACGGGATGTAGTAAAAAAACAAACCTATTAATTTAAATAACAGTTTCAGTCGTGCATGAAATTGTCGGAGTTTGCAATTTAGACGGATTGTAGTACTGTGCAAAATCTATGAAAATGTATGCAAAATCTACAAGATATTCGCCCAGATTTTACAAAATCTAGGCGTAAATCTTGTAGATTTTCCATACATTTTCATAGATTTTGTACCAAGATTATAACCAAAATCTCGGACAAATCTCTACAAAATCGTGGTGAAGTCTGGTCAGCTCCGGATTTGACCAAAAATGTGGATACTTCAGTAGAGGCCGTCTATCCCATTTTCCGCTGTGTGAACGGTTTTGTACACATATGTATGTGTGATTGTTTCACTTTTTGACGAACATAAATCATTGACATAGGTTTCTATAAGATATATATTCTACTGCTTGTTGTAACAAATTAATATCAAAATCAATCTCAGTCGCGAATGAAATTGTCTGAGTTGCAATTTAGACCGACTCTATTGTACTGTCAAGTCGTGGAACAAGATTACGACTGTGATAAGTAGATTCTACATATCACAGGATTACGACCATAGTGTGAACAGCATGCGAGATTTCATAATCTACCTAGATTTTGCGCCGAAGTGTGAATTGCCTTAAGTGTGATTTTTTCACGTTTTGAGGAACATAAATCATTGGGTGAGGTTATAAAACACAACGTTCGCGTAACGTGTCGCGTTTTCCGAAACGTTTCCTATTGTGTTCTGTAAACGCATAGATCCGGATCAGACTTGGTGTTACCATCGCCATCTCTCGGAAAGTGACAAATGTGACAATTGACACATCACAGCTGATAGGTTTTGCTCGAAAATTAAAATTTCCAGTTTTAAACGAGATACAGATACATTTTATTTTGATTATAAATAGTTTAATAAATAAATGAGGGCGGAAATGCACGGTTCGACGGCAGATTGTAAATTTCTGTCAATCAATCAAGCTATGCCTCGCAAGGGGACGCTTAGGAGATCTGTTTGTAGGGAGAAGTTTCTGATCCGTAACGGCCGGTTGATTTGAAACGTTGCGCGAACGTTGTGTTTTATAACCTCACCCATTGACATAGGTTTATAAGATAGATTCTACTACTTGTTGTATCAAATTAATATAAATAGCAGTTTCAGTCGTGCATGAAATTGTCGGAGTTGCAATTGCTATGAATAAGAGTCATGGTTTTTTCATAAATTCTTCATAGCCCGGGATGGTCGGCCGATTCTACATCAACGATAGTATTCGGATTATTATCGATTCCAGTTCTCACTTTCGGTATCAAAAAAAAAAAAAAACGGCCAAGCCCATACAAATGTCTCCATAGTTTGATCGATGAAGTCATTGATTCCTTAGTAGACGGTCTTCGATTCTTTCTCGATGAATTGTCGATTCTGTTCTAACTGGGATAGTGTGAACAGCATGCGAGATTTCATAATCTACCTAGATTTTGCGGCCAAGTGTGAATTGCCTTTTAACGAAAATGTGGTGTAGAAGAATTTAGAATTTAGCCTAGATTTTGTAAAATCTCATTTCACTAAAGTGATTTTTTCACTTTTTGGCGTAGATAAATCCCCAAGTAACAATTTCATCCCTATAATATTTCATAGAATATTTTCTTCTAACGATAATAGGGGCACTTTACAGGGTATAAACTCTGAATAATAGTCCAATAATGGCGTTTGGCGCCGTTTTTTGATCCAATTGCACCTTATTGTAGCACTGAACTAAGCTGTGAAAAAGACATACATCAATGTGTTATGTCATCATTTTCTGTCATTTTCTCGTGAAAAAAAGAAAAAAAAATTCCCCCAGCCAGCGTCGAACCAGCGACTGTCGTACGCTAGTCCGACGCCCTAACCACTCGGCCAACCTCACATATAGTTGACATTGCTCGTAAACACTACAAGTGCTCAACACTTCTTTATCGACTCTTCTCCATTGCACCTTCTTCTTTATATGTCAGTCAATTGAAGTTGAATAAATCCACACATTCATCAATAAAATGCAGACATTTTCTGCGCTGAGATTATCTTAATTGATTCATAAGTTAACAAGGAGTGAGGAAATGTTAGTTTCATGCAATATTTCAATGAATTCAATTCAAGAAACGTGGTATTCCAGAGCACTTCATAAGTGTCAATTCTTAAAAAATCACAAAATCCATCCTTCTATACAACTACGGTGAACAATTTATTGAATGACCATACGAATGTCACACGATAAAAATGACACCGACTGTGCTATAGAAGAATATATGCATGTGTGTGAGTTAACTTAGAGAGACTATTGCATGTGTGTGCTGTATCATCCAATAAACACAAGAGTGGACTATTTACAGGAGTGTCTTTTTTAGGTTGACGTTTAGAGACAGTTTTATCGAAGTTTTATACCACAACCTTTGAATTTATTCCATAATGATAACAGAAGCTTTCCGGAAAATACTTTAATGATGGTTTATCGGATCAAAATATTACTTTAAGCGATATCACACGATAAATGAATTCCATGGTACTATATGGTTGCTACAGTGTGAAGTGCTTCTTTAAAGCAAACGAATTGTTGCTTGGGTCAATGACATAGCCCAACCCCAAGTAAAAATTCGTATGCTTTAATAGTTAAATGTATACCCGCGGAGGAAGTGAGAGTTGATGTGAAATTACCGACACTGGTTTTTACAGATTGGCTCTGTCAGACCCGGTGTCGGTACTTATGTACCAAAAAATGGAGGTCGATAATTAAAGATTAAAAACCATTAAATCAATGAAAGACCAATACTTAAAATACGCACAATTCGTTTTTATTGTAACCATCAATTTCTACTGAGCAACAGCAAAACCAACACGATTATTTTGCATGTCGAACTCAGTGTAGTATTTACCCATGAAAACATCACCCAAAATCCAGGAAGGGCCACCGCTGCCCATGTCGATACTTTGGAAGCCTGGCGTACAAATGTTGAAAAGATTAAGAAGTCCACCCTTAGTCTACAAAAAAAATATATATATAAACAACCGAGTCGACGCTACATACCATGGACATACCTTCAAAATATAATCCTTGCCTTCAAGGGTAAAGGTGGAGCCACCAATGCTGAATTGTACTGGTGGCAGACTGTCGACCTTATCGCAATCAACATGAAGGGTACTATCGAAAATACTTGTAGTCGCACCAATAGCATTGTAAATATTCTGAATAGCATCGGAAGGACCAGCGATGAGACTAGTGCCTGAATCGGCGATAGCTTGACATCCACCTGAACAGAAGGAAACACCATTTACGGAACCTCCGTCCATCGTAAATTGCCAATATCCTTCCTGAGAGACTGAAACATAGCTGAACGAACCTACAGATAATATAAATCACTTTTGCAACGCTCATCTTTCAAAGGATTATTCAGTTCAAACCTGTGTAGTAGTTCGGATCGGAACCGCCAAAAATAACTTCACCACCGAAAGAATCGGATTCATCGCGATTCAAATAAAATGAGAAAATTGGAGCAGGTATAAGTCCTTGGCTATATAAATTGTATAAGACAGGAGTGACATTATCTTCGGAGATTTGTTTGTAGCCAAGTCCCAAGATTCCTTCGTATGGTTGATCATCAAAGTTGGAACTCAGAGAAGTTGCTTCGGCGAAGACTTGATTCTTAACAGTCAAACCGGCAATCTGTAAGATATTGGATTCACTTATTGTAACACTTACAATATCAATTAAAATGTGTATTTACCGTGACAGAATCTTGTGATAGATATCCTTCCAAGTCGCCGGAACCGTATTGAATGGTGAAGGACTCGCCATTTGCAACGTATGTTGAGGAAGCTCCGCTATTGTATGTGTTCGAAACGTCTACATTTTGAAATACATTTAAGAGTGGTTTGTGAGCGTGTAAGGACTTGACTTACCACATCCACTGCAGCTACTCGATGGAACCCAAAGATTAGATGATCCAGTGTCCAAAATAACATTGAAGGCTTGACCAGGAGTGCCAATGGTGATGGCTGTATAATAGCTTAAGTCATTTACGTTCGACAAAGTAACTGTTGCCGATCGTGCCTTCAGTCCTTCACGATTTTTCACTACTTTTTTCACCTTGACGCTATAAAATTTTACGGTGTTAGTTTTGTTACCTGTCTTATCCAATATGTTGAAAATATCACTTACTGAATTAAATCGCTGCACGCAACAGCAGCTACGCATAGCGCTATAAGAAAAGATTTCGAAAACATTTTTTGCGGCCGGTTCTACATGAACTACATTCAAATCAAAGTGAAATTCGATTTTATAATTTCAATTTTTGATAAGATTACCTTCTGATTGCTATACAGAGTAGATAAGGATACGGAAGTAACGTCTTTTTTTTCATACTTTTCTTTTACATTCGATTATCCTATCCTTTAATCTTATATTTGCGATTAATATCATTTCAATAGCAAATTAAAATTTGCCTAGAATTGATTGATTTGAATATCGTACATACATATGTACATATGTATATGCAAGAGATACGGATATGGCAAATTTAACGGTTGAGGACACAAATTAAAATTGATTTTTTTTTAAACATAAACCGGAAAGTAGATTAGATACAATAATTGCCCGAACATTACGCTATCAGCTCTCGAAAGAAGTATTTTCTTAAGGAATCAAATTTTTTTATTTCTATGTTTGAAAATATTCAAGGAAAATTTAAAAACTTAAGTTATGTTTGGAAGATGTTCCAATCGTATACTTTTACGTGGACCACCCTGTATATGATGCGAATTAGTAGACATCAGCAATAGAGGATTCGCCATTTTCTTAATTTTCAGTGGAAAGTTTTTGCGATTGAAGTTGCTTCGTTTTGCAAAAACGGTTCACACTTTTAAACTGAATGAAAATGGCAACCTTTAAAATTCATTTGTAAGCAAATGTTGAGAGCATTATCTGACAAATCGTGACGATCCATCGTACCATCGATTGGTTAGTGTATGGCGATTTTTAAGCTGTATTCACATTAACTCCAAATGGTAGCCCGTCAAAAAACCTGCAACAGCGAGCTGCCATTTTCAGCTATTTAACATCTGTGAGATTGAAACGACTATCTCGTATCGTGTACTAATACAGACTGGTTTATTTTCATGTTCACGTTACATCTCTCTTTTTTTATAAAATTAAATATACCATAGTATAGTAATATAAAAGTGTTACTTATTCAAAACTTCATGAGTGCTTAACTATGTAATTCGATTAATTTACAATTCAAAATTCAAAATGTTCAATTTAAAAAATTAATTGGGAAAATTTAGCAGTTTTTTTTTTATCTTACCTAATATTCAATTCAAAAAACAGTTATGATGAATAAAAAATAAAAGGAATTAATAACTTGTAATTGTAATTCAAATAGATTTCAAGAAATTATACCTTTCAGATTTGCAGAATTATCGAGATTACCGAGTCAGTTGGAGCCATCGTACTTTATGACTGGCTTGCTTACGCGTCCACTCCGCGTTGTAACAATAGGATTAGGATGGTTGTTCAATGATGTTGTCATCGGATTTATTTGTACGGGGGATCGATTAGCGTTGTCATCCCTGTCGACGTCACCATTTATTTGTACGATGGATCGATTAGCGTTATCATCCCTGTCTACGTCACCATTAACACTGATATTTGTTGTATTTAAATTATCCGGCTGCTGAGATGTTGACCAGTTGATTGTTGTTGTTGTTTGTATATCGGCCTTCGTTGCATGCAAGTGGTGCTGACGATAGCGCTTCCCATCACGAGTTTGTACAATGACTGACCGAGGATTCTCAGTTTCTTCTACTACTTCCGCTCCAGTCCATTCACGATGCGCAAGTTGCATTCTCACTTTATCGCCAACTTGTAGCGCCTTAAATGGGCTTGATACCTTGTCGGCATATTGTTTTTGAACAAGTCGAAGATTCCGCAGCTCATTCGTGACATTTTCGACAATTTTTGGTTTGAGCTGTTCTCGGGACATCGGGATAAACATTCGAGTGGTGCGACTAAATAAACGTTGACAGGGCGATTTCAAAATTTCATTTCGGGGAGTATTTCTTAACATTAGCATTGCTTTGTAGACATCTGTATTATCCAAATATGCTTGTTTCAGGAGATTTTTCACTGTTTGAACTTGTCTCTCGGCAAAACCATTTGACCGTGGATAATGCGGCGATGACATTCGATGTTTGAAGCACCAATCCTTAGCAAATTCGCTGAAGTTTCGGGAGGAATTTTGCGGTCCTCCATCTGATTCAAGAATCTCAGGAATTCCATGTACAGAAAACCATCGCTTAAAATGTTGAATTAGTTCAATCGACGTTGATGCTCGTAGCTTCTGAAAATCTATGAATCCCGAATAATGGTCCGCCATTAGCAGATAGTCGTCTCCCTTGAAATGAAAGATGTCGCTCGATACGAATTGAAATGGGTAGTCGGGAATAGTTTTCATCAATAATGGCTCGTGTATATTGCTTCTTTGTGTTCGCTGACAGACTGTGCACTTCTCGACAAAATCTTTAATATCTTTAGTTTGACCGTGCCAAAAGAGTGAGAGCCTGGCTCTAGCTAATGTTTTATTGATACCGGCATGTCCAGTATGTACTTGTTGAATGACATTAGGGATTTCCGCTGCTGGTACTATTACTTTATGCGCTTTAAATAGCAATTCGTGTTCGTATGTGATTTCTTCTTTAAAGGTAGCAAATTTTCGAATTGGCTTTGGTATGAGATTCGCATCATCAGGCCATCCTCGTTGAACAATTTCCTTTAGTAGTCGCAGTTCGAAATCTTTCTTCGTAGCCTCAATGAATCTATGTTCGGCTTCCTTTGTCAAAGCTAGTACAATGTTGACTCTATATTGTTCTTCATCCTCGAATTCAGTCTGATGGCAGTCCCTGCTAAGTGCGTCGGCAATTGGAATGTGCATGCCTTTTTTGTAGTTTACGGATGGTGAATATTGCAGGACGTCCCATAGAATTTTCTGTAGCCGAAGTGGGGCATTTTGGAGCGGTTTTTTGAAGATTGTTTCCAATGGCTTATGATCTGTTTCAATTTGGAGTTCCTTGCCGTACACGTATTCATGAAACTTAGTGCATGCGAACTTGATAGCCATTGCTTCCTTTTCTATTTGTGGATAATTTTGTTGCGCTAGTGTAAATGCTCTCGTCGCATAAGCTACTGGCTTGTCATCTTGTATCAAACATGCGCCCATGGTTTTTGAACTGGCGTCTACTGATAGCTTTACCTTTTTGTTGACGTCGTAATATTGCAGAACGGGCGTAGACGTAAGCGCTCGCTTTATATTCTCGAACGCTTGCTGCTGATCAATTTCCCAGATCCAATTCACATCTTTGTGTAAGAGTCGTCGTAACGGTTGGGTTAATTCGGATAAATTTGGAATGAATTTTCCCAAGTAATTCACCATTCCTAGTAATCGTTGAAGTTCTTTCACATTGGATGGTGTTTTCAATTGTTCAATGTCCTTAATTTTATCGTCATCTGCTTCGTATCCTTTTTGTGTGAAGATATGGCCAAGGAACTTGATTCGAGTTTTACTGTATTCACATTTTCCTTTATTAAGTGTGAATCCCGATTTGGCGAGACGATCTATGACAGCTTTGGTTATTGCTTCGAGCTTTTCTTTACTTTCAGCATAAATAAATATATCATCCATTGCTACCTCGCAATTTTCAATTCCGTTCAGCGTACGATTCATAACTTCGCAGAATACTTCCGAAGCTGATGAGATACCAAATGGCAATCGAAGGTAGTGATATCGTCCCCACGGTGTTGAGAATGTAAGGTACTTCGACGTTCTTTCCGTAACTTTAAGTTGCCAAAACCCTTTTTTGCAATCCAGTTTAGTGAAATATTTAGCATTACGCACCTTTGCTGCTATTTCTTCGACGGTTTTAATAGGATTTATATCGCTTTATATTTTTGTTCAATTCTGTCGGATCCATACAAATTCTGATTTTGTCACCTTTATTAACAACTACCATAGGGCTAACTGATTGTGTTGGCTCGGTGATTGGCTCGATAACTTTTAATTTAACCATATTGTCTAGTTCTTGCTTTACATTTTTTTCTAATGAGTGCGGAATACGACGCGCCGGAAATATTTTGAATTTCGGATCATCTATAAATTCGATGTCGTACTCAAAGTTTTTGAAGCAACCCAACTTTTGATCGGCAAACAGTTCGATTTGATTAACTCGAGTAATAAATCCAAGCTTCTCGCTCATTTCGCCGCCCAGAATAGATGATACATTTTGCTCGACAATTTTGAAAACTACCGGCTCTACTTTATTTTTGACTTTGCAGTTCACCTTGATTTCGCCTATTACCTTAATTGGTTTGTTGTTGTATGCAATAATTCTTTTAGTCGTTGATTTTTTTATGTTCGCGTTCAATTTATTTGCTACACGCTTTGACAGCACGTTACACACAGTTTAAGTCGCAGCACCCTGTTACCGATGTTTACTTCGGCCGACCACTTTTCGCTCAACATATTTACTTTCATTCTATTGGACTTTTTAAATTCAATCGAACTCACTTTAAATTGTCTTGGATCATCGTCTCCGCTATCAGTATCTGCTTCAGAGTCTGATTCAACGTAATATACCTTTTTCGATCCCGATTTAAGCCTATTCTCACTTGCAGATTTGTCCCCTCTATTCGAATTGCCTTTCTTGACTCTGGATCTGCAGGCGACTTTGAAATGCCCTCTTACACCACACGCGTTGCAAATCTTGTTGAAAGCAGGACAACTATGTCGACCATGTGTCGTGTTACACCGATAGCAATCGAATGTGTCACTCTTCGCAACGGCATTTATCGTTGCACTCGCTGTTGCTAGGTTGCCTTGTAATTCGTGAATCTGCTTCGTGGCCCTTTCAGCTACCCTACAAATTCGATTGGTTTTTGTCAAGGTTAGATTTTCTTCCGTCCACAGCTTTTCTCGCGTTGCATCTGCGTAAATTCCGACTACTATCTGGTCCATTAGAAACTCGTTCTCGTTATTTCCATACGAACATTTTCTAATTTGTGTTTGTAGTTTTTGTAAAAAGTCTTCAAACGGCTCATTCTGACTTTGCTTAATGCGATGGAATTGGCATCGTTCGTACGTCTTGTTTCGGGCAGGGGAAAAATACGCCGTTAACTTTTGCTGAATCACTTTCAACTCTTTTCTTTCCGTTTCACTCAGTCCTAAGTTATTGATTATTTTAAGGGTTTCGCGACCCACAACTGATAAAAAATTTGCCACTTGCACAGTAGAGTCTTCACCCGCGATTTTCGCTGCGATAAAATAATTTTGGTATATTTGCAGCCACTCCGTCCACTCTGTAGACATATCAATATCACTGCTCACTAGTAGGGGCTTTGGTGGTTTAAGTGACATGGTAGTAATATAGTTAACTATTAATTAATATTATTTAAAATGTCTGAGTCTGTATTCTTCACTATTGCTTATCAGTTATGACGATCGAGCACTGGGTACACTTTACAGTAAGATCACACCTGAACTTCTGACACCATGTGAGATTGAAACGACTATCTCGTATCGTGTACTAATACAGACTGGTTTATTTTCATGTTCACATTACAACATCTGAAATAAGCAAACTCTCATTTTGAATGTTTTATGTTAGTTTATCTGGCGTAGTCTGGCTGGTCTAGCGGTAAGTGCGCGCACCTTCGGGGCACAGGGTCATGAGTTCGTCGAATCTCACCGTGGATCATGGTGTTTTTCGAACTCACGAGCTTGTGACGGACTATGATCTCACTCAGATGTTAAACGAGTACCCATTTATGGGGATAAATAACACTGCTGAGCGTGATGCTGATATCATTACCTCAACAAAAAAAGCAGATAAGATCTTGGAAATAGGATGTCACTAACACATCCTGCGCCTTAGTCCAATGCTGGATTGTCGCCTGTTATTTTTTAATTATGTTAGTTTATCAAATACATATATCAAAATCGGACTCTGCGCATTTATTAATTAGTTATTATTAGGTCATTCGAGATGAATACAATTTCCCACAAAAAATGTCAACGTTGCAAAATTGTCACTTTGAATTTGACAAGCGGTTATCAAAGTGTCAGCAGACAGATGATTCAGTTGCCATATTGAAAATGAAATTGACGGCCAACCAAATGCCATTGAAGAGGCGATGACAACTGTCCGTTTAGCATCGCGAGCTGCCAATTGGCAGCCAGTGTGGAGATAGCTTTAGATTTGGACAAAACCAACCAATGCCTTTTTCATCGCGCGTTCCTTAGTATATTTATGTTGTTCTACTCCCGATGACTGGATTTTTTTCCTTGTTTGGCTTTGTCCACATTTGATAATATACAGGGTGTCTGGAAACTACCGCCTAAACGCACCGAAATATGATTCCTCATGTGATTTCCAGTAATTGTTAACCCTTTAGTTGCCACAGGCATTGAAAGATTTTCGAAAAAAATATTTTCTTTGACAACTTATATCTCAATATCTCAAAAACTAGACTGGCTAGAATTGCGAAATAAGATGTTTATCACGGCTAACAAATTTATCTAAAAAAGAAAACTAACCACACTAGAATCGGATAAATGGTTTGGTTTTTGCAGAGCTTTAAAGTCAAATGTGTTTAATTAGACCCAAAAACAAATTATTTTTCCATCTCAATTTTATACAATTTCTGCCAAGGTGAGGTGCTTGTACAATTCTTTTACACATTGTCGCATAGTCTTGCGGTCATATCTTTCTTAAACCATTTTATTCTAGCTCTATTATTTCTAACAGTTTTAATGCCTTAAGTGCAGAAAACTAGGGCTAATTTCAGGTAGATTTTGGAATAATTTGAATAATTTTCCCATTTCTGC
Source organism: Microchrysa polita (assembly GCA_949715475.1). Lineage (NCBI taxonomy): Eukaryota > Metazoa > Arthropoda > Insecta > Diptera > Stratiomyidae > Microchrysa > Microchrysa polita. Next base: position 49,060,169 of record OX454420.1, read on the forward strand.
ACTTAAGGCATTAAAACTGTTAAAAATAATGGAGCTAGAACAAAATGATGTAGGAAAGATATGATTGTAAGACTATGCGACATTTTTTGGTAGAGTTTTACATGCACCTCTTCTTGGCAGAAGTTGGAGAAAATTGAGATGGAAAAATAATATGTTTTTGGGTCAAATCACACAAATTTGACTTTGAAGCTCTGTAAAGACAAAACCTCTTATCCGATTTTAGTGTGGTTAGTTTATTTTTTAGGTAAATTTGTTGGCTGTAATTCACTATTCTAGCTGGTCTAGCTTTGAAGATATTGAGCTTTAAGTCGTGCAAGAAAATGATTTTTTCAAAAATCTTCAAGTACCTGTGGCAGCTAAAGGGTTAAGAATTGGGGGTATGTTTCCTACAATTTTTTTTGCTGGAAATCGCATGAGGAATCTTGTTCCGGTGCGTTTATGCGGTAGTTTCCGGACACCCTGTATACTGGGTGGGCCATTTAAAGTGAATCAATGCAAACCAAGCATAACTTTTTTATTTGTTAATATTCTTTGCTCAAACGACACTGCCGATGTATTTCAGATAAATAGCCTGTTTCTGTACAGGACTCAATTTTAACCATATTTAAGGTCAACAGTCAATAGTCTATTCCATTGCAAGTGTGGAACAGAGAAATTGGAAAAAAACTTGAGCCCTAATATTTTTGGAATATTGATTTAAGGACACCTTACTAGCAATTTTGTAGTTTTTCTCCTCTACCTTTACGTATTTTATTGAAAAAATAGTGCTAAAAATCTTCTATCTTCTAAAACTCACCTAAATAAACTCAATTGCAAAATCGATATATGTGTAAATATAAACATATCTCTCATGTGTTCAGAGTATTGTTCCCGCACTTCAGAAAAATATTAACAAATAAAAAAGTTTTGCATTGTTTACATAGTGTCACTTTAAATGGCCCACCCTGTATGTGTTCGGGAGGAGAAGAGTTCGTAGATTTTCGTCTGTCTGTCTGTTCTATGTCCTCATTCTACAGATCCGCCGGGATTTATAGTGTTAACCCTCACAATTTGGAAAATTGTAACAAATAAAGGAGCTAGGCGAGCCGTCGCACAGTGGAGCAGTAGTGGAAAAAATCAGAATACTATTGGAGAGCTTTTGTGAATTATTTCTAATAGGCGAATTAGGCGTGTCCTTGGTCGGACCAACTCGATACTTTCAGAGTTAAAGTAGGTACTAACATCGTCATTTCACGTGAAATCCATGTAAATACTGTCAACATTTTCGTGAAATCAAATTCTCTTGGTGGTACTCACTTCACATGAAAGTCTCCACACCGGTTTTTGACATTTCGCCAGCGAAAATAATGCAGTTGCACTTTATTTCACAATGAAAAGATGTCATCGACAATCAATCAGAACGCGAGTGAACATTTATCTTACATTGAGTGAATAAAAAGCAAGTCTCCCCGGCACCGTTTTCACGGGAGACATATACCGCAGCAAAGATAAAAAGTTTTAGACAAATTTAAATTATTTTTGGACGGCATATACGGGCTGCACTAACTAATCAAAACAAAATTTAGTCTCGCTCGCAACATATGACGAGGTGCTTGCCAATCCATAATTCCTAGACAAGCGATTGTCTCTGAAATTTATCCAAGAAGAGCGAAGTCGTCTTGTTACTGGAATGATATCGTTTTTGATTTTCGTTTCGCTACAAAGTTTATATGAAATTCCTGGTTAGAAAAAACGCGATATTAACAAATTCCAATCATAATATTGTCCAAATAATCGAAATATCAGATAACCCATTTCTAAACATCTGCACATTCCACAACTAATTCGAATAAAAAGAAGAAGATGAAGCTAATACGCGAACTAAACTAGGACGGTATATTCACCCTATGGAAAAGGTACTACATATCTCCAAAAATGCTTTAAGATAGTTTAAATTAAGAGCCGGTATATACTGCTTATATACCGGAGCAAAGATAAAAAATTATAGACAAATTTAAATTATTTTTGGACGGCATATACCGGCTGCACCAACTAATCGAAACTAAATTTAGTCCCGCTCAGTGGCGTAGATAAGGAGGGGATCAAGGGTATCAATCCCCCCTCCTTGGTCACAATTTTTTTTATTATGACTTTAGGTACGTAAAACAAAGTAAAAGTAAACGTTTTGCTGGAATTATTCAGGGTGTGTAGTGTTTCATAAAAACGTTTTCAGAACTGTAATGAAAAATTTAGCACTTCCTGAAATTTCAATAGTATAATAGAAGCGTATCACAGGGCGTAGCACAGGGCTTTACGTTCATCTACTTTTTCACATTGGTTCTGTAGCCTCGCACAGGCACAAATTAAATGATAATGTGGAACACGGGAAGCTCTTCCACAGAAGCGCAATTTCCAATGGGGAAATACAAATGCAGTACATAAAATTATTGTAGAGTATTGTACTTCTTCTTCTTACTTACTTAATATAATATTTACTATGGCATTACTAAATTCAACCATTTTTGTAATATCTGTAATTTTGCATATCATCGTTCATTATTAAATCACACTTTGAACTATTCGGATCGTCTTTTATCTCTTTTGGTAATTACCAGTACATTACACATAATTGGCGACGAGGAAAATTTAAAATTAGTATTATTAATTCAAAGTATAGCGCAAAAATTTGCCAAGTGATTTAATTTTCATTTAGTTCAGACGAAAATTTGTCTTTATTGAAAAGTGACTTTCAATTAAAGTTTGTGCAAAAATTTGCATCCTCACTTGAATTTTGCCAAAAATTTGTACAAAATGTCGACTGAAGCAGAAACGAAATTTACGACCGTTCTACAAACATCAACTGTTTCGGAATTCAATCCTGCTGAAGAGTCCTGGTCAATTTGGAAGGAACGTTTGGATATCCATTTTGCAGAAATTAACTGCACCGAAGCAAATTCGAAAAAAGCGGTATTATTGAAATCGATCGGTACCTCACCATATAAGTTGGTTAGAAGTTTGTGTGATCCAATATCTCCAGTTTCAAAATCATATGAAGAATTGTGCGCGATATTGAGTGAACATTATACACCTCCAACTATAATTTTCCAAGAGCGAAGAAAGTTTTATTCAGCGAAAAGAGAACCTTTAGAATCTGTTTCAGATTGGTACGTTCGCCTGAAAACGATTGCTCTTGATTGTAAGTACGGTGACAAATTGGAATCGTTTATAATGGAAAAATTCATCATGGAATTGCCGGAGCGTATTTTCGAAAAAATCTGCGAGGAAGACGAGAAAATCTCACTGAAGGCGGTGCTACAAAAAGCACTAATCTACGAAACTAAATTTGCTTTGAAAACAGAATCACAGTGCGAAGAATCTGTTAATTTTGTCAAGCAGCATATCAAAAGCAAATCACGTCCGAAAACCAACAATAACTTCAAGCAAAAACAAGTTCATGGAGCCAACAGCAGCAATCACAACAGCCATAAGCCATGCAGTCATTGCGGCTGGAAGAACCACAGCAGCGAAAATTGCAAATATAGAAATGCCACTTGCCATACTTGCTCAAACAAAGGACACATAAGTAGCGTTTGTAAAAACAAAAAAAGTTTAAATTATATTTCTAATTCTTCACATAACGATGATACATTTGATTTTTCTCTATATTCCATTTTTTCAGATGGCTCATCGGACATCTATTGGATACAGGTGGAGATTAGTGGAGTGTCAATGAAGATCGCTTGCGACACAGGAGCGCCAAGATCATTCGTCTCTAAAGAGTTCTATAGAAGATACTTGTTTGACCGAGATCTTAAACAGTGCAGTAATCATTACAACGCGTACGGTGGCAAGAATATTAAAATATTAGGTGAGTGTGAAGTACAAATTACTTATCGTGGTTCTACAAAAAATGTAGTGATTGTTGTGACTGACGAAAACGCACCCCCCTTGTTGGGTCGAACATTTTTACGAAAATTCGGTTTTGAATTGACGCAAGTAAATTTTATTGCAAATGACTCAAAATTTTCGGTGGTTATTGATCGAATCAAAAGTGATTACGCCGAATTGTTCAGTGGTACACTAGGAAAATATAATTTGGGTGAAGTGTCATTGAAAATTGATCCTAAAGCTAAACCAGTTTTTTTCAAGCCGCGTTCTATTCCATTCGCATGGAAAACGAAAGTTGAAAGACAAATTCGCGAGTTGGTAGAAAATAATGTTTTGGAGCAGGTGGATAATGCGAGTTGGGGCACACCTTTAGTTCCTTTGCTAAAGCCGAATGGTGATTTACGCATTTGTGGAGACTACAAGGTTACAATTAATAAATACTTGGAAGATTTCAAGTACCCTTTACCTTTAATTGATGAAATTTTTGCAGCATTAGAAGGAGGGGAGCTATTTAGCAAATTAGACCTATCAAGTGCTTATAATCAATTGTGCTTAGATGAAGAGTCGCAACTCTTGTGTACATGGAGTACACATTTGGGATCGTATAAAATGAAAAGATTACCTTTTGGGGTTAAGCCCGCTGCAGCAATTTTTCAAAAACATATTGAAAGTTTGTTTCTTGGAATTAATGGAGTGGTTGTGTACCAAGATGATATCACGGTAACAGGGAAAAACTTTCAAGAGCATGCTACAAATTTAAAATCAGTGTTAGCTAAATTGTTAGATGCTGGTTTACGTTTAAACATTAACAAATGTGAATTTTTCAAGAGTAAAATATCTTACCTTGGTTTTACAATTGATAAAAATGGTCTCTCAAAGAATGATGACCGAACTTTATCTGTTTTACAGGCACCAATTCCTTCGGACATTCATCAGTTGCGAGCATTTATTGGAATGGCAAATTACTATTCAAGGTTCATTAGTGACTTCGCAAGAAAAATGCAACCTTTATATGAACTTTTGAAAAAGAATGTAAATTTTGTGTGGTCTGAGAGATGTCAGAAAGCCTACACTTTAATTAAAAACGAAATTTCGTCGGATCAAGTATTGGTGCACTTTAATCCGAAATTGCCAATAGTACTCACAACTGATGCATGTAAAACATCAATAGCAGGAGTTCTATCACATAAGATTGGAAACGGTACATTAAGACCAATTGCATTTGTCTCGCGAGCTTTATCAAAAAGTGAATTGAACTATCCGGTAATAGAAAAAGAAGCTTTAGCTATAATATTTTCTGTTACGAAGTTAAAACAATATTTGCTTGGTAATTTTTTTACTTTGTCAATGGATCATAAGCCTTTACTCACTATATTTGGTGAAAATAAGGGACTTCCCTTAATGGCAGCTGCACGCATTCAGAGATGGGCACTAATTTTGAGTGGTTTCAATTATAAAATTGAATATATTAAAGGTGAACAAAATGAAGCGGACAGTTTGTCGAGAATCCCTCAATTAAACTATACTAAAGATTCAAATGACATGAATTATATAAATTTAATACAAAATGAAAATACATTTCATATTAATTTTAAAACGATTGCATTGGAAACACGCAGAGATCCATGTTTGAGTAGACTGATGGAAGCTATCGATACTGGAACAGTGAATAAATTGGATTCTAGTTTTGATTCCTTCAAAAATAAGGAACTTGAATTAACAGTTCAATACGGTTGTATTTTATGGGGATACAGAACCGTAATTCCGCTCAAATTGCGTGACCAGATATTAAAGGAGCTACATTCTTCGCATATGGGCATAGTTAAAACTAAATCGTTAGCTCGTTCATATGTATGGTGGCCCAAGATCGATTCTGATGTTGAAAAAATGATAAAGAAATGTATATCATGTCAGAGATTACAACCGAGTCCTGAGAAGGCGGAATTAATACCGTGGAAACCTACTGATTCAGTATGGAGTCGTATTCACATAGATTATGCAGGTCCTAAATATGGCTTTTATTTTCTCATTGTCATCGATTCTTATTCCAAATTTGTTGAAGTATTCAAAACGAAAACGATAACTTCACATTTTACAATGAGTAAATTAAGGGAATTATTTTCTAGATACGGTTTAGTTTCGACACTTGTCAGTGATAATGGATCTCAGTTCACATCAGCAAATTTTAAAGATTTTCTCAAAAAGAATAATATTGAGCATATTTTGACTGCTCCAGGACATCCATCGACCAATGGGCAGGCTGAAAATTTTATAAAAACATTTAAAAAGTCTCTAGATGCAAGTCAGAACCAAACGAAAACTGATATTGATACCATTATCAATAGATTTTTGATTGATTATAGAAATAGTATTCATTGTACCACAGGTGAGACACCTGCAAAACTTTTTTTTGGCAGATCATTGCGTACACGTTTTAGTGCTTTGAAACCTCCAAATGTTCAAACCAAAATTACACAAAGTCAACAAAAACAAAAGGAAAATTATAAAGGAAAACGAAATGTTCATTTTAGACAAGGTCAAAAAGTTTTAATTCGTAATTACAATGATAAAAATCGCCCTTCGTGGTCACAAGCAACAATCAAAAACAAATTAGGACCACGATCGTATACTTGTATTTACACTAGTAACAATAGAGAAATTAAGAGGCATTTGGACCAAATTCGCGATAATCAAATAGAGTCAGAGGAGTCTTTCTATGATTCTTTTGAAGACGATGATATTATTCCAAGAGATATTTTTGCAGAGTCATCGCCTCCTGCACAAAATTCGATGTCGTATAGCGAAACTTCACCGCCAACTGATCCAACTTGGATGCCCGATGAGTCTGAAGAAATATCGGATGAGAGTGGTGATGGAGAAGGACCAAATGATCAGATTAAATTTGATATCCAAAGAAAAAGAGGACTTCGTCCTAGAATTGAAGGAAAAGTTGTTAAATATTGAATAAAACTTGAATTTTAAATTATGAATTTTTGCGTTAGTCTATTTGTATAAAACTAGTTTAAAAAAAATGTGTTTCTGTACTTTTGATTGAATTCTTTTATTATTGTAAAGTAATAACAAATTTAATGAGAGACATGTAGAGTATTGTACTTCTTCTTCTTACTTACTTAATATAATATTTACTATGGCATTACTAAATTCAACCATTTTTGTAATATCTGTAATTTTGCATATCATCGTTCATTATTAAATCACACTTTGAACTATTCGGATCGTCTTTTATCTCTTTTGGTAATTACCAGTACATTACAATTATAAAGGTTTCTTCATGAGAGTGGAAAACTAATTCGAATGAAGACAAAACGCTGCAAAACTGCTTCCAATTTTTTAATATCCGTTATTATTTGAGCTTTTCAACATTCTTTTGTTCGCAATTTTATTGAATTTAATACGAAAAACTTTCAAAGCCATAATCATGATAATTTGTTTAACTAAATTTTCTATAAAAAATTGAAGAAATTTCCAAAATTATAAGATAAGACATCATATGCAGGCAGTAATTCGAAAACCAATTAACAAACATCCGGAGTTCCGCGGTACCCTAGGGTTCCGTGAAGATTTCTCAGGGGTTTCGCGAAGATATCGAAAAATAGGGAAAATGTAGAAAGAGCTTTTAACAACAAGAAGCAAACAATCCATAACTAAGAGCATTATTCAATCGATTGAACAATCAAAGCATTTCTGTGGAGAAACTCATTTTTTAGGGCCCACTACCGAATCCGCTATAGAATATGAGCTATCTCCACAGAAAAGAGGCTTTCTCCACAGAAGTTAGCTTTGATTGTCCAATTAATCGCACTGTATATGGCTATGATTTATTTTAATCCCTCTTTTGAGGTGTTTCGGCCAGAAAAGCGGCGATACTGCACAGAAAAAAAAACCGTGTGAATTTAACTCCAAAATGGGTCGAGTAAGGTCCCTCCGTTTGGATAAAATATTTCTTTATCCAAATGGATGAACACAAAACACTTCCAATTACACCAAATGGAGTAATTCTCGATATTTTTGAGATAAAAAAAACACAGTTTTCACAGGGAACATATAACTCATAAATAAGTTTTGTATAACTAGCATTGACCTCTCTATAGGTGTTGGCGACATTTCATATACATACCTCTTTACGCTCTTAAATGCCTAATAAATTACCTACCTACAGTGGGATTCGATCCCGGGACCCTATGATTTGTAGACGTAGACAAACACCCTACCTACTGCACCACCCAGGCTATAAGTGATGAAGTTTGTAGTTTATACCATACATTGTGAAATCGCTCTACCATTTGTTGTCGACCGACTGCGAGTGTAGGTATACCAAAAATAAATGACAATCGGCATTTAAATACCACATTTGGAGCGAATTTAACACCATTTTGTTTAAATTTAAACATCATATACCTAGACAAAAACTAATATAATTACGAATTAATTGTCGGATTTATCCGAATGGATTTTATTTTCAGTGTTTTATCCTAACGGATAAAAGAAAAATTGTATACTTGTGGACAGAGTAAAATAATTGTAGTTAACCCCATATGTATAAAAAGAAACCCATTTGATAATTTTCGATTCGCACCGCCTGATTTTTTAGTGTGTAGGTGTTCCGTGACTCCGACAAGTTACGGGAGCACTGATCTACCCCAATATAATGATACTCCATTCACAGTAACGAAAATTTGTATGAAAACTGAAATACTGTTGATTCACTCACCGTAGTAAAAAAAACAAAAATTATTGATGCAATATTTTAAGGACTCAGTTTTTTTCGTATGGCAAAATGGCACTCTATTTTGCAGCAAAATTTGCTCAAAAAACTGTTAATTTGAAGTGTAATAAATACAGAAATTGTTATTCGGAAATTCAACATTTGATAACCGTAAAAGTATAAGTAATTTTGCGAAATGATCCCCCTCCTCTATGAAAAGATATCTACGCCACTGGTCCCGCTCGCAACAGATGGCGAGGTGCTTACCAATCCATAATGCCTAGACAAGCGGCTGTCTCTGAAATTTATCCAGGAAGAGCGAAGTCGTCTTGTTACTGGAATGATATCGTTTTCGATTTTCGTTTCGCTACAAAGTTTATATGAAATTCCTGGTTAGAAAAAGCGCGAGATTAACAAATTCCAATCATAATATTGTCCAAATAATCGAAATGTCAGATCAACCATTTCTAAACATCTGCACACTCCACAACCAATTCGAATAATAATAAGAAGAAGAAGTTAATACGCGAACTAAACTAGGACGGTATATTCACCCTATGGAAAAGGTACTATCTCCAAAAATGCTTTAAGATAGTTTAAATTAGGAGCCGGTATATAAGCTTATATATGCAAGTTTTTCGCTCGGTGAACTCAGTACATACTTTTAAAGTAAAAAAATGTGCCTAAATGTCCAAAAATGATAATAGCGACGTTTTTTTCGTATCGCGTGTAAGTCTGACTCGAAAAAAACGATCGCGGGTAACATCCCGGTTAAGACCAAACAGCTGACATTTGACAGTTTTTGTGCATCTTTGACTCGCTTTCGTCGGCTTATTTTTTAGATGTGGTGGATTTTATCACAAAAGATGATTATTTCTTTGCAAAATCTTTTCTCGTGATTAGAAAAACTCTCACATTTGCTTTTAAAAAACAAATTCCCTCATATTTCCCCTATGCGTCCGCCAACTACATTTGAGCTCTATCCCGTGTAGGGTAGTTGCACGGGTTAACTTTACCTGGGTAAGTGTCATTTTTTTATATGAAGTTCTACAGAAACCTGCACGGGATAAACACAATAAAACGTACCTATTATCCGATTTTATTTTTTGGTCTAGAGCACTGTTTACCAACAGGTGGTCCGCGGACCGAAGGTGGTCCGTGAGAGACCCTAAAGTGGTCCGCGAGGTACTATGGGGACTACTTCTGAAAAAGGAGTTTTAATCGTGATTAATTGAAATAACAGGCATGTGCTTTGAAAATTTGTATAGTATAATTAAAGAACTGAATACTTTCGGTACTAGGTATGTAGTTGATCTGAAAATGCGATGTGCAGACCTTAAGATAAGTTGCAAAAGCTCGGTGCTCTACCTAATTGTTTTTACTTCTTAAGTTAATTGGCATAGTGGCAGCACAGTGTCCAAATTTTGCCACAGTATCATTTGAAGACAAACCATGTCCACTTCAATCCTCCTTAGTCCGGTAAAACCGCATCCAATGAATTATTATCGAACAAAGTTAGACACCATTAACTCTTAAAGTTAGGTGTCTCTGTCCTGTTCTGAAGAACCTAAAGAACTGCCGATGTTACTGCCTGTGCCTATACTTTAATTTTGGTTGTTACTACGGTAAACTCTTCACCCATATTCATTTTGTCGAAGGTAAGAGTGCTCATAAAAGATGGACAAAAGTCGGTACTAAGTTACTCGATGAAATGTTACATTGCAGGTTTTCAGTTTTTCTAAAGCCGGCACAACTTAGCGCAATGTTCGCCGTACCACACAAAAGAAAAACAGAGGAATCGAATTTTAACGTCATTTGGGTGGTTCAGTGAATTCAACCCGCTGACGGTTCGTTGATCTTTTGAGTGTGGTTCGATTGAACTGTTGCGCGGGGTTCGGACGTACTTTTTTGTGTATGTTTCGACAAAGCCTATGTAGAGTCTGCTTAAAATTATTTCAATACGAGGCGGTTACAGAGGAGAAATGATGTTTCGAGCCATTTTTGTCGTAAGGTGTCGTAAAAAAACCAATAAAAAAGTCTAAAACCTTGTGAAAAAATCGCGAAATTCCCTTTATTAAAAAAGATGGTGGTCCGTAGCGACTCATATTCAAGCAAAGTGGTCCACAGTCATTTGCGAGTTGGGAACCACTGGGCTAGAGGGTATAATTTATCAAAATAAGTTAATTGTATTATATGTCCTTGCAAAGGTATTTTTTTGTAGTTCATGTGTCAGTTTTGCTGTAACTTTTACAGTTTTTTAAATAATTAAGAAAAACTGGAAAATGACCCCCTCTCCCCCTTAAAATCGAAATAACTTCAAAACGGCGGATCCCATCTGAGTGAACCCTATTCCATTCGATTTAGAATGGCCAAATACATTAAGATCGATTCGTTTTTATAATTGTTTCCAAAATTCGGGTTTTTCCCCGCTGTGCGCCGTTGAGATAGATTAAAAATCACGGCGGGAGGTGGTCCATAGAGATGCGTGGCTGCGTGGCATATGCGTTTTAAAATTTTACTAACTTGTTTTTAAAAATGTCACTTTAGTCTCAAAAAATCAATCCAGATAACACCCTATTGCATGACCAATCTCTAATAGATTGTTTAGCATTATCTTGGATATTTGTCCCATTACAACATGTACCTACATTATTTAAAATTAACACAATAACAATAATTATGTAATGATAGATACACCCATACACCTACTGATAGTACCCATAGTCACTATTTTTAAACTAGCGAAAGTTCTAATATCTTTTTGCGTGTTCCGTTGGCATACATTTGCGATAAAACTAAACTATCAAAATGTGAAAAAAAAATCAATCAAATGTGACAATAGTTTTCCATCATACTCTGCAGATAAGATTCGATTAATTATACAATTAATTGGGAGACTTATATCGCAGATTGAGTATATAAACACGATTCCTTTCGAATACAGATAATTGAACTTCCTGTGCTCAACATAGTAAGTTCCTGTCTATCCAATCTAGAACCATGTTCAAGTACACTATTGTTTTGGCCTGCCTTTTGGCAGTTGTCAGCTGTGAACTCCACAGGTAAGATTTAAAATTATATGCCAGATTCATTAGTTTTCTTACCAGGATACCACTTATTCGGATCCACTTAAAAAATGCTTTTGCCGTGAATTTCATGCTTAAATGTTTACAGGATCCGGTTGAACAAGAAGTCACACCCACGTCGTCTTCGTGGACGCACTGGAACTGAGTCCATGACCAACTATGATGATGTAAGTTAATGATTTCAGCCTAAGCGTGTTAGTTAACAGGGATAATTTCTTATTTAGATGTCATACTATGGTCCAATCTCTATTGGCACACCAGCTCAAGATTTCACCGTCATCTTCGATACTGGTTCCTCCAATTTGTGGGTTCCATCCAGCAGCTGTACCTCAACTGGTTGCAGTAAGTTTAGTTGATGGAATTGAAATAGCGCGAAGAACCTAACAGTTATATTTCTTATTTATATAGCCAATCATGCTTCCTACAACAGTGCTGCTTCATCCTCCTATGTTGCCAATGGCGAATCCTTCTCCATTCAATACGGAACTGGAAGTTTGACTGGTATCCTCTCCACCGATACCGTTGTTGTAAGCTTACAAAATTTATCGGCTGATTTACACAACATTTTCACATTTTTAAATATTTACCTGTTCAGGTCGGAGGATTGACCATCACCGGGCAAACTTTTGCTGAGGCCACCGATGAGCCTGGAACCACTTTCAATGATTCTCCATTCGATGGTATTTTGGGTCTTGCTTTCGTCTCAATCTCCTCGGACAGCGTTACCCCTCCATTCTACAACATGATCAGCCAATCCCTCATCAGCAGTCAAGTTTTCTCAGTCTGGTTGAACCGTGTTCAAGGTGAAACTGATGGTGGCGAAATCATCTTCGGAGGATCCGACAGCACCATGTACACCGGAGACTTTACTTACATCTCTCTCTCATCCGACACATACTGGGAATTCAACATGGACTACGGTACCATTGATGGTTTGGAATTCTGCTCATCTGGGTGCTCTGCTATTGCTGATACTGGTACCAGTCTATTGGCCGGCCCAGAAGCTACCATTGAAAATATTGCCACCCAAATCGGTGCTTCCGGAAGCATTGATGATGGATACTTCGTCTCGTGCGACTCTGTCTCATCCTTGCCAACACTCAACTTCTACTTGGGCGGAACTGCCTTCCCACTTACTGGCTCACAATACGTTGTCAACGTTGTTGAGAGTGGTGTCACTTACTGTATGCTTGGATTTGAAGTTAGCCCAGCTGGTAGCGGTGGTCCTGACTGGATTTTGGGAGATGTCTTCTTGGGTGCTTATTACACTGAGTTCGATTTTGGAAACAGCCGTATCGGTTTCGCTCAACTCGCTTAAAGTCTTTTAAATGGATGAGCTATTAATGGATTAAGATCGATAAATATACTATTGAAAAAAATGTTAGTTATTATATATAATTATGTTTTCCTAATCCGATGATTGAAATTACCGAGGTATATTACGATAACATCACTTCAACACTCCAACGTGTGACATTCGGTACACAATTTCGAGTTTTATCAAGTGGTCTCTCATGTACAAAAGATTGAAAGCCACTGATCTAGGGAGTACCTAGCATGGTCGCTTTCGAAATATGGTGTGGTGTGTCCTGTCTATACGATAATACCAGCCGACGGGAACTTAATAACATGTACGAGTTATCGGCCCATTATCTGCCAATCCTGTGTAATTCTCTGTTCTTGTACTAAAAAAGGCACAAGGTGAAGAGGAATCAAGAGAAATGAGCTTTCGATGTTTATTCATTGGGCTTGTCTACACGCGAAACAAGAACTAGAACAAAACCCGTTTTTTTAGTAGAGGCGAGGAAAAATTCATTTTTCATATAAAAACCGTCTTTTTGTTCTTGTTCTACGTATAGACACACCCATTGGTGTGTGAGCCGCTTGGTGGGCTTTCAGCACTTAACACCGACTCTAGGAGAGGAGAGAGCAACTGGCGACATTCGTCATGAAGATATTTGTAGAGCCCAGTACATAATAGGTAAACAAAACCGGCCCATGACCCGGTTTTCGGTTTTCTTCGGTTTCTTGCAAAGCCGGTTAAACCGTCCGGTTTTAACAGGATTTCATAGATTTGCTTAGAATTTTAGTGAAAAAATGCATACACACTCGTATTGCTAGTGTTCGTGTCGTATGCAAAATCAAATCAAAGATACAAGGAGAGGTAATTTGACGAAGCCATGGTTCTACGAGTAGTAGCAAAAAGGAGAGTGTTCTAAACAATGTTTAAGGGCTGAAATTGGAAACCGAAATTTTTTATAGGTGACATGTAATAGAATTTCATATTGAAAAATCCAGAAAACATAAAAAGTTTTATGAATTTTGCAAGAATTTTTCTTCCGGTTTTAACCGGATGGACAAACAACCGTCCGGGTTAAAACCGGGAGGAGGAAAAAACCGAAAATAACCCGGTTAACCGTTCTGAAAGTACCGGTTTTCGGACTAACCGTCCGGTTTTTGACATCCCTAGTCGACAGGCTGTTATCGCTGAGATCCGAGATAGTTTCTCCTAATATTCTACAATTTGTGCAAGATTTAAGCAAATTATGCTAAAATCGAGCAAGAATTAACCCTGGTTTTCTGCATTTAAGGCATTAAAAGTGTTCTAAATAATTAACCTAGAATAAAATTATGTATGAAAGATATAATTGTGAGACTATGCACTATGCGCCAATTTTTAAAGGAATTTCAATCTATCCGATTTTAATGCGATTTTATAGGTTAATTTGTTGGTTGTGAAAATTTTATTTCATTTCGGTCAATAATGACGTTGATTAAGCGAGACACTCACAATAAGATGCAGCCAATTTCTGGGCAGAGATCATCTTAATTGGTTCAAAAATTAACAATGAGTGAGGAAATGTTGGTTTCATGCAAAACCTTCTATTGAAGAAACTTGATTGGTTTCCATCCTAGTATTCATAACTTTCAATTCTTTCAAAAATCACAAAATCCATCCTCCTATAAAACTACGAGGAAAAATTTATCGGATGACAATATGAATGTCATACTACTAAATGAAATAAAACTAAGGTATAGGAGAATATTGCACGGGGAACAAAAATGCGAGAACAAAACCGGTTTTTATATGAAAATTGAATTTTTCCTTGCCTTGCTCCTTACGAATCTCTTCTAAAAAACCAGTTTTTCCTCTTTTGTTCTTGTTCGCGTGTAGACAGGCCCATTAAACACAATAGAGAGTTATTTAATGGAGTATCTTTTTAAGTTAACGTTTAGACAAAGTGTTATCGATCTTCAAATTCATACTGATTTGAGCTCTTTATCTTCTCAGTACTGTATAGTCAGCACCAAGTGGGGCCATGGTGCGTTAACTCAGCCGTTTACAACGTTACATTGCGTATAGTTTCGGAGTGTATAATAATGTTGCAAGCATTATACATTTCCCATCCGCACATGTAGGGAAATTTTGGACCACGCCGAGATTCGATCTCCGTACCTCTAGATTACTAGCATCCTAGAGTGCGACTCAACCAAGTGAGCTACAGAGCCAGTCTCTTATAGCTCTTTATAGTTCAATAATATTCAATAATTGTTGGATAATCGTGAATTGATTCTATAAGGATGTTAGATTCTTTCCGAAAATTGTCTTAAGGATTATTTCTCAGTAAAAAATACTCCTTTAAGCAATGGCACACGTTGAACTGAGTTTAGTGTTAATATAGGATTGCTATTGGGTGAAGTGCTTCTTTAAGGCATGCGCATTGTTAGTTGATTACAGGACCACCTGTGTTTGAAGAAAGAGATTGCACTTCAAGGGTCTTATTCTGTGACTGATAGCATCTATCCACAAGTAAATTGGATATATGAATTGGCTCCGTAAGGGGGAAGATAAAGGTTGAAAGGCTCCGGCTGATTCCTATATCTTCTTCAGTTGTGGCATAACTGCGGCTTCGGCCAATTCCTGTCTCTCTACGGGGCGTTACTTTCCCGCATTATCCGAGTAACCGCTGTGCCTGAGTGCTGTATTAACATCTGCAGCGTTTCAGGTTACTTAACGTGATAGGTGACAGAACAAAACTTTTAGTTCAACCACCAAAGCAGCATCTTCGAAGCATGCCCATGATGGCCTTTACTCAACGATTAAACCCTATCATGGTTTAGCGATGTGCCGACAACTCATCCTAAGAAAAAGCTTCAAGTCAAGAAACTTGAAACAGAAGCCTCGGATTAGACGGATACAAAACAAACGAAAGCGCCGCAAACGAACAACTGATTACTCTTTCGGATCCTGGAATGGACGCTGCCTGAATAGACCGGGGGCCTTAAGCGCCCTCCTGGATCAGGTAGAACAATACAAGCTGAGCACAGTCTCAAAAGCGAGATTAACGACCTGCACACTATTTTTACGAGTGGTAAAAAGGAGGGCAACAAGGAGTTTGGAGTAGCTTTGATCGTGAGTAAGCAGCCAAGGACCACGTTATCGGCTTCAAACCCGTAAACGAACGATCCGCATCAAGACCCGTTTCGCTATTCTCTGGCCCATTAATGCGCATGCCCCTACAGAAGTAAAAGAAACGCGATTAGGGATGGGTTCTACAGCCACCTAGAAACACTCTTGGACTCACTTCCATCAAACGATGCCAAGCTGCTGCAAGGAGACTTTAACGCCAAAGTCGGAAACGAAAGCTGGCATAGGGGAACTACTGGAGGTCACAGCCTCCACGACGAAAACAACAACAACGGTCAGCAACTTATCGACTTCGCTAGTGGAAGAAACCTGGTCATAAGCTCTACATGTTTCCCTCATCGACGAATCCATAAGCATATCTGGAAGTCTCCAGATGAATACACCGTGATCCAGATCGACCACGTACTGATCAGCGACTCCGATCACTATTTGGTGAATACGACCTACAGGTGCAGAATCTCTTCGGTGCACCTAACGAGAATCAACCCTGCCAAGATCTTCGACGTTGACAATTTAATTGATGATGCCACGGCGGCTGCGTATACTTCCGCACTTGAGGAAAAACTGTCGCCCATGCTTGATAACATCAACAATTTAGGCATCCATGAGTTCTGGGAGGAGCTCAAAGACAGCATCAAATGAGTCGCAGAAGAGGTCGTGGGCTATAAAGGCCGGCGTAGACGAACAGACTGGTTCGACGACGAATGCAGGTTCTCGATTGAGGCGAAAAATGAAGCCTATTGCCAATACACACAACACACATCCGGAGAAAGAAAGAAAGATCCAGCGAACTTCGGTAAACGGCGAGCAGTTACAGCTAGTAAACCAAAGATTAGCCAGTAAGCACATTAGACAAGCGTCCATACTGATAAATAATATCAAGAACGGATATCAACCCAGGACAAGCCTATGTAAGGACAAGGATGGTAACATCATCAGCGACATCGAAAGCGTAAGCAAACGATGTGCCTAGCATCAAGAGCTCCTCAATGCACCATCAACATGCCCACGGAGCCACCTCTTGAGCAGTTAGCCGAACCAGGCCCTCCCGTTCTACCCCCAACAGTAGAGGAGGTTATTCTCGCCATACAGTCGCTTCAAAGTAATAAAGCGCTCGGCGCTGACGAGATCCCAGCAGAACTGCTGAAGCATGGTCGAACGTGGCTGACCAACGCTATACATGTGCTACTGCTGAAAATATGGAACGACAAGGTAATCCCCGAACATTGGCGCAAAAGCATAATCTGCCATATTCACAAAAAGGGTGACAAGCTGAAGTGTGAGAATTACAGGGGCATATCATTAGTTTGTATGACCTATAAAATGTTATCGAGAATTCTGGAAAAGAGAATCAATCCGTCCGCAGAGGAATCATTGGCGAGTATCAAGGCGGCTTCAGACCTGGTCTCAACGACCGATCAGCTTTTCACTACTACTCCAAAAGTGCTGGGAATATAACATCGACGTATACCAAATCTTTGTCGACTTCAAGCAGACATACGACAGTATCGATTGAAGTGTACTGTATACCATTTTGCTGCATTTTGGTATACCGGCAAAGTTAGAGCGACTCACAAGGATGACGATGACTAATACCGTCTCGTAGGTCAGAGTGCAGACTCGACTCACTGACCTATTTGAAACTTGTACTGGAGTCAAGCAGGGCGACGGGCTGGCGCCGACGCCTTTGAACCTTACTTTGGAGTATATATAATTCGAGCCATGAATATGGACAGAGCGGAACGCTACTCATCAAGTCGACTCAATTAGTAGCGTATGCCGACGACATCAACATCATGTCTTGAAGATTGGGTGATGCAGAAAGCCTTCTGCATAACCTCAATAATGCCGCAAAGGAAGTTGGACTACATTTCAACGAAACAAAACAAAGGCCATGATGCAATCGAAAACAAGGATACCAGTCAATTCAAGCATCACAGTGGGGGACCTTAATATCGAGTATGTAGACAACTTCAACTATCTGGGCTGTAACTTATCAAAGGACGCCAACGAAACCGACGAAATTAAGCGACGGGTACAACTAGCCAATAAGACCTATTTGTCGGCCCTCCTATAATTGATTCGAAACTTGCGCACAGGAAAACGAAGCTCCGACCCGTGCTATGTTTTGGCTGCGAAACATGGACCCTCACCCAAGCCTCCGAAATTTTGCTAGACAGTTTCGAATAAAAGTTCCTTCGGCGAATTTTCGGGACCTTTCGAGATGAATGCCGTATCCGGTACAACCATGAGTTGTATCAATTGTACGATGAGCTGGAAGTATCGGAAATCGTGAAGCTTCAACGTTTGCAATGGGCGGGACTTATACAACGGATGGACGATAATCGCATGCCAAAGAAAGTGATGAACGCACAACGAATTGATGGAGCGAGGTTGCGTGGGCGACCGAGAGCTCGCTGGGAGAACTCCGTAGGTGAGGACGCCCACCAGCTGCTGGGCTTCCGAAACTGGAGGACAAGGTCACGTAACCGCGACAATTGGAGGTCAACGATTCAGGCGGCCAAAGCCCGACGTCGGGCTATCGTGCCACATTGATGGATGATTGATGAAGGGCTTTGCCAGACATCCAAAATTTATTTTTGATTTCCATTGTAAGTCCAATAAACTAAATTTTACCTTAGATAGTATTATCAACATCACTTTACTAAAAGAACAATTTAGTCATACTTTTCAATTGAATTTATTAATTTTATCGTTTTAACTGATTTAAGCGAGTTGCGCGAAACCAATACGGCTGTTGCCATAATCGAATTCAGTGTAGTAGGCACCCAAGAACACATCTCCCAAAATCCAGTCTGGACCACCATCACCACCTGGGCCAACTTCCAATCCAAGCATGCAATAGGTAACACCACTCTCGACAACGTTGACAACGTATTGTGAGCCAGTAAGTGGGAAGGCAGTTCCGCCCAAGTAGAAGGTAAGGGTTGGCAACGACGAAACAGAGTCGCAAGAGACAAAGTATCCGTCATCAATGCTTCCAGAGGCGCCAATTTGAGCGGCAATATTTTCAACAGCAGTTTCAGTACCAGCCAAAAGACTAGTGCCAGTATCAGCAATAGCGGAGCATCCCGATGAGCAGAATTCCAAACCATCAATGGTGCCATAATCCATGGTGAATTCCCAGTAAGTGTCAGATGAGAGTGAGATGTATGTGAAATCGCCGGTGTACTTAGTAGTGTCGGATCCTCCGAAGATAATTTCGCCACCATCGGTGTCACCTTGAACACGGTTCAACCAAACGGAAAAGACTTCACTGCTGATGAGAGATTGGCTGATCATGTTGTAGAATGGTGGGGTAACGCTGTCCGAGGAAATCGAGACGAAGGCAAGACCCAAGATACCATCGTATGGGACATCATTGAAAGTGGTTCCAGGTTCATCGGTGGCTTCAGCGAAGGTTTGGCTGGTAATGGTCAATCCACCAACCTTAAGGGGCAAATATTAAAAAATGAGAAAACGTTACAAAACGGATAAATTCTGCAAACTTACAACAACGGTATCGGTAGAGAGGATTCCAGTCAAACTTCCAGTTCCGTATTCAATGGAGAAGGATTCTCCATTAGCAACATAGGTGGATGAAGCAGCACTGTTGTAGGAAGCATGGTTGGCTATGTACAAATTGGAATGTTTAAGTGTTACGTGTCTTTGTTCTTTTTGGATGCAGTGAATTTTACTTACTGCATGCAGTTGAGGTACAGCTGCTGGATGGAACCCACAAGTTGGAGGAGCCAGTATCGAAGATGACAGTGAAGTCTTGAGCTGGTGTACCAATGGAGATTGGGCCATAGTATGACATCTGTATGGTAAAATTGACGTCTTCTTACTATAGTATACATGCAAAAAAAAATTCTTTACTTACATCATCGTAGTTGGTCATAGACTCAGTGCCAGTACGTCCACGAAGGCGACGTGGGTGTGCCTTCTTGTTCAACCGGATCCTAGGAAATATACATATGACATTTATTTAGTAAGTTAATTTTAATGAATTTGGATTTTGAATATGTTACCTGTGGAGCTCACAGCTGGCTACTGCCAAAAGGCAGGCCAAAACAATAGTGTACTTGAACATGATTCACGCTTCCTAAACAGAACTTCCTATGATGCACACAGCAAGTTCAGTGACACCTGCATACTGGGAGCCAAGTTTATATACCTAAAAATCTTTCATTTTTGAAGGTCTAATCCATTTTATCTATATGATGCACAGGTAAACTATAGTGTCATATTTGATTGAACTTTGTTTTATCAGATGTTTTTGCCAAATTAACATACTTAGATACTCGTAAGTTCTATGGGGGTAAGATATTAGCTTGGTTCAAATTAGAATGAATCGTAAAATTATGCTATTTTCTTCGATAAGCAAAACAAAAACATTGCGATTTTTTTTTAGAAAGAAAGCATGTCCCACCTGACGGTCCGCAAGTGAAAAACACTGTCAAGTTGATGCGTTGATTGATAATTTTTGTTTTTGTGAATCAACTTTGTCACTTTGACAAGGATGAAAACATCTTGCTAAGAGTCCATGGAACTTTCGGCTTCAGACCTTCGTTTTCGAAGATCAACTTTCGTATATGGATCCAGTAGGATCAGGGTCAAGTATAAACCCCAAAAAGGCGGCCCAGGGAAATGCGTTTAAAGACCGCTGACGCAGATGGATCCAGTTCTGGGCCACATGGTGTGGTCCAACATGGCGCTGTACAAACTCCATCACGACGAGGAAGCCGAGCAGGAAGAATATGTTATCAGCGCGGGTAATTTATGATGGACTCTGGGCATAGGCCTTATAATTCTATAATACTTTCCTCCTGGGTTGCATACCTGTACATGTGACGGAATCAGCACCACCTTACCGCAGAATACCAACGAAAATTGCCAAGTGACTGGATGCCAAAACGCTTCGAGAAAATCTGCAGCAGATAGAGAAACAGTGTCGCAGTGGCTCAGCTCTATAGGGCATTAAAACGTCTTCTGCGACGTTGCGGGTAGAAAACTCTGGTAAGTCATCCAGCTTGAAACAGTGCAACTTTTGCGGATATCAACAATGGCTCGCTAGGAATTGATTTGTAACCTATTTTGCTATATCAGCAATGAAACAATGAGATCATCTACCGGTTACAGCTTTATCCCATCGCTGATATCGCTGTTTCATGCTTTCCAGTAGGTATTTTGGAGCCTTTTATAATTCCCAAATCCACTGGCGGTCCGTCATGTCGACCACAATCTAGAGGAATTAGTGAAACAATTCAAAACGGTGAGGTATGCACTAGTATGGATGCAAACATATTTGACAACAACAATCATCTGCTTGATCTTGGGACGCCTATATTCGGCAAATTTCTTGCTAAAGCTACGGTGGCAACCGCCGATATTTTGCAAAGCACCCACTCGGTAAGCTTATCGCTGGTATCATATTGGAGGACAAAATTTGAGATTAATTTCATTTCATTCATAATTCATTGCATTATTCTATACACCGACTACAACATTATAAACGTAAAAAACAAAATTGCAATACTCCTCCTAAGTAAACTTGTGCGGGGATTTATAGAATTTATATTAGCAGACAGTCAAACATCATATGTGCCTATAGCCGCATTTTGAAGCCTCTACGGAGCGAACCACACCCGTTTGCCAAGAATTGCCAAAACGCCTCCTTGGCAATAGCCTCAAAGGTCTCGATGCAGGAAGGTTGTTGTACGAATGGATTCGATTTATGTGTCTTTTCGTCTTATTGGAAGCATTTCATTTCGGCGCGGCTGCTCTCAATTCTTCTCATACGCGCCGGTGTTGAAACAAATCCCAGTAAGGGTATGGTAGTGCCTGCAACCAACGTATCGGTTCGAATGCCTGGTCACTTTAGTGTAGTTACTGTTCGGAGTGGGTCCATTTAAGGGGCTTAGGTTTGAGAAGGATATGTCAGTACATTGAAGGATCATATGTTGCAGTGGGTTGTAGGTTTACTGGGTGGTCTCGGGCAACATCAGACCCTTCTTCACCACTATTCACCCCCTACTCCCCCCAGTAATGTGATCTTGACTACTAGACCAAGTTTGACTCCTGCCCCTCCTCCTTTTTACACCGGTGTCCCTATTGCAGTCAACTGCAATGACATTCTTAATAAAGTACCTGAGATACATTTCTTGAGTAAGCATAGAATTCTCATTGCTGCCATTCAAGAGACGAAGCTCCATGCGAACTCACCTCTTCGCGTCCAAAGTAAATATATTATACTACGGAAGGACAGAGAAGGCGCCACGAATAATTCTCGCCCTGGAGGTGGACTTGCCTTCCCTTTCCTAATTCACAAGTCCGCACATTACAGTGTATTAGATGTAGTTGTTGTTGTTTTATCAGGGAGAACCAATATCAAAATCTTTAATATTTATGTACCACCTCACTCCAGTTGTTCGTCTGGCTATCATTTTGATATTGTTCCTCTCCTTATTACTGGAAAGCACAGGATCATTTTTGGTGACTTCAATGCCCACCATGAATTCTTGGTTATAATTATACCCTTCGCTCATAGAGTGAAAGGGTATATTAACTTTGTCATGAAATTTGTAACGCATTGAAGGAAGCATCTCCGACCATATAAAAAGTATACTCGTAGTATATGATCAGCATGACTTGAGGAGTCGATTGGACGATGTCAGTCTGTGTCTGTTGCGACGCGTTTTACTCGGCCAATTTAAAAGCTATGAAGCTGAAATTTTGCAGAAATGCTTTATTTGTTGCAGGCAGTTTGTATGTTTGAATCGGTAAAATTCGACAATGGGGTCATGGGGCTGCCATATACAAACCCAACTCCCCAAATTAGGTTCTTCTATGAAAAACTTTTTTATTTGTGCACCAATTTCAACTAAATTTCACATAAATGTGCTTCTATTGATGACGCAAAACATATGTAAGAATGGATCAAATCGGACGATGGGATCATGGGGCTGCCATACAAACCGAATCCCCCGTTCTAAAAGAAACATTTTTTACACCAATTTCACAAAACCTTGAATTAATGTGTCTTTATCAAAGCAACAAAAAAGCTCAAAACAAATGGTATCGTACTATGCGGCTATGTTCCCGCATCCCCCGATCAGTAATTATACTGAGTAAATATTTTTATTTGCCCACTTATTCTAACCAAACCCCACTCAAATATTGTTTTGTCGACGCAACGAAACTTTTGTGAAGACGGAACGAAAAGAATGGGAGGGGGATTCAGTACAAGTCGTAGGTACGCCCGCTCGTTTTTATTTTTTTTTTACAAAACTAGCTCCTCAACGATACCAGGAGTATAGCTATCGCCGAATCTCTTGATGCTACAGAGTTGTGTACTCTTAATGAAGACTCGCCGACACGTGACGCTAACAATTGCCTTAGGTCTCCGGATATAATCATTGTTAGTGCCAGCCTAGTTTTTGAAACTTCCTGGGAGACACGTACAGGGGTCCCTTCCGATCACCTCCTAATCATTGTCAGAATTGACAAACCTGCTGACCTGACCAAATCACACAAGCGAAGGTTTGTCAATTATACAAAAAGAACCGATCGGGAAGTTTTCAAAACATTTACTTCGGCGAAGTTCATCGAGCTACCTCCTCCCACCAATGTGCATAAGGCAGAACGGAATATCAGGAACATCATTGCCAAAGAAACGGTTCGTGTCATTCCTGCAGGACGTATCCCAATGGTTCGACCAAACTTTCCTAAGAGTGCCGCAATGTTAGCCGATGAACGTGAGAATGTCAGACGCGTTCACCCTGGTGACCTCATAATTCAGGAGCTTAACATCGAAATTAGACGACAAGTTAAAGACTATCGGAAGGCGAAATGGAATGAGCACCTCAATGACTGTAACCTTAATGATGGTGTCAGCAAGTTATGGTCTACTGTCCGTGCCCTTTCCAACCCCAACAAGGATAAGGACAATCAATATAGCCATATAACCTTTGAAAAAAAAAAAAGAAACCAGCAATCCTCTTTACTGCGCGAGCCAGTTCAATAAGCAATTTATTGAACATCCCAAGTCCGATGGGCTCAAGTACAAAATTAGAAGACGGATTCGCAGCCGAACTGTTCACACTGGACCATTATACATGGGCGTAGCCAGGATTTCGGTCAGGGGGGGGCAAGCCCAACATTTTTTAACATCATGATTTTCTTATAAGCTGAAATTTCCGGTCGCAGAAATATTGTTAGCAAATTTTAGAGTAGCCTGGCTTGTGGTTGGATTGATGCAGGGGGTCATGGATTCCAGACTCACCGTGAACGAATTCATTATACCCTTCGCTTATTAAGGGAAAAGGGTATATTAACTTTGTCATGAATAGTAATATAAATGCATGTTGGGACGCAGCCTCCGCATCACACGAAACAGCCGTGGAGCCCTCCGCTGCCGTCCCTGTTCCCATTTAGTGCGGGTACACAAATTATACATACTTACAATATTTTTCAGAATGAAGCTCTCCGAACGATTTCCTGATTTACAGGCATATCGACTCGGAGAGTGCAAAAAATGACATTCGACCGGTTTCGATCGAATGCATATGACACAGCACTCTCATCAGGTGCCGCCGCTAGTGCTGTGTCATATGCATTCGAGGACGGCACGACCAGGAATGCGGGATGTTGGACGGATCACAGTAATAGTA
Organism: Microchrysa polita; assembly: GCA_949715475.1. Classification (NCBI taxonomy): domain Eukaryota; kingdom Metazoa; phylum Arthropoda; class Insecta; order Diptera; family Stratiomyidae; genus Microchrysa; species Microchrysa polita. The sequence continues at coordinate 49,084,949 of OX454420.1, forward strand.
AGTTGCAATTCGACTAAAATGTGATCCGTAGCAACGAATGATTTTTGTTGGTTTATATACGGCTGAGTAACAGCTTGCCGGTGCATTCCTGGTCGTGCCGTCCTCGAATGCATATGACACAGCACTAGCGGCGGCACCTGATGAGAGTGCTGTGTCATATGCATTCGATCGAAACCGGTCGAATGTCATTTTTTGCACTCTCCGAGTCGATATGCCTGTAAATCAGGAAATCGCTCGGAGAGCTTCATTCTGAAAAATATTGTACGTATGTATTTGTCATGAAGTTTGTAACGCATTGAAGGAAGCATCTCCGACCATATAAAATATGTATATATATGATCAGCGTGACGAGCTGAGTCGATTGGACGATGTCCGTCTGTCCGTCTGTCCGTCTGTCTGTCTGTCTGTCTGTTGCGACGCGTTTTGTTCAGCCAGTTTAAAAGCTATGGAGCTGAAATTTTGCACACATGCTTCTTTTTGTTGCAGGCAGTTTGTATGTTTGAATCGGTAAAATCCGACAAGGGGGTCGTGGGGCTGTCATACAAACCTATTCCCCAAAATTAGGTTCTTCTTAGAAAAACTTTTTTATTTATGCACCAAATTCAATCAAATTTCACACACATGTGTTTTCGTTGGTGACACACAACATATGTAAAAATTGACCAAATCGGACAAGGGCGTCGTGGGGCTGCCATACAAACCTAGTCCCCCAAATTAGCTTCTTCTAAGAAAACCTTTTTTATTTTCTCATCGATTGCAATCAATTTTCGTGCAAATGTGTTTCTAGTGACACAACAAAACATATGTTAAAATGGACCAAATCGGACCATGGGGTCATGGGGCTGTCATACAAACCTAACTCCCCAAATTAAGTTCTTCTGAGAAAATTTTGTTTATTTATACACCAATTTCAACGAAACTTCACACAAGTGTGTTTCTATTGATGACACAAAACATATATATTAATAGATGGAGTCGGACCATGTGGTCATGAGGCTACCATACAAACCTATCCCCCAAAATCAAATTTCTCTAAGAAAAACCATTTTATTTGTACACGAATTTCAACCAAACCTCATGGAAATGTAATTTTATTGATGTTACAAAACATATGCAAAAATGAATTAAATCGGACCATTGGGGTCATGGGGCTGGCATATAAACCCAACCCCCAAATTAGGTTCTTTGAAAAAAAAACTTTTTTATTTGTCCACCAATTTCAACCAAATCTTATAGAAATATGTTTTAATTGATACCACAAACATACATACATCCCCCCTTTTGGTTCTTCTAAGAAACCCACGAACCCCGCTTCTCCAATAAATCTTCGCCACGGCACTTATGTGAAAATTCAAGGTAAAGCGTGGAAGCGGGGAGAATTAAACACAAGTCATAGGAACGCCCGAAAAAACTTTTAGCCCGAGGGGAGCGAAGGGTATCCAAATTTCGGCCGCGCCCGAAATTAGCCTCGGTCTCGTTTTATGGTGTTTTTCGAACTCACGACGTACGTGACGGACTATGATGTCGCTCAGATTGTAAACAAGTATCCATTTATGGGGATAAATAACAATGCTGGGCGTGCTGTTGATCTCAACACCTCAACAAAGCAGCAGTTTAGATCTTCGAAATTGGACGTCACTCACACATCTGCGGCCCTAGTTTGCTGGTGGACTGCCACGCATGTTATTTCTTTTTGTTTGCTAATTTTAATGTAAAATTTTTAAAATGGAGATGAGAATGATTTTCTTCTGCATTCTGATTACATTCAACTGGCCTGATGTATCTCGGACTGCATATTCCACTTGTGAAATCATTTTGTTTCGTCTGTCACTTTCATCTTAGCAAAGTAGCATCGTCAGAATATTTATAAATCCTTTATTGATTGAAATATGGTTAACGGTTTTAATAAGATTTCCTCTAAATTTATCAAAGTATTAACAGTGGCTAAATTTTATTGCTGGTATGATTCAGCTAAAAAATAAATTTTGATTTAATAACTTGAAAGACCCCACAGAGCGGGTTCACTTGGTTGAATCGCACTCTACGATGCTAGTAATCTAGAGGTCCGGAGATCGAATCTCGGCGTGGTCCAAAATGTCCGTACATGTGAATGGAAACATACAGTGCTTACAACATTATATTTATACACTCCGAAATGATATGCAACGTAATGTTGATTCGAAATTACCTATAAACGGCTGAGTTAACACACCATGGCCCCACAAGGGGCTATACGGTACTGAGAAGAAAAAGAAGAACTTGAAAGACACTGAAATATGAGGCCCTTAACCCTAGAAGGTCATGCTTATTTTTAGTACGGAAAGGTCATGCTTCGTCGATTTGACGACCTTCAACTTTGACGCTTCATACAAATCACCCTTTCTCAAAATATTTATAAAATTTGACAAATTTTCAATCGTCAGTTTATTTAGAATGGAAAGACATTGATTTTGAGTAATTTTGTAAGGAAATTGATTTACAAATTAAATTTTCTTAATTCAATGTTATTTGGCCCGAAATATAAATCACTAAATTTAAAAATGAGATAAATAAAAACTTAACGTTGATATAATTCAAAAAATGTGCTCGAATCATAAAATACATATTCTAAACGTACTAGGAAATTGGGTTTAATGAATGAGAAGCTCATGTATATACAAAAGGCACAGCGATCCATTTTGGGGTCCAAACACGGGTGTTCTTTCACTTCACCTATTGCGGTTTTCACAGTGGATTGTAGAATTATTTACAGTAAATTTTGGAATATCTTCTCCCCGAGTTCCCTTGATTAATTCTAATTCTATGTACGATGTCTAATTTTGACATTGAGTTCCATGGAGCCGATTTTTATGAGTTCGAAATGCAATCTTCCTAACATGAGGAAGAATTTTGAGCCATTTTCCTGATTTCTCCTATTTTTTCCTGATTTTCTCCTATTTCAAAAATAAACACATTTGTTATGAGCTAGTTGTATGGAAACAGACTTATCGTCGAATCGACAACCAGCCATAAGAAATACTGGAGTTCTAAAAGTTACACAAAGTTCATCCTTCGTCGTTTCGACGACACCAATTTCCAAAAATCCAACTTACCCTGCTTACTTCGTCTAGCCGCAATGTACCCGGTAAGTAAATCGGCACGGTAAGTGTTGTACGAAAACTCATCTCCAAATAATGAGAATTGTCACGAAAAATGGGATAAATTTGATGATGCGTAGTCGATTCGACGAAGCATGACCTTCCGGGCCTAACAAAGCAAAGCTGTATACCATTTATCACCCTTTCAGATGGAAATAAGTTGAATTCCACTAACTTCCCGAAGGGACCTAACGGTTGAAATTGTGTAATCCAACTCAGAAGCTATGAAATTAAACAGGAAATATGGGATCCACGCAGCCATATTAGCACACTCACAAGTGAAGTGTGTGTGCTGGTACGCAGCCTCCGTCAGTTACGAGAGGCCACTCGCTGTCATCTCTTTGTATGCGCCTCCTGACTGCAAAGTGTCCCGATCATGACTTCTCCGGCAGTACTGGGAGTGCTAAAAAAGGCATCTGCTGAAAATTTTTGAAAATGTTGTATAGTGCAGCGATTTTTTTTTACTACATCGATAAAGATTTTTTCACCATCTTCCTCGACCAGGGGGGGGGGGGGCGACCGCCCCTCCCTGCCCCCCCTGGCTACGCCCATGCCATTATACACTGCGGACCAGGTTAAGAAAGTCATTGAGAATGCTAAAAACTCCAAGGCCCTTGGTCCTGATGGCATTTCAATGGCCATGCTTAAACAACTCGACGTTCCAGCTATTGAGTACCTCACAATCGTCTTTAACTTGCCATCCATGATATCTGGAAAATAGGACAAATCGTTCCTAGCCTTAAGCCAGGGAAAAGATGTAAACTAGGTACCTCCTACCGACCGATAACCATACTGTCTCCTGTCGGAAATACGCTGGAGGCCCTTCCCACTTTTGTATCTCATGCTAAGCTAGATCCTCATCAGTATGGCTGCAGGAAGATGCATAGTACTGCCTATATGCGATCACTACATGCGTAAGAGATGGGCTAAATCAACGTACTCCGTGCCATAGAACCATCTTGGTGGCAATTGACCGATCAAACGCTTTCAACACCACCGGAAGGCATTGAAGTGATTTCCTAAGCTGAATACTGTACTGTACTCGCTACAGGGGCGGATAGAGATGATATGCGCCCCCTCATTAATCGTTACCTAGCAGAAACCTCACCATCTCAACGTCAAAATCTTCTACGACTTTTCTTATTGTCGGTGGGCGGTTAATGTGCGTACCTGTTCTTACTGTAGCTAGTTTTAAAATTCTCGGGCTTCACCTGGAGAATATGATGACTTTAGCCCATCACACTTCAGCTGTATGCAAAAAGATTCACTGTAGGAACAAAATTCTTAAAGCACTGACCGGTAGCATCTTGCGCAAAGATAATGAAACCATTATCGGTGAGTCGAGCTAATTTCGCTGATCCAGTTTGGTTGCATAGTTTATGTAACACAACCTGAAGTAAAATCCAAGTTTGCCAGAATGCTGCTCAACACACAGCCAAAGGGTGGTCCCGGATGTCTGCTCAGTATCACTTACATCAGCAGACACATTTAATGCCAGTACGTGACCACAATCTTAATGCGTGGTCGTATGGACAGAATTCCCTAAGTAACAATTTCATCCCTATAATTCTTCGTAAAATATTCTCTTCCAACAATAATAGGGGCACTTTACAGGGTATAACCACTGAATAATAGTCCAATAATGGCATTTGGCGCCGTTTTTGAATCCAATAGAACCTTACTGTAGCACAAAATTATGCTTCAAAAAAGGCGTACGTCATTTGCTTTATATTATCAGTTTCTTTCATTTTGCAAAAAAAAATAGAAAAACAAAATTTCCGCAGCTAGCATCGAACCCGTGTTTGTTGATTGGCCGTCCTACACGCTACCACTCAGCCAACCTCTCATATAGTCAGCATTGCTCGTAAACACTACAAATGGTTAGTTGCTTCTATAGAATTGCTTGACAATTCTTTATAGAATCTTCTGCAATGCACCCTAAATCTATGCGTTTATCAATTAAATAGAGTAAATTTCTGCGCAGAGATCACCTTAATTGGTTCCGATGATAACAATGAGTGAGTAAGTGTGAGTTTCATGCAAGATTTCAATGATTTCTATTGAAAAAATTATGTATTTCAGAGCACTTCATAAGTGTCAATTCATTAAAAAACCACAAAGTCCATCCTTCTATAAAACTACGGTGAACAATTTATTGGATGACCACTACACTATAAAAATGAAACCGACTGTGCTATAGAAGAATATATGCATGTGTGTGAGTTAACTTAGAGAGACTATTGCATATTGTGTGTGCTGTATCATCCAATAAACACAAGAGTGGAGTATTTAAAGGAGTATCTTTTTAGGTTAACGTTTAGAGACAGTTTTATTAAAGTTGCATACCACCATCTTTAAATTTATTCCATAATGATGATAGAAGCCTTCCGGAAAGTCCTTAATGGATGTTTTATCGGATCAAAATATTTCTTTAAGCGATTTCATACGATAAATTGATTTCGTGGTACCATATGATTGCTACAGTGTGAAGTGCTTCTTTAAAGCAAACGAATTGTTGCTTGGGTCCTGCACCACGTCACATAATGTGTGGTCTACTTAATCTTGAGAGAGAGGTTTAGGGATATAAACGAGATCCTTTCGATGAAGTATCATACCGGGCCGCCATACCTCTGATCATCAATATCATAAACGTTATCTATGTAAAAGAATATCATAATTTCACGTATTTCTATCATTTTAAAATTAGTTAAAATGTTCTTACCCCCATCGAACATGTCAAATTCGCATAAGCATCTGATAAAACAAAATTCAATCAAATGTGACAAAATTCAATCAACAATGACACTAGTTTACCATTGCTTTGCACCAGAGATAAGACTGGATAAGAGATACAAGCATGAAAGATTGCTATCGGCTTCGTTTTCTATATAAGGTCGATTCCAACCGTATGCAGATGTCACTGAACTTGCTGTGTGCAACATAGGAAGTTCTGTTAAGAAAGCGTGAAACATGTTCAAGTACACTATTGTTTTGGCCTGCCTTCTGGCAGTTGCCAGTTGTGAACTCCACAGGTCAGAATCATTAAAATTCATTGAATTTGTTATAATGCATTTACTCAAATGTCATATTAACATTTCTTAGGATCCGGTTAAACAAGAAGGCACACCCACGTCGCCTTCGTGCTCGTACTGGAACTGAGTCTATGACCAACTACGATGATGTAAGTATAGTAATGTTCTCTGCCTAAATGACTCAGGATAACAGGGATAATTTCTTACAGATGTCATATTATGGCCCAATCTCCATTGGTACACCAGCTCAAGACTTCACTGTCATCTTTGATACTGGCTCCTCGAACTTGTGGGTTCCATCCAGCAGCTGTACCTCAACCGCTTGCAGTAAGTTTAGCTGATGGAATTCAAATATCGCGAAGAACCTAACATTTATATTTCTTATTTATATAGCCAATCACGCTTCCTACAACAGTGCTGCTTCATCCACCTATGTTGCTAATGGCGAATCTTTCTCCATTCAATACGGAAGTGGAAGTTTGACTGGTATCCTCTCCACCGATACCGTTGTTGTAAGTTTCATGGTTCATCTATACTAAGTTAACAATTTCCAACAACATTTTCTCATATTTTCCTGTTCAGGTTGGAGGATTGACCATCACCGGTCAAACTTTCGCTGAAGCCACCGATGAACCTGGAACCACTTTCAATGATTCTCCATTCGATGGTATCTTGGGTCTTGCCTTCGTCTCGATCTCCTCGGACAGCGTAACCCCACCATTCTACAACATGATCAGCCAATCTCTCATCAGCAGCCAAGTCTTCTCCGTCTGGTTGAACCGCGTTCAAGGTGATACCGATGGTGGTGAAATCATCTTCGGAGGATCTGACACTACTAAGTACACCGGAGATTTCACATACATCTCACTCTCATCTGACACTTACTGGGAATTCACCATGGATTATGGCACCATTGATGGTTTGGAATTCTGCTCATCGGGATGCTCCGCTATTGCTGATACTGGCACTAGTCTGTTGGCTGGTACTGAAACTGCTGTTGAAAATATTGCCGCTCAAATTGGCGCCTCTGGAAGCATTGATGACGGATACTTTGTCTCTTGCGACTCTGTTTCGTCGTTGCCAACCCTTACCTTCTACTTGGGCGGAACTGCCTTCCCACTTACTGGCTCACAATACGTTGTCAACGTTGTCGAGAGTGGTGTTACATATTGCATGCTTGGATTGGAAGTTGGCCCAGGTGGTGATGGTGGTCCAGACTGGATTTTGGGAGATGTGTTCTTGGGTGCCTACTACACTGAATTCGATTATGGCAACAGCCGTATCGGCTTCGCTCAACTAGCTTAAAGCTTCGAAATGGATTAGCTAATTGGACATTGAAATAAATCAATAAATACATACTTTTGGGTAAAGCCAGTTGTTTTTTTTTTCTTTGCTGAACCGTGAAAATGACGCTTAAGCCTGATAATTTTAATGGATTTTGAAGACCAGTGGCGTAACGTACGGTGTTCCATGTGTTCGGTTGCACACAGGCCCCCAACTCACAGGGGCCCCCTAACGTAGTGAAGAGGAGTGGACAATTTTGGACTGTGATTAAAAAAATACTATATTTCTTATTCATAGACACACTGAAGCTAGATTTAAAACAGATGAACAAGTTAGGAGTGCTCTTAAATGAAACATTTTTTTTTTACTTCAAAACAGTTTGATAAGAGAACTTCAAGGAACATCTTATTGTTTCGCTGAAGAACTGCATTTTCGTTACCAGGGATGACCATAGATAACATTACGCTGGTGACACTAGCGACAAATCAGCAGCAGCCGCCATATAGCGGAAAATATATAGTTGTAACAAAAAACAACAAAAACAAATTGTTGTTGGACGGTGGATGTGACATGCCCAACAAATGATTTGAGAATCCACCGTCCAGTTTGTTCATAGTGGAACATCACGTGTGTATACTCCGCCAGAGATGCGACACACACTATGCACCAGCTGTATAGTGGATAGATGCATTTTGTGTGTCGCATCTCTGGCGGAGTATACACACGTGATGTTCCACTATGAACAAACTGGACGGTGGATTCTCAAATCATTTTTTGGGCATGTCACATCCACCGTCCAACAACAATTTGTTTTTGTTGTTTTTTGTTGATCCTGTTCTCTGACACATAGTTAGAAACAGTGGCCGTGTCGAATCGGTGGCTAGCCATTGCCTAGCCCCACTCAAAAATGATTCGACACCAGGGTGTATTTCTAGTCCTATATAAGAGGATCGAACACCTTTGCCTGTTTGAGTCCGGTAATGCCTCTCATGGTATTACATGGCGCGCTACATACGTAGAGGCATCTGACGAGAATTGTAGCGCGCCATGTAATATCATTTCGAAACCCGACTCGAAATACACTTTGTGTGCCGCATTTATGCTGGAGTTTGCACACACAAGTGATATCCCACTATGCACCAGCTGTATAGTGGATAGATGCATTTTGTGTGTCGCATCTCTGGCGGAGTATATATAGTTGTAACATAAAAGTTCTTCTTATGAGAACGGATAGCAGAACAAGCCGTTTTTGTCATCTGTGGTGTGGTGCCTTGCTCTGTCTGCTCCTATTCTCCCTCAATATTGATACAATACATTTCTAAGTAATTATTCAAAATAAATCAAAATTAAGATAATTTCAGAAAATGTGTTTGTAATCTGAATAACGTGAACAGAAGAAATGACTTCACCCATTAACAGCTCTGATACTAAAGGTAAAATCCAATTAACAGAAAAAAACTCACCGGGTTCATAACGCGATTTAAAACAAAATCCATGACTAAATCTATAAGAAAGCTTGGTAAAATGTGGTTACTTTCACCTATGTTGCAAAAAAAACAGTTTTAGTCATGCCTCAAATATTCGGAATGTACATTTAAACGGATTCTACTCTAAAAAAAAAATTATTTCGACCCGCTTACTGGATTGAATCGCGGGGTTTTAGTATATACTATCGATAGTGTAAATCCTCGCATGTCAGTTGGTAGCTTGCCTATATAACAACCAATCACCGAAAAGCTCGAAGACCGACAAAAGGATTGGTATTGCCATGTTGAAAGGCGTCTGCCTGATAACCCCACAAAGAAAGCGATATCAATGGAAGTTCCGATTGATGGACCCAAGGCCAGAGGCAGACCGAATAACACCTGGATGTGTGAAATGAAAAAGCAACAACAACGCATTGGTCTCGGCGATGACACGATCCAAGGTAGAGCTGCCTGTAGAAATATGCTGAGACGTTACCGCCAGAACGGGCGATGTGCCTACATACAGGGCCGTGGAGAGAAAATCCGGGCCCGGGGGAACAATGATTCCGGGCCCACCTCTTCCATACGATAAAAAATTATGAATCGAAGAAACATTTTTTTCATATATCGGTCCTTAAACAAATTGTACAGTGGAATCTCTATAATCCGGCCTCCATCTAATCCGGAGCACCTCATAATCCGGCGTCCTCACTGAATCGGCTTAGTCTAAATAATCCGGCAGTTTTCTAATCGAGAGCCTCTATAGTCCGGTATCAGTGCGATAAATATTTGAAGAGTGTTTTAAAGCGGTCTTCTGCGCGTTCAGGTGCATTTGGAGATTTAAGTTCTGAGCTAAAATTATGGGTTTTCAGAAAAATACTCACTCCGGACAACAAGCGCAACCGTGAGATCACTTCAAAGCAGTGTTTGACGCTTTTTAAGCACAATCCGAAGGAGTTTCTGCTTCGTTTCGTGACAGCCGACGAAACTTGGATACACTGGTACACACCAGAGACCAAGAAACAGTCGAAACAGTGGACTTCACCCGGCGAACGTGCTCCGAAGAAGGGGAAGACTGTTCCATCGGCCGGAAAGGTGATGGCCAACGTTTTCTGGGATTCACAAGGTGTGATCGACATCGGCTACCTGCAGAAGGGCAACACGGTCACAGGGCTGTACTGTGCCGCATTATTGGGCCGATTCGACGCCGAATTGAAGAAAAAACGGCCCCACTTGGGAAAGAAAAAAATGCTCTTCCACCATGATAACGCACCGGCTCACACCTCCGCCCACCAACGCCAAACTGGTCGAATCGGGCTACGAACTGTTGCCTCATCCACCGTATTCTCCAGATTTGGCCCCGTACGACTTCTTTTTGTTGCCAAACTTGAAAAAGTCACTCGCCGGGCAGAAATTTCAGTCGAATGAGGAGGTCCTCGCCGCCACGAAGGCCCACTTTGCAGGCCTCGAAAAAATGTATTATTCAGACGGGTTAAAGAGGTTGGACCATCGCTGGATCAAGTGTATCGAGCTAGGAGACTATATTGAAAAATAAATCGCCACTTTTCCAAAATTTTTGTTTTTCTTTTGTAGGCCAGGTACTTATCAGACCACCCTCGTATAAACCGATACGATTTGAAGACTACGACTACGAGTGAGATGGTGCCCTTTACACAAGATACTTATAAACCGATACGATTTGAAGACTATGACTACGAGTGAGATTGTTTCAAGTGTTCATTTTACAGATGAATGTAAAATGAACACTTGTAGTAGTAGTCATAGTCTTCAAATCGTATCGGTTTATAAGTATCTTGTGTAAAGGGCACCATCATTCAATAATAACGATTTTTTTCATCACGGGCAGATTTTAGTAACGAAACTTCATACTAGAAACTTGGCCCTTTAAGCAGTCGCTTTTTTATGAAGCTTCGTTACCCAAATGCAAATAAAGGCTGTACTACACGCCAAACGAAAGTATATAATGCAATAAACTAGGCAAATTTATTTCTGTGCACCAAATACATACATACGGCCAATTCGCTACACTTATGGTTTTTTCTAGGTATGAATATTTTTCAAAGGAAAAAGCTGTGCTTTAATATGTACCTCAACTCTTACAAAGGTTTTAGGAAAACAAGGCGGATACAGTTCTAACAAATGCAGGGGAGCTCAAATCTGTAATTCATTAGCACACTCGCAGTGACCCAGACTTTTAGCCGTTACACTATAAAATTGGGTTTCGAAATGCACACTTCTACGAATTTACAAAGTCACTTCTTTCCTATTTTACTTATTTCGTAAGCAGTTCGCGGTTTTCTCTAGTACAGAAAAACCTTAAATTTTTTGTTACCGAGTTGGCGACTACTGATAGATATAATAGAGATTCAATAATTTAAGTGATCAACATTTGGGTGTTGGTATTTTGAAAAAAAAAAAAATTATTAGTAGCAGCAGTACACCAAATAATATTCGCCCAGGAAATTCCTTCTAGAAAAAAACGTCGCTGTATAGGGCTCCTATTTTTACTACGAAAACAATTTTTTGGAAAAACGGTTTGTACTGGATGAAGGAGACGAAATTTCTTAATTGCTAATGTATAAAATCATGCATGCACTTTCGAAAGGCGAGGGCAGATTGAATTTAGAAATTTAGTAACGAAACGATCATGTTGATTTGTTGATTGAATATGATGATTCGGGCCCCTAGTCCTAAAAATTCAATAATAGACTAGGGGCCCCAAGCCTAGTGCAGAGTATGTTATGTATTGTTGTTAAAACGCTAGAAACAGTACTTATAAGCTTTCTTAGTTCAGGACCTCAAAATTTGCTGTTTTTCGAAGTGACGACTCATGTGACGGACTAGATCTCACTCAGATGTTAAACAAAAATATCCATGTAAGGGCTCTGGCACCTCTATAAAAGTATGTAAAAAAAAAACTGAAGCACAATTTTTGTGTCAAAATCCGGGCCCTTTGAATTTCCGGGCCCGGGGGGAATCACCCCCCCCCCCCCCCCCTCTCTACAGGCCTGCCTACATAGCAGGTCGAGCGACGCGACGCCATGGAGCGGTATAAAGAAGAAGAAGTGTAAATCCTTTTAAATATAGTCCTGGAGTTACTTGTACCTTAAATATTTTTCCAAATTTACGTTACGTTTACATACTAATCAGCAAAAATAGTGGTTTCGACCATTTTGTTTAATAATAAATTACACTTTGTGGTGGCCCCCAATTCGATCTCGCATACAAGATATTTTAGAAACGTTACGCCACTGTTGAAGACCATCGAACTTTGAAATAGCAAAGAAATTTGGTAAGGACTAATGCGACTGCTAAATGCTAGAATGGGCTCTTAACGCATTTACTACTAAATTGAATGCATACCCGGTTCTTTCTGCCAACACTTTGATCTGCGATTCTTTAAAATCATGTATCAGCTCCTCACGGCTTCTTGGACACGACCAAGTTTTTGCTATACATACGTATTAGCGCATCATACATTTTACAATATGGTCACTGTATGTGCTTATCAGTGGCGCAACCAGGATCTTGTCCTGGAGGGGGCTAAGCTAAGACAATCCATATTACTGGACACGGTTATCTTCGATATCATTTTTTTCGTAGCAATTGGCACTTTCTTTCTTTTATTTTCATATGAAAATTTAATTTTTCCAGCATTACATTGGTTACTGGCTTAGATAGAGGTTTTCAAACCATTTTCCTCCTACTTATTCCGTTTCATAATCATTTACCCAATTTCGTTTATACTACTCGAATCATGGGCGTAGCCAAGTGAGGCAGGGAGGGGCGTGTAAGTTGTAACCAGGTTAAATGTGACCAGAAGTAAAAGATAAAACACACGCAGATACCACTTATCGAAAAGTGAAAGGTCATTCTCGATTGACGCCTTTCTTAAAATTTGGCTTTACAATTTGTAACATGTTTTCTATTAATATTTTGGTTGTTGACAATTTAATCTGACGGAAAACCTTAATTTTTGTTGTCAAATGAAGTTAATATCAAAGGATGCAACGCTTACAATTTGTTATGCGTCCTTCTTCGCGTACACCAAACCAAGTATTTGTTTTTGCTTAAAGCAACAGGTTGTACAAATTTTTATGAAAAGGGACATTCATAAAAAAAAATGAGAGTCTGGGGGATTTTCGTCCGAAAAATGCATACAAATAATGATAATTCCGAAGACAATTTTCCCAATTGGCAAATTTTGAATTTGCACGAAAGGACATTTTTTCATTTTCTAATTTTTCCTCTCCCGATTTCCGGGTCTGGGAGGGGCTTTAGCCCCCTTAGCCCCTCCCGTGGTTGCGCCACTGGTGCTTATATTTGTTGGTTTCATCACGATCCTGTGCGGCACAAAGGGGGCCAGGAATGGTTGATACGTCGCCATTGCGTGGATCTGTGCAAAGCAGTGGCGTAGATAAGGGGGGGGATTAAGGGGATCAATCCCCCCCTTCGGTTACACTTTTGTTTCTCATTACTTTAGGTACGAAAAAAAACCCAAAGGAAAATTTTTCCTAGAATTATTCAACGTGTGTAGTGTTTCAAAAAAACCTGAAACCATATTCAGAATTACAATAGAAAATTTAGCACTTCCTCAAATTTCAATTGTATAATAGAAGCGTATAGATAGAATAGAAAACTTCAGCAGAGGGCTTTACGTTCATCTACTTTTTCATATTGGATCTAGAAGTGCTGCTGGAAAAATTAAATGTTAGTATTGATGGAAAATTTGTCGTCGGAAAATCTTAACGTTCGGCTCTTCCACAGAAGCGGAATTTCCAATGGTGAAATAAACTGTACATATACTCGTAAGATTATAAAGATTTCTTCGGGAGAGTGGAAAGCTAATGCGAATGGAAAGAGAACTCTGTACAACTGCTTTCATTTTTTAAGCATCCTTTATTGCTTGAATTTATCAACATTCTTTTTTGTTTAAAGTTAAAATTCGACGAAAGGTTTTATCGTATATAGCAGTGCTTTGCCTGCCTGCCTGCCTTTTTTAAACTAAATTGTAGAAATTCCCAAAATCGAAAGGCAGTAATTCGAAAAAAAATTAACATACCAACAAACGAAATTCCGCGGTACCCTAGGGTTGATGTTTTCTCAGGGGTTTCGCAAAGATATACAAAAATTTGAAAAATGCGAACAAGTTTTAAAACTCCGAAGTATAGTCTGCTACAATGTACCGGAAATCAACTTAACTGTAAAATATTTGACCAGCATCAGAGACTCAACCGATTTTCTTTTACAACTTTTTACTATATCAAATGGAAAAGGAAGTAGTGTGTACCAAAAAATAAAGCATATCCACAATGTTTGTCACGAGGTTTCTACAATTTAAATTAAAGCGCAAATAAATTAGAGGATTAAATAATTTGCTAATCAAAACTTTTCTACGATTTTTTTAAAACGAATGTTTAACAGTCCAAATTTTAAGTTATACCCACATTTTTGGTATCCTTTTCTAACAATTGGCTGATAGCTAGGGCCACGAAATTTATAGCAAATATATATAGCTACAATGTCAATGTCAAGTTTGGAAATTTTTGAAATATCTACTCACGAATTTCTAAATTATCGGAAAATTTCGATTTAAAAACACAAATACTGTACTTTATCCAACGAGCTCTCGTCTTCACAATTTCCCTTTTCTGGACCTATTTTTATGATTTATTTTAATCCCTGTTTTGAGGTGTTCCGACCTGAAAAGCGGCGATGCTAGGTGTTCCGTGACTCCGAAAAGTTTGGGAACCACTAGTCTAACCCAATATAAAGCTCTGATTTCTCCACAGCAGGGAAAATTGCAATACTAGCTGTAGTAAAAAAGCCGAAATTATCTATGAATATTTTCAGGACTCAGTTTTTTTCTTATGGCAAATTGCTATCTATTTTACATCAAAATTTGCTAAAAAAAACTGCCAATTTGAAGTGTAATAAATACAAAAATTGTTATTCTGAAATTCAAAATTTGATAACGGCGAAAGTTTAAGTAATCTTGCAAAATTATCCCCCTCCTCTCCGAAAAGCTATCTACGCCACTGGTGCAAAGACATTCGGACGTAGAAGTTCCTGATGCACTTTCACCTGCCCGTCATCGGAGGCCGAAAAGGACATAACAAACGTCATTATCAAAACGACAGGACGCTTCATTCCGGAAGGACGTATCCACAAAACTCGGCTATATTTCCAAACCGCTGCCGCAAGTTTAGCTGACGAACGGGGAAAAATAAAAGACGCGCCAGCTTAACGGACAAGTGAAAGAGCAAAAATTTAATGAGCACTTCGAAAGGTTCGATCTTTCAACAGGTGTCACAGCCCACCAAAAATGAGGATAGAGTGGCCATCAAAATTCGGTAAGAAAACTACATCGAATGACAAACTATTCGCCAATTTGTTTAATAAACAATATATTCAACACCCACACGCAAAAACCAAAGGATTCGCAACCGAGTGGTTGAAACCATTCCCACAGCGGCCCAAGTTTCAGCAGCTATCAAATATGCTAAACACTCCAATCCAATATCGCACACACACTGTCAACCCGAATCCATTGTTTTTAGATTTTCGTTCTATTAAAATCGATGAAAATGTATGAATTTGACAGAAGGACGAATAAAAAAAAAAAATGAATGCGGACGCATTGTGTATGGGCGGCCTAAGACCATTGGACCAGATGGGATTTCAATATGGTTATGCTGAAACAAATAGATTTTCCGGTCATAGAATATCTTACGATTGTTTTCAACTTAACGGTATCTACGCTTGTCAACCCTGAATTCTGGACAAAAGGGTTAATTATCCCCCTCCTAGGAACTGGTAAAATGCAAATCTCGGCGAATCCTACCGTCCAATCTAAATTTTATCACCCGTTGCGGAGATGCTGGACGCAGTCTTGTATCACATGCTGAGTTAACTTCTTACCAGCATTGCTTCAGGACGATACATAATATTGTTATGTTTCTCATCTTTTCTAGACGTTCCAGTAGATTCGATAGATTTTCGCGTACTCAATAGTGAATAACACTCGCTTTACGGTAACACTATTTATTACAACACACACGGATATATACACGGTTTACAGTTTCACTAATTACTGGCTAGTTTTTGATCCGACATAATCCACGAGTAAAACTATACTGACTCGTCGACCCTAGTCGACGCCCTTATATACTCGTTTCATGTCATGCCGAGTTTGGAAACTCGTTTCTCTATGAGTGTCTATTTTATGGAGAGGCGACCGAACGATCACGGCCACAGAGCACGACACGGTCTTACTGTAGCAGTATATTTTTTTAAGAAGACTCGTATGTGCATATGTAAATGCAAAACCACAATGCCTTTATAAAATTTGATTTTTATTGATAATACCAATGAATTAACAAATGTAAAACTCCTACAACAATAACCAAATGAAACTTAAAAAGAAGCTTTACACAGCCACAGCAAACCCCAACCGATTATTACCCATATCAAACTCAGTGTAATATTTGCCCAAGAATACATCCCCCAAAATCCATTGTGGGTTACTGTCGATTTCATAGCTCGAGCTTTGATTTTCACCGCTGTCCCCATCCATCGAAGGATTTGCTCCGAATCCTGAAAGGCAAATTGTTTGACCATCGGCAGTCAACTGAAAATAAGTATATGCGATTAACAAATGCTGATTGAAAAACAATGAGTAAAATCCGCCTACTTGTAAAATGTAGTCTGATCCACTAAGTGGGAAGTTGGTGCCACCAATGTTGAATGTAATGACTGGCAGACTATCGACTGTGTCACACTGGACAAAGTAATCGCCACTGCTAGGATCTTGTTGGGCACCGATCAATTGGTGGATGTCTGAGATGATATTGGCAGGACCAGTGATCTGGCTAGTGCCTGTATCAGCGATAGCTTGACAACCATTCTGGCAGAATTCGTAGTTAGAGATTGTTCCATAGGACATCTGGAATTGCCAGTATCCTTCAACATCAACTGGAACGTAGGTGAAGCTTCCTAAAATATATGAATACTACTATTACAACTACACTTTGCATTTGATTGCAATACCAACTTACCACTGTAGTAATTAGGATCAGATCCACCGAAAATAATCTCTCCACCATCCGTATCGCTGGCATCACGATTCAAATAGACCGAAAACACCGGGCTCGTAATGAGTCCCTGTGAATACATATTGTAAAACACTGGTGTTACGCTATCTTCAGAAATGGTGTTATAGCCTAAGCCAAGAACTCCGTCGAACTGAGTGCCTTGAAAGAATGATGCAAGCGTGCTGGCTTCGGCGAATACTTGATTGTTAATTGTCATTTCGGCCACTGTTACAGAATCTTGTGAAAGAAATCCTGTCAGACTACCGGTACCATATTGAATTTGGAAGGGTTCGCCGTTTGCTACATAGGTAGACGACATGCTATGGTTGTAAGTTTCATGGGTAGCTGTAGGAAGAAATTAGTGAATTAACATCTGTTCTATAATTGTTTACAGGTAGGCGATTCTTACTGCATGCTGATGACTGACATGTAACCGAAGGTACCCAGAGATTTGATGAGCCTGTATCGAATAGTACTAAAAATGGTTGAGGAGGTGTTCCAATAGAGATTTCTCCATAATATTGGTTCTAGTGAAAAAGAATAAATATGTTAAGTTCATTTAGGGTGAAGTGAATTTATAAATTTGTATATTACATCATAAGAATTTGAAAGGGGCTCTACTCCAGCCGATGATTGGTAATCGAAACTTGTTGCAACAATGCGACGTCTAGGTACTTGTTGTTTCTTCAATTTGAAACTGGAACATTAAAGGCATAATATTAACAACTAGTTTTTTTTTAATCTAAAAGTACTAAAATATGTTAGATAAATAAACCAAGCTGGCCATAACTCTGCTGTGGTAGCATATTTTCACCATATGTTGAGTACTCTGCATGCAACATCTCAATCAACAATTCGTTTGCTTTAAAGAAGCACTTCACACTGTAGCAACCATACAGTACCACGAAATTCATTTATCGTGTGACATCGCTTAAAGTAATATTTTGATCCGATAAAACATCCTTAAAGTATTTTCCGGAAAGCTTCTATCATTATCATTATGGAATAAATTTAAAGATGGTGGTATAAAACTTCGATAAGACTGTCTCTAAACGTTAACCTAAAAAGATACTCCTTTAAATACTCCACTCTTGTGTTTATTGGATGATACAGCACACACATGCAATAGTCTCTCTAAGTTAACTCACACGCATGCATATATTCTTCTATAGTACAGTCGGTGTCATTTTTATAGTGTGACATTCGTATGGTCATCCAATAAATTGTTCACCGTAGCTTTATAGAAGGATGGACTTTGTGATTTTTTAATGAATTGACACTTGTGTTCTGAAATACATAATTTCTACATTAGAAATCCTTGAAATCTTGCATGAAACCCACACGTACGCACTCATTGATATCTTCGAAACCAATTAGGGTGATTTCTGTGCAGAAATTGACTTTATTTTATTGATAAATGTACAGATTTACCCAAGTAACAATTTCATCCCTATAATACTTCGTAAAATATTATCTTCTAACGACAATAGGGGCACTTTACAGGGTATAAACTCTGAATAATAGTCCAATAATGGCGTTTGGCGCCGTTTTTAGATCCAATTGCACCTTATTGTAGCACTGAACTAAGCTTTGAAAAAGACATACATCAATGTGTTATGTCATCATTTTCTGTCATTTTCTCGTGAAAAAAAGAAAAAAAAATCCCCCAGCCAGCGTCGAACCAGCGACTGTCGGACGCCAGTCCGACGCCCTAACCACTCGGCCAACCTCACATATAGTTAACATTGCTCGCAAACACTACAAGTGCTCAACACTTCTTTATCGACTCTTCTCCATTGCACCTTCTTCTTTATATGTCAGTCAATTGAAGTTGAATAAATCCACACATTCATCAACAAAATGCAGACATTTTCTGCGCTGAGATTATCTTAATTGATTCATAAGTTAACAAGGAGTGAGGAAATGTTAGTTTCATGCAATATTTCAATGAATTCAATTCAAGAAACGTGATATTCCGGAGCACTTCATAAGTGTCAATTCAATAAATCACAAAGTCCATCCTTCAATAAAACTAGGCTGAACAATTTATTGGATGACCATACGAATGTCACACGATAAAAATGACACCGACTGTGCTATAGAAGAATATATGCATGTGTGTGAGTTAACTAGAGAGACTATTGCATGTGTGTGCTGTATCATCCAATAAAACACAAGAGTGGAGTATTTAACGGAGTGTCATTTTTAGGTTGACGTTTAGAGACAGTTTTATCGAAGTTTTATACCACAATCTTTGAATTTATTCCATAATGATGACAGAAGCTTTCCGGAAAATACTTTAAGGATGGTTTATCGGATCAAAATATTACTTTAAGCGATGTCACACGATAAATGTATTCCGTGGTACTATATGGTTGCTACAGTGTGAAGTGCTTCTTTAAAGCAAACGAATTGTTGCTTGGGTAGAGTGCATTGCAGAAGATACGATAAAGAATTGTTAAGCATTTCTATAGAAGCAACTGTCCATTTGTAGTGTTTGCGAGCAATGCTGACTATATGTGAGGTTGGCTGAGTGGTATCGTGTAGGACGGGCAATCAACAGACACGGGTTCAATTCTAGCTGCGGGAATTTTTTTTTTGTAAATTCGTTTAATGACAGAAAATGATGATATAAAGCAAATGACTCACGTCTTTTTCGAAGCATAGTTTAGTGCTACAATAAGGTTCTATTGGATTAAAAAACTGCGCCAAATGCCATTATTGGACTGTTATTCAGTGGTTATACCCTGTAAAGAGTCCCTATTAATGCTAGAAGTATTATAGGGATGAAATTGTTACTTGGGATTGATGTTTGCTATTTTGATCGTTTTCGAGTCCCAGAGAAATGACGAGTTCCATTGGTACAAAATTTTCACCAAGATTTTGCTATTATCAGAAAAGTCATTATTAATACGTAGTAAATGTTGGTTGGTCTTTGTGCTTCAGCTATCATGATTTGTAATGCTATATAAAGGTACGTTGTCCTCGACGCGGCCGCACGACAGCGACTCGCTCATTCCATATAAAAACTCGGCTTTCTCTCATTTTAAAAACGAGTTTTTATATGGAATGAGCGAGTCGCTGTCGTGCAGTCGTGTCGAGGAAAATGTACCTTAACATTATTCAAATGTCCGCCGCAGCTTGACACGATGGCATGGATCCGAGTAGTCCAATTTTCAGTGACTCTGCCGCACTTATATCAAGTTGGCTAAGCACTATCTGAAAAATCATTACGGAATAGTATTGATCGGATGCAAATCGTTAGCTCGTATTTGCTCGGCACTTAAAAAAATGTGAGCTATACATACATATATATGTGTGTCATATTCTTAGGCCTAGTCAATTCATTAGGTTCCCAAGCAGCATTTTAAGTAGCGAATACGAATGCTTTTGGTTCCGCTACTTTATTAAGTTTCGGTTACGTTTTCGACACTAAAATTTTAACTTCATTGTAACAAATCCTGCAAAGTAGCTTTTGGGACGTTCCAGGAAGGTGATAGTTGGAACTTTATAGTGAATGAAATGTTGCTACTACATAATCGACTAGTGCAGGGGTATGGTACGGCTTCGGTACACCACTTTGCTACTACATAGTGAGACACTCTAAAGTAATATTTTTAAGTGACAAAACCGTAGCCGCGTAATTTCTTAGTTACTTTGAAGGATTTGCTACTTTATAGTAAAATTTATAACTATATAGTTGCTACCGATACTACAAAGTCCTATTGGGAACTTTAAAGAACCATTTGGAGCTGTCAAATGTTTGTCGCCATATTTTCCAAGGTTTGACAAAATCATAGTTGCATATTTCAGAAAAGAAATAGTTTAATTTCACATGAAATAATTTAGAATTTCATTTTTAAGTTAATATTTTGTTTCGTGAACATGTAAAGAGATAAATTTATAAATAGCTCGAAACAGGTGACTTTAGTTGGGCTATATTTTGTCAATTTTTTTCAAGATATCATTAGAAAAATTAGAGGGCATTACTTTTTTTCGAGCTATAATATCCACTTCCACAGTGAAATTCGCTTCGCAAGAACTTTCATGGCCCAAACGATTTTGCAAGTTTAGATAAGGAATTACTGCATTCAATCCTTTCAGATCATACTCTTTTATTGTCGGAACGTGCTACAAACACAACTTTAGTAAATATGTGTATACTAATGTACACTTCAATCCATTCAATTATGTTTGCTTAAATTGAGTTCGCTTATACATATACATATTCACAACTTAGATGTGTGCGAAAATGGGATCAATAAAGTACCAATTACTTGGTTGGGCAAACTATGCCACTAGTTTGGTACGTTGCCAACACGTTTCTTTTTATTGGTGGCAAAATGACCCTCGACACGAAACTTTTCATTCCCCATATTAGTGGTGTTTCGGTGATCAAAACGGTTCCTATTACGGCACGATTGACAGTAGCTGCTACTCTTACAGAGAACATTGGGGTGGCGACTACGTTTTCGCTACTAAAAATGCTAGTTGGGTTTAAATTTTCCCATATGCAGTAAACGAAATCAAAGGCTTAAGCATATGACATACATATGACAATAGAAATATGACTGTGTAATGGAGCCCTTACAAAGTAATCAACATAGATACATATGGGCATACCTAATTCTATTCTATTTCGTCCAAATTTACAGCAATCCTAAGCGCTATGGATGTCCCTTTTCACTGTCTATACAGTAGACTCGCGTAAACGTGAACTGCGCCAAACGTGAAGGTGAACAATTTTATGTGAGCCCATAGACAACTCTGAAATGTTAACAAGTCTTAAAAGCCCTAAAACATGAACATTAAATGTCTGTAAAAATGACTTTAGTCCAGTACAATTGGTTCAAAATAGCCCCAAACCTAAACATCCAAAAAGAAAAGAAATTTTTGATGCCAAATTGTTGAATACACTGCCTAATATACGCGGTAAAAAGTTACACTAATTTGCGCCATGGGTTAAGGGGGGAGGGGGTGGCAAAGGGGTGAAAATTCAGTTTCTTACAAATATCTGGAAAACTATGAGTCTGACCTTAAAATGTCCTGAGGACGAAATAAACTACATAAAATTACCTTTGCAATGATGTATAACAGTCTATAGATTTTCTCAGAAAATTATACCCTAGACCCAAAAGTATTATAGTGAATTTACATTTTTTTAGTTTTACATTTTGCATTGTAACTCTTGATAAAATAGATTTAGGATCATAAGACCTTGCCCATATATTGTTAACAAAACTTGCTTGATTTGTACCAAAAATTGAAGTGCGCCGCCCATTGACGCCCCCCTCACTCCTCCTAGCATTTTTCAAAAAGGCATGCCTGTAGCTCCATTTCAAATTAAGCAAGGCAGATCAAATTTGGTGGGGTGCCTAGTCTAAGCCCCATTATGCTCCTTACTAAAAATTATTAGCATCAGATCAAAACTAAGGGTACCCCCCATACAAAGTGACCCAAATTTCTAACAAATTTTACATTTTTTCACTTCTAAATTCTACCTAAAATAGAAAAAAAAAATTTATCTCTTAAAACGTCCTAATAACAGTTCATTGTAGTCTTCTGAATGTATATCCGAAAGTTTGTACCAGAGCGTGCCTTAGAAGTACAAAAAATCGAGTTTGAAGGTTGCTAGTACACGTTACTCGAAATATTCGCAAATAGTCTTAGAACTGATATATCACTGACCTTCAAACCCAAGTTTTTGATACTTGTAGCGTACGCCTTGGTACAACCTTTTGAATATACATTCACAAGACTACAATCAACTGTTATAATGACGTTCTAAGAGATAAATTTTTTTCTTCTATTTTACATAGAATTTAGAAGTGGAAAAACGTGAAATTTCTTAGGATGTTCTTTCACTTTGTATGGGGGGTACCCTTAGTTTTGATCCGATGGTAATAATTTTTGGTGGGCAGGATAATGGAGCTTAGAATAGGCACCCCATCAAATTTGATCTGCCTGGCTCAATTTACAAAGAAGCTACAGGCATGCCTTTTTGAAAAATGTTAGGAGCAGTGAGGGGGGCGTTAATGATTGGAGCACTCGAATTTTTGGTACAAATCAAATACATTTTGTTATCAATATATGGACAAGATCTTATGACGGTAGGTATATTCTATCAAGAGTTACAGTGCGAAATGTAAAACTCAAAAAATGTAAATTCACTATAATATTTTTGGGTCTAAGGTATAATTTTCTGAGAAAATCTCTAGACTGTTATATATTATTACAAAGGTAATTTTATGTAGTTTATTTCGTCCTCAGGACATTTTAAGGTCAGACTCATAGTTTTCCAGATATTTGCAAGAAACTGAATTTTCACCCCTTTGCCACCCCCTCCCCCTTAACCCATGGCGCAAATTAGTGTAACTTTTTACCGCGTATATTAGGCAGTGTATTCAACAATTTGGCATCAAAAATTTCTTTTCTTTTTGGATGTTTAGGTTTTGAGCTATTTGTACTAGACTACTTATGTTTTTGCTATTTAAAACAAGTTGCAATGCAAAGTGCGAAAAAATGTTCATTAATACTATGTATAGGGCGCCTTAACCACTTGTGGAAAGTAGAGTATCGACTGCACTTACGTCCCATAACGTATACGGTTTCTTGCAATGTCGCCTAATGTGACCACAATTTTTGGTTGAACCCTATTCATTCAGAGATCTAGCGTGAAATTTGTTCGGCCTGTTTGCATCGACCAGTAATAGACACACACGTAATGAATGACCCACTGTCACTTTCGATTGCGATTTAATTCGCTAGCTTAGCTAAGATCTTAAGTCCTTACGATTGTTTGCTGCTTTTCTGTAGTTACAGCTTTCCAAGTACTGGGCCTTTACAACATCTTTGGCTTTTCTAATCTGGTTTGCAAAATTTTGGACAACCCACCGAAATCACTTGGCTGTGGAATGCTCTTGATACCGCCATTAACGGCAACAATATTGTCTAAATAGATAAATTAAAATTTATGGGGGAGTTGAGTATCGACTCAGACTAGGCACTATGGTTTTGTTTAATTTTTCTTTTCCCCGACTGCATTTAACTCCTTATCGAGATACGGAGCTATAACGCTCAGATCGTTGATTTTGTGCCGGCCGGCGTCCCGGCAAATAAAGTCGAATGAGCAAAATACTACCATCGGAAGCATAGCCATAGCCATCCTGCCCAACTTCGTTATAAACTTTACAGTGAGATTTCGTTCTGGGGAGTGTTAGCCAGGACTCCAGATGTTATAGTAGAAGCGTAGAAGAGCAACTGGGTTAAGAACCTAAAGATATCGGTCTTTCAGTTGAATAAACAGGATAGAGGAGCATCTGAAGTGCTTGGGCTCCTATTTGGAAGAGGAAAAACAGCTTAAGAGCTTGGGCTCCTATTTTAAGCAAGAAGAAATGTATGTATCCCTAAATGTCTCCAGCCAACTGTCAGATAATGTTTCTTTCTATGGATCCTGAGCATGTGATATAGGAGGCTTCTCGGTATGTTTCGGCAGGAGATGCGATCCTGTAGAACCAAGCAAGGCCCGAATTTAAAACGGACATTGATCTCGCAAGTGGAATATGCAGTCCAAAAGCCAAATATAGCACTGAATATATATAGACGAGCTACGGTCTGGAAAGCAGAATCGGAAGCCAGTTGAATGTAATCAGAATCAGCAGCAAAAGTTTAAACACGTTCAGGGGCCATTTTTCGTGAAATTGTGCAGATAATTATTCTCGACTGTCCTTTCCTAAAAATTAGCTCTAAAGTTAAAAAAAAAGCAGGCGCGATAGTGACATCCAATTCCCAAGATCCTAACTGCTTTTTTGTTGAAGTGTTGAAATCAACAGCACGCTCAGCAATGTTGTTTATCCCCTTAAATGGGTACTCGTTTAACATCTGAGTGAGATCATATTTCATCACAAGGGGCGTGAGTTCGAAAAAAACCATAAACTTAATCCGTTCAAGATGAATATCGTAACCTTGACCCTGTGTGCACTAACCATTATACCAGCCAGACTAGGACTACTTTAAATTTTGCCTAACAATATTTTCGCGACCAACGATTTCAACTCATAAGAAAATCTTGATGTCGAAAAAATTCCGGGCTTGACCCTCCCTGACTGAAATCCTGGCTACGCCGTACGCCCATGGCAGTCGTTGATCGATTTAAGCACCGCTGCGCGACGCGCCGTAGGATTCAATTTATTAACGGGTGCGGTTCTGAAGCGCACCGGTCGCATATGTTTCCACAACATGATGTCCATTCTGAACCTATAACTGCGGTTTTGCGAATCAGCAATAATTTTCGGTGTTTTCCGTATGTCTGCCTATGTGGAATATGTAAACGAAAAATTCCAGAGATAATTTCTTATTCGTAAAATCGCAGTTAGAGGATCAGAATGGACAACATGTTGTCGGAACATATGCGACCGGTGCGTTTCGGAACCCATAAATGGGTACTCGTTTAACATCTAAGTGAGATCATAGTCCGTCACAAGCTCGTGAGTTCGAAAAACACCATGGATCACGGTGAGATTCGAACTCATGACCCTGTGCGCCGAAGGTGCGCGCACTAACCGCTAGACGATCCAGACTACCCCATACATAGCTCTTTTATTTCTTAATATTTTTTCCTGAAATTTGGTATAAGAATAAACTAGACATATGGGAGATATGTTTACACTACTTTCTAGGTAGCTAGGCGTTGAGGAAGGGTCGATTTAGGTAGGTTTTATAAAAGAGTTTGTTTTTGCATCATTTCATTAACTAAAAGCTCGTATCCGGACAGGTAGAATGGAATTTTGCTAACGATTCATTAACTCAATGTTTAAAATGTAATTACTGCCCAAATTACCATTATTAGACAATTTATTTAGAAATTAAGCCGTAAAAATGCGTCAGGTATTGAAACCATAATAACAAAAAATTAATGAATGGTAATGAATACTTGTCTCGTTGCTCAATTTTATCAAGTTTTCCATATGTACTAGTATTGAAAAAAAAAAACAACATGGAAAGATATACGGTTGAGCACCGGGTTCAAATAAAACAAATCTACACACTGTGTGGTGCGGTAGTCCTTCAGAGGAGATCATCGGTCCGATATTCTTCGAGGACTCTGAACGAACAACGATATCGTGAGATGCTCAACAAGGTTATTCGTCCTTTTGTCCAAAACCGACCAGATATGTGGTTTCAGCAAGATGGAGCGCCTTGCCATACCGCTGCAGCCACAATGGAGATTTTAACGGACATTTTCGGCGAAAGAGTCATTTCCAGAGGATCTGCAGTTAACTGGCCGGCTAGGTCTCCAGACTTAACTTCACTAGATTTTTTTTCTGTTGGCATACCTTAAGGAGAGAGTCTACAATAACAAACCAAGGACAATTCAGGAATTGAAGCAAAATAATGTAGCGGAGATCGGAGGTTTGCAGCCAGAATTTTTTACCAAATTGCAGATCTTTAGAGGTAGTTTGAATTGAATTAAAATCGATTCAAAATTAACCCTAGTTTTCTGCACTTAAGGCATTAAAACTGTTAGAAATAACGAAGCTAGAATAAAATGATGTAAGAAAGAAATGATCGATAGACTATGCGCCGTATCTTTTTTGCTGGAAATCACATTAGGAATCACAATTCGGTGCATTTATGCGACAGTTTCCGGACTGATATATTATAGATAGATATGATAGATATTCGTAAACTAATATCTAATGATAACCTCCTGGCAATTACTGACCAAAATAGGATAGACATCGATATCAAAAGGCGAAAATGGCAGCGGATAGCTCACACACTTGGAAAAGAGCCCAAAAATATTGCAAAACAAGGACTCGATTGGAACTATACAAACTCGGATTTCTATAGTGTTTATGAGCATTCTCTAGTATTTACGAGCAATGAAAACATGTAAAAACCCAGGTCCCAGACCTAAATTACACTATTCAGCACATATCAGCTGTTTAAATCGATATTTGAACTGACACCCGAACAAATTGTTCAGTTTCGTGTGTTTGCTAATGTTCTTATTTTCCATGATAAGAGAATGGACGGTCAGTTTGAAGCGACGAAATATGTTGGAATTGACTACACAGGAGAACAATTTTAACACTTTTTTCTGTTTTTTTGAATCTTGCACCTAATTTATAGTAAAACGGCCTCGCTGATTCCAAAAATGCAGTCCGTTTTTCCCCTATACGTCAGGTTTTTGAGATAACGGGGTTTTTTGAATTTTACGGAAAATTACAATAGGCCCCCTTAAATAACAACTTTTTTTAAAAGCTACGGGGTTGCATCCTTGTGCAGGACCTTCTAGTACTTGTATACAATAAAATTAAATAAACAAAAGAAAGTAATTTGTCGCGACCTGGATTTTTTGTTAAAAGTTGTGAAATTCTTTGGCCATTTTTAAGTCTTTTTTAATAAAAAAAGTGTATTTAAAAGCCTCCGTTCGAGTATATAACCCTATTTTTGTGCTCTTAACTTGTGTAATGGAAGCCTCTACTATCCCTTGTCGAAAGTGTCTCAATACCCGGAGTCAATTTGCTATATATGTGGCAGTTATACATTTCTAAGTCAAAGGGCAAAAAATAGGCCCCTTTGTCCACCAGGCATATCATATGTGTAGACCTCAAGATGGTTCTTCCTTCTCGGTTAGCAACGAGGATATACAAAATATCCGTGCTTTTTGTGTATGTGGGATAGCAGAACTCGCGATAAACATTGGATACAAAGGAATTGGCCCCCGAGATCTGATCTGAAGGCTGGTGATCAAAATATTGTTCATGAACCGCTTGTGGATCGACAAAAAACATTTTCCCGCTGTTGCATATATATAAAACTAGGCCTGGCGAAACAATTCGTAAAAGCCTTACCAACAGAAGGAAATTATTTTAAATATATGCTGTCGGCCCTTCCTGCGCTATCATACGAGAAAATAAAGGCTGGAGTATTTGACGGTCCACAAATTCGGCAGCTTCTCAGCGATACAAATTTTATGGAATCAATGAAAGAAAATGAAAAGACAGCATGGCTGGCATTTGAGAATATAGTCAACAACTTTCTAGGCAATATAAGTGCATCGAATTATGAGATAGTAGTCGAGCAACTATTGGACAGTTTTCAAAGGCTTAGCTGCAACATGAGCATCAAAGTTCACTTTTTACACAGTCATTTAGATGAATTTCCGGAAAATCTTGGAGCTGTGAGTAATGAGCAAGGAGAGCGATTTCATCAAGATTTCAAAATCATGGAAAGTCGATATCAAGGCAGATGGGATGCGAATATGATGGCGGACTATTGATGGGGCTAAAAACGGGACTGTCCGGAAACTTAACACTCCAGAAAAAGCTATAAACGAAAATGTTTGCCATAATTTTTTTTTTAATTCTTAGGTAATGTTGTTAAGATATAAAATCAATATTTACAAACAAAAAATTTTTAGCGAGTTTCGTTTGTTTTGATTTCAATGAAGGGAAGGTTTGTATGGGGGCCAAAATTTGAACCCCCTGTATCTCAAAAACTGGACGTATAGGAGAAAAACGGTTAGCATTTCCGGCTTCTACGACCAAAAATTAGCTAGAAATGAATATCAAATCTAAATAAACGAAATGCTGTTCCCCTGTGCTATCGATGACTGCACCAGCCCATTTTTATACTTAGAACGATTTATAGGCAAAATAATAGGTATGTTTTTTTGGTTATCCCGTGTAGATTTGGGTAACGAAACTCCATATATAAAAAAAAAGCCAGCTGACCCACCTGTCATTTTTGACATGTATATGTCTTTGCGGAGGCTACCTGAGAAATACTGGGTGTCGTTCCGTGAAAAAGCGTCACGAAAACTGTAACGAAAACGTTTAACGCTTCAAATCGATCTTCCCGTAGTTCGATCTTCACCAAATTTGGTATACATTATCCTTTGATCGCTCTGACTCAGAATCGACAATCACGATTTCGATAAGATGCGGGAATAGCGGTAAATTCGCCATTGAAGCGAATGAAAATTCATCTTTCAATTGGTTCTCCTGGCTCTCCCCGTGGATCGATGTCGACGAAACTCCGATTGAAGTTAAGTGGTGTGATCCTTACTATTTTGGTGCCAGCACTTCTTATGAGGAAGATGTCCTTGGACACAAAATGTCCTTTTTTCTGTGGGAATGCATTATAGACGCTATGTATAAGGATATGGATATCAAAATACGGAATCCGTTGCGACGAGTCTTGTAAAATGACGACAAGTTGATTTTGAGTTTTGTTAAAGGATATTAACACCAAAAAGGACATTTTTCTAGCATAGGAAACAGAGTATAGGCATTATGGGTGTCGTTCGAAAGGTGATATTTGAGGCACTGTATGTGATCGGTTTCAAAATATTTTTTTTTAAGGAAAAAAAAAACCGATGTCCCAGGGGGTCGAACCATGGTCCAAACCGTCGTCAATACCTTCCAAAAAGTCAACAACGACCACCAAACCGCATTGACCACACTGCGCTTTATCAGTACGAATAACTTTAGTGATCATCATCTGGTCTATAGTCATCACTAGAGGCGGGATTATCGTGCAGTTGCACGTTAATGCACGAAATTGCACGTTTTAGGGTTTTTGAATTTAAACGTACCTTTTCATTTTTTAGTGACAGTGGGTGTACAGCCACTGATTCTTTAGTCGGTGTAGCCTGGTTGGGTATCCGCCAGGTTTGATGCGTAGGGCAATGTGTTCGAGTCCCCACAGCAACATATATTTTTTTTCTCTTATTAGTGTCCAAAACAATTTTTTTAACTTGGTGATAATTATTTGGAACATAGTAAAACACGTGTGATTATTTTAAGGGAATTAGGATGTGTACGCTGGGTTGTTCCGTGACAAAATGTGACACTGTAAAACATAGCGAAAACCTAACGAAGCTTTAAGTCAACCTTTCAGTGGTTTGATCATTGCTAAATTTGGTATACATTTTCCTTTGATCGCCCTGACAAAGAATTGACAATCACTGATGAGTTGCGGGAATAGCGGTAAATTCGCCGTTGAAGCGAATGAAAAGTTATCTTTCAATTGGTTCTCTTGGCTCCCCCTGTGGAGCGATTTGGATGAAACTCGGATGGAAGTTAAGTGGTGCGATCCTAATTATTTTGTGTCGGCACTTGTTATGAGAAAGATGTCCTTGGACAAAAAAGGTCCCTTTTTCTTTGGGAATGCATTATAGTCGATATGCATATCAAAATACAGTATTCGGTGAGTTGAGCCCGTTAAAATCACCACAAGCCCATTTTGGGTTTCCAAAGGATATTATATACATATGTACTACCAAAATGGACACTTCTCCAAAGAAACTGAGAATGGGCATTATGGTTGTCGTTCGAAAGTCGACATTTGGGGTACTGTATATAATCGGTTTAAAAGGATTTTTGGGCTTCTGGAGTGGCAGGATAACGGCTAATGCAATGTAGATTATTTTGTAAGCAATAACGTAGGCATATACATGATCTAAGATTTTTCCCCTAAGGGAAAACTTCTCGGAGTTTTTTTTTATATGAAGTTTCGTTACCCAAACCTACACGGGATGTAGTAAAAAACGAACCTAATATTGTCGGTTGTCGTATGAAATTACAAATAGTCCACTGTGAACACTTTTCGGTAATTTCTGAAAACGTACGGTGCAATCAATCAGTTTTCGTCCTCTGAACTCTGAACATAATATAAGGTTCTATTGGATTAAAAAACGGCGCCAAATGCCATTATTGGACTATTATTCAGTATATATACCCCGTAAAGTGTGGACAATGTAAATCGTTTTGTCTGATTATCTGTCTGTCTTCTACCTCGTCTGCGGGTAATGCGGATGGACAATCAATGAAGGCTAGATTGGAACCTGTAAGTAACCCTGTGCAAGATGCAACGTTGGTTAAAGTATCTACTTAAAGTGTGTTTTTTTATCATACTGTTTAGTTTTGAGTAACGACAACTGATTTGTAGATTATCCTTTTTGGGTAATAAGTAAAAAATAAGCATAAAATAACTCAAATGCTGCCAGTAAATCTATTTTTGAATAGGTCTAAATAAAATCGTTCCAGAATGAAAGGCTGACAGCTTGTCATTGTGAAACGTCCTTACCTAGTTAAGATTCCCTATATATCCTGTTTGGATAAAGCGATTCGAATGAAAATAACTCCGTTATTGCTACTCGAAACCGGATAAAAAACACTGATACGAAATTTACTTGTCGACCCCTTTGATAAAAAAAAAATCTAATTTTTTCACCCCTTCGGGGACACTCTATCATCTTTGTCCTACCAAGTTCTAAGGTATTGTTGCCAAAGGCCGTAACTATTCTACACATTCCTACCAAGTTTTATGTCGATCGGTTGAGCCGTACGAGTTATTTAGTGAACAGACGGATGAGAGCGTTTTGAAAAAAATCTGAAAAACCTTTAAAACGCACTTTTAGTCTAATCCCTTGAAGGACATGTTGTGGTCCGGGTCGTCGTCAAAAAAGCCAAATTCGGACAGTAATCGCACCACACTTCTTAGTCGTAGTTTTGGTCTGTTTTGTTAATAATAATAAATACAATGTTGAGTTGTACCGAATTTTCAACACTCGTTGCCTGTGGATCTCTATAATTGTGTGAATCTGAGAGTTAGATGACCGTAGGATCTCAACCACAGAGGATCGGTGGATAGCGATATTGTACTCAAAAAATTTCGATATTTTAAATCACCAAACATGCTTTTATAAAACAATACAAATAATAATATCCTACCGAACAAGTTCACTATTTGCCACGGCCACGACGCACAAGGCTAGCACAAGAAATTTAAACATTTTCGATTTTATCCTTTTTCTGCTTGTTCCAAAAATTAACCGTTTCCACCTCAACACTATGCGATTTAAAATGGACTGATTTTATTATATTGAGTTCGATTTATTTTATAACTGCAGATAATGGATTGGTTTGGACTGTTTATCAAGATATACCTACGCATATCTATTTCGAGTGACTTTAAGATATCTATACAAGTTGTTTAATCGAAAATGTGTCTAGATATTAGTTCGTGAGTCAAAGCGGGGATGTATTAAAGAAATTATTAACATTAAAATAGCGAACTGTGATAAGTTAGGCAGTAGTCAGATGTCAGATGTATCCCTGTAGTCGTATGGATATCGTTAGCCTAGGAAAGGTATTTTATGTAAGCTTTCAGCTAAGAGTTGCTAAAATTGGGAAGAACCAGGTTCGCTGCAGAAAGGTTGTACCGCTACCACAACATTGTGGTAGTGTATAGTAAGTAAATCGAGTGATCATTTATAGATAACATCAAAACAACTTCAGTATTCAAAACAAAGCATTAACCAGTAAAAAATACTTAAATATGAAACGGATGTGCCACCAAATTTAACACGGTGTCAAGATGGTAATGATGAATGAGGTTTCATAAAAGCATTGACTTTATGAATCAGATGTTTTGAATTTTTTGATTAGATGTTATGATACCGTCATTTTTGGTAGATAACAGTGAATGGGACTTTTTTGTTTGTCTAGGTTATTTAATATATTTCACCCTTGAGAATTATTACTAGGTCGACTGGTCAGAGCTGATAAAGGAACTAGAACACTTAGTTGAGTGCTAACATAGTAAATTTCTTCTTTTTAAAACTAGTACAAAATATACAATTATTAAATTATCCGCGATTGAAAGTACATGCAACTGAGCACCAATAATATCCCTAATTAATTGGCAATAAATCTCCCTCGGATATACAAAATGCATAAAACCGTTGGTTAACAACATATTTATGCTATGATTTAGAGATGAGCTCTTTTCAATTTTGGAAGAGCGACTTTTTTGGTTATTCTGTCGTTAGGGAGCTTGCCTTCTGAGAACAGGGTCGTTATTATGCATCCAATGTAAAGCTCCTTCATTAGATTGAGGTACTATAAACTATTGCACGAACATTTTCGATGCCTGATTATAAAGGAACTTTTTTATATGATGTGTCACTTAAATGTAGAAGATAAGAGTTTTCCTCTTCCTTGCCCCGTTATTTATACCGCTTGTTGGCGCCGCGTCGCTCGGCCTGCGGTGTAGGCACATCGCCATTTTTAACGGACATGTAGGAAAAACAAGTAAAGAAAAAAAAACTCTAAATTTTGTAAACAATCGTTCAAATATATTCTGATTAAAATTCAATCCATATGTTACACTCAAGACTTTCCAAAACCACCCATCAAATTACTTAAGCCGCCAGCCGCTCCTTGTTGCAATTGTCGCATCATACTCTGCAAGCCAGACATTCCACCCATCTGTACAAAAAATCCAAAACGAGCAACATTATTTCAATTATCTAGAACACATATAAACACCACCATTACCTGTTGCAGCATTCGGGGATCAATCATTTTTGCCATTTGTTGATTCAACTTTGCCATTTGTGTCGGATTCACATTCTTTGCCATATCACCCTGTTTAAACAGCCCCTTAACACCACCCATTTTCTTTACGACCGCTGCAAATTTCGTATAGTGCGAGATCAACTCTTTCACTTCACGCTCTGTCACGCCGGATCCTTGAGCAACACGCACGCCCCGTGATGGTTGTTTACTAAACAATTTGGCACCATCACGACTGTCCAATTCACCGTCACACATACTATCCATCATTGTCATCAAGCGTTTGATACGTGCCATTGACTCTTGTTCGCCACCCTTGGTCATGAAGTCTTGCGAGAAACCGGGTATCATGCCCTAGATGGGAAATAAAGTGTAAAAGTGTTAATCATTTGTTTGGAATAGTGTCTTTATAAAGAGAGAGAGAGAGACAGAAAAGGGAAACGCTACAGCCATCAGTAGAAACCATATGTTTTTATCTATATAGGCAGTGGTCCTACTGGCGACCATTTCCGATGGCAACCCCGCTGCCATACCGGAGTTTCAAGCCCCTTCGGGGCGGACCACACCCATTTTTCAACGAGAAACGGCCAAGAGTTGCCACAAAACCCCTCCATGGCAAGAGCTGGGAAGGTTCGATGCAGAGGGTTGTGTATGTCTGGGTATGTGTGTGGAAGTTTTCTATGTGTTTTTTCGACAAATTGGGAGCATTTCATCTCAGCGCGGTTGCTCTCAATTCTATTAATACGTGCCGGCATCGAAACTAATCCAGGTCCTGAAATTTACATCTGTTGTGTATGCAACCGACGTATCTTCGGCAATGCCAGGTCTTTGAGAGAGTGTAGAGAATGGTGTCATTTTTTGCTCTGGCTTAAAAAAAAAATGAGTCAGTATAACGAGTTGTCTTTTGTTGCTCCTCCATGGCAAGAGCTGGGAAGGTTCGATGCAGAGGGTTGTGTATGTCTGGGTATGTGTGTGGAAGTGTTCTATGTGTTTTTTCGACAAATTGGGAGCATTTCATCTCAGCGCGGTTGCTCTCAATTCTATTAATACGTGCCGGCATCGAAACTAATCCAGGTCCTGAAATTTACATCTGTTGTGTATGCAACCGACGTATCTTCGGCAATGCCAGGTCTTTGAGAGAGTGTAGAGAATGGTGTCATTTTTTGCTCTGGCTTAAAAAAAAAATGAGTCAGTATAACGAGTTGTCTTTTGTTGCTCCTGGGCGTCTAAATTCGGGTCGGCCCCCAGCCACCTCAGGCCTCAGCTCACAAGCTAATGGTTTACCACCATCTCCGGCCATTCCTGGCCCTAGCTCCCGAGCCAATTCTTCACCACCGCGACCCGTAGTCAACAATACAACAAGGCATACTCGCTCAAGTTTAACACCTGCACCCCCCGCAGCAGTATACACCCCACTCACCATATTGCAGTTTAACTGCAATGGCATCCGCAAGAAGATCAGCGAGATCGTGCGTTTCATGAGTACACGCAGAATTCTGATAGCGGCATTTCAGGAGACAAAGCTCCAACCTTCAACTCCCGAATTTAATATCCGCGGCGATTACATACTTTTGAGGCGCGATAGAGTCGGCAGGCAGGGTCCTAATCCAGGAGGAGGGCTTGTATTCCTAATACACAATATATGCAATACAGTGTATTAGATCTTCGTTTCAACGACGGCACGGCGGAAATGCAAGCTATTGCCGTTAAATCTGGCAATATCAATATCAAACTTATAAACATTTATGTTCCACCAGCATCCAGCTGTGGCTCTGGTTATAATTTCGATATTGGTCCACTCCTCACAGGACAGCATAGGATCCTACTTGGCGACTTTAACGCCCATCACGAACTCTGTCACTCTCTCCTCGGTAATGATGCCAGAGGTATAGATATCGCGACCAAATTAGACCCACCAGACTTCTCCGCACTCAATGGATTTTCGTCTACACGCGTCGCTGGTGCCTGCCATAGTTCTCCTGTCATAACAATTGTAAGCGCCAGTTTGATAAGTGAAACCCGCTGGGAGACAACTATCTCCCTCCAATCCGATCACCTCCCCATACTTATTAATATTGATAAACCAGCTGAACTGACGACGTCAGAACCGCGTACGTTTATCAATCACAAAAAGGCAAATTGGGAGGGTTTCACTACGTTCACTACGACGAAGTTCGCCGCACTTCCTATTCCAAACAAACACTAGGGAAACTTCGGCCATATTTCGCAACTACTGCCGCAAGGTTAACCGGGAAAACTTAAGACGCGCAAATCCGGCAGACCCCAGAATTCAGGAGCTAAACTACGAAATAAATCGACAAGCCAACACATACAAGAAAGAAAAATGAACCGAGCATCTTGAAAGCTGCGACCTCTCGAAAGGTGTCAGCAAACTTTGGGCTACAGTCCGCGCCCTGCCACATCCAACCAAAGACAAGGGTAGTGTAGTCATCAAATTCGGCAAGAAAACCACCGCAGATCCTAAACTTTGTGCGAGCTTGTTCAATAAACAATTTATTGCACACCCCAAGACCAAGTCGCTCAACTGCAAAATAAAAAGAAGGATACGCAACCGAACGGTTGATATTATTTCCACCTATACAGCGGACCAAGTTTCAGCAGCGATCAAGAACGCTAAAAACTCTAAGGCCATTGGACCAGATGGCATTCCAATT
This sequence comes from Microchrysa polita, assembly GCA_949715475.1. Classification (NCBI taxonomy): domain Eukaryota; kingdom Metazoa; phylum Arthropoda; class Insecta; order Diptera; family Stratiomyidae; genus Microchrysa; species Microchrysa polita. Next base: position 49,121,027 of record OX454420.1, read on the forward strand.
GCCATGCTGAAACATCTAGATCTTCCGGCCATCGAATACCTCACGATGACTTTCAACTTGTCGATATTCACGCTTGTCATCCCTGAATTTCGGAAAAAGGGTCGAATTACCCCCCTCCTAAAACCCGGTAAAAGCGCAAAACTCGCCGATTCCAACCGCCCATTCACGATTTTATCACCCGTTGCAAAGACGCTCGAAGCACTCATCCACCCCACCATTGTATCACATCCTGAGCTAGCTTCTCACCAGCATGGCTTCAGGAAGATGCATAGTACTACAACAGCTCTGGATCTGATCACCCATCACATCCATAATGGCCTCAACCAGAAACAGCCCTGTGACAGAACTGTCGTAGTGGCGCTTGACCTGTCGAAAGCCTTCGACACGGTAATCCACTCTGCGCTGTTGGCAGACCTCCTTAATATGCATGTTCCTGCACAAGAGGTTAGATGGATTGCCAACTCTCTAGCTGGGAGGCAATTCTATACCGAGTTTCGTGGCAGCTGTTCAAAGCATAGGAAAATTAAGCAGGGAGTTCCACAGGGTAGCGTACTCTCTCCTACATTGTTCAACATCTACCTGTCGAGCCTTCCAACACCCCTCGGAAGGTATCGAACTAATTTCCTATGCGGAAGATTGCACCGTACTCACCACGGGGAATGACTTAAATGGTATGTGTGCTCGATTAAATGACTATATTGAGAAACTGGTGGAGTTTTTCAGTATTCGCAACCTCGTCATTTCACCGTCTAAATGCACTGCAACACTTTTTACCACCTGGACGCAGGAATTTTCGGAGGAGCTCAGGATCCGTACGGGTAGGCATGCTGATGACATTGTTCCTACTGTTACCAACCCCAAAATGAAAAGACACCATGATGAAGTCGAAAAACCAGGTCGAAGACGTAGTCGACAAAATGCACAGTAGAAACAACGTCCTAAAGGCACTAGCCGGGAGTTCCTGGGGCAAGGACAATGAGACTATGTTGGTCACATACAAAGCGATAGGTAGAGCAATTCCCAGCTACGCAGCACCGGTGTGGTCACAAACCGTTTGTGAAAAAAACTGGAACAAGATCCAGACATGCCAAAACGCTGTTCTACGTATCGCTACAGGTTATCACCTAATGTCGGATCCCAGGATCATCTTCATCAAGAAACCAGCATGTGATCACAATCTTCTCCTGTCTTTACAATATCTGGTCGGTTGCTATCGAAAGAATCACCCAAACCATCATCTCATGGACAATACTCCCCCTCCACGATATGTCAGGAGTGGAATCGGAGATCTCGAGAGAGACGTCCAAGGATACACACCTCCCGTATATTTGATGACAACGCATACCATGCGGCCATCACAGATATTCACACAACCGTTGTGAATCGGTCAATAGGGAGAGCCACAAGAGCGACACTAGCCCAGCTTAGGTCGGGTTTTTGTTCGCGCCTCAATTCATACTTATCTCGAATAGACCCTGACATTCAGAACATTTGTCCGATCTGCGGTGGTGCGCCCCATGATGTGGACCACCTGTTCCGATATCCCGCTGCACCCACTAACCTCACTCCGAGGGCGTTATGGGACAACCCTATTGCAGCTGCTACGTTCTTGTCGCTTGCGACAATAGGCCAGAACGACGACGAAACACAGAATATTTCCACAGACATGCACAGCGGTTCACGCCTTTCTGCACCGCTGCTACAACATCTACATAGGTAAATGATGGCATTTCTAAAATCATCGATTGGGATATTCGTAATACATTTTAATGCTGTCTTCTCTCTCTCTGGTTCCTGTTAACCCCTTGTGGGGCATAGGGCATCAACTACGCCTACTTTCCATCTCGTTTTGTTCGGTGCCATCGTCTTTAGGTGTGACCACCTCTTGCCTAATGAAGCAGCTATTAAACGATCTTCTCCACGTTTTTCTTGGTCGTCCAACAACTGTGGACTCTGATCTAGGGCCTGTTTTGCAGAATTTTGTTTGCCCCTTTTCGAAGGGTATGACCTATCCACTGCCGCTTTGGCCTTTTGACAGAAGTGCCTATCCAATCAAGGCCTGTGACATTAAGAAGATCATTATTCGAAATAATCTCTGGCCAGCGGATTTGTAGGATGCGCCGTAGACACTGCTTGACGAAAGTTTGCAGCTTAGTTGTTATTTCATCGATCACCTTCCAAGTTAAACAGCCATTTTGGTGCGTCTGGAAATGTTATTATTTTGCCAGAAGGGAGTCAAAGTGAAGAAGGCTGCCCTAGCTTTGTTGATACTACATCAGCGTCCACACCGGCATCTGCTGTGACTATGCTTCCATGGTAGCAGAATTCGTCAACTTTTTCGATTGCCTGACCCGAAATACAAATTACACCTTGTCCCCCTGGATCAGAGCTCAACTACTTGGTCTTGCTAGCGTTTAGCTTGAGCTCAGCATTATTACTTTCGCAATGCAGAGCATCGGCCATTTGACCTACATCCTCCTTTTTATTTGATAGAAAACAAATATCGTCAGCATAGTCGAGGTGATCAAACACACTAGGCTTAGGCTATGAGGAAAATAATAGGTGACAAAATGCAGCCTTGTCTTACTCCACTGTGCAGCTCAAAAGGATCTGAAAGCTTACCCTTGCGCAAAACGCGACATTGGGCTCCCTGATAAGATTCCTTGATGATGGAAATTATTTTATCTGGTATGCCCCTCCTATGAAGAGCCCTCCAGATATACTCCCGATCAACACTCTCGGACTCCTTCTCGAAATCAATGAACATGAGGTGTAATGGGGATCTCCACTCGGCGGATTGTTCAATAATAATTCGGAGAGTGTTTATATGGTCGAAAACCCAGCCTGTCCATTGCTTAAGGTGCGATGAACAATGCTGCCTTATTTCCAATAAATTGGTCACATATTGAGCAAACTGAAATGGACCGACCCCATCTTTTTCATCGCAAAAAAAACGCAATGATGTACCAAGGCTTCCGAAATCAATGCGAAAAAAATTTCGCGAGCGCGCAACACGAGCGGTGTGTAGCGAGCAGGGGGCAAAGCCCCCTAGTGTATTATAATCGAAAATGCGAACGAAACATACACAAACACCTCCTTATCACTCCAAACTCAAACCTTTCCTTACATTAGTTTTCCTTCCTCTACCAAAGTTTTGCTCTTGTACTAAAGGGTTGCCCCCTTTAAATTTGGTGTTCAATAAAACACAAAAAAAAACACCTTGAAGTTGGAGTTATCGAAGGGAACTCGTTTGTATCTTTGGACTCTGCTTTCCTTGTACTTGATGTAGTGGTGGAGAATTGTCCATAAAATGATGGTTCGGATCGTCGCTACGATAACATCCGACTAAGTATTGTTTCGTGAGAAGTTTGTTGTGACTTTTCAGATCCAACATTGTTGTCTCCTGCGGATGATGATCATGAGATGTCATGAGAACGCAGTCGGTGAAGTTGCGTAGTGCTCCATTCTGGCATGTCTGAATACGAATTCGCGCGTTGAACGACCGATAGCTTTATAGGTGGTGAGCAACGTTTCTTTGTTAGTTCCTTCATGTGCTGTCAGCTAGAGCCTTGAGGATTTTATTTCTACTCTTTAACTTGGCATATAAATTGGCTGCGTGGCTGTTTAAGAAGAAGTTGAAGATTTTGTGGTAATATACGGTACGAACCTCTATGTTCTTTGTTGAATGATGTCAAAAGAGTATCTGCGATTCAAGTATTTTGCCCACAGGGGACAGAAGTGTAAACTAACGGTATGATTATCCAAAGTTATTCCCTTAACCAGTTTTGGGTAATGGGATGAAGCGGCTTTTCTTCCAATACTCTTGAATGAGGAAGGATCGTAGAGATAAATTCATACTCTAAGGCTTCATGCACACGACGCAAAAACGGCTCGCAAGCTCGACACATCGAAATGCATTGGCTCTTATGGGAAGCTGACGACAGCGAGAGCCGTGCCGCTGTCAAATCACAACTAGCGAGACGTGTTTTCACATATCGTGCACCACAATCCGCAAATTCACGGCTCGCGAGCCGTGTTTTGACTGTGCACGGCTCTCGCTTGCTGTCGCTCGTCATGAGCTTCCCATAAGAGCCAATGCATTTCGATGTGTCGAGCTTGCGAGCCGTTTTCGGGTCGTGTGCATTTAGCCTTATGCCTTGATTACACAGTGCGAGCTATCGTGCGAGTTGGCCTTGACAGCTACTGCAGAGTAGCTACTTGCACCATGTGACCGCATCACGTATGATGCACCATGTGACCGCATCATACGTGATGCGGTCACATGGTGCAAGTAGCTACTCAGCAGTAGTTGTCTAGGCCAACTCGCACGATAGCTCGCACTGTGTAACCAAGGCATTAGGCTTCATTCAAACGACGAGCCGTACGGCTCGCAAGCTCTAGCCATACAAATGCATTGGCTTATATGGGAAGCTCACGACGAGCGTGCACCACAACCCGCAAATTCACGGCTCGCGAGCCGTGTTTTGACTGGCACGGCTCTCGCTTTCTCTCGCTCGTCGTGAGCTTCCCATAATAAACCAATGCATTTGTATGTCTCGAGCTTGCGAGCCGTTTTCGCGTCGTTTGAATGAAGCCTAAGGGCGGTGTGTCGAGGTGTTTAATCATTATTACCGCAATACCATCGGTTCAAATGCTATGGAATTTTTAGCTCTCTGTATGGCAAGAGTGCCATTATGGAAGATTCTCTTTACCGTGGTCTTTCGAATGGCTCTTGTAATTTTGCGATTGAGCGAATCCTTAGGAGGCCGTGCAAATTGTTGGTTGAATACGTTATCACATCTGTCGTCGCTCACGGTAATGGTGCCGAACTTGATCGCGACCTTTCCTTTTGTTTTCACGGGGTTGGAAAGTCCTCTCACAGTCTTCCCGAGCTTTGTTGGAATTGACATTTTGAGGGTGAGAATTCCACTTGTTCTGTCTATGGTTGTTTACTTTTTTGCCGCCGATGTGGGGAACGTCCGGTGTCGCTGTAAACGTTATGCAACGAGTTTTTCCAGCAGTTGGTCACCAATAAATGGTATGGTTATTTCTTTCTCCGTCTTGCATCGAGGGCGGTTGCTCTTGGCCATACTGAAGAGCGTAGGTCTTTCCGGTATGTAGATCGCTGTAGGAAAGTAAATGAAGATCCGAAGATATTCGGATTACCAACAATAGTAACAGTTGCCGCCGTTACAATGCGTCGAGATGCTAAAAAAACGAAATATGGCTTACACTTCGACCGTTTTAGCGGTAGCTCTGTTTTGCACGTTCTTCTTTTAACGCTGCATTAAACTTTCGAGGCTATCGCCCCTACTCTAGATCATTTGACCGACGAGAGAATACGTCGCTGCTGTTTGCGACCATATAGGAGCAATGTTATTGTTGTAGCGATTCAAGAGATTTTTTTTTCTTGAATCGAAGGGGGTCTTGGCAGCTCTTGGCCGTTTTAACAACGGGTAGCTCCGGGATTTACATCGAAGAACCGGCTGCCGTAGGAGCATTTTGTGGACAACACACACCGGCAACTCAGAGATAGAGTGACACCTCTGCCACTGAGCGGCCGAATGCCCCTATAGGAGCAATCATTCTAGCTACTTACCATAATCTGCGAGAATGGTCCCATTTTCATAATGTTCTGAAACTGTTCGTACATATCGCGAATAGTAAATTGTCCGTGTTTAATTTTCTCTATTAGTTCCTCGTTGTCATCCAATTTCAATTCATTGACTTTGTCGATAAGTCCTTCGATGTCACCCATACCGAGCAACTTACTAACGAAGGGTTTCGTTTTGAATGGCTCCAAATCGTCGATATGTTCACCGGTACCAATGAAAATAATTGGCGAGTTTGTAGCAGCAACACTGAAAGCATATTTCTTTAAAAAAATGATACAACGGATTTCATGATGATTACTTACGCTGATAGTGCACCGCCACCCTTAGCGTGGCCATCCAACTTTGTAATAATGACCGAACCAATATCGACTTTCTCCTTGAAGGCACGAGCCTGAGCCTCGCAAGCTTGACCGATAGTGGCGTCCATCACGAAAATAATATTATCGGGTTTCTAGAAAAATACAAGACAAGATCATCAGGGAATACAGAGAAGCAGAAAGTGCTAGGGTCTTACGACAGCATTTGCAACTGCCAACATCTCCTCGAAAAGTGACTCTTCCTGCTTGTGCCGACCACTCGTATCGACAATGATCATTTCGAATCCTTCTTTCTTAAACATCTCCACACCATCCTGTGCAATCACGACGGGATCCACCTCGGTGTAGCTACCGTAGAATGGAATGCGAGCCTTTGTCGCGTTTTGTTTGATCTGATCGTAGGCACCGGCACGGAAAGTATCAGCACAAACAAGACATGATTTCCAGTTTTTCTTCTGATAGTGATACGCCAATTTCGTACAAGTCGTTGTCTTACCAGATCCTTGCAGACCGACAAACATGATGATATTCGGACGACCTTTTACCGGTTGGTAAGGCTTCACGCCAGGATCAACAAGCTAAATAGAAATAAATGTAAAGCATTTAGTGGTCACAAGAAAGACCAGACGAGTACCTTTATCAATTCCTTATAGACAGCCGACTGGATCATTCGTCTCTTATTCAAGCCTCCAGCCATCTCGTCAAAGTCAATAACCGCCCGGACATTTTCACGCAATTTCTTCACCAAACGAATATTGACATCGGCCTCAAGCAGAGCAGCACATATCTCCTTGAGCATAGAGTTCAGGACCTGTTCGAAACATGATGAAATTTTCAATCAAAAACATGAAAAACTTCCACGTAAACCGATTTTGATCCTCACCTCCTCATTGATGACAGTCGCCTTGCTCAGAGAGTGGAGCGCTGTTGTAATTTTTCGACCTAAATCTGCTAATACCATGGTGGCCCTTTGTTATAGTGATGGTTGCAGTACGCAGAATTTCGGATGCTTCGGTGCGTTGTACTAAAATATACAAAAAGCGTGTGTTTTTAATTTAACACACAAGTGAGGGAAGGTGCACACGTCGATTGATGGAGGAATGACAGATTTTGGCACGTTTGACATTTGGTCGATGGATAAAAAACTTTCTCCTTCAACGAGACATTTGATAAGAAATGCGACGCCTGGTGGCATTTTACAATTGCGGCGGTAATTGTGGTTCGAATTTACATAAAACAAAGTTGGATTATTTTTTATTTACTTTTCGCGAGGAATCGCATAAAAATGCTGTTACAATTTTGAAAGTCATGAAAAAGAAATCGAACGTTTTCCATTCTTACCGATCACGGCCACAGAGCAGGACTTTTTTTTTTCAAGTTGAATAATAGACTATTCAAACATGGCCGAAAAATCTAGGTAGATTATAAAATCTGGCATGCTGTTCTAGTGCAGTCAGATTAGCATTTCAAATAGAAAAAAAAAAATAGAGTAAGGCTATTTTTTTTTTGTTTTTTGAATAAGCGGGCTCCCAGGAATCTACAACTGATTTTGCTAAAAAAAATTTCGATCGGAAAGGTCCCAAAAAGGACAAAAAAGGATACTCTTTAATCCTTGACCGAAGGTCGGCATGCGGGGTATCATATCAAAGGGGACGTCGAGTACAATACATATCCGGTGTTTGTTTCCTGTTTCAAGGACCCTCAACAGAATAAATCTAGCTTAAATGGAAAATTTTCTTGTTTCCCGTCTATTTTTCCAAAGCCATAACTACGAGAATAACTCAAGTTTTTCTTACTTTTATCACTTTCCAGAATCTATAATAGCTGAAGATTCTACCATTAAATTTGCTGAAAAAAAGTTGATCGGAAAGCTCTGGAAAAGGACATAAAAGGACACTAATTGCACAACTTAGTCGAACGTGGGCATGTGGGGTGTCATAACAAAGAAGACATCGAGTACATTCCATATCCGGTGTTTGTTACTTATTTCAGGGACCTCTAAAGGAGAAAATTGGGTTCAAATGAAAATTACCCAAGTAACAATTTCATTCCTATAATACTTCGTAAAATATTCCTTTCTAGCATTAATAGGGGCACTTTACAGGGTATAACCACTGAATAACAGTCCAATAATGGCATTTGGCGCCGTTTTTTTATCCAATAGAACCTTATTGTAGCACTAAATTATGCTTTAAAAAGGCGTACGTCATTTGCTTTATATCATCATTTTCTGTCATTGAACGAATTTGCAAAAAACAAATAGAAAAACCAAATTTCCGCAGCTGGCTTCGAACCAATGTCTGTTGATTGCCTGTCCTACACGCTACCCACTCAGCTATCCTCACATATGGTCGGCATTGCTCGGAAACACTACATGGTTGTTGCTACTATAGAAATGCTTGACAATTATTTATCGACTCTTCTGCACTGCACCCTATCAGACATTTATCAATAAAATAGAGCGAATTTCTGCGCAGAGATCACCCTAATTAATTTCGAAGATAACAATGAGTGCATACGTGTGGGTTTCATGCAAGATTTTAAGGATTTCTATTGCAGAAATTGTGTATTTCAGAAAACTGTGTCAAGTGTCAATTCATTAAAAAATCACAAAGTCCATCCTTGTATAAAACTACGGTGAACAATTTATTTGATGACCATACGAATGTCACACTATAAAAATGACACCGACTGTGCTATAGAAGAATATAATGCATGTGTGTGAGTTAACTTAGTGAGACCATTGCATGTGTGTGCTGTATCATCCAATAAACACAAGAGTGGAGTATTTAAAGGAGTACGTTTTTAGGTTAACGTTAAGAGACAGTTTTATCGAAGTTTTATACCACCTTCTTTAAATATATTCCATAATAAAGATATAAGCTTTCCGGAAAATACTTTAATGATGTTTTATTGGATCAAAATATTACTTTAAGCGATGTCACACGATAAATGAATTTCGTGGTACTATATGATTGCTACAGTATGGAGTGCTTCTTTAAAGAAAACGAATTGTTGCTTGGGTTGTTCGTGTTTCCCGTATCTGTATCTTTGCAAAGCCGTAATTTTACATTTAAGCCTGAATTATTCCATTTAGTGTCCTTGAGACAGGAAACAAGCACCGAATATGCAATGCACTCGACGTCCTCTTTGATATGATACCCCACATGCCCACGTTCGATCAAGGTATGAAATTAGTGTCCTTTTATGTCCATTTTCAGAGCTTTCCGATCAATTTTTTTCTTAGCAAATTTAATCGTAGAATCTTCATCTAATACAGATTCTGAAAAGTGATAAAAGTAGTGACAACTTGAATTATTCTCGGGAAACATGAAAATTTTCCATTTAACTTCGATTTATTCCGCTGAGGGTACTTGAAACAGGAAACAAACACCGGATATGTAATGTACTCGACGACCCCTTTGATATGATACTCCGCATGCCGACCTTCGGTCAAGGATTAAAAAGTATCCTTTTTTGTCCTTTTTGGGACCTCTCCGATCAAATTTTTTTTTAGCAAAATCAGTTGTAGATTCTTTGGAGCCCACTGATTCAAAAACAACAAAAATTAGCCTTACTCTATTTTTTTCTATTTGAATGCCTGAATTGGGATATTTTGACTGCACTATTCACACTATGGTCGTAATCTTGTTCTACGACTTGACAGTACCGACAATTTAATGCACGACTGAAATTGCTATTTTTATGAATTTGTTACAACAAGAAGTAGAATATAGGTGTGTTTTTTTGATTATCCCGTGTAGGTTTGGGTAACGAAACTTCATATAAGGTGTGGAAGGGAAGAGTTGAAGTAGGGGTAGTAAGACCATCTTCACAAATCGGACCAAGTTTTCCCCTAACTTCCATACAAATTACCCCTTCTTGATATTTTAATTCGGCCATAACTTTCGATCGAATATCGCTATCGACTTGAAATTTTGATCAAAGCCTAATTCTGTTATATACTTTGAGTTGATGGAAGAATGGGGGGGGGGAAAGACTTCTCCATGTGTCCTCCGCGCGGGCGCCCCCTGGTAACGGTAGTGGGTAAAACCTCTAACGGCTAAGTCAAATCATCTGATGCGACATTTGGAAGAAGCACCGCTGCGCCTCAGTGCTGTATTTATGTACATCTTCAGCGTCTCAGGTTACTTAACGTGATAGGTGACAGAAAACGTTTAACTCAACCACTACAGCAGCATCTTCGAGGCATGCCCATGATGGCCTTATTACTTAACGATTATGGTTTAGCGATGTGCCGACAATAACTTATCCTAAGAAAAAACTTCAAGTCAAGAAACCTGAAACAAAAGCCTCGGATTGGACGGATACAAAACAACGACGACCCCGCAAACGAACAACGGATTACTCTTTCGGATCCTGGAATGTACGCTCCCTTCCCTGAATAGACCAGGGTCCTTAAGGGCCATCCTGGATCAGGTAGAACAATACAAGCTGAGCATAGTTGCAATCCAGGACAAACTAAATGGCTCAAAAGCGAGATTAACGACCTCAAATCGCACACAATTTTTACGAGTGGTAAAGAGGAGGGCAACAAGGAGTTTGAAGTAGCTTTCATCGTGAGTATAGCAGCTAAAGGACAACGTTATCGGCTTCAAACCTATAAACGAGCGGCTATGTGCGATCCGCATCAAGACCCGTTTCGCTAATCTATGGCTTATTAATGCGCAGGCCCCTACAGAAGTAGTAAAAGAAGACGCGATTAAGGACGAATTCTATAACTACTGGAGGTCACAGCCTTCACGACAACAACAACAACGGCTAGCGACTTATCGACTTCGCGAGCGACAGAAACCTGGCCATAAGCTCTACATGTTTCCCTCATCGACGAATCCATAAGCAAACCTGGAAGTCTCCAGATGAATACACCGTGAACCAGATCGACCACGTACTGATCAGCAAGAGATGGGCTTCTAATGTCTTAGATGTTCGATCTTATCGAGGAGCCAACGGCGATTCCGAACACTATTTGGTGAAGACGACGTACAGGTGCAGAGTCTCTTCGGTACACCTAACGAGAATCAACCCTGCCAAGATATTCGAGGTTAACAATTTGATTGATGATGCCACGGCGGCTGCGTATACTACAGCGCTTGAGGAAAAGATGTCGCCCATGCTTGATAACATCAACAATTTAGGCATCCATGAGTTCTGGGAGGAGCTCAAAGACAGCATCAAATGAGTTGCAGAAGAGGTCGTGGGCTATAAAGGCCGGCGCAGACGAACATACTGGTTCGACGATGAATGAAGGGCCTCGATTGAGGCGAAAAATTGAGCCTATCGCCAATTCACACAACGCGCATCCCGAGCCAAGAAAGAAAGATATAACGAACGAGTATCTAATAAGTTGTAGTCTGGCTGGTCTAGCGGTTAGTGCGCGCACCTTCGGTGCACAGGGTCATGAGTTCGAATCTCACCGTGTTTAATGGTGTTTTTCGAACTCACGAGCTTGTGACGGACTATGATCTCACTCAGATGTTAAACGAGTACCCATTTATGGGGATAAATAACACTGCTGAGCGTGATGCTGATCTCATTACATCATCAAAAAGCAGATAAGATCTTGGAAATAGGATGTCACTAACACATCCAGCGGGCTTAATCCAATGTTGGATTGTCGCGCCTGTTATTTTTATACCCTTCACTCGTAGAGTAAAGGGTATATTAACTTTGTCATGAAGTTTGTAACGCATTGAAGGAAGCATCTCCGACCATATAAAATATGTATATATATGATCAGCATGACGAGCTGAGTCGATTGGGCGATGTCCGTCTGTCTGTCTGTCCGTCTGTCCGTCTGTTGCTACGCGTTTTACTCGGCCAGTTTAAAAGCTATCGAGCTGAATTTTGCACACATGCTTCTTTTTATTGCAGGCAGTTTGTATGTTTGAATCGCTAAAATCGGACCGTGGGGTCATGGGGCTGCCATACAAACCTAACCCCCCCAATTTGGTTTTTCTAAGAAAAACTTTTTCATGTGTTTACTAATTTCAACGAAATTTCACACAAATGTGTTTCTATTGATAACACAAAACATATGTAAGAATGGATCAAATCGGACCATGGGGTCATGGGGCTGCCATACAAACCTAACCTTCCAAATTAGGATCTTCTAAAAAAAACTTTTTCATTTGTGAACCAATTTGAACCAAATTTCACACAAATGTGTTCCTATTGATGACACAAAATATATGTAAGAATAAATGGAATCAGACTGTGGGGTCATGGGGCTGTCATACAAACCCAGCCCCCAAATTGAGTTTTTCTAAGAAAAACTTTTTTATTTGTCCACCAATTTCAATCAAACCTCATAAAAGTGCATTTCATTTGATGCCACAAAACATGCGTAAAAATGAATGGAATCGGACGATGGGGTCATGGGGCTATCATACAAAGCCAACCCCCTAAATTGAGTTCTTCTACGAACAAATTTTTTATTTGTGCACTACTTTCAACCAAAACTCGTAAAAGTGCACTTCAATTGATGCCATAAATAATCGGGCTATGGAGTCATGGGGCTACCATACAAGCCCAACCTCCCCATTTTGGATCTTCTAAGAAACATTTTTTCTACACCAATTTAAAAAAACCTCAATGCGTCTTTATCAAAACAAAAAAAAAGTAAAACAAATGGAATCGTACTATGGGGCCATGCTCCCGCATCCCCCCAATAAAGTTTTCTAAGATTTTTTTTTATTTTACCGCTTATTCCAACCAAACCTCACACAAATATTGTTTTATCGACGCCACAGAATTTGTCAATATCAAATATTATGCGAAAACAGAAGGAAAAGAATGGGGAAGGATTAAATACAAGTCATAGGTTTGCCCCAAAAAACTTTTAGCCCGAGGAGAGTGAAGGGTATTCAAATTTCGGCCGCGCCCGAAATTAGCCTCGGTCTCGTTTTTATCTAATAAGTTAATTAGACGTAAGAAACGCAAACATTTTGACGAGCAGTTACAGCAAATAAACCCAAGATTAGCCAGTATGAACACTAGACAGGCGTACAAACTTATAAATAATATCAAGAACGGATATCAAACCAGGACAAGACTATGTAAGGACAAGGATGGTAACATCATCAGCGACATCGAAAGCGTAACCAAACGATAGGCCTCGCACTTTGAAGAGCTCCTCAATGTACCATCAACATCCCCCACGGAGCCAGCTCTTGAGCAGTTAGCCGAACCAGGCCCTCTCGTTCAACCCCCAACAGTAGAGGATGTGAGTCTCGCCATACAATCGCTCCAACGTAATAAAGCGCCCGGGGTTGACGAGATCCCAGCAGAACTACTGAAGCATGGTGGAACGTGCCTGACCAACACTATACATGTGCTACTGCTGAAAATATGGAACGACGAGGTAATCCCCGAAAATTGGCGCAAAAGTATAATCTGCCCAATCCACAATAAGGGTGACAAGCTGAAGTTGGAGAATTACAGGGGCATATCGTTAGTTTGATCGATTGGGCAATGAGAATGACCGCCACAACCATAGCATGAAGAACGACCACAGGTTTATGTCAAAAAATCAGCAACTGAGCACACATGATTTTGCATGTTTGCAGATGGCGGGCTTAGTTCAGACTTCTTATTTTAAAGTTGCTATTATTAAGAACTTAGAGACGAACAAACGATTTTAATTGACGAACAATCACGAACGAACGTAGCCGCCGCCGAACAAACGGTTTCAAGCGTAATTTGAGAATGTGGGAGGGCTAACATCACATAAATCCCATACACCTTAAATAAAAAAAAAATAAAAAAAAACAAGCGTTATAAAGCAGGGAAGAAGAAGTGATTTTGCTCTGATAACTAACGTGAAAACAACAAATATTGAGACGAACTATAGGAGGCTTAAAGGATGAAGTTGCTATATTGAATATCAAAACTGGACGTCCAACCAAATGGCAGTTAGTGTAAATGCGATGCCAGCTGACCCACCTGTCATTTTTTTTATATGAAGTTTCGTTACCCAAACCTGCACGGGATAACCAAAAAAAACACACCTAATATCTCCAAAGCTTAAATATTGAAATTTCAGTCATACAAGATACAATCCGGTGCGTTTATGCGGCAGTTTCCGGACAGCCTGTATAGTAGTAGTACTCAACTTTATGTTCGAACTTGTATGGAAGTTGTGCTGTTATGTCCTGTACTAGATAGTTAAAAACCTCATATTTTACATGAGATAAGCTGAAATTTATTGATTGTTGTCTTCGAACAAAAAGAAACACTTGAAAAGGTGTATAACCAATTCTAATTATTGATAAGCGCATGAATAACTTAAAATTAGATACGTCAATTAATCATGATAGTGATACTTCGGATCCATACATATGTAATGGAAATCGTACAATTCACTATTTAAAAGATTGCCAGATTAACTTCAGTGCGCATATGGTTAAAATGTCTTTGAAATTGATCTGTCTTTTATTTGTGTGGATTAGCCTAGCATTGGTAGAAGCTGATCCTATCAGGTGAGTACGTCCTTAGAATCGTGTTTTAAATCCTACAAAATTTTACGAGTATGTTCATAGAGTTAAGCTTCGAAAATCTAAGCTAGATGCTAAGCATAGACATGCTTTTCATCGGACAGAATCTGCCAATGAAGGACTCTACAATGCGTTTAACGTAAGTTGGTAATTTAAATCGCCTTAGTTTTATAATAGGTACTTTATAAATGCACTGTGTTTTCCAATAGAATCAGTACTACGGAGACATATCCATAGGAACTCCACCACAAAATTTCACAGTCCTATTTGATACTGGATCTTCAAGCTTGTGGATTCCTGGGTATGGCTGTAATGCGTCTGCCTGCAGTAAGTTTTATGAATTACAAATTTAAAAAAAGTTAAAGTATATTAAGCTCCATGAAACAGCAAACCATGCGAGATACTCCAGTAAGCTATCATCGACATATACGCCAAATGGGAAAAGCTTTGCCATATATTACGGAACTGGAAGTTTGAGTGGATATTTTTCACAGGATACTGTTAGGGTAATTTTTTTTTTCGAAATTTACATTTTTTCCATTTTTTCATTCGTTTGAACTTCACAGATTGCCGGTATAGCAATTCAAGAGCAAACTTTTGCCGAAGCGCTTGAAGAACCCGGTGATTTCTACTATTGGATGAAATATGATGGCATCTTTGGATTGGGCTATTCCTCCATGTCCATTGGCAATGTATTGCCGCCATTTTATTCCATGGTAATTCAAGGATTGGTTCCCAGGGCAATTTTCTCATTCTACATGAATCGCAATCAAAGTGATTTGGATGGCGGAGAATTGACATTGGGAGGAATCGATCACCACCACCATCATGGAGATATTCACTATGTAAATGTCTCAAAACAAGGATACTGGCAATTTGATATGGATGGAGGATTCGTGGGCAACTATACATTCTGTGGCGCCGGTTGTCAGGCTATTGCAGATACGGGTTGCAGTCTTTTAGCTGGACCACAGGATCAAATCCAAGCTATTAATGCAGCCATCGGAGCCACATCGGATTCGGCTTGGGGATACGTGGTAGATTGTAATCGGGTTCCAAATTTACCGGTGGTTACATTTAAATTTGGAGGATATGAGTTTCCCCTGGAAGGAAAGGATTATATTATTGAGGTAGGTTGAAAATGCAAGAAGTGTAAAAAGTTTCAGCTATTGAATGTTTGCAGAGAACCGATAATGGCGGCATAGTTTGTCAGACTGGTTTTACTTTGAACCTTTCCTACGACGGACCTGAGTGGACCATTGGCGATGTTTTCATTGGTGCCTACTACACTGTCTTTGATTTGGCGCAAAATCGTGTTGGATTTTCTAAAGCAAAGTAGAAAATATATATGTTTTTATGTAATACAAATAATAAAGGATACTGATGTATTATATTTTCGAGCCAAATTATTACGAAAAAGTGTTTTGAGTTTTGCAATTATTTAGCTAAATATACCATGAAAACTGGTTTAAAAAATATACTAAGCTTAGGAACAATGAAACAATTTGGTACCGCTATGGAATCTGGACCCAATGCGCGAACTTTTAAAAATACATTCCGCGAAATACTGGTGCATTTTTTTACGATACAGTTTTTTTTTAGCTTATACGAAACAATGCGTTTGACCTTTCCGTTCCACAAAGAAGGTCAGATCTCTCCCAAAAATCAATACATCTACTTTTCTGGTTGAGCTACAATTGCAGAGCAGCAGCAGAAGTATTTTTTCTGCTTCTGCTGCTGCTGTCAATATGGGTCATCAAAGGCAAATGCGTGTGTTCTAAATTGAAATGTTTCTGCTGATGCCGATGCTGACGCGTTAAATGTATTTCAAGCAAGAGATCCGAAGATCGAATCTCGGGGTGGTCCACTCCGAAATGATATGCAATGTAACGTTGACTCAAAAATTGCATACAAACGGTTGAGTTAACGCACCATGGCCCACATTGGGTTATACGGTAATGAGACGAAGAAATAACACAGCCTTTAATGCGTGCAGATTCGGATATTATAGGTTTTATACCCATCACTTAACAAGTATAAATGGTATGTTAACTTTGTCATGAAGTTTGTAAAATTGTACCTAACTAACAATGCGTATGCTATAAAGAATCACTTCGCCCTGTAGCAATCCTATAGTAACACTCAATTCAGTGTAACGTGTGACAGTGCTTAAATGAGTATTTATATCCGATAAATAATCATTAAAACATTTTTCGGAAAACTTCTAACATCCTTATAGAATCAATTCACGATTATCCAATCATCATTGAATATTAGCACTATAAAGAGCTCAAATCAGTATGAATTTAAAGATAGCGCTGTAAGACCTCGAGAAGACTTTCTCTAATCGTTAACCTAAAAAGATACTCAATTAAATACTTCTCCATTATGTTTATTGGATGACATAACACATACATGCAATAATCTCTCTCTAAATTAACACACACATATGCAATATCTTCCTATAGTAGAGAATCGCGGTTGTGTTATTTCATCTATAATAGTATGACATTCATAATGTCATCCGATAAATTGATCAGCTTAGTTTTATAGGATGATCGACTTTGTGTTTTTTGACAGAGTTGAAGGTTATGAACAGCTCTGGAATACTAGGATGGAAACTAAGTTTCTTCAATAGAATTGTTTGAATTCTTGCATGTAACCATCATTTTCTCACTCTTTGTAAATTTCTGAACCAATTAAGATGATCTCTGCGCAGGAACTGGCTGAATTTTAAGGATGAATGTATGAATTTAATCAACGACATTATTATGGTAAGGCTAGCTGATTGGTATAAAATAGACGGTTCATTTAAAAGGATTCTATAAAGAATTGGTAAGCATTTCCATAGAAGGAACTAAAACCATTTGTAGTGCATGTTTACCAACAATGCAATGGCCACATCTCAGGGTGGCCGAGTGGTTAGCCCGTAGGACGGGCAATACGATGCAAGCTGCAAGCTTATTTTTCTTTATTAAATTTCCGTGTCTCCCTATAAGCCTCCTATAGTTGGCAACACTACTTACTGTTTTCAGGTTGATTGTCGGAGCAAACCACCGCCATCTTGATGGACAGGCCGGACTGTCGAAATTCAATTTCGAAAATTTGCTACTTTAGCGCATGTGGTTGTTGCTGTTGTTGTAAATGCGGTTCTATCAAAGCCGCCTTAATACAAGCCCGGAAGCAGAGCACGGTCATATACTGAAACGACAATTCATAGGCCTGTTCAGATCGAAAATTTACATTGTGGTAAAGGCAAATCGGGTTGGGTCGCGGCAAACTTTACACGAAAAGTATTGGTTCCCGGCCAATTTTCGTCGCGAAAAGTGCAATGTGTCGTGAATTTTCCACGTGTTTTCGCGATTTTTATCAGAGCAGACACGGTTTTTTTACATGCGCTGTGCTTGTGTTAGTGCATTGTGCATCGTATATACGACATATTCATAGGCTCGCTTTGTGTGCATGTATTGCTGCTTCCCGGCTTTCTAAATTAAGATGGCTTTGGGTTCTATAGCCACATGACAGCTCATTTTATCAGCTGATAATCCGGCGTGTCTATCAAGATGGCGGTGAGCAAACGCGAGAAAATGATGGTATAAGATACTGCTGTAATGCCTTGATTTATTGAAAGAAATCTACAATGTTCCGTTGAAGCGTGATTTTTCGCCCTCATTTATTTATTAAGCATTTTATACTCAAAATAAAATGTATCTGCATCTCGATTGAAACTAGAAATTTTAATTTTCTAACCAAATGTATCAGCTGTAATGTGTCAATTGCCACATTTGTTACTTTCCGAGAGAGGGCGATGGGAACACCTAGTCTGATCCGGATCTATGCGTTTACAGAACAAAATAGGGAACGGTTCGGAAAACGCGGCACGGTTTGGGAACGTTGTGTTTCAGAACCTTACCCAATGGGTGAGGTTACGAAACAAAACAGTTGTGATTCCGCAAATATGTTCCGTTCTCTTTAAATTCTATCGGCCGTTACGGATCAGAAACTTCTCTTTACAAACAAATCCCCTAAGAGCCACCATGCGGATTATCACTTAACTGATTGAAAGCAATTTACCAACTGACAGTTTACAGAACAAAATAGAAAACAGTTTGCAAAATGCGACACATACGCAACTGTTTTCTTTCGTAATCTCACCCAACAGTGTGTGCATGCTAGATTGGTGTTTGATGAATTACAATAAAAGCAGCAGCTGAATCAGGACCCAATGACGCCTAAAATACTAAGTGCAAGGTAAAATGGGTCATTTTTGCTATTACTGCATACTGTGATCTATCTAGTCTTCAGATTTTTGCGAGTCTTGCCTTTATATCAAGTAATACCGTTACCTGCTAAAACTATCAAGAAAACCAGCAAAAGAAGCATATAAAACCCATTAAAGATGAGCGTAAATGTACTCGCCTATGGTCGCATAGGCACATATTGCAGTTTTCATGGTCGCTATAATAGAAGGTGGTCGCTTAAGAAGGGTAAAATTAGTATGGAATGAGTATGACTAGGGATCGCTGGTCCTATAAACAGGAGCGCGTTCCATTTATACGATCTGAGTAAAAATAGTTAGTCACATTCACTTTCCGTCTCACTCTCTCACACTGCTCAACACTCTGACGGTAGTCAGCAATGGGTGAGGTTATAAAACACAACGTTCGCGTAACGTTCGCGCAACGTTACCTTTAATTTCAAATCAACCGGCCGTTACGGATCAGAAACTTCTCCCTACAAACAGATCCCCTAACCCAATGATCACAGCTAACGACTACCACTCCAGGTGGTCGCTTAAAACGGGTATTAAATGTATGGAGTTGTATGGCAACCAATTCTGTTCCCGAAAATATCGGTCTTTATGAAAAGATGTCGCTTAACGGGTGGTCTTTTAGGCAGGTTTCAATGTATAATACAATTATTTCTGTCCCTGCGTTATAATATTTTCCATATTAACAGAATCATTTCGCTCAGCTGAACATTGATCTTAAATTTTTGGAAGATAACTTAGTCACACATCTTAATATTTCAAAATTCCTCCAATACCAGTTGTAGACCCAATAAATAACGTTCACTGTGACGTATTTCCTCTAACAATTCACAATCATACCTTCGCCGACAGCATTACCATATGAACGAATTCGCCTCATCAGAGTATCTCAGCTGTTTATGACCGGGCGGTTTTAAAATTGACAGCCAGCCAGCGGTTCGACTCCAAAGCGGTTCTTTCGTGAATTTGTTTTCGCTTATAAATCATCTCAATTAGGGAAATTAGTATTTGTGGGTTGTAAAAAAATAGTTATTCGTAATTGAAGGTGATTGCAAACCATTGCAATGGTTCTAAAAAGCGGAATTTTCGGCCTGTTCCTACTGGCTTTGGTATCTGGCGAGTTCGTTAGGTAAGCAAAACCAAATTATCTCCTACGTAGTTTGTTAATTTGTTGCACGTTTACTTAAATTATATATTTGTAACAATTTCAATCTATTATTAAAGATGTTGATATTTGCACTTTTGGCATACCTACTCGAGATTGCGTTTCTTTGCCAGAAAAGCAGGCAAAACCCGGCTATCATTCATCTTGGCTCAGAGCGCTTTGTTGGCTTCTTTTCTTCGGTTGTTTGTTTGTGCTTGAGCTGATAACTTGTGACCACCGATAACTGATGGTACAACAAAAAACTCAGTACTAAATAAATGAGTCACATGACAGAATTATCAACCATTCAGAGAAAAATAAAGAATAATTTGTGGTCATAAACGTTTGTCTTGTTCGTATGCATAATTTAATTGCGGGCTTAAAGCAGCTCAAAATGAGCCATAAGAGTCGTCTTAGTGCAATCTTGCACAAAACACATCTTCGTAAAGCGAATCGGATCGATAGCTATCGATCAATAAATAATCGCTTCTCTCTGTGATGTGCACAGTACAGCGATGACAAATCCAAATGCTGCTGAATCATGCGATTGGTAATTTAATACACTTTGAAAACTTTATTCGTTATGTAGCTGCACGCATTGCTTCGCAGTATTCCAGATACGTAGTTTGAGTTCTTGGTAGGAGATGTAAATGCAAATGTTTATGCGGGTGTTGTCATGGAGGGAGGTCGCATCCTACGGTCGGAAATTTGGAGATTTATGGAAGCAGACCACTACTTTTGTGTCCATTTTTACAGTACTTACAGTACTCAGTGATTTCCAGAAATCGATGTGATCTGTAGCATGTCTTTGAAGCTATGTTCACTCACGGATTTGTCTCAGCCTCTTCCAGACATAGTCTGCATACATCATCCTCCACAATTTCATCTTAGATGCGCTTTAAAATTACCATGCCCTGTCACGAAGGCAGTTATCCAACGTAGGCTACTCCATATAACTATAACTGAGTACATTTTTGGCTTTCCTCCGTAGTGGGCTGGTAATTGCATTTCCAGCCTGCCTACAAGTGGATAGCTTTGTTGTTGTTGTATTAGCGGCACAGACAGGAAACATTTAGTATACGTTGCATTATAGGTATTCGAAGATGGTGGGCATTCCATCTTCGAGGTCGAGGTGAAGGAAGAAAGCTGCTTCTATGGGTTGTGACCACAACGCAAGTGGTGTAAGTTGCGTGGGGGCAGCTGGACATTCGAAAATGTGGTCTACATCGAGTGGACTGGTTCCGCAGGCTGGGCAGGTGTTTGCAACTTCGTTGTTTATACGCGATAAATAAGAGTTTAGTCGCGGGCACCAACCGGATCGGAGCTGAGCTAAGGTGGTACGAGTAGCTCTCGGTAGTTGCTCTTCATCATGAGATATGGCTGGAGGTTTGGTGCCAAGTACACGATTATTTGCGAGACTTTGAGTAGCTTTAAGAACATCTTGTGTGTGTAGGTCTGCAATCGCAGTCGGAGTTATCGAAGGGAACCTTTTTGTATCGCTGGACTTCGCGCTCTTTGTCCCTGATAGAGCGTCTGATTCGTCGTGGCGGAGGTGTTTTGTCCATAAGTTCATTGTTCGGGTGATTAGTTCGATAACATCCGGCTAGATATTGCTTAGTAAGGACTTCATTATGGCTTCTGAAGCCATCATTTTTGTCTCCTGGTTTAGATGATCAACTGAGAACATCTTAACACAGCCGGTGATGGTGCGAAGTGCCGTTTTTTTGGCAGGTTTGTATGTGGCCCCAATTTGTGTTGCAGAGACCATACAAACAAAAATATGAAAAAAGTCCGAAAATTTTGAGGTTTTTTGAGGGCCATGGGGTTAGCACAGGTTTTTCAAAGTTGCAAACTTGGTGGTACAATTCTGGTATCTATCCTAACAATATTCCAAAAAACCAGAGCCGAGCAATTTTTTGCGACCTAACGCCTTATTTTTCGGTTTATTGACTGGCCTAATAAATCATGATGAGCATTGAAGTCGCCTACTAGGCGATATCGCCCGGTAAGTAGGGGGGAAATGTTGGCCTGGAAACCAGTGGGACAACTTGATGCTAGTGGTATATATGTAGATATTTAAAATATCTAGATCAACATTTCCCGACATGATGGATATCGCTTGTAGTTCGG
The DNA here is from genome assembly GCA_949715475.1 of Microchrysa polita. Classification (NCBI taxonomy): domain Eukaryota; kingdom Metazoa; phylum Arthropoda; class Insecta; order Diptera; family Stratiomyidae; genus Microchrysa; species Microchrysa polita. The sequence goes on from OX454420.1 coordinate 49,143,019, forward strand.
TAGTGGTATCGGCGGCAGTGATATCGATTTCTGAGTATGGCAACGAGTTGTGTATCAAGAAAGCTAAGCCTCCTCCTGAGCCGGTGGGTCGATCACGTCGGATGATGTTGAAACCTCCGTAGGCATTGAGCGATGAATCGGCATTTAGTTTAGTTTTTTGAACTGCAGCAACTAGGATGTGATGTCTGTCCGTGAAGCTAGTGATCTCAACAATTTTATTTTGTAGACCATTACAGTTTAATTGAACGATCTTTGTGGTGGAGTAGTTTGCAACTCACTGTGATGGTGCTGGTGTGAGAGTGTGTCGTGGTGCTGTGTGTTGTGCAGAGACTGTGGGGGTGACTGTTGTTGGCCTGATTTGTGAGTTGTTGGGAGGTCGATGAAGACTGCTGGCCACAGATTCTGCAATTTGGTGTTATAAAGGTGCTGATCGTTGTTGTTGATCGTAAGTCTGCATTGTTGAGCCCTGAACAATTGTGTGGCACCATTCCATACAGCATGAGCACTGCACTTACGTTAGAGTAAATCCTCTAACCACAGACGCAGCACATCCATGGACCAGGATTTATTTCGATGCCGATGTCTAAGTAGGATTTGGAGCAACTGGGCCGGCATGGGTTGCTCCGATAGTATAAGCCCACATGGTTTTGGCTGGGAAAAGGGTATGTGTCCATCGGCCAGTAGAGGCCACATCCCATGGGATCTGCTACCTTCTCAAGCGCGTTTCAATGTTTCTTCGCACCAAGTGCATCTTCGGTGTTACACATTGGCGACGGCTGTACATCTTGCTGATCTGATCTACTAAGATCGGCAAAGGCATCATTCCTGCTACCACATAGGCCGCTTGTTATGTGGTGCGGTACGCACCATACCCTTTTGAAAACACACGTACAATAGATCGCATTTAGGGGTTTTGCGTTATAGGCGAAACGTAGTGCACTTGCCCAAACTGGCGATATATATATATATATATATATATATATATAGAAGCATAGAAGAGGTAAAAAGGGCGATTAAAAGACTGGGTTTGAATAAAACTCCAGGTCCCGACGGAATACCTAACGAATTCTTGCAAAACTTGCCAGAAAACGGTTTGTGCACAATTAAAAGTATCTTTAACAAAATCAAGAATCAGACCAATGCTGAAATAGTTGGCCATGCTAACCTAACAATGATATTTAAAAAGGGGGATCCAAATGATGCAAACAACTACCGACCAATCGCTCTGGAAAATGGTCTGTTCAAAGTAATGACAAGCATACTAGCAGATAGACTTAACCATTTTGCTGAATCACAACAACTTTTGCCTGAACATCAATCTGGGTTCAGGAAAAATCGCAGTTGTATGGATAATCTCTTCACGATCAGATCGTTAATTGACAGACAGATTGCAACAAAGAAAATTCCCTTATATGCAATATTCATCGATTTTAAGGGTGCATTCGATAGTATTGATCATAATTTGTTGTGGCAACACCTGGCAGCAAATAAAATCAGTACAATAATAGTCGACCTAATTCGGAGAATATACAACTCAGCTACAGTGTGCGTTAAAAACGGCCAAGATTACTCACAAAACGTTAGAGTTACAAAAGGCGTACTTCAAGGCGATCCATTAAGCGCTCTATTATTTAACCTGTATATCAATGACATCGAAATATTCTTAAGACAGAATGGCTTCAAAGGAATTAATATCACAGATAAAAAAGATATAATGATGCTTGCATACGCTGATGACATTGTTATCTTTGCGAACTCGACTATAGATCTGCAAGATAAAATAAACCATCTAGAAACATACTGTTGTCGCAAAAAGCTAACTGTTAATGTTGAGAAAACAAAAATTGTTATTTTTGAGAAAAAAATAAAAAGGAAAAGAAGGAAGAATTTCTATTACCAACAAAAAGAAATCGAGATTAAATCTGAATTTACATACCTTGGCAGTACACTTTATCGTACTGGGAACTGGAGTAAAGAAATTTATTAATAACAGGAATATATCATCCGCTGCCGCGATGGCCAACATCAACAACTTATTATACAGTCAACAAATTGGATGGGAAGCCCAAATGAAACTATTCGATTCCATGATAGAAGCAGTTGCGTTGTATGGTGCTGAAGTATGGGGAGTGGACGGATTTCAGAAGATTGAAAAGGTTCAACAAAATTTCATTAAGAGGTTGCTTTATTTACCAAGAAACACATCAGAGCATATAGTAAGAAAGGAAAGCGGGCGGGTACATCTGAAAGTCAAAATCATGAGGAAAACACTGAGATGGTTTAGTAGAGTATCTAAACTACCAGACGAACGATATCCTAAATTATGTCTGAACCAGCAACAGAAGGATGTAGAGAGAGGGATCATCGCCAACTGGCTTGGCAAATTGAAAGGTGAACTTGTGAACGAACTTCGGGACTATCCGCACCTCATGGAGAATTACGCAGAGCAACGAAATATTGACGAAATAATAATGATATTAAGCGCGAAATCACTAGCGAGTGACTATAGTAGAGCCACAGCCAGCACCTCATCATATTGGTACCAGTTTGCAAGGGAAGAAGTAGCGAAATCAGCGTGGTATCTTCTTCAAAACATTCCTGCTCACCAGAAACGTTGTATAGCACAAATTCGGATGTGCAACAAGTATAATCAACGAATTAGCATTGCTGGGAATACTTATAAGTTTAACATGAACAACACATGTACACTGTGCAATCACCAACAACGAGACACCATCGAACATCTGCTGATTCAATGCCCAATAAATAGTCAATTAAGGAGGCACTATCTACCTAACTTGAGCACACTAGCTACTCTTATTGAAGTTCTTAACAGTAGAAACAATAAAGAAATAAGGAAATTGTACTTATTCACATTAGAATCAGTCAAATTAAGAAGCTTTTGTTTAAATGAATAGAAATTTTTTTTGTTTTTCTTTTTTATTAATTAATTAATTTATTAATTTTTGATTACGTACTATTTATTAACTTACATTTTCACATATGTTTACGAATTAATTTGATTTTTATAAAATTTTGATGAATTACTTTTGAATTATTATAAAATACAATATAAACACAACATACAATTTATACCAGAACCCCTGTAATAAGGCTATGCCTTCAACAGTATATGAAAATAAATAATAAATCTATATATATATATATATATATATATATGTATATATATATATATATGTAATTATTAATGTTACTACCCTCGACAAAAGCAGCCTCCTACTTGTTCTCGATCCACCTATGTATGGCATCATTATTGCTAGAGCCTCCTTGTTGGCTACTTTAAGTGCTCTCCAAAACTTAGTCTCGAATCAATCATAACTCCCCAGTACTTAACGGCTTGCTTAGAGGTTATGACACACTCTTCGACTCTGATTTCGAGGGAAATTTTTTTTCTGCTCTTGCTAATTGGGACTGCTTCAGTTTTCTGATCGCCGAGCTCTTATCCAACGGTTTCCAGCCACAGTTTGATAGTTGTGATCGCCTCACTTGTGTGCATTTGGAGCTGTCGTCAGTAAAACCTACCACTGTCATTCCTTTCAGCATAGCAAGCTCCAAGATAACATTGTACATGATATTCCACAAAATTGGGCCAATAACAGATCCCTGCGGTATCCCTGCAGTGATCACGTATTCCTTGCGGCACTCGCTAGTATAATGACTTAAGACGTGATGTGAGACGTAGATACTAATTATCGTCGTCAGATAGTCGGGCACATTTATCTTTTGCAGAGCGGCGTGAATACACACCAGTTCGTAGAATTAAATGCTTTCTACGTCTAGAGTCACAACAGCACAACAGGTACTTTTACCTAGTGACTCCGTCGCTATAGTAGTTTATTTATTTATTAACTAAACAAGGTAGATTAACAATTACACATTACATTTCATTTCACTTACTTATTCATATTGTATGTGTGAAGGTATTAATACAGGGCAAAGTGCAGAAGGGAATAAAAATGAGGAGATTGGGATGATGTAAGGGACTTCATCAAATTTTGTCAAGTTTAAAATAGAAAGTCTATGTTTGTAAGATTGGAGTCATACAAATTTCTCAATGCGAATAGAACGAATTGTTTTTAAACAGATTCAAATCCATCAAGTGTGACTCGTAAAAATGGTCCAATACTACACAGGCGTATTCAAGTATAGGGCGTACTATATATGGATTTGGTAACCCAAACTTTCCTGGTCTCTTTTGCACGTCTTTTTATGAAGCCAAGTTGTTTATTGATATGTATGTTTTGCAGTTTGTTGAAATAAATATATTTAAAAACATACAAATCTACAAATCGTTCCATTTTTGCTATTTTCAGGGTCAAATTGCATAAAGCTGATTCAGCTCGTCAACATCTGGAAAGTGTCGGAACTGACTTGACTCGTCTAAGATTGAAGTATGTTGGAGGACCAACGCCTGAACCTCTATCGAATTATCTTGATGTAATGTATCCGCTTAATTTTAACATCAAAGCAATTACGAAATTAATTTTTTGTTTTCATTCTTTAGGCTCAATACTATGGTGCCGTTTCCATTGGAACTCCTCCACAAAATTTCAAAGTAGTATTCGACACGGGATCATCAAATCTTTGGGTACCATCGAAGAAGTGCCACTACACTAATATTGCTTGCTGTAAGTCAATTGCACTTCTGGTAATTATATTTACGCTAATAAATCTAATTTTATTTTAGTAATGCACAACAAGTACGATAGCACCAAATCAAAATCGTATCAACAGAATGGAACCGAATTTGCCATTCATTATGGTTCGGGAAGTTTAAGCGGTTTCCTGTCAACAGATACGCTTGATGTAAGTTCGTTTTTCCCAATAAAAAAAAGGTAATTTAAATGTTAATGTTAATTTTGATTGAAAATATATCCTCATAGATTGGAGGCTTGGCAATTAAACAACAGACATTCGCTGAGGCTGTTAGTGAACCGGGACTTGTTTTCGTTGCCGCAAAATTCGACGGAATTCTTGGATTGGGTTACAGCTCGATTGCTGTCGATGGTGTTCGCCCGCCATTCTATCAAATGTACGATCAAGGATTGATCCAGGATCCAATTTTCTCTTTCTATTTGAATCGTGATCCGAAAGCACCGGAAGGTGGTGAGATTATTTTCGGTGGATCCGATCCAAATCACTATAAAGGTACGTTCCGATGATTTGCACTTTGAAGCAACTGGACTCGAAATTATCGTATTTATCTGCTCCAATATTTACATTATATATTTTTAGGTGAATTCACTTACGTGCCAGTAACACGCAAAGCCTACTGGGAGTTCCGTATGGATGGCGCCAAAATTGGCGCGGCTGAATTCTGCAAAGGCGGTTGTAAAGCTATCGCTGATACGGGCACTAGTTTGTTGGTTGGTCCATCGGCTGAAGTTTCTGAAATCAATAAGGCAATTGGAGGTACTCAAATTCCTGGCGGACAGTATATTGTTCAATGTGATGCCATTCCAAAGTTGCCAAGGGTTCAATTTACAATTGGTGGTAAAACTTTTGAGTTGGAGGGCAAGGATTACATTTTGACGGTACGTTCCTTAAATAATTATTCTTTTACAAGGCTCTAAACATTTACCTCCTTGAAGATTAATCAAATGGGAAAGACGCTGTGCCTTTCTGGCTTTGCCGGCATGGATATTCCGGCACCGAACGGACCACTATGGATTTTGGGCGATGTTTTTATTGGTCGCTTCTATACTGAATTCGATATGCAAAATGATCGTATCGGATTTGCAACAGCTGTTTAAAGTGCGCTTCTTTTTGCATATGTGCGCGATTAATTAGAATTAGCTTGACATTTAATAATAATAAAACTTTGGTTGAATTAACTGTGTTGTAACGAACTGTAATAAAGTCATTGAATTAAAACAGATGCGTGTTAGTTTAGGTCTAGGTGCCTTACAGCATTTATTATGTCGATTCGACAACACACGCCTATAATCGTTGAATCTATCTCAACAAATGGCAGAATATTTTTGAGCCATGATCATTGGGTGGGGTTATGAAACGGAATAGTTGCGTATGCTCCGCAAACATGTTTGCAATTCTGATCCCCTAACTGCTATTTTGCGGATCAGAAATAATTGTAATATTTCACATTATACATCGCATACCATTTTGTTGATTTTGCTACTGTGTCGTTGCAAATGCAAGTAACACAAATTCAAAAACACGTCGATTTGCATGCAAGCGCTGCACAAGCTTTCTGCAGTCTCTTGTCATATTCTCTTATCTAGTATTCAGATCCGATCAGCTGGTAGTTATCAATACGTACACGGTATATTTGATCTTATCACTCCAACGGATCTATACAATCATATGATCTGTGTGTGGGTGTGTCGCAGCTACACTGCATGTACTGCAATGCAATATAGATATGCAAGCACGGTATGATGTGCAATGTTGGAATATTATGTGTGGTGTGGGAATTTTGATGTGGGTGGGATTAGCTCTTTTTTTTGATGATTTTTTTTTTCTGCGTTCGATGCCAATGAACTCTTTTATATAAGAGGATATGCATAGTTTTGGATCATCCGATTTTGCGGTTCTTTGTCCTTGGACAAATTTTTTAAACGGGACGAGATTGATTTTTTTTTGTTTCTAAAGGGGAGTTGAATTTTAGCTGGCGCCGAGAGCGGACGTGCGAATAGTCTCCTTAAGATATTTTAAGTTGACATTAAGTCATTAATATTTCGGTTTATACTTAAAACTATAATTAATATTGTACTTAAAACTAAGTTTAGCGATAGTTTAAAGTTCCGAAAAAAAGGAAATTATTACAAGTGAAGTTTATATCGCGCAGTGCTAGAACGGTGAAACTTCTACAATCCGATGGTGGATCTTGGCGGTTGTTAAGAAAGTGCATTTGATCTACAGGATAATCACTTTGGGCGGCGATCCCCCGAAGATTTCCGTTTTCTTCCTCCGACCCCATCACGCCAGGAGGAGCCGTTTTATAATTTGTGCATGCGCCGCCAATTTGCAAGGATCAGCTTACTGGCTTGTTTGTGATCTGCTTGTCGTGGTTGAAATCGCTAATTAAGCGTGGAGTTGCGCATATGGCATATTGTGCCTAGTTCATTTTCTTTGAAGCGATTTGTCGTGTGCGAGTCTTGGAGTTGCGCAAATGGCATCTTGTGCATAAGTTCAATTGCTTTAAGCCATTTATTTTGTGTGCAATTATAATTCAGCGAGCCGTGGGAGTCCGCCTAACAATAGAAAATTTCAAGGTCTCCTTGAGTTTCTCTTTAAACCAAGGATGCATTGACTCGTGAATATAAGTGATTTCTATGAAAAAGTATGGAAAATTACATTTATTTTAATTTCGGCATTCTTGACTCAAGGTCTCCTTGAGTTAAGGTATGTTTATAAATACGGGCCTGAAAGTCCTTTGCATTTCAGGTTTATTACACCAAAAGTTTAGTTTCCCTGACAAGATTTTAGAATAACACTCATTAACTGCTTTTGGCATTTCCGGAACCAAAATACCAAAGTTTGCGTAGTTTAGTTCGAAGGAGCCTGAAGCCGAAAAGGAATTTTACGAATATGTACTTAATTGGCTATGGAATTAATGCAATGACCAAAGAGACGGATTCCAGACGGAACACTTTTCTTTGGAAGAGACATTTCATACATCGTCCGAAATTCTGCCAAATTCCGTCAAAAAGTGGTTCTGCTTACTTTTGAAAGAAACACAGATGAAAAGCTGATACAACAAATTTTGGCTGACATTGTGGTCTTGAATTCCATGGCAAGTTTAAGCGAATTTGAATGCAAAATTAGGATTTACTGAAAAAGAGGCCTTTGTATGTTTTGTCAAAAATCTAGTAACAGATTCCGTAAAATCGTAACAAGTGCCGAATAATATTTTACAAGTACAATCCAGAATACTTCACGGTTGTAAATTTTGGTGTAAACCGGGAGTAAACTTGAATCAAATTTGACCTTTTTCAACTTATAATTTTAGTATATTCAAAAATTATATTAATTATAACCGCTACGGAATAAAACTATCCAAACACCCTTTTAATATTATACATTTTACACCGCTCGGGATAGAATAAATTGAATGTTGTTATAACATAAAAGGGTAGAATCAATCCTACTATGTTATCAAATCTACACTATCAACGCATGAAACCCATTCCACCTAGAAATCTATTGATTTGTAGTCTGTCTGATTCAGTGAGCAGCGCGCTTTTCAGCCGTGTAGGAACTATCCGTGGCATAGAGCCGGGAAGTGATCAATCGATTAATTAAAATGAAGCAACAAAAGTAATAAACAAATACGACATTGTTCAGAATGTTGATCTCCGAGCGATTTCCCGATTTACGGGCATATCGACTCGGAGATTGCAAAAAATTGGCATTCGTCGGTTTCGATCGAATGCATATGACACGGAACTCTTCATCAGGTGCCGTCGCTAGTTCCGTGTCATATGCATTCGAGGACGGCACGACCGAGAATGCACTGGCTGGTTGGGTTGTTGTTCAACCGTATATAAGCCGACACAAATCACTCGGCCGTGCCGTTCTCGAATGCATATGACACGGAACTAGCGACGGCACCTGATGAGAGTTCCGTGTCATATGCATTCGATCGAAACCGACGAACAACATTCTGAACAATGTCGTATTTGTGTATATGATTGTGTACCCGTACTGAATGGGAACCGGGACGGCAGCGGAGGGCTCCACGGCTGTTTCGTGGGATGCGGAGGCTGCGTTCCAACACGCATATCTCGTTAACAAAAGTAAGCAGGAAGGTATGATTGTTTGTTATTTCCATATGCGCTTACACTAGCTTCAAATCTATAGTATCTGCAATACCTTTTAAAACGAGTCCTAGACTAGATAGTAAGCTGAAGCAACATGCTTTAACAAATCAATTGCGAAATAGAAATGAGAAGGAATGGCTACGATGATGTTTACTTCGTGAAAATTGAAGCGTTGAAGAAAGTACCCCAGGCAGGGCACGACAGACACCGAACTGTAAGAATTCGAAAATGTATGCTAAAAATGCTTTCCCACCAAAACAATTCAATTTTTAGCATTTTAACAGAAAGATAAGCATCTGGTTTAAAGACCTTTACAGCAGCCCAACACGAATTTACGGCCAAATTAAAATATCGAAAAATCAGACCGATTGTTTCAAATATTTGTCAATTCAGCGGCTTCCAAGACATCGATACCGCAACAACATCTCCTCAACTTATATCAACATAAGATGGGGTCACTTCACACATGACGAGAAGACTTTCAACAGCAGAGAAACAGATTCATGTCGATATTGGGCAACGTTTCATGACCACCTCGCCTCGTTGCCTTGACATAATCATAGCTTGTACTTATTCTCTGAGAGTTATTGTTCTTGAAAACACGCGTCTATGAAAATAAACTCAACCGGTTCGAAAAACGGAAAGGGTTCATCAACGAGGAGATCTGGCGAATTGAGAAGATGATGTGATGATAATGTTTCGAAAAAGATTTACAAAGTTTAGTTATAGAAACGCTCAAAATAAAAAGGGAACATTTGGTACTGCAATTTTTAGTATGGTGTGAAAAAAGTTTGATGTACGCCCAGCAACAACAACTCAGATAGCGACATTCGGTAAACAGTGGCTTAAAATCGACCTGGGTTTTCATCGTACATTCTCATGGCATTTCATAGTGGCTGATGTTTCGACTCCCATCATTGGAGCCGACTTTCTTTCACATTTTGGGCTTATAATTGACCTGAGGGGCCGCAGACTGCTCGATTCCTACGCAACCTCATCTAGCCTGGGACAAATAACTTTGGTAGACGTTTTTGGAGTCTCTACAATCAAACCAAACCATTCTAATTTTTCAACAATCAACATATAAATTGCAACCGCGACTCGATTCATCGCATCTAGGAACATGGTTCATCGATTATGCGAACATCGGCGACAGCCAAACACACGAGCCCTACTGCAACACGTAAAACGGCGCATGCAACAGCAACCGCCAGAAACACGACAGCAGATGCAACTACACTACAACCAGCACCAAATCGTGACCAGTACAACAGCAACTGTTTTGATTCACGAGCTACAAGGAAAGACGTTTCATTGCCAATTCTGCACTCAGCGTCGTTGGCCACTAGATCGACATCAGCCAACCCAGCTAAACCTGAAACGGAAACACTAAACTCAGCCATACTCGAAATAGTACCAGCCGATCCAGTAGCACATTTCATTGAGACTACTGGACCCCCCGTTTTCCAACGTCCTCGTCGACTTACTGGCGAAAAATTAGCAGCGGCACGAGCTCAGTTTGACACCATGCTCAAAAACGGTATTTGCCGAAAATCTCGAAGTCCTTGGACAAGTCCTATCCTCATGGTAGCAAAAAATCTGGTGGCTGGAGAGTCTGCGGGGATTACAGAAAACTTAATGCTCAGATCGTCCCAGATCGTTATCCAATTTCACATATTCATGACGTTGCCAGGCGTCTTCGTGGAAAAACGATATTTTCGAAGTTGGACTTAGAACGGGCCTACCATCAAATCTCCATGGCCGAACACGATATTAAGAAGACAACACCATTTGGGCTCTTTGAGTTTTTGGTCATGCCATTTGGGTTACGCAATGCCACACAGACGTTTCACCGGCCCATGGACAACGTTTTGCATGGATTAGATTTTGTCTTTTGCTACATCGATGATATCCTCATCATGTCGCACAGTGCTGAACAACACCGGCTACACCTTAACATTGTTCTCGAACGATTGCAAAAGCACGGTCTCACATCAACCCTGATAAGTGCTGAACAGCACACGGGCAGTCGGAAATAGAATATCTGGGCTACACAATCAACAAATGTCGACGGATCATGCATATAGGAAATATAATGGTTTTCTCCTCAAGTGTGTTTTGTGTTGCTAGGGTGATTCGAATCACGAATAAAAAATGATCATTCGTATAGTCTGGCTGGAGTAGTGGTTAGGGCGCGCACCTTTGGTGCATAGGGTTATGAATTCGAGACTCTCCGTCGCCCGTGTTTTTTTTTAATTTATTCATTGATGCATTGAATATATATGATATTTAACTATTACATAATGTTTACGAATAACGATTTTATAATGTTTATCCGTAATAAAGCGCAAATGCGTATATACATGAAATAGGGGGACATCATCATATACTGCTTGTATGAAAACGTGATGAATGAATAAGTTATATGTGCTTACGCGTGTTGCATGAAATAGTGATTACAAATGTGTTAAATGCTGGCTGGGATAGTTTTTAAAAAGGGACTGACGATCTACAAAGAACGCGTATATTTTCCGCCCTTCACTGTACGTGCGAAGTAGGCAATACAAAAAGGATGTCGTATGTTGAATAATCCTGACGAAAAACCGCTTGGTTTTCAGTTAGGCCGTCTTCCTGGTATAACCACTTAGCGAATCGCGATTGTAGCAGACTAGTAAAAAATTTTCCCAACGCATTGAGAAACGATATCCAACCATAACAAGCCCAAAGAATACTCGTAAGGTTCTCTGGTCCATAATTATAGAACTCTACTGGAACCCCATCACTTCCGGGCGCTTTTTTATCCTTGCATTTATCCAATGCATTCCTTACTTTATCTTCTATTTATCGTTGCATCCCGTATTGGGTGAGTTCGAAGTGTACTGTACAACATTTTGGTATACCGACAAAGTTAGTGCGACTCACATAAGGATGACTATGACTAATACCGTCTCGCAGGTCAGAGTGCAAAACCGATTCAATGATCTATTTGAAACTCGTATTGGACTCAAACAGGGCGACGGGCTCGTGCCGACGCTCTTCAACCTTGCTCTGGAGTATGTAATTCGAGCGGAGCGCTACTCATTAAGTCGACTCAATTAGTAGCGTAAGCCGAAGACATCAACTTCTTCTTCTTCTTCCTTGCCTCGTTCTTTATACCGCTCCACGGTTTCGCGTTGCTCGACCTGCGGTGTAGGCACATCGCCCGTTTTGGCGATAATTTCTCAGCATATTTCTACAGGCAGCTCTATCTTGGATCGTGTCATCGCCGAGACCAATGCGTTGTTGTTGCTTTTTCATTTGACATATCCAGGTGTTCTTCGGTCTGCCTCTGGCCTTGGGTCCATCAAGTGGAACTTCCATTGATATCGCTTTCTTTGCGGGGTTCTCAGGCGGACAACTTTGAACATGGCAATACCAATCCATTTGTCGGTCTTCGAGCTTTTCGGTGATTGGTTGGTCTATGGACAAGCTGCCTCGGATGTAGTTACTCTTGATGTGGTCCCTTTTGGTTACACCAACTGACATGCGTAACATTTTCATTTCAGTCGCTGTCATTTCTTTCGCGTAACTTTCATACATGGTCCAGCATTCTGATCCATACATGAGTGCGGGACGTACAACCGTTTTGTACAACTTGCCCTTTAGCTTCAGTGGCATTTTCTTATCGCAGAAAACTCCTGAGTTTTCTCGCCACGGCATCCACCCGACCTTTGTGCGGTGTTTGATGTCATCATCGCATGTAGCTCCGCTGTTGACCATCGAGCCAAGGTACTTGAACTTGGTACAAGACTTAAGCTGCTCTCCTTTGACGTACATACATATCTGGTATCGGTGCATCTGGGTCTGAGAATGGGCAGCATAAGAACTCAGTCTTTGTTATAATTACCCTCAGTCCATGCTCCTCCAGAATGTCACACCATTTTGTAAGGGCAGCTTGCAAGGCAACGATGTTTGGGCTACTGAGGACTATATCATCGGCAAAAAGAAGAGATATTTCTAGGCCGTCGGATATACGTGTTAGTAAGTAGCACATGAATCAGTGGCGAATTTACCAGTAGGCTGAGTAGGCTTGAGCCTAGGGCGGCAGATTTCAGGGGGCGGCAAATTCTATTTTAGGAAAATATTTGTTAGGTTGTTCACACTGCCGTGGAAGATTGTAGGATGTAGCACTTATCATCATTATACGGTTTGGAACAAGGCAAAGCGTAATTTTACCCTCAGTGAGATACAAACATGAAAAGGCATTTGTCCTAATATTAGGTGGGTTTTTTTGGTTATCCCGTGTAGGTTTGGGTAACGAAACTCCATATAAAAAAATTGCCAGCCTGTTACCCACCTGTATTTTTTTTATATGAAGTTTCGTTACCCAAACCTACACGGGATAACCAAAAAAACACACCTATTATAACGTTCACTAAAGTCTGGCTCAGAAATGACATTTTTTCAGCTGAACTGTGAATAAACAATTTCCAGTATTGATGGTCGAGCAGCTGTGGGTGACAGTTGATCGAGCAGTCCAAGTAGCAGCTACACATCTAAATGTAGCACTCCAATTCAACGCTACATAGGGGAAATTTTCGATGCTTCGCATGTAGACCGATTAGCGGGTGAGTGGAAAGCTGGGAGAGAACACTTTCCAGTTGGTTTTTCCAATATGTGCTCGCTGAATGCACTCATTGTTGCCATTATTGTAGCGACCACGATCCGCAAGGATAATTGTATCCAAACAGACTATAGCTGGTTGGTGCGGTTTATATAAGAAGCGCGAGCTTAGGCATCAATTTCAATCAGTCATATCAAGTGATTTTTTATTTCGGCCTAAACTATTCTTAGCGGTCCCGGTGTTCATCGAACAGATTTGGTAACAGCTTTTTTATCAAAAGATATAAAATATTTGGCCGATGTATGGCAACAACGGATTACCTCCGGGTGATTTGGAAAGAATTTTTATTCAAAATTGTGGTCTAGAAGCAAACCATAATTCATAAACGGTATCTATATTTGAGCCTCCCACAGTGTGGGTTTCACCGCTTTAAATCGATTCTCCAAGCAGAAATTTTTTGCATAAGCTTTACACTGTGATAAATACCAAAGAATGCTCAGGACCAGTGGCGTTACGTTTTTCAAATTATTTGTGTTCGAACTCAAAGCGGGGGCCCTTTCTTTATACAGTCAAATTTTAGATTAATTTGTCGACCTGAATGTTTGCATTGTCTTTATTAAGCAAATGCTGCTACGGTAGCTTGTTCTTTGATGTAAATTATCCCGAAGCTACGCCATTGTTACAACGGATCAGAGCTGCCAAAACATCCTTAGAAAAAATTCTCTTGAAATAAATTAGATTGTCGAATTTCCCAAACAAGTTGGAGAAATTCCATGTCAACTTGACGAATTTCGAAATAATGTTGTTAATGTTGGCGAATTTGCATTACAAATTGATGAGTTTCTATTTTAAATTGACGAGCTTCAAAATCATGTTGATAAATTCCCATTATAAATTGACATATATCCCGATCAAATTCACGAACTTCCATTTCAGATTGATAAACTTCTAAATCATGTTATTGAATTTCTATCACAAATTGGCAAATTACAAAATCTACGAAATTCCATTAAAAATTGCCGAATTTCAAGAGCATGTTGTCAAAATTTTTGATTCATTTCAAATTGACGAATTTCCAGATCGAATTAAATTACCTCCAAACAGTGCCGGATTAACCACGTGGCAGAAGGTGGCAAATGCCACAGGCCCCGCGCTTATGGAGGCCCCGCGCTTACCTTAAAGTATCATCCAAATTCTAAGCTCTATGCAACAGGCCGGATTGCAGAAACCTATGTTCCACTGGAGTCCTCAATTTCATCCATGGGCACCTGTTATCGTCGCTATTGTTGTAATACGTGTTGCTTGAATTCATTACCACTGACAGATTCATTTTGATCAGCTGATAATCTGATTGTGATTCCTCATTGGATTTACAGCAATAAAATTGTAAGGAACATACCCCCAATTCTTAACCCTTTAGCTGCCACAGGCATGTGAAGATTTTTGAAAAAATAATTTTCTTGTACGACTTAAACCTCAATATCTCAAAAGCTAGATAGGCTAGATTAGCAAAATAGGATGATTATTATAGCTAATAAATTTACCTAAAAAATAAAACTAACCTTAGTTAGAAGAAGAAAAGAGCTTTAATTTTTACAGAGCTTCAAAGTCAAATTTTTGTGATTTGACCCAAAAGCAATCTATTTTCCATCTCAATTTTCTCCCACTTCTGCCAAGGTGAGGTGTTTGTACGATTCTTTTAAAAATTGATATTGAGATATTGAGGTTTAAGTCGTTCAAGAAAATTATTTTTTCAAAAATCTACAAATGCCTGCGGCAGCTAAATGGATAAAAACTGGGGGTATGTTCTTTACAACTTTTTTGCCGGAAATCACATGGGGAATCACAATCACAAAATTGAACTTGTCAATGGTTAACATCCTTACAACAATAGCAACATCAACAGGTACTAAGATTCTTAACCATTGACAGATGCTTTCTGCTGTTCGGCCTGTCTATCTAGATGGCTGTGATACCAATCGATTTTGAAATCGCATATGACCATTTCAGTGGCTCAATGTGTTTATTGTCACAACTAATATAAATATATACTTTCTACACTTGGAAGCTTATCATCAACTAAATAGTGTACATATTTGGTATACTATGGGAATCGATGATTTCATCGGCAGAAGATATCTTAGAAAGAGGTGGAATTTTCGCTACTCCATATCCGGGTGATGTAGGGCAGAGGTGTCAAACTCAAAACCTACTGTGAACCAACTATCACTGTCTGCAGGATTGAGCGATACACATTTCAAAAACGCACTAACGACCACGGGATTATATTATTTAGAAATACTTTTTTTATTTGAAAATGTTCTTCAAACATATTTAGAAACTTTAGACAAGAAATTAAAACGCCAAAATTTGGCTGACCGATCAATAACTACATATTTGTGAATTCATTTCGGCAAAATGTTGTATAGCTAGTCAGAGCATTGTGGCGTCGGTCATCCAAAAACACCGAGGTAATCCAAATCAACCTTGGGTGCCAACATTGGCTGTGTAAATGCTTTCATCGTACGAGAATAGTGTTTATATTTATTTTTTGAGTTTAATGAATTAAAATTGCCTTTGTTACTTTCGATAAACTCCAATTAACCTCCCCTTTCTAGTCCAGATTGGATTTCAGAACATTTGGATGAGTTACGAAAACTATTAGTTGGGGTTACCTATAGGTTCCAATGTTTTAAACATGTCAAGGGGGCCCCGCACTTATCATTTGCCACGGGCCCCGCGCTGGCGTAATCCGGCACTGCCTCCAAATCATGTCGAGGATTTTCAATTATAAATTTGCTATATTCAAAATCGTGCTGACGAATATTTATATACATATATTCAAATAATATATAATTTATATTCAAATTGTCGGTTTTCAAAATCATGTTGCTGTATTTTCAGATCAAATTAATGAATTTCTATTTCGAATTGGTCTTGATTCATCTATTTAAAATTGAAATTCGTCAATCAGTAATGAAAAATTCGTCAACTTCTAACGGAAATCCGTCAACCTTATTTTGAAATTCGTCGATTTGTCATGAAAATTTGTGATGGAAACATAATGTGGAAATTTGTAACTTTGATCTGAACTTTCTTCTATTTGTAATGGAAATCCTCCAATTTAACATGGAATATCTTCGATTTGTAATAGAAACTCGTCAATAAAATTTTGAAATTCGTCAACTTTTATTGAAAATGAAATGAAATTTGTCACGTTGGAACGTGGTTGTGTCAATATTTTTAAGTTAAATCCTAAATTTTTACTTGTGGCATAAATCGGCGGTACTTATGTTCGTTAGGTACTTCTATTCCTGCGGATTGACAGCGTTTTTGCGCCCTCAACAAACGACCATTAATATTTGAAACAAATATGCCTCTCGGCTTTTGGAGCCCTTTTAGATTGGGGGCCCGTGTTCCAATGCACACATGGAACCCCATACGTTACGCCACTGCTCAGGACCCACGAGGTGGAAAGCTCGAAGATGACACGTATTTAAATACAAAGTGAAAACTGAAAATAATTGGCGGTGAATAAAGCATAATTCTATTCGAATATTCACTATGGACAAAAAGTAGGGTTTCAGTAGAGGCGGCACTTTGTGAATAGCCTACTGGCGGGAAATTGGTAAATCCGCCACTGCACATGATGATGTTGAAGAGCAACGGACTCAATACACTGCCCTGGTGTAATCCGACATTCACCGGAAATTCTTCTGATTCACCGGCTGTGCATCTAACCTTAGTCATAGCTCCATCATACATGTCTCGTATCATCCTGACGTATGCCTCAGGGACATTAAGTGCTCTCAAGGCCAACTATATCAGATCACGAGGTACTCTATCGAATGCCTTTTCGAAATCGATGAACACAAAGTGCAAGTCCTTTCGTGCTGCTCTATACTTTTCCATCGCAATACGAATGCACTGAATCGCATCGACTGTAGATCGTCCTTCAACAAAGCCGCATTGATTGTCATTCAACCGCACAATCTTTCTCAATCGTAGATCTTCAGTGTATGAGGTGTTAACTTTAAAGCCCTATAGTTGTTGAGTTTGCGTGAGTCTCCCTTGTTCTTATAGAAAGGAAGAAGAAAACTTTCCTTGAAAGCATCAGGCATCGGTTGCCCACCTTTGATTTTGTTGAAGAGGACTGTGAGCCAACTAAGCCCGACATTTTCCATTTTCAACCAAAATTCCGCGGGGATTTTGTCCGGTCCGACTGCCTTTCCGCGTTTCATCTGATGCATTGCCTCCATCACCTCTTCCTCTGAGATATCTTCAATATTGGTGGTATTTGGCTCAACATCTTGAAAAGCGGCTCGAGGAAATTCTTCATTTAGAAGTTCGTCAAAATACTGTCGGATCCTGCTACAAATTGCCGTATCGTCAATCAGCAACATTCCTTGCCAGTCCTCCACGTACTTTGGCGCCTGTATTTCCCGAGCGTTCCTTCTCCTTTGGGCTGCGACCCTAAATAGCCGAAGACATCAACATCATGTCTCAAAGATTGGGTGATGCAGAAAGCCTTCTGCATAACCTCAATAACGCCACCAAAACAAAGGCCATGATGCAATCGAAACAAGGACGCCTCAATATCGAGTATGTAGACAACTTCAACTATCTTGGTTGTAATTTGTCAAAGGACGCCAATGAAAAGACGAAATTGTAAAACTTATTCAAAACTTGAGCACAGGAACACAAAGCTCCGCGTGTACAAAACGATCATCCAACGCGTGCTATGTTATGGCTGCGAAACATGGACCCTCACCCAAGCCTCCGAAATTAGACCGATTCGAACGAAAGGTCTTCGGCAATGGGCGGGGCATATACAACGGATGGATGATAATCGGATGCCAAAGAAAGTAATGAACGCACAATGAATTGACGGAGCGAGGTTGGTTATTTTAGGCAGCTTATCAACATTTGAATGGTCGTTGCAAAAGAGCAAAGTCATATATCATACGGGATTTAAACATACTGATTTAATGATTCATGACCGTCTATTTAACGACTGAAAATACCAATGGAATATTTTTAGCACATACAGAAATGCGCACTCGTGCGTATTTGTAATTAATCGAATTGTACTCGCAATCCAAATGTTGAAACTGGCCTAAGAACAGATTTTCGTTAGCTCATTTATCACTTGATCGATTTTCGGAACATTCTTTCGATGACCGACCGAAGAATGGATTGTTTTGTGGAATCAGGGCAATAGGATGTTATGAGATCATGTCAAGGTTCAGACAGATTGATAACATAGTCCGTTCTAATAAGTTCTCATAAAAATATATCAATGGATGACCCGATTAGATTATAAATCATTCAATATTATGAAACTATATTTATTGTAAATTTGCTACTTTCATGTTACTGTTTAGGTACGACAATACTGTACAATTCCATTCCTGGTAACCAATCATTCAAGGCCAATCTTAAAATTTTGCGGAAATTATCAATTTTGGTTAGTTTTATAAAAAGCTATCAAGAATCACTAAACATTTTGTAAACAAACAGGAAATAGAGTCAATGGCATAATATCGAATATTGTGTATGTTATGTATGGATATTTCCTGTAATTGAAACAATCAGATATTCTCCCCTGGATACTGATATGATATTAGCACATTTCAAAAATATGTTTTGTTTGCATACAATGATAATAATTATGAGATATGCCTACCAGCCTTTGAACGTATTGAAATCTAAAATAAGAGATAGTGGTCGTATATCGTTGGGGGATGATCAATCAAGATAGCAAGCAGATACTATGATTGGTCTGGGAGTGATTAGGGGCGAACTACTTGCATTTTCATTTGCTTTATGGCAATAAAGCCTTGAATTCACATGGATTTCGGTTAGTTAGTTATCAAATTATAAGGTGTGTGGTTCTACTTTTAGTCAGAATATTTTAAGTAATTCGTGGAGAAAAAAGAGGTTTTTATTAATCAGAATGGCGATTAAGTGGTTTTGTTTTGTGATCGTGGCTTTTCTGGTGGTTGATTCAATCAATAGTTCAGGACTTATAAGGTGAGTGATGTTTAGTTCAGTATTACATACATATAGTAATATTGCATCTAATTTCAAAAACCGTTGACTATGATCCTTGGTCATATTACTAAGTGCGGTTGTCACCAAGTGGTGACAAAATAGTGTCGTCCATCGCTAAAAACGATGACGAGAAAAGTTGAAAAAACGAGACCGAGGCTAATTTCGGGCGCGGTCGAAATTTTGACACCCTTCGCTTCCCTCGGGCTAAAAGTTTTTTCGGGCGTACCTACGACGTGTTATTTAATCCCCCCCCCCCCATTCTTTTCCTTCTGTCATCACACAAGTTTCGTTGCGTCGAAAAAACAATATTTGTGTGGGGTTTGATTCGAATAAGTGGGCAAATAAAAATATTTACTCAGAAAATTTTATTGGGGAATGCGGGAGCATGGCCTCATAGTACGATTCCATTTGTTTTGACCTTTTTATTTGCTTTGATAAAAACAAATTAATTCAAGGTTTCGTGAAACTGGTGTAAAAAATGTTTCTTAGAAGAACCAAAATAGGGGGGGGGGGGATTGGGCGGGTATGGCAGCCCCATGACCCCGTGGTCCGATTTAATCCATTCTTACATATGTTTTATGTTGGCAATAGAAAAACATTTTTGTGAAATTTGGTTAAAATTGGTGCACAAATAAAAAAGTGTTTCTTAGAAGAAGCTAATTTGGGGAGTTGGGTTTGTATGGCAGCCCCATGACCCCATTGTCCGATTTTACCGATTCAAACATACAAACTGCTTGCAGCAAAAAGAAGCATTTGTGCAAAATTTCAGCTTCATAGCCTTTAAATTGGCCGAGTAAAACGCGTCGCAGCAGACAGACAGACAGACGGACATCGCCCAATCGACTCCCCAAGTCATGCTGATCATATACATATGTATACTTATTATATGGTCGCAGATTCTTCCTTCAATGCGTTACAAACTTCATGACAAAGTTAATATACCCTTTCACATTATGAGCGAAGGGTATTATTATGTTTTGGTCAAATTTTCAAGTTCAAACTCCAAAACAAAATCAGTTGGCACAACTTCAAAACTTCGCAAGATAAAAAGCCGCCTATCTATAATTTAAAAAATGTGATTTTTAACTAAAATGATTGCAAATTAGTTGGCAGTTTTGAAGCAACAACTGTGCATTGCGCGTTTATAAAATGAAGTCCCCTTAAGTAAATGGGGTAACCGTAACCTTTACTTTTCTCCATCGACTAGGCTAGATTCATTGGTCAGCACGTTATACCCAACAGGCACCGACCGCAGATGCCAGATGCCTCGGTCTTTGGTTAGAACCTATTGTCTATGGCTCCCAACAAACGGTTCGGTAGTTGTAGTTGGCATAGGCAGACATACGAAAACTAATTGTGCACTCCCGGGTAAAGGAAATTGAACATGTGCTATCTATTGTGATCCATATCAAAATGACATCGATTGATAAAAGAGGTGAATTCCAGGAAATTGTTTGAACATTTGTACTATACTACTATTTTGTATTATCAACAAGATGTTACTGTCCAAATGTTTATGTTATCTTGAATGAAATTATTTCGAAACACATACAATGAAAATACATATCTAACAGGCGCGACAGTCCAACATTGGACTAAGGCCGCAGATGGTTAGTGACATCAAATTTCCAAGATCTTAACTGCTATTTCTTTGAAGTGTTGAGATCAACAGCACGCTCAGCAGTGTTATTTATCCCCATAAATGGGTACTCGTTTATCATCTGAGTGAGATTATTGTCCGTCACATATGGGTCGTTCGAAAAACACCATAAACTGAATCCGTTCACGGTGAGTCTCCTACTCGTCACCCTATGCACCGAAGGTGTGCGCACTAACCACTACACCAGCCAGACTACAATGTACATATAATACACGATTTTAAAAATATTTTAAAACATCTGAGTAACTTAAAATGTAATGTCCATTATACTTTCATATATACCGCGTCAATTAAGGTTTGAAACGCCCTGAAGGAATAGTTTACGAGCAAGTTTCTCACTTTACTGCAATGCCAGTAATAATAATACGTTTGAGATTTTACCATGACGGTAGGCATTGCTACCTAAGGTATATACAATTTCTCGGTCAAATTTATAACTTGTGAACATCAATCTTCTAAAGTTATGAACTATGCCAAGAAATAATATACACTGCCTGTCATAACAATAGCCGCACCATAAGACAGACTGATCCTTGGAAATTGAAAGAGAGCACAGTTATTCCACATATTATATACTTAGGGCATATTAAAAAGACAAATAGTTCCACAAAAAAATTCCTTTTATTTCATACCGTTATTCTTCTATAAAGGAATATCTAAATTTCCGGTCCGTCACAACTATAGCCGCATTTGGAATCAGTATAGTAAAAACTGTTAAAAAAAGCCTAAATTAAGGAAATTCATAACGGGAAAAATCTTTTTAAATAAAATTGACTCTGAGGAATTATTTTGTTTATTTCTCAATAAATCATTATAACTGTTTTTCAAGATTTTTGCTTATTGACTTCTCAGTATCAATAACCATTTCTTTTACATAGAAAACTGTTTGAGATTGTATTTATTTTATGAATTTGACGTAATAATGTTTCCTAAAGATTTCCTGTCTAATTTTGATAAAGGATGGGCGACCTCCGTAACATTTGTTTCATTAGAACCTTCTTGAAGTGCAATGATTGGCGAGAGATTATGCAATCTCTTGTTAGAAAGTCCGTTATGTGCCATGTCTTCTGTATTAAAATGAAAACAGTTTATCGTTAGAATATTCCAGAGAAGATTTTACTGTATTAGAGGTTGTTACATCAACTTTTAAACACATTGTCAACCCTGCTTAACACTATTAACGAACTCTGTCCAAAATTTGTATTGAGATCTATGAAAATCTGGCAAGTGCGCATTAAAAGTATTGGACAGGATAGTCTACCTATAGAATACTTGATTTCGTCACTTCCAGCATAGGAAAAACTTCATAGGATTGTCCTGACGATAAACTGCTTCCATTTTATACAGCAGATAGGACACATAACGGATTTTAAAGCAAGAGATTGCATCAACTCTTACCAGTCGTAGTACTTAAAGTTGGTTGCAATGTTTCAAATGTTCGAGAGGAACCTCCCATTGAGAAATGAGACAGGAAACCTTCGAGAAACATTATAACGTAAAATTTAGTAAAAAAAAACACGAGTTCAGACAGTTTTCTATGTAAAAGCAGCGATTGACTATGCTAACAAGCTAATAAGCCTAAAACTCGAAAAACTGTTACAATGATTTCGTGAAACATAAACAAAACAATCTCCCAGAGTCTATTTTATCCGAAAAGGATCTCTCCCGTTATTAATTCACTCAATCTCTGCTTTTTAATCAGTTTTTGCTATAATAATTCCAAGTGCGGCTATAGTTATGACAGACCGGAAATTTAGTTTTTCCTTTATAGAGAAATAACGGTTTGAAATAGAAGGAAACTTTTTGTGAAATTATTTATGTTTGAAGTATCCCTTTTGCTTATGGTATGTAGAATAACTGTGCTCTCTTTAAATTTTCAAGGATCAGTCCGTCTTATGGTGCGGCTATTGTTATGACAGGCAGTGTATGTATTGTGTCATAGTCTGTTTGTTACTGGAGAACAACAGCTGCGGGGATGGAGAGAACACTTTTTAGAGGACCCGAACAACACGTTTGGTCCTGAAAGTGCATTTGTATTGGCAGTGGATGTTCCTCAAATAGCCATAGTATTAGCAGCTCCACTCTACCATCCATGAGGGGAATTAATATTTGCTATTAAACCTACGGGGGCCGGTAATGCCTCAGGGAGAGACCGAGGCTGATTTCGGGCGCGGCCGAAATTTGGATACCATTCGCTCTCCTCGGACTGAAAGTTTTTTCGGGCGTACCTACGACTTGTATTTAATTCTCTCCCCCTATTGTTTTCGTTTCGTCTTCACAAAAGTTCCACTGCGTTGACAAAACAATATTTGTGTGGGGTTTGGTTGGAATAGTAGTCTGGCTGGTCGAGCGGTTAGTGCGCGCACCTTCGGTGCACAGGGTCATGAGTTCGAATATCTTACCGTGGATCATGGTGTTTTTCGAACTCACGAGCTTGTGACGGACTATGATCTCACTCAGATGTTAAACGTGTACCTATTTATGGGGATAAATAACACTGCTGAGCGTCATGCTGATCTCATTACCTCAACAAAAAGCGGATAAGATCTTGGAAATAGGATGTCACTAACACATCCTGCGGCCTTAGTCCAATGCTGGATTGTCGCGCCTGTTATATTTTTTTTGGTTGGATTAAGTGGGCAAATAAAAATATTTACTCAGAAAATTGAATGGAGGGGGGATGGCTGGGATGTGGGAGTATAGCCCCATAGTACGATAGCTTTGTTTTGAGCTTTTTTGTTGCTTTGATAAGGACACATTAACCCAAGGTTTTGTGAATTTGGTGTAAAAATGTTTCTTAGAAGAACCAAAATGGGGGTTGGGTTTGTATGGCAGCTCCATGACCCCATGGTGCGATTTGATCCATTCTCACATATGTTTTGTGTCATTAATAGAAACACATTTATGTTAAATTTGGTTAAAATTGGTGCACAAATTAAAAAGGTTTTCTTAGAAGAACCTAATTTGGGGTGGGGGGTTAGATTTGCATGGCAGCCCCATGACCCCATTGTCCGATTTTACCAATTCATACATACAAACTGCCTGCAGCAAAAAGAAGCATTTCTGCTTTTAAATTGGCCGAGTAGGCCAAGTCATGCTGATCATATATGTATACTTTTTATTTGATCGGAGATGCTTCCTTCAATGCGTTGCAAACTTCATGACAAAGTTAATGTACCCTTTCACTCTATAAGCGAAGGATGTAAAAATAGAGTAAGGTTAATTATTGTTGTTTTTGAATCAGGGGGCTCCTAGGAGTCTAAAATTCCTTTGCTCAAGAAAATTTTGATCGGAAAGGTCCCAAAAAGGAAAAAAAAGGACACTATTTAATACCCTCAAAGGGGAAGTCGAGTACATATATTACATATCCAGTGTTTGTTTCCTGTTTCAAGGACGCTCAATGCGTTTGAATGAAAGTGTTCGTGTTTCCCGTAACTTATCATCGGTATCTTCCCAAAGCCATAACTAACCGAATATTTCAAGTTACCAACCCATTTCGAATCTATAATAACTGAAGATTCTACTATTAGTTCTGCTTAGAAAATATTTGATCGGAAAGCTCAGATAAAGGACATAAAAAGTGCGATCAAGGATTAATTAGTGTCTTTTATGTCCTTTTCAGAGCTTTCCAATCAAATTTTGTCTTAGCAATTTTAACAGTAGAATCTTCAGCTATTAACCTAAGAAAATTAAGCCAAAATATGGCCATTGAACGGCAAAAAACCTATATCACTGATTTGTTTTGCATATGATGGTTGGGGATGGCCCCATTTTAGACCTTTTTTAAAAGCTCCATAACTCTTGAAAAAAGACTAGTTTAGCCGTGAAATTTTGTGTAAGTATTCACAATAAGTTCAAAGTCATTTTGAGGGAAACAGTGAGTCGCTCCGATCAAAGATCCCCATTATCCCCCCATTTGAATTTGGCAAAATGGCATGTCAATAGCTCCGCCCAAAATCGGAGCAGAAAGCTAATTGGTTTATTGCGATTGGAGGGAATAATCACCCCACCCACCAAAAACCAGCTCAATCGGATAAAAACAAAGGGTACCTCCCATACAAAGTGACCCAAGACACTTTTGTTCTAGAGTTTATAAAATGAGTAGTGCGAACAAACAATTTTGTGTTGTTGATTCAAAATTTGAAGTAAAAAAATGGGGTTACCCGCCCTAGAATGGTACCTCTCATTATGCATTCATACTCCACAAGGTTCACCTGTTACTTCTTAATCAAATGCCATAACTCTTTTTGTTCGATGTCGCACGAACGAGTTGAATGGAATGCATGTTTCCACAAATGTTACTTCTTTTGCTCATCGACTGATACCATAAAACAGTTCATTCAAAACTTGAAGGCTTAATCGGTCAATACCTAAACAACTCATTCCAAATCTATATATTTTTCGGGTACACCAACATCGAATTGTGCTACACTGCATCTGTCAAATAAATTATTTGAATAAAATGACGCTTTAAGGTAGTGTTAATGTGGAAATACTATAGTTGAATGGAATGCATGTTTCCACAAATGTTACTTCTTTCGCTCATCGACTGATACCATAAAACAGTTCATTCAAAACTTGAATGCTTAATCGGTCAATACCTAAACAACTCATTCCAAATCTATATCTTTTTCGGGTACACCAACATCGAATTGTGCTACACTGCATCTGTCAAATAAATTATTTGAATAAAATGACGCTTTAAGGTAGTGTTAATGTGGAAATACTTGAAGAAACAAGTTATTTAAATAACAATTTACTGAAAGTGATATTTCGTTCCTTAAGGCCTCCTTAATTCTTTCAATAGGTTTCCAGTTTCCTTAATATATACACTCCCAATCAATAGGATAGTTCCACTTGTAAAATGGCTGTATCTCGGTAAGTGATAACGGTATTTTCTTAAAACTTGGTGAGAATATTTTCAGTATCCTGCTTGTTCTTTGCATAACCTAAGGTCTCAAATCTGGAGTCCCGTTAGGACTTTCTTACGGTAATTCTTAAAAACAGTACAAATAGTGAAGTCAATAGGATAGTTCCAGTGGAAATAAAACATCAAATAACGGTGCGAAAGGATAACTTTACTTTGAAAAATGTAGCTGGTAATAAGCAGAACTTTATTTAAGTAATTTAAGCTCAAAAAGTTAATCTGGGATAGAATTGTATAGGTTTTAACGGTAAATTAAATTAGTTTCGCCCTAAGCTCCTCTAAACGTTATCAGAAGATCTTCAGTGTACTTAAACTATCGTCTAACGGTATAGATCTTCCTTGTCATTCATCCCCATACATTTTTGATGGTATTTAGATCTAGGAAGTATGGGAGGTCTTTCCAAAACCTTGATTAGTTGGTCTTGAAACCAATCTTTCATCAGTCTTGCTCCATTATTGACGCCATTATCTTGTTAAAATCTCAAAGATGTTGCATGGGAAATGTCGGTAATTTTAAGAATTATATGGACGTTGTGAATATCCCTAATTTCCACAAGCTCAATAGTTCCACACCAAGCTAATCAAACCCATACATCGACATTTCTCACTCTGAGTGATGTGTCTACAAAATTAATTTCTTTTTGCTCAAATCGTGAAAATAATACCTAAATCCGTCTGAACCGACGAGATTTAATCTTTTCCGTCAGTAAAAATAACGCGTTTGACCAATCCATACAGTTTCTATATTGGGGTTGAATATCTTGGTATGGAATTATTGAGCTTTTTAAATTAGAGGTATTCAGAGTACCCAGACTTTTAAATGTATTCTGCCTAATGTGTTTCCTGAAACTTCCGACATTTTCCATGCCATTCCTATGAGATTTTAACAAGATAATGACACCAATTATGATGCAACCCTGATAAAAGATTGATTTCAAGACCAACTAATCAAGGTTATGGAAAGACCTTCATACTTCCTAGATCTAAATATCATGAAAAATGTGTGAGAATGAATGACAAGGAAGACCTATACCGTAAGACAATAGTTTAAGAACACTGAAGCTCTTTGGCGAACGTTGAGAGGAGCTTTGGACGAAATCCGCTTAATTTGCCGTTAAAACCTATACAATTATATCCCAGATTAACTTTTTGACCTGAAATTACTTAAATAAAGTTCTACTTATTACCAGCTACATTTTTCGAAGTAAATTATCCTTTCGTACCGTTATATAATGTTTTATTTCCACTGGAACTATCCTATTGACTTCACCATTTGTATGTACTGTTTTTAAGAATACTCGTAATAAAATCCTAACGGGACACCGGATGTGAGACCTTACATTATTGAAAGAACAAGCAGGCTACTGAAAATATTGTCACCATGTTTGAAGAAAACACCGTTATCACTTACCGAGATACAGCCATTTTACAAGTGGAACTATCCTATTGATTGGGAGTGTACGTATACATTTTATAAACACTGACCTAAGTCTGTGTGGTTTAAACCGCAAACTTTTGTATTTGATCAACTATTTACTTTATTCAATTGAAATACTTAAGTAAAAAGATTGATCTTCTGGTGAGCGGCAGTACATACATATCTTTATTCATCAGGAATCATTAACAATTCACGTCAACATGTTGTATACTTTTGGACGTTCATATTTCAAGGATAATAACAGTTTTTTTTTCTTGTTTTGGTTAGGATTCAACTGCATAAAACTAAATCTAAGGCGGTTGCCTCTATAGCCAATGGAGGCAAATTATACTTGAAGAATTCATATGATGTAAGTATTCCTCGAAAACCTGTTGTTTATTGTATAAAATATATATATATTTTTAGGATCAGTATTATGGGCAAATAACTATTGGCACACCACCACAAAACTTTACAGTACTCTTCGACACAGGATCGTCAAATCTATGGATACCTTCGGTATGTTGTCGATCGAAAGGATGCTGTAAGTAGCTAAGATCAAAAGATGGAAAATGTTTGGTTTTGCTTTTAATATAATAATTTCAATATTGTAGTGAATCATCAAACTTATAATAGTGCAGCTTCTTATACATACAGAGCCAACGGTCAGTCAATTTTCCTGCAGTATGGAACGGGAAGCTTTTCTGGATACTTATCCACTGACACGATAACGGTAAGTTCCAAGTTATAATGTTTAATTACATGAGTCTTTAATTTCACTAGAATGACGCTGAATATAGGGTTTCCAATAAGGGCGGGAAGATGTTGAAATGGAATAAAACAAGCTGTGTGTGTGTGTAACATCATTCAAATGTCCGCCGCGGCTTATCACGGTGGCATGGATCCGAGTGGTTCAATTTTCAATGACTCTGCCGTATAGATCCTGCTGAATTTGGTTGATTGCGGCTTATTGATATAGACTGCGACTTCAGGAAACCCCACAGAAAAAAGTGTAGCGCCGCTACAGGATGCAAACATTAACCCGCTCTAATTAGAAAACCCTATATTATATTTAGATTCATTATTTAACACGTATTTATGATTTTATAATAATCTCATTTCGAAGGTGGCCGGAATGACTATTGTTGATCAAACATTCGCCGAGGCCATGGTAGAACCTGGAAATTTTTACACGTACATGGAATTTGATGGAATATTTGGTTTAGGCTACGCATCGATATCAGAGGATGGAGTAGTACCTCCCTTTTACAATATGGTTAACCAAGGTCTCGTTCCGTCGCCTGTTTTCTCCTTCTATTTGAATCGCAACGCAGACGATAGCATCGGCGGTGAACTGGTATTCGGAGGATCAGATCCAAACCACTATCAAGGTATGACTTCCTAGCTGACTTAATATCTCCGAAAGTCACATTTTATATTTTTCCTTTAGGTGAATTCACCTATATCCCTATAGATCAGCAAGGATATTGGCAATTTCGCATGGACAGTGGTTCAGTTATGGGTCAAACTTTCTGTAATAACGGATGCGAAGCAATAGCCGATACAGGAACCAGTCTACTTGTTGGTCCAGCGGATGCTATTGCCTTGATCCACACAGCAATGAATGCCACGGGAAATGGAGGAAATTATAATGTTCCTTGTGATATAATTCCAACGTTGCCAACCGTTACGTTTTATTTAGGCGGTGTGGCATTTCCGTTAGAAGGAAAGGATTATGTGACGCAGGTGAGTTATTGAAATTCTTTGCAGGAAAAGGCAAAGTTTAATGACATCGAAATTGTATTTTACAGATTACAACTTATGGGGCAGCTGCTTGCTACTCCGGTTTTAGTTCGAGTGGTTCCTCATCTGGTGGTCCACAGTGGATTTTGGGTGATGTATTTCTGGGAAAGTACTATAGTCAATTTGACTTGGGAAATAATCGTGTAGGTTTTGCCGTAGCTGTTTAGTGCTAGTGTTATAAATTAATTCCACGCAGATATATTTATCTCAGATGAGAACAAGCTCTCACCTTAATCCAAGCTCTCACCTTAATACTCAGTAAATATGTGTTTGGTGATTGGCAATAAAAATTATGAGAATTCATTAGTTTACTTAATAGCTTTATTATTATATTTAAAAGAATATTTTTATATTAAGTGAAAATTGTGATAAATAAAATTTAAGCTAGTATTTTATTAAAAAATAACTTGTGTATGGAATTCAAGATTTGATTTGAAATCGGTTCAAGAACGTTAAAAATATAATTCTTTTTCTTCCTTGCCTCGTTCTTTATACCGCTCCATGGCTTCGCGTTGCTCGACCCGCAGTGTAGGCACATCGCCCGTTTTGGCGGTGATATCTCAGCATATTTCTATGTATAATATAATAATTAATAATTTAGTTTAAACTAATTCCTAATGATTTTTCTGGAAGAAGCTAAGTTCAGGACATACACATCAACGCAGAATTGTGAACATTTCCGTAAAAGTTAATTCGGCATGCTTTCCTCTCGCTTCCGCAGTGTAGGCACATCGCCCTTTTTGGCGGTAATATCTCAGCATATTTCTATAGGCAGCTCTATCTTGGATCGTGTCATCGCCGAGACCAATGCGTTAAAAATATAATAATTCATAATTTAGTTTAAACTAATTCCTAATGATTTTTCTGGAAGAAGCTAAGTTCAGGACATACACACCAACGCAATTGTGAGCATTTCCGTAAAAGTTCATTCTGCATGCTTTCCTCTCGCTTCCTCAAAAATGTGCAAAACCGTTTCTCCGCCTTCGACAATTAGCCTGACTCTATTCCTGCTCAAATTTTTTCGACCCAGAATCGGTTTTTGGGCGAGTAGAATGCAATGAAGAGCTTAGCCTGCCATATTCCTGACTCAATTAACTTCTCAGTGTGAAGTGATATACATATATCAGCTCTTTTCCACTCACTCACTCTCGTTTCTACATGTGCAGAGTTATTTACCCTCTGTCCTTCTTCCTAGTTTGTTTGATAGCGTTTGTTCCATGGCCAAGTCCACATGTACCCGAAAAAGGATAAGGAAACTCACTAATTGAATTGAAGGATTTCCTGACATACTCATATGACACATGAGGTTGCATGTCAACTGCATGTATTTTTTTTGTATTTTAGTCTGCAATAGGATGTTTTCCAATTGAAGTGAATAAACCCATACCTGTAGCAGTTTTCAGATAAGAGTGATTTGTAGCATTTGCCGAAAAAGAGTATTTTTTTTTCGAGGCTCCAGATTTTAAATAACCCAATTTTTTATATATGTATGTATCTATGTATTTTTCAAATTTTGGAATAATAAACTTGATTTGTAGACAGCCTATTGACCTTAAACAACAGGTAAGCCATTTTTAAAAAATACCGGCGTACAGAGGGCTGCGCCCGCAATACGAGGGTTTTTTAGAATTTTAATGCATAGTGAATATTTTTTGTACATATATTTTATAAGCAATAAATAAGTATTGTGCACAACATTAATGAAATGCTTCCTGTAAATCTATTTTTGGATTGGTCTAAATAAACGCGTTCCAGAATGAAAGGCTAGCGCCTTTCATTCTGTTCCACCTTTAATTAGACCAATCCAAAAATAGATTTACTATTTACCCAGTTTGTATAAAAGTACTCCAAGGCAAATCTAAAGGCAACGATTTAAGATTTCTAATGGCCTTTGACCAAAAAGAAACTCAGGCAAACGTAAGGATGGCTTGGCATTATTTATATGAACTGAATTATTAGCTGTAAATCTACTGTTACTGTTTTTTAATCAAGGAAATCAACCTTATATAAAATGATTCCATTGTGTTCCCTGTCATAAGAGCCAACGCAAGCTTTCCTATGAGTATTGAACAAGTATACTTTTCCAGCTATTCAGGGACACCCTGTTAACTTGGTTCTACTAACATCAAAAATGTTTGTGGCAAACACTATTACCATTCTATGCATTTCCACCAAAATTCATGTTCATTGTTTCATCAAGTTAAAAGATATACATTGAAGAAATGCTTAAGAGGCTTGCATTGTGAAAGGCCCTTACTAAATACTTATTTGGCTATATTTCCGGTTTGGATACAGTTATTCGAATGAAAATTCGTAGACATAATCTATATGTAATTTTCTAAAAACCCTTAGCAGCATTTTCCTATTTGGAAACCTAAGAGGGGCTACACACGAACAAATTAAAATTTTACAAATTTACTGTTATTTACTTTTCCTTAGCAAAAGTCAACAGTCTTAATATATAACGTATATAAGGCCCTACCGACCAATCTTTGTGCAAAGTTTCATATCGATCCCTATAACGGTTTAGAAAAACGGAGCTCGAAAAGGAAGTTTAACTTTAAACGCCAATAACTTTTTTACCGTTACTCGAAACTGGAAAATTTTAACTGATATGAGGTGTACTCGTTTAGATCTTTGATTTAAATACCCATACGTCAATCTCCGATAAAAACTAAAAAAGTCGACTGTTTTCAAACGTTCGGGACACCCTGTTGTCTTCTTCCTACCAACTTCTAAGGTATATGTGCCAAAGACTGTAACCATTCTACACATTCCTACCAAATTTCATGACAATCGGTTGAGCCGTTCGCGAGTTATTTAGTGAACAGACGGACAGACGGACAGACGGACAGACGGACGGACGGACAGACGGACAGACGGACGGACGGACAAAATCGATTTCATAAGGGTTTTTTGAAAAAAATTTTCTAAAAAACCCTAAAAATCTTCGCTTTTAAGTAATAAAAAGTAGCATTTTCCACACATCAACTCATTCAATAACAAAAGGTGGAGGGGAAATAATCGCAATTCGGAAAACATAGCCCCAACAAATTGCGCGAGTGAGGTTTACGTTAGTTTCATTTCGTTAGTGATCATCCCGTTTAGTGTTGGATAACGAGCTCTACATAAAAACTGACATCCAGACAATTTTCAACCCAGCCACTAGACTACACGGGATAGAGTTCAGGGGAATGAAATGTAAAAGGGTTATGCATAGGGAATTTTGTTTTTCTAAAAATAACAATTTACAACAAATTTGCGAATATTTCTTAATGTGGTATTAGGTTTTGCAAATAAACAATTGTCCAAATCTAAAAAAATCAGCCGACGAGAGCGAGGAAAAATTTAAAACAACTGTCAATTGCCAGCCGTTTGAGCCAACAGCTGGTCTTAACAAGAAAAGTTAACTGCGTTCGTTTTTTTTGGGCTGTGTGAAGTTAGCCAGTCATGTTTTTAAAATTAGGTCCTTTTGCTCGGTGAACCGTTCGTTCTACAGCGGCTACGTTTGTTCTTGATTGTTAACCAATTAATATCGTTTGTGCTTCTCTAATTATTTAATTATAGCAACTTTAAAATTGTGAGTGTGAACTTAGCCAGTCATTTTTAAATATGGGTCGGAAAGGTATAGCTTTGGTATCAATCGAAAGCCAGACGTTTGTTCATTTTGTAGGGCGTTTGTTCATCCTGGAAACGGAAGGATACAGGAATTATTAAGGAAAAAGAGATTAGTTGTGACGTCATCTTCACTCAACCAACGCCATCTACTCAGCTCAGCTGTACGATGATGGTGTGGATCTTGCATAAATTGTTCGCGGGACACGGGTTGTCCGTACAGCTGAGCTGAGTAGATGGCGTTGGTTGAGTGAAGATGACGTCACAACTAATCTCTTTTTCCTTAATAATTCCTGTATCCTTCCGTTTCCAGGATGAACAAACGCCCTACAAAATGAACAAACGTCTGGCTTTCGATTGATACCAAAGCTATACCTTTCCGACCCATATTTAAAAATGACTGGCTAAGTTCACACTCACAATTTTAAAGTTGCTATAATTAAATAATTAGAGAAGCACAAACGATATTAATTGGTTAACAATCAAGAACAAACGTAGCCGCTGTAGAACAAACGGTTCACCGAGCAAAAGGACCTAATTTCAAAAACATGACTGGCTAACTTCACATAGCCTTTTTTTTGCTACCTAAACCTACACGGGACTCAATTATGTTTAAAAAAACCGCACTTATTCGCACAGTTTGGTGCGGGATCACGTTACAGGAGGTGATTGGACCGGTCTGACAGTTAATGAATGCCCAGAACAGGCCAAAAATGTGGTTTCAGCAAGACGGGTTTCCTTCAAAAATTAAAAAAAAAAAAATTAAATTACCGAACTTGATTTCGTTATAATACTATCAACCTTAAATCGGCAATTAATGGATTTTAACCGTAGAGCTTTTTGTACTGTCTAGTTGCTAGTATGTCAACAGGGCCGGATTTCCCATATGGGCAACCTGGGCTACTGCCCGGGGCGGCAAATTCTTAAATGTTTTCATTGGTCTTCATATTCGTCTTAATCCAAAGCTCCCAATCGCAACCTCAACTCAAATTTTAATGTGATTCCGCTTTCAAAAATTGGGAGAAGCATTAATTTACTCTGAATGGCGTGGCAGCCTTTAGTTCGGTTATAGTAGGAATATAAATAATCTTTGTTTCAGGCATTGGCTTCACGTTAAACATTATGCCAAAAGCCACATTAAAAATAACAGGCGCGACAATCCAGCATTGGACTAAGGCCGCAGGATGTGTTAGTGACATCCTATTTCCAAGATCTTATCTGCTTTTTGTTGAGGTAATGAGATCAGCATCACGCTCAGCAGTGTTATTTATCCCCATAAATGGGTACTCGTTTAACATCTGAGTGAGATCATAGTCCGTCACAAGCTCGTGAGTTCGAAAAACACCATGATCCACGGTGAGATTCGAACTCATGACCCTGTGCACCGAAGGTGCGCGCACTAACCGCTAGACCAGCCAGACTACAAAAGCCACATTAAATGTTTTAAATACGCGAGTACATGGCCGGCAGCTCCTGATTTTCACTTTTTAAGCCTCTATGTAAAATTGCCCCAGAAAAACGAAAAATGTTTCTGGTAATAGCGATCGTTTGGATAGTTTATTCTAACCACACATTTTCGTGTGTTCTATTACTTCTTAAACGTGTCCACACATCGAATTCGTTGAGAAGCAAGGATTTGGTTTCGGGAGAGGTTCAAGCCTCGATATTAGAAATGCGGCATTGGCTATCAAATTTTTCACCGCAAAATGGAAAATTCCACAAAAAAACAATTTTGGGAGGTGCACGGAATACCTGGATCCTTCCCCTGGGAAGCAAACAATATGAAATTTTCAATTTTTCACATACGCCCGCTAACGTTTTATCTACATTTCCTTTGTGTATGTGACAACTACTACCATTAAGCTTATCTAGTGTCGGTGGGCGGCAATTTCGTTACTGCCCAGGGGCGCCATAGAGGTTAAATCCGGCCCTGTATGTCAAAAAAGGTTTGGTTGAAGTTTAGTATTGGGCATTTTTCTTTTCTGATTATATTGAATAATTTGCGAATGAGCTTGCAGAAAAGGTCTTAATTCGAGTGTAATAAGATACCTTTATCAAAAAAATAAGTTCGATTGACAATTTTTTTCTTGACTTATAGGCAAAAAACGAATATGGGCGAAAGTGGATTTTTTCAGCAAAGAACACTTGTTTTTTTTTTTAATTTATCAGTCTATTTTTTATAATACAGTCGTTTGTCTGACAACAAAAGGTTGTCAGTCCTATTGTGTTCATATCTAACACAAAGTACACGGAGATAAATTTCGGTAATCAATTTTAACTAAAACGAGTAATAACGTTCACTAAAAGTTTAAAAATTAATATTCTTTACAAAATCAATATATTGTATCGGTTTACTACTTGACAAATTGATTGCTAATGCAACTTTAATTACATTGCAAATAAAAAAGTAATTACACTCAATTTCGTTGGAATTTGGTTACAAATAAAATAAAGTTTCAAGAAAAATCTAGTTTCCTTCAAATTTTACGAAACATTAATGTCACAAGTGTAATATTTTTTATTATAAGTCAGTGTGAAACCTAATCGTGGAATTTTCATAAAAGGACTTTCAAACTCTGTGGTAGTGATTCGTTGTGAGTAAATTAATATTCAAAATATTATTTTAATTTTTTTTTTCAACGTATTGAAACATTGAAGCAGAAACAAAAATTAATATTTCTCCTCAAATTCCTCTACAGACACAGTTAGTTTTAATTCAGTTCTATTTATCTTCTATATAATAAAAGAAAGTGGTGTTAGTTACACCACTTATAACTCGAGAACGGCTGAACAGATTTTCATGATTTTGGATTTGTTGAATTAGGCTCTGGCCAGAATAGCATAGTAACTATTTAAACATGCAAAACATTCACAATGAGCTAAAATTCTCAATGGGTTCTTTTTCACCTATTTCAACGTGTATTTCTTTAACATATGAGCGGATTTCAGTAATTTTCTTCCAGAGGATTGGCCTCTACCCAAAGTAAACAAAGTAGGACAACTATTGAGACATATGAAAAATTCACAATGGGGCACAATTATGAAGACAATTCTATTTCTTATACTTATTTCTATATTTCTTGAGCGAATTACAGAATTTCAGATAGTTTAGCCCACCTTAAGGGTCTACACAAAACTCCGACCGGAATGGCAGTATAACCATGAAATAAGCAGAAAATTCAAGCAACAATTCACAATGAGTTCTTTTTTCGCATATATTTGCTTCTATTTCTTGAACATCTTTGTGAATTTTTGGAAAATTTTCTGCCGAATTGGTTGCCTCCCTGAACATCAGAAAAATTTATAATGAGCAAAATTATAAAGTTTTGTTTTTCGTATAATTCTTTCTGTGTTCCAGCGGATTGGTCTACACCTCCTTCCTCTTTGAATATCAAATTTAGTATCTTTCAAATTTACAATTCGTTTTGTAAATTTGCGAGCGGAGCGAGCTCAAGATGGGAGAGCGAGCTTTCACAGCTTGTATTTTATAAATGAATACTAACACAAAATTTCATGACTGACCTTGCATTTGTTAAAGAGTTATATAGCTTGTTAAAAAGGTATAATATGGAAAAATTTATAATTTATTTATAAGCCTAGCGCCGAATCTTCCAAAAAGGAAAATGAAATTTTATGTATTTCGTCCTCAGAACGTTTTTTGTATACCTTTCCGTTTTTAAAATATTCACTAAAATCTCAAACCCCGCAAGTGCCGACACCAAAATAATAAGGAACGCATCACTTAACTTCCATCCGAGTTGCATCCAAATCGCTCCACAGGGGGGGGGGGGAGCCAAGAGAACCACTTGAAATATAACTTTTCATTCGCTTCAACGGCGAAATTACCGCTATTCCCGCAACTCATCAGTGATTGTCGATTCTTTGTAAGGGCGATCAAAGGAAAATGTATACCAAATTTAGCAATAATTAAACCACTGAAAGGTTGACTTAAAGCTCCGTTAGGTTTTCGCTATGTTTTACAATGTTACATTTTGTCACGGAACAAACCGACGTACACATCCTAATTTCCTTAAAATAATCACACGTGTTTTCTATGTTCCAAACAATTATCACCAAGCTAAAAATGGTGTATCCGGTACAACCATGAGTTGTATCAATTGTACGATGAGCTGGAAGTATCGAAAATCGTGAAGCTTCAACGTCTGCAATGGGCGGGGCATGTACAACGGATGGACGACAATCGCATGCCAAAGAAAGTTATGAACGCACAACGAATTGACGGAGCGAGGTTGCGTGGACGACCGAGAGCTCGCGGGGAGAACTCCGTAGGTGAAGACGCCCACCAGCTGCTGGGCTTCCGAAACTGGAGGACAAGGTCACGTAACCGCGACAATTGGAGGTCAACGATTCAGGCGGCCAAGGCCCGACGTCGGGCTATCGTCCCACATTGATGATGATGAAAAAAAAATGTTTTGGACACTAATAAGAGCAAAAAAAGTTTATGTTGCTGTGGGGGAACTCGGAACTCGGAACACATTGCACTACGCACCAAACCTGGCGGATACCCAACCAGGCTACATCGACTACAGATTGGCCCGATAAAGCTAGCAATCATCACATGATCATGTTCGAACATTTTGCAGAGCGTTTACAACATTTTGCTGAATGGAGAGAAAGAAATGTCCAACGAATCAATGATTTGCGGTGCGGTGACGAAACTCATTGGTTGAAGTAAATTTCACTGCTAAAAATGTTTCTGTGCAAACTCTTCACACTGTTTCTTTTCAACATTCAATTCAAGGTACAGTGGCTCCAAAACCATTGTACGTACTCTACAACCACTGTTACGTACTGTTTAATTTTTCAACATTCAACGTTCAGTGCCTGTACAACCACTGTCAACCAACGTTCCGAACACACAATAGGTGTGTTTTTTTGGTTATCCTGTGTAGGTTTGGGTAACGAAACTTCATATAAAAAAAATGACAGGTGGATCAGCTCCAAACGACGGTTTGGACCATGGTTCGAACCCCCCTGGGACATCAGATTTGTTTTCTTTTTTTTTTTAAGTATTTTGAGACCGATTACATACTGTGCCTCAAATATCACCTTTCGAACGACACCCATAAGGCCCATACTCTGTTTCCTATGCTAGAAAAATGTCCTTTTTGGTGGTAATATCCTTTAGCAAAACTCACTTTTTATTACAACACACACGGATATATACACGATTTACAATTTCACTAATTACTGACTAGTTATTGATCCGACAAAATCCACGAGTAAAACTATACTGACTGACTAACTCTAGTCGACGCCCTTATATACCCATTTTCGCTGTTCTGGAAACTTCAGTGATGCACTTTCTAGAGACGGCCAGTAAGATGTCTTTCTAGTGATACTAGCGCCATCTGTTGTCAAGTATGGGAATACTAGTTGAGTTGACGTATAGTCTAGACACATCACAATACAAGACATATGTAAGAATGGATCAAATCGGACCATGGGGTTATGGGGCTGCCATACAAACCTAGGCCCCCAAATAAGGTTCTTCTAAGAAAAACTTTTCTATTTGTGCACCAATTTCAACCAAATATCATAAAAATGTATTTCTATTGATGACACCAAATACATGAAGGAATGGATTAAATCGGACCAAGGGGGCATGGGACTGCCATACAAAACCAACCCCCCAAATTACGTTCTTCTAAGAAAAACTTTTTATTTGTGCACCAATTTCAACAAAATTTCACAAAAATGTATGTCTATTGATGACAGAGCACATATTTAAGATAGGATTAAACCAGATCATGGCGTCATGGGGCTGCCAAACAAACCCAACCCCCAAATTAGGTTCTTCTAAGAAAAATGTTTTTATTTGTGCACCAATTTCAACCAAATTGTACTCAAATGTATTTTATTGATGACAGAAAACATATGCACAAATGGATCAAATCGGACAATGGGCTGCCAAACAAACTCAACCCACCAAATTAGGTTCTTCTAAGAAAAACTTTTTTATTTGTACACCAATTTCAACAAAATTTAACAAAAATGTATCTCTATCGATGACAGAACACATCTTTAAGATTGGATTAAATCGGACAATGTGGTCATGGGGCTGCCATACTAACCCAACCCCTAAATTAGGTTCTTCTAAGAAAAATGTTTTTTATTTGTGCACCAATTTCAACCAAATTGCACTCAAACTCAAATGTATTTCTATTGATGACAGAAAACATATGCACGAACGGATCAAATCGGACAATGGGCTCATGGTGCTGCCATACAAACCCAACCCTCCATTTTGGTTCCCCTAAGAAACATTTTTACACCAATTTCACAAAAACTTGAATTAATGTCTCTTAATCCAAGCAACTAAAAAGGCCAAAACAAATGGAATCGTACTATGGGTCATGCTCCCGCATCCCACAATAAAATTTTCTGAGTAAATATTTTTATTTGCCCACTTATTCCAACCAATCCCCACACAAATATTGTTTTGTCGACGCAAAGGAACTTTTGAGAAAAAGGAAAAGAAAGGAGGGGGGTTAAATAAAAGTCGTAGGTACGCCCGAAAAAAGATTTTAGCCTGAGGGGAGCGAAGGGTTTCCAAATTTCGGCCGCGCCCGAAATTAGCCTCGGTCTCGTTTTTTCTTTTCAACAATAAGAAGAAAAACACATTAACATCGTGGCCTAAATATGCTGTTTTTTTCTGAACGTCCATTTCCGATTAAAAAAAAAAGAAAGATTGAAAAGAACAAGAAAAGCTTTTACTTTGCCTTCATGCACTGTATGTAACACATCTATTGCACATGACACTTATGTTTCCTAAAAAGTATTATTTGTAGGCGTGCTTTGCATTTCTAAGGATTCTTCTGTCTTCTTGACTCGCATTCCCAGCACTTCTCGCTTTTTTTCATACCATATGGATGTATGTTGTACGTCGGCGGTGACTGTACGAGTATAATGTAAGCCATATAATTACAAATTGCATTTGGCCTTGGCATGCATATTTTACAGTGTAAAAGAACAGGAAGCGATGACAAGAAAGGAACAAATGGGTTTCGAGTGGCGAAGGATATGCAAGAAACAATGTGCATTTGCCAATACGGTTGTACTGCTTGTGTAAAGAAACGTTTTTGGCAGGTAGTAGGTACTATCTATTTCAGCTTATGTATTGAAATGGTTTCTCATTTTGTAATATCACTACTGCTCTTTCATTTATAATTTTATTCACAAAGCATCGTGTATGATGCCAAGAGACTGGAGAGATAATAAAGTAGTAATATACACAAATAATTATCATTGTAGCTGGAATGTAAATGCATATTAACCTATATCATTCGCCTGAGTAAACTTCATTACAGAGGCTCAATTCAAGGAGCGTCTAACGCCATCATTATCGGAATCTGGGTTACAGGCAAGTGTTCTGTGAATAATTTATGCTGGAGCATATTTTTAACATTAGCTCCCACAGCTTCTTTGGGTACTACACTGCACGAGGCTGCCCCTACTATACAATATTATTGTGTGAGCCTGCCAACGCTAGGGATGAGCAAACCCGTTACTTTCCGGTAATGCTTAGAACCGTTCTTCTACTTCCCTTAGCAAAGGGGAACTCTTTTAAGAAAATCCTAAATTTGATACCAATGTTGCCTACATATACTTTTCAGGAGGAAAAAGGACATTTCGTCATGATTGACCTAAGCAAGTAGTATTGGGGTGTACCTTACTATATTTGTTAGGGCAAACGCTAAATATTGTTTTGACTTTCTGGACAATTGAACATCCCATTAAAACTGCAGCTGCAGCTGAATATTATTCATATTTACGCAGATTAAAACAAGGATCTACCGTTTTCCTGTCACTTCAGAAGGCCGATGATCCTTGAAAACTGATCACATACCACATTCTCCTAAACATTCCCTTTCGCGCGACAACTTGGCGTCCTTTTTGTGCTTTTATCCTTTTTCAACAAGTTCAAGTTTATTGGCATTTAAAAGACTCGTCTCAACGAATCCAGTATTTTGATATCCATATCGTCTATAGTGCACACCCCAATGATATCTTTCACATAATAAGTCTGTGGTGATTATGAATAATCGCTTAAGTCGGTTTTCATAGTTTTTCAGTAGAGCGATTTTAAACTTTAAAACGACTTGTGAAAAATCTATACAGTTTTCAAATCCATAGACTAATACACTTTTGTAGATTATCATGTGAGCAATGTATCCTACTATAATTTTATTCCGAAAATAGAGCAGTTTGATTGTAATACGATAAAAAACAAAATAAGAGTTTTTTTTCCGTATGAAGCAATAGGGGTTGACAAAACTTAATTCCACTTAAGTCTTTATTCTCAATTATATTGTGCTTAAACTATTATCTTAAGAGGACATAGGTTCTTTTTCCATATTACCATTATACAGTTGTTGAATCTTAAATCTAAACTCTTTTTTAATAAAGTTTTAATTTCTTTTTATTTTACGGAATTATTCATAAAAAAATGAAAGGAAAAGTAATTATTATAATAAACAAATAATATAAAGCCTCTTCGAAAGAATTAATGCAGAAAATACGACTTCACAGACGTGATTTTGATTGCTGTCTTCTTCAACTAGGTCGAGGTGTATATCCGAAATTTCATCAGAGGGAAGACTTTTGTAAAAGTCGTGCAAGAAAGGATCAATCATAGAAAGAAGATCCAATAGATACTTTTTCTTTTTTACAGATATACGTACTTCCTCTGGTAGCTTAGAAATTTCAGATATACATACTTCCTGAATTTATACCTCTTTTTTGGATGTTTAATACTTTAAATGGATGTTCTACATTTAGGGATTAGGGTTGTTTTGAAATGAACTTTTCCAAAATTATTTTTTGTGTATTTTAACCATTTAACATTTTTCCAATGAAAGTTTTCAGAATTTGCATCCCGGCTCCTCCACATAAATTTTGTTTTTGAAGAAGAAAAGAAATCCAGGAAATCCGTGGAATCCATTTCGATTACATGAAATTGGTTTTTGACACCAACAGTTCGTACAAAATCGAACCACACTCCATGTGGGAATGACCTACAGTTAGAAATTTATGTTCGATAAATAGACACTCTCTTACTTGTTGTTAAGGATCTCAAAAAGGTGATCTTTCCATCTCTGAAGCTACTGTTCTTCGGTAACAAGCAGTAAACCTTCTTTATCTTTCACGGGATGGTCAGTAGTGAACGATTTACCAATTAGTGACTTAATAAGCTTGAAAAGGGTACAACTTTCACCACGGTAAGCCGCATCATGATGTTGTTCGGCTTATCACGCCTGACACTTCTCTGCACGCCTTTTTGTAGTGAACGGTATTCAGCTCGGAGTTGACTTTTGGCTAAATTATCAGCACCGGAGGTAATCTGTTCCTTAACTCTTTTACATTCTGAGATAAGAGACCAAGTAGCATCACTGATAAAAGGTATCCTACCTCGATCCAATCGTCCCACAGTCGCTTCGCCACACGAATTGAAAGAATCCTTTGCAAAATTCCATCTATCTTCAATTGTAGGATTCTCAAGAGTGCTGCATTAGCTTATTCGTGCAAAGCGGTAGAATATGCGCGTTTAATTGATGGATTTTTTAGTTTTTGCACATTAAAACGTGGCACGATTCGTGCGTTAGTAGATCGTTGGATCGCTGCCGTTCGTAAACGAAATTTCGCGATAACAAGATGATGGCCGCTGCCAATATCAGCCCCACGCTTCGACCTGATGTCCAAGAGGCAGTTTCTACATGTCTTTGAAACAGCAATATGGTCAATTTGTTTGGTTTTCTGTTCTGCCATCAGGAGAAACCCAAGTTGTTAGGTGGCAGGGCTTATGCTTGAACAATGTTCCGCCAGTGACTAGTTGTCGAGAGTTACAGAACTCCACGAACATTTCGCCATTGTT
The DNA here is from genome assembly GCA_949715475.1 of Microchrysa polita. Lineage (NCBI taxonomy): Eukaryota > Metazoa > Arthropoda > Insecta > Diptera > Stratiomyidae > Microchrysa > Microchrysa polita. The sequence goes on from OX454420.1 coordinate 49,185,797, forward strand.
GTTCCTGTCGCCAAGCCCGTGATTGCCCATAAGGTGTTACAAGCCTAAGCTATCAGTACCGACTTTGGCATTGAGATCCCCCATAATAATTTTGATGTCACCCCTGGGAGCCCTATCAAAGGTGTCGCCTAGTCGCTGATAAAAAACGTCCTTTGCTGATTGATCTGCAGGTTCAGTCGGTGCGTAGCCCTGAGTAATTGTAATGTTTCGTACTCTGGATTTGAATCTGACTGTGATGATACGATCCGAAATAGGTTTCCAGTCGATTAGGGATCGGCGTGCATTCCTACTCAACAGTATTCCGACGCCTGGTTGCCGAGGTGTATTATCGTCTTCATTTCCAGAGTAGAGCAATACAGTAGGAGAGCTTGGTGATAAAGTCGCCCCGATCCGAGCCATCGTGTTTCGCTCAGTCCTAGTACAGCGATGTTGTATGCGGTAATTTCCTGTTCGACTTCTGTGAGCCTTGTTTTATTACACTCACCCCACATAGTCCGAACGTTCAAAAACCTATATTAGTCCGTTGTTCATAGCCAAAAGTCGTTGCCATTGAATCATTCGAAGGAATCCGAGGCTTGTTTAATGTTTCGAGTGTAAAGTAAATTTCAGGTACGCGGGATAAAAGCCTACATACCCTCAATAGTTAACTTCACGTTCACGTAATTGCAATTTGATTGAACAACAACTCATTTAACAGTGACTTATCTACTTAATTTCACCATGAATGCATGCGAAACAACCGCTTACATAGACATTGTAACAGGGCTTTCCGTAAATCTGATAAGGAATAAACGCTAAAGCCATATAAGAGCTCTCTACGGAAAGAAAATCATTTGAATAAGAACTTAACTCAAGATGAGGAAGACTGAATTTGTTTTGGACTTAAGGAAAAAACGCTTATGTCGATTTAGGCTGTTTCGAAATTCAGTGGTAAAAGAGTCATTTGAGTTAATTTCATATTTGGAAAAGTAACTTAAGTTAATTTAAGCCAATTTTCAAAAATATATATATTTTCTAGTAAGAAATATGTTAAGTTAAGTCGCTTTTCCTTATGTCGGTTAGGGTCTACTTGAGATAGGCGGAAAAACCAATCGCTGTAGCTCGCTCAAAAATAATCCGAAAATAACCAAATTTTGTGTAGAGGTGGACTCGAATACGGCGAATCCAGTGAACACATTAACTCGATTTTGTCTTAAGTCGACTTAAGCTGTTTTTCATAATGACCACAGAAGTGTCTATACTAAAATTGAAACCCAAATTATTCTTCAATATCTTTACTTGGGAACGTTTTCAGTAAATGTTACTTTGGAACTGTTACTCTTGGAACTGTTACTTAAGAGCATTTTCAGTATATTATATTGGAAGTACATAGGAGGAGGAGGAGGAGAAGTTCTCTGTATCGTAGCGAGATGTTTTTTTTTTCGCTGAAGCTTAGGTGATGTTTTGAGACTTGAATTTGAACTAAGAAATAATTGTGTTTTTTTTTTGTCGCAGTGGTCGTTTTGTTGTGATTTCGTCGTTGCGGTTCTTGCTAAGCCACCATTTCAAAAAGGGAGAAACTAAAAGATGGTACTGGGGAAAGGATGTGCCCATCCTTCCGGACACTGTTGCGTTAAACAAGGAAGAAGATGAAAAGAAAATTATTTAATGTAATAAAAAGCAGATATTAAAATTTATACACCATTTTTATGGGGGTAGAGGTTCAAAATTAAGCAAAAATTAAAGGAATTCAGTTATCATTAGAGAAACAAATTACATGAATTAAATAAGAATTAAAAACTAGCAATTGAAAAACAAAATGAATCCAATAAGAATTATAAAACAATAAAATGTATAGCGTAATTATAAAAGAAAATAACAACTTACATACGAGTACTGTTACCGCAATCCGACGACGGTCGATCGTGCGTGGTTGATTTTTGTCTTTAATTACTAAAAGTAATGAAAAAAATTATACACCCTTTTTTAAATGAATGCAAAAAGAAAAAAATGAAATTGAATCCGCATCGTCTTTGTTGTTTTCTTCCTTTTATCCAGCATGTCCTCCAAACTATCCATTCGACCATCAACACTAAGCTCCTGACTGAATATGGAAGTAGGTTTTTTTTTCAATGCAGACTGTATATCTCGGGTATAGTCACACGTTACAGTTTTTTTTTAATGCATTCCGTTAACACGATTCGCCAATGTCACAAAATGTTGTCAGTTACAAAAATCAAAAATTACCATACCAACGATAGAAATAAACAAAGTTTGCACTCGTGCATAACGTATATTCATAATCTAAAAATTCCGACAAAAAAAAAAAAATTAATTAATTCTTGGACGCAACGGCCCAACGGACCGCAGTCCACCTTCGAAAAGGAACCAAACGTGACTCTCGTTAGTTTCCTCGTCAGTCCAACGGCAATCCTCAAATCATACGCAGTACAGTTACTGTTACTGGTCATTGCTCTATGGCATGGCCAACCGACAACCGTTGTGACCAAAACCATCTTTATACAAAGCCCGGAAGCAGAACACGTTCATATACTTAAGCGCCAAATCATAGGCCTGTTCAGATCGAAAATTTACATTGCGGTAAAGGCAAATCGGGTTGGGTCGCGACAAACTTTACACGAAAAGTATTGGTTCCCGGTCGATTTTCGTCGCGAAAAGTGGAATGTGTCGTGAATTAAAGTGTCTAGAATGCAGTGAAAGAACAAAATCCCGACAAAAAGTGAATTTTCCACATGTTTTCGCGATTTTTATCAGAGCAGACACGGTTTTTTTACATGCGCTGTGCTTGTGTTAGTGCATCGTGCAACGTATATACGACATGTTCATAGGCTCGTTTTGTGTGCATGTATTGCTGCTTCCCGGCTTCTAGTGAAGGTGGTTTTGGTTGTGACGCATCTCATGAGTCAAATCATCCAGCTGATTGTTGATAAATGTGCCTGTCTAGACAGTTTCAATTTTCGTTCGTCTTCATCATTTTGACAATTGAAACTTGAGATGTATTCGCTATTGAAGAAACGCATTCATTCTTGAACGCAATTGCCAATGTTAAATATTAACAACACATCATCTATTCATACAAGTCATGAAAGAATTTATCATTTATCCGTCCTGACCAAAGCCGTGACACATATTTAACGATAAATAATGAACAGATCTGGATAGAATGAGACATTGGGTGAGGTTATAAAACACAACGTTCGCGTAACGTTTCGCGTTTTCCGAAACGTTTCCTATTGTGTTCTGTAAACGCATAGATCCGGATCAGACTTGGTGTTCCCATCGCCATCTCTCGGAAAGTGACAAATGTGACAATTGACACATCACAGCTGATACGTTTTGCTCGAAAATTAAAATTTCCAGTTTTAAACGAGATGCAGATACATTTTATTTTGATTATAAATAGTTTAATAAATAAATGAGGGCGGAAATGCACGATTCGACGGCAGATTGTAAATTTCTGCCAATTAATCAAGCTATGCCTCGCAAGGGGCGCTTAGAGGATGTGTTTGTAGGGAGAAGTTTCTGATCCGTTACGGCCGGTTGATTTGAAACGTTGCGCGAAACGTTGCGCAACGTTGTGTTTTATAACCTCACCCATTGATCTCTTCTGTTCACTTGACGCAATCAATGACATGTTCAATGTTGAAAGCGGATACGTAGCTTGAAGACGATAGGGAAGACGAAAGCGCACATGTGTGGACATAGCCAATGATAACCATCGACAACAATTATGTGCCTGTGGAGCTGTTTAGTGTCATTTCAAATGGAAGCACAGGGATGACATTATGTAAATGTAATAGACACATAATAGGTATGTTTTTTTTTGTTTATCCCGTGTCGGTTTGGGTAACGAAACTTCATATAAAAAAATGGCAAGTGGGTCAGCTGGCATTTTTTTATATGGAGTTTCGTTACCCAAACCTAGACGGGATAACCAAAAAAACACACCTGATATTGATATGCTTGTATTTGAAATGAGTGCATAAGCCGACAGCATACTTTTTGTCGGTGCTTTGATATGACTAGCCAAGTCATACGTATGTTCGAGCGCAAGGTCTATTTTGCTAGAAAACAAAATGAAAAATTAATGTCCTAACAAACAAAGGACAGTCGCTAAACATATGCTCGTTGTGCGCGACATGTATGGGCCATTTCAGACTATACGAAAACACCGTACGATCAAGCTTTTACAGAAAGAAACAGCATTGGTAATCGTACGTACGTACGCGTCATACGACCGAAAAACAATTGTACGTACGCTGTTTGTTTTTGTAAAAGCTTGATCGTACGGTCGTTTTCGCATAGTCTGAAATGACCCTATCGGTTCTTTTTGATTTTCGGAAACGGGTAGTAACAGTTACATGCAGATATTCTGTTACTAGTAACAGTTACCGGAATATTGACCCATCCCTGGAACGCTGCTCTACATATGTATGCTCACCTCGCAACTTTGCCGTGGAATTTGATTAGTTCAGAAGTTGTTCCTGTATGTCCCTATCCCTATACGCCCATCTTATGCTTGAGCTTGATACATAGTTTTATGCAAAATACCCAACCGGGAAACCTTTTGCTCGCTATACCTACACTTTCCTTGCAACACACTACCGACATCTGTTCTATATGCACTTGAAATTATGTAGTCAATATGCACAAAAGCTTCACCTATGCTTCATGTATCATTTGCCGCTTGCCGGGTTATTAAAATGAGTGAACGGGTGTATCCTTTGCTTTCATGATGCCAATTTAGGAGAATCTATGGGACACCAATTGCAACAACACACAGGTCGGTATCTTATGTTGTTGTTGTAGCAGTGCAGAAGGGTGTGAGAGTATCTGGTAGTAGAATTTAACTCAGGACGATGACAGGCTCATTAGCAGTCAATCGGATCTAAAGTTGGTGCACACTTTACCTACTTGTGTAAGCCTTTTGACCTGTACCTGGCGCTAGGCACGATTGGTTGCATAAAACTCGACTTGGAAGACGTCAACTTGATGCCTTTATTGCCTCATGAATATTTCATGCAAGATTCGTAGAGTACTCGTTCGATTTATCCTGGCTTTGTAAAGTTTGTTAGTGACTGTAGTGAGTGAGTATATCTCTGAGGAATTTATACAGGAAATTATTCAATTATACTGGCAAATGCCATGCCATAAAATGGAAAAGATGTGTTTTAGTTATATAGAGTGACCAGATGATTTTGATTACTTAATTATTCTTGAAAATGTGGGGATGACGAGTTTTTTTTTTGTAGAGATGGGGAATCTTGCATAGATACAGCATGCCGTGTCGTCCAAGCATGCAGTTATGTCGGATTCTTACCGACTAAACCTAAATATCTCTTTCGTCACCGCTTGACCCTGCGGGATCACCTTTCAATATTACTTTACAGGGTCAATTTAGGCTAATCAGCCATCATCACGGGTAGCAGACTTGCGTCTACGCTCCTCCTTTTGTAACTCCATGTGAACCGCACAAATTGCCTTTTAGTTTTCCCGCTTATTGGAGGAAATTACATATAAAAAATCACTACGATCTATGATGATGATGATGATCAGTGAATGCTAATACATACTTTAAATTATGTTTTATAGTTGTTACTTTGTTTTAGTCGGATAAAAATTATTTTTTACTGGGAACATGCTTATTTTATTTGTCACTTTAAAATGGCCGAAAATATCTGCGACAATCGGTATATTTCTTTAAGGTAAAAACAAAAAATATATTTCTGCACTGTATTGCAATGACCCTTAGACGGAAGGTTAAGCCTTCTGGCGTAAGGGGGTGTTAAAGCGAGAGGAGCGGGTATTATATAAATGTGTCTTTATCGAAACCACAAAAATATAAATAATATTTTAACACTGTGCTGTTGTGACTCTTTTTGTTATTTTGTTGATTCGTATGTTGTTGAGCTCCATACTAAGTATTAATAATAATTCTTATTTAATTATAAATCTTATTTCGCTATTTTAGCTAGTCTAGCTTTGGAGATATTGAGCTTTGAGTCGCGCAAGAAAATTATTTTTTCAAAAATCTTCAAATGCCTGTGGCGGCTAAAAGGTTAAGAATTAGGTGTATGTTCCGTACAGGTACAAGTTTTTTTGCTGGAAATCACATGAGGATCACAATCCGGTGCGTTTATGCGGCAGTTTCCGGACACCCTGTATATTGCCACTAAAGGTTAAAATACAGCAATCAATGACCTTTTTTACAGCCTTGGCCATTATTTCCTACTATCCTGGACAGTTACTCTATTCAGAATATGAAGTTAAGGTAAGGCTATCCTCATGTGCTAGAATATTTCTGTACAACCGCATCGTATTCGTATAAAGATTGAAGATCACTTAGAAAAATCCAAATCTCAAAGCCTGAAGCGAAATTGAGTCCTAATTAACACAGTTGTGTTAACATTAATCACATTAACATTCGAAAATCGACCAGCAATGGGAAATGTGATTGTAGAGGTCCACTGTAGTTGTTTTTTTTTTGCTTCACGAAGGGCTTTTAATTACACAATATTGTTTTAATAAGAAGTAATCTACGTTGAAATCACAAAATACGAGTACTCGACCATAAAAGTCGTCGAGAACATTTTGTTAAATATGTATAACCATTAATAGCGACGAACTTGAATAAAATTGACCCCAATAAATATTACTCAAGTGTCGCGATAGTCATCAACAAACAGCCGTTAGCGACAGGGATGAACAAATAAAAGCTCATACATATGTCGACATACGTTATTCGCTCTGTCAATGTCCACTTTCGAGTTTCCTCTATATACGCTCCAACCATTTTCGTCTCTTCCATTGCATAAGAAGGATTACATGCAAGTCCACTTTTAGCAGCTGAAAACCCATTACAACATATCCCTGCCAACATTCACTTCGTATATGTTACCGAGCGCTCCTCTCCCGTCTAACTGTACATTGTTGACTGCAGACATGGGAAATTTGTTCACATAACGAAAGCAAAGTAGGCACGTAATATTTACGAGCTCATCGAGTGGCTTAGCTTCAAGTCCTGCGTTTATTTCCGTTTGGGGCGCAATGTGTGGGTAGTTTGTAGTTGAATATATGCTATGGTCGTCCGTAGACCGTATATGAGCTCTGTGAAGCTTACATGTTCGTTTTGTACTAAAAGGATATTTCAAAAAGTCATTTGTTGTCCTGAAGTTTCGAACGCCCTCTATACACCGTTCTATGTGGTGATAGTCTGTTGACAGAATAACACCACATATTTTCTATACACTATCGTAGTCGTCTTCACTGCGCCGTATACTCAAAAATAATAATATGTCGCCATTTATCTACTAGGCGTCTCCGGTTATGTGTCAGCTTTGTCGGTCGTTCGGTGCTTCCGAGAGGCACCCGTATGAACCTCAGTATGCAATCTACTATAGCGTTCCGTGGAGCAAATAGATCCTTATAATAACGTTGTATAGTGCTGATGGTCGTGAAAATGTGTCCTAGGGAAATATACAAATATGCAAAAAAGGGTTGGAGGTCGCCAAAGTGCATTTGTGATGCAATTTGCAAATGGGTGTGAGCTTTTAAGTGATAGATGGGTGACAAAGTAGCACTTAAAAAACTGTTTTGCATAAAATTTATGGGAGCTTGTCACGAAACAGAATTGTTTATATGATTGGTTTAAAAGACTCTTAACATTTGGCAGAAAAGTGAATTCCCCGAGTCTCAAATCGATCTAAGGTAAGGTGACCAATTCCTGGGATTTGAAAGCATTACACATTCTAGTGGAAACACCTCCCTTTCCCCCTCATGTCATGTGCGAAAGAAATTGAAACATTGCTGCTTCGATCGTGGTTTTTCATACAATGATAGACGACTCATGTGTATTTTCAAACCTGACCACTTCTCGGCCGATCGATTGGGCAATCGATGTCCCACAATCGATCTGCCGCCCGGGTTCTATACAAAATCCACAAGTCAAAATCCAAACGTCATAATCCATAAAGACAAAATCTTTAAAGACAAAATCCATAAAGTAAAAATCCACAAAGTCAAAATCCATAAAGTCAAAATCCATAAATTTTTGTATGAAGAGAGCCATAATGCTTATTGCGTGGGCTCCGATTCGATGAGGTCAGTGCGGGATTTGTTTTTTTTACAAAAATAATCATGAAATCGTCCAAAACGTTAATATCCGGTGGCGGAGCTTGAGAAAGTTCAGCGTTTTTTTTTAAGTGAAAAACCAGAGGTGAGAGCGAGCTGTGATGTGGAGATTGGAATTTTCATTTTCCCGGGAAGTGATTAGGATTCTTCTACTGTATATTTGTAGCGCTTGATCAATGATCAGCAAAAAATCTGGTCTGGACATTTGGAATATTAGTTTTAAAAACACTGAATTGTTCCAAGGAACCTTTAAAAAAACCTAAAGTTTTAGATTGATTTTCATAAAAGTAACTAGACAATTACCAAACCCCGGAGCATATGCGCTCTACCTGAAGACACTGAGAAGGATGCACCCGGAACATATGCGCTTAAGCTGTCTTTACCTGAAGGTAAAGACAGACACCCTTATGGTCCGGGGGCATTCCTCGGGTTCTATACAAAATCCAAAAAGACAAAATCCAAAAAAATTTAAAAATCCACAAAGTCAAAATTCACAAAGTCAAAATCCAAGTTATAGAGCGGCACGAAAGGACTTGCACTTTGTGTTCATCGATTTGGAAAAGGCATTCGATAGAGTATGTATGTATGGATCAGAATGCTGGACCATGTATGAAGGTTACGCGAAACAAATGACAGCGACTGAAATGAAAATGTTACGCATGTCAGTTGGTGTAACGAAAAGGGACCACATCAAGAGTAGATACATCTGAGGCAGCTTGTCCATAGACCAACCAATCACCGAAAAGCTCGAAGACCGACAAATGGATTGGTATTGCCATGTTCAACGGCGTCCGCCTGAGAACCCAGCAAAGAAAGCGATATCAATGGAAGTTCCACTTGATGTTTCCAAGGCCAAAGGCAGACCGAAGAACGCCTGGATGTGTCAAATGAAAAAGCAACAACAACGCATTGGTCTCGGCGATGACACGATCCAAGATAGAGCTGCCTGTAGAAATATGCTGAGATATTATCGCCAAAACGGGCGATTTGCCGACACTGCAGGTCGAGCAACGCGAAACCATGAAGCGGTATAAAGAACGAGGCAAGGAAGAAGAAGATAACGTTAACTAGACAATTACCAAATCCCGGAGCATATGCGCTTTAGCTGAAGACACGGAAAAGGATTCATCCGTAGCATATACGATTTAGCCGATGACACGGAGAGGAATGCACCCGGACTATAAGCGCTTCAGGTAAAGACAGCTAAAGCGCATATGCTCCGGGTGCATCCTTCTCCGTGTCTTCAGGTAGAGCGCATATGCTCCGGGGTTTGGTAATTGTCTAGTTATGCGACTTTTCTGAAAATCGATCTAAAACTTTAGGTTTTTTCTTAAAAGGTTCCTTGGAAAAATTCAGTGTTTTTTATAGCCAAAATTTTTTTCAATATTTAGTTCCCCCTGTTCTGCATGGAATGACTACATATTTTGCATCTTTTGTTTTTTGTTTGGCTAAATTGGTGGTATTTAAGTATAAAACTAATATTCCAAGTGTCCGGACCAGATTTTTTGCTGATCATTGATCAAACGCTACAAATATACAGTAGAAGACTCTTAATAACCTTCCGGGAAACGAAAGTTCCAATCTACCCATCACCCCTAGCTCTCACCTCTGGTTTTTAACTTAAAAAAACGCTGAACTTTCTCAAGCTCCGCCACTGGAAATTAATGTTTTGGACCATTTCATGATTAATTTTGTAAAAAAAAAAACAAAACTCGCACTGACATCACCGAATCGGAGCCCACGCAATAAGGACTATGGCTCTCTTCATACAAAAATTTATGGATTTTGTCTTCATGGATTTTGACTTTGTGGATTTTGACGTTATGGATTTTGTCTTTATGGATTTTGTCTTTATGGATTATGACTTTTGGATTTTGACTTGTGGATTTTGACTTTGTGGATTTTGTATAGAACCCAAGCGTATTTGATACGGATGAATCCTTTTCCGTGTCTTCAGCTAAAGCGCATATGCTCCGGGATTTGGTAATTGTCTAGTTAACGTAATAATGTACATAAATATTCTCAATAGTCGATTGTGATAAGCAAACTGATGTAAATCCTTGCTTCTACTATAAAGATGAATTTTATGTATTTTGACTGTGTGGATTTTGAATTTATGGATTTCGTCTTTTTGGATTTCGACTTTGTGAATTATGACTCTATGGACTTTGCCTTTGTGAATTTTGCTTTGTGGATTTGGAATTCGTGGATTTTTTATTTTTTTTTGATTTTGTCTTTTTGGATTTTGTATAGAACCCCTGCCGCCCGTACGGCACATACATTAGGCAATTTATCGGGCAATCTGAAATAGACAGTTTCACGGTCCACAAGACACACCACAAAATAGCGAAAATTATACTATTTTTGGCGATGGAAGATGGTCATCCATTGCTACTTTGATGGAGAATGACCGCCACAACCACAGCATGGAAAACGACTACAGGTTTATGTCAAAAAATCAGTAACTGAGAACACATGATTGTCGTGACGGAAAATTACATGTCAAATCAAAAAATGTAATCCGATGGTCCCACACACCTTCCGATTTATCTCGCAATCAAAAAATCTGGCCGATCGATCGGAGGGTCTGTGGCGCCTCAAAAAACCCACAATGAGTTCTGGCAACGCCATCTAGATATACAAGCCAGATTATCAGCTGATTGAAATGAATCGGTCAGTGGCGATGAACTCAATTAAAACATATTACAACAATATCAATAACAACAACAACAACAACAGGTCAGGTCAGTGGCTATGGACGACATTGTGGACTAGAGTGGAACTTAGGTTTCTGCAGTTCGGCCTGTCTTTCAAGATGGCCAGTGGTACAGGTCGCCACAATGCATAGCGTACCGAAATTTCTATTCATACATTCTGATCGTTCTTAGTTGATTAAATTATTCTCCTTTAGTCTTGGGTAGGGTAGGATATGTTCAGAAAATTTTAATTATCAGCTCTTTCAACATGATGGTGCGTTTTATTTGGCCCAGTTAGTTCCACATAACCTAAATTTTCACACAAATTATGTCACCGATCCATTTTTCCAGGACATTTATTGAAATTTTTTATGAAAGCAAGGCTGATCGGCCCTGTTCAGGATCCAAGGAAATGGAGCTGTCATAGTTGATGTAGAAGGATATTTTTTGCCATTTTGTTTTCTATAGCACACCGGTGAGAGCTTAGCCTTTCTGTAGCTGCTTCTTTTAATCCCAGTCTTTTTAGCTGGTAAGTATGTATACTGCAAAAAATGTTCATATCTTTTGTTTTGTCCTTAGGACACGCCACTAAAAATCCGAGCTTCCGTACTTAACATCTTAGTAAGATACTTGGACTTTCACCAGGACTCAAGCAGCTGCGCGTTCATATCCAATTTCTTAAACCATTTGATTATGACAAGTATTGTCTTGGAAGTCCACGGTCAGGATCCTCAGAAAATATGCTTCTAGGGCCAACCATTTCATATGGAAGACTATGTGGAGTTCGATTAACAAAAAATGACAAGGATTTAATTCTTGTTGACATGTCCTATGACCTGCACAAATTTGGGTTATAAAGCAGGCAGCAATTCATTTTCATATTCATATACTAGCAAAGTCAATCCAATCCATATACTTTTCAAGAAAGGAATCCCATGAGCTATGATAAGTCAAAAGAAGTCTCGAGATATATGTTTAACAGTGGAACATGTTTATAACGAACTATTATATGAAAGATTTATTTTATAACGAGACCGAGTTCTAATCGCACTAATAGCATGATGAATGCATACCCATGTACAGAGCTAGACGGCACGTTAAGCCCAAAATAATCATTTCCATGTTTGTAGGGGAGGAAGGGGTATATGAGTCGGATTTACCTCATTTTAATATTTTATAAGGACATCCAACAGCTACCACTTGACACACATTTGAAGTTTTTCGCGACATTCATATCAAAAGATATGGGTAAATTTAGGTTTGTAGGGGATGTAGGGATAGTAAGACCTACTCCAATTTCCATCCACTTCCAGGATATGTCACAAATAGGCATCGATACAAATTTCAATAAAGTATAGGAAACTAGTCACGCACCTACCCGCACTCCCTTTTAAAAAACTGAATATTCGCGATTTTCTATAGAAATGACCACCTTTCCTTTAATGAAGAGAAGTTAATTATATCGAGTTTCCACTATAATTTCGATCATGCCCCTCATTAATCATTATCCTTTCTTTTTTGCACTGTTCCTATTAAAGTAAGAGGCAGATTAAATAAAATTTGAATTCATTTGTATATGTATAACCTGAATGCATTGCGTACCATATTTGATACACAATGCAAATTTAACTATTTTCGCTTTTCTGGGAAAACGGGCTATTTCCTGGGAAAATAAAGGCTGATTCCGTGTTCCGTGACCGATTTTACATAAGGGGATTCAGACCCCATGCATTTAAGGGTTGAAGTGGTAACTCAATACGAGTTTGATCGTGTAGTGGAATTATTAAAAAAAACTTGTTATCAATTTTTTAGTGTAATTGTTTGACAACTGATGGTGGTAACAATGTATATGGATGGTCTAAGAAATCCGCTCTCCATGGAGGTTTGACTATCGGTCAAATTAACACTGACGACTCCGTAGATTTTACTGGTAGATAGTCATTGTTTAGAAGCATTTCGATGCTCTGTGCGAAAGAAAACAATTGGATTGAAAGACACACTCGTTGTGCGGAGAATGCTGTACTTTCCAAATGTTGTACGGCAGGTTAAAATTCTGTACTGTAGGGTAAACTGGCCAACAGTGGATCAGTGTACACAGTGAATCATTTGATCTCATATGCTTGAAAATCGTGCAAGGCAAATGTTGCAAAGGAGAAAAATTTACGTTTTAACTTACCTTTGAACACACGTATTAACAGTACGATTTTTCCATCGAGAGATCTTGTGATGGGGTTTTCATGTTTTTGACATTAGAAAGTAATTTTTTTTCGGTTGAGTATTTTTAATGAATCTTGAAAACCGTTTTAAGAACTGTTTCTAGGGTCTTGCCATCGATAAGAGTTATAATAGAGTATTATTACGCGCTATGTATTTTGACGCTCATAAATGGAGTTTAAAAGTTTTCGATATGATTTAGGTTTTTTGTGCTATGGTCAACAGTGAATCAAACCAATCTGGTACACAGTGGATCATGGAAAATTCAATATAAATTTTTCATCATCAATATTTGTCAGAAATTATCCATAAAATCTTATTTTTCTAAAAGATTATTTTAGATATGTCCAGTTTATATAAATTAAACATCGATTTTCTTTATGATTATGATTATTATGATAATTTTTTATTAAAATTTGACGTACTCATTTTATTTTTTTGTACTTTATTTTTACTGTTATTTTTATTATTTACAACAAGAATAACGTAAATATTATGAGGATTTTTTAAAAATACCATTAAACATTCCACATTTACTATGTATTTCATGTTGATTCACTGTGCACCACGAGGTGATCCACTGTGTACACCCCATGGTACACAGTGAATCATTTTGAAAATTATTTTCAAAGCCTATTTTTGCCTTTCAAGAAAGCTTTTATTTGAAAAGTCTCTTTCTTAAATCCAAGCCAATAATCTAGTAAAGCAATTGAAATGATAATCTTCTACGTAATGTGCCGCTACTGTCAACAACAGGACAACAAGCAGAAAATGATCCACTGTTGGCCAGGTTACCCTACACCAAAATGCTGTAGGTCTGGTCATTATAATCTAAGGTAACCTTACCTTACCTACTGTTTATACCTATTTCTTGAAATAAATCCAGCATGGTTTGTCTCTTTATTTTCACAAAGTCAACGTTTCGCCCATTGTGGGCATCATCAGGATTTCAAATATTTATTTTAGGCATAATTATTATACATATTTTAGTTGAATTAAATTTTAAATTGTTACCTGGTTTTGTCATGTAGTTTCGGCGGGACGTCTATTATTTTTTGACATTAACGTGGGCCGCTGCTGCTGCATCATATCTATTTCCAGCATTATTCTTAGTGATTGGTCTAAAGGGCGCCACAAACCTGACGATTCCTCCACCGATCGACTGGGCAATCGATTGGCCACAATCGATCTGCCGCCCGTACAGCACATACATTAGGCAATTTATCGGGCAATCTGAAATGGACAGTCTCACGGTCCACAAGACACAACACAAAATAGCGAAAATTATACCATTTTTGGCGATGGAAGATGGATATCCATTGCCACTTTGATGGAGACTGTCCGCCACAACCACAGCATGAAGAACGACCACAGGTTTATGTCAAGAAATCAGCAACCGAGAACACATGATTGTCATGACAACTTGTACGGAAAATTGGCAATACGTTCCACATGTCAAATCAAAAAATTGAATCCGATGGCCCCATACACCTTCCGATTTATCTCGCATTAAACAAATCTGGCCAATCGATCGGAAGGTCTGTGGCGCCTCTTAGATAAAATTCTTTGTTGAGCAATTCTCGGAGCATGGGGGTACCTTAACATTTTTCCATTTTTTCAAAGTGTCCATTCCTTACCACAGATAACGTAATCATGCCAGAAAGTACAAGGGGATATTGATAATTTCGCCGGAACTTTGTAGTGTTCAACACTAACGTTGTGCAAGTAGCTTGCCCAGTAAATTACAAAAATTAGATTTAAGTATGCATATATTTCGACCCCCTTCTTCAGCACAAAAGCTAAGTGCTGAAGAAGGGGGTAAGTTGCCCCCGGAAATATATACTTAAATCTAATTTTTGTAGTTTACTGGGTGAGCTACTTGCACAACGTCTGACGATTCATAGAAACTACACTTTTTCGTAGATGCATTACATTTAGTTGTTGGGTTTGTAGCAACAAATTTATCAAAAATCTATACCATTTCCCGGCCAAGCTCATAATTTTGGAACATCAATTTCGTATCTTTGGAGCATCAAATTCGTAATTGCGGAACATGAACAATGGAACAGCAATTTCGTAACTATGGAAAATAAAATAAAATTTGGAGAGCTCAAATTCGAAAATGCATAACAAGCTTCACACACATATTTGCGAATGACGCAAATTTATCATCATTAGCACGTGTTCCAAATTACGCATTTGGATCATCATTTGCTCAATAATGACTGGGGACGCCATATGTTGTAAAATTACAAAAATGTTTATAAAAATATTAAATTTGTTATCAATCTTTACACATTTCTATTCAAATTCTTTGAGAAAAGTGTGTTAAAAAATTATTGAATTGAATACTCATCAAAATATTGCAATTGTGAGGGACATTTTCACCATTTACACAAACGTCAAAAGTAAATGACGAATTCTAATGACGGAAGCATATGTGTCACTCCAATTTCGAACTTTCATCATCATGATAGATTATCTTCATGATGATTTGGATATGTGCCTTGGGCCTAAAATGGTTAAATTTTAATCAAAATATAAGATTGTTCAGGTACGATGATGATAAGATATCCATACATAAATGCGGTTGCCCTTGCCCATAGTTACGTATTGGACGTTCCTTTTACGAATTTGATGTTCCACAATTTGGAACCTAATCTGGTTATAGACTTGGCCGAGAAATTGTACATGTATGTATATACAACAATTTTGACTAGTTGAGCTATCTAACTCCGAAAAATGTAAATTTTGACTCTAATGCCAGCGATTGGAGCATATATGTAATAAAACTAAGAAATCTGCCTAAAGTATAGTTACGGGTAGTACTCCAGAAAAGAAATAAAATTGTTAAAATCAGTTTGTTACTAAATTTTTTTGTAATGTTACTGTTTTGTTTTATTTTGCCGTTTTTTTGGCCGTTTTTTTCTAATTTTTTTTTCAATTCATAGCATTTTATTCACAATTAATTTCATTTCATTTATACAATAATATTACATATTTCTTTGTGTTAGCTTTTCCTAAAAGCAGAGCTTGTGTTTATTTAGCCGGATTTTTAGCCGCTTTTCAAAAATATATAGCCGGTTTTCCGGCTAAATTTAGCCGTTTTCTAAATTTCCAGTTGGCAACACTGGTGACGGCCAACAAATTTACCTTAAATTTAAAAGTAACCGCACCCAAATCGGATAAGTAGTTTGGTTTTTACAGACCTTCAAAGATAAATTTTTGTGATTTGACACCAAAACAAATTATTTTTCCATTTTAATTTTCATCAACTTCTGCCAAGGTGAGGTGCTTGTCCGACTCTTTTAAAAATTGGTGCATAGTCTTACGATCATATCTTTATTACATCATTTTATTCTAGCTCCATTATTTCTAACAGTTTAAACACCTTAAATTCAGAAAAGTAGGGTTAATTTTGGCTTGATTTTGAAATAACCCTATTCGTGGAATATGTCGCAACCGTTGGGGGATTCCATAAACTAAAATCCGAAAATGGTTTCAAAATTTGTCTCTGCCATTTAATGTGCCATTCTCTCAAAACTCTTATCGAATGGTTAGTCTTATCGCATAGAGTAGACACACACAATTTTCAGAAAGCTTTTCCATTATATTGAATTCAATTTTTGTTAATTTTGCATATCTTTTGCTCATTTACGCTGTTGGATGAAAGTGCGCAATGATTTTTTCAATCTAAGATGATTGCGTAACCAACCAAAATATGGCGTAACTATGCAAAATAAACAAAAATTTTATTCAATACAATGGAAAAGCTTTCCGAATATTGTGTGTGTCTTCTCTATGCGATAAGAGTAACCAGCCGACAGATGAACAAAAGCTATCGGAAACCCGAAATTTGTTGTAGGAGGTATACCTGTATTATAGATTCGCAGTTATGGTCAATAAAACTTCGGAAATGTTGCTTAAATTGAATCCTAGAGGTCCATCCAGACTGATCGCCAAATGGTTGTGCGTTCAAAAACTGGCATCACGAACAGCCATTTGGTTTCTACTTAGCATTTACAGTAGCAACCAAATGGAGACAGAAAATGACATAACCAAAATTTCATTTTGGCGATCAGTTTGGATGCAATGACAACAGCCAATTGGTTGCACGTGCAACACTTTGACGATCAGTCTGGATGGACCTTAAGGTACGTTGGTAGTGTCATCTGAGTTTAAAGATCATTACAAAAAAAAAATAAATAAAAATGTTATGCATGGTTTATATCGAATCACTTTTAATGGCCCACCCTACATATTATTCAAAATGCTAAAGCCGATGAAAATACCTCGGCTAAAATCCATATTAGTAGCAATAGCAAACCACATACTGGGCCGATTTCTCGTACATCTTATTTAGTGATTATAGTCTTATCCTATAGAGTAGACGCATATTTATGGAAAATTTTGCTTGGTTACGCCAATGTATGAAATTGTGTAATACTCGTATTTTTATCAATTTCAGGCAAGCAAGCAAAATATGGCGTAACTATGCAAAGTAAACAAACATTTAATTCAATTAAACGTACAAGCTTTCGGAAAGTGGAGTGCGTCTTGTCTACGATAAGACTAACGACTAAATAAGATGTAAGAGTATGCGACCCACTGACTTGACAATTGTGAGATGTGAGATGCAATCTAGAGGGTACTTTTAGGGGTGGACAGAACTCACATCGAACTTGAGCCGAGTTCTATTGAGTAGTTTTACAGACAAATTGATTCCAAGATTCTTGCTTATGATTGAGACTGTTAAGAAAAATACATTGTATGTATTAGAACTAAACCACAAATAAAAATAAACAACGGAAAAAAACACACAATAATAATACATATTACACATATAAACACATGAGCTTAAATATTACAATTTGGACTTATAATAAAGCTTACAAAATTAATAATAATAATAATAATTCTTAATAAATATGGATACATATGCACATAGTGATCAAATGATAATATAAAATAAACGATATAATAAACAAAAGATAATAACATGGAACAAACGTTAATGAAATTAAATATCTAAAATAATTCTGAAAATGTCAATTAAATCTGGCAGACGGCTTGAAGCCACGCCCTTCACGTTTTTATATTTTTAATGAATTATGATTGTATTAATGAAAATGGTTTTAAATAAAACATCTATCTATCTATCTATCTATCTATCTATCTATCTATTAGAAACAGAATGTCCCACAGAACTAGTTTTGCATATTGTATCCTTAAGTTCCTGATGATAAGATTTAAATTTATATTCCTCATCTATGAATCCAATTAATTACATACAGTGTTTTTTCTTCTCGTGTCATAGAAAAGCAGCAACGACCAATAAACTATGCTAGCAAAGAATCTTGAACAACATGTAAATTTTACGACATCGTAAAAAGGATAAATAAATTGTGTGTATATACATTGTACTTTCATTGCATCAAATTACGAGACGCTCTGCCAGAATCTTGGAGATCTGAATACTCCAGCATGCTGTCCCTGAGTTGTTATATTTTATTTCTCATTCAGGCAAGGGTTTTGCGATAAAACAGTGCATTGGAAGAACATAAGCGTCTTCACTAAATTATTATGCATCGCGAAAGACTTTCAAGCTAAATACTATATTTGCTTCGTTCGAGTGCATATCAATGTGACTATCAAGCATTTGTGCTTAACTAGACGTACTCTCGCCAATCTTCTCAGCTCGGTAGTCTTTTATCTTACCTAGTTAAATAACTTCTGTAAGTACTATCGTTCTAGGCGATGCAATCAGGATTCATTTTAGTATACAAACAAATTTAATTAGATGTAAAGTGTTAAGTAGCAGCTCCGTTGAATAGTTGCTTCTTGGAAAATTCTTCTCTGATGACAGACACAGAGATGGAGACGAGCGCAAGAATGACAGACGAGTGCAAGTATCGACACCTATGTTAAGGTACGTTGTCCTCGATGTCGATACGACTGCATCGGCTCTAGCGACAGCGACTCACTCATTTCATATAAAAACTCGTTTTTAGAATGAGAGAAAAATGAGTTTTTATATGAAATGAGCGAGTCGCTGTCGCTAGAGCCGATGCAGTCGTGTCGAGGACAACGTACCTTTAAAGGTTTGTGTTCGTAGAGACGACTCATCGGATCATCGCTCAGCGGTCGTAGTTTTGCATCCGATTTCGAGCCGTATTTGAATATTTTTTGAATGGTTCTAGTTTCCTAGTATCGACTATGAACTAAAGGAACATGTCTGTATAAATAATATAACCATATAGTGCTCAAAACCGGTGGTTTCACTTCGATCGCTGAGCGATGATCCCATGAGTAGTCTCTACGAACACAAACCTTAAACGATGTCGCACGATGAAGGATGGACACGTGCTCGCTATGCTGTCAGACTTGAAAAACAGTTGCATCTGGTGTGTCTTGAAAACTTCTTGTGTTAATTAAATACATATTAGAATAAACGGGTTAATAGTTTGTGACTTCCTATTCATTTCAGAGTTTAAGCCTAGTACTGAACTGAAGAGTGAAATTTTTCGCCGCTGCGATTTTTTCAATGAAAATGTATTCCTACTGTCGTGGAATATGTGGGGAATGCTGGGGAATTCCGTAAACTACAATCCGAAAACAGTTCCATAATTTTTCTCGGCCATTTTATGTATTATTTTCCGATTCCCCGGTTATTTCATCGTGAAATAACAGAAGCAGCAGCTCAGGAGACAGCGGAGCGCCGACGTCGGCGTTATTTGGCTGTATTTATTTTGAGGCTGCCGCCCGTTTAATTGAAAATCGTGAGTACGTAAATTTTAAGATAAATACTTGGTACGTTTTATTGTGTTTATCCCGTGCAGGTTTGGGTAGAACTTCATATAAAAAAATGACACTTACCCAGGTAAAGTTCACGCGTGCAACTACCCTACACGGGATAGAGCTCAAATGTAGATGACGGACGCATAGGGGAAATATGAGGGAAATTATGTTTTCAAACCAAATGTGAGAGTTTTTCTCATCACGAGAAAAGATTTTGCAAAGAAATAATCATCTTTTGTGATAAAATCCACCACACCTAAAAAATAAGCCGACAAAGGTGAGTCAAAGATGCGCAAAAACTGTCAAATGTCAGCTGTTTGGTCTTGACCGGGATGTTACCCGCGATCGTTTTTTTTCGAATCAGATTTACACGCGATACGAAAAAAACGTCGCTACTATAAGTGCTAGTAGGTGTGTTTTGTTGGTTATCCCGTGTAGGTTTGGGTAACGAAACTTCATATAAAAAATGACAGGTATGTCAGCGGGTGGTGTTGTCAGTGGTGCTCCTTCGTGGAGCAGTGTGGCGCTCCACGACCTGCTCCGCAGCGAGCCGGCACCCGAAAACACTGTTCCAGAGGTTTTTCGTGTAACATTGGCGCCCAACGGTTTTGGGTTTTTAATTTTTTTTAGTAATAGTTTTTTTTAAGTCCATAAAGTTACACCGATTTCAATTAACCGTTTAAGTACAGATGAGCTAACGTACGAGTACGAGTTAGCCATCAGATACCTATACATACGGGGAATGTCGGCGCAATGCGAAAAACCTTACGCGCGGCATTGCAGTCCGATACAATAAATTGAATGAAATTAATTCAATTGAAATAAAAAAGCTTTCTAATGTATTTAGTGTCAACTTATTTATTATTTCAATTACGATTACAACTAAAACTATTGCAGCACTCACATCTGTAACCATGTCATCAGAATATCTGCGAAAATCCAATTAAATTAAGTACGTACAACGTACAACACTTTGATATAGCGAAACTCTCATGAAACCTAATGATGCGCCAATCTTCGAAATGCGCTCATGTGATCCCGTTTTCTCAAGGGTGTACTTTTTGAACCATCATATACCGTATACAACACACATTGATATTTTGTGTTATATCGTTGCCGCACATGGTACTAAAGTCTCGAAAGTTTTTCAATTGTCAACAATCCTTCCCAAGCATTTCATAGTAAACTCTTTGAACACAGCGCACTATAATAATGTCCTTACATCCCACAAGTTAGTCATGAAGAAGAGTATGCGAACATAAGTACTACTTGCATCCTGTAATATTACGTGTTCGTGCAATAGCCAAGAATCCATTATCCTTCTCCATATGTCCAAATACTAGAGTTTTGTAGTTTCGTGAAATATTTCTATATGCGAACGCGCGAAAAAAAGGTAGTAGTTTCCTTGACACCATTTCCATGCTTTCTGTGTGATTTTCCGACGATGTCGAGTATGGCATGTTCTACACACGACGTTGGTATAGGGTTTTTATCAGTAGCGGCGGCAATGGAAAAGTCACATATTCCATGCTACTAAGATTCTTTTTGTCAAGGGTGCAGTTTTTCTCAGTTCTGCGATTTTTTAATGAAAACAACCGTCCAATGAACAATTTTAGACTGCAGCGGTACAGCCAGGTCGTCCCAATATTTGGTGGGCTTTGATGTTTCTTTTTATTTCGATTTGAGAAACTCCAAAGGTATAGGGTGCTGCGGCTAAGGTAATTCTTCCAAAATAATTTGAAAGTTCTAGTAAGGTTTCCCACAGGTATCTACCACTTCTGGTTCAAGCTACCCGAAAATTTGTCTTTGGCATGAGAAATAAGCTATCATCAACTGTAATACCGCTCTTAGCTTTGCTTCATATTGTAGCCAGCAACCGACGACTGCATAGGGGCTCTCTTTGAATGGTCTAGAGCCCCCTTCGTAAGTCGACTTCACTGTCTGTCATACCTCAGCGATAACGTCACTTCAACATCATCACATCATTTACTTTACCCAACTCCCGACCCCATTTTGTGGTCACTTCTCAGAAGTATCCAATATGCTCCAAACTTCGACAGAAAGTTATACCTACATATAGATGCAGACAGACACAGTCAGAAACAGAAGAATGATAGCAGTGGAACTGGAAGCAGCAGCAGATGTCAAGGAAATAGTTGACAAAGTGAAGACGTCGGGGTATGCGAAAAACGCTCGATAATGATGATGAGATTTTGAATGCTGGCCACGTATGCCCCAAATTGCTGCGACGATATCAAAACATGGCAATGACAACAGTAGAAATGAATGAAAACGGTACTCGTCGTATAAATAGAGAAAAACATATCCAACTTGTCGCGTAGGATGTGATAAAGAATGAGGACACAGACGGTTCACAAAATGTGAATACATCTACGGAATTTTGTTATGCTCGTACCCATTAGAAGAGTTGGTCCATTGATGAAGGGATAATGTATCTTGCATAGCTGTTTTATATAATGTCCTTGTCGACCATTATGCCAATTGATGGCTAGGATGATATTCTGGAATATTCATTGTTTGTCATTCCATGTAAGGAATAAATAACGTAATATGAAATAACAATTCTGGGTATCATTCGAATATTATCTGAGTGAGTGGATAGAAAAAATAAGTAAATATATCAATTATACGGAAAAATGTGTAAATATGACTAAGGGGACCAACTTTTCCAGAAGCCAACAATACAGTACAAAACAGAACAGCTGCCCACTGCAGTCTACGAAGACGGTGGCATAATCGAGGAGGCAGCATTGGCACTAAAGCTAAAGTCTACCTCAGCTGCGACAATAATTCAGCCGTAAACAACTGCGAACTTCGAGAGGAGCCTCAAGGTGCATGTCGCCGTAAGATATTGACAAACGAGGTTTTAGAAAAAAAAGATTAAAATACCGTGCAGCTGCAGCAGCCAGGTATTACACTTCGTGGCATTCAGCAGAAACTTCTTCAAATCGGTGTCAATTTTGATCAAAGTTGCGTTGACTACGGTTTTCGTAAGCTCAAGATCACACTAAAATTAACATCTTTTGAGATGGATAGCATGCATTTTGAACGGACCATCCAATTGCGGAAACACTACGCATTGGATATTTCTGGAAAGTATTCACAGTCCAGAAAAAAAAATTGTTTTCATTGGCAAATGCTGCTTTGCTTCAATTTGCATCTTCGTCGCAAACAGGCTCGTTTCCGATGAGGAACATGTGCCAGCGTTCTTCTTTTTACAGTTCGTGGAAGGAATGTAGGTATGATTGCAGCGAGGAGGTTATCCTCACGGCAACTCATGCAGACGAAACCGTAACCGCCAATCGTTTCAATGCGTTGGGGAATATATCCCCAAACTATTCTGGCTCAACTTTTATTTCTTTTGGAGTTATGGTAAAATCTGCAAAGGGATGTAAATGACGATACCCAAATTTTATTAAAACCCAAGGATGAAATCCACCAATGTAAGTTTACGGTATTAATATCAATACAAATGAATTATATCCAGTTTATTTAGGCTTTTCTGCTATCTATTTTCATAAGAAGAACTTTTATGTTTCCGATATTTTCTGCTATATGTCCGCTATGTTAAAGAAAGTGTGGCTAGTGACGATAAAAAGGAGAAATTCTTCCTAAGAGTGGATACAGTAATGTTCCTTAATTGCAAGGAAAGTGAGTAATAAATAATAATGTCTCCTAAACTTCACACAAATTACTTCTTTGAGAGGAGCGTTGGGAACAAATTATCAACTCAAAAGGAAGTCGCAATACGGAGAAGATTGGACACCCTGTTCTTGGTTGTTAATGTGAGAGGGTTTATAGAAATGCAGGACTCGAGGAAACTTAATATATTTTGGAGACACTTGGTCCACCTTAATAAGGCCGGTCAAATAAAAACAAGCCCATCATCTCTTTATGTTCTATTGAAAATGTTCACTAAAAATCAGCATTGATCGGGAATTTCTTTTATTATATGACGTTTCGCCTACTATTGCTTCGGCATCTTCAGATATTTCTATAAAATAATTTAATTACAATTTTTGTCTAAACTATTAATAGGGTTATATAATTTTGACTTACTTTTATCTTATTAAATCGTTGCTATAATTTATAATTTGATATGCACTTCTATTGCTTGTCCGGTTATGTTGTAATATTAGAATCGTTGATTTATAACTAGCTATGTTACGTCTACCAGTTTTTTGTACTTATGTACTGTTTCATCTATTTCGGTTTTGCTATTGAGAGAATTGTTATAGTGTTGACTTATGTACATAGCCTCTTTTATACGTATTTTCTCTTTGTTTATATCACTATCTACTATTATGGGATTTTGAAAATCCATTATATGTTTCTCACTAGTTTGGTGTGTTACCAATTTACTATTATGATTTTGTGCTTTTTTGGAAGGGCATTGATGTTCTGCTAACCTAATTTTTAAGCTCCTACTAGTTGAACCATAATATGCGATATCTTTGTTATTGTTTTTGCACGTTAAGCAAGGTATCTTATATATGACATTACTCTTGTCCATTTTATCAATCTTTTGTTTTAAGTTAGTATATAATTTGTTTTTAAATTTATTTTGTGGTTTATACGCTACATTTATCTGCATGGTTTCATTATTATAGTTAACCGTCGTTTTAGGGATACAAGCTTTGATTTTCTCAGTCAATTGTGGTATATATGTTAGGCTGCTATAAGTATTTATTCTATTATTGTTAACATTGAGATTATTATTACTATTATTTTTGTTATTGTTAATACTATTATTAATTATGTTCACGTTTCTATTGATATATTTATTTATTATATTTGTAGGGTAATTATTCATTTCAAGGCTGTAATATATGTAATTTATTTGTTCCCTCCAAATTAATCTACATAATGGAGCTACAAACCATGAGAAAAAATCTCAAAGCATTTAAAAACTTAGGCATAAAGTATTGGAAAATGAAGAACCGTTTAACATACTTGATAAAGTGCCGAAAACATAGTGTGTATCCTAAGTATTTGGACAATATAAATTTGTCAATTAAACATAATATAGATATTAGTGAACATTGTGAATTTATGTTAGATAAAACCTTGCATTTTTTAAAAAATAATATTTTAAAAATTCAAATTAAAGACACTATTAATAGGATAAATATAATAAATGAAAAATATAATAAAATTGATAATGAGATTAAAAATAGAGTAACTACAACATTCTATAATCAAATTAAAATAAGGAATGAACGATTATATAAAAACATAAATATGACCCTAAAAACTAAAATGAAAAAGAAGTTTGAAAAACTATTAATATCCAATAATTTTTACATCAAATTTAATAATGCAATAGTTAATGATAGAGTAATAAATCTCAGTGAACATAATATACCTTTATATGTAATACAAACTCTAAGCCTAGGACCTAACCATAATTATGTAAAAAACATTAACAATAAAACCTTGATACAAGTGATATCGGACATAGAAATTATAATAAATAAATATAATGAAAATGAAAGAAACACCATTAGAGATAAAATTATAAGAATAATAGAAAACTATAAAAAGAATACAAATAATAATAAGCATAGAATAACGCATATAGATTACTTATTAAACAAAACTAATAGATTCCTAAAAGATAACAGTGACATCATTATAACCCAGAGTGATAAAGGAAATAAAGTGGTTATAATGACTAAAACACAATATGAACTTAAAATGAAGGAATTACTAGATAACAGTAACTTTAAATTAATAAACAAAGACCCCACAACAAAATTACAAAACCAGGCTAATGAATATATAAGAACATTGTACAGAATGAAACTAATTGATTTTAATACGAAGAATAAATATATTAATTATAGCGCAATAGCACCTAGAATACAGGGCAAACCCAAAACCCATAAGGAAAATGTCCCCTTGAGACCACTAATTGATTGTTCGAACACCCCTACAACAAAGATATGTAAATTATTATTACCCATCCATAATTAATAATTTAAAAAACATGCATAATTTTAATATTATTAACTCCTATGAATTAGTAAAACAAATACATGAAATAAGAATACCGAATGACTACATATTAGTATCATTCGATGTAAAGGACATGTTCAGTAACATTCCTATTGATAAAGTTATTGAGTTAATAAAAAATAACATAGGTATGATGAACACGAGTATACCGGATAATTTCATAATGAAAATAATTACATTCTGCCTCACAAATAATTATTTTAAATATGAAAACAATACATATATAAATAATGGACTTATGATGGGTAACAATTTGAGTGTAGCAGCAGCGGACATATATATGCAGCAAATTCTTAATAATATATATAATAAATACAAAAATAATATAACTTATATGAAAATATACATAGATGATGTAATAGCAATCATACATAAAGACAAAATTTATGAAATTTTTGAAAAATTGAATAACATAGATGAGAAGTTAAAATTTACAATTGAGACTGAACAATATAAAAAGATTAATTTCTTAGATGTAACGCTCATTAGGGGTAACAATAATGACATTAAAACCAAATGGTTTAAAAAACCAGCAACGAATATTAATATAATAAATTACACCTCACAACATCCCTCTTTCATGAAGAATAATGCAGTAAATAATTATGTTTATAGAAGATTAATGCTAAGTGATAAAACTTTTTGGAGGGAACAAATAAATGACATATATTACAGCCTTGAAATGAATAATTACCCTACAAATATAATAAATAAATATATCAATAGAAACGTGAACATAATTAATAATAGTATTAACAATAACAATAATAATAGTAATAATAATCTCAATGTTAACAATAATAGAATAAATACTTATAGCAGCCTAACATATATACCACAATTGACTGAGAAAATCAAAGCTTGTATCCCTAAAACGACGGTTAACTATAATAATAAAACCATGCAGATAAATGTAGCGTATAAACCACAAAATAAATTTAAAAACAAATTATATACTAACTTAAAACAAAAGATTGATAAAATGGACAAGAGTAATGTCATATATAAGATACCTTGCTTAACGTGCAAAAACAATAACAAAGATATCGCATATTATGGTTCAACTAGTAGGAGCTTAAAAATTAGGTTAGCAGAACATCAATGCCCTTCCAAAAAAGCACAAAATCATAATAGTAAATTGGTAACACACCAAACTAGTGAGAAACATATAATGGATTTTCAAAATCCCATAATAGTAGATAGTGATATAAACAAAGAGAAAATACGTATAAAAGAGGCTATGTACATAAGTCAACACTATAACAATTCTCTCAATAGCAAAACCGAAATAGATGAAACAGTACATAAGTACAAAAAACTGGTAGACGTAACATAGCTAGTTATAAATCAACGATTCTAATATTACAACATAACCGGACAAGCAATAGAAGTGCATATCAAATTATAAATTATAGCAACGATTTAATAAGATAAAAGTAAGTCAAAATTATATAACCCTATTAATAGTTTAGACAAAAATTGTAATTAAATTATTTTATAGAAATATCTGAAGATGCCGAAGCAATAGTAGGCGAAACGTCATATAATAAAAGAAATTCCCGATCAATGCTGATTTTCAGTGAACATTTTCAATAGAACATAATACGAACATCAGTGAAGAATAACACCCAAATTAATCATCATCTCTTTATGCGGACAAATATATAACGGGAAGGCAAATTTTATTTGTAGCGATTTGATGATAATGTATTTAAGTGGCAGTGGTGCTGGGAATGAACTAGACCACTCAACGAAAGGGGGAAAAGTCTCCTAATGTCCTAATTTCGGGCATATCATCTCATGCAAACAGCAAGATTTTTGTAGAACTAAGCCCCCTCTAATTAAACCGAATTTCTTTAATATATGACTAAATAATTTGATAGCTAAGCCACTTGGATGTTCGTTCACTCTACACGAACTTCTCCAAAGCGTACGACTTTGTAAATTATTTATTTTGCTAAATAAAATGCTACCTTGCTGGTTTCTTAACCACTAAGTATAGTTGGTCTCCGTTCTTCACGCGTCTCGTCAATCAGCTACCATCTGTCATTTATAAAATATTCGTCTTTTTTCCTGCTCAACCTCAATCCTCGGTATCGACATTGTCCTTTTTATACTCTTCGCTCGTAGAGTGAAAGGGTAAATTAACTTTGTCATTAAGTTTGTAACGCATTGAAGGAAGCATCGCCGACCATATAAAATATGTATATATTTCATCAGCATAACGAGGGGAGTCCAATGGGGGGATGTCCGTCTGTCTGTCTGTCCGTCTGTGGCTACGCATTTTACTCGGTCAGTTTATAAGCTATCGAGCTGAAATTGTTCACATATGCTTCTGTTTATTGCAGGCAGTTTGTATGTTTGAATAGCTAAAATCGGACCATGGAGTCATGGGGCTGCCATACAAACCAAAGTCCCCTAATTTGGTTTTTCTAAGAAAAACTTTTTTATTTGCGCACCAATTTCAACCAAACTCTAGACAAATGTTGTAACAAAAGTCATATCGATGAACGCGGAGCAGCACCTGACTGCCGGTAGTTCAGCCGGAGAGGGAAAGTACTAGAAAGGAAATGGCCGGGGTTTAAATGGACTCCGCGGTTGACTTTATTACAGGTGCAGGTGCGGAAGCAGTATACGAAACCCGCAACGATTACGGGATTACCGACCTTTAATTTTTACTGTAAGAGTAGGTACTAACATCGTCAGTTCACGTGAAATCCATGCAAATATGTATGTACATACTGTCAAAATTTTGATGATCGTGAAATCGAATTCGCTTGGTAGTACTCACTTCATATGAAAGTCTCCACACCGGTTTTTGACATTTCTCCAGCGAAAATAATAGTCTAGTACAGATAGCTCAAAACCCAAACAAAAAAAAAGGAATTTTTGATGCAAATTGTCGAATACACTGCTCAATATACGCAGTAAAAAGTTACACTAAGTTGCGCCATGGGTTAAGGGGAGGGGGTGGCCAAGGGGTGAAAATTAAGTTTTTTGCAAATATGTATCTGGAAAAATATGAGTTTGAGCTTGAAATGTCCTGAGGACGAAACACACTACATAAAATTACCTTTGTAATGATATGTAACACTCTAGACATTTTCTCAGAAAATTATACCCTAGACCCAAAAGTATTATAGTGAATTTACATTTTTTGAGTTTTACATTTCGCACTGTAACTCTTGATAGAATAGACCTTCTGTCATAAGATCTTCTCCATATATTGCTAACAAAATTTATTTAATTTCTACCAAAAATTGGAATGCTCCCACCATTGACGCCCCCTCCTCCTCCTAACATTTTTCAAAAAAGGCATGCCTGTAGCTTCTTCTTAAATTGAGTCAGGCAGATCAAATTTGGTGGGGTGCCTAGTCTAAGCTCCATTATGCTCGCCACCAAAAATTATTACTATCCGAGCAAAACTAAGGGTACCCCCCATACAAAGTGAACGAAAATTCTAAGAAATTTCACATTTTTTCACTTCTCAATTCTATGTAAAATAGAAAAAAAAACTAATAAACTTAATTTTTGATTTTTACGTCTTATACGCTACAATATTAAAAAAAAAGCTTTTATTAATTACAATTTATTATTCTTTAGTAGTGTATGAAGGCGTATGTGAATGATGCAACTATGACTGAGATTCTAAAAATTTTTCATAATCTGGTTCAAACGATTATAAGTTGATTCGCAGTAGGGAAGCCAAATGGTCGGCAGTCAATCGGTTTCTAAGCTTCATGGTTGCAGTTACATGCACACCTGTTCACAAATGTAGGATCACACAAAAATCGCAATTATCTGTTCAATAACTTTGAAGTCATGAAATTTTCGTTCAAATTTGCCATGAAGACATTTCACGGTTTTCTCATAGCTCTTATCCTAGTATTCCCTAACTATAGTTTTTGGTCTTGGTAAATGAGTAAGGTCTTTCTTGAGTAGTTGTTTGGAAAATACATAGATCAATTGCATTTTGAATCTCCTGATATGATCTCAAATACCACGGATTCATTGAATTCTTCCCTTAAGTTTAAGGTTCAATTTGTTGAGGTGACTGAGAAGATTTGTAAAAAAGGCCAAGTCCGAAAGCCATACACTATCT
Organism: Microchrysa polita; assembly: GCA_949715475.1. Lineage (NCBI taxonomy): Eukaryota > Metazoa > Arthropoda > Insecta > Diptera > Stratiomyidae > Microchrysa > Microchrysa polita. Next base: position 49,215,776 of record OX454420.1, read on the forward strand.
TTCAAATGTTCGCATTCATCTATTATTTTTTTCTTCCAAAGAGATTTTGTCCTGTTTTAGATTTCAAACTCGTTCAAACCGTCCAAAACTGAGCCACCTTACTTTAGTGTAGAAAAGTACATTAGAATATTCAGATAGCAATGAGTGCTATTGACAAGCTAGGGAGATTTTCGCACTTACGTCCAGATTACCTAATCTGTGCAAATTACTTAATTTGAGCTGTCAAATTCCATACATTTTTAAACTCATCACACCGCAGATTACGTAATCTGGCCAGATTAAGTACAAGTTAGTGTGAAAACTCCTGAATAAAAACATCAAGCACATGTTTCATGTCTAGAGCAGATTTACACAGAGCTTCTTGATGCATGATACAATGGAGAAACACAACTTCGTTGTCAGGAAATTATTTTGAAATATGCCTAAAAAACAGATCTTCCGTGCTCCATCAGTAGTAATGTTACAAATAGTGGGCAAAGGTACTTTTCAAAGTCGCGATAGTTTCTTGAAATTCTTGAAAAATTTCTGTTGATGTTACGTGCAAATTATTATATGCGACAATACCGTACAATGAGAAGGAAACTGTTATTCTGTTCAAGCTACAAATTATATTTTACACTGTGTGCAATTTTCAGGGTTTTTTTAAAACCATGTCGCGGGCCGGATTGACTAGCCCAAAGGGCCACATTTGGCCCGCGGGCCGCACTTTGCCCATGACTGCCTTAAACACATATTTTCGTACAAGACATAATTTATTAAGTTAATCCTACACATTAACACAATTCGCGAAAAAAGCATATTCCTTACATTTCAACTCTAAATATCACTATTTGATTGTTATCTTTTTTTTTCTCAGGTCGCACACACGAGGAAACTAGTTAGGAATGCGAGTTTCACGAATAGTCCTGGGCGGCCGTGTATCTGCTCCTGCGACAACGATGTGACGCTTCTTTTTCACGGCACCATGAATATTATGCTTTGAATCTACAAACTCCATCAGTTTAGCGAATATGTCTCTTTCGATTGCTGGCGTCTCTTCCTGCTGCTTCTTCCGGATAGGACATCGAGTTTGTGTTTATCTTTTCCGTTCTTGCTCATTGCATTTCCACGTAGCTAGGGAAATAAAAGTCCACTGCACTAGAGCCCCACATAGTGCTGCAAGGTTGTAGCTTGTCGAAGGGTAAAATGTGAAACTTAAAGTCGACATTTGCCAGAGTGCGCAAAACATTGATCAAGCAAGCACCTTCTTAACACACATCCTTCACATCCTGCGCTGTCCCGCCTTAGATTGTTGTGATTTCTTTTGTTTGGTTTCGGTCGTACACATATGGTCGCACACGCATAGATCATCGAATGCGCCCGAAGTTCAAGACACCATCCTTGCCTCTTGTCCCTTTTATTCTCCTCTTACGACAGAGAGAGAAATCGATGGCCCTATTCACACATTCCACGTCACAGGAGATTCAATATAATGTATATCAAAACATCGAATACAATCACGATATGATATGTCAATAAAATTCTCTTTCGGCCAATTGATAAACCTACACATAAAAGCCCTACCGTTGCTGTCCCGTTCAATCCCAAACTCTATTTCAATTTCCAAAACAATCAAATCGTTTAACCGACTCCTTCCTGTACGAAAATTCCGCACAAATTGTGGTGGCAAACGATCCTTCTGGCAACCACGTAAAAATTGAACAATCGAAAGCAATTTCACAGACAATAAGATATAATTTCATGTGATTCCTCTCTATTGTGTGCGTGTTTTTGGCCGGGTAGTTGTTTGATTGAGAGTCGTTTTTTAAGTTTTCAATAAAATTATGGTTCTCCCGAATTCCAATCAAAACAGAAAAAATGATTTTTCTCCCGAAAGGTGCATTTTCTTTGTTGTATAGGTATTTCGATGGTTCTATTGTCCATCGACAGACATACATAATCGAATTGAAGTTTACTATGTAGGGACATACTCCCATTGTATAGTGCTCAATTGAATTATCCGCATACTTTCGATAAAGAGGCGTAAAAGAATAAAATTCAGTTGAGTGGGTTTTGAATGAAAGGGTCGATTTCGAAATACATAACTGAAGCTCGATAGTACCTATCCATCATCAATGTGGCACGATAGCCCGACGTCGGGCCTTGGCCGCCTGAATCGTTGACCTCCAATTGTCGCGGTTACGTGACCTTGTCCTCCAGTTTCGGGAGCCCAGCAGCTGGTGGGCGTCGTCACATACGGAGTTCTCCCAGCGAGCTCTCGGTCGTCCACGCAAACTCGCTCCGTCAATTCGTTGTGCGTTCATCACTTTCTTTGGCATGCGATTATCGTCCATCCGTTGTACATGCCCCGCCCATTGCAGACGTTGAAGCTTCACGATTTTGGATACTTCCAGCTCATCGTACAATTGATACAACTCATGGTTGTACCGGATACGCCATTGGTCTCGCTCGCGAACGGCCCCGAAAATTCGCCGAAGTACCTTTCGTTCGAATCGGTCCAGCAAAATTTCGGAGGCTTGGGTAAGGGTCCATGTTTCGCAGCCATAACATAGCACGGGTCGGATGATCGTTTTGTACACGCGGAGCTTCGTGTTCCTGTGCGCAAGTTTCGAATTAATTATAGGGAGGACCGAGAAATATGTCTTATTGGCTAGTTGTATCCGTCGTTTAATTTCGTCGGTTTCGTTGGTGTCCTTTGATAAGTTACAACCCAGATAGTTGAAGTTGTCTACATACTCGATATCAAGGTCCCCCACTGTGATGCTTGAATTTGCTGGTGTCCTTGTTTTCGATTGCATCATGGCCTTTGTTTTGCTTTCGTTGATATGTAGTCCTTCCTTTGCGGCGTTATTGAGATTATGCAGAAGGCTTTCTGCATCACCCAACCTTCGAGACATGTTGTTGATATCGTCGGCGTACGCTACTAATTGAGTCGACTTGATGAGTAGCGTTCCGCTGCTGTCCATATTCATGGCTCGAATTACATACTCCAAAGCCAGGTTGAAGAGCGTCGGTGCCAGCTCGTCGCCCTGCTTGAGTCCAGTACGAGTTTCAAATAGGTCAGTGAGTCGGTTCTGCACTTTGACCTGCGAGACGGTATTAGTCATCGTCATCCTTGCGAGTCGCACTAACTTTGCCGGTATACCAAAATTCAGCATAATGTTGTACAGTACACTTCGATCGATACTGTCTAATGCCTGCTTGAAGTCGACAAAGATTTGGTATACTTCGATGTTCTATTCCCAGCACTTTTGGAGTAGTTGCTTCACTGTGAAAAGCTGATCTGTCGTTGAGCGACCAGGTCTGAAGCCGCCTTGATACTCGCCAATGATTTGTTCTGCGTACGGATTAATTCTCTTTTCAAGAATTTTGGATAATATCTTGTAGGCCGTACAAACTAATGATATGCCCCTGTAATTCCCACACTTCAGCTTGTCACCCTTTTTGTGGATTGGGCAGATTATACTTTTGCGCCAATCTTCGGGGATTACCTCGTCGTTCCATATTTTCAGCGGTAGTTCGTTGTTCGAAGTTCGTTGTATCTTTCTTTCTTGGCTCGGGATGCGCGTTGTGTGTATTGGCGATAGGCTTCATCATAGTACCTATTAGTCGAAATAAAACATTCAGCATTTTTTTTACGTGGGATAAAGTGCAATCCACACGAAAATAAAAAAGTTTTCAAACTAAACCTTAAAATATCTGACATGTTACACGAAAAAAATAATAATTTCAAAAATAATTTAATTTTTACCATTATTCACTTTAACGAATGTTAGTAATTTATCATCGAATCCATCACTGTTCTCATGGCCACATTGCATTAAACATTGTATGGTAGTAGGCAACATTCGACTACTATGCGACTTCCCTTGTTCCACAGCGAGTGGAGCCCGTTGGAGCAACCTAATGCAGATCTATAGGTTACAATCATGTAAAGGATAGCATCCATTAATCAATAAATCCGAGCAGTTTGTATTCAGATAATGGATACGTATAGTATAGAAAAGCTCCGATGAAAACAAAGTCCGGACATATGAACAAGAAATTCGGGATGCAAACAACAAAGCATCATGACGCAAGAAGTAACTTGGAAGATTCTTGCTGGATATTCTCGATATCTTGTACCGTCATTGTATGAGTATTGAGTACCTCTATATATGTATACGTTTTGAAGAACGTGGCAATTGAAAGGAATAGTCTCCATTTGGTTACTGTAAAGCCAATTGGGCCCTTCATTGTATTGTACATTAAATAGAGCTCCTTTACGACCGACTTTCACAGATAATTACCTCTTGCATGGTATCCTTAGAGCGAGTCAGTTTATTTATAAAATCTTTAAGGTCCATCTAGATTAGTCGCCAAATGGCGTCACGTGCAGCCAAATGGCTGTTGTCATTCCATCCAAACTTGTCGCCATTTGGGTGTGCGTCCAGTTTTGATATTCAATATGGCAACTCAACCAACCTCTTTGACAACCGCTTATCAAATTCAAAGTGACAATTTTGCAACTTTTGTTCGTTCTTTTGTGTGAAATTGAATAATTCTTGCATGGCCGTGTAATAATTCAAACGCGCAGAATCCGGTTTTGATAATTAAATTTGAAAAAATCACCCAAATGAAATTTTGGTAATGTCATTTTCTGTCTCCATTTGGCTGCTAGTGTAGATGCTAAGCAGCAGCCAAATGACTGTACGCGATGCCAGTTTTTAGACGCGCAGCCATTTGGCGACTAATCTAGATGGACCTTAATAGTCCAAATGGACCGAAGTGAAGTCATCTTCATTTCGTAGTATATTTTTGATTGAACAGTAAACTCAACTTGGCAAACGAAAAAGCAAGGAGGAAGACTCTACATAGCTATCCAAATTTATTCGCCTCTTGAAGTTAATTGATGAAAACGTGTAAATATCGTATACAATGAAACTATGGTTGCAATATACACTTGCGAGCAAAAATACTAAATCAAAGCAAAGGCGGGTACATGCATTTTCAAAATTACGTAATTTTTGTATTTTATGTCATGTCAAAGCTTGATGTCTCAACATTATTTTGATTGAAATGTTCGGGTCATTCTCGTCACAAACAGACCTCCAATCTCTTTCTTCAAGATGTTTGGAAAGGGCGTTATAATCGATACATTTATATGTTGTGGATTTATTAAGCTGGAACCTTGATACCGATGAAAATGTGAGCTCAGCAATAGTAGAAAAATGGTCAGTTATGTACGATTCAAAAATAGCTGGCGAGAAAGAGAAATTAACGTTTTCTTTTGGAAAAATATGATCGATACAATTCTTGCTGGCCACCCGAGTAATGCCATCTAAGTATTTGTTGAAACCATAATTCACAAAATTGTTTAAATAATCAATAGCTGCGTTAGACATTTTACTCTTATTAATGTTTCTGTTAATATCGCCAACAACTATATGGTAGGTGCTATTCATCGTAGTATTAAGAAACGAATCTAGAGAATTTAAAAATATGTTTGAGTCTAAATTTGGAGATCGATAGGTACACGTAATATTTAATTCAAGTCCATTACTTAATTCAATGCATAGGTTTAAATTATTAGCCTGTTCAATTTCAACCTCCAGACGTCTTACTGAGTAGTTATCTTTCACGTAAGCTACTAGTCCGTCACATTTAGGTTTAGCATAAGAATTATACCCTTCAATGTTGTAATAGGTTGTGTGTGACGACCATGTCTCTGTTAATACTAACATGTCAAAATCCGCGTTCAATTGTTTCAAAGTGATAAGTAATTCGTCTAAATTCTTTTCGATGCTTCTGATGTTTGTATGAAAAACAGTGAAAGATCGTTCTTGATTTTTAAAAATAAATTCCCTACATTTATCTAAGTTAGTTAAATTTATTGTATTAACGTTATTACTATGATCTTCATTCAATATGTCCATCATCATAAATATTTAAAATAAAAATTTTATCTGTTAACTAATGTAAATTAAATATCTAATTCACTTTATCCCACTCAGTTAGTACGCAGTCAGCTGAACATGACTCAAGAGGCCCTTATTCACCCCACTCTTGTTAAGCATGCTAAGCTAGAACCTCACACCTCACCAGCATGGCTTCAGGAAAATGCATAGTACCACCACAGCCCTCGATGCGATCACTACACGCATCCGTAATGGGCTAAACCACAGACGTCCTTGCCACAGAACAATTCTTGTGGCAATTGACCTAACGAGTGCATTTGACAATGTCAATCACTCGATGCTTCTCGCTAACTTACTGAATATGCATATCCCTGCTCAAGAGGTCCGTTGGATTGCCAACTATCTAGCTGGTCGGCATTCCTTCACTGAGTTTCGTGGCAAACGTTCTAAGCTGAGGAAAATCAAATTAGGAGTTCCACAGGGTGGGGTACTCTCCCCCACTCTGTTCAACATCTACATGTCCGGCCTTCCTACATCACCGGAAGGAATCGAGGTGATTTCCTACGCAGACGATTGCACCGTGCTCGCCACAGGGGAGGATAAGGATGAAATGTGCCTCCAAATTAATCGCTATCTCGGACGATTACAGGCTTTCTTCCAAAGCCGAAACCTCACCAACTCTGCGTCTAAATCTTCTGCGACATTTCTTACCACCTGGTCGGTGGATTGTCGGTAGGAGGTTGATGTACGTATTGGCAACAATCCAATTCCTACTGTTGCAAATCCTAAAATTCTCGGGCTCCATTTAGAGAGCATGATGACGTCAGCTCATCACGCAGCATCCGTTTGCGAAAAGATGTGCAGTAGGAATAAAATCCTAAAAGCACTAGCTGGTAGCACCTAGGGCAAGGATAAAGAAACCATGCTAGTCACATACAAAGCGGTGGGTCGAGCAGCTGCTGATTATGCAGCCCCAGTTTGGTCAAACTGGACCAAAATTCAGGTCTGCCAAAATGCTGCTCTACGCACAGCCACAGGTTGCCTCTTGATGTCTGCCCAGGATCACTTACATCAAGAGACAAAATTGATGCCAATACGTGACCACAATCTCCTACTGTCCAAACAATATCTTGTTGGTTGCTACCGTGAGAATCATCCCAACAACAGTCTCATGGACCGAATTCCTCCACCACGACATGTCAGGCGTGATTTGCGAGACCTAGAGAAAGAGGTCCAGGGATACAAGAGGGACCCTTGCGACGATGATGCATACCGAGCTGCCATCCCTGAGATTCACACTGCAGAAGTGAGTCGGTCTATTGCGAGATTAGATGCGAATAGAGTCCTCTCAGTGCGCTCTCCACCCATTTCGCCTGAGGAGATTAGGCTCCCGAGAGCCACCAGAGTGACATTAGCTCAACTTCGGTCGGGCTTTTGTTCACGCCTCAATTCGTACCTTTCTCGTATTAACCCGGACATTCAAAACATCTGTCCAAACTGCGCTGGCGCTCCACACGATGCGGGTCACTTGTTTCAATGCCCAGCTGCGCCCACTGACTTAACCCCTATCTCACTGTGGGAAAACCCTATCGCAGCAGCTATGTTTTTGTCCCTTGACATCACGGACGAAAGCATCGACGAACCATAACTCGAATCCACATAGATGCACAGCGGTTTCACACCTTTCTGCGTCGCTAAAAGAAGAAGAAGAAGACTCAAGCAGGTTTTGTAAATCATTGAATGTTTTGATACGATGAATTCGGTTGCCTTCCGATTTCCTTGCAAATATAATACCATTTCGTATCCATACATACTTGAAATTTTTTAATTCGGTCTTAGTTTGTTGGAGGAGCATCGCAGTTGTTGTTGTCAAGTGATCGCCGATGAACACTTTGCCGCCTTTTATGTTATTGTTGATCAAATTAATGCAGATTCCAGAACCAGTACCACCTTTGAGTTTCTTCCGAAAAGCAGTTAATAGCTTGTCTTTTGCAAGGTGTTGCACAAACTTGACGACAATTTTCGGAATAGAGTTATTGGCATGTAAATGGGTAGATGTCACTTATATTGTGCTCAGCGATCTCAGCGGGAATATTGTTTGCACGGAGAGCAGTAGATAAATCATTATTTTCGGTTTTGATTTTTTCAATGTCTGATTTAAGAACAGTGTTTTCTTTTTTTCAAAATCGCGATTTCATATATTAGTTCGGTTGATCTCTTTACTAGATCATCAAATGTATCCGACATAAAGCCTACTGAAGTCTTAAGTTCACAAAATTCTTTGAGAAGATCTTTATTATCGCGGATCATTTCATTTCTCAAATTTTCAATAAGTTCTTTATTATTACGGATAATTTCAGTTTTTAAATTTTCAATTAGAAGTTCTAGATTACTTTCGGCACTTTTGGTGATGATTTCATTTGCAACATTACAGACTTTATTGCAAATATGACACTCCACTCTTTCAGCAGTTGTTTTAATATGATACGGTTATACACTCCCAGTCACTTGAATAGGGACAGCCTTTTCGAGAGTTGTTTATCTCAAAATATCCTCTTCCTTACAGCAGAGAGCATAACTCAGTATTCGTTTACAAAGGCTATTATGTTGCTCATAGTTTGCGAGAAAAAAAAATGAAACATTTAATAACAACAGTTATGTTTCATCAACATTATGCTGATGCACTAATAAATTCTATGTTCAAAATTGGGTCATTTGAATAGGGACAGTTGCGATTCGGTCGTTATTTCGAAAGTGCTAACGTCACATCCTAACTGTTTTTGTTGTAATCCTCTCAAGTTCTGTTTTAACTTTAATTTTTGTAAGTTTCGGTAATCATGGGTAGAGGAAAAAGCATTAAATACCGCGCAAATGGCTCAAACCGATGTTTTGAGAAATGAACAATACAGTTTACGCGAAATTTCGAAATTAGTAAAAAAAAGTAAATCGGTTGTATCTAACTATTTAAAAAATAAAAGTGGATATGGACGAAACATGAAAGGACGTACGCGAGGTGCCCTAACCGCCAAAGAGAAAAGGGCGATTCTGCGAGCCGCTTCTAATTTTGCACTATCAGCGGCTAGAATTGTAGCTAAAGTCGGCGTTACAGCTAGTTTATCAACAGTGCAACGTGTAATAAGGAATTCCTCACACCTAAAACGAAAGAAAATTCAGAAAAAAATAAGAGACAGCTCTCCAAACCATAACGCTACCTTCTCTGCTATGATGCCTTGACAGAAACTGTTCGTTTTTACGCAGATCGTGGAAATAGAAATGGTACCCATCTGGGCCATCCAGGTTGAATCTCTTCATCCGAAAAAACTATCCACTACATCGTCGCTCGCAATTAACAAATTGAGAGAACTATTTTGTCGTTTCGGTGTAGTTAAACGAGTCGTCTATCTTAAACCGATGCAAGAACTGGGTCGCGATTCTGATAATTTATACTAGGTATATACTTTGCCATAATTCCGGTGGCTTCTTTAGCAATATACCCTAAAACATCTTATGGGTATAGGGTATAAATATACCATGTCCACAGCGACTAACTGTCCCGGATCCTGTGGGACAGCCCAGCATTTTGAAAGTGTGAAAATCCTCCCGAAATTGTACCGCAAAACATCCAAAGTGTCCGCATTCGCAATCGGCTTCGTTTGTGCTTGGTTCCGTCTTTGCGATTTTTTTGTCCCTGGTTGCATGAAAAATTTACCACATTTGCGCTGGGTTTGGCCAACTCCACTCAGTGTAAACCCGGCATAAGGTCAATTCTGTTACTGTCAAATATGATCACGTCAGGACGAAAGAGCGCATAGTGCTATACAGATACAATTTTAGTTAAAGGCAACCATCGACAATGAGTGTTTTCACGTTCAAATGCTGAGCACTCCCGAATTCTGCAGCGTAAGTGATAGTTTTTCTGTCGAATGATACGAAAAGGATTGAGCCGCTTACTTACTGAATCTCACTTAACACTGTTATGAGTTTCCGAACTTCGATGACTCCGCTGATATGCATCGTGGATGAAATTACACTGAAAAACACTACCTATGCTATGACAAATGAGCATTTAATTTGTTTTTGTCAAGCATTGACTCCTGAAAGATATGATCGCCTTAATCATGTCCAATACCTGCCTTTTTTCAATTCACCCTCCAGTGGTACCCCACTAGTGTAGATGCCAACAGCAAGTGTAGCTAAGGGTTAACCGTCCCTGTTGACTTGATTTTTTGAACATCCTGGATAAACAGAAACTGTGAAACGATTTTTTTCCATTCAAGTGAATTTCAAAATTAATTATTTTGCAACGCAAACAATACAAAAATATGATGCTGTGCAAAAAAATATGAGATTAACATCACGGAGGTTGTCTTCTGTCGCAAGAAATCTTATGAGGTTATGACCTTTCATAAGCAATTGTATAAATTATTTTGGATCAGTAACTTTTCATATCATGTATATGTACTAATTTCATATTCACCGCTCTATGATATGTACATACATTGGTCATGTATCAACTCATCTAATATTTATGGTCCGTACAGTAAATACATCATATAGCTTTCTCCCTGATTTGTAGTGCAGTCAAAATATCCCAATTCAGGCCTCCAAATAGAAAAAAATAGAGTAAGGCTAATTTTTGTTGTTTTTGAATCAGTAGGCTCCCAGGAATCTACAACTGATTTTGCTAAAAAAAATTTTGATCGGAAAGGTCCCAAAAAGGACAAAAAAGAATACTCTTTAATCCTTGACCGGAGGTCGGCATGCGGGGTATCATATCAAAGGGGACGTCGAGTACATTTCATATTCGGTGTTTGTTTCCTGTTTCATGGACCCTCAAAGGAATAAATCGAGCTTAAATGGAAAATTTTCGTATTTCCCGTGTATCTTTCCAAAGCCATAACTACGAGAATAATTCAAGTTGTCCCTACTTTTATCACTTTTCAGAATCTATAATAGCTGGAGATTCTACCATTAAATTTGCTAAGAAAAAAGTTTATCGGAAAGCTCTGAAAAAGGACATAAAAGGACACTAATTTCACACCTTGATCGAACGTGGGCATGTGGGGTGTCATATCAAAGAGGACGTCGAGTGCATTGCATATCCGGTGATTGTTTCCTGACTCAAGGACACTAAATGGAATAAGTCGGGCTTAAATGGAAAATTTCGCCTTTAGAAAGATACAGATACGGGAAACACAAAATTTTTTAAGTTGAGCCCAATTTTGTCCTTTTAAGGTCCTTGAAACAAGTAACAAATGCCGGATATGGAATTTACTTGACATCCTCTTTGATATGACACCCCACATGCGCACGTTCGACTAAGGTGTCCAATTAGTGTCCTTGTATGTCCTTTTTCAGAGCTTTCCGATCAACTTTTTTCTTAGCAAATTTAATGGGAGAATCTCCAGCTATTTTAGATTCTGAAAAGTGATAAAAGTAGGGACAACTTGAATTATTCTCGTAGTTATGGCTTTGGAAAGATACACGGGAACCTCGAAAATTTTCCATTTAAGCTCGATTTATTCCTTTGAGGGTCCTTGAAACATGAAACAAACACCGGATATGTAATGTACTCGACGTCCCCTTTGATATGATACCCCGCACGCCGACCTCGGGTCAAGGATTAAAGAGTATCCTTTTTTGTCCTTTTTGGGACCTTTGCGATCAAAATTTTTTTTAGCAAAATCAGTTGTAGATTCTTGGGAGCCCACTGATTCAGAAACAACAAAAATTAGCCAAAAATTAGCCTTACACTATTTTTTTCTATTTGAAATGCTAATATGACTGCACTATTGAAAATTAAGTCATTTCACTCATAAAGTCTTCAAGAGCTCCACTCGTTGTTATTATTATTAGATGTACATATGTATCAATTTTTCCGTTTTTCGTCTTTTTTACACAGCAGTGGGTTGTAATTTCGATTCAAGACGTATCGACATGATTGGCTGCTGCGTCAAATATAAAAAAAAAAGCTTTGCCAAAATGAGAATATTGCTCCCATATATTCACTATACTTGTATGCTTCCATGTCCTATTGCTATACAATCGTTATTCAGTCATTCTGCCCCAAAGTTGATATAGAGTTCAACACCCTTTTTAGGTGGTATATTCGCACAGAATTTGTAAATTTTCCATCTGAACCATGCTGATAATGCCCTTTTTATGGTGTGTATGTAAACGATTCTCATGAGAATCGTGCAACAGGGTTAATATTATTTTTATAACATACTTTTCGAAGAAACCTTTTGCGGACATTCTGTTGATAGTATCGGTTAGTGTTGAACAAGTTACTGAAACATTATTAATATTGTTTGCAAGGATTGGAGCGAATAATGTATTTACGTTGAAAGGAATTATTTGTCAATAATAAGAACCAGAAAACTTATCAAACATAGAGATGGAAATAATTTATTTAGCTAAGTGCCTATTGAGTGAAGATTTCTGTCTGATTTCGTATATAAGTACATATCGAATTAGCTATGTATAGTGATTACACTCAGCAAGTATATTTTTACATGAAGGCATAGAGAATAACACCGTACATCCTTAAATAAATCATGAATGGCTATTAGGCCAAATAGTTATAGCTGATGAATCCTACACTATAAGTAGAATTTCGTTAAAACACCGAGCAAGATACGACTCTTTCGCACACATGCTATTCGGAATCTGTGTTGTATCATCCATAACTTTCGGGCCTACTTCCATGTTGTATAAATATCTTCTCATTCCCACCAGTCAACACTCCCCAGTGAAAAGGAGAAATTTTAGGTTCGTTGAAGCCCAGGCCTTATGGCAAAACATAAATCTTCGATAATGTCCTGGTCGGATTTAGAGGCCATTCACTTTGGCTCTTCTACGTCGTTCTTGTTGTGACTATAGTACTGTATATCTGGTGTATCCTTCTTGCTATGCCTAAATGTTTCTGAATGTTGTTGGCACTTTAGGAAAGCACAATTCGTTATTCTTCATAGATATGACCATTTGACGAGCCATAGCAGAAGACGACTGCCCAAAGAAGGTATGAGAAACGGGAGACAAAATTAAGCTATTCGAGATGCATAATTGATGAAATTGTTACGGAGGGTTGAGGTGTTGAAATGACTTTAATGAAATACGAATTTAGCATGCAGTGATATTAATCTTTAGGTGAATACTCTATACCGAAACAGGCTAACTAGAGGATAACAAGTTCAAGAAATATATCTTAGGATAATTGGACTGTCGAAAAACTTAAATTTACAAGCTTTATAAAATATTTTGTAAATTCGTTTTCAAAGTTAGATTGAATTAATGCGGTTACTGACATTTTAGTATCGTCGACCTAAATTTATATAATAAAAATAGATTATTATTGGGTATCGTGTTCACAGGTATCTCTAATCATTGTCGCATGAAATCGCCTTTTTGAAGTCATCCACCTTTGTGCGGGTATCCTGGCAGAGACAATATTTCCACTTAATTAACGATGAGTTTTCACGGAATGGTAGACTTTATGATATTCCCCCAAACGATAACAATTCACATTCACCGTTGAATACGATGGATGCATGGTAATACTGGGTCCCATGAAATTAATATACGTAGCACAATCGATTCAATTACCAAAAAGTATGGTAAGTGTGACGAAAAACCAGGCAGACAATATGGATAAATAGCTGATACGTTGATAACTGATAGGTTTAGAAAATTGTTGACAAATACGTCAATACTTGTTAACTTTCAATAGTACATACATATATCAATTGTCTTCTCCGTATGGATTGGGATTTTTCTTAAACTTATGAAGTTTGTAAAGATTCGGGCGTATGCAAAACCACTAGCATGTAGCTTTTTCGGACCGTAAGAGCCTGCGGGACCAACTTTCAGTATTACCTAACACCTAACAGAGACGGTTTCGGCTAACCATAGCCATCAGCGTGGGTTGTCGATTTGTGTCCCCCTTCCTGCTTCCGAGGGTGATAGCATTCCATTATGTTAGTAACTTTGTCAACAGAGCAAGTAGATTTTACGGGGTGTATTTATGGTTGGATAAGCGTCCTGTTCCGCCACTATATGTGGCAAGGCAATCATTCGAACATTATTCCGGTAGTGTTAAGCAGATAAAGAGCGGTAAAGGTTAGGTCCTCCTCTCCCCATCTTATTTTTATACTCTTCGCTCGTAGAGTGAAAGGGTATATTAACTTTGTCATGAAGTTTGAAGGAGGCATCTCCGACCATATCAAATATACAGGGTGTCCGGAAACTGCCGCATAAACGCACCGGATTGTGATTCCTCATGAGATTTCCAGCAAAAAAGTTATATGGCACATACCCCCACATACATAATTCATAACCATTTAGCTGCCATAGGTATTTGAAAATATTTGAAAAAATCATTTTCTTACACGACTTAAAGCTCAATATCTCCAAAGCTACACCAGCTAATGAAACAAAGTGATTATTACAGCCAACAAATTTACCTAAAAAATAAAGCTAACCGCACTAAAATCGAAAAGGAGTTTGGTTTTTACAGAGCTTCAAAGTCAAATTTGTGTGATTTCACCCAAAAACAACCTATTTTTATACCCTTCACTCGTAGAGTAAAGGGTATATTAACTTTGTCATGAAGTTTGTAACGCATTGAAGGAAGCATCTCCGGCCATATAAAATATGTATATATATGATCAGCATGACGAGCGGAGTCGATTGGGCAATGTCCGTCTGTCTGTCTGTCCGTCTGTCCGTCTGTCCGTCTGTCCGTCTGTTGCTACGCGTTTTACTCGGCCAGTTTAAAAGCTATCGCGCTGAAATTTTGCACACATGCTTCTTTTTATTGCAGGCAGTTTGTATGTTCGAATCGCTAAAATCGGACCGTGGGGTCATGGGGCTGCCATACAAACTTAACCCCCCCAATTTGGTTTTTCTAAGAAAAACTTTTTCATGCGTGCACCAATTTCAACCAAATTTCACACAAATGTGTTTCTATTGATAAGGCAAAACATATGTAAGAATGGATCAAATCGGACTATGGGGTCATGGGGCTGCCATACAAACTTAACCCCCCAAATTAGGTTCTTCTAAGAAAAACTTTTTCATTTGTGCACCAATTTCAACCAAATTTCAGACAAATATGTTTCTATTGATGCCACAAAACATATGTAAGAATGGTTGGAATCGGACTGTGGGGTCATGGGGCTATCATACAAACCTAACCCCCCAAATTAGGTTCTTCTAGAAAAACTTTGTTATTTGTGCACCAATTTCAACAAAATTACACACAAACGTGTTTCTCTTGATGAAACAAAACATATCTAAGAATTGATCAAATCTGACCATGGGGTCATGGGGTGGCCATACAAACCCAACCCCCATTTTGGTTCTTCTAAGAAACATTTTTTGCACCAATTTCACAAAACCTTGAATTAATGTGTCTTTACCAAAGCAACAAAAAAGTTAAAAACGAATGGAATCGTACTGTGGAGTCATGCTCCCGCAACCCCAATAAAATTTTCCGAGTAAATATTTTTATTTGCCCACTTATTTCAACCAAGCCCAAAACTTTTGTCAAGACCATGGGTGTCCAACCTTTTAAATTCTCGGGGCCACATTTTCTGAAGCGGAGTGGCTACGGGCCACAGAAAATAAGTAACTCAAATCGGCTATTTATACCTTTACTTCGCAGAATGTTGATACTATCCGTTATTATGTTTCCAAAACGATAAATTTGATAATACATAATATTAATTCTTTTCGTAGAACCGTACTTCAACGAATTGTATTTTACGATAATGTAACTTTTTCCTAACTTTAACCTTCGTTTGAAACTAATAACCTGCTTTTACAATGTACTATCTCTTGAATAAACTTTTTACACTTACATTATGTATATATTGGAATTTTCTGTGTATATGTTATATTAATAAATAAATACCGAAAAAATGCACCATCACAGAACAAATTTTGCTATTTGAGATTCTGCTTGAAATAAATAAATTTCGATGGCGGCTCGACGGAATTCGGAGAAACATCAAACAACCGAGTTAATTCGGCTATGTTTTGCTTGCTAGGAGACAGGACAACGGGAGCGTTTTGGCATCGCAATAATGTCCTTAGGAAATTACCATGGCAGAATATTTAAAAGGCCAAAAGGTAAACTGCAATCAGAGTGCTGCCTTTCCAAAACAAATTCTTACACGTAGCTGAAAACGTTATGCATTTAGTCTGCATTGGAACACTTCTTTTTCATTTTGGAACACACTGCTGAGAGATTTTTCTCAAACCGAACGACATGTGATCCGTTACTACTGATTATATTGATCAGTACATTTTATCAGCTTCTGTAATTATTCTGATAATATGTCTAAGTATTTTTGATTGAATATTTTTTTTCGCAAATTCTATTCTTTTTTGATCCGTTAAAAAATATTTACCATTTTTTAATCAAAATTGTACCTGTCTGTTGCTATGAGACATAACAGTCGTTCGTCCCAAATGTAATGCCAATATCTCACCGGGCCGCATTAACAACGCCAGGGGGCCGCGGGTTGGACAGCCCTGGTCAAGACGGAAGCAAAAGAATGAGGAGGGGGTTTAAATACAAGTCAAAGGTACACCCGGAAAAACTTTTAGCCCAAGGAGAGCGAAGGGTATCCAAATTTCGGCCGCGCCCGAAATTAGCCTCAGCCCCCAGGGGTTGGCGAGCGTAGCGAGCAGGGGGCGAAGCCCCCTAGTTTTTACATCATTTTATTCTAGCTCCATTATTTCTACCAGTTTTAATACCTTAAAACAGAAAACTAGGGTTAATTTTAGTGTTAGTGCGAGGAAATGATTTTTTCAAAAATCTTCGAATGCCTGTGGCAGCTTAATGGTTAAGAATTGGGAGTATGTTCCGTAAAACTTTTTTGCTGGAAATCACATGAGAAATAACAATCCGGTGCGTTTATGCGGCAGTTTCCGGACACCCTGTATACATATATGATCAGCATGACGAGGGGAGTCGATTCGGCGACATCCATCTATTGCGACGCGTTTTACTCTGCCACGCCAGTTTAAAAGCTATGAAGCTGAAATTTTGCACGCTTTTTTATTGCAAGCAGTTTTTAGGGTTTTTTAGAATTTTTTTTTTTTCAAAAAACCCTTATGAAATCGATTTTGTCTGTCCGTCCGTCTGTCCGTCTGTTCACTAAATAACTCGCGAACGGCTCAACCGATTGTCATGAAATTTGGTAGGAATGTGTAGAATCTAGAATGGTTACAGTCTTTGGCACATATACCTTAGAAGTTGGTAGGAAGAAGATAACAGGGTGTCCCGAACGTTTGAAAAAATCGACTTTTTTAGTTTTTATCGGAGATTGAGATATGGGTATTTAAATCAAAGAACTAAACGAGTACATCTCACATCAGTTAAAATTTTCCAGTTTCGAGTAACGGTGAAAAAGTTATTGGTGTTCAAAGTTAAACTTCCTTTTCGACCTCCGTTTTTCTAAACCGTTATAGGGATCGATATGAAACTTTGCACAAAGATTGGTCAGTATGGATTTATATACGTTAAATATTAAGACTGTTGACTTTTGCTAAGGAAAAGTAAATAACAGTAAATTTGTAAAATTTGAATTTGATCGTGTGTAGCCCCTTTTAGGTTTCCAAATATGAAAATTCTGCTAGGGATGTTTAGAAAATTACATAAGGAATATGTCTTGGAATTTCCATTCGAATATATGTATCCAAACCGGAAATATAGCCAAGTTAGTATTTAGTAAGGGCCTTTCACAATGCAAGCGAAGCCTCTTAAGCATTTCTTCAATGCATATCTTTTAACTTGATGAAACAATGAACATGAAATTTGGTGGATATGCATAGAATGGCAATAGTGTTTGCCACAAATATTTTCGAAGTTTGTAGGACCAAGTTAACAGGGTGTCCCTGAATAGCTGCAAAAGTATACTTGTTCAATACTCATAGGAAAGCTTGCATGGGCTCTTATGTCAGGGGACACAATGGAATCATTTCATATAAGTTGCTTTTCCTTGATTAAAAAAAGAGTAACAGTAGTTTTACAGCCACTAATTCAGTTTATATATAAAGCCAAGCCGGCCTTACGTTTGCCTGAGTTTCTTTTTCAGTGGCGGATTTGCCAGTAGGCTGAGTAGGCTGGAGCCTAGGGCGGCAGATTTTAAGGGGGCGGCAAATTTGGATCCGATTACGACCATACCATACATGCGTAATCTTACACAGAAGCTTGTTGTTTGGAGGAATTTTCTGTTTTTTGTCAGTTTAAAGTTTAAAATGGGGCAAGGGAAAACATTAAAAAATCAGTTTTTTCCATTCACTATTCTAGCTTCATTCATTCTCCTTTCACAACGACGTTTCGCTCTGCATTTTGAGCATCTTCAGGTTGGATTGATGAAGTGACTATAGTGGTCTATTTTCTAATTTTACGCTACATTTTACCTACTTAGTTTAGTTATTTTTGACAATTATGGCGTTTACTTTTGGTATTGCCAATTATTACATATAAAGGGGCTGCCATGTTATATATTTTTTTTATCGTATATAAATTAGTTTATTAGGTTGGTATATTTGCTGACTTCTTGCTCAATTTCGTTTTTAATGTTAAGTGAGTTTTTATAATTTTTGTTAATGTATATGACTTCTTTTATTAGTAGTTTATTTTTATACCCTTCGCTTATTAAGCGTAAAGGGTATATTAACTTTGTCATGAAGTTTGTAACGCATTGAAGGAAGCATCTCCGACCACATAAAATATGTATATATATGATCAGCGTGACGAGCTGAGTCGATTGGACGATGTCCGTCTGTCCGTCTGTCCGTCTGTCCGTCTGTCCGTCTGTCCGTCTGTCTGTCTGTCTGTCTGTTGCGACGCGTTTTGCTCGGCCAGTTTAAAAGCTATGGAGCTGAAATTTTGCACACATGCTTCTTTTTGTTGCAGGCAGTTTGTATGTTTGAATCGCTAAAATCCGACAAGGGGGTCGTGGGGCTGCCATACAAACCTACCCCCCAAATTTAGGTTCTTCTTAGAAAAACTTTTTTATTTATGCACCAATTTCAATTAAATTTCACACAAATGTGTTTTAATTGGTAACACACAATATATGTAAAAATCGACCAAATCGGACAATGGGGTCGTGGGGCTGCCATACCCACCTATTCCCCCAAATTATGTTCTTCTAAGAAAAACTTTTTAATTTTTTCATCGATTTCAATCAAATTTCGCACAAATGTGTTTCTAGTAATACCACAAAACATATGTAAAAATGGACCAAATCGGACCATGGCATCATGGGGCTGTCATAGAAACTTAGCTCCCCAAATTAAGTTCTTCGAAGATTTTTTTTATTTATACACCAATTTTAACCAAACTTCACACAAATGTGTTCCTATTGATGACACAAAACATATGTATAAATAGATGGAGTCGGATCATGTGGTCATGGGGCTACCATACAAACCTAGCCCCCCAAATCAAAATTTTCTAAGAAAAACGTTTTTATTTACACACCAATTTCAATCAAACCTCAGAAAATTATATTTCTATTGATACCACATAACAAACGTGAAATCGGACTATGGGGTCATGGGGCTGCCATACAAACTTGACCCCCAAAATTAGGTTCTTCTAAAAAATGCTTTTTTATTTGGGCACAAATTTTAACTAAGCCTCATGGAAATGTATTTTTAGTGATGGTACAAAACATATGCAAAAATGAATTATATCGGACCATGGGGTCATGGGGCTGGCATATAAACCCAACCCCCAAATTAGGTTCTTCGAAGAAAACCTTTTTGATTTGTCCACCAATCTAAACCAAATGGGTTTTAATTGATGCCACAAACATACGTAAAAATTGATGGGAAGGCCATAGGGCTGCCCTACAACCTCCTTCCTCCTCTTTTTGGTTTTTATAAGAAACCCACGTCTCGCTTCGCCCAATAAATCTTCGCCACGGCACTTATGAGAAAATTCAAAAGCATGGAAGCGGGGAGGACTGAACACTAGTCATAGGTACGCCCGAAAAAACTTTTAGACCGAGGGGAGCGAAGGGTATCCAAATTTCGGCCGCGCCCGAAATTAGCCTCGGTCTCGTTATGATTGTCTTTGTTAATGATTTTTGTGTTTTTGAATAGTGAAAGGAAAAAAACTGAATTGTCAACCATCATACCATAAAAAATAAAATGTTTGAAATATTGTTCAGCTAGAATCATATAAAATTATTTCCTGAGGAATTTATAAATATCACACGCCAATGTTAACGAACTGTGCGTGCACTTATTTTCAAAATTTTAAGTTTTCATAAAAACCATTCTTAAATTTTGTTCGACTGCCGAATAAATTAATAAATGAAATTAAATTTAATCAATGCGGAAAAATTAGATAAATGAAAGAAAATTATAATACTGAAATTGAAAATCGCCAGTTTACGATTTTCAAGCAGAAAAAAAGCAATAATTCAGCTGTATGTCTGAGGGAAAAGCATTTTTTGTTATTTTGATGCCTTTTAAATACCGATTTCACCCTTTTCTATGTAAAAAGATATACCAAAACAACTTTTCTTAGCTTTGCAAATTTATCAGTTCTCAATGTACCGTTATGAATTTTTTTTTCAGAATTTTCAAAGAGAAATCAATTTTGAGATTTGGCTAAAACTTTAATAAATGAAGAAATATCTTTAAAATTATTTTTGCTATTTTAAGTCAAGGAAAGAAACAAGAAAAACACGCTGAAGTTTCACGAAGCTGAACATTTATATGAAGTCAATAAGGAGGTCAAAAGTTTTGATTTTACACGATAGTGTTCACAAAAAAACGATATCGCCAGATAATGGAAAGAATTAGGTATGTTTACCAATCTTATTGAATGTTATTATGCTCAAACCTCAAACAAATTGCTCATGCAGTATGCAGACCATTAAGGGTAAGACAAATCAAGTCATTTATTAGTTTAACTTTTTTATTACCGCTTTAAAAAAAATGAGGAAAAATAGGATTAATTGTTGTCCATACAGATGGAGTTGTACGCAAATCTTTGGAAAATTTAATGATTAAGTATGCAACACCTTTCATAATAAGATAATAATAAAGGCTCAAAATTGAGATGGATTTTAAAAATGTCAACCCAAATAAAAATTTTAAAAATCGGATGGGCGTCCAATTTAACTCTGCGCACTCTTACATTGAACTTTGCCCTGTGATAAAGTTTTAAGAACACTCATGAAACGAATAGCTCGAAGCTCATGCACACATACCAATGTGCACAATGTGATTTGGCATGCGTCCTTTACCACTATACCTATTACCTACACTGGTCGGCATATGTATTTTGACATTTCATACCCTCGAGCCCCAACGCTGGTTTTGTTTAACTAAAGCCAATAACGGTAAATTTCTTTTATCGAAATCAAAGCACATATCGACAGCAATAAATATGTTTATTATTTTTCCTGTCCTCTTTCGGACTCTCATGCTATTGAAAAGAGAAAAGATGGAGGCATAATTCTGGTGTGGCATAAGTATTTTGAAAACATTTAACTTTTTGATTGCACCCATTTTTTCGCAAGAATGGATGCACAAAATATTTTTTTTTAATTTTTGAGTTCCCCATATTATTTTCAAATAAAAAATTCCACCAGTGGCTCGAAACATAAACAAAAATCAGAATTTCGAAGATTGGTTTGAGCATCTATTGATGCAAGCCTTAGTCCTGGTTTACACATTGAATACGCTACTATTGAATTTTATTTTATACGGTAAACTGTTTATTACCAAATAAAAAAATGTTTTAAAACAAAATAAAAAAAATCTTGGCGCTCTCTGAAAGAAAGCGAATGTGAACCCCGAGTGATGAATGAGCCACGATGAACAGGACCGGATTTAGCGTCTATGGCGCCCCTGGGCAGTAGCCAAATAGCCGCCCTCCGCCACTGGTCAAATTTGAAAGTAGTAGTAGTCGTATATACATGTAGGCAAAACGTTAAGCTGTGGTATCTGGTGTGGTATGTGAAAATACATTTCATATTTTTACGCGAGTGACCGATGTAATTTTGTTTGCCTGACAATATGGTGCTTCCGAGGAATGGGGCCAGGAGATCGAACCCTTTCCGAAATTGTTAAAAAAGCATTGAAATTCCAACGATGACAACATTTAAATTGCTGAAACTGATCCATTACATCGACTGTACATTTTCTTCAGAATGTTTTCTAAATGCCTTTCCACTAGCAGTAGTTTTCCGTTTTTTGTTTCTGAAGGAACATTACATTTCGAAAATTAAGCGTACATGGAGATCGAACCCTTTCCGAAATTGTTAAAAAAGCATTGAAATTCCAACGATGACAACATTAAAATTGCTGAAACTGATCCATTACATCGACTGTACATTTTCTTCAGAATGGTTTCTAAATGCCTTTCCACTAGCAGTAGTTTTCCGTTTTTTGTTTCTGAAGGAACATTACATTTCGAAAATTTAAGCGTACAAATTGTTTTAAACCTGTTCATACGACAGAAACATGTTACTGAAAATTTTATAGCTAATGCATCATTTTTAATATCCCGAGTTGGACACCTCCTGAAACCTCTGGCTACATCCCAGTTGCTTCGCGGCTAATTTTAAGTAGGAAGAAAATAAAGTTATAATAGAAACTTGAAAATGTTTGCCAGCTTTTACTAACTAAGGACACTGGGCGAATCACACACAATCCATGTGTGGGCGGCCTAGAATTGCCAATTTTTAGATCAGTCTATCCCAGAGACTCGTTTAGTACGAAAGCGAGTTTTTGGCAATGTACTACGAGTATTCCAAAAAATTAAATTTTTTATACAAGTGTACCTTAGCAATGGTCAAGTCGACAACGGCAAATACCCTTCCATTTGACGAGTCGTGTAGTGGGGAAATCATGTATTGATTACTTGTCTAAGATTTAATGTAGGTTCAGGAATTCCTTGATTGTTACAGGGATCCGGAGCAGAGAGGGTCGAAGCAAATCAAACTCCCGGAGCAAAAGAGCGGAGCGAGGAGCAATTTTTGCACATCGAAGCGAAGTTGATCGAACGTTTGCGCTAAATTTCGAATCGTTAGCCCTAATCTTTATTCATATCGTACAAAAGGATACTGTCGGGGGAGAGACATATCGCCTGTTGGCAAGGATAGTGACACAACTCAACATTTTTCATTTTTGAGACTATGGAACGTACAAATATAGTCTTATCCACGATCTTTCACATGTAAAAATCTTATATATGTATATATATTTTGCTTAGTTTCTGCAAGGGAACAGCATGTTAGACTATTAATGCTGCTATGTATGAGCACTGTCACATCTTCGTGTCTCTCTATCGTGAAAGAGTCGTGTGCATCAAAAAAGGGATGCTCCCAAAACTATTAATTACCGAAGAAGATCTTTTTTATGTCGAGTAATTAGCAACTAAGATTAATCACTAGAACTTACAATACGATTACTTGCAATCATTCGCACAGCTGACCCATCTTTTACAATTTTAAAACTTGCAAAATTTCAGTATGCTCTCCTTTAAAAAAAGGAATTGTTTTTAAATTAAATTGTGTCACAATTCTTGCCGACAGGCGATATGGCAAATTTTAAATTTGTTCAAGCAATAAAATTGGGCCGCTCCAGATCCCTGATAATTGCAAAAGCTCCTCAACGCTTCCTATTAAAATGTACACTGAAGTATGAAGTACATTTATATATCCCTTGTTTAAGTTGAAGCCGATGTTTGCGAAAATACTTTCTACTTCTAGACTCAGTGAACTACGCGCCGCCAGTATGCTACTCGGAATGAATGCTAAAAGACTTTTACATGACGGATAAATCTAGCTTTTTCATTTGGAGATTCACATTTCAATTTCAGTTGAGTGTGCGTTTGGGCACCCTGGAATGCACCCAACTTGAATAAATTAAAAAGATAAAATTAATGTTTTTGTCTAATTATGTCAACTGCTCTTCGAGTTTCCAAAATGCATCTTTCGCAGAATTTAAAATCAACTGAAATTTCAAAAATTGCCGCCCCTCAAAATCTGCCGCCCCGGGCAGTTGCCCAGGTTGCCCATATGGGAAATCCGGCCCTGACGATGAAGAACTCTAAGAAAGAAGTGGAATCTAAACCAAATTGTGCCGCAAAAAAAACGAATATAACTTCCGACGATTCAATAACGACCAAAAGAAGCTTTGGCCATGGAAACAGTGATTTGAACTTAAGCAGGCTAGGCCATTGAAAGCAATATATCCCTGCCTCATGAGAGAGCCTCCACTGTGGTATTGATTTTGATAACCAGGTATCCGTTTTCCCACATAAATGGGCATTTTCTTTAAATATTGTTTTTTTTGTAAAAAATGTAATAAAATAACTAATATTAGCCGAAAAAACTTTTTCCGAAAGTTGCAGTAGCTTAAACTTTTTCCTTGGTAACAGAGATTTGCTTTTGTTATGGTTTTTAAATCTTTCTTTGGTTTCACTTTATCTGCGAATGCATGCAATTTGCCTTTTTTAGTTCTACGCCGAAGGTGGTCGTTATTATCTCTGCCTCAGATGGCACATTCTTCATATTCATAATATCCTTTCGTTTAATTAGACCTTTTCCATAAATATTTGGAAGATTTTTCGGTAATTATTCGATTACACATCCCATTTTTGTGATGCATGGAATAGTTTTCTATTTCTTTTCTCTTATTCAATTTTGGTGTTTAATAATGAACAGTCTACCTTATGAAATTAAATTCAATTGCAGCGTATCTAACCTTTAAACCAGGGTTCAAGTTTGCCTCTACGGAGGCTTAAACCAAACTTCGAATTTCTGATTTTTTTCCAATGTTTCAATCCACTGGACACATTCTCTGCTTAGAATTCAAAATATAAACACAAATCATTAACAAAATTATGTTTTATCCATTTTTTTTCCAGAGAAATTGGTGTACAATCAAAGATTTAAATATTGTCAAAATACTTATGTCGCACCAAAATTTGGTACCACTCTGTTCTCTTCTTTATAGCAAGTGAGTGCGAAAACGGACAGGAAAAATATTGAGCATATTTATTGCTGTTGATATGTACTTTGATATTCTTATAAGAAATTTACCGTTATTCGCTCTAGTTAAACAAAATCAGTATCTTGGCTCGAGAGTACCAGATGTCAAAATACATATGCCGGCTAGTGTATACTTGTAGAGATCGGTAGGGGCGGCATAATGTAAATAGCCTACTGGCGGCAAATAAGTAAATCCGCCACTGTTCTTTTTGCTCAAAGGCCATCAGAAATCTTAAATCGAAAAATGCCTGTAGATTTGCCTTGGAGTACCTACTTTTATTCAAACTGGGTAAATAGTAAATCTATTTTAAATGCGTTCCAGAATGAAAGGCTAGCGCCTTTCATTCTGCTCCACCTTTAATTAGACCAATCCAAAAATAGATTTACAGGAAGCATTCTATTAATGCTGTGCACAATTCTTATCTAATGCTTATAAAATATATGTACAAACAATATTCACTATGCATCAAAATTCTAAAAAACCCTCGTATTGCGGGCGCAGCCCTCTGTACGCCGGTATTTTTATGTTTGAATCGCTAAAATCGGACGATGGGGTTATGGGGCTGCCATACGAAATCAACGAACGCCCCAAATTAGGGATTATGGGGCCGCTATACAAACTCAACTCCCCAAATTAGGTTCTTATACGTATAATTTCTTATGTGTGCACCAATTCTAACCAGATTTCATAAAACTGTGTTTCTATTGATGACCCAAAACATTCATGTAAAGATGTTTGGTGTTGTGTTGCCTCTGGATCCGCGAAAGTGAAACTCAGTATTTTGTGTTTAGATGACCAATATATTTCGGGCTGAGCCTATCTACACGGTCGTGTGAAAATCATTATGTTTTAGGTATATGTACATAATGATTTTCCCAGTCAAAATTATAAATAAATAAAACTTTTACAACATTGTTCTAACATGTGTGTTGACCTATACTATCTACTTGTATTTTAACTCCGGATGCAAAACATATCATTGTTTCCATATCCTTCCGTAATGGACTTAATTAAACAGATTGCTCATTATTATGTTATAATCCATTCAAGTCTTCTGGGAAATTACTTGCTAAGTGAGTGATCCTTCATCATGGCCATTGTTGTCTGAGAATGAACAATGAACCCCACAAATGGCAAAGGAATTTAATTTAAACTAATTTAGTGGTAGCATCTAAACATTGAATTCCTTTGATATTTAATAACACAATAATTATTCTGTAAAGCAACCGGACATACAATACCCGGTACGTGTACATATTGAAAGGCTGTAATCATGTTAGCCACATTTGCAGAGGGTAATAATCCTAAGTTGTTATGGTTGAGTCATTCGGCACTGAGCCAGGACGTATTGACTAATTATGTATTTGTTTGCAAATGGGGATATGTTTCCGTAATTAGTTGAAATATTTGAATATTTCATGAATTAGAAAAGCTTTATAAGGGCATATGCAACGGATTTCCGTCAAACATTACTGCTTTACAATTTTGCATATCATTCTAGCAGTGGTATAACCTAAAGATTTTTTAGTTCCTGAAATAAAGTGCAATTGCATTCGGAATTAACGCCCGAAATATATCGGTTTTCTAAAACAAAGGAACGTTTCATTTATTTCGTGGACCTAGGAGGCAATACAAACCTGTCTAGTTAACTAATTGGTCCCGGGGCAACACAAAAATAACCCAATTTTAATTAATTGAGTTACATCAACATGTATTGTTTTCGCTTACGAAATGTCAAAAACTGGTGTGGAGACTTATGTGAAGTTACTACCAGCAAGCGAATTCGATTTCACATCCATCAAAATTTTGACAGTATTTTCATGCATTTCACGTGAAATGACGATGTTAGTACCTACTCTAATGCAATGCATTGTATCACGAGAGGCCGCTATTACAATGATCAATGTAGTCTTCTCAACCGCACTCTTCGCACTCATGCAAAATTGTATGTCACGCAGCCCCCCGTGCACATAAAAAATTCTAATTCCCGGCTGTCTGTGGTTGGTTTGTATGATAGCCCTTTGATGTCTGTCCCGATTTCGTGCGGTCCTGGATATATTTTGAGGCTTTAGGAATACACTTGGGTGAAATTTCGTTAGGATTGACATAAAAGGACAAACGTTTCTTTTTATTTTCGGGAGTTGGTTTGTATGATAGCCCTATGGCGTAGTGTTCCGATTTCACCTGTTCCTAGATATGTTTTGAGGCTTTACTAAGAATACACTGGGAAAAAGTTTGGCTAAGATTGGTTCATAAAAACCAATGTTTTCTTGGAAGAGCCTAATTTTGGGTTAGTTTCCATGGCAGGCCCATGACGCCATGGTCCGATTCCATTCCTTCCGACATATATAACAGCGTACACTAAAAAGAAACTTGTATACAAAATTCCAGCTCGATAGCTTGAAAACTGAGGGACTAGTTTGCATTGAAACAGATTGACAGACAGACAGACGGACATCGCTAAATCGATTTCTTGCGTTACACTGATAAATATATATATCTATAGTCGGAAGAGCCTCATTGAGTGCATTCAGCGAGCACATATTGGAAAAACCGACTGGAAAGTGTTTTCTCCCCGCGTCCCACTCACCCGCTAATCGGTCCACATGCGATGTATCGAAAATTTCCCCTATGTAGCGATGAATTGGAATGCTACATTTAGATGTGTAGCTGCTACTTCGACTGCTCGATCAATTGTCACGCACAACTGCTCGACCATCAATACTGGAAATTGTCTATTCACAGTTCAGCTGAAAAAAATGTCATTTCTGAGCCAGGTTTTAGTGAACTTTACAATATTGTGCGATGAGAGTACGTATTTTGAAAGGAAAGTTGCATTTTTAGGTTTTTTGAATTTTTGATTGCCGCAATGTCTGCAGATGTATATATCAGCTGATTAGAGAGAACTGACATTTCCTGTAGCAAGTCCATTCAACGAACACAAACTTAGCAGTTTTCCAATTTCTTGTGGTGGGGATATGTAGCACATCCCAATATGTGCTCGCTGAATGCACTCATTCTGTGCGTTCCAAACTTCAAAGTTAATATAACCGTTCACATAGTAACAGGTACAAAAATTGTGACAAAAGAAAAACAATTGTTATATCCTACCCATAAGATGGTATAGGGTATATTGTTTTTGTTACGCCTATATTATGTAATACCTCTAAGGAGCCACCGGATGTGTGGCAAAGTATATATACATATAAATGATCAGGGTCGGTTCATGATTGGAATAAGCCATGTCCGTCTGTCTGTCTGTTCGTCCGTGTGTCTGTCAGTTCGCACGATAACTCCCTAAATAATGAATCTAGCGTTTTGAAATTTTGGCAAGATGCTTGTTTTGATGAAACGGTATTGACAATGGGCCAGATTTTTCCAAGGGTTTCACTACCTCCCATACAAATTACCCCTCCTTGATATTTTAATTCGTCCATAAATTTCGACAAAAGATCGCTAGTGGCCTGAAATTTTTATCAATGCCTAATTGTAAGATATTCTTGAAGTTGATGGAAAGTGGAAAAATTCGGACTACCCCTAAATCCCGAACAAAGCTATCTTCAGCCATATTTTTTGATAAAATGCCGCGCAGATTTTCGAATTCATGTTGAATGGTCCTTATTAAATACTAAATGCATGTCAGATCCGTCCCATCTACCCCTACATCCCCTACAAAAAAAAAATATCTTGAATATTTTGAGTTTTGTGTGTCTTCTAAGTCTGTACATGGGTATACAGGGTGTCCGGAAACTGCCGCATAAACGCACCAGATTATGATTCCTCAGTTCATTTACAGCAAAAAAGTTGTACAGAACATACCCCCTCAGCTTAACCCTTTAGCTGCCACAGGCATTAAAAGATTTTTGAAAAAATCATTTTCTTGCACGACTTAAAGCCCAATATCTCCAAAGCTAGACGAGCTAGAATAGTGAAATAAAATGATTATTACATCCAACAAATTTACCTATAAGATGCAACTAACCACACTAAAATCGGATAACAGGTTTGGTTTTTACAGAGCTTCAAAGTAAAATTTGCGTGATTTAACCAATCTTTTTTTCCATCTCAATTTTCTCCAACTTCTGCCAAGGTGAGGTGCTTGTACGATTCTTTTAAAAATTGGCGCATAGTCTAACGATCATATCTTCCTTACATCATTTTATTCTGTAAAATCGTACAAGCACCTCACCTTGGCAGAAGTTGGAGAAAATCAAGATGGAAAAAAAGATTGTTTTTGGGTCAAATCACACAAATTTGACTTTGAAGCTCTGTAAAAACCAAACCTCTTATCCGATTTTAATGTGGTTAGTTTTATTTTATTGGCAAATTTGTTGGCTGTAATAATCATTTTACTTCACTGTTCTAGCTGATCTAGCTTTGGAGATATTAGGCTTTAAGTCGTGCAAGAAAATTATTTTTTCAAAAATCTTTAAATGCCTGTGTCAGCTACAGGGTTAAGCTGAGGGGGTATGTTCCGTACAACTTTTTTGCTGGAAATGAACTGAGGAATCAGAATCCGGTGCGTTTATGCGGCAGTTTCCGGACACCCTGTATAGGATAGGGTATGCACTCATCATGATATTCGCACGAATAGAACTCGGTCCCGTTTTTTTTTATTTTTCGTGGCCATGGTCGCCACGGTAGGGTTATGTTTTTTGTATTTCATGTGTATAGACATCGGGGCAATCTGAGTTCCCCTCTCAGAACACAGAGTATAAGGAAATGAAAAAGTACGTGAGAGATGAACGAAATCCGTTGCGGAATGAGATGTGAAGTGAAAGGTCTAAACTGGATTTTATATGGAAGTTTAACATATTGTTTTCTAAAATGTAAACATTCTAATTGGACCAGACCGGTTTTAAACGAGCCTTTGAAATATTGAGTGCATTCAGCGAGCACATATTGGAAAGAGCTACTGGAAAGTGTTCTCTCCCCGCGTCCCACTCACCCGCTAATCGGTCCACATGCGATGTATCGAATTTCCCCTATATAGCGTTGAATTGGAATGCTACATTTAGATGTGTAGCTGCTACTTGGACTGCTCGATCAACTGTCACGCACAGCTGCTCGACTGGCTCGACCATCAGTACTGTAAATTGTTTATGCACAGTTTAGCTGAAAAAATTGTCATTTCTGAGCCAGGTTTTAGTGAACGTTATAATATTGTGCGATGAGAGTACGTATTTTGAAAGGAAAGTTGCAGTTTTAGGTTTTTTGAATTTTGGATTGTCGCAATGTCTGCGGATGTATCAGCTGGTTAGAGAGAACTGACATTTCATGTCGCAAGTCCATTCAGCGAACACAAACTTAGCAGTTTTCCAATTTCTTGTGGAGGGGATATGTGCACATCACAATATGTGCTCGCTGAATGCACTCATTGTTTTCTAAAATGTAAACATTCTTATTTAGGATTGTGGGTCGTGCGCTTGTGCGCGTGTTGTGCAGTGTGTTTGCAGTTGCGCATGTATAGGAGTTCTATCGCCAAGCTTCCATGGGAATATATGGGGATTTCTACTCCATACTTATACTCAATGGTTCCCCTACAGCATTTCGGTGCGTCTCTGCGTTACACATATTTGGCGCCCAACATCGAGCCATCACTTACTCAGGTTTCCCTAAGTTATAGCGGATATCATAAACAAGTGACTCAACACATTATATGATGGTGAGTCATCTTGTCCACATCCTCGTAATGATCCTTTTATGACTCTTTCTCGGTCTAGAATCATTACTTTGTTCAACGCGAAGCAAACGCCTTCAAAGAAACACCAAATCCCCTGCTAGACTTCGAAGCGACTGGTTCAAGTTAGGTAACGAAGCGGGTGTTGAAATGACCAAGGTTTCGGTGACTTATCAGCTCGTGACTTTCCGCTCGTGAACACGGTTCCTTCACCTTCTCCTAATCTTCATCCAGTTCTTCTCCGGCTGGGGGTTGCCACGGCTGATAGCACTGCACTCAATAGTCGAACAAATGTCAACATCAGTCACCTTTAAAAGACATACTGAAAATATTTAGTTTCTCATCATGCTAACCCTCATCCAGGATCTCTACCTTAGAGTCGAATACGTGCGCAGATTTAGGCTTTACGATGACTCTTTATATTAATCAGTCCTGTCTATTGAAAACATAATAGAATACGGAGTTAATCTATACCCTTTTACCCCAACACAGAAAACTACCCTCAATTATTACAACCATTACAGTATTTCCATCATTTAGTCGAAGGCTACGTACGTCTCTGATTTCCCAAGCCATCAACGTCGGAGGCAGTATGCGAATTAAGCAGAGACACTATGCGAACTCTCTCGCCGTCGAAAAGCTTCTCCATGTGGAAATAAACAGAATGCTTTGGGTGTCATTTAGAATTCACAAAGTGATTCGTCAACGCAAGTCACCCTCGTAGTCAAACCTTATAAGGTTTGTCTTTGTCTGAAAGAACATAAGGTCAACGCCGATACGCTGAAGGACATCTATCTCTTATCATTCATTGACGGAGTTCTGAGCCGCCTCCCAAAGGCGAAACTCATCTCGAATCTGGACTTGAATGATGGGTTTGGCAGAATTCACTCGATTAGTTGTCCAAGGATAAGACGGGATTCATCGTACCTGTCAGACCGCTCGCTGTATCAATTTGTGACAATGACTTCTAAGATTTGAAGCGCCACACAAACGATGCAAGGCACTGGGGCTGTGCTCTCACAAACGATTACGATAGGTGATGGCGCTGAGATGCCAATAGCCTAATAGCCGAAGAAACTTAATCCGGCCCAACGAAAATATACGGTTGCCGAGTAAAAATTATATTAGCGGCTGCCGCATTAAAAAAAATCCGTGCCTAAGTAGGCGGTCATGAGTTTACGATGGTCACTGGTTACGTCTTATTGAGGTGGCTAAAGATGGGCATTTAAACCCCAAGGGGTTAAAAGGAAACGGCAGCCAAAATGTGGTCCCCGACACCCTGTCTCGGGCCCAATGCTCAGAATCTTTGTCTTTAAGCGATACATTTAGTGATTCTCAACACTTCAGTTTACACCTGTATATCGACCTTATTGGCCACATTAACTGCGGGAGCAATCTTCCTGGAAGCTTTGGATCCTAGAGGAACTAATACGCCGCCAAGCACTATTCTTTTGGACAAAAAGGCCTAAGGAGGTCAAGGAATATGTGTAACTGCCTTGAAAAATAACCGAAAAAAAACAAAACCCGGGTGCCTAGCTTGAATCGAAAGTAAGGTTCGTGTTCGTAGAGCCAACTCATGTGATGATCCCTTAGCGATCCACTGTTAAACCACTGGTTTTGAGCACTATGGGCGTGTAGATGTTGTGGATAATATAATTTATTTGTCAATCTTTACATAAAAAAATACAAAATTCAAATGAAACGATAATCGTACCAATCCACTGCTTAAAGTTGCCGAGGCTTCAATTTTCGTTCATTTAAAATTGTTCCATACACCCTACATTTTCATGCTAAATTTATTCTAAGGGGATATTTCGCAAAATTACAATGGATTGGGTAAAATAGTATGCTCAGAAAATAGTACGATATTCGACAATCTCTACTCTAGTGTACATGTACTGCAATATTTCAAGAAAACTGCTATTGCATCCTATTTGATTTGCATGAAGTAGTGCTCTCCGAACTATACACACATCTGTTGTCTGATTGTTGCTTGGCTTTGGCTGGTACAGAGAGTCCTGTTTATGTATTCTGGAAGTGTTATATCGTCCAATTCGTATTAGTCATTTATCCTGGGTGTGTCCACATATTTGCAAAATGTTGCAGTGTTTTGCTACTATGACAGAATATCAAATAAGATCATCATATGTCGACCGATATGGTTAGTAGACTTCCTTTGTTCAAAATAATATTTCTTCTATTGGGAAATATTGTGGAGTCTATTGCAAAATTAAAATTTTTATTCTATAAATGCTGCTTAACATCAAATTATTTTTATGTAAACGTAGCGTGGATCGTTTAGGATCAAGAAACTGTAAGGCAGTGATTCTCAAAATTGTCTTAATGTCCAGCAAACCAAACAACGAACTCTATTTGAACACAATCCGTTTTTTTTTCGAATGATTTGCGAGTTAATTGGTTTTAACTGAGTAATAATATTTAGTAAGCACTAATCCTTTTTTCTTACACAATACATACGTTTCTGTTATACAAGACCGAGGCAAATTTCGGGCGCGGCCGAAATTTGAATGAAACTTAAGCGTCTTTTATGTTAATCATTTCTACCGCGACCCTCTGTCGCATTCTGATTCCTGGATGCGTTCAGGCTAAGGCAGGAACAGACTTGGATGAATTTTGGTTAAGTTTCAAAAAGGAATTTTTTTTTACAAGAACCTAATATTTGGGAGTTGGTTTGTATACAGCTCTATGACGTAATATTCCGATTGCATCTGTTCTTGGATATGTTTTGAGCCTTTACTATGAACACACTTGCATGAAGTTTGGTTGAGCTTGGTTCATAAAGAAAAAAGGTTTTTCTATAAGAACCTAATTGTCAGGGGTTGGTTTCTATGGTAGCCCCATGACGCTATGGTCCGATTCCACTTGTCCCGACATATATACAGCGTACACTGAAATTTCAGCCCGATAGCTTCAAAACTGAGGGACTAGATTGCATTACAACAGACGGACAGACAAATAGACGGATTTCGCTAAATCGATTTCTCTCGTCACAATGATCAATCATATATATGTATACTTTATATAGTCGGAGGTGTTAATATCCCCTTTCACATAGTGACGGGTATAAAAACAAGAACGGATTTTCCCGTATTCGATTCCTTAGCAATTTCAGTATTAAATTTGGATATCCTTCACTTTCCTGGGGCTAATAGTTTCTTGGCCGTCCTTATCAAGTCATACCCAACAAACCCAAAAGCGAATGCTCAGCCAAAATGAACGATTTGTGAACGTCGTGTGTGTGCTTAAGGTCGCTTTTCAGTCATCAGTCACTTTCCATACAAGTGGAACATTATGCTGTCAGCTCTCGAAAGAAGAATTTTTTCTTCTTTTTATCGACACTAGCGATACTCAGCGGCGTAGATAAGGGGGGGGCTCAAGGGGATCAATCCCCCCCCCCCCCCATTGGATCTGGAGTTCGCACAGGCAAGCCCTACTGACGTAATTTAGAAGTGCTACTATAGAAAAATTAAATGTAAGCACTGATTGAAAATTTGTTGCCGGAAAATTTTAGTGTTCGGTTCAACGGTTCATTCGGTTCAACGGTTCGGTGGAACACGGAGTGCTCTTCCACTGGAGCGCAATTTCCAATGGGGAAATATACAATACATAAGATTATAAGGAGTGGAAAGCTAATGCAAAGGAAGAGAAAGCGCTGCAAAACTGCTTCCAATTTTTCAGCATCCTTTATTGATTGAGTTTATCAAAATTATTTGTTTCTTTTTTAAGTTAAAATTTGACGAAAGGTTTTATCGTATATAGCAGGACAAAGCAAGTCTTGACTTTCTCTAGTTATTCGCAATTTTATTGAATTTAATACGAACTCTCAAAGCTAAAACCAGGA
Source organism: Microchrysa polita (assembly GCA_949715475.1). NCBI lineage: Eukaryota > Metazoa > Arthropoda > Insecta > Diptera > Stratiomyidae > Microchrysa > Microchrysa polita. Next base: position 49,250,253 of record OX454420.1, read on the forward strand.
ATATTTTTTTTAACAAAATCTTCTACAAAAAAAAATTGTAGAAACTTGCAAAATTGAAAGATATATAGTCTTATGCAGTAATTCGAAAACAAATTAACAAACAAACAAACGGCGTTCCGTGAAAATCTCTCAAGGGTTTCGCGAAGATTTTAAAAAATAGGAAAAATGTAGAAAAAGCTTAAGACAACAAACAATCCATACGGAAAAATGTTTGTAAGTTGGAAAATGACCAAACTTAACCTGCTACACAGCACCAGTAATCAACTTAACTGTAAAATATTTGACCAGTATCAGAGACTCTACCGATTTTCTTTTACAACTTTCCACTATCTGAAATAGAAAAGAAAGTACAGGCATACCTCGACTAGGACGCTAATTGGTTCCAGGAAAATGCATCCTAAGTCAAAAAATTTGTAACAATATCGGACGTAGGCTAGAAGACGGTCACACTCAAATTCGTCACTTTTCAGTTAATTATACAGTTTTATAAGGACAAGAGGTATTTAAAGTATAGATTATGTTCACCTCAACAGCAACTAATTTGAATATTCTTCAAATTTTTCTTTGGTAGTCTGTTATTCTGAATTGGGGAAGAGCTCGGGCCTCTTTTATTTTAATTATTAAACTTATTTAAGCACTGGTGATGGAAACTTATCTTATCTTATTTGTTGAACTACTCGTTTTACATTTCAAAAAGGAACTCACATCGGTGGTTCGGAACAAGAACACAAAATTGATCAATTCAGTTCGAATCTCTACTCAAGGTAAAAATCCACGCTCCCGTGCGATATTAGGCCCAACTGGTGAACACAATTTTTGGAAGCATACATTCCCTTATCAATTCCACCCAATGGCGGAAAATAAAGGTCGATTCCAAATTGACGACTGAACTCTTTTCCTGAAGTTTAGAACAAACTTTCAGTTAAAATTCAGTAAGTAATTAAGAACGAACTTGTGCGCGTTCCTCGGTGCAAATAAACAATTTTGTTCATATCTACGATCACCGGTATTAAACTTACAATGTATGCTTAAAATTTGCTTTTTTTAAATCATTTCTATTTTTAATTTGCTTCATTTTGTAAGTTTTCGTAATTTAGCAGAAACTGCTTGCCGCCACATTCGTTTTTAAATAAAAGACCCAATGCTTTACACAATCGTTGAACTCTACTTGGAGGTCCTCAACGAAACTAGGCTAACTGCCATTGACAAAAGAAAATTCTTGAAACAACGGCCCAATAAGTAATAAGAAGCTTTATGGATAAGGAAAGAAAAAATGTAAGAACAGAAAAGCTAATTATGTCTAAAGTTAACATGTGTGTTTTGAAAAAAGCGAAAATTTGTGCGAAAATTGGAATAGTGTGGATACACTCACCATACTAAAAAAGGCAAAATTATCCATGCAATATTTTCAGGCCTCTGTTTTTATCGTATGGCAAAATTGCTATACCAAAATTTTTCTCCAAATAAAATACAGAAATTGTTATTCTGAAACTCAGCATTTGATAACCGTAAAAGTATAAGTAATCATGCAAAATGATCCCCCTCCTCTCCGAAAAGCTATCTACGCCACTGGCGATACTTACCTTATAGTCTGAGAAAATTGGGCCAAAATATGGCCATCGAACGGCAAAAATCCTACATTTTCATGTGAAAATTTCAAAAAATCAGTTAAGATAAGCTGACCAGACGTACAGCATTTTGCTGTACAGTAAGTACAGCATTTTGACCTGCCGTACAGCATTCAGAAGCGTACAGCAAAATGTACAGCATTCTCGATTTCACACAATGGTATACCTCAGGAGCAATTCAACGAGCTTCTACTTTGAATTATTGCTCACATTGTGTAAGGCAACATTTACTTTCATTTTTTGGATATTGTCTGTCTTAATCAGTGAAGGCAATGGACCTGGATTGGCTATAGTTATCGTCAAAGCTACTTGATTATAAGCGATACAAGGCAACTTGACGTTTGTTATATTTTTACAGTTAAACGGTATCAAAAACAAGAAAAATTGTCATTACAATACTCAGAAAAGCGTGCAAAATTTCAGTATGATCCGGAAAGAATTTTTTCGAGTTTTCAGATGTAACTTAGGAACCATTTTATAGAGATTTGAAAACTAAACAAACAATAACAAATCCGAAAATTAGCAAAAGTCAATGGGTTCCTCCACCTCCTCCTCCACACAAATCCTCCTCCTCCACACAAATTTTGCGGCTGAAACATGCGTGGGAGGGAAACTGGCAAAAATTTGGAGTCTTTGAAGCAATGAAAATGATATTTGATTTTTGCGTGCGAGACAAAAAAATACGTGTCGCTTGTGGGCATACAAATTTGGCAAGTTTCTGAAGTACCAAAATATAAAAATTTTGCACGACAATTAATTCTTTAAAAATTTGCTGGAAATAATATAAAATATGATCCTCACATTAGCGGATTTTTGTATGAAAACTCGGCTTCAAAGTTGTGTACGCTCAAATCCGGTACTGTCGATGTAGCTTTTTTTAAGTTAATTTTTGTTTATTAAATTTAAATAAAAATATATTTTTAATCGTCGTTTTTGCGAGCTTTTACAATATCAGTGGCGATTCTGCGTAGGTTTTTTCGATGCATTGATATTTTAAATAAAGGTGTTACGAGCATCATGACATTTGAATTACAAGGACTTCCATCCCAACATATTTTTAATTATTTAACAGACGGAATATGAGTAAACTAATGGACAACAAGTAATAAACTCAGCATCACAGGGAATATGCTGGCAAACATCTTATGTATTTTAATTTATGGGAAAAAATGCTTGCGACTACCACGAATTTTCGAAATTCTCCCATAGTGGATTTGGGTCTCTCTCTAAACCTAACCTCAAAATAGGTAGTGTACGAGTACGTACAGCATTGACCATTCAGGCATCTGGTCACCTTAGATTAGACCTACAAATTAATTGTTATTGTTACGATGACATGACCGCAAAAAAGTAAGCAATCCGAAAAAATGCTAAAAAAAAGTGTAAATAAATGTAATAAAATGGATTAATGAAAAACATATTGTTTTATTAAATTAGACCAACGCAACAAAACTATGATTTTCCTTTTCCACAGAAAAATAATCAGAAAATTATTAACAACAAATAACGCTAGACCATTATTAATACATAACTACTTAGATTTACATTTTTCAATCTCCTACACTTTTCCATCTTGATAGTCGTCGTTCCCTGATCACTCTACTCAGTTCTAACTCTTAATTTTGTAAAAACTCATAGTCGCTATAATTTGTCCTTCATTATTTCTATCTTTGTAAAACGCTTTCTCTAACTCCGAAATTGATTACCTCGTCCTTGGTATTTCAACAGCGTCGTCTTCACTACATCGTAATCCTCGTTATGCTTTTCGTCTTTATCTTCGTTAACCTTCGGACGGGCGCAGTTTTCAGTTTCTATCTACCATATGTCTGAGGGGCGGGAGAGGATGAAATAATCTCTCAGATGTATTGCGCCCTATTGTGTTATTTCCTCCTTTTCTATGAAAATAACAGGCGCGACAATCCAGCATTGGACTACGGCCGCAGGATGTGTTAGTGACATCCTATTTCCAAGATCTTATCTGCCTTTTGTTGAGGTAATTAGATCAGCATCACGCTCGTTTAACATCTGAGTGAGATCATAGTCCGTCACAAGCTCGTGAGTTCGAAAAAACACCATGATCCACGGTGAGATTCGAACTCAAGACCCTGTGCACCGAAGGTGCGCGCACTAACCGCTAGACGCTAGAAGAGTATCACATTGCGTAATAAAGTTGTTTTGACTTTTAAATTCACCAAATCGTTCAATAGTGTGTTTTTAGTAAAATAAGCTCACATTTTGTAAGCCGTCGAGTTGTTGGAGGTTTTTTAAATATTGAAGCGATTGAAAGCGGAATATTCTTAGAAAATTGAAAATGTGAAGAGTATCAAACTTTGTGAGCCAGTATTTGTTTCCAAAATTTCGTAGAACTGCAAAAAGACAATGCAACAATAAATAAGAGTCTAAAATATACAGAAATTTAATTTCATCCTTTATTCTGCACTTAATCTGTCAGATGCATTCCGCCCGATTGTGTTAGGATTAATATTGCGCCCACCGTAAGGTTAAGGTTGCTGACGTCGCATCGTCTTCCCCATCCTCGTATTCTTCATTTGATTCGTCTTCACTATAATTGAAGTTTTAAGTTTTTTAAATTGAAGTTTTCGGTTTCCTCCATACAAATCCAGGTTCTTCTAGGGAAAACTTTTTATTTGTGCATCAATTTAGAGCAAACCTCATACAAATGTGTTTCTATTGATGCGAGAAAATATATGCAAAAATGGTTGGGATGAGGTCATGAGTTCTTGAAGCTGGTTTTTTTTCTGCACCAAACAACAAAAAATGTTAAAGTAAATGGAATCGTACTATATGGAGTCAAATCCCACCTCTCCCCCAAAAATGTTAAAAAAAAGAATCTTTCTTCACTTACCTAACCCAACCAAACCAATTAGAGCCATTGTACGTATACACTGCGTTTCACTTGAATAGCACATTCCGTTTTTTTCATTGTAATTTGCTTATATATCGGTGGCAGGTTTGCTAACCCAGCCGCGCAAAAACAAACTATCGAGGGTAGCATACAGGTTAAATTTCAAATTGTCACGTAGGCATTGCCATTAATTTCAAAACATTGCTCATAAATATTAAAGCCCCGTTTTCACTTTACAAACGCAAAAGTTAACATGTAATTTTTTTTAATGAAAACATATTTTTATGTATGAATCATAATTTTGTTAGAATAAGAATCCGACGAACAACAGTTTTATCATGAATTTACATACAAAAACTATTTTCATGCACACACTCAGGCGCGCACAGAGGGTGGGGTAAAAGGGGCAATATGCCCCGGGCCCCGCGTTGGAGAGGGCCCCGCAGGGACAGTGGTCTCGTAGTGCGCATACGTCTGCAAAATTATTACACGAATTGATGTCAGATAAATTTTATTTAAATCTCTATTTATCTTGTTTTGCGTTATTCAAAGCATTTCTAGGACCTTGTAGGATTTCCCTTCTCCTACTTTTTCCAATTAAAATTGCTAAATCTAAAATTAAAAAAATGATCTTGATATATTTTAGGTGTTGAAATCAACAGCACACTCTGCCGAAATTGATCTAATTAATCGGTAATCTCTTAAAATCTGAGTGTCCTCGAACTATGTGTGTTTTATAGAGAAAGTGCTAACCAAAAAACTGAAAACGATAGATCCCCTTTAAATGACTACTTCTTATTTAGTTTCCATAAACTTATATTTATGCAAGTCTCTCTCTGATTGTTGTTAACACATTGTAGTCTTATCTGTAACTATGCTCTCGAACTAGCAAAATTTCTCAACGTTTTCTACTGGTTTGGTTTTAGACTTTTGTTCTCCTATGGATCAGTGCACATTCGGTCTTAGTAACGTTTATGAAAAGACAAGAATTTCGATTTTCGCAATGCCATCAGCAGTGACGGAACAACTTCACTCTGGGCCCTCCCGCCAACTTCTTGAGTGGGCCCCCTACACTGAGAAAAAAAGTAGAGTGAAATCAATCGAAAACACTCTTGAAGGTCGATCCACTCTTTTCAGTCATCAGTCACAGTCATTTTCCATACAAGTTAATTGATTGACTGACAATCTGTCAATTTGTATGAGAAATTACTGTGACTGCGACTGATGACTACAAAGTGTGGATCGATCTTTAACCAAGTATTTCGAAACATGATTTCGACGTTACAGTTTTTCTACTAAAATTAAGAACATCGTACTTAAAATAACTTTGCTAAGAGCTACTTTGGCTCTTTGCATTAAGAATGCATTGAGAATAGCGTTCTTGTTGTAACGTTTATTAAAGTAATGATTTCATCAATTGTTTTTTTTTTCAATAAAAATGATCACGCAGCGCAGCATTGACCTCTATAGGTGTTAGTGATGTTTCAGCATAGAAAATTACCTGCGCCTACAATGAGATTCGATCGCGCGAACCTATGATTCGAAGACGAGCGCCCTATCTATCTACCCTAATGCCGCTCTCTCAGGTACCAGCATCATGGCATCCTGTAGTAGGAACAACATTTATAGACTTTCCAAGGACAAATGTTCCTTTTCTCAAAAGGGCCACTTTTATTTATATGCCCCGGGCCCCGTAAATCCTCTGTGCGCGTCTGCACACACTTGTGTGTTGCATGTTTGATATTAGCGACGTTTTTTTCGTATCGCGTGTAAGTCTGACTCGAAAAAAAAACGATCGCGGGTAACATCCCGGTTAAGACCAAACAGCTGACATTTGACAGTTTTTGTGCATCTTTGACTCGCTTTCGTTGGCTTATTTTGTAGATGTGGTGGATTTTATCACAAAAGATGATTATTTCTTTGCAAAATCTTTTCTCGTGATCAGAAAAACTCTCACATTTGGTTTGAAAAAAACAAATTCCCTCATATTTCCCCTATGCGGCCGCCATCTACATTTGAGCTCTATCCCGTGTAGGGTAGTTGCACGGGTTAACTTTACCTGGGTAAGTGTCATTTTTTTTATATGAAGTTCTACCCAAACCTGCACGGGATAAACACAATAAAACGTCCCTAATAATTGAGAAATAATGAGTCGTATAAACACTAAACACATGAAAGCGATTAAAACAACCTCTCATGTGAGAAATGTCATACCCATGCAGGAGTTTTGAAAACTTCTATAAACCTTTGGCGGCAATTTGACTTCAATTTGCCCAAATCTCCTCGTGGATGGATCGCCTTAGTTGGCTCCAATTGCATTGATTCAACTAGCATTTAAAGGACAAATTTCGAACAAAGTTGTTTGGGTTTCATCAAGATGAGATGAGGGATAGAATCACAGTACCTACATATTACCAGAGCCGCAGTAGCAGTACTTCCTTTTTTTCGGACATGCTAAATAAGGACTTGACTTGATTCCCCCGATTTAGTTAGCTCTGAACTTCTTCTTTATAAAAATTCTCAATATGGGCTTAGGCTGGATTTCCTCAAGACATAAACATTTTGTCAACATCATATGCCCCTAGCCCGGAATTTTTTTTAGTGGGTCGGAGGGTATGTCTTTCTCATTAAACTATATGACAACAAACAAAAATTTAGAAAAAGGGTTAGAAATTTGAGAAAGGTAAATCCAGAGGTACCTCTGTCCTTTTAACGATAAATGGCGTCTACATGAGTATTACTTTTGAATACATCACATGACCTTTGTCACAAAATTTATCCCTTGCAGAAGAAATGTTTTTAAATATATTAACTTTCCAAAGAAAACTTCAAGTCTAGAATTCTTTATTCTAACGGTAAAACATGGAGGACAGCAAAAACTCTATAAAGTATACATTTAAACCCAGAAATCATGTAGTGATGAAACACGGACAATATGGGCTTTTTGGCGGCTAAATATTTTCTTGAATTAGGTTGGTTGGGCAACATGATCGGAAACATAGGTGGTTAGGATCCGAGATAACCGAGACCACCAGACTGAAATCTTTCTAAAAATTGCGACTGAAACCAGGCGCCAACTGAACACCACCAACACGCACATTTGTAGTATTGAAATTTTTATACGTAGAGCATGATTTTTTTATGAGATAGTACAGCAGTAAGAAAAAAATGTATCCTTGATCAACCGCCAGCCAGAGGGATGGAGGGTTAAGCGCCACTACCTGCCCTGCCTCCCCAACCTCCTGGGCTACGTCTATGATCCTCAAGATGTCGCATTTATGAAAATAAGCCACGCACGTTCCACACTGAAGAAATCCAGCAAATTGGAATTTATCGGCTGGGCAGTCTGCAAGGATGTTATGGGAAACTACTCATCTACTTCAACGACGTACATATTACCTACTGTAAATCTGCCTGGTATATCACCTAAGGGGCGGCAATTTGTCCTCTTGCCCGGGGCGGCGTAAGTGCTAGAGCGGGCACTGGTTTCACCAATATATGTCTTGTTGCAATCATTGCAATCGATTTTATAGACCACACCTGACTGCTCTTCTTTAGGAATCCGTGCTTTTAAATTTTTAAACATCACGTCGTTTGTTGGCTAGGACTCATTGCGACATTCAGTTCGGGTATGAAATATTTGCAGGATCTCGAAATCGACTCACTAAGTCCTGGGACTGAATAACACTGGGTGCTGTGATCGTTAGTTGGCTGTAGTGTGGAGTTACCTTCGGTGGATAAATAGGCATAACTTAGTCCATTTGGAATATTCTTAGTATTTCTTACTTCAGCAATCATTTTATCGATGATTTTCGCCGGATAGTTGTTGTTTGTAAGAATTTTGCGAATCCGTTTCAAATTTTCATTCCAGAACTTTTTGTGGCTTATTCTGAAAACCTTTCTCATAAAAGATTTCGCCGTATTGGTCTTCATTTTCGTTGGATGGGTGGAATAGTAATTCAACAGCCTATTATAAGCAATAGGTTTATGAAACCAATTAGGAATTACCCTCTGGTGCGTTGTTCGATGAAGAGTGAGATCGAGGTAATCAAGTTGCCCGTTTTGTTCAGCTTCATATGTGAATGTTAAGTTGGGATCATATACATGAAATGCATCCAGCATTTGCGGTATTTTATCCCCAGGAATAGCCGTAATATGATCATCAACATAAGAGAGCCAAAAGAGTGGGATGAAGTCGACGTTGAGTAATGCTTCACCAATTAGGTCATCTAAAACGCGTTCAACGAATATCGGTGCCAAACTAGAACCCATAAAAAGTCCAGATTTCATCAACATAAATCGGTCTTTGTATGCGAAATAGTTACAGTCTATAAGGCAAAATCAAAAAAGGTTCATAAATTCCTTTTTTTGGAATTTCTGTGTGTTGACTGACAAAACGTTAAAATTCTCTTTCAATAATTTTAAGGCTAATTCCGTAGGTATATTTGTGAAAGTTTGTCACATCAAAAGATATTAGTATGTGATCCTTTGGAATCGTCCTTTTTATCACTTTCTTAAAAAATTCAGCGCAATTCTTCAGAGCAAAGTTTGACTTAAACGATTTTCGAATGTTAGCGAGAAACTTCGAGGTCTTGTAAGAAGCTGAGTTTATCGTAGAAACATATATCCCTTTTAGGCTTATGAATTTTAATTTGTCCGAAAATGCGAGGTGGAATTGCAGTATATGTTTTGAGAACGTGCATCAAGTTAGCGGAACAACTTTTGAAAATCGACTCGGCGACTTTACAGTAATTTGCCGCTAATTTGTTGTGAATTAGTTGTGGAAAAATTAATTTTGTCGCTTTTCATTTTCACTGAGAAAATTGGTGTTCCGCTAACTTGACGTCAAGTTAGCGGAACAACTTTCAAGGATTAAGTCGGGACTTGTACCGTTCTCTTCCGCTATTTTGTTGTGAATTAGTTGTGAAAAAAAAAAATTTGTCGCTCTTCATTTTCACTGAGAAAATGCGGTGCGATCAGGAAAAGTAGGTTGTTTGAGATAGTGACGTCACCATAATATGGAAAAGTGCATTTTACCGTTATTGGCGAGGAGCGACAAAATCGTTATTTTAACATCTCATTCGTATTATCCTTGCAGCAAATTGTGACATACTCCGCGACTTGATTCGAGCGGGTAAAGTGGGACTGATCCATCGTGACGTCACAAACTGGAAACTACAATTTCCCGCTGATGGTAAAGAGCGATTGAATTTTTTTTCTTTCACAACTAATTCACAACAAAATAGCGGAAGAGAACGGTAGAAGTCCCGACTTGATCCTTGAAAGTTGTTCCGCTAACTTGACGTCAAGTTAGCGGAACACCCATTTTCTCAGTGAAAATGAAGAGCGACAAAATTTTTTTTTCACAACTAATTCACAACAAAATAGCGGAAGAGAACGGTACAAGTCCCGACTTGATCCTTGAAAGTTGTTCCGCTAACTTGACGTCACCCATTTTCTCAGTGAAAATGAAGAGCGACAAAATTTTTTTTTTCACAACTAATTCACAACAAAATAGCGGAAGAGAACGGTAGAAGTCCCGACTTGATCCTTGAAAGTTGTTCCGCTAACTTGACGTCAAGTTAGCGGAACACCCATTTTCTCAGTGAAAATGAAGAGCGACAAAATTTTTTTTTTCACAACTAATTCACAACAAAATAGCGGAAGAGAACGGTACAAGTCCCGACTTGATCCTTGAAAGTTGTTTCGCTAACTTGACGTCAAGTTAGCGGAACACCCATTTTCTCAGTGAACATGAAGAGCGACAAAATTAATTTTTCCACAACTAATTCACAACAAATTAGCGGCAAATTACTGTAAAGTCGCCGAGTCGATTTTCAAAAGTTGTTCCGCTAACTTGATGCACGTGTTTTGAGACTTGATGCTTGTTGCGATGATTGCCTATGTTTGTTGCACAAAGCACTTATCAACCGATTATTATTTCTCTGTAGAGACGTTGTTGGATCAGATCGCAAAATTTCGAAATTGTCAGTGTCATTGAGGAATTCATCCATTTTTGCATCATATTCTTGTTTGTTGGCAACGATGGTAATGTTGCCCTTATCGCTCTTTGAAACGAAAATTCAGGATGTTGCTTGAGAAATTGAGCAATCGTTTTAGCTGTAGAAATAAGAAAATTCTCAATCCTTTCTCTTGTTTTGATGTGATTCGTTATTAAATACATTAAATGAGCACGCATTTGTTTCTTAACGTTCTCATCAGCAAAACGAGAGATGATATACTCGATATCAGCAATCATATCGAGCGTCGGTATGTTTTTACCGGTAGTGCAAATTTTGGTCCTAAGCTGAGTAAGATGTAAGATCATCATGGCTCTTGGAATTTCTGTATGGGAGACATTCTTGACGAACGTCCCATCAACATGAATGTTTTCAAACTTATGTGAAGTTGGCCGGGTAAATCTTCCAATCACGTCGAAACGTTTGTGCCGGATGCGGAAACGTTTGTGCCGGATTGTGCCACCTTAATTTTCGTTTGTGCCTCGCTAATTATTTAATTATAGCATGTTGAAATTCAGAGTGTGAAGTTAGCCTGTAAGTGTAAAAATATGCTCGGATGGGAATAAATTTGGTATCAATCGAAAGGAAATCGTTTGTGCCATCATTCCTGCGTTTGTGCCGCCTTAAAACGCAAGGACTCACGAGAAATAAAGGAAAAACCGTACACAAGCCCATTGTGAACAGAGTGTGAAGTTAGCCTGTAATTGTAAAAATTTGCTCGGATGGGAATAAATTTGGTATCAATCGAAAGGAAATCGTTTGTGCCATCATTCCTGCGTTTGTGCCGCCTTAAAACGCAAGGACTCACGAGAAATAAAGGAAAAACCGACTGGTTTATGTCTTGAGTAAGAGTGCAATGTTGTACACAAGCCCATTGTGAACTTAGTAAGCAGAATGTGAAGTTAGCCTGTAATTTGCTGGGATGGGAATAAATTTGGTATCAATCGAAAGGAAATCGTTTGTGCCATGATTTGTGCGTTTGTGCCGCCTTAAAACGCAAGGACTCCGGAGAAATAAAGGAAAAACCGACTGGTTTATGTCTCGAATAAGCGTGTACACAAACCCATTGTGAACTTTATCGCACGTGCCGTTAAGCTCCATCCAGACTGGTTGTTGTCATTGCATCCAAACTGGCCGCCAATTGGTTGTCCGTCCATTTTTGATATTCAATACGGCAAAAGTGACAATTTTGCTGCAATTTTGCAAACTTTTGTTTTGTTTTGTGAAAAATTTAATAATTGTTAAATGGCCGAGTAATAATTCAAACGCGCAGATTCCGATTTTGATAATTAAATTTAAATAATCTCCAAAATTAAAGTTTGGGTATGTCATTTTCAGCCTCCATTTGGTTGCTAGTGTAGATTAGTGTTGCACGGAACCGTGGCATAGACTAAGAATTATAATAGACTTACTACTGCCTACCAAATAAGAAAACAGGTTGCTCGGAGGATTAGTGCTTATGTATGGGATTTTTGTCGTCCGTGTGCATCGAAATTTTCAGGAAAGAGATGCCGCCCGAACTGCAATGAGCAACATGAGCTAAAACGAGACAACAATGACCAAGAAAGCAAACTTGACGAATTTTCGTTAAGACGTTTTCATTGGTCGACATCGTTTGACAGTTGTAAAAAAATTGTCAATCATTTGTTTGTTGACTTGTAAAAAGACGCGATCGTCGCGACCGTCCTTTGAAAAAGGACGATTTTATCTTCCGTAAGTGGTATAATCACAATATTTTTTTACGTGGAGTGAGAGACGTGATGTACATTTTATTTATTTAAGGTGCAACAAGTGCAAGAACGTGTATTTCGAGCGGCCACCGCGCGCGTGTTTGGGAATTGCTGAAGAATGGATCGCGGACAAAGATAAATCGGAATAATTTATCGTGTCTCGCAAAAGCGATTAGTCCACAACTGGCCAAGTGGTATAGCGATAAATCGGCGAAATAAATGGAAAGAGTTGTGGATTATTACTAATTAGTACGCCCGGATGGAAAGTGGAACACGTACGCTCCACCGAGGGGCTTGATTTGAAATCATTGATTAGTACTCCCTGACGGCTGGTGAAACACATGCACTCCACCGAGGGGCTTAATATGAAATCATTGCAATTCCTGGTTTTCGACGAGGCCGATCGTTTAATGGGCCAGCTCGCTCACAATTGACGAATACATGAAGACGACATCGGAATCATTTGTGACAGACTGTGAAGCAACCGTACACAAAATGCTCTTTTCGGCCACTGTGTCTCAGTATCCCGAGAAATTGCAAAATATGCGTGTATTCCAGCCGAAGTTGTTCGTTCGAAGAATATGTCAGCTAACTATTGGCCAATGTATCGAAAAAACGGAGCAATACCGAGGCGGCACAAGATTTTATTGGAAAGTACACTACCAGCGCCAGCTGAACTGTCGGAACTCTGTGCAGTGCAATGACTACGATGCACCGTTCAGTCTGGCCAGTCTTATTGTGGAGCGGAAATGGAAATGATTATTGTGCTTTACGAACAAGATCAAAGCAGCGAACAAGTAAAAATGTTGGATTCGGGCGAGTGACGATTTCGTACTTAATTTTATTCATTTCAGATTGTCGTTTTGTTTTGACAAAGGTGCAATATTCAGGATTTATCATCTAAATGCCATTTAACGTAAAGCAATATTGGCAATTTTTTCTCGCGGAAATATAACGAGTAAGAGTTTTAGGGTGGCAGTTACCTCGGCCTTCGCATGCTTTTGCATCATTAACTTATATTCTCTTCTCCAACAAAGTCATTTGTTCCGATAACCTGGCTCGTAGTATTGATGTTGAAAACGTCGATGTTGTCATCTCATACGATCTGCCCATTCATGTTAACACGTCCATTTATAGGGACATTACAGACCGTATGATCAAACTTTACAACAACCAGCATGGATAATCACACGCACGATTCGTACGACGCGTTCTCACAATGTCAAATGCACAATGCTTGTTTGCCGGCCTCTGTAAATGCTCTCGCCGTACAGGGCTGAATTAAGGTGGAGAGTGAAATTTTTCGCCCAGCGATTTTATCAATAAAAATGCATACTTACTGCCGTGTAATATGTCACAAACGTTGGGGAATTCCATAAGCTACAATCCTAGACCGGTTCCATAATTCTCCTAGGCCATTTTATGTATTATTTTTCGATTCCCCGGTCATTTGACATTTCACGATGAAATAGCTGGGGAATCGGAAAAAAATACATAATATGGCCGAGAAAAATTATGGAACTGTTTCGGATTGTAGCTTATGGAATTCCCTAGCATTTCCCATGTGTTCCACGACAGTAAAAATACATTTTCATTGAAAAAATCGCAGCGGCGAAAAATTTCACTCTCGAGGTCAGTACTAGGCTTACGTTTGTTAGCCGTACGGTCGTTTTCGTATAGTATGTAATGGCCCATATAGTTCGTCGTACAGCTCGTGCCGGAAAACCACGTACAGCCGTCACCATCCTCACGGAAGGCCAACTAAACGAATTCAATGTAGGAAACCAGTCAAACCCCTAATAAATATTTAACTAATTTCTTTACACACTATTATAGAAAACTTCGGTCAGCGGACAAAGTGAATCCGGACATTGAAGAGGAATATGCTTAACCCTATTCAGAAGCCCTGCGAGTGCTTCAGGCACACATTGAAGAGGAGGAAAAATTAAAGAATTCCGAAAAGGAACAACAAATTGCACTAATATGAGCATCATGGATCGTTTGCAAGAGAAGATCGAACAGAATATCGATACGGCAAAGAGTGCTAAGAGAATTTAAAAGAAATTATTATTGAGAAAGAAAATATTTAATCGGGAGAAGTTCAATAGTCAAATAAAGCGATAAAACTAAAGACTAGAGTTGTTTAATAGATGTGTGACAAAAACACCTATTTTTTAAAGATTTTTTTTTATATGCAACTTTTGTGTTGCCTCCTGTTTTAAACCCGATGAATAAAACCAAATAAGTTTTTATTTCAGCAAATATATTTCGAGCCGGATTGGCTATCTTCAGGGCTTTCTTATGTATAAAAATTGTCTTCCGTCTACCAAATTCTGTCAAAACAAGGAAAAAAAATTTTATAAATAAGAAAGCCCTGAAGATGAGCCAATCCGGCTCGAAATGTATAGGCTGAAATAAAAACTTTTTTTGGTTTTATTCATCGGGTTTAAAACAGGAGGCAACACAAAAGTTGCATATAAAAAATCAAACCCGGCAAAACAACACGATATCTCGCATTTTTTTTTATTTTTGATTTTGTTTGGTTCATGGTGTTGGTCTTTCGCCCGTTCTGGCGATAGTGGTGTCTCAGCTTTTTGTTGATTTTCTCAAAATTGGAAATAGCGCGGGAAGTTATGACAAAAACGTGAACTATATTTATATAGTGCTTGCAACATTATATATGTACACTCCTCTATATGCAATGTAACGTTGACTCGAAGTAGCCTACAAACGGCTGAGTTAACGTACCATGCCCCACAAGGGGTTACAGTACAGAGAAGAAAGAAGAAGACATTTAACGTAAAAGAAAGGAGCAAAATCATAGCTTTCCTGTTTTCGCCCGGGCTCGAACCGGGAACCTTGTGCGTGTGAAGCACACGTGATAACCACTACACTACGGAGCTTGTGCTGCAGATTTCTAATAAAAAATGGTACGTATTGCGCAATCACAACATCGAGTGATTAACCTTATCAAATGCACTCGATAGGTCAATTGCCACAAGAATAGATCTGTGGAAAGGACCTCGCTTGTTTAGCCCATCACGGATGCGTGTAGTGATCGCATCGAGGGCAGTAATGGTACTATGCATTTTCCTGAAGCCATGCTGGTGGGGTTCTAGCTTAGCATGCTTAACAAGAGTGGGGTGAATAAGGGCCTCCAGCGTCTTTGCGACAGGAGACAGTATTGTTATGGTTCGGTAGGTTTCGCCGAGACCAGCGCTCTTCCCTGGCTAGAGACAGGGGAGAATCCGTCCTGTTTTCCAGATTTCAGGGATGGCAAGCGTAGAGATCGACAAGTTAAAGGCGGCCGTGAGATACTCAATGCCTGGAAGAGGTCGAGATGTTTCAACATGGCCATCGAAATGCCATCGGGTCCGAGGGCCTTGGAGTTTTTAGCATTCTCAATGATTTTTTTAACCTGGTCCGCAGTATACGATGGTATAGTGTCAATATTTCTACTGGTAATCCGTCTTCTAATTTTACGCTTTAAGCCCTCGGACTTGGGATGTTCAATAAATTGCTTATTGAACAGACTTGCGCAGTGAAGGGAATCGCTAGTGCTCTTACGGCCAAATTTGATGGCATTGCCCTTTCCTTTCCTAGGATTGTATAGGGCGCGGACAGTAGACCATAGTTTACTGACACCTTGATTGAGGTTGCAGTCATTGAGGTGCTCGTTCCATTTCGTCTTCTGATAGTCTTTTACTTGTCGATTGATTTCGGAGTTAAGCTTCTGAATTCTGGGATCACCAAGGTGAGCGCGTCTGATGTTATCTCGTTCATCGGCTAATCTGGCAGCACTGGTAGGGAAATTAGGTCGAACTTTCGGTATACGTCCTGCAGGAATATAGCGTGCCGCTGCCTTGGCAATGACGTTCCTAATATTTCGTTCGGCCTTATGAACGTTAGTTGGTGTAGCTCGATGAACTTCGCCGACGAGTATGCTTTAAAACCATCCCAATCGGCATTCTTGTGATTGGCGTTCGCTTCTCAGACTTTGTCAGGTTTGTCAATTCTTATAATGATTGGGAGGTCATCGGACGAGAGAGCAGTTCGCGTTTCCCATCGAGTAGCACTAATTAGACTGGCACTGACAGTAGTTAAGTCAGGAGAACTACTGCAAGTGCCTGTGACTCGAGTCGGCGAATTTTCATTGAGTGAACAGAAATCTGAAGCGTTTTTGCTGAATACCGTTGCAGTTAAATTGTAATAAGGACAGCGGGGTGAAAACTGCTGGAGGAGGAGCAGGGTTAAACTAGATCTAGCATTCCTGATCATATTGTTTGGGGGTGCTGGGGGCTTAGGAGCGGCCCGAGGTCGCCCTGAGTTTATACATCCCGGTGCAACATATCATCTGGAGTGCTGACCAACCCTTCTCAAGCCAGAATACCTGAGATGCACCCACTCCAAACAGCAATTATACTCTACTGACCTGGACCTGGAACCAATTCGCTGGTTGCAAACACTATACAAAACCATACCCTTGGGCCTGGATTTGTTTCAATGCCGGCACGAATTAATAAAATTGAGAGCAGCTGCGCCGAGATGTACTGCTCCCAATATGACGAAAAAACACATATCTCGAATCCACACAGACAAACACAACCTTCCTGCATTGAACCTTCAAGGCTCTTGCCAGGGAGGCGTTGTGGCAACTCTTGGCCGTTTTCGCATGGAAAACGGGTATGGTCCGCCCCGAAGAGGCTGATATTGCTGTAGAACAGCAAGGTTGCCATAGGACTACAAATGCATTGGGTCGCTGCTGCTTTTGCTGCATCCATTCTATTTCTTCCACTACACTGTACATTTCATTCAGTGTCAAGTCAATACTCCATTACATTCAAAATGGTGTTGGTGAATACTTGATTGCAACAGGGGACTCCCATACAAAACGGATTTTCGATTTACCGCCACTTTCTTTGAGATCCACAAAATTTTGTCAATCTTCACACCTTAAGCCTAGTACTGACATCGAGAGTGAAATTTTTGTCTGCTGCGATTTTTTCAATGAAAATGTATTCTTACTGTCGTGGAATATGTAGAGAATGCTGGCGAATTCCGCAAGCTAGAATCCGGAAACAGTTCTATAATTTTCCTCGGCCATTTTATGTATTTTTTTCCGATTCCACGGTTATTTCATCGTGAAATGCCAAATGACCGGGGAATCGAAAAATAATACATAAAATGGTCGAGGAGAATTATGGAACCGGTCTCGGATTGTAGCTTATGGAATTCCCCATCGTTTGTGACATATTCTACGACAGTAAGTATGCATTTTTATTGATAAAATCGCAGGGGACAAAAACTTCACTCTCGATGTCAGTATTAGGCTTTAACCAGCGTAAGATGGATTAAAAAAACAGAATCTCACAAATGAGTATGAATATCATTATTTTCAATCAAAGATAGAAATACATTATAATGCTAAAATTCAAAATTCATTGCGCACTCATTTATCGGAATTATACTGGAAATAGAATGGCAACAACAGCAGCAGCGATAAAGCAGTTCAATGCAATTTAAATGGTCGACGTCATGTTGGCAGCAAAAGCACTGCTCCTGTTGCTGCACCCATTCTATTTCTTCCATTACACTGTAGTTCATTCAGTGAAAAGTCAATATTCCAATACATTCAAAATGTTGTGGATGAATACTTGATTGCAACAGGTGAATCTCATACAAAATGGAATTTCGGTTTACAGCCACTTTCTTTGAGATTCACAAAATTGTCTTGGGCTTTAAGGTCCGTCTAGACGTGTCGCCAAATGGCGACGCGTCCAAAAACTGGCATCGTGGATGCCAAATGGCTGCTACTTAGCATCCACACGAGCAGCCAAAAAATGACATAACCAAAATTTCATTTTGGTGATTTTTTTTAAATTTTATTATCAAAATCGGACTCTGCGCGTTTGAATTATTACACGGCCATTCAAGAATTATTCAATTTCACAGAAAAGAACGAAGAAAAGTTGCAAAATTGTCGCTTTGAAATTGACAAGCGGTTGTCAAAGCGGTTGGTTGAGTTGCCATATTGAATATCAAAACTGGACGCATAGCCAAATGGCGACACGTTTGGCTGGAATGACAACAGCCATTTGGCTGCACGTGTCGCCATTTGGCGACACGTCTAGATGGACCTTTAAACATTCATCGGATTAAAAAAAGAATCACACAATGAATATGAATAGGTGTGTTTTTTTGGTTATCCCGTGCAGGTTTGGGTAACAAAACTTCATATAAAAAAAATGACAGGTGCGTCAGCTGTCATTTTTTTTATATGAAGTTTCGTTACCCAAACCTGCACGGGATAACCAAAAAAACACACCTAATATCATTATTTTCAGTAAGACAGAAATATGTATATGCTAAAATTCAAAATTCATTGCGCGGCAATTTCGTCAAAAATATGAACGAATCGAATTCTCATCAGATAACATTTCCATTACGATTTACATTTTCTTAATCTGGCAATACTAAGTATATAGAAAATGTCACACATACATTGAAACTTTCTGTGCATCATGAATGGGATGGTCACTCACACTAATGATCATTCCATCGATTTGACATTTGCCGTACATACCACAGCTGATTGTGGTATATGGTGGACCTTGTCGCAGACACTAGCAACCAAATGAAGGCTGAAAATGACATACCCAAACTTTAATTTTGGAGATTATTTAAATTTAATTATCAAAATCGGAATCTGCGCGTTTGAATTATTACTCGGCCATTTAACGATTATTAAATTTTTCACAAAACAAAACAAAAGTTTGCAAAATTGCAGCAAAATTGTCACTTATGCCGTATTGAATATCAAAAATGGACGGACAACCAATTGGTGGCCAGTTTGGATGCAATGACAACAACCAGTCTGGATGGAGCTTAACGGCACGTGAGATAAAGTTCACAATGGGTTTGTGTACACTCTTATTCGAGACATAAACCAGTCGGTTTTTCCTTTATTTCTCGGGAGTCCTTGCGTTTTAAGGCGGCACAAACGCACAAATCATGGCACAAACGATTTCCTTTCGATTGATACCAAATTTATTCCCATCCGAGCAAATTTTTACCATTACAGGCTAACTTCACACTCTGTTCACAATGGGCTTGTGTACGGTTTTTCCTTTATTTCTCGTGAGTCCTTGCGTTTTAAGGCGGCACAAACGCAGGAATGATGGCACAAACGATTTCCTTTCGATTGATACCAAATTTATTCCCATCCGAGCAAATTTTTACAATTACAGGCTAACTTCACACTCTGTTCACAATGGGCTTGTGTACGGTTTTTCCTTTATTTCTCGTGAGTCCTTGCGTTTTAAGGCGGCACAAACGCAGGAATGATGGCACAAACGATTTCCTTTCGATTGATACCAAATTTATTCCCATCCGAGCAAATTTTTACCATTACAGGCTAACTTCACACTCTGTTCACAATGGGCTTGTGTACGGTTTTTCCTTTATTTCTCGTGAGTCCTTGCGTTTTAAGGCGGCACAAACGCAGGAATGATGGCACAAACGATTTCCTTTCGATTGATACCAAATTTATTCCCATCCGAGCAAATTTTTACCATTACAGGCTAACTTCACACTCTGTTCACAATGGGCTTGTGTACGGTTTTTCCTTTATTTCTCGTGAGTCCTTGCGTTTTAAGGCGGCACAAACGCAGGAATGATGGCACAAACGATTTCCTTTCGATTGATACCAAATTTATTCCCATCCGAGCAAATTTTTACAATTACAGGCTAACTTCACACTCTGTTCACAATGGGCTTGTGTACGGTTTTTCCTTTATTTCTCGTGAGTCCTTGCGTTTTAAGGCGGCACAAACGCAGGAATGATGGCACAAACGATTTCCTTTCGATTGATACCAAATTTATTCCCATCCGAGCAAATTTTTACCATTACAGGCTAACTTCACACTCTGTTCACAATGGGCTTGTGTACGGTTTTTCCTTTATTTCTCGTGAGTCCTTGCGTTTTAAGGCGGCACAAACGCAGGAATGATGGCACAAACGATTTCCTTTCGATTGATACCAAATTTATTCCCATCCGAGCAAATTTTTACCATTACAGGCTAACTTCACACTCTGTTCACAATGGGCTTGTGTACGGTTTTTCCTTTATTTCTCGTGAGTCCTTGCGTTTTAAGGCGGCACAAACGCAGGAATGATGGCACAAACGATTTCCTTTCGATTGATACCAAATTTATTCCCATCCGAGCAAATTTTTACCATTACAGGCTAACTTCACACTCTGTTCACAATGGGCTTGTGTACGGTTTTTCCTTTATTTCTCGTGAGTCCTTGCGTTTTAAGGCGGCACAAACGCAGGAATGATGGCACAAACGATTTCCTTTCGATTGATACCAAATTTATTCCCATCCGAGCAAATTTTTACAATTACAGGCTAACTTCACACTCTGTTCACAATGGGCTTGTGTACGGGTTTTCCTTTATTTCTCGTGAGTCCTTGCGTTTTAAGGCGGCACAAACGCAGGAATGATGGCACAAACGATTTCCTTTCGATTGATACCAAATTTATTCCCATCCGAGCAAATTTTTACACTTACAGGCTAACTTCACACTCTGAATTTCAACATGCTATAATTAAATAATTAGCGAGGCACAAACGAAAATTAAGGTGGCACAATCCGGCACAAACGTTTCCGCATCCGGCACAAACGTTTCGACGTGATTGGAAGATTTACCCGGCCAACTTCACATAAGTTGTTTTCAATAGGGTGTTGCTGAATTTGAAGAGACATGAATTTACCGTGTAGGTGTTGATTGTTTTGCTTTAGTAGTTGATTATAAACCGGGAATTCGTCACGTCTGTTATACATTGCAATCAGCAATTTCAGCTTTCAGAATTTCATTTTTAAGATGTTTTAGTGCTTTAGCTACCTTTGATTGTGCGGTTTTGCAGTCGGTTGTGATGTAAATGCGGTTGGTTTTATCTTCGATGAAACGAGGTGTTATGTCCCATCGTCGGCATTTAAGCAGAAACACCAGGCGAGATTTCTGTTTGGTTAGTTTAGTGACAAGTGAAAAGTTCGCTGTGTCACGCTCTGTGTTCGTTGTAATAATAAATGTAAATTACAGATTCACGAAGTGAATCAAATTATAAAATTCGAGGATGTTGCTTCTAATGAGAAAAGTGATAAAAAACAATACACTAACACCTATATTATATTATAAAACAGTGAATTTACTTATTTTTTCGTGGATCAAAAAAGGAGGCAACACAACACATCAAGCTAAATTCAATTCCGATCCCGGCAACACAAAAACGTTTGAATAATTGATTGATTCACTTCAATTATTTAACATCAATATAATAGAAAATGTTTGGGGATGGCTGGTCAGAAAAGTTTAAGAGTCTGGTAAACAGTTTTCAACAAAGACTGAACTAATTGAAGCCATTCAGCAATCATGGGCTACAATATCCCTTGCTTACATTTTGTACGATTCTTTGCCTAATAGGATCTATGAGGTTATTTCAAACGGGTGAGGCTTAACCCATTACTAAAATTGCTGATTTTAATTCAAATTGATCTCAATTTGTATTCTGAACAATAATAAGTTATCCTCACTGCATTAAAAGTTAATTAAAATAAGTTTTAAAAAAAGTGTGCTTGAATAGCAAGGTACATAATTAATCAAATGACAAATAAAAAATACAAAATATCTGTTGTCATTTTTTCAAAGATATTAACCCATTAACGCCTGATGTTACATATATGTAACAGTAAGACATCCTTCGTTTCAAACGACTGCTAAAGGAATAGGATATCAATTCGGCACTAAAAAGTGTTTTATCCTGTACTGGACACTATTAGCAATGCGTGGAAATCAATTTAGCTGAATTTGATTGACTATTGTGGAAGTTATAGAGGTTTCTTTCTGATGTTTTTTTTTCGATGTTGACGAAAATCGTCACGATGGCAAAAGTAGTAGAGGAATTTTATTTTTATATTTAATTGTATGAGAAAAATTGGGAAAAAATTATTCGTATGTCATTACATGGTCTTTTTGAAACAATACAAAAAATAAATGAAATGAATATTGTCCGTAGTTTACGTTTTATAAGTACTTTTATAACACTGTTACATATATGTAACATCCGTCCTGATATGGGGAAAGTGCACTCTTCGTATACGAGGTGTATGAGTATGTACTTTTTTAGTGTTTTTTTTTATTTTATGGATTTTTTACACTATTGACGCGATAGTCCGGATAAATTAAAAAAAAAAAAGAGTCCAGATTCTCAAAAAATCCGGATTAAGGAAAATTCCGGTGTTTAACAAAACATTTTTATCTAGGAAAATGGCACTTAGTCTTCATAAATGTTAAAGTTTAAAAGAAAAAAATGCTATTATTTAGGTTTTTCCTTAAAATTAGTCATGTCGCATGATTTTCTAGACCCTTGAGTCTTCTTGACTGGCAAATTGAGCGGCCATATTTAGCATAACATACCAAAAATATTAAGAGTCGGAATTAGAATTGCTCTAGAAATCCGGAATATGGATACAATAGCTGTCCTATGTGGATTAAAATGATAGCCGGATTCAAGGGTATCCGAAGCAAGGAGTCAAGGCTTTATTTTCAAGGTTTAGTTATTCTATTTAATTCTGCTAATATAATATTTAAAAGGATATATTTTGAGCTACGAAAGAAGAAATGGTTTCTAATGTAGACCAAATTATAGACAAGGAGGAATTATAGGCTCTTTATTTAGTCCTTTTTAGACAAATTGGGCGGATGGACAAATTGACATAAAAATTGAAACAATAATTATTTTATAATTTACTGGCAAATCTTCCATAATCCTCAAAATCTGCATTGTCAGCGCCCGCTCTAGCACATACGCTGCCCCGGGCAAGAGGATAAATTGCCGCCCTAAGGTACTATTCAAGACAAATTAAAGGTAGATTGTACATATAAGGAATTCAAAGATGTTGCTGTAAAGCTTCTGTAATACTTGCTCTTAATATGATATATGATATATATATGAAATAGATTGGATGCGTCAGCATCAGCATCGGCTGAGGCATCGGCATCAGCAGAAAAATTTCAATTTAGAACACACGCATTTGCCTTTGATGACCCACACTGACAGCAGCGGCAGAAGCATCGGCAGAAGCATTTTTCTGCTTCTGCCGCTGCTGTCATTGTGGGTCATCAAAGGCAAATGCGTGTGTTCTAAATTGAAATTTTTCTGCTGATGCCGATGCCTCTGCCGATGCTGATGCTGACGCGGGATATCTAATTCAATCATGAAGCTGAAAAAGTACTCCATTAATCCTTTTTATTATGTTTATTGAATGGCATAACACACAGAGGTAATCCTGTTAGCCAATATGAAATCAATCAATCACAAATGAACACACTCATGCAATATTCTCCTATAGCAGATAATCGGTTGTGTTGTTTCATTCTAATAGTATGACATTAAATTTTCATTCGATAAATTATTTATCGTAATTTTGTAGGAGGAAGGGTTTCGTAATTTTTGGAACACTTCAGAGTGCTGAAGTACTTTGGAATGCCAAAATGGAAACCAACCATCGTCAATGGAATGGTTTGAAGTCTTGACTCATTGTCAATTTCTGAAGCCGCTAAGAAAATTTCTACACAGAAACTGGGTACATTTAATTGATAAATATGATTGTCAGTTATTTTATAGCCACTATTGGTAAAACCACTTGAGAGAAGATTTATTGCAGAACAGATCTTATAAAAATTTGTTAAATATTTCTATAAAAGCAACTGCAACTGGTTAAGGCATAGGACGAGCGATACGGTGGTCATGGGTTCAATGTTAGCTGCGCGCTGCTTTTTCATATAATATCAGTGTCATTTTATAAGCCTCCTATAGATGGCATTAATACTTATTCATTTCATATTGGTTATCGAAGGTAATGCAGGAGGCACGAAAGTAATGATGATATAAGATGTAAAATAAAAGGTTCTGAAAAAACGGCTTCTATTACTATTGAAAGTATTATAGAACTATAATTGTTAGTTGGGTTGGAGCATTTTTAGAAAGACAACACAAAAATTGATGGTCACAGTACGACTCGAACCAACGCCCTAGTAATTCAGAAAATATAATCTTGATTCACTGAAAAGGTCCAGAACATATGCACTAGAAACCTGTTCCCCTTCCGTTCAGACTCCTAAGCGAAGTTCGCAATAGTTCAGCAAGGCTTGATAGAGAGTTTATTCGGAGTTCCAAAATTAGAGGTTAGTATTGAACTCCCCGAGCGAAATATTTTTCACCACCGTCAAAAATTATGCAAAGGGCATACGGATGGATGGATGGATGGATATGGCGCTGAGATAGGTTGGGCTGGTTGCGCCCGATACTGCAGCCTGCTGGCTTATTGTATTACCCATCTAAGCGAGAAAATTTCAGGTTATGAGCTCTGTCCTACGTAAAAGGCTTAGAAGAAAGCTAACCAGGTTTACTTTGGGTGCACCCATACTGGTGGTTTGAGCCCCAAGGAAGTTTTGTCTCCAGCTGATAAGAGCGGGACATTCGAAAATAACGTGCGAGGCTGATTCCTCATCTTCGTTACAGAGGCGACATAGTGGGTCTTGTGTGTAGATCCCTATTGTATGCAGATGTTTCCGTAGGGTGCAATGACCGGTTATAAGGCCTGTCACTGCCCTGAGGTTCGTTTTACTAAGACTGAGGGCTTCGGTGCAGCTGGTATGCCAGTTAGATTCCAGCATGCGCTTGCTATGCCTGAGCCCTTCAGCGAGTCTCCATCGGTCTTGGAATTTATCCTCGGTCCATCGTCTGGCAACGGTTCTGGCAGTAGATTTACTGATCCCGATTGCAGGTTCAGGACCAGTTAAGGGTAGTTCGGAACCCTCTCTTGCGAGGGCATCCGCTTTCTCATTTCCTTCGATCCCCTTATGTCCTTTCACCCATTTCAGAGTTACTTTGTTTCGGATTGCTAGGTTTTTGAGATTTTGTTGGCATTCCCAAACCAATTTAGAGGTTGTTTTGGGATTTGCAATTGCTTTTATAGCAGCTTGACTGTCGGAGAGAATATATATGGTCTTATTGGTATATCCCTTTCGAGTACTCTCCCCTGCTGCAAGGTTTATGGCTATAAGTTCTGCCTGGAAGACAGTTGTATATTGACCTAGGGGTTTGGAGATACTATAGTTGTTGGTTTTAGTATAGACTCCTGCCCCCGTTCCTTCGTCTGTCTTCGACCCATCAGTGTACCACACAATGTGATTTGATAGATGGTTGTCGTTCCATTTACTCCAGTCTTCCCTAACCGTTGAGGTTTGGATGTTGGAGTCGAAGGTGTACATGGCCGGGGTATAGTCGCTGCCCATATCTAGGATTGGGTTTGCAATGATTTCTGTGATCGTACAGTGTCCTACCCTTTGTGGTGTCCACATGTTCGATGATTGGAGTCTGTACGCTGCGAGTCTAGCCTCTTCTGTGATTTTGAGGTCCAGTGGTGGCAGGTCTAGTAGTTTCTCTAGAGTTAAAGTTGGTGCACTGCGCATGGCGCCGGTTATGCTTGCGCAGGCCAGTCTCTGTACTGATCCCAACTTCGCTGCTGCTGTTTTTTGCTTGATTTTAGTCCACCAGACTATGGAGCCGTAGGTCAGACGGGGTTTGACCACAGCTTCGTATATCCAGTGTATCATTCGTGGTTTTAACCCCCACGTTTTTCCTATTGCTCTTTTAGTAGCATATAGGGTCTGTTTGCCTTTTGATATTGTGTTTTGCAGCTGCTTGTTCCACGTGAGTTTGTTATCAAGGGTGACTCCCAGATATTTTACCTCCGTGGTAAACTGCAGTTGTTGGTTGAATAATGTTGGAGCGTTGAGCCCTTCCAAGTTGTATTTGCGACTGAAGGTTATTAATGTTGTTTTGGCGGGATTGACCGATAGGCCTACCCTCCTACACCAATCCTCCACTTGGGTTAGAGCTTGTTGCATGAGTTCAGAAATAACTCCTGGATATTTTCCCCTTATAAGGATGCTGATGTCATCGGCATATCCTAGGGTATAGAAGCCGGTATTATTTAGCTGGACCAGTAGGCTGTCCACTACAAAGTTCCACAGGAGGGGTGAAAGTATACCCCCCTGTGAGCAACCTTTGAGGACAGCTGTATACATCGTTTCACCGAGTAATTTTGCATGTACTTGTCGTCCTTGAAGCATTGATTTTATCCACCGACATAGGGTGTTTTGAACTCCATGACTCGAGGCGCCGTGTACAAGAGATTCAAAGGAAGTGTTGTCGAAGGCCCCCTCTATATCTAGGAAGGCCGCGAGCCCTATTTCTTTGATTTCTAATGTGGTCTCAATCTTCCCAACTAGATGGTGTAGTACTGATTCACATGATTTCCCTGTCTGATAAGCATGTTGGTTTGGGTGCAACGGGAAAAGCGACAGGCACCTTTCCCTGATATGTTTATCGACGAGCTTTTCCAATGACTTAAGTAGGAAGGAGGTTAGACTTATTGGTCTATACGATTTCGCTAGGGTTTGGTCAAGCCCCGGCTTTGCCAGAAATGCTACGTTTACCTGCTTCCAAGTGATTGGGATGTATCCTAAGGCTATGCTGGCTCTGAATAGTCTTAGTAAAAGCGGAGCCAGGGTCGTAAAACCCTGCTGAAGCAGGGCTGGGTAGACACCGTCTGGTCCTGGTGATTTGTAGGGTTCGAAAGAGTGGATCGCCCATTCCACCCTATTATAAGTTACTATTGTAGGATGCTTGGTGTTTTTGAAGAATTGTATTTTCATAGTAGGCCATGAAATTAAATGACAATTGAAAAATAAAATAGAATCGGTCATTTTTTCCTAGTGGTACGTCAAGCGCTTTTATGTTCCTGGTTTGGTTTTCTTATATTCCCGTGGTCAAATTACGCGACTAATCATCGACATTTAGAATTAGGTTTATTCCACACGAGCGTGGTTCGCGTCAAGTGTTTTTCCGGGGTGTTTGTGAGGTGTGATGCGAGAAAATCCATTTTAAGATATCACGACAGATTCGATGGTTGTTGGCTGTTACTAAGGTGTCGGTAGGAAAAGACGTTGTATGTAGGTGAGTACACTGAGCTTGTAGTTGCTTGTATTGTTGTTATACTAATTGTGTAAAATCTGACTTATGGCGGACTATGTTTGCTGTGTGTACAGCACGGAAAATTACCAAGAGGTATTCTAAGATTCAGTATTGAGTGAGTGTTGTATGGAAAGGTTGTGGTTTCCCCCTTTCCGGAAAGTTATGATAGTTTGAGAGGTTGTGGTGTCTCCCCTCTCAGTGAGATGTTTAGAGCCGTGTGGGCTTCACCTCGGAGTTGGTCCCCTCCGATTGAGTCGTTGAGAGGTTGTGGTCGTCCCGCTCTCAGCGTTGTGTTTGTAGAAAGGTTGTGGTGTCTCCCCTTTCTACTTGTGATAAACTCGAGAGGGTGTGGTGTTCCCCCTCTTTGCACAGAGTTTACGTTTTGGAGAGGTTGTGGTGTTTCCCCTCTCCATGTTGAGTTGACGTTCGTAGAAAGGTTGTGGTGTCTCCCCTTTCTACTTGTGATAAACTCGAGAGGGTGTGGTGTTCCCCCTCTTTGCACAGAGTTTACGTGTTGGAGAGGTTGTGGTGTCTCCCCTCTTCGTGTTGTGTGTTTGAGAGGTTGTGGTGTTCCCCTCTCTGAAATGTGAGTAGAGGCGCGGTGCTCCGTTCCGGAGTTGATCCCCCTCTGTATTAGCTAGGAGGTTGTGGTTTCCCCCTCCGCATTCTACCATAGAATACCTAATGATAATGTTTTCGCCAGAAGTTGTGTGCCTTAGGTAGAAAGGCTTTACTTCTGGATATAGAAGAATGAGGATGGTAGTGAAGTGGGATTGAACCAAGGAGAAGCAGCCGAATCAACCGATACATCCATCCTGCGTCTACCTCGCATTGCCGTTTGAGTACCTGAGCCAGAATCAACCGATATAACGAGAAGCCGATGACCGATGCTGAGACGACGACGCCGACAAGTGGTTCTCCTTCGCTCTCCTCTTCTTCCTGTTTGTTGGCCGGGCCAACATAGATCTTTGAATTATATTTCGTTTACGTTTCAAATAACTTGGTATCTTCAGTGCATGTAACTGCAGGCTCATTGGTTGTCTTTTTCTCATTACAGATGGTATCAGGCGGTATAGATCAGGTGAGTATCGTATTTTAAGCTACAGTCACATTTGGCGAGCTACTAGTACTAGTAAAGTTGCATTCGAGAAATCACCATAGGCGACGACACGTAATAAACAACGAAAACAGTGTCATGTAAATGGGTGACTATGCGTTGTTACGACGTCGTCACCGAAAGTGTGATGCAACTAGACGCGCAACTAGTCACCCTATATACAGGAGTTAGTTGCAAACGTGAAATTACTACGGTGACGACGTCGTAAACAATCAACAAACTGTTGTGCAATTTGACTAGTAGCTAGTCAACAGACACATTTCCTAGATACTAGTGGAATAGGACATGTTCAATTCGACTAGCACCCAGCCAGCGAGTGAATATACGCTAAAATTATTTTTCGGTGGATTTCGAATTAACTGCTCAACCGATCGACACGAAATTCAGTGTGAATGTGTAAAATGGTAGGGTATTTGCTACGAATGCCTTCGAGATTACGAAATGGTAACAGGGTGTCCGAGACGAGGTGCGAAAGTCGATTATTCTATTTGTCATCGGAAAAGGGTGTATCGGCTCGTATATCGACATGAAATTCAGTGTAAATTTGTAGAATGGTAGGCTATTTGCTACAAACACCTTTGAGATTACGAAATATCAACAGGGTGTCCTAAAAAAGGTTCAAAAGCTGATTATAATCGGGAATAAATTTTGTTTGAATGTGTAGAATGGTAGGGTATTTGCTACGAATGCCTTCGAGATTACGAAATGGTAACAGGGTGTCCGAGACGAGGTGCGAAAGTCGATTATTTTATTTGTGATCGGAAAAGGGTGTATCGGCACGTATATCGCGACATGAAATTCAGTGAAAAATATGTAGAATGGTAGGCTATTTACTACAAACACTTTTGAGATTACGAAATATCAACAGGGTGTCATAAAAAAGGTGCAAAAGCTGATTATAATCGGGACTAAATTTTGTTTGAATGTGTAGAATGGTAGGGTATTTGCAACGAATGCCTTCGAGATTACGAAATGGTAACAGGGTGTTCGAGACGAGGTGCGAAAGTCGATTATTCTATTTGTCATCGGAAAAGGGTGTATCGGCTCGACATGAAATTCAGTGTAAATTTGCAGAATGGTAGGCTATTTGCTACAAACACCTTTGAGATTACGAAATATCAACAGGGTGTCCTAACAAAGGTGCAAAAGCTGATTATAATCGGCAATAAATTTAGTGTGAATATTTAAAATGATAGGGTATTTGCTACGAATACCTTTGAAGTAAGGAAATGTTATCAGGGTGTCCCAAAGGAGGTACAAAAGTAGATAATTTTATTTGTCATCGGAAAAAGGTGTACCGGCTCGTATATCGACATGAAATTCAGTGTAAATATGTAGAATGGTAGGATATTTGCTACATATACCTTTGAGATTGGGAATTGGAACAGGGTGTCCTAAACGAGGTGCAAAAGTAGATAATTTTATTTGTCATCGGAAAAGGGTGTATATCGACATGAAATTCAGTGTAAATATGTCGAATGGTAGGTTATTTGCTACAAATACCTTTGAGATTGGGAAATGCTTACAGGGTGTCCTAAACGAGGTGCAAAAGTAGATAATAATCGGCAATAAATTTAGTATGAATGTGTAGAATGGTAGGATATTTGCTACGAATACCTTTGTAGTCGGGAAATGTTATCAGGGTCTCTAAAACGAGGTGCAAAAGTGGTTGTCATAATCAGCATACCCAACAAACAATAGCTAACAACACATTACAAAAATTCGAAAAACCTGCGGTTACAGAAAACATTCACAAAAAGTGACTGTTTGCTGTGCATTTTCGTCGAAGGGTCGCTACCCCTATTTTTTCTATAGTCTGTATCTGCGACTAGTGTCATTTTAGCATTTCAAATAGAAAAGGCAGAGCCAGGCTACTTTTAGTGTTTTGGAATCAGTAGAGGGCCAGGTATCTAAAAACTGTTTTTGGTAAAAAAAAACATGTTTATCATATTTATTTATAATTGTGACTAGCATATAAAGAAGAAGAAGACATATAAAAAGAGATGGAATACATTGCATATTAACACTTTCCCGGACACAACGTCTATAGACGTCCAATTTTGAGCATTTGACCATACAAATCGTGTCAAATTTTGGCGTTGTGTCCGGCAATGAGTTAATTACTAGTTTCCTGTTTAAAACAACCACATTGGAGAGGATGGGGTCAGAAAAAATTAAATGAAAAAGACTTGCTCTATCTTTTTTATTTGAAATACTAAAATCGGGCTAGTCGCAGATAAAGACTATAGAAGAAATAACGCCACGCCTCGACGAATTTATACTGAATGAATCGAGTAGGCTACCATTCTGCAAATTTACACTGAATTTCATGTCGATATACGAGCCGATACACCCTTTCCCGATGACAAATAGAATAATCGCCTTTCGCACCTCGTCTCGAACACCCTGTTACCATTTCGTAATCTCGAAGGCATTCGTAGCAAATACCCTACCATTCTACACATTGAAACAAAATTTATTGCCGATTATAATCAGCTTTTGCACCTTTGTTAGGACACCCTGTTGATATTTCGTAATCTCAAAGGTGTTTGTAGCAAATAGCATACCATTCTGCAAATTTACACTGAATTTCATGTCGATATACACCCTTTTCCGATGACAAATAGAATAATCGACTTTCGCACCTCGTCTCGGACACCCTGTTACCATTTCGTAATCTCGAAGGCATTCGTAGCAAATACCCTACCATTCTACACATTCAAACAAAATTTAGTCCCGATTATAATCAGCTTTTGCACCTTTTTTAGGACACCCTGTTGATATTTCGTAATCTCAAAGGTGTTTGTAGCAAATAGCCTACCATTCTACAAATTTACACTGAATTTCATGTCGATATACACCCTTTTCCGATGACAAATAAAATGATCTATTTTGCACCTCCTTTGGGACACCCTGTTAACATTTTCCTACTTCAAAGGTATTCGTAGCAAATACCCTACCATTATACACATTCCCACTGAATTTCGTGTGGATCCGTTGAGCCGTTAATTCGAAATCCACCGAGAAATAATTGTAGTGCATATTCACTTCCCAGTAGAATAATTGAACATGTCCTATTCCACTATTAAATACATTTTACTACTTACTAGTAAAATTGCATAACACTTTTTTGATTGTTTACGACGTCGCGTCGTCACCGTGGTAATTTCGCGCATACAACTAATTTCTAGGTAGATAGGGTGACTATTCACGCGTCTAGTTGCACACACTCTCGGTAACGAACGTCGTAACAACGCGTAGTCACCCATTTATATGACACTGTTTCGTTGTTGACGTCGTCGTCACCGTGGAGATTTCTTGTATGCATGCACTAGTAGCTAGTACTAGCACGGTCTGACTGTAGCTTTATGCATACAAATGTCCAGTACGCCATGTTCATTAAAAAAAAAAATATTTAATAATTATATATCAAAGTAAAGTCTTAGTGTCTTACACTATTTGGTTCGCAATCCGCCAATCGTCTTTGTTAGCCCTGAGAAAAAGGGAGTTGTCATCCAACTGGTCTGTGCGCTCCGATGTTATCGTTGATCCAGGAAAGTGAGACCCTAGGAGGACTTCCAGGGTCTCCTTATCTGTTTTTGTTTGGTTTCCATCGGAGTTTTTAAGTGTTCCGATGGGGTTTGTTGGATCCTTGGCTAGAATCTTCTGGAGTCTCGCTCCTTCATGCAAGTTTTCTATTTCTTCGCAGAACTTCCTCCAGGATTCCCTCTTGGCTTTCCTAATTTCTTTGCTATACTGGGTTAGGGTGCAGCGGTATGTGTCCCAATTTTGGCTACGTTGAAAAGCTTACGTGTCTTCTTACGCAGAATGTTCAGGTTCGAGTTCCACCATTTGCATTTCGCATTCGTGTGTCGTCTCGTTAACCTGCAACTCTCTTCGAAGGAGGTTTTTATTGCGGCTTGCAGTTGATCCGCTGCAGCCTCCACACAAAGTGTAGTTTTGATGTGTCTGGGAATTTCATTCAGATTGATGGTCAGGCACTCTCTGTAGAGGTCCCAGTTTGTTTTTCTCGGATTTCGATACAGTTCAGTTGGCTTATCAACTTTATCGATTTCCATACTTATGTATCTGTGGTCCGATAGCGATGGTTCGGGTAAAACCCGCCAATGGCGGACGTTAGAGGATACGTTGAAGGTGGCTAAAGTAATGTCAATGACCTCTCTTCGACGTGTTGTTACAAAAGTGGGCTCAGTACCCTTATTTAGAATTTCAAGGTTTTCTTTGATTATGAAATCATAAAGATACTCACCCCTTTTGTTCGTATCGGAACTTCCCCACTCTGTGTGGTGAGCGTTTGCGTCCGCTCCGATGATGAGCTGCGGTGTATGTGTTCCGCTGCTAGTTAACAGTTCCTCCAGCTCTTGAGGCGTCTGTGAATCGTATGGGAAGTATGCGGCAGCTAGGATGAGCTCCCGATTACTACTCCCATTTATTTTCACCGCTACTAGGTCCCTGGAAATGTGGTTGTATAGTGGCAGTATGTTAATGTTAGGTTTAGTATAGACGCAGGTCCTGGCGTTGCCAGAAGCTATATCGTATATTAACTTACCTCCGGTGGTTCCTAAGCCGGCTACTTTGCCCTTATACAGCCAAGGTTCTTGGATAAGGATTATATCCAGACCCTCGGCTGCGATGAGGCGGCTTAGTGCTGCGGTTGCAGCTTTATTGTGCTGAAGGTTGATTTGGACCACCTTCAGCATCATGAGGCCGCTTGGATATCGCATTGAAGGTTATCTGGTTTAGGCCAAAGTAACCTGTGTGGTCTCTGGCCTCCAGCGCCTTCCGGCTAGTTTCGTCGATCCAGGCGACCAGATTCAGTCCGGTTTTATCCTTCGTGGATGCGACGACATTCGACAAGGGCATACGGAAACGTGGAGGCTTTCACAGCGATGTAAGACATTGAAAATTAATGCGAAATTATTTTTTCACTAAAACACTCAACACATTTTAGAAAACACTGCTTGGAAAATTTTGTGCCAAAGAAAGGTGCTCGTTTTCATTACTAATCTTTTGGAGTAGTTTTCGATAACATCTTTATACAGGAAACTCATCCGCGAAAAGAGGGACGAATTAAAGTCGAGTTGTTGCAAAAGAAGGGTGGAAATTATATAAAACGACTGAAAAAGTGATGAAAATGGTAGTTACGGAGATACAATTTCTCACAGTTGAGTTTAATTTTAACGCTTTTATGTGGTAAGTGTTATGCGACGCGATTTCTTATTTCTCATTTCATATCCTGTTCCACTTTGCTTTTCCGAAGTATGACGCGTGCTACAGTCACAGACATAAAATTTAGGCAATTTTTCCCCAGCTTTTTATGATTCCAAACGCAGCACTTCGTAATTGTGGGTTGTTCAAATCTTTCAAAGATTTTTTTTCTTTTAAACACAACTTCCCTTTTTATGTATTTTATTTGTAGTTTCTATGGTTTCCATTCCACTAAATCGAAGTTGATATTAATATTTTCTTTTCGGCCTTTTCCACTTTTTTTCTTATTCGAGTACTAGCCAAAAAGCCGCCCCCTAAATTTGGCGCCCCGGGCGACCGCCCGGCTTGCCCCCCCCCCCTTAGAGCGGGCGCTGTGTATTGTTAACTACTGTAGTTCTATAAACTTTTTTCCTATTCACAAACTGTAAAATCTATTAGTTCTGTGGGTCTTCAAGAAACTTCTCAATAAAACAACAACAACTCCACATGCAAAAACACATATATAATAAAATAAAATAATACAATATTTGACATAATATTTTTGTAAGGCTGCTCAATTTTCGGACACATTTCGTATTATTTCTACGTTATTGTTGCATTATCTACATTCCAAACTTCATGTAAAATATCGGCTTTCATATATTTTTCGCTTTATTAAAAAAATTACTAAAACGTTTTCTTTTTGAAAAAAATCAAAAATATATTTTGAAT
Organism: Microchrysa polita; assembly: GCA_949715475.1. Taxonomy (NCBI): domain Eukaryota; kingdom Metazoa; phylum Arthropoda; class Insecta; order Diptera; family Stratiomyidae; genus Microchrysa; species Microchrysa polita. The sequence continues at coordinate 49,284,660 of OX454420.1, forward strand.
ACACTTTCCCCGTATCATGCCTGATGTTACATATATGTAACACCCTCGTGTACTTCGACTGCCTGATGTTACATACATATATGTAACAGTGCCGGGAGCCTGAACCCGGCGTCCGGGGAAATTTTTTTTCTACAAAATGTGTTTTTAGCCATTTTAAGCCGACGTGGAAAATTTCAGCTCAATCGGTAAGATTTTAGGGTCTCGTCGTTAATGGGTTAAGAAAATAAATTTAATGTATAGAGTGTGCTATTCAAGTGAAACGCAGTGTACATTTCGATTCTAGTATGTAGGTTGTACAGTATGAACGCAATAAAAAACTTAATTTGCTTCATTTGGTTGTCTATACAACATTATGACTATATGAAGCGTTGGACGAACAAGGCAATAACGCTGACACTGTTTGCCAAACGGACTTTATTTAGCCGAATTTTCTCGTATCGGAAAAACTTTGATTGGCACATGTGCGCTCATCCTACGAATACACATGAATGACACTTGAAAATAGTTCGCGTTCAGTTCGATGTATACATACACAGGAAAAATGTGTTAGGATAATATTTGCATTGTTGAAATAGAAAACAATCAGTTCAACCGATCCGAATCCTTTCGTCGAAAATGTTTCGTCAGGTTGCCTAAAAATACAAAAATATAGTGATAGGACTAATGAAAAATGTCAACTAAATTGCTAGTATAGTGAATAGCGGAATTTTTTTTTTAAGGATTGACATTCCTAGGAGTCCTCTCATGCCGTGTATAGCAAATGTAGCAATATATTTGTTAGTAAAATTTTATAAATTATTTATTTTTTGACAACGTAAATGAATGGTGTCGCTTCTCTACTCTACTGTACTGTAAGCCAGAACAGAATCGACTAAACATAAACATGGCATTAAAAACTTACAAAAAAATACACTGATTTGTTGGGTTATGGGGCGGTAAAGGAATGACTAGGGCCGTTTCATGGTCGACTCGCGCCCTAGGCGAGAAGTATTTTGACGCCCCTCCCAAATAACGCCCAAAACACTTATCCAAATCATCATGACGTTAATCCGTCATGATGATGAAAGTTCAAAAGTGGAATAACACATCTGCTTTCATCATTAGAATTCGTCATTTATACTTTTGACGTTTGTGTAAATTATGAAAATGTCCCTCACAATTGCTATATTTTGAATATTCAGTTCAATAATTTGAAGGCACACTTTTCTTAAAGAATTTGAATAGAAATGCGTAAAGATTGATAACAAATTTAATATTTTTGTAAAAATTCTTGTTCTTAAATTTTACTACAGTTGGCCTCTCCAGTCATTATTGAGCAAATGACGGTCCAAATTCGTAATTTGGAATTCGTGCTAATGATGATAAATTTGCCTGTCAAGCTTGTAATAAACAAATTGACCATTTTTAAAAATGTATTTTTCTTGCTTTAATTGCAGCAAATTCTCTTATAATTGTTATTGAAATATCAAGTGACTTTAACATTGCTATATAGCTCACATAATCGCTCCTGAGATATTGACGATCTCAAATAATTTTAATAGTTTTAATTTCGAAAAACTTCTTTCTGCACTTGCAACGGAAATCGGCACAGTTAACAATATTTACAAAGCAATGAATACAACTGGAAAAACATCAATCAAGCTATTTTGTGTTATAAAATTCAAGGAATCAATTGGTGAACTTTCCCTTGACAACAAAGGTGCCACAATTAGAAACTCATGGTACATTTCTTTACCATCAATAGAAGAGTGTTTCGAGATTGGGAAATTGCTTTTAGACCACGATTTTATAATTTTCGACCAATTCATTTCTTTTTTAGATTTACATTTCGGACAGCACCTCCTGATAAAATGTACAGTAGAGCGTCGATTTATTCGAACTAACGTCGATAAGGTGTGCTTCACACAATCGAAAGTTAATCGAGTTTCCATAAAAAAAAATTGAAGGATTTCCTTAATATAAGCGACAACCTGTAAATTTGCCAAACGACTAGCACTAAACTAAAGCAAGAAATTTCAAGCCATTGAGTGCTGGGCTGATGAGAGGTTGCTTCCTTCAGACATTTGAATTTTTCATTTGATTCGCTGCATTTCATATGAAAAAAGGTGAGTCGGTTTGGTTAATCGAATGTTCGGATAATCGACGCTCTACTGTACTTAGGAATTAAAAAGATTTTGAGCCGATTTGGCTGATAAATTGCTGTATTTGTATTAACTCGAAAATATTCGGGCTCCGTCTAAGGACACGCTCGTTCATATTTTTCAAAATTGCATGCATGTAACTTCTTTCCAAATTTTGCCAGGCAGATAAGATTGTTTGTGTATTTCTGAACCACAAAATACTTTCACATCAGTTTAGCCGGCTACATACACTCGAGCCTCGATAACACGAGCCTCTATTACGTGAATTGTCGAAATATTTCTTCGGTCCCTTGAAATTTCCATATACACTTTTGCATAACTCGTATTTCGTTCAGCCGCATTTTTCGATACATATTTCGAAGTAATTTGTCCGTCCCAAAAATCTGACTTCAATAAGCCGTATCAACCGGGAATTTTTGTCAAGTAACCTAAAAGCGCACACATACGGCCAATTCATGGATTGCAATCCATGAATTTTACATGGATTTGATCGGATTAAAATCTAAAACCGCCCGTGTATAGGCTCTTATGACAGAACCAAAATCCATTTTATGGATTCGAATCCATGGATTGATCGTGTATGCGCGGCCTAACAACATGCAACAATATTGTGAATTGTAACTTCGATTAGCCGAAGCCAATAGGAAAAATAGAAGCGCTTCCGATAGAAGCGACGTAAAAGCGCTTCCTCACCATTTCCAAATGTGAGACCCTAGAAGGACTTCCAGGGTCTCCTTACCTGTTTTTTTTTGGTTTCCATCGGAGTTTTTAAGTGTCCCGATGGGGTTTGTTGGATCCTTGGCTAGAATCTTCTGGAGTCTCGGTCCTTCATGCAAGTTTTCTATTTCTTCGCAGAACTTCCTCCAGGATTCCCTCTTGGCTTTCCTAATTTCTTTGCTGTACTGGGTTAGGGTGCAGCGGTATGTGGCTACGTTGAAAAGCTTACGTGTCTTCTTACGCAGGATGTTCAGGTTCGAGTTCCACCATTTGCATTTCGCATTGGTGTGTCGTCTCGTTAAACTGCAACTCTCTTCGAAGGAGGTTTTTATTGCGGTTTGCAGTTGATCCGCTGCAGCCTCCACACAAAGTGTTGGTTGGTTGGTAAAAGTGGTAGCCATAGGCGAGACTTGCCCAGAGCCCAATTAGCACGATAAGCGCCGTTTTGAGACCACAGACATCCGTTAACTGCTTATAGGATGAGGGTTACAGGAAGTATAAATTTGGGCGTAGATGCACCAAAGCGTCCCTTACATGAGTCTAGTAAACACAAAGTGTAGTTCTAATGTGTCTGGGAATTTCATTCAGATTGATGGCCAGGCGCTCTCTGTAGAGGTCCCAGTTTGTTTTTCTCGTATTTCGATACAATTCAGTTGGCTTATCTACTTTGTCGATTTCCATACTTATGTATCTGTGGTCCGATAGCGATGGTTCGGATAAAACACGCCAATGGCGGACGTTGAAGGTGGCTAAAGTAATATCAATGACCTCTCTTCAACGTGTTGTTACAAAAGTCGGCTCAGTACCCTTATTTAGAATTTCAAAGTTTTCTTTGATTATAAAATCATAAAGATACTCACCCCTCTTGTTCGTATCGGAGTTTCCCCACTCTGTATGGTGAGCGTTTGCGTCCGCTCCGATGATGAGCTGCGGTGTGTGTGTTCCGCTGCTAATTAACAGTTCCTCCAGCTCTTGAGGTGGTGGAGGCGTCTGTGAATCGTATGGAAAGTGTGCGGCAGCGAGGATGAGCTCCCGATTACTACTCCCATTTATCTTCACCGCTACTAGGTCCCTGGAAATATGGTTGTATGGTGGCAGTATGTTAATATTAGTCTTAGTATAGATGCAGGTCCTGGCGTTGCCAGAAGCTATATCGTATATTAACGTGGTATATTCGGTGGTTCCTAAGCCGGCTACTTTGCCCTTATACAGCCAAGGTTCTTGGATAAGGACTATATCCAGAACCTCGGCTGCGATGAGGCGGCTTAGTGCTGCGGTTGCAGCTTTATTGTGCTGAAGGTTGATTTGGACCACCTCCAGCATCATGAGGCCGCTTGGATATCGCCTTAAAGGTTATCTGGTTTAGGCCAAAGTAACCTATGTTTAACCTAGTTTCGTCGATCCAGGCGACCAGATTCAGTCCGGTTTTATCTTTCGTGGATGCGACGACATTCCATTCCTCGGTGTTCAGCCCCTGGTTTTGGGTCTTGAGGAGCGCCAGGATCTGCTTCGGATCCTCCGTACCAACTACGTCCGTATTCGGAATCCGAAACATAATTTTGCTGGTTTTGACCACTTCCCTCGCATCGCCCACGCGAAGGATTGCTCCTCCCTCCCATGGGTTGATGAAAGGTATTGTGACCTTTAACCAGTGCTGATTTGCGCAGGTTACGTAGAGGACGCCCTTGTCCGGGTAGCTATTGGTGAAGAGTGGGGCCTTGGATGGCTCACACTTGAAGACCTCTGTCACGATAGCCCGCTGAATGTCCTTTGCCTGCTCAGTGGTTAGTTTTTCAGCTGGGTAACTGTCCGGGACCACAGCCATTTTGAGGGAGCAGAGAGCTTCCTTGAAAGTACTCCCTGATGCTACTCCTGATGGACCGGGTTTTGTCGACGGAGTTTCTCTACGCCCGGTATTTGGCCGTTTTTTCTCTGCTCCTTCTGCGGGAGATTGAGATTCTGATCTAGTTCTCTTGAGGGGGGGGGTTGTTTTTGGGCCCGCAGGCAGGTCTTGGGATTTTCCGTGGGACCGCTTTTGTCGCAGCCTTATGGGTTCACCCCTTTCCCTCGCTTTTTGATCTTCCGTCGTTGGGCTCCAGAAATCGTTGGCTTTTTGTTTTTGAGGGTTAGTTGGCCCATCTTTGTAGTTGTGTTTCCCACGTCGGACCTCTCTGGTCTTGTGCAGGATGCCTTCCTGGCCTTCCGCTGACTGGCTTATTGATGAACCATTTCCTTCAGCTTGGGCGGGTTGGTTTTGTTCTCGCCTCTTTGTGTGTTCGGTTGTTTGTGTTGTTGTTTTTGTTTTTTCGGTATCCATTTTTGGTCCCACGAGTATGGCGGTAAAAAGAGGTACACATGCTCAGTGACCCCTTAAGCACGCAAGGCTGGTTATTCTGAGGTTTCGCCCGGAAACTCCGTTTGTGACACCATTTGTCCCTGGTGCCATTCACCCATCGGCACGTGAGACGTGAAGTGAAATGTAGAGATAAAGTTGCCAAACTGGATTTTGTATGGAAGTTTGACATATTGCTTTCTAAAATGTAAACATTTTGATGGGACCAGACCGGTTTTAAACGAGCTTTAGACATATTGTTTTCTAAAATGTACACATCCTCATTTAGGATTGTGGATCGTGCGAGTGTTGTGACGCAGTGTGTTTGCAGTTGCGCATGTATAGGAATTCTATCGCCAAGCTAACATGGGAATATATGGGGATTTCGTTTCCATACTTATGTATACTCAATGGTGCAAACACAATGCTCGAGTGTAATAAACGGTTAGGCCTAGGGTCTCGATTACCAACGAATTTAGTTAAGGTATATATACATACAGTTAAAGATAGCAATAGAGAAATTATGTATACCATGAAAAAAAAAACAGAATATGTAGTTGAAATGTTTCTTATATCTTATATACAAAATTTGTTACAAATGCGCGTATGTAGGAATGATCTTGCCTCTTGATTTATTGATAAAAAAAAAAAAAACAAATTATTATGCCAAGTACATGTACAAGATTTTTCCAAGCAAACGTCCAGACCTGCTCTTTTTACTTTCCAATTCATTTAATCTAGGTACCGCTTCCCCATAAAACTTTTCCGAAATTTAGTAGAATTTTTCGAGGAAAATCAAACCGTTTTTTTTTCCTTCAATAGAAACTTCTTGTTGTCGCCCTTCTACATTGTCACGTTTTCTGTTTGGTGCCAACTTCAGGCTATCGTTTCCGTTCTTTTAAATTTCCTCCTTCCCATAATATTGCAGTCAAAAAGTTGTATCGCTACCACATGTGTCTTCAAGATCTTTTGCAAGTCTCAAAGGACACGCTACAATTACGCGTAAGTGATATGACTTTTTATTAGAAAACGAGCTATAAGATGAAAAATAAGACGTTTGCTGCCCGTTAGGCTGATATACATGGGCAGAGCAGGGCACTGAGAAAAGGGGACTCGAATCTTGACGTATTATATTATGACGAAAAAGATGCCATCAACATGAAGAACAGCTTACGGAACAGTGGCGGCTCGTCATAGTGGGCAAGGTGGGCACGGCCCGCCCTATAAATAAATACACTTATTGTATATTCACATCTTTTAACATCAGTAGAAATGTACAACAAAATTTCACCTTTGACTATTAGGTGAACATCATTCATATTAATAGTTTTTTCTCATCACTACCAAGTCTCTCGCGAATCTATCAATTACTGTTTGGGAGCCACTGCACAAAAACATTTCCGGTGTTTGTATTAATCAACAAATTAGGCTGCTTTTAGGCTTTTTTTGTTTGATCAAAATCGAAACTGCCTATGTGTATGCAATAATCAACTCGCATATTCACACCTTTAGGTATTGTTGAAAATCTACTTACCATCGACATAAAGACGAGGCATCCGGTTCACAGTGGGCCACTTGCGCCGGTGACCAAATTACAACAACAAATCATTCGAAATTTATGAAACTTTTGGAAGCGGTGGCATCGAATTCAACACCGACAAGGTAGGCCGGCCTATAGCAGCTCGAATGAAATCAGTGTAATTAAAATGAGAATGATGATGACGTAGACAATTAAGTACAATTTTCGGGGTTACCATGAGCTGGTCAAAATGAATAAAAAACCAACGATGGCTCAATGCTATGTAGGAAAACATGTTTCACGGGAGGATTTCTTGTGTAATGATGATTATTAGATTAATAATTTTGAAGTGTTCATTGTATTATGTATTAGAATGTAAAATAAACTTTCGGGAACATGAACATTATTGTTGTGCACTTTTAGCACTTTTGATTTGTTTTAGACTATGTACATTTACATTGAAAATGCTAAAGGCGCACAACATTAATTCGCATGTCCCCCGAAAATCTATTTGATAGTCTAATAGTTATATACTAGGACACTGCATTTAAAAACAAAATGATCCTAAATTAAAAAATAATATCTTGATCTAAAAAATGGTTGCAAAACTGTGAAATTGAAGCGTAAATTTATGGTTCCATTTAATACAATGCGAACTTTACGTGGAAAGTTGTTAATGTTAGGTGTTTCCAAAAGATTTTTATTCCGTGAATGTGCCCATCCTGTGCAAGGAGGCACGGGCCGCCACTGTTACGGAACAGGAAAAGTGAGCGAAAATTGGATTTAAAAAATGATGGATTATTTTGGATTAATTATTTGGAAGTGAAATGAACCCACCAATAATATTGGTCCCTTTTTTAAGAAAACACATATGTACATAAATATATATTTTTGAGTTGTAATTTCATTGTTTATTTTATGGGGCGCAGCTATTAAAGCTTTGATTAGAGCACTTGGTTGCTGCACAGGATCTCTCGAAATACGCAGGGAATAATCAAAGGATTAAATTGAAATAAAGATTGGAAAATTGAAAAAAAAATATTTATTATTTATTTATTAAATTTATTTTTTTAAATCATGCTGTATCTCTGTAATATTGTATGACAGCTGATTCTGTTGTATTGGAGTAAGCATTAGACCACGCATAGCATATACCCAAAGAAAAAAATCAAATCGGGTTGGATGCACAATAAGGGGTGCACCTAAATGTTTTTCTTTAACAAACTCTGTATTTATTTTGTTCCGCATGGAGAAAGAAAGTTTCTACTTGGTAATATATCTTAGGAACCAACCTTGCTGTATTCTTCGGAAAGAAATTTATAAATTCTTGTTTCATTTGAATCAGAAATGTAATGAAAATACTTTTTTATATTGAAAATTAAATGGTTTCACACCAGAATATACCATTAATCTTACTCTAATACACGAATTCGTATACAAAACATGTACCCAAAAAAATCACGTAGGACACGTACCATCAGGTTATAATTCTAAGGCCGGATTTCTGATAGCTCTTATTGGCTGATTTCAGACTATAAGACGAAACCGGACGGGTAAACTTGTAAGACAAGAGAGCTTTTCTAGTGGCCAGCAGACAAGCATTGTTCATTTCAAATTGTAAGAACGAGTCTTACGAAAGAAAAAAATCGTGACACGATTGTTTTTCTTTCGTAGGAATCGTACGATCGATAAGACGATTGCATCTACCAATAGTTCAGGCGTTCTGCAAAGACAATTAGCGCGTGTTTTACTTGCATTTTAATCTTGTCGACTCGTCACTTCATTGTACACTAACTTTGGAGCGTGCATGGCAACATTTATACATACTTGCTGTGTGATTATTGTTCGCCGGTCCGTGTTTTGATCGGATAGTGTGAAATGATCATACGATGGTTCTTGTCGTGCAAGTTTACCCGTCCGGTCGTTTTCTTACAATTTGAATTCAGCCATTCAGTACCTGTTGGCTGGTTAGTCTTATATCATAGAGAAGGCACACACAATATTCAGAAAGCTTTTCCATTGTACTGAATGGAATTTTTGTTTACTTTGCATAACTACGCCATATTGACATGTATATGTCTTTGCGGAGGCTACCTGAGAAATACTGGGTGTCGTTCCGTGAAAAAGCGTCAAGAAAAACTATTACGAAAACGTTTAACGCTTAAAATCGGCCTTCCCGTAGTTCGATCTTCACCAAATTTAGTATACATTATCCTTTGATCACTCTGACTCACGATTTCGATAAGTTGCGGGAATAGTGGTAAATTCGCCATTGAAGCGAACGAAAATTCATCCTACAATAGGTTCTCCCTGCTCTCCCCGTGGATCGATGTCGACGAAACTCAGATGGAAATTAAGTGGTGCGATCCTTAATATTTTGGTGTCGGCACTTGTTATGAGAAAGATGTCCTTGGACAAAAAAGGTCCCTTTTTCTTTAGGAATGCATTATAGTCGATATGCATATCTAAATACGCAGTATTCGGTGAGTTGAGCTTTTTAAAAAAATCACCACAAGCTCATTTTGGGTTTTCAAAAGATATTATGTACATATGTACCACCTAAAAGGACACTTCTCTCAGGAAACTGAGAATGGGAATTATGGTTGTCGTTCGAAAGTCGATTTTTGGAGTACTGTATGTAATCGGTTTGAAAGGATTTTTGGACCTCTGGAGTGACAAGATAACGGCTGATGAAATGTGAATTATTTTGTAAGCAATAACGTAGACATATACATGATCTAAGATTTTTCCCTAAAGGAAAAACTTCTCCGGGTTTTTGCTTGCTTACGCCTTACATCTTAGATTGAAAAAATCATTGCGCACTTTCATCCAACAGCGCAAATAAGCAAAAGATAACATAACTATGCAAAATTAACAAAAATTCAATTCAATATATTGGAAAAGCTTTCTGAAAATTGTTTGTGTCTTCTCTATGTGATAAGACTGACCATTATATAAGAGTTTTGAGAGAATGGCCCTAAGCCAGCTCCGGGGCTTACTGAATCTCCGCGGGGGTTATACATTTTTAGAAACATGCAAAAGATTACTATTATAAATCTGGCTTGCTCCATAGGTTATCGGCCCACCGATAGCAAACGATAAACTGGTCTCGATGAATATGTGTATGGCTTTTCAAATACATCCTGTCGTCGATTTCATCATTTGCAATACAATTAGAATATGGAAATATAGGAATGTGTTAATTTGTATTTCCAGTCCACTAAAGTAATATTGGAAGAAAATAACGCCTGAGTTCGCCATTTTGCAGACAATCTTAAATATGTACTTATACGAATTAGTAAGTATGTACATACATATATAATCTGAAAGGCAAATATGTATGTATTTCTTTTATTTACTGGTCAGTAATTAACTAGGCACTTCGATGAGAAAGTTGCAATTTTCGCTGTCTAAAATAAAAATTCAAGACAAAGATTTGTTAGAATGATTATGAAGGTCATTTACCCACAAAATTACTGTCTTGCCCTTTAAAGGACAAAAACACTGTTGCTTCTAATCTGATGGATGAAAAAAGACGAATGAATCGCGAACATCAAAATTGAGTTCCCCAAGTAATTTAAACAAAGTAGCATCATTGAAACTGTCACACAATCTGAAAAGGGTTCAACTTAAATGTGTTGTTTGCGGCGGCCGGCCGGTCGGCGGTGGGCTCTTTTGGGAATTGTGATCCCAAATCTAATACAATAGTCCTATAAATCGCACAGACTGACTGTGTACGTACAATCTTTTAACATAATGAGGTTGAAAATCCAACCCAATCTAAGTAGGAAAGTGTACGAGACGGTACATATTGTCTTAATATGGGGCCAAACCTTATGGCATGACCAACCAATTTCTTTACTAGGTTATTTATTCCCTGCGGGCAGCCTCCAGATTTATCTCGCAGCACCTTCAGATTGAAATTATTACATGAGAACACAATAACTGGAGGTAAATGTTTCCAGCTTAACACCTTCGAATCCATTCTACAGGATGAACAGAGATCTCTGCTTCTCGAATGGATACCATCAATTTTAGAATAGAGCTATACTACGGAACATTCGTGGAATTTGCAATTTACAAATTGGTTTGTTGCTCAAAGGTCGAATAAATAAGGGTAAATGTTTGCTCAACGGATGTAATTCGGTGACATCGCATTAATATATTCTGGGAAAATGTCGAATCGAAATTAAATTAAAATCGCTGACAATTAGAAGAGAGTCAATGCCAAGGATAAAATTGTAGTTACGAGTAAAATCGCGGACATAAAGAGGTACTGGTTTTGGCATTACAAGCGTATCGTTAAGGAAACGAGACCGAGGCTAATTTCGGGCGCGGCCGAAATTTGAATACCCTTCACTCTCCTCGGGCTAAAAGTTTTTCGGGCGTACCTATGACTTGTGTTTTATCCTCCCCCGCATTGGGGGGATGCGGGAGCATGGTATTATAATGTGATTTCATTTGTTTTGACAGGTTTTGTTGTTTTGATAAAGACACATTGAATCAAGGTTTTTTGACATTGGTGTAAACATTTTTTTTTCTTTCTGTCTTCAATGAAAAGAAGCAAGTGTGGAAAATTTCAGCTTCATAGCTTTTAAACTGGCCGAGTAAAACGCGTAGCAACAGACGGACATCTCCCAATCGACTCCCCTCGTCATGCTGATCATATACATACATGTTTTATATTGTTGGAGATGCTTCCTTCAATGCGTTACAAACTTCATGACAAAGTTACTATCAAGGGGGTGGCACTCTTTACAATTTCTTGTAGAAAGGGATGCATGATTTTTAGTCGCACACATTTTGAAAATATTTTAAATGCAGTGGCGGCTCGTACTGGGGGTTCACAAAAAAGAAAACTAAATACATACGCCATCAACCCCTCAAAATATATTTTAACGTATACTGAAGACTACCTACTTTTCCATCGCAAAGTTCAGACAAGGCAAACCTCCTAGAATATTTAGCATTAAATTTTTGTCCTTAGAAAACTTATTGTCAAAAAAATTCTAAAGTTAAACATAAAATCTCTACTCATTTTTATATTCTTTCATTGAAAATACCCAAAATTCATATCCATTCGGTTCATCACCAAGTGGTGTGCTGTAGGTACAGGCTGTGCACGACTTATTTGTGCACAAATTCTAGTGTAAATTTTGCACTATCCCCTCGCCCCAAGAACCCGACACATATCTAATTTTGGAGCTCTAATTATGACTGTGCACCAACACCCTGGCTGTTGGTCGCTGGTCGAGACATAGATTCAATGGCTGAATTCAAATTGTAAGACAAAACCGAGTATGGCACTATAGCCCGACGTCGCACAGTGCGTCGAATGTATGGAGTGGGTGGTCAAAAATCATTATCTTAAGAACGCGTTTACCGATTTTTATGAAATTTAGTGGATGTGTTAAGGTAGTTAGGTTCTCAATTCGGTATAAAATTCAAGATGAATAAATGATGGATTTTCGAGATATTGATAAAAATGTGAGGAAGATAAATGGTATAAAGATAGGCTATAATATAAAAAATCGTAACTTGGAAACCGGATAACCAATTTTCTTGAAACTTGGCTATTGTCTATAGCAAAGAATAAACATTAGTTGGTGAAAAAATTATTATCCAGGAACAACTGAGCTCTGAGATATTTAAGAGAGAAATCTATGAATTTTACCGATTTTTGGGGGCTTTATCAAATGCCTAATATCTTTCAAGAACCCAAATCTAAACTTAATATTTTTTCACTCTAACATTGCTCAAGTGTCACTATTTAAAATATATAAATTTCAAAGAAACGAAGTTTTGCAATTTGGAGATATAGTGGTTCAAAAAATTAAATAATTCAGTGATATGCATCTACCAAAGTCGTGTTTCGATAAAACATTTTCTTCTTTTTTTTTTATAGAATAACAATAATATTAGCAAAATACATGCTTATAATTTATTCTGACTCATCCAATCCAGCAAACTTACATCAAAATTAGCAATGGGAAGTATAATATAATTGGTTTATATATATGAATTGACTTCTGCGTCTATATGGATGTTGTATCTTAATTGGAGTCCGCAGGGACGCTAGGAAAGGGTCCGAGTTTAAGAGGAGCATTCGCATTAAATCCTTATTGTAACTGGGTCTGGAAAACTTACAAGTGTGAGACAATCGATTCTTTCTAACTTCCTTATGCAGTGCTGGAGAAGTTTAAATGTACAGGACTACTTCTTAAAGTAATTTGGTGGGAGCTTTAACATTTAATTCAGTGCCACTTTGACGGCTCCCTCCAAATTACTTTAAGAAGTAGTCCTGTACATTTAAACTTCTCCAGCATTTACACCTAAAACAAAAGTACATCCAGCAAACAAAATTAGATATGAGCAGCGGATTGGAGTGATATGTATTCTTTTTATCAACCTATTGAAAAGTTTCAATAGGTTTTTGTTCAGCATATTCCATAAATTTAATATCATAAGTTATATTCACAGGGCCTTCTTTAGAATAACTAGATACTGCAAACGCAATTGCAAATAGGCCACAAATGGCTGTTGCTGAGCTTTTTTAAAAATAATTTTGGGATGAAATGGGTATAGTTTATTAATATGTATTTTGTGCAAAACAGATTTGTGTTATCTTTGTGTTATGGCTCTGCTAACATTCTGTTAGTAATCTGTTAATTTTTTGTTAACTCTGTTAATGCTCTATTAGCGTTCTCTTAACACTCTATTATCTTTTCGTTAATGCTCTGTTAACGTTCTGTTAATGTTCTCTTAATTCTCTTTAATCATTCGGTTAACGCTCTGTAAACGGTCTGTTACCTTTCTTTTATTACTCGATTTACGTTCTGTTAACGTTCTGTTAAGGCTCTGTTACTTTTCTGTTAACACTCTGTTAACGATCTGCTAACGCTCTGTTGTTGCCTTGCCAACGCTTTGTTAACGTTGTGTTACTGATCTGTCTTAATGCCCCCCTGACCCAGTGTGCCAATGTCACATTGTCCCAATGTCACAGTGTTCCAATGTTCCAATGTCCTAATGCCCTAAGGTCCATTGTCACAGTGTCCTCATGTCCCAATGTTCTAATATCCCAGTGTCCCAATGTCCTAATATCCTAATGTGCCAATGTCCCAATATCCTGATGTCCCAGTGTCCCAATTTAGGTCCTATTGTCCCAATGTGCAAATATCACAGTGCCCTAATGGTTTAATGTCCAAATGTCCCACTACCCTCGTGTCCCAATGTCCCAGTATCGGAATATTCCAATGTCCCAGTCTCCCACCTAATGTCCTAATATCCCAATGTTTAACTGTCCTAATGTCCTAAGGTCCTAATGCCCCAATTTCCTAATATTATAGTACCCCAATGTCCCAAATGTCCCAGTATCCTAATGTGATAATATCCCAATGGCCCAATGTCCTAATGTACCAGTGGTCAGTGTCCCAATGTCGCAGTATACCAAGTGTCCCTATAGCCTAATGTCCTAATATCCCAGTGCCCCAATGTGCCTGTATCTCAGTGCCCTAATGTCCCAGTATCCCAATGTTCCAATATCCCAATGTGCCAATATCCTATTGTTACAATGTCCCAATGTTCTAATATCCCGATGTCCCAGTGCCCCAATGTTCCCACGTCCCAGTTTCCCCAGTGTACCTAATGTCCCAATCTCCTAATGTGTTGATGTCCTAATATCCCAATGTCCTAATGACCCAAGACCCTAATGTTCACATGTTCTTATATCCCAGTGCCCCTATGTGCGAATATCCCGATGTCCCAATGTCACAACATTCCGATGTCTCAGTGGTCCAATGCCCCTATGTACCAGTGTCCCAATGTCCCAATGTCCGATTGTCCCAAGTTCACAATGTCCCAATGTCCCAATATCCCAGTGTCCTCATGTCCCAGTCTCCCAGTGTCCTAATGTCCCAATATCCCAATGTCCCATTGTCCCAATATCCTGATGTCCCAATGCCCCAATATCCTGATGTCCCAATATGCCGATGTCCCCACGTCCCTGTTTCCCCATTGTGCCTAATGGCCCAATGTTCTAATGTCCCAAGACCCTAATGTCCCAATTTCCTAATATCCCACTACCCCAAGATCCTAGTCTCCCAGTGTCCCAATATCCAAATGTCCCAATGCCGCAGTGTGTTTAAAAAAATGGTCAATGCGATGAGCCGATAGACGCAATTGTTGGAAATCTTTTGTTAACTTTACCTATTAATTTACCGTTATTCCATCCACTTATCTAAATGGAAGTCATTGATTCTTTAGAAGGACCACCAGAGGATCATTCGTTCCAAATTTCATAAAAATCCCATCACGAAGAGAGACAGTAGAAGCAAGTCTTTCTGCAACTGTAGACTTCATTCTGAAATTGGGTTACCCGCTTAAGTCTGTGAGGGTGAAAATTTCACCGTTTATTGCATATATCTTACCCGTTATTGTGCCGATCGAAGATTTTATTTCGAAAGGCACTAGAACAGGATATGTGGAATATTTTGGTAAAAAAAATTTTTTGGGGGCTGTTGCCTGGAAGGCTGTAGCCTGGTCAAACAAAAAAGCAAGTTGTCTCCGGTATTCATAGACTTGTTCGCTTTCGTTTTTCTTTTTCCTTTGGCGGGCGAGACGCTCTCGCGTCTCTTGATTAATCGATTTTTTTATTTAATTAATTAATTAAAATTATTTATAATTTTTTTTTGTTCGTGCTTGAAATTTATTATCTCCTCTATCGCAAAAGTGTGTAAAAGCTTAATATTGTGTTAAAATTATCACTTTTAGTGACTTTAGAAATAGCCCAGTTGCCATGTTCCAAGGAACTAGTGCAGTAAAAATGCCAATTGCGTAAAAAAAGGCAAAAAAAAGGCAAACCAATACTAGCTTAAATTAAAGTAGACACTTGTATCTTTCGGAAAATATCAACCACCCAAAACGTTTTGTGACGTTTTTTTTAATCTCAATTTAAAGTTTTTTTTTATATTTTAAGGATTTTTTTACATTTTTCATTCAATTAAAAGATTTTTAGAAAAAAAAATTATCTGAAGAGTTTTAGTGGAACATACTTATTCTAAAAAATATCATTATGGTTGCCAAAAACTTCCTGTCTCCTGGTAACGGTTGCAAAGATTTTAAATGGCTCTTCGGAAATACCCTAATTTCAGGGCCACAGAACGTTGCGAATGACCTTCTTCCAACATTTCTAAGGCTCTGGACGAAGCATTTAAATTTAAATGGCGCCGAATTGCTGGCATTTTGTATTTGAGTGATTCTCCTTATCTTTAAAAGTGCAACAACTAATGTTGCAGTTAAAGAATTTGGCGAAAACTAATTCTAAATCAAAATGAGAAATAAACAAAACTACCAAATGAATGACTCGTGACCCCAAAAGAACTATTTAAACCAGTTCCGTTAAAGCTAATGTTGACGAATCATACTGTGATAACTCATTAATTATCACACTAAAAATTCGCCAAAAGACGTTGTTAAAGTTAACGGACATTAGTGGCCCTTATTTTGTTTTGAGCAGTATACACTGCCTGTCATAACAATAGCCGCACCATAAGACGGACTGATCCTTGGAAATTTAAAGAGAGCACAGTTATTCTACATACTATAAACAAAAGGGATACTTCAAACACAAATAATTGCACAAACAGTTTCCTTCTATTTGAAACCGTTATTTCTCTATAAAGGAAAAACTAAAATTCGGTCTGTCATAACTATAGCCGCACTTGGAGTTATTATAGCAAAAACTGATTAAAAAGCAGAGATTGAATAAATTAATAACGGTAGAGATCCCTTTCGGATAAAATAGACTCTGAGAGATTGTTTTGTTTATGATTCACGAAATCATTTTAATAGTTTTTCGAGTTTAAGGCTTATTAGCTTATTAGCATCGCCAACCGCTGCTTTTAGATATAAAACTTTCTGAACTCTTGTTTTTGTTAACTAAATTTTACGTTATAATGTCCGTAATGTGTCCTATCTGCTATGTAAAATGGAAGCAGTTTATCGTCAGGGCAATCCTATGAAGTTTTTCCTAGGCTGGAAGTGACGAAATCCAGTATTCTATCGGTAGACTATCCTGTCCAATACTTTTAATGCGCACTTGTCAGATTTTCGTAGATCTCAATACAAATTTTGGACAGAGTTGCTTAATAGTGTTAAGCAGGGTTGATAACGTGTTTAAAAGTTGATGTAACAACCTCTACAGTAAAAACTTCTCTGGAATATCCTAACGATAAACTGTTTTCGTTTTAATACAGAAGACATGGCACATAACGGATTTTTTAGGAAGAAATTGCATCATCTCTCGCCAATCATTGCATTTCAAGAAGGTTCCAATGGAACAAATGTTACGGAGGTCGCTCCTCCTTCATCAAAATTAGACACGAAATCTTTAGGAAACATTATTACGTGAAATTCATAAAAAAAATACAATTTCAAAGAGCTTTCTATGTAAAAGAAATGGTTATCGATACTGAGAAGTCAATAAGCAAAAATCTTGAAAAACCGTTATAATGATTTATTGAGAAATAAACAAAATAATTCTTCAGAGTAAATTTTATTTAAAAATATTTTTCCCCTTATTAATTTCCTCAATTTCGGCTTTTTAAACAGTTTTTACCATACTGATTCCAAGTGCGGCTATAGTTATGACGGACCGGAAATTTAGATTTTCCTTTACAGAAGAATAACAGTTTGAAATAAAAGTAAATTTTTTGTGCAATTATTTGTCTTTTTAACAGCTCCTAAATATATAATATGTGGAATAACTCTGCTCTCTTTCAATTTCCAAGGATCAGTCTGTCTTATGGTGCGGCTATAGTTATGACAGGTAGTGTATATTTAGGAGTTTTATCAGCATTGGTCAAGGAATAAGAGATAGCATGAGAATAACTCGGAGAGTCAGAGGTTGAAGGTCATGTTTTTTGTTTTTCTATTGGAGTTGGAGTTTTTATATTTAGTTTAGCTTTGGCGGAAGTCTAGGGACTTATGTGGCGCTCCTACTCGTGTTACAATTGTAACATTTTGTTACAATTTTCGATTTCTTGTTACAATGTTACACCCCGAACAATTTTGTTACAATCGGCAAGAGTGGAGGGATAAACTAGATTTTTCAACAATTATTTTGCAAAACAAATTTTATATTTTTGTGATTTGAGCATGATCTATTCAGGTAGGAATGTTCAACTTGTGGTCCGCGGGCCACATACGGCACACATCGCAGTTTTGTCAGGCCCTCAGCCAAATCGGAGAAACACAGTATGTAGCAGCACATTGTGTCAAAAATGGAAATGTTTGTAAAAAAAATGTGTTGAACTAAAATCTAAGAAATTTCTTTAAAGTTATGTTTTTAACAATCCGACCCTTTGTTCTAAGAAGCTGACGGTTGTCTAAACTGCTTTTGTGCAGAAAAATATAAAGCACACCGTGAAATTGTTTTCTCTCCACTATAGCTGGATTATAACTCGTGTTCACATTTTGCAGGTACTCGACATTTTTGTTCGAGACTTATTACTGTCCGCCGAATAATTTTGACTCCTAATGATATTTCTGGAGTATTTATTTCTAAGTACTAATTTGCAAATTGTGGCTCTTGATCGATCCACAAATTTTCAGCGTTTTAATTTCTTGTCAAAAGTTTCTAAATTTGTTTGAAGAGCATTTTATGAATATTCTGTTTCCAGAGGATAGAATCCCGAAGTCGTTAGTGACTTAGATTGAAATTTGAAAAAAAAAATATAGGTATTATTATAATTTTTATCCTGCGGCCCGCTTAATCCTGAAAGGCCCTGACATTTTGCCCAGGTCAGGTTTTGATTTTGAGACCCCTGGATTAAGCGCCCGGTTTTGTTGATTCAGAATCAGTGTTCATCCTTCAATTATAGCTGCAAACTGCACCAAGCCTTCGAGTTAGTTCAGTAAAAGAATTGAATTCTACCTTGATGCAAATTTAAACAACAAATTTACGGTAGCCAAAATTTTCGGCAAAATTTGGAATGTAAGGGCGCTAAATTTCAGTTTATATTAAAGTAGCATTTCAAAGGGAACGTGATGGTTTAATTCAAATTTATTAAATTTAAAAATTTTACCGAAAACACTAGCGAGTGCAATTTTTTTGTTACAGCATGTATTTCTGTTCATCATATCCTTTAGTTTGATCAAGTAATATTAATTAAGTTCGATTATATTATATTAAGCATTGACTGATGTACTGAAGGGAGCATCTCGTTTTGCGCCAACATTAAGAAATGATCTGCCCCTTCAGTCATTCGGAAACTAAGCTTCTGTGCCGAGTAGTGTCATTATTAATTGTGAGAATTGTAACCAATAGTTTTTGAAAACAAATTGTGGAAATTTTGACATTATCGTGTCTCCTATAAACCAACTTTGTCAAAAATGTTTATGGAGCAGAACATATCAAATTTTCGGAAAAAGTCAAACATTTTCAAACTGCTTTATTTTAATTTACGAGTATAACTCTCTACTATTTGTGAAGCAATCGTTCAATTCGGAATTGCGCACATTTATTGCTAAAATTGTTCATTAACAACAATATCTTCAAATTTGTTACACTCAGCCTAAAAATGTTACAATTTTATCAGATAAATGTTACACTTAGAAATCTGAAAACGGCAACCCTGCTTAGGGGCAGCAACATTTTGTGGGATTCTTTTGGAAGTTGAACTATGTTTCGATATTGAGGCATATATAAAATTATTAGGAGAAGATCTATGATTTTGGGATATAGGGTGGATGGAATTACCTGAATACATATTTTTTCTTACATGTAAATTTTTGACTATATAGATTTTGGATGATGTGGCCCGTTTGTTTCTCCATGAATTGAAAGTCATACCCTTCGACGAGAATACTCTTCCTCCATTCTGTTCATACTTACAAAACAGCCAATCGTACCGCACTAGTATAGATAATTTGAAGCTGCGACGACGGGATGGTAATATTTCACACTTACAGCCTTCGATGAAAAAATCATCTCTAATGATTTTGCATACTGTTATGTCTTTATAACAATAGTATAAATTGAGACACGAATTACTAACAATTTAAGTTACTTTATTGTACCTCGTTTAGTAACGCTACTCTTACTGACTGTAGATTGACAGTTGTTGACAATGGTCAATAGTGTTGCCAGAGCAGTATTACATTGAATCGAGTGCTTGTGGCAGCTCATGGTTGTTGCTCCGAAACAATTTACATAGTGAAACCAGCTGACGTAGAAGCATTTTCATAGAGACAGCACACAAATTAATATGGTCGCAGTGGGATTCAAACCAACGTCTAGCTATCATTCATACTTTGAAGCGCAAGTCACCACAGCTCAGCATGGCTTTATAAGAGTTTGTTTGAAATTTCAAAATTATCTTGTAAACCTTGATGTAGGAAATCGAAAATTATTGCGAAGTTTTGTTTTCCACAGAAGCACTTAACACATTTTTAGAAAACTCTGCTGGCAAAAATGTTGTGTCAAAAAATAGTGCTCGCGTTCATTACCAACTTCCTGCATTTACCTTTCATAAATTCCTTAGAAATTGCACGCCCAAAAAAACTTCAATTAGTCGGATTTCGTGCGTGCTCTCCTGTTACTCAACAGACTAATCAGAACCCCTAGATCTCTCGGAAATCAAATCGCATTTAAATGAAACAATAAAATTTTGCATGCTATAATTTCGACCTCTATTTGAAAATCAGATCGCCCTTCCCTTCGGCAAAAATTGAAGATCATGGTGAAAAGAAAGCGGAACTCAGTTTTCAATTGGAGGACGAAATTAGTACATACAAGTAATTCTCTGATTAGTACCTTAGAATAACTGAAGTAGCACATAACTGAGCGAATAGTTCCACTTTCCGTTTTGAAAGTAGTATCACACAGTAACCTTAATAAACAAGTTTCTTTTCTTATTCTTTATTTGATTTCGCTCCCTTTTTACTAAATATGGAGATATTTATTTCTTTATTCAAGTGGTAGTCAAAAAGCCGCCCCTAAAATTTGGCACCCTGGGCGATCGCCCGGCTTGTCCCTCTCCCCCTCCTTAGAGCGGGCGCTGTTTCCAGTTCAGAAAACCAAAGCGAAATAAATATTCCAAAATCGTTCGTTCAAAATTATCTGGAAACACAATTCGTTTTCGATTCAAAACCGAGTGTAATTTTAGTCCACTCGATGAATCAGAAATGAGTAATTCATGAATTCAAAAGCGATTTACAGTTCGAAAAAATTAATTGATTACGAATCCGTTACGAATCATTTAGGTTTGATGGCTGAAAAGTGTGGATTGACCTTAAGTCAAAAGCCCGGCGTCGGGCTATCGTGCTACATTAACAAACGATTTTATTTACTTTAAAAACTACTTGGCAACAGGGTGTTAAGGAAAACATGTGTGGGTTTACTTTTTTTTTGTCCATATGTCCCCCCCCCCCTTCCTTCTCCGTCATAGTGGAGTGGGTAAACAGAAAACATGGCAAGGTGATGATTGATGATGCAATGAGAACAGAGCCGTCTGAGTAATTCACAACGAGCAGCATAAGGAAGAAGCCAAGCATCAGCCGTCCCCATGAAGTAATACCGAAAGGTGATCCCGCAAGGACCTACGGCGTGGAAGAGGTGTTTTGAAGTTAATTAGAAAGAATCTGACATAAGTATGAAAGATCCCTTCACATCTCTATAAAAAATGCCCCAGCTTTTTCCTATGGCTTCGGTCGCTGCACTAAGTACACCCTCTTCTGAAGGTTAGGTTATCAGTCCAAGAAATTAGGTCTTGTCAGCAATAATAAGTTGATAAAAATACCGGCGTACAGAGGGCTGCGCCCGCAATACGAGGGTTTTTTAGAATTTTAATGCATAGTGAATATTTTTTGTACATATATTTTATAAGCAATAGATAAGTATTGTGCACAACATTAATGAAATGCTTCTTGTAAATCTATTTTTGGATTGGTCTAAATAAACGCGTTCCAGAATGAAAGGCTAGCGCCTTTCATTCTGTTCCACCTTTAATTAGACCAATCCAAAAATAGATTTACTATTTAACCAGTTTGTATAAAAGTACTCCAAGGCAAATCTAAAGGCAACGATTTAAGATTTCTGATGGCCTTTGACCAAAAAGAAACTCAGGCAAAGGTAAGGATCGCTTGGCTTTATATATGAACTGAATTATTAGCTGTAAATCTACTGTTACTGTTTTTTAATCAAGGAAAAGCAATCATATATAAAATGATTCCATTGCGTTCCCTGTCATAAGAGCCAACGCAAGCTTTCCTATGAATATTGAACAAGTATACTTTTGCAGCTATTCAGGGACACCCTGTTAACTTGGTTCTACTAACTTCAAAAATTTTTGTGGCAAACACTATTACCATTCTATGCATTTCCAACAAATTTCATGTTCATTGTTTCATCAAGTTAAAAGATATACATTGAAGAAATGCTTAAGAGGATTGCATTGTGAAAGGCCCTTACTAAATACTTATTTGGCTATATTTCTGGTTTGGATACAGTTATTCGAATGAAAATTCGTAGAC
This sequence comes from Microchrysa polita, assembly GCA_949715475.1. Classification (NCBI taxonomy): domain Eukaryota; kingdom Metazoa; phylum Arthropoda; class Insecta; order Diptera; family Stratiomyidae; genus Microchrysa; species Microchrysa polita. The sequence continues at coordinate 49,306,900 of OX454420.1, forward strand.
ATATTCTATATGTAATTTTCTAAAAAACCTTAGCAGCATTTTCATATTTGGAAACCTAAGAGGGGCTACACACGAACAAATTGAAATTTTACAAATTTACTGTTATTTACTTTTCCTTTGCAAAAGTCAACAGTCTTAATATTTAACGTATATAAGGCCCTACCGACCAATCTTTGTGCAAAGTTTCATATCGATCCCTATAACGGTTTAGAAAAACGGAGCTCGAAAAGGAAGTTTAACTTTAAACGCCAATAACTTTTTTACCGTTACTCGAAACTGGAAAATTTTAACTGATATGAGGAGTACTCGTTTAGATCTTTAATTTAAATACCCATACGTCAATCTCCGATAAAAACTAAAAAAGTCGACTTTTTTCAAACGTTCGGGACACCCTGTTGTCTTCTCCCTACCAACTTCTAAGGTATATGTGCCAAAGACTGTAACCATTCTACACATTCCTACCAAATTTCATGACAATCGGTTGAGCCGTTCGCGAGTTATTTAGTGAACAGACGGACAGACGGACAGACGGACAGACGGACGGACGGACAAAATCGATTTCATAAGGGTTTTTTGAAAAAAATTTTCTAAAAAACCCTAAAAAGGAAGGGATCGTATGTCTTCTAGTAAAGTGCGCCAACTAAGTTTAGGTGGATTATGTCCGAAACCACTGTAATTTGCCCAGTTTGTTCGAATAGACAAGCTTCTCCAGTTGTCCACTGAGAACTTCCAGGAACTTCCATATAATAGCAATGACGTCCTACTTGTGGTTTACCCCTACATACACACATACCTACATACGATGAACCCAGAGTGATATAAATGCGTCTAAATGTTGATAGCGTATTTACCAATGACACCTCAACGAGGTGGCGACTCGCAGTGCGTATGGTATTCACCATATTTCTGATATTATTAAAAGCACTTTCAATATCTAAGGACACACCCATTGCGAACGTATAGGTAAGGAAAGGTTTAAAATGAAGTAGCTGGTCTTAAAACTCCCGTGTGGAATCATTTCTTGCTTAGTTTTTGGGGAAAAACGGCTCGGCTGGCAATGGTATGTCTATTTTAACGCACACGGCATTTCCTTTTACTAAAATATTCATTACGGAAACAAACCATCTGTTCCGAAAGAACTATTTTTAATATCCCACCACACATACGCCTTCATCATTGTCGATATTTTAGTCACGTGTTCTATTAAAAAACTTCAAGGAAGTTGAAAAGTTACTGCTCTTCAGACCACCACGTCTACAGCAAAAGCGAACAAAGAAAATAGCTCGAACTCAAGTTGAAAAGAAATATAGTTGTCTCCGCATTGCCCGAAGGATACAATACGTATGAGGCTAAAGTATCGTTTTCTCTTAAAGGCCTGAATAGAGATCGGGCGGAATGAAAATGAAATTTTTGTCCGCGGCGATTTTCTCAATGAAAATGCATACTTACTGTCGTGGAATATGTGGTAAATGATGGGGTATTCCATAAACTAAAATCCGAGAATGGTTTCACAATTTGTCTCTGCCATTTTATGTGTTATTTTTCGATTCCCCGGTCATTAGATAATTTCCGCGATGAACTCGTCGTGGACAGTGAAGTGGTTTGACGTTTGCAAAACTCACCACGCCCGACGGAGAATATGCTACAGACTCGACTCATTTTCACGTTGAAAATGCATTCGGACAATGGGGAAATTATTTTTTTTAGTTATTTTTAAGATTATTTAGGACGTAAAACGCCTATGTATCAATTTTCGAAGCTAAAATTTTAAATTCACCACGGTTTTTATGCCGGTTCATTTCCGTCACCACGGTTTTTATGCCGGTTCATTACCGTTTCATTTTCATTCCGCTCGAACTCTATCCGGGGCTTAATAGTGAACGTGTATTTCGTCAGGAAAAGAATATGGTATTGTAAGTTGTACATACTAGAAATTTTAACACAACTTTTCTCAGCTGTATATAGGTTAGGTGAACAATTCTTTCATTATTATGTAATTACCATTAAAAGACACCCGAAACAAAGCGCAACTAAAAAAGAAACGAAATCGGTTCCACTTTATACTTGGATTGTAAGTACAAAATTGACGGGAGATGCTGTTCTTTTATGTTATGGTAGGACGAACTAACCCTTGGAAACCATAGAGAAATGATTCTGCATCTTCTTATTGCAATTTATTCGCCACAATCCCTTTCAACCGAAAGAAAAACCAATTTTTCCAGCATACTCTAAAATATTCCACACCCAATTACTTTTGTGAGCGTCACTTTCCTTCCAAACAAATTTAAATGAAAATTTCAAGTGTTACCACTAAATTACATAACATTCTAGCCGAATAAACCGCCAAAGGCACCGCGGTGTAGGGATGCTTCGAAATGACGAAAAACGAGTTTGAACATCATATTCCACTTACAAGGACTAATATCAACGCGCGCCGTGCAAGACGTAATGTGGTCTGCATGGATGAGAAAGAGAATCATAGGGACTTGCGACAGAGAAGTCACTTTTTCATGAATATGTTATGTTAGACGGAACGTATCCACTAATGTGTAATGTTACCAGTAGCAGTGCGTAAATTTATTCATTACACCATAATCGGTCCTCGTTGGCTAAATGAAGAAGTACATGTGGTGGCTATAATTTTTCAAGGTGACATGAAAGATTTGGTGACAATATTAATTGAAGCTCAAAAATTTTATTCTATTCTAGCTAAATAATTTGTTCAAATTTATGTTCTTCAACTAAAGCTCGCGATTTTTAGCGCGAGTTGGTAACGGCAGTCTTATTGTTTTAAATAGATAATTTATTTTGTATTAAATTTTATAATAAATTTTATTTACAAGGTACTTAATAAATAAATAAATAAGTAACAGGCGCGACAATCCAGTACTGGATTAAGGCCGCAGAATGTGTTAGTGACATCCTATTTCTAAGATCTTATCTGCTTTTTTTTGGGGTAGTGAGATCAGCATCACGCTCAGCAGTGTTATTTATACCCATAAATGGGTACTCGTTTAACATGTGTGAGATCATGGTCCGTCACAAGCTCGTGAGTGGTCTACGGTGAGATTCGAACTCACGACCCTGTGCACCGAAGGTGCGCGCACTAACAGCTAGACCAGCCAGACTACTACTGCATAATAAACAATTCAAAATAAATAAATAACAGGCGCGCCAGTCCAAAATTGGACTAAGGCAGATGTGCTAGTGACTCGTTTAACATCTGAGTGATGTCATAGTCCGGCTGCCTCTGTAAAGTAAGTCCACAAAAATTTAATTCTCCAGCTACCAAGTTACTACTATTTTTGATATTTTTACCAAGTTTCAGTTGAAGAAATTTTGTTATAGCTTCATATGAAAATGGTAAGCAGCCCTCTGTAAGGCGATAGGCGACATTCATTTTAATTTTCAGATACCGTCTAACGGTGAATTTAGCAATAAAATACACTTGAAATGGCAGCGCGGTGCTAGAGTTAAATGATCTCAATTGACACGTAACAATTTAATTTTCATTATGTTGCTAAAACTAGTGTTAGAAGACAGCAAGGCTGCTAAAAAAGATAGTGAAGGTCGCATGTCGCCTCGGAGAATATCATCTATTGCTTGCTATGCATGGCGTTCTAAAACGAAATATTAATATTAATAAATTTAATACAATTAAATGTAAATTTTGATGTTTTTTCTTATTGTCAAGGAACTTGCCACCCGCTAAAGCCCCCACTGCGAAAGTCATCCGTTCTGATTGAACTGATTGGTCAGTTTGAATAGTTTCTTTCGTTTCTTTCGACTACTGGCTGCACTTACTTTTGCAAAGCTCTTTGCAACCACGGCCAAAGATTGTTATTAGAGAGATCTCTGGAGCTCCGCCGCTGCTGGATCGTTTAGCACGCCCTCAAAATCCACCTAATGATAGATAAAGATATTCCCCTTAGTTATCAAAGGTACCCTTAATATCTAAGAAGGCGCATAAAGCGATGTAGGTTTATCTAGATAGAGATTCCCCAATAGTACCGACAAGCCTGTGATCCGTAGTCACCGTCGATTAGCCCTTATCATTGGCAATTTTGTACTTCCATCAAACGCCCCCCCCCCTGGCCGTTGAAATTTTTTTTATTGAATTGAATATTAATAATACTGAAAGAAAAAAAATTCTATCACAGATAATTTTTTTCCGATTCACTTTTTCGCATTTTGCTTGCAGTTTACATGTTCTAAAAACCACACAGTAACATTTATACCTACACAATTTATTTCAAGCCGTTCTTCTACCTTACATAGTAATCTACACAGATACATACATATAGTCTAAGAAAATTGGACCAAAAAATACCTACATCGTAATTTTTTTTTGATTATGGTTGGGGGTGGTCCCGAGATGATGGCATAGAAAGTCCCAACCGATTGGGGGTCCGCAACATTAAAAAAATTAAACTCTAATGTGTTATATATCATTGCAAAGATAATTTTATGTAGTTTCTTTCGTCCTCGGATTATTTTTCTGTATCTCTTACCGTTTTTTGAAACAATAGCAAAAAAAAACAAAAAAACTCCCCCCTTTTTTTAAGGTTGCGGACCCCCGATCGGTTGGGACTTTTAATGCCATAATCTAGGGACCATTCCCAACCATAATCCAAAAAAATTTCCGATGTAGGATTTTTGCCGACCAAATATGCTATTTTTCTTAGACTACATAAGGACATACCTAATTCTATTCTATTTCGTCCAGATTGGATCCGTTGAGACTAAGCCGGGAACACACTTGGATTAATTTTGGTTAAGATTTAGAAAGGAAAAAGTTTTTCTTACAAGAACCTAATATTTGGGAGTTTGCTAGTACCACAGCCCTATAACGTAGTGTTCCGATTTCACCCGTTCCTAGATGTTTTGAGGCTTTACTACGAACACATTTTGGACGTAATGTTCCGATTCCATCCGTTCCTAGATATGTTTTGAGGCTTTACTAGGAACCCACTTGGATGAAGTTTGGTTGAGATTGGTTCATAAAGATAAAAGTTTCTCTTAGAAGAACCTAATTTTCAGGAGTTGGTTTGTATGTTCCGATGCCATTCGTTCCGACATATATACAGCGTACACTAAAAAGAAAATTCTATACAAAATATCAGCCCAATAGCTTCAAAACTGAGGGACTAGTTTGCGTTGCAACAGACGGACAGACAGACGGACATCGCCCAATCAATTTCTCTCGTCACACTGATCAATAATATATGTATGTACTTTATATAGTCGGAGGTTCCTCCTTCTGTGCCTTGCAAACTTCATGACAAAGTTAATATGTACCCTTTCACATAGTCTCTCTCTCTTGATTACCGTAACTCCTAGTGGAGCATGGTGCGTTGATGACTACCGAGTGTAGTCATCAACGTTACAAAGACAACTGAATTCGGAGTGTGATACGGTTGTCAGCCATACCACTTCCTAGTCGCATTGTTAGTTTTATTATTCTACGATAAGAATATTTCTTATCATCTTCTTCTGAATAATAAACTTGCGACGAGTCGTGCCGAGTTTGGAAACTCGTTTCTCTATGAGTGTCTATTTCACAGAGTGGAGACCGAACCATCACGGCCACAGAGCACGACCTTTCACATAGTGTCGGGTATAAAAATGTAGGTTGAATACTTATTTTTTGCTATTTAAAATAGTTGCAATTTAAAGTGTGAAAAAATGTTCATCACTACTATAGGGTGCCTTTACCACAAATAGTGTACCGACTGCACTTACGTCCCATAATGTATATGGTTTCTCGGAATGTCTCCAAAATTACCCACAATTTTTCAGCCGAACACTATTCATTCAGAGATCTAGCGTGCATTTTTTTTCGGCCTGTTTGCATCGACCAGTAATGTAGGTACGTAATGAATGATCCACTGTCACTTGAGTTCGATTGCGATTTAATTCGCTGGCTTAGCTAAGATCTTCTTCTTCTTCTTCAAAAGACTTGGCTGTGGAATGCTCTTGATATCGCCATACGGCAACAATACTGTCTTAATAGATAAATTAATATTTATGGGGGGAGTTGAATTTCCACTCAGACTATAAGCACTTTGGTCTTGTTTAATTTTTTCTTTAACGCGACTGCATTTTACTCCTTCTCGAGATCGGGAGCCATCAAGCTCAGTTCGTTGATTTTGTGCGAGAGTACTTAAATGTCGAAACTTCATCATAGAAGTTGCACGGCAAATAAAGTCGAATGAGGAAAACCTACCTTCGGAAATAGGATGCAATTCTGCCCAAATTCTTTATAAACTTTACTGTGGGATTTCGTTCTGGGGAGGGTTAGCTAGGACTCCCGATGTTATTGTGGAAGCGTAGAGGGGCTATGGGTGGAGCAGCTAAAGATATCGGACTCTCAATTAAATAAAGAGAATAGAGGAGCATCAGAAGCGCTTGGGTTCCTATTTGGAAGACGAAAAACAGCTTAAGAGCTTGGGCTCCTATTTTAAGGAAATGTCTCAAACCGACTGTCGGATAATGTTTCTTTCTATGGATCCTGTGGCTGTGAGATAAGAGGCTTCTTGGTATGTTTCGGCAGGAGTTGCGATCCTGCAGAACCAAGCAAAGCCAGAATTTAAAACGGACATTGATTTCGCAAGTGCAATATGCAGTTCAAAAGCCAAAAATAGCACTGAATATAAACGAGCTAGGGTCTAAAAGGCAGAAACGGAGGCCAGTTGAATGTAATCAGAATCACCAGTAAAAGTCTAAACACGTCCAGGGTCCTTTTTTTGTTAAATGGTGTGGAGAATCATTCTAGACTGTCCTTTTACAAAATTTAGCTCTTAAATAAAAAAAAACAGGGACGACAGTCTATCATTGGACTAAGGTCGCAGATGTGTTGGTGACATCCAATTCCCAAGATTGCTGCTTTTTTGTTGAGGTGTTGAGATCAACAGCACGCTCAGCAATGTTATTTGTCCCCATAAATGGGTACTCATTTGAGTGAGATCATAGTTCATCACAAGGTGCGTGAGTTCGAAAACCACCATAAACTGAATTCGTTCACTGCGAGTCTCGTACCCATGACCCTGTGCAAAGAAGGTGCACTAACCATTTCAACAGCTAGACTGCTCTAACTTTTGCCTAACAATTATTTTCGCGACCAACGATTTCAACTCCTAAGAAAATCTTGATGTTGAAAAAGTTTCGGGCTTCACGGCCACAGAGCACGACACTCCACTTTTACGAAATTCGGTTATGGTTATCAAAACATTTTTTAATGTTATAATTTTTCGACACTTCTAGTAATAACATTTCAAAAATTTCTAATTTTTCAAAAGCAGAAAACAGATTTCTATCGATTTAATTTTCACAAGATACCAATCCTAAAAATCTCTTAGTATGGAGCAGTTTGTTTGTCCAATTACAAACGTCGGACACTTTTGCGATGGTCTTTCGTGGTATCGTTTCTCCATTCGATTAGGCTACTAGTGAAAAACTGTCCATTCATCGGACAATTTGCTTCAAATTGCGATAATTATGACACGCTTTGCAATTTACCATGATTCCTTTAAAGGAATGGAAAACAACACCATTGCAGCCCTCTTCTTATTGGTAACAATCGTACTAGGTACTACGAGACCGAGGCTAATTTCGGGCGCGTCCGAAATTTGGATACCCTTCCTTTCACACTCTCTCGGGCTAAAAGTTTTTTCGGGCGTACCTGCGACTTGTTTTTAATCCCCCTCCCCCCTTTTTTCCTTTTGTCTTTACATAAGTTCCTTTGCGTCGGCAAAAAAATATTTATGTGGTGTTTGGTGGGAATAAGGGCGCAAATAGAAATATTAACTCAGAAAATGTTATTGGGTGGATGCGGGAGCATGGCCCCATAATACGATTCTATTTGTTTTGAACTTGTTTACTGCTTTTCAAGGTTTTTGAAATTTGTGTAAAAAAATATTTCTTAGAAGTACCAAAATGGGAGGTTGGGTTTGCATGGCAGCCCCACGACCCCATGGTCCATTTTGATCCATTCTTATATATGTTTTGTGTCATAGAAACACATTTGTGTAAAATTTGGTTGAAATTGGTGCACAAATAAAAAAGTTTTTCTTAGAAGAACCTAATTTGCAGGGTTGGGTTTATATGGTACCCCCATGACCCCATGGTCCTATTTGATCCATTCTTACATATGTTTTGTATCATCATCATCAATATGTCAGACGGCTGAAACAAGGTACTCAAAATAAAACTCGAGGGTGGATCGGGATAGAAAAATGGTTTATTTCAAGGGAGCGAATACAACGAATGATTCCCGTCACGACCACGAGTTATACAGTGTTCGTCGATGTTGCCACATCGGATGAACTCGACAAATACAAACACATTTTTCTAAAATTTGGTTGAAATTGGTGCTTTAATAAAAAAAGTCCGATTTTACCGATTCAAACATACAAACTGCCTGCAGCAAAAAGAAGCATTTCTGCGAAATTTCAGCTTCATAGCTTTTAAATTGGCCGAGTAAAACGCGTCGCAACAGATGGACAGACGGATATCGCCCAATCGACTCAGTTCAGCTTATCAAATATGTATATACATATTTTTTTATATGGTCGGAGATGCTTCCTTCAATATGTTACAAACTTCATGACAAAGTTAATACATATACCCTTTCAGTCTACGAGCGAACGGTATAAGAATACAGGATCGCTTATGTTATCATTCGGTTATTGTTATGAAAACATCAAAGTCTCGATGTCATCACATTAAGCGGCGTCAACTGTACTCAAATGTCCTTAATAAATGTCCAATGAGGCCAAACATTTTTTGAATATTATCATCATCAATGTGGCACGATAGCCCGACGTCGGGCCTTGGCCGCCTGAATCGTTGACCTCCAATTGTCGCGGTTACGTGACCTCGTCCTCCAGTTTCGGAAGCCCAGCAGCTGTTGGGCGTCTTCACCTACGGAGTTCTCCCAGCGAGCTCTCGGTCGTCCACGCAACCTCGCTCCGTCAATTCGTTGTGCGTTCATCACTTTCTTTGGCATGCGATTATCGTCCATCCGTTGTACATGCCCCGCCCATTGCAAACGTTGAAGCTTCACGATTTTCGATACTTCCAGCTCATCGTACAATTGATACAACTCATGGTTGTACCGGATACGCCATTGGTCTCGCTCGCGAACGGCCCCGAAAATTCGCCGAAGGACCTTTCGTTCGAATCGGTCTAGCAAAATTTCGGAGGCTTGGGTGAGGGTCCATGTTTCGCAGCCATAACATAGCACGGGTCGGATGATCGTTTTGTAGACGCGGAGCTTCGTGTTCCTGTGCGCAAGTTTCGAATTAATTATAGGGAGGACCGAGAAATATGTCTTATTGGCTAGTTGTATCCGTCGCTTAATTTCGTCGGTTTCGTTGGCGTCCTTTGATAAGTTACAACCCAGATAGTTGAAGTTGTCTACATACTCGATATTAAGGTCCCCCACTGTGATGCTTGAATTCGCTGGCGTCCTTGTTTTCGATTGCATCATGGCCTTTGTTTTGCTTTCGTTGATATGTAGTCCAACTTCCTTTGCGGCGTTATTGAGGTTATGCAGAAGGCTTTCTGCATCACCCAACCTTCGAGACATGATGTTGATATCGTCGGCGTACGCTACTAATTGAGTCGACTTGATGAGTAGCGTTCCGCTGCTGTCCATATTCATGGCTCGAATTACATACTCCAAAGCAAGGTTGAAGAGCGTCGGCGCCAGCCCATCGCCCTGCTTGAGTCCAGTACGAGTTTCAAATAGGTCAGTGAGTCGATTCTGCACTCTGACCTGCGAGACGGTATTAGTCATCGTCATCCTTGTGAGTCGCACTAACTTTGCCGGTATACCAAAATTCAGCATAATGTTGTACAGTACACTTCGATCGATACTGTCGTATGCCTGCTTGAAGTCGACAAAGATTTGGTATACGTCGATGTTATATTCCCAGCACTTTTGGAGTAGTAGCTTCACTGTGAAAAGCTGATCGGTCGTTGATCGACCAGGTCTGAAGCCGCCTTGATACTCGCCAATGATTCGTTCTGCGTAGGGATTAATTCTCTTTTCAAGAATTTTAGATAATATCTTATAGGCCGTACAAACTAATGATATGCCCCTGTAATTCTCACACTTCAGCTTGTCACCCTTTTTGTGGATTGGGCAGATTATGCTTTTGCGCCAATCTTCGGGGATTTCCTCGTCGTTCCATATTTTCAGCAGTAGCACATGTACAGCGTTGGTCAGGCACGTTCCACCATGCTTCAGCAGTTCTGCTGGGATCTCGTCAGCGCCGGGCGCTTTATTATTTTGAAGCGACTGTATGGCAAGACTCACCTCCTCTACTGTTGGGGGTAGAACGGGAGGGCCTGGTTCGGCTAATTGCTCAAGAGCTGGCTCCGCGGGGGATGTTGATGGTGCATTGAGGAGCTCTTCAAAATGCGAGGCCCATCGTTTGTTGACGCTTTCGATGTCGCTGATGATGTTACCATCCTTGTCCTTACATAGGCTTGTCCTGGGTTGATATCCGTTCTTAACATTATTTATAAGTTTGTACGCCTGTCTAATGTTCTTACTGGCTAATCTTTGGTTTATTTGCTGTAACTGCTCGTCAAAATGTTTGCGTTTCTTACGTCTAATTAACTTATTAGATACTCGCCGAAGTTCGTTGTATCTTTCTTTCTTGGTTCGGGATGCGCGTTGTGTGTATTGGCGATAGGCTTCATTTTTCGCCTCAATCGAGGCCCTGCATTCTTCGTCGAACCAGTCTGCTCGTCTGCGCCGGCCTTTATAGCCCACGACCTCTTCTGCGACCCCCTTGATGCTGTCTTTGAGCTCCTTCCAGAACTCATGGATGCCTAAATTGTTGATGTCATCAAGCATGGGCGACAGTTTTTCCTCTAGTGCTGTTGTATACGCAGCCGCCGTGGCATCATCAATCAAATTGTCAACCTGGAAGATCTTGGCAGGGTTGATTCTCGTTAGGTGCACCGAAGAGATTCTGCACCTGTAGGTCGTCTTCACCAAATAGTGATCGGTGTCGCAGTTGGCTCCTCGATAGGATCGAACATCTAGGACATTAGAAGCCCATCTCTTGCTGATCAGTACGTGGTCGATCTGGTTCACGGTGTATTCATCTGGAGACTTCCAGGTCTGCTTGTGGATTCGTCGATGAGGGAAGCATGTAGAGCTTATTACCAGGTTTCTGCCGCTCGCGAAGTCGATAAGTCGCTGACCGTTGTTGTTGTTTTCGTCGTGGAGGCTATGACCTCCAGTAGTTCCCCTATGCCAGCTTTCATTTCCGACTTTGGCGTTAAAGTCTCCTAGCAGCAGCTTGACGTCGTTTGATGGAAGTGAGTCGAAGAGTGTTTCTAGGTCGTTGTAGAACTCGTCCTTAATCGCGTCTTCTTTTACTTCTGTAGGGGCATGCGCATTAATGAGCCAGAGATTAGCGAAACGGGTCTTAATGCGGATCGCACATAGCCGCTCGTTGATGGGTTTGAAGCCGATAACGTGGTCCTTGAGCTGCTTATTCACGATGAAAGCTACTCCAAACTCCTTGTTGCCCTCCTCTTTACCACTCGTAAAAATAGTGTGCGAATTGAGGTCGTTAATCTCGCTTTTGAGCCATTTAGTTTCCTGGATTGCAACTATGCTCAGCTTGTATTGTTCTACCTGATCCAGGAGGGCCCTTAAGGCCCCCGGTCTATTCAGGGAGCGTACATTCCAGGATCCGAAAGAGTAATCAGTTGTTCGTTTGCGGGGTCGTCGTTGTTTTGTATCCGTCCAATCCGAGGCTTTTGTTTCAGGTTTCTTGACTTGAAGTTTTTCTTAGGATGAGTTGTCGGCACATCGCTAAACCATGATAGGGTTTAATCGTTGAGTAAAGGCCATCATGGGTATGCCTCGAAGATGCTGCATTAGTGGTTGACTTAAATGTTTTCTGAATATTAAGTTCCATTTATATTAGTCGTCAAATGGCTGCGCGTCCAAAAACTGGCATCGCCTACAGCCATTTGGCTGCTACTTAGCATCCACACTATAGCCATGAAGTAAGTACATAATTGGAATAGAGATGGAACTCCATTTAGCATTAAAATCTACTGAAAAACATTTTACCTTTGAGTGTGTGCTGTAAGTAACGTGTGAATACAGGAATATATCTTCGTGTAGGTACAGTTACTTACAGCACACTCAAAGGTAAAATGTTTCCCAGTAGATTTTTATGTTATACGGAGTTCCATCTCTATTCCAATTACTTACTTTATGCTATAGCAGCCAAATGGAGACAGAAAATGACATAACCAAAATTTCATTTTGGTAATTTTTAAATTTAATTATAAAAATCGGACTCTGCGCGTTTGAATTATTACACTGCCATTCAAGAATTATTCAATTTTAAACAAAAGAAAGAACAAAAGTTGCAAAATCGTCACTTTGAATTTAACAAGCGATTATCAAAGCGGTTGCTTGAGTTGCCATATTGAATATCAAAACTGGAAGCACAGCCAAATGGCGACTAGTTAGGATGGAATGACAACTGCCATTTGGCTGCACGTGACGCCATTTGGCGACTAATCTAGATGGACCTTTATGACTGACTTATAAAAAGTGCTCAACGTGTTGCTGTTGAAATTTCGGTTAATACAACATGATTGCCACGGCTCTGTCAGAAGCGGATAATGATTTTATCTAAGTTACGTGCTTACTTATTCGCACTGTCGAGAATTCATCATCAGCCACATCCTATCCTCGCTATAAAGGTCCATTTAGATTAGTCGCCAAATGACTGCGCGTCCAAAAACTATGGCATCACGAACAGCCATTTGGCTGCTACTTAGCATCTACACTTGCAGCCAAATAGAGACAGAAAATGAAATAACCAAAATTTCATTGTGGTGATTTTTTTAAATTTAATTATCAAAATCGGACTCTGCGCGTTTGAATAACTACACGGCCATTCAAGAATTATTCAGTTTCACACAAAAGAACGAACAAAAGTTGCAAAATTGTCGCTTTGAATTTCAAAGCGATTGGTTGAGTTGCCATATTGAATATCAAAACTGGACGCACACCCAAATGGCTATCAGTTTGGATGGAATGACAACAGCCACTTGGCTGCACGTGACGCCATTTGCGACTAATCTAGATGGACCTTAAAGCTGCGTGATATGGTTTGATTATCTGACTTGATGTTTTCGCACCTGGGCCTGAGTTTTCTGTATGTACACGGAGAGAAAAAAATAGTGAAATTTTATCAAATCCGTAATTAATTTTTACCCCATCGCATTTGTAGTAAAATTCACTACTCGTTGTGAATAACTTTATTACAATGCAATAAAGTTAACTTTCCTTTATTGTAAAAATTTACTACAACAGTAGTAATAATTTATCGTGGAAATAAAGAATAATTAAAAGTTGCCGTTTGACATTTGAAAAAAATTTAATTTTAATATTTTAATTTACTGCAGTAAATGAAAAAATAAAAATTGTATACAACGGTAAGATATTTATTTGATTATTTATTCCTAAGAACATTTTGTTTACAAACATAATAATAAGAAGCAAATTTCCATTCACATAACTCTAGAACTAAATGGTTATTTTATTTATCGCATTCTCGATAATTCTACCTAAATTAAGGTAGGGTCGATCCGGCCTGTGCAAAATTTGGGGAATTCGAATATCTTCATCGTCTTTTATTTCTTCTGTGTGAAGAATTTCGTTTAATTAAAATCCCTTTATTTGTGTTCATTCCTAGAAGCAAGGAATAGAAAAAATCATCTAATTAAATTGGAAAAAATAGAGGAAAGTTAAATTAAACATTTTAAATAACGTTCGATTGCAATGTAAACTTTTAGATACAAATTCCTGAAAACTCAATGCTTCGAGGGTGGACTTTAAAGTACGTACTGTACTTCAAATTGTGATTATTGATATGAATTTAAGAATCACCTTTTCATTAATTTATAATTAATTTCTTTCCTCATTTTCAATTTTCACACCTAGACTGTATCAATATACTATATACGCTGTCTGTTTTAAAGATAATCACTTCAGTTCTTGCTATGCTTCACTTCTGACTCCATAGTTGATTCTATGTGCTTCCTGTAATAATACATATAATAATTTTAGTCACAATAATATAAAAAAAACGTAAAATTGTAAATATGTATTTACTTACCACGGAAAACACGGCTATATTCAAAGAATTTCCTCTAAAAATCGCACGACGCCAAACTGATTTCATCCATAAAACACTATTGTTTTTGACATTTAATTTTTCATAAATTTTGTCAGGAATTACAATTTAGTGAAATCTATTGCGTTTGTAATAAAATTTTACCGAAATAGAATGTAATAAATTTTTTCACTACAATGTAATGAAAATTGTATTAGCAACCGATATGTCAAGTTCACAACATTTTGTAGTAAACCGATAAAAGTATATTAGTTGTGTAATGAATATTAATTATTTAATTAATAGTGAATTTTATTACTCGTTTTAGTAAAATTTACTACAGAAATTTCTCTCCGTGTAGGTATGTAATGTACGCGTACATAGATACTACAATTTACATAAAATTGCAAACCAAACTATATTTTTAAAAGCTACTTGCTTTTTCTCGATACTCGATACTATAAACTTACTCACGTATATGCAAAAATCTCAACGATAAGCAACAGTACGATATGTCACACTAAACACACATGTGACATCCTATTAACGAGTAAACGTTTTAGCCATTTCATCCCTCTTTTCAGAGTTGTTTGATTTCGAATTCAAGTACTGTAACCGTTTACAGAAAAAATCTCAATATGAAATCGGTCTAAACTTTTTGCAGGAATCCATCGCTTTCTTGTGCAAATGCCTGTTTTTCTTCGGCTCTAAAAGGCAATTTTTAGCCCTTTTTGAAATTTTTGTCACGTACAATTTTTGCGCGCCAAGTGGTAACATCTTTCGATGAAAGGGTTTGCTCTTTAGCCTTGCACTGAGATGTTTCCTTTCTTTCAATATCGAACTTTGATAGAAATCGTTGTTTGTTATGATGGTATAGAGATGACGAAAAGGATTTATTTTTTTTAGCAGACTTTTTACCAAACGAAAATAAGGTGAACAGCAGCAATCAAACACTCAGCCAGTGTGTACATACGAGTACGGTACATACAGCGGAATATGCTTAGCTGTTACTCTAACTTGACTTCTGTTCGCTTTAAATGAAGCTTTGAATAAATACGAGTATCTAGAAGATTTTGGATAAGATTAACGTCAGATAAAACGATGCAGTTTTCATAGCAGATGACAGCCAAGCAACCATTATTGTTATTGTAAATTGCATCTAAGCCCAGATAAACCTTTTGACGGGAGACATGAATGCAAGTTTTTAGATTCAGAGTAGGTACTAACATCGTCATTTCGTGAAATCCATATATTTCCTGTCAACATTTTGATGATCGTGAAATCAAATTCGCTTGGTGATACCTACTTCACACGAAAGTCTCCACACCGGTTTTTGACATTTCACCAGCGAAAACAATGCAGTTGCACTTTCTTTCATAGCGGAAAGGTGTCATTGTCATCGACTATCAATCAGACCACGAGTGGACATTTCTTTTAAATTTATTGAATATAAGTCTCCACGGCACATTTTTAACAGGAGACATAAATGTAAATTTTTCTTGGTGTACGAACGTGCTCGCTCGCGGCACTGACTGACTGTTTTTCGTTCTCGTATTCAATTCATGGTATGTATACTTATCGACACAGCTGTAGGCTGATTGTTCGTGTGTATATCGTCGCTGTGAAACTTTGATATGTAGTATGGATTGGCCCACTTCACGTAGATGAGCGTACGTGTGTGACCAGAAAAGTTCTCCCCTCATCTTCAGCGCCACCTCCCCTACACCTCTCGAGCAACCAACAAGATGGCCGGCTCGGTCGCGTCGCTGTCAACCTTTGACTTTGATATGTAGTATGGATTGGCCCACTTCACGTAGATGAGCGTACGTGTGTGACCAGAAAAGTTCTCCCCTCATCTTCAGCGCCACCTCCCCTACACCTCTCGAGCAACCAACAAGATGGCCGGCTCGGTCGCGTCGCTGTCAACCTTTGACAACCATCCAGTTGGAATCCAATTGGAGGCAAATGGCGGCAAGTGAACGTGAGTGCACGAAATAGTTTGCGCGAGTGAAATATCGAGTTTTTCGATGTGATTTGTGATAAATTCACCAAAACAGTGTAGGCCGTAGTCTCGCGAAAGTGTTTTAATTTGAAAAAAATGCGACACATGTTGTTTTTCCGTCCTTTGTTGTCGGGTGATCCAGTGAACAACGCAAATACATAATCGGTGTATCTTCTCAAAGGTAATCGCGTGTGTACCTAGATTTTAGTAGTGCTATGTAAATGTCGGTCTGAAAATGATAGTTTAACGCGTTTTTAATTGAGATTTTATATGAAACATGTGCGCGATTTTGTGGTTGACAGCTAAGCGATTCGTTCGTAAGCGTTCGTACCTCGTTCGTAAGCGTTCGTACACGTTTTGTACGAAGCAAGCACGAACGCTTACGACGGAAATTCGTCTCGTTAATGTGCACACAGGCGTTTCAAATTTCTCTCTGTTACGGGGGCTACACATATTTTGTTGTTGCTAGCACAGCCATTACGCGATGTGGTCGAGAATTTGTTTGTTTCATATGGTTTTTTCCGTAGATCGGCAGCCGATGACATTGCTAGTGGAAAAAAATGTTCGAAACTACCCAAGCCAATGGCATGAAGTCAGGCGGTCAGTGTTTTGGGTAAGTACATACACAAATCTCGTTCAATTTATGGGTATCAAATAATCTGTTTACACTTTTATCTACAGGCTGGGACGACTCGTACATTATCGGTATCGTGTTGAAATGTTGATTGCGGGTAAGTGACTTGCAATTTCTAACTGTACATAAAATGAATTAAAGCTTCAATATCATTTGTAATTAATAATCAGAGAAATTATTCTCTAGTTTCGCCTTTGCTTCAGCTCAACCAATGGCATTTGGAAGAACCGGAGTAAACGCTCAAAAAATATTTCAAGTTTGGTGAATTGACAATTCAATCTCAAACAAAAGGACAGCACAAGCCGGCCTTGGAGTTGCTCCGTTCGCAGGCCAACGTATTTTTGATAATCAAATTTACTGTACAGACTCATGTTTGAAATACATTTGACGCGTCAGCATTGGCATCGGCATCAGCAGAAAAATTTCAATTATGAACACACGCATTTGCCTTTGATGACCCACATTGACAGCAGCAACAGAAGCAGAAAAAATGCTTCTGCTCCTGCTGTCAATGTGGGTCATCGAAGGCAAATGCGTGTGTTCTGAATTGAAATTTTTCGGCTGATGCCGATGCTGACGCGTCTAATCTATTTGAAGCTTCAGCATATGTTTTCCTCCCATAATACAGGTTCCCAGCTCCAGTCTCAACGAACGCAAACATACCACTAGGCCTGTTCCAAAAACCGGGATCCCGGTACAAAACCGGTGTTCACTTGGTACCGGACCCGATATTCTAAAGTACCGATATCCCGGTTTTTTTGGTACCGAGTTAAGCCGGTTTTTTTCAGGTTTTTTGGTACCGGTTTTTAACCCGGTACTCAAAAAAACCGGCTTATGGTTAAAAAAAACCGTCGGTACTGAAAAAAAAACCTGAGTCAGGGAAACCGCTTGTGGTACCGGGTATTGAAAAAAACCGAAACCCGGTACTGAAATCTCGGTACCGAACAGGCCTACATACCACATACCACATCTTCAACACTTATGAACACTGAGCACAAACATTTGATATTCGAATTTTTGGACTTGGTGCTCAAACAACATCCGGACGATGGTCTGCGAATTTTCATTGAAGACATTCAAGAGGTCAAACTATTTGGAATCAACACAAGCCAAACTTCTCGAATTGCTGCGCACATCCAACCATTACACTCCCGAATCAGTGCCTAAAGACTTTCCAAGCGACAGTCTCTTCGAAGAGCACAAACACGAACAAGTTCTGACCATTTACGTGCAAATCTTGTAGGAAATGAAGCAACGGACTTTTGTGAAACGGTCTATGCAAAAGTTCCTGATATCTTTGCAAATTTCCTTATAACATTGTTAAAGCCGCCATCTTGCCTCCATATACGGGTGTCGGGTTGCATCCAAAATGTTTGAGTGTTGATATGGAAACGATTTTCGAAAATCTGAATAGCTATGCATCCAAGATGTATCCATCGAAAATTTCACCTGTATGTATAGAATGGCCGTAATATGCTTAAACTATTATATGTGTAATAATAAATTTATGCTTTTGCAGCACCTGCCCGATGACATTCCATTACACCGCTTAAAACCCTTCATGGAATCGGCATTTTGCAATCAGCTGGACCGGACGCGACAGAAACAAATTCTTAAGGGATTGCCGAGGACTTACAAATCTAAAAGTAACGAATGCACCACGAAACGAAGAGCATTATGATAACTGATTTCATCGTTCGTCCGGTGTTTAAGAAATGCTTTACGAATCAAAGTGCATTCGTGCGATATACAGAAGGGAAGATTGTACACTATTCGTGTCAGAAAAACGAACACAAATAAATATACTCTTGCGTATTTGTACCAAATATAATATACATACCTATTATTAAATAAAAGTATGATTTGAAGATGGGGCAATAACAATGGATGCGGTTCTGAAACGCACCGGTCGCATATGTTTCCACAACATGTTGTCCATTCTGATCCTATAACTGCGGTTTTGCGGATCAGCAATAACTGTCGGTGTTTTCTGCCTATGTGAAATATGTAAACGAAAAGTTCCGGAGATTATTTCTTATTCGTAAAATCGCAGTTAGAAGATCAGAATGGACAACATGTTGTCGGAACATATGCGACCGGTGCGTTTAGGAACCGTACCCATTGATACTCTAGTCTTTACACTCGGCGAGTGTGGTCGTCGAGTCGGTTCATTAGCATAAACAGAAGCTTAGATTAGACAGCAGCCATCGATCCTCGCATCGCTTAAATATCCCCCGAGTCCGGAGCTTCCCACTAACATTTTGTTGTGGAACATGGCCAAAATCGCCAAAAACAAACATTTTAGAAGTTTTTTCCATTTTTTGGCTTATAACCCTGAAACTGTGCATTTATGCGATAAGCTATCATAAGGGCCCAACGCGACATAATTCTTCAAAATGCGTTAAGCAGATCGCTATAGTTGATAAAATTTTCTGTTTTTTTTTTGCTATTTTGATCTTGTTTCACAAAGAAATTCGGATTCGTGTTCAGCACCCCAAAATGTATAAAGAACAATAAAAATGAATATGGAATATGTATAAAATATAAAAGCTAAAAACATAGCATGAACTATGCCGAAGCCAGCCCCAAGGCTAGTTAAAAAAGGAAGAGAGAGGTGAGTAACGAAGTATAATTTTTCTTCAATCAAACTGTGATAAATAATAAAATACATGCATAAGTATAATATTTCCCTTGGAGCAAATTAGTAGGTCCGTTTTATTGGGTCAGAACAGAACAACTTACATTCAAGTTTGACAGGAGTTGTTCTATATACCCCATCGTTTGGAAGTTGTGCTTTTCTGTCCTGTACTCGACCCAAATAAAACATACCTACACATATTCCCATTCCACCAAAATGAAAATCATAGGAAAACTTAAATGTAATTTGCAGAAAACAAGATTATTTTTTTTTATTGCTTGGTTCCAAAATTGTTTGCATTAAAGCATGCAATCAGTTAAAAAAATTAAATTAAATAAATAACAGGCGCGACAATCCAGAATTGGACTAAGGCCGCAGGATGTGTTAGTGACATCCTATTTCCAAGATCTTATCTGCTTTTTGTTGAGGTAATGAGATCAGCATCACGCTCAGCAGTGTTATTTATCCCCATAAATGGGTACTCGTTTAACATCTGAGTGGGATCATAGTCCGTCACAAGCTCGTGAGTTCGAAAAACACCATGGGACACGGTGAGATTCGAACTCATGAGCCTGTGCACCGAAGGTGCGCGCACTAACCGCTCGACCAGCCAGACTACAAAAAATTAAATTGGTAATTCAAATTTTTCCGCCAAATGTATGCCCCCATCATATGAAAATCTAACGGCGCCTATGGTGCGGTTGATAGTATGTGTGTTTTTTGTGATTGTGTTATAAAAACCTAGACAAAATTTCCCCTTCAGGGCCTATCTAGAATTTCTTCTGTATCTATGCTGTGAAATTATAGTAGATACTTACCTTTAGGGTGAAACGTCAAATACCGGTGTGAAGACTTTCGTGGAAAGTGAGTACCAACACGCTCTGTGGCTCACTTGGTTGAGTCGCACTCTACGATGCTAGTAATCTAGAGGTCCGGAGATCGAATCTCGGCGTGGTCCAAAAATGTCCGTACATGTGCGGAAAGGAAATAAATATAGTGCTTGCAACATTATATGGCATATTTATGGCAGCCCCATGACCCCATGGACTGATTTCATCCAATCTTACATAATGTACATACATAATGACCTCCAGCAAGTTTAAACTTTATATTTCTTCAATATGGTTGCGACAAAAAACCCAAAAAAAAAAACTTTCCTTGCAATTTACTGATTGCTCTGATGATTGTTTTATTGCAAGATCAAGCGAATTGTAAAGTAGTAGCTCTTCGGTACACAGTATAGGTACAATACTACGAAGTTTAAGCTTCTTCGTACACAAAAAATGTAGTTTCAAAACGTATTGTCTCTAGTCCTTCTGCTGCTGACTTGCGTGTTTTTCTTGCGAACTAATAAAAGTGAATGCATTAAAGAAAAACAGGTACTCTAGGGGCTAGCTTTGGGGCCCCTGTGGCTTGGGGGCCCGTGTACCACTCAACACATGGAACACCGTACGTTACGCCACTGGTGCGTGTGTAGCCCCTCATAGGATTACAAATCTGAAATTTTTTATGAGGATTATTTGGAAAAGATATAAGGAATATACAGGGTTATTGGTTAAGTCGACCTATTCCCTGCAACACGTTATAATAGGGCAAAAATGCAACAAAATGAGGCCATAAATGATAGGCCGATTTTCAACGGTCACTGAGATATTTGAATTTTTAGGTTTTTTTTTTAAATAACCTCGAATTTTACCATTTAAAGTAAGAATTAAAAAAAAATTACTAAGGTAATGGGTTAAAACTTATTTTTGGATTTTAGTCAACACTATAGCAGACATTTCTTAATCATTTAAAATTTCAAAAACCCATCACAATTCGAAAATTTAAATTTTTAATAAAAAAAAATTATCTTAAATTTTTTTAAAGTTGATTTTTAATATAGTATTACTAAAAAAAATTATATGACACGGACTCTGCAGAGCACTGGAAGAACATACTCGTGTTGTCAGCTTTTTAAAAAGGTGTTAATGTCAATATAAATATTTGAAATAATTGAAACAGCTAGCTGCAACTTGTTCGGGGACCATAATTTCGTTTGATAAAAAACGACAAATCCATAACACAATAAAAACACGTCTGTCAAGTTAGCACTACCACTTTAAAATTTCGACAAACGCTATATTGCATTAAATGTCGCAATTTTGTCGTTATTCAATGGAAAAAGAAAAAAATTTGTCGCGCCCCTCCTTCCCCTTAAAAACTACCCTTAAGTGCATTTGAGCCTCAGTTAACCAAATTCGAGTTCCAAGAATCTCCCCAATGCTAAAGGTGTCCAGTAAGATATCACAGGGGCTGCTTAAGAGATTTCCACCCTGAAAAAAAATGTCGCACCCCTCCTTCCCTTAAAACCTACCCCCGTCAAGTTAGCACTACCACTCCTTTCAGTTCCTGCGACAATTAATTGGATACTTTTTGTTTTACGGAAATGCTTGAATTGGCCGCTACCGGTTAAGTTTTAACCCATTACCTTAGTAGTTTTTTTTAATTCTTACTTTAAATGGTAAAATTCGAGGTTATTTAAAAAAAAAACCTAAAAATTCAAATATCTCAGTGACCGTTGAAAATCGGCCTAACATTTATGGCCTCATTTTGTTGCATTTTTCCCCTATTATAACGTGTTGCAGGGAATAGGTCGACTTAACCAATAACCCTGTATACATACTTATGTATGTGCAAATTTTAATTCTAATATATTTATCTAAACCGAAAATAAAGCGAATCTAATATTTGGTAAGGACGTTTCACATTGTCAGGCTAGCGTCTTTATTCTTTCTTTACTAAAAATCTCGTTGTTGGCTCAACTGATCGACATTAAAATTTGATAGAAGTGCATGAAATGGAAATGATATTTGTTACGAATACTTCAGAAATTTGTAGGACCACGTCAACAGGGTGTCCCAGAATAGGTTTTTGCATTTTTGTAAGTCGGTATAACGGTAACGGTTCAATTTTTGTATATGTAGCGATATCCCTAGGATTGGAATTCTATGTTTTTGGTTGGGAACTCTGTAGAAACAATAAATCAAAAATGTCTGTAGATTTGCCGTAGAGTATATCTTTATCGAAATCAGAAATAAAGTGAATCTATTTTTGTATTGGTCTAAATAAAAAGCGTTTTAAACACCTTTATTTAGACCAATCCAAAATATCAGCATTAAAGGCATTTTATATTTTTTTTTTGTATTTATCACACAAAAAGGATAATTTACAACTAGTATTACATTCACATTAAAATTCTAAATCCCTCGTATTGCAGGCGCAGCCGTCTGTACGCTCGGCTTGTTTCAGTGTAGTTATTGTACTTGCGCGACTTAATTTTGGAAATATTCGAGCGAAAGGTCCTTCGGCCAGTTTCAAGGGCAGTTAGCGAGCGAGATCAACTACAAAAGTGTCGAAAATCGTGAAACTATAACGATTGCAATGGGCGAGACATGTAAAAAGGATAAATCACATGCGCAAGAAGGTTCCCAAGTTGGACAATCGGATCGACTAACAACGATAACTGGAGGCCAACGCTAGAAGCGACAAATGCCCGACAACACAGGGTTGATACTACCTCTTGGCAAGATTTCGGCCATTAAAAAACGGGTTTGTAGTCTTTCATAATTTCCTGTTCGTTTTTGTATACCCGTCACTATGTAAAAAGGGCTTTGTCATGAAGTGTACAGAAGGAAGCACATCCGACTCTGAAAAGTATACAGTAGAGCGTCGATTATCCGAACTAACGTAGGCAGGGGTTTGTTCGGATAACCGAAAGTTCGGTTAATCGATCTTCCATAGAAAAATTATAAAATAGCCCAAATGTGAAATTACCCGACTGAAGACGTGTAAAATGACCAGAACTGAACAAAAATAAAAAAATCGAGGTAATTGAACGATGCAGATGAAAGGTTGCATTTTACATTTTATTCGATGCCTTTCACAAAAAAAAAAGCTGAGTGCCCGGTTAGGATAATCGAGTATTCGGATAATCGACGCCCTACTGTATATGTATTATTGATCAGTGTGTGTGACGAGAGAAAACGATTGAGCGATGTTCGTCAGTCTGTCTATCCGTCTGTTTCAATGCAAAATAGTCTCTCAGTTTTGAAGTTATCAGGCTGAAATTTTGTATGCAAGTTTCTGCTGCCAGAAACCAACCCGAAATCCAAAATTAGGTTCTTCTAAGAAAAACTTTTTTGTTTAAGAATTTTGTTTTTCTTTTTAAATCAAAGTGAACAAAACTTCACCCAAGTGTGGTTCTTGGAACGGATGAAATCAGAACACTGGGTCATATGGCTTTCATATTAATCAAATCCTGAAAATCAGGTTCTACTATGAAAAACTTTTTTGTTTTTAAACCAATTTTAACTAAACTTCTCCAAAGTGTGTTCCTAGTAAAGCCTCAAAACATATCTAGGAAATGATGGAATCGGAACACTAAGTCATAGGGCTACAAAGAGCAACCCAAAATTAGGCTCTTAAGAAAACTATTTTCTTTATGAACCGATCTTGCAAGCGTCATCCAAGCTTGTTCCTAGTTTAGCCTCAATACATCCAGGAACAGATGGAATCGCAAGACGCGTCATAGCGCTGTGGTAGAAATTATTAACACAAAAGGAGTTTAACTTTCATTCAAATATTATGGGTATTAAAATTTCGGCCGCGCCCGAAATTAACCTTTGTCTCGTTTTTTTTTTCCTTTTTATTTTATAATGTGAAAATTATTAAGCCTCTCTCTTTTAATGTATATGCATACGTAACATATGAATTGCACCCTCATCTTACCTAAGGACATTTGGCAATCTTCTCTCACACATTTTGCTAAAGAAGAGCCACACATTTTATCTATTTCGAACGCTTTGTAGAGAATGTCGCTTCAAAATCCCTTTCGGCATTTTTTGACGCTCCATACTCTTTACGCAAGGTGTAAAACTGGAAAATAAACATGTAAAACAGTGTCAGATGAAAATTGCTGAGTTTGATCAAACGCTTAAAAATTTCATATCATACACCTTGAAAAGGCGACTACGCCCAATGATATTTTCATTTGTTAAAATGTTCTTTTATTAGATTATCTCATATACTTTATGGCACTTATTAGATTGGAAGAAAAGCAGATTATGGTACCTGCATCATCGCGTAATCTTCAGAGGGTGCCGTTGATAGAAAACGTACACATAACGCTCTCGTCATATCTATATAGCGTGCTCGTATATTAAGGAAGAAAAGTGACAGCGTAAAAGTGCGCTCATATGCAGACGTTGGATGTAATTTGAAAGCTACACAAACGGTGTTTCTCTAAAAGGACGAGTTCCCAACTCCCAACATCCGGGAAGAGATTGTAGCATCAGAATAAAACAGGAAGAGTAAATAATGTATACCATTTTGCCGCAAATTCAAAAAGGTAGTACGTATAGGTACTTGTATCATGTTGAGAGCTTCTTCATTGTTTTCGTTTTATTACACAAGATGCTCCACCCACGGTCATATCATTCCACGTGTATCGCATGTTTGGTCCTTTGTTGAAATCAGTCTCTTGCATCCGACCTTCTGCCACAATTTAACTGTCGTTTTAAAGTCGTAGCACAATTTGCTCCTGTAAAAGGTTATTATGGACGTGGATAAACATACAAATGGAACGAGAAACTTCACACTCTGCAATGAAGAAAATATGATTTGAATGCTTAAAAGCGTGCAGATAAGATGAAAATTAATGGTGAAGTCAACACACCTGGGAAAAGTTTCATGTACTGGTTAAGTCAAAGTCGGTAAAGAGCTCTTATAGTCCAGTCAAAATAACCCAATTCAGGCCTCCAAATAGAAAAAATAGAGTAATATTCTAATCAGAGTGGACGAAAACAGATTGATTTCGCCGTACGTTTTCAGAAATCACCGAAAAGTGTTCACAGTGCATTGTTTGTAATTTCATATGACAACCGACAATAATATTTTGCATATAAATCGTTCTAAGTTTAAAAATGTGCTGGTGCAGTCATCGATAGTCATTTACAACATATTTCGTCACTTCAAACTGACCGTCCATTCCCTTATCATAGAGAAATTAAGAACATTGGCAAACACACGAAAGTGAACAATTTTTTCGGGTGTCAGTTAAAATATTGGAGTGAGCCGAAATGTGCTGAATAGGGGAATTTAGGTTTGAGACCTGGGTGCTTACACGTTTTCATTTGAAAAAAATCAAGGTTTCATAGAAAACACGCAAAAAAGCGTATTTTCAATGTGTCAATTTGTATATGGGAATTGAAATGTTTTCGGGCTGTTTTCATACGAAAACATGAAAATAGCCCCAAATTACATGATTTCGGTCACTGTGAACGTATTATAAGGCTAATTTTGGTTGTTTTCGAATCAGTGGACTTCCAGGAACTTAAAACTGATTTGGATAAAAAAATTTGATCGTAAAGGTCCCAAAAAGGATACTCTTTAATCCTTGACCGGAGATTATAAAATCTGATAGAAGTAGTGACAACTTGAATTATTCTGGTACAGTAGAACCCCGATTATCCGAGGACCGATTAACCGAGATCTCGATTAACCGAGGTTAAATTAAGATCGGATATCTTTCAATTAACCGATGCTTTAACCTTGGTTGATTTTGAATTAACCGAGTTAAAAGCGTAAAAGTTAAAATACAATGCACGCATGAATATTACTTTGATGAGAAAACTTAAATATGAACGCATATGTACCTATATACGGAAAATGTAACAAAAATTGCAACGGGTTTATATGCACACCTTCCTTTCGCAAGTGGCCGCACAAGCACCTCGGAGTCGGCTACACTAAAAAAAGTCATTTGCTAAAAAAAAAACAACAAAAAAAAGAGCCAAGGAATAATTTTTCCTGATTAAAGCTGTATGTATCTTCTTGTTACAATAAAAGTCTTTGCTTAAAATAATGCTTTTCAGTGTACAAATGGGGAAATGATCGCCATATATTTATGGAGACTTTCTATTGTACAAGGTGAGAATGAGAACATACAAGAACTTTAAAAAAAATATTAACTTTAAAAATGTGGTTTATTGTTGTGCTGAAGCTTGGAAAGCCATAGTCCAGTGTTCAACCTTTGAAAAATCGTGGAATAAAATCCTCGAAAACTAAAATGAAGACGTAGAAGGAGCTCCTATTGACGTGTATTAGATTGCGAATCAAATACCCGGTTTAAAGAAAATGTCGAACATTGGGTCATAAACAGTGACGAAGAAAATATTGTCGGGGATGACGAAATTTTAGAAAAGATTGTCGGGGAAAATTCAATGACAACGATCAAGAGGTCATGCACGAATCAGGATTTGAAGCTCGAGAGACTGCTCTGGATAATGTTGAGGAACAGTCTTCAGAAACTTCTTCAGATATTCTAACTATAAAAAAAATGGCGCAATTACGTAGCCCAGATGCGAGCAAATACCCCAAAACAACAATTATTAACAAAATACCACTTTTATTTCCCCTCAGATGTGTAAATTATTTCTTTATTTCGATTATCCGAGGAAACCGATGGACGGGGTTGGACCCCCCTCGGATAATCGGTTTCCTCGGATAATCTAGGTTCTACTGTAGTTATTGCTTTGGAAAGATACACAGGAAACACGTAAATTTTCCATTTGAGCTCCATTTATTCCTTTGAGGGTCCTTGAAACAGGAAACAAATACCGGATACGTAATGTACTCGACGTCCCCTTTGTCCACCTCCGGTCAAGGATTGCCCTTTTTGGGACCTTTTCGATCAAATTTTTTTTTAGCAAAATGAGTTTTAGATTCCTGAGAGTCCACTGATTCAAAAACAATAAAAGTTAGTCTTACTTTATTTTTTTCTATTTGAAATGCTAATGTGACTAGACTATATGAAAGGGATCTATAGTACGGATACGGATTATAACGCTTGAAAAGGTACGTGATAACTGATACATGATTTAGTGTGAATTGCATGATAAAAAAAAACATTCATTCTGACATAAGCACAATATTTTGATGTTCATGTGTCATTTATAGAGCCCGGATTCTCGTGCAATTGCACGTTAATGCAACTTGGATTTTTTAGGGTTATTGCACGAAATTGTACGTTTTAGGGTTTTTAATATAAACGTACATTTCCATTTTTTAGCCTCTTTCATGAATTTTTTTTCCAGAAAAATGGAAATGTGCACAATTTTTCGATGGACAGAGAAGAGAATAAAAGTAATGAGAAAGAAACAAGTGAAAAACAATAAAACTATACAAAATCCATCGCCATATGGAAAATTCTTCAGACGCCAGTTGATTTTTATATCTTGCAGCTGTTGTTTGTGGAGTGCATGTTAATTAACTGGTGGTTAACTAAACTTAAATATAAATAGAAACATTTTCCCCTAAGAAAACGATTTATTCACGAATTAGATAAAGATAAAGGCTGTGCGATGGATACTAAACTAATAAACCCGATTGAATTGAGCTAATCTAGAGAGCATTTTATGGAAGAATCTTACGTTAGGTTAAAATTTTGAGTGTTCCGTATTTAAGTAAGAATTATTTAGTTTTTTTAGAGCTAGCCCTCTTAAAGTATACTTTTCCTTCGTCGACAACTCGAAGTATGAGCTTCTAAAAGCCGATAAAAAATGAGATTTTTAATATTACACGCAAAATGCACATTCGGGAATTTATATTGCAGGATTTTGCACGTTTTGGCATTTATACTGCACGTTTTTCAATTTGTTACTGCACGAAAATCCGGGCTCTAGCTCATGTCTAATATCTTCCCGCTTTTCCCACTCTACTTTGGTCTTATCTTTGAAGGAATCATTCATTAGGCACCTTTTAAGCAACTTAACCACAAGATGGGGTACTTATAACCTTTTCAAATTAGATCAGCCCGTCGGTCGAGGCCGAGTATGGAATACGCCTGATGGACATATAAAGACTTCAATTCGAACACAGTAAATTGTCTCGAAAATCTATCATTTAAAGTATGTATGTACCATTGTAAGTTATGCTCATCATTAGGGATACCTTATCTTAAAAAAAGCTTTGATATGTACATACACCAACAAATCTTCCAGGTGTTTTACTTTGGTTAGAAACAAAAATTGGTAACGTTGAATATCTAATTCTAGGATGTATCATTCCCCAATACGTGTTTCTAAATGCTCCCTAATCGCAAGCCGTCACGTCCTTATGCCTTTCCTGTAAATTGACTATGAGTCAAGTCATTCTGAATGATTGAAGGTTCTTATAAATATGTATGTACCTACCTACATAAATACATATAGTCAACTCCACCAAACTCAATGTTTGTATGTATATCTAGAATTTCTCATGGATACTTTTTTCAAAATTATCTGAAAAGAAAACCGAGAGAACCAACATTCATAATGAATTCTATGAGTCACTCAGAACTCCAACTCCCACATATTCCACAATCTAGCAGAAATGTCTTCACCTCTAAAGAATAGAATATTCTGTGAAATAAAGCAACGTATCGTATTTTTTTTCTGCTCGAATCGTAAACACCTTGACGAAGAAAACAGTTGGCGTTCGTTCGTATGTCCTGGTGAGGCAATTCGCACTGTTTGTGATGGAATTAAATTGAAGATATGTAAAAGAGATTACACTATAAAAACGATATGTGTCTTGAAAAATTTGCAAGGCTAATTCTTGGAAATACAAATCAGTGGTGCAAGGACAGAGTGTTGTTATCTTCTGGGAAATTTGCTTCAGCATAGAAAGATGCTAACTATGATTACAGTTATGGATGGCGCGGAAAAATCGCCTGCATAAAGGTGTTCAATCGTCTCTTTCCAACTGAAGCTAAATGGTTTTTATCCTAGAAAATGAATTATCCTGGAAAAATGGAATGGAATGAACCGCACTACTACAGTTGAGGACAGAATCCGGAAACGGATATTAAAGGTGGTTGATGAACATGGGCATCACTCCTGCTTCTGACGTATATTTTTTCACTAAAGAGTTTTCTAAACTGCTTTATTATATCGACTCTTTTTGTGAAAACTAGGGTTAATTTTATCTCGAATTCAATACAATTCAATTCAAACTGCCCCTACAGATCTGCAAATGGTAAAATCTATTCAAAGTATATGTCGAAATCGAGCCAAAATAGCCCTAGTTTTCTGCACTTAACGTACTAAAACTGTTATAAATAATGGAGCTAGAATAAAATGATGTAAGAAAGATATGATCGTATGATTATGCGCCAATTTTTGAAAGAATCGTACAATCACCTCACCTTGGCCGAAGTTGGAGAATATTGAGATGAAAAAAAAGATTGTTTTTGGGTCAAATCACGCAAATTTGACTTTGAAGCTCTGTAAATACCAAAGCTTTTATCCGATTTTAGTCTGGTTAGTTTTATTTTATAGGTAAATTTGTTGGCTCTAATAATCATTTTATTTCACTATTCTAGCTGGTCTTGCTTTGGAGATATTAGGCTTTAAGTCGTGCAAGAATATGTTTTTTTCAAAAATCTTTAAATGCCTGTGGCAGCTAAAGGGTTAAGCTGAGGGGTATGTTTGGTACAACTTTTTTGCTGGAAATCAACTGAGGAATCATAATCCGGTGCGTTTATGCGGCAGTTTCCGGACACCCTGTATAATAAGTATACATATACGATCAGCATAACATGGGGAGTCGATTGGGCGATGTCCGTCTGTCTGTCTGTCCGTCTGTCCGTCTGTTGCTACGCGTTTTACTCGGCCAATTTAAAAGCTCATCATCACCAATGTGGCACGATAGCCCGACGTCGGACCTTGGCCGCCTGAATCGTTGACCTCCAATTGTCGCGGTTACGTGACCTTGTCCTCCAGTTTCGGAAGCCCAGCAGCTGGTGGGCGTCTTCACCTACGTAGTTCTCCCAGCGAGCTCTCGGTCGTCCACGCAATCTCGCTCAGTCAATTCGTTGTGCGTTCATAACTTTCTTTGGCATGCGATTGTCGTCCATCCGTTGTACATGCCCCGCCCATTGCAGACGTTGAAGTTTCACGATTTTCGATACTTCCAGCTCATCGTACAATTGATACAACTCATGGTTGTATCGGATACGCCATTGGTCTCGCTCGCGAACGGCCCCGAAAATTCGCCGAAGGACCTTTCGTTCGAATCGGTCTAGCAAAATTTCGGAGGCTTGGGTAAGGGTCCATGTTTCGCAGCCATAACATAGCACGGGTCGGATGATCGTTTTGTACACGCGGAGCTTCGTGTTCCTGTGCGCAAGTTTCGAATTAATTATAGGGAGGACCGAGAAATATGTTTTGTTGGCTAGTTGTATCCGTCGCTTAATTTCGTCGGTTTCGTTGGCGTCCTTTGATAAGTTACAACCCAGATAGTTGAAGTTGTCTACATACTCGATATTAAGGTCCCCCACTGTGATGCTTGAATTTGCTGGCGTCCTTGTTTTCGATTGCATCATGGCCTTTGTTTTGCTTTCGTTGATATGTAGTCCAACTTCCTTTGCGGCGTTATTGAGGTTATGCAGGAGGCTTTCTGCATCACCCAACCTTCGAGACATGATGTTGATATCGTCGGCGTACGCTACTAATTGAGTCGACTTGATGAGTAGCGTTCCGCTGCTGTCCATATTCATGGCTCGAATTACATACTCCAAAGCCAGGTTGAAGAGCGTCGGCGCCAGCCCGTCACCCTGCTTGAGTCCAGTACGAGTTTCAAATAGGTCAGTGAGTCGGTTCTGCACTTTGACCTGCGAGACGGTATTAGTCATCGTCATCCTTGTGAGTCGCACTAACTTTTCCGGTATACCAAAGTTCAGCATAATGTTGTACAGTACACTTCGGTCGATACTGTCGTATGCCTGCTTGAAGTCGACAAAGATTTGGTATACGTCGATGTTGTATTCCCAGCACTTTTGGAGTAGTAGCTTCACTGTGTAAAGCTGATCGGTCGTTGAACGACCAGGTCTGAAGCCGCCTTGGTACTCGCCAATGGTTTGTTCTGCGTACGGATTGATTCTCTTTTCAAGAATTTTTGATAAAATCTTATAGGCCGTACAAACTAATGACATGCCCCTGTAATTCTCACACTTCAGCTTGTCACCCTTTTTGTGGATTGGGCAGATTATGCTTTTGCGCCAATCTTCGGGGATTACCTCGTCGTTCCATATTTTCAGCAGTAGCACATGTACAGCGTTGGTCAGGCACGTTCCACCATGCTTCAGCAGTTCTGCTGGGATCTCGTCAGCGCCGGGCGCTTTATTATTTTGGAGCGACTGTATGGCAAGACTCACCTCCTCTACTGTTGGGGGTAGAACGGGAGGGCCTGGTTCGGCTAACTGCTCAAGAGCTAGCTCCGCGGGGGATGTTGATGATGCATTGAGGAGCTCTTCAAAATGCGAGGCCCATCGTTTGTTGACGCTTTCGATGTCGCTGATGATGTTACCATCCTTGTCCTTACATAGGCTTGTCCTGGGTTGATATCCGTTCTTAACATTATTTATAAGTTTGTACGCCTGTCTAATGTTCTTACTGGCTAATCTTTGGTTTATTTGCTGTAACTGCTCGTCAAAATGTTTGCGTTTCTTACGTCTAATTAACTTATTAGATACTCGCCGAAGCTCGTTATATCTGTCTTTCTTGGCTCGGGATGCGCGTTGTGTGTATTGGCGATAGGCTTCATTTTTCGCCTCAATCGAGGCCCTGCATTCCTCGTCGAACCAGTCTGCTCGTCTGCGCCGGCCTTTATAGCCCACGACCTCTTCTGCGACCTCCTTGATGCTGTCTTTGAGCTCCTCCCAGAACTCATGGATGCCTAGATTATTGATGTTATCAAGCATGGGCGACAGTTTTTCCCCAAGGGCTGTAGTATACGCAGCCGCCGTGGTATCATCAATCAAATTGTCAACCTCGAAGATCTTGGCAGGGTTGATTCTCGTTAGGTGCACCGAAGAGATTCTGCACCTGTAGGTCGTCTTCACCAAATAGTGATCGGTGTCGCAGTTGGCTCCTCGATAGGATCGAACATCTAGGACATTAGAAGCCCATCTCTTGCTGCTCAGTACGTGGTCGATTTGGTTCACGGTGTATTCATCTGGAGACTTCCAGGTCTGCTTATGAATTCGTCGATGAGGGAAGCATGTAGAGCTTATGACCAAGTTTCTGCCGCTCGCGAAGTCGATAAGTCGCTGACCGTTGTTGTTGTTTTCGTCGTGGAGGCTATGACCTCCAGTAGTTCCCCTATGCCAGCTTTCGTTTCCGACTTTAGCGTTAAAGTCTCCTAGCAGCAGCTTGACGTCGTTTGATGGAAGTGAGTCGAAGAGTGTTTCTAGGTCGTTGTAGAACTCGTCCTTAATCGCGTCTTCTTTTACTTCTGTAGGGGCATGCGCATTAATGAGCCAGAGATTAGCGAAACGGGTCTTAATGCGGATCGCACATAGCCGCTCGTTGATGGGTTTGAAGCCGATAACGTGGTCCTTGAGCTGCTTATTCACTATGAAAGCTACTCCAAACTCCTTGTTGCCCTCCTCTTTACCACTCGTAAAAATAGTGTGCGAATTGAGGTCGTTAATCTCGCTTTTGAGCCATTTAGTTTCCTGGATTGCAACTATGCTCAGCTTGTATTGTTCTACCTGATCCAGGAGGGGCCCTTAAGGCCCCCGGTCTATTCAGGGAGCGTACATTCCAGGATCCGAAAGAGTAATCAGTTGTTCGTTTGCGGGGTCGTCGTTGTTTTGTATCCGTCCAATCCGAGGCTTTTGTTTCAGGTTTCTTGACTTGAAGTTTTTCTTAGGATGAGTTGTCGGCACATCGCTAAACCATGATAGGGTTTAATCGTATAGTAAAGGCCATCATGGGCATGCCTCGAAGATGCTGCTTTAGTGGTTGAGTTAGACGTTTTCTGTCACCTATCACGTTAAGTAACCTGAGACGCTGCAGATGTAAATACAGCACTCAGGCGCAGCGGTGCTTCTTCCAAATGTCGCATCAGATGATTTGACTTAGCCGTTCACGTTACCAGGGGGCGCCCGCGCGGAGGACACATGGAGAAGTCTTTTGCCCCCCCCCCATATTTAAAAGCTATGAAGCTGAAATTTTGCACAAAAGCTTTTTTTTGATGCAGGCAGTTTGCATGTTTGAATCGGTAAAATCGGACCATGGGGTCATGGGGCTGCCATACAAACCTAACCCCCCAAATTAGGTTCTTCTAAGAAAAACTTTTTTATTCGTGCACCGATTTCAACCAAATTCCACACAAATGTATTTCTATTGATGACACACAACATATGTGAGAATCAATCAAATCGAATCATGGGGTCATGGGGCTGCCATACAAACCCAACCCCCCAAATTAGGTTCTTCTGAGAAAAACTTTTTTGTTTGACTATCGATTTCAACCAAATTTCACACAAACGTTTTTCTTTTGATGGCACAAAACATATTTAAGAATTGATTAAATTGAATAATGGGGTCATGGGGCTGCCATACAAACCTAACCCCCCAAATTAGGTTTTTCTAAGAAAAACTTTTTTATTTGTGCAGCAATTTCACAAAAACGTGTTTCTCTTGATTACACAAAACATATCTAAGAATTGATCAAATCTGACCATGGGGTCATGGGGTGGCCACATAAACCCAACCCCCATTTTGGTTCTTCTAATAAACATTTTTTGCACCAATTTCACAAAACCTTGAATTAATGTGTCTTTACCAAAGCAACAAAAAGTGAAAAACGAATGGAATCGTACTGTGGAGTCATGCTCCCGCAACCCCAATAAAATTTTCCGAGTAAATATTTTTATTTGCCCACTTATTTCAACCAAGCCCAAAACTTTTGTCAAGACGGAAGAAAAAGAATGAGGAGGGGGATTAAATACAAGTCATAGGTACGCCCGAAAAAACTATTAGCCCAAGGAGAGCGAAGGGTATCCAAATTTCGGCCACGCCCGAAATTAGCCTCGGCCCCGGGGAGTTGGCGAGCGTAGCGAGCAGGGGGCGAGGCCCCCTAGTTTTAGTTTAGTTTTACCATAAAAGTATACTATTGGGTACCAGTTGTTAAAAATTGAAACCCCAATTTTTATCTCTGTTTCCAAAAAAAATATTTTCTGCTATTGATATTATTAACATCCTTGAAACTTCATCATTGTTACGAACCGAGTATACCTATCCTTTTTTTTGCTATTCTAAGAATATACGATCCGAATCCTTGAAAAGATACAAGGAGTTATGATGATTGATAGACGTTGTTTATTCTTCGTTGGAATAATTTTCACGCCGATTTCACATATCGTCGGCTTAGAGGTAAAAGTGACCAACTAACATTTTTCAAATTGTTCAGGAGAACAAAAAAATCAAATTTTCGTGTCTTAAAAATCGAGGTTAGCAAATTCAAAATAAAAGACTATTGAATTTTCATTTAGAACTGAAAACCACTACATCCATACTTTTATTGGAATTTTAAACTTTCTACAGATGGGTAAATTTTCAATTTTCGCACTTAGTCATTTTTACCTCGCAAGACTTTTTGTTTGGAAGTATTTAGTGATTTAGTCTATGTATGAAATCATCCAGAAATGGCATTTGTACTGTACTTTCGGAATGTAGGTGAGGTCAAATTTAACCCTTCTGTCGGCACCTTCTTCAATATGCATATTCTATACCCAATAGGTCTGGCTGGACCTGTTGAGATTTTCTTTTTTTTTAGAAAAAGTGAAGTTTTTATCCGTAGAGTCATTCTGCTAATTCTAAACTAGCATTTTTAAACAATAAGCATTTAAATCATTTTTCTAGATATTCTGGGAACGTTTTTAAGTAGACATATTTCGAGGTGGTATTTTCCCTCATTTTCCACGTTTTTGCCTGTTTATTTTCATGGCGTATTTCTAATAGAAAGTTTTATCGTATTTTCAAATTCCATTATCTTTGGGGAAATATTTAGGGCTTCGTTAGTAGATTTTACCCCGATATTAGTCTGCAGATTTAGGGAAATAGATAGAAAGAAATAGGGAATATTCAAGCGCGAAAATCATTTCATTCTAAATTTTTCGTAAATTTCTCGATCAAATCTATTTAGATTGACGCTAGCAACACACATGCTTAGTCCTTACCATTACAAAGGAGATAAAACGTTTTGAATTTCCTAGAAACAAATTATAAAATGTTATGTTATAAAATCTGATAAATTTGGGCATTCCCATTTTCCGAACATCGCGGCTTCTTAACGAAAACTCCAGAATTTTTTACTGTTTAAAGTACAAATCGAATTTTATTAACGTTATTACATCACAGATAGGTGATATTTAATAGAATTTTATATTTTCACTTTTAAACTGGAGAGAAAAATGGAGTGGAAAATTATTGGTCTAGCCAGACCTATTGGGTATCAGAAAACACTATAAATTTAAATTCGTCAAAAACATGCTCAAAACTTCAAACGATTTTTTTTTCAATTTTTTGCCAAATGCTTCTAAACATATTATTCTAGGATATCATGAAGTTTGAAGTCGCTACAATTTCATCTTCTATACTTTTTTGACCGAATTATAGTGCCAAAGGTCTGGCCAGACCTTTGTGCCGACAGAAGGGTTAAATGGGAAAATCGGTAAATATTGGAGGAATGGGCTAGAAAAAATTTTTGTAAGTTTACAAACGTGGCATTTTTTGATATTCGTTCTCACGAAGACAACTTTTGTGTTTCGAATATTTTGCATTAGAAATTTATGTACACGAAAATGTTCTTAACATTTCAGATTTTATAATTTTTACTACCCAAAACTTTTATTATCGAATTTATGTTGTATTCAACTAAAAGGGCTTTATTTTTTAATAGATTATGATTATAATTATTGGAAGATTTATTTCAATACACAGTAGTAGTAAACAAACATTTTTAATTAAAAATTAATAGAAAACAAAAAAATCTTCATCTTCCCCTTCGCTTTCACTATTCTCGTTTGCAACCGGTATACTGCTGTACAATTGCACCACTTCTTCCAGAACAACTCCTTTGTTGCAGAGGTCCAGTAAATCCCTCTTTTTGCAGCACTTATACCTTCATAGGAGTTGTAAGCAGGCACAATTTTATTACAGGGAGTTTTGACATTTTAGGCACTGCTTCTTTTTAGGAACGAAAAAGGATAAATTATATTCTGTGCAGAAAATGTGTCTATACTGGCAGAAACGTTGTCTTTTTGACACTCCTCTTCATACAGACGGTGCATTAAATGCATGATGTTTAAATTTCCCGGTAATTACTTCTTATTGGACGTTTTGCTAATATAATGCTCTATTAATTCGACTCTCTCTCTCTATGTGACGCTTCACCCTAGCGACATCCTCCGAAGAAGTCTTTCTTACCTCTCTTATCTTCGCCATTAAATGTCCCAAAGGATGGTTAGTAGCTGGTTAGTGCAGTGTTGATCGATGCATTTGAAATACCGTACACAATATTTTTTTTTAATCAAATTAGAGTTTGTAAAACCTTCTTTAAAAATAACATTGTGAATTTCAAATGGACCGATCAACACTGTATACTATTTAGATTTTGCAAATTTAGAATCAATCGAGCTAAAATTTTTGGTGTCAGGACATTTGTACATGGATTGTGATTTGATGCATTCTGTGATTGAACGAAAAATGAAGCGCCCAAATATTTTTAATATGAATGATTTGAAAAGAATTTTCGAAGAGGCAAGCACAAAGAAGCCTTACGAAGCAAGTGAAATTATGTTTGGCAATTTCGCTGATTTGAAAACATTACGTGCTTCCATAATGAAAAAGCGGAATGCAGACGAAGAAAGGGAAATAGTTAACTGGCTAAAAATAAAAAGTCTTAAATTCAACAATAGAGAGCAACAAAAATTAAAATAACAGGCGTGACATTGGACTAATGCCGCAGATGTGTTAGTGACATCCTATTTTCAAGATCTTAACTCTTTTTTGGGTGTTGAGATCAACAGCACGTTCAGCAGTGTTGTTTACTAATTAACTTGAAAAATAAATAAAAAACATAATCTTACAAGAATTGTAATTATGATCTATTGAAGAAGTAAAACACTATTAATGTTTTTTTGTTGAATGCAACATGTACACATATGGACAAAAAAAAGTACAGCCAAATCAAGAGACGCGAGAGCGTCTCGCCCGCCAAAGGAAAAAGAAAAACGAAAGCGAACAAGTCTATGATTACCGGAGACAACTTGGTTTTTTGTTTGACCAGGCTACAGCCTTCCAGGCAACAGCCCCCAAAAAATTTTTTTTACCAAAATATTCCACATATCCTGTTCTAGTGCCTTTCCAAATAAAATCTTCGATCGGCACAATAACGGGTAAGATATATGCAATAAACGGTGAAATTTTCACCCTCACAGACTTAAGCGAGTAACCCAATTTCAGAATGAAGTCTACAGTTGCAGAAAGACTTGCTTCTACTATCTCTCTTCGTGATGGGATTTTTATAAAATATGGAACGAATGATCCTCTGGTGGTCCTTCTAAAGAATCAATGTCTTCCATTTAGATAAGTGGATGGAATAACGGTAAATTAATAGGTAAAGTTAACAAAAGATTTCCAACAATTGCGTCTATCGGCTCATCGCATTGACCATTTTTTAAAACAGACTGCGGCATTGGGACATTTGGATATTGGGAAACCGGGAGACTGGGAGACTAGGATCTTGGGGTAGTGGGATATTAGGAAATTGGGACATTAGGGTCTTGGGACATTAGGACATTGGGGAATTAGGCACAATGGGGAAACAGGGACGTGGGGACATCGAGATATTGGGGCATTGGGACATCAGGATATTGGGACATTGGGACATTGGGACATTGGGATATTGGGACATTAGGACACTGGGAGACTGGGACATTAGGACACTGCGATATTAGGACATTGGGATAATATGACCTTGGGACAATCGGACATTGGGACACTGGTACATAGGGGCATTGGACCACTGAGACATCGGAATGTTGTGACATTGGGACATCGGGATATTCGCACAAAGGGGCACTGGGATATAAGAACATGTGAACATTAGGGTCTTGGGTCATTAGGACATTGGAATATTAGGACATCAACACATTAGGACATTGGGAGATTAGGTACACTGGGGAAACTGGGACGTGGGAACATTGGGTCACTGGGACATCGGGGTATTAGAACATTGGGACATTGTAACATTGGGATATTGGCACATTGGGATATTGGAACATTGGAATACTGGGACATTAGGGCACTGAGATACAGGGACATTGGGGCACTGGGATATTAGGACATTATACTATTGGGACCTTGGGACACTTGGTATACTTCGACATTGGGACACTGACCACATTAGGACATTGGGCCATTGGGATATTATCACATTAGGATACTGGGACATTTGGGACATTGGGGTACTGGGATATTAGGAAATTGGGGCATTAGGACCTTGGGACATTAGGACAGTTAGACATTGGGATATTAGGACATTAGGTGGGAGACTGGGACATTGGGATATTCCGATACTGGGTCATTGGGACACTAGGGTAGTGGGACATTCGGACATTAAACAATTGGGGCACTGTAATATTTGCACATTGGGACACTGGGACATCAGGATATTGGGACATTGGCACATTAGGATATTAGGACATTGGGACACTGGGATATTAGAACATTGGGACATGAGGACACTGTGACAATGGACCTTAGGGCATTAGGACATTGGAACATTGGGACACTGTGACATTGGGACAATGTGACATTGGGACACTGGGTCAGGGGGGCATTAAGACAGATCAGTAACAGAACGTTAACAAAGCGTTGGCAAGGCAACAACAGAGCGTTAGCAGATCGTTAACAGAGTGCTAACAGAAAATTAACAGAGCCTTAACAGAACGTTAACAGAACGTAAATCGAGTAATAAAAGAAAGGTAACAGACCGTTTACAGAGCGGTAGCCGAATGATTAAAGAGAATTAAGAGAACATTAACAGAACGTTAACAGAGCATTATCGAAAAGATAATAGAGTGTTAAGAGAACGTGTTAAAAGCAGATAAGATCTTGGAAATAGGATGTCACTAACACATCCTGCGGCCTTAGTCCAATGTTGGATTGTCGCGCCTGTTATTTATTTTTAAGAGAACGTTAATAGAGCATTAACAGAGTTAACAAAACATTAACAGATTACTAACAGAATGTTAGCAGAGCAACACAAATTTATTTTGCACAAAATACATATTAATAAACTGTACCCATTTCATCCCAAAATTATTTTTAAAAAAGCTCAGCAACAGCCATTTGTGGCGTATTTGCAATTGCGTTTGCAGTATCAATTTATTTTAAAGAAGACCCTGTGAATATAATTTATGATATTAAATTTATGGAATATGCTGAACAAAAACCTATTGAAACTTTTCCCAAAACAAAAATATTAGTTGGCTATTTTAGTATGCAAAAATATATGATATCTGACCAAAAACAACAAAGTTGTAAAAGTTACCCCGCCAAAGAAAAATTCATCTGCCGCAAAAAGAATACATATCACTCCAATCCGCTGCTCATATCTAATTTTGTTTGCTGGATGTACTTTTGTTTTAGGTGTAAATGCTGGAGAAGTTTAAATGTACAAGACTACTTCTTAAAGTAATTTGGAGGGAGCCGTCAAAGTGGCACTGAATATGTTAAAGCTCCCACCAAATTACTTTAAGAAGTAGTCCTGTACATTTAAACTTCTCCAGTATTTACACTTGAAACAAAAGTACATCCAGCAAACAAAATTAGATATGAGCAGCGGATTGGAGTGATAAGTATTCTTTTTGCGGCAGATGAATTTTTCTTTGGCGGGGTAACTTTTACAACTTTGTTGTTTTTGGTCAGATAATGTTTTCTTCACACTACAGCGGTTATTAAAGTCAATAAAAATCGTTTGATGATATTTTGTTCCCTAATTGGAGAGGAATTAAATAATATATACACTAACCATTTAAAATAAAACCAAAAAAGGCTGCACAAAATAATAAGTACATTTTAACTAATTCAATTCAAACTAGTTTTAAATCAATCTTCTTGCTCCAATTCGTCGAGAATTTCGTTTCTTTTACTATTTCTCGACATATTGTCCATTATTCTCCAGAAAAAAATCCGTTCTTGTTGAGTTACTGGCGGAATGGTACCGTATACCAAGTTACTTTAAGAAAACCCAATGATAGTGTCCTTATTGTAGCCTACCTTTTTCCAATTCTTTGACTTAATTCTCAACAAAATTTCGAGTGAATTCAAGTTTGGTAAAGGACTTCATCAAGAAAAAATGATACTTCATTTTCATGCAGCTAATGCTTCACCATCTGATGAGGTGTTATATTATCCTGCTGAAATTACCACCTACCTGATATAGATTCTGTAGCATAATGCGAACCAAACATTGCTTATACTGGATATGTCTCACCGTAACGGTTACTAGATGCATTTGAATGACACCAAACAATGAAAAAAAAACATTGACCATGATATTTGGCCCCGTTGAGAAAAGTGCTTTAATATAGCGTTGATAAAATTTATTTTTCTGTGAGACAAAGAATATTACGAAAGGGGTCCTTTATCATATCATATCATCACTAAAACAAAATATTGTGGATTTTTCTGTGTTTGGTCTCGACCAAGGAGGAGTATCTCTTTCAATAACTGATCGCACCGTCCATATTTTTTACAAAGGAAACTTCGAATCTATTCACCAAAATTACATTACTTATTGTAGTCTTCCATTCACTTTTCGGAGAAATGAAATATTTCCAATACTTCCCGGGATAACTATCGATAATGTC
This sequence comes from Microchrysa polita, assembly GCA_949715475.1. Lineage (NCBI taxonomy): Eukaryota > Metazoa > Arthropoda > Insecta > Diptera > Stratiomyidae > Microchrysa > Microchrysa polita. The sequence continues at coordinate 49,348,087 of OX454420.1, forward strand.
AGGGGACCTTTTTTCGCCATATTGATTGTGAGTTATCATTGAGGGTCTCATTATGGACTATATGGTACTTCTACTGTACTTCTTCTACTATATGGTACTTCCTTTCTGTGGGCCTAATGAGCGCTTTTCGTCATTTAAGTATTTTATTTGCTTTTAATTTGACGTTAGTTAGCACACTAAAAAGGAAAGAAAACACAAATCCCGATAAAAAGTCGGAAATTGTTGTGAAAAAAAGTTAAAAAACGATGTCGTACTTATTATTTTGACCAAACTTACTATCAAAGTTTATACCGGTCCGGACACATAGGGGGAGCCATCATCTTTTTCGGGTTCCTTTCCATTGTTGTATCCTAGTTTTTATAGTGACTATCTATTTCGATTATTACAATATAATAAATGCAATAAAAATCAGGAATAAAATGGTGCAAGAAGGTGTACTCATTTTTTGTCCATATGTGTAATTGAGAACAAAAGTTTTGAGATGTAAAAATTATAAAACCTAAAATATCAAGAATTATGTATTTTCGTAACGAAGTTTTTTAATACGAATACGAGTTGGTTATAAGCTTCGACACAATTTGCATAATGTCTATTAATTTTAACTTCACAATCGTGAAAGGTGCTTTTTTTAAATTAATATCTTGAAAATATCTTGTGCTATTATTAGGCTTTAATTATATTGAGATCTAGGGAGTCATTAAAGTAAAACAATAATTTTTCAGGTAAAAATCACCAAGTGCTGCACTTGGTTATTTTTACCTCGAACATTTTCTGAAAATTTTGCACTTAATCAATTTTCATTTTCTATAACTTCTGAATTACTTATTTTACCGCCTCAATATTTTAATGACAGATGCGGGACATAAAAGTAATGCAATTGGCGTAATAAAACGATTTTTGCGAAAAATGCACTTAGTCACTTTTACCTCTAGGCAATCGATAGTCGGATGGTAAACTTTTTTGCAAACCCAATTCCGAGCAGGAAGGGGGAACATCGAAGAAGACATGAGCTGGTGGTTTGCAACATATACGAGTCATATGTATTATACACAAGCTGGTCAAAGCATTTTGTTCTCACTTCTCATATATTATACATTCGTATTCGTACTTTGAATCTTTTTTTCATGAAAAAGTTTTCATGTTCGTCCATAATGTTTTCGGTTGAATTTTTGGGTGAGAAAAAGTTTTACCAGCTTAAACATAAGATTTGCAGAACGTACCGTGTAAGCATGTCAAAAATGGTTTGATAAAGGTTTTATTCCGCCGGTACTGCTTTTATCTTTTGTCCACGTTTTTGTTTGTTGGTCGAGGAAAAAGTTTGACAGCAGGTGCTTATATTATACGAGTAAATAGTATTTTCGGAGAGAAACTATAGAAAAATGTTATGGTTATGATAGTCAGAATTGAGAAACTTTAATATGGTGGGCGTAGGTTTAGGAAGTCGTATTGTTATATTAAAATCTATTAAAACATATCCGGAACCATTTATTTAGTTTATATTTTCATATTTCATATCAAACATTCAAGTTAATTCAATTTTAATTTAATTTTCCACTTAATGGACCCAAGGCGCGAGACAGACCGAAGAACACCTGGATGACTCAAATGAAAAAGCAACAAAAACGCATTGGTCTCGGCGATGACACGATCCAAGGTAGAACTGCCTGTACCTGTAGAAATAGGCGAAATAGGTTGAGACATTACCGCCAGAACGGGCGATTTGCCTACACCGCAGGCCGAGCGACGCGACGCCATGGAGCGGTATGAAGAACGAGCCAAGGAAGAAGATTTAATGTAAGCAAAAATTACAGAAACCAATCAACATGTGAAGAATTCACGGGAATTGAATATGTTTTTAATTTGTGTGGCTTAATTTCGAAGCGAAATTTTTACAGAAAGTTTCGCTAACTTTTATCGAATATGTATTACATACATAATGTTTTTATATAATAAGTTCATTCAGTGATACTCACCCCTTAGTACTTATTCATACTTCGAAGCACACCAAGTTTGTATGTCTGGTCTAGGAGATAGGTACTTCCAACCTCATTTTCCAATGAGAATTCTGAGAATACCAAAGAAGTATGTAAATTGTTGCCTGCTACCATCCCATATTCAATTTGCTTACTGTGCTCGTATATTCAAGCTTAACCTCGAATCTAAGCACCACGATTCGATTTAATGTTGTAGAGAAAATGATAGCAAGGATACATTGGATTTAATTAAAATTTCAAAAAATTGAAGAAGAAAACTTCTAATGAATTCAACGAGATTGAGATTAATTGGATTCACTAGGTAAGTTGATAGCCACAAAAGTGACGCGAAAATTGTTTACTCTCTGCATTTCCTTCATTTATGTACAAATTTCGTTCGTATCAAAGTTTTTTTTTGTAGCGGTTTAGTATCCGTTTCGGATGAAGTCTCAGAGAATAAATGGGGCCAATGACGTGTAACTTGATCTGAGCATAAATCTTTAAATCTTTTGAAAAGTAAAATAACACGGAGCTTTGATGACTACATCGGCATGCGATGGGTTATTTCGTTTACTGAATGAAGAAACTCTTTCTGTGTTTGGTTGAAGGGGGCATTGGTAATGTGAAGCAAATTTTCCAAATTATCGCGAAATATTTGTTAGTTATTACCCCAATATATAGGTAGATAGCATAAGCGTTTCATTAAGTTTCGGTCAACGAACTCTATATAAAAAATGACAGCTTACTCAGGGATCTGCTATTTGTAACGCATATGTGGCTGCCCTACACGGGAAAGAGCTGAGCAAAATGAAAACGGTAGTTTTGGTGGGATAGAGTTGAGGTATTTTTATTTTTCTCTGTTTGTGTATCTGTGAAAAAAAGAGATTCGCGAATTTTTGTCTTAGATTATATTAGATTAGATTTATGAAGGGCAAGAGCAACAAGGATTCCCCAGGCACTACCTTTGATAAATCGATTTAGCTGGCCCATATTCAGAGTGGCGATATCTTCTTCCAAGAGGAACGCGGAGCATTCCATGCGGCGCCTAGCTAACCTCTTACACTCACAAAAGATGTGAGAAACAGTTTCGTCGTCTGCCTCGCAGAAGTGGCAACTGACGTCGGTAAAAAATGCGCATGCGCTTTAAAGGGCCGTTTAGACGGCAGTGCCCCGTTAGGAACCCGCATTTTATGAAGTCGCCTCTGATAAGGTCCATGCGTTATTATGACAGGCTTGAGCTTGGTCGCTTACCCAAATCCTTACATTCCTTAAAGCGACTTCTTTTAAGTAAAATCAGATTAAACAGCCTAACCTAAGAAGTTGATTGTATATACCTGTTTTTTTATATTTAACTTATAATTTTAAGAATGTATTTATTAATGTTCGTACACTTCATCAATTTATTATTAATTCTTTCTTTTTTATATTTTTTAATTTTTTTTATCTTCATTACTGGAATTATGTAAATATTGTTATATTTTTGTCGTCTTTTCTAGACGTTCTAGTGGGTTCGATAGATTTTCGCGTACACAATAATGTAGAACACTCGCTTTACTGTAACACTATTTATTACAACACACACGGATATACACAATTTACAATTTCACTAATTACTGACTAGTTATTGATCCGACATAATTCACGAGTAAAACTATACTGATTCGTCGACACGAGTCGACGCCCTTATATACTCGTTTCCACTGTTCCAGAAACTTCGGTGACGCACTTTCCGGAAACTTCCAGAAATTCGTTGTTGTTGTCTTATCGGTAAACCATATTCTCGCTAGCGACTCTAGCGCCATCTGGTGCCAAGTACGGAAATATAATTTGGGTTGACGTATAGTCTAGACACATCACAATATGTATTACTGTGTTTGAATTGTTGAATATTGATCTTAACCCATTAACGACGAGACCCTAAAATCTTACCGATTGAGCTGAAATTTTCCACGTCGGCTTAAAATGGCTAAAAACACATTTTGTAGAAAAAAATTTTTTCCCCGGATGCCGGGTTCAGGCTCCCGGCACTGTTACATATATGTAACATCAGGCACTCGAAGTACTCGAGGGTGTTACATATATGTAACATCAGGCATGATACGGGGAAAGTGTATTCAAAGTATATTTTTGATTTTTTTTTCAAAAAGAAAACATTTTAGTAAATATTTTTTAATAAAGCAAAAAATATATGAAAGCCGATATTTTACATGAAGTTTGGAATGTAGAAAATGCAACAATAACGTAGAAATAATACGAAATGTGTGGAAAATTGAGCAGCCTTACAAAAATATTATGTCAAATATTGTATTATTTTATTTCATTATATTATGTGTTTTTGCATGTGGAGTTGTTGTTGTTTCATTGAGAAGTTTCTTGAACACCCACAAAACTAATAGATTTTACAGTTTGTGAATGGGAAAAAAGTTTATAGAACTACAGTAGTTACCAATACAGATTTTGACGATTATGGAAGATTTGCCAGTAAATTATAAAATTATTGTTTCAATTTTTTGTCAATTTGTCCATCCGCCCAATTTGTCTAAAAAGGACTAAATATAGAGCCTATAATTCGTCCTTGTCTATAATTGTCTATACCATTTCTTCTTTCGTAGCTCAAAATATATCCTTTTAAATATTATATTAGCAGAGTTAAATAGAATAACTAATCCTTGGCCTCATGAAAATAAAGCTGACTCCTTGCTCCGGATACCTTGCTCCGGCTATCATTTTAATCCACATAGGACAACTATTGTATCCATATTCCGGATTTCTAGAGCAATTCTAATTCCGACTCTTAATATATTTGGTATGTTATGCCAAATATGGCCGCTCAATTTGCCAGTCAAGAAAAGACAAGGGTCTAGAAAATCATGTGACACGACTAATTTTAAGGAAAAACCTAAATAATAGCATTTTTTTTCTTTTCAATTTTAACATTTATAAAGACTAATAATGCTAGTTTCCTATATAAAAATGTCTTGTTAAAATCCGCAATTTTCGTTAATCCGTATTTTTTGAGAATCCGGACTTCTTGTTTTTTTATAATTTATCCGGACTATCGCGTCAATAGTGTAAAAAATCCATAAAATAAAAAAAAAACACTAAACAAGTACAGACTCATACACCTCGTATACGAGAAGTGCACTTTACCCATATCAGGACGGATGTTACATATATGTAACAGTGTTATAAAAGTACTTATAAAACATAAACTACGGACAATATTTATTTCATTTATTTTTTGTATTGTTTCAGAAAGACCATGTAATGACATACGATTAATTTTTTCCCAATTTTTTTCATACAATTAAATATAAAAATAAAATTCCTCTACTACTTTTGCCATCGTGACGATTTTCGTCAACATCGAAAAAACCATCAGAAAGAAACCTCTATAACTTCCACAATAGTGAATCAAATTGAGCTAAATTGATTTCTACGAATTGCTAATAGTGTCCAGTACAGGATAAAATACTTTTTATTGCCGAATTGATATCCTATTCCTTTAGCAGCCGTTTGAAACGAAGGATGTCTTACTGTTACATATATGTAACATCAGGCATTAATGGGTTAATGTTACTGTTTAGGGAACATGATTCCTGTTTGTAACAATTGAATAAATAACTAAATAAATAAACCCTGTTTCTGCTCAGTGTAATTTGACTTAGGGGTTTGGATGACTAGTAGACAACGAAATTTTTTTACTGTCGAAGCCCTGGACGAGTTTCCCAGTGTGAGGTGGCTTTGGCGTTTTCCCACTCACTGATTACATTTCTGCATGCACAGAGTGGTAACCCACAGTAGGGTTCCGGGCCAACGAAGGGAGTGTTATCCTTGCCCAGGTACCCAGAAAAGGGTAAGACTGTTAAGAATGCCTACCTGGTGGAGGATTTCCTGACAAACCCACACGAGATTCGGTGCGACGGTAACGCTCGTCAGCGCTTTTATTGCTGCTTGGCTATTTTCTTGTTAATGTAGCATTTTTCGAGGCATAATCTTGCGCACACTTCAATTGCGTGTACTTCTGCGTGAAAAACGGTCAGATGTATTCCCATAGGAATACATATACATACTAGTATCTGGTCTTTGAAATGTGTATAATAAAATGGTACTTGGGTGAAGTGATCTGAACCTGTCAGTCGAGTCCCCCTTTTCCACATCACTACGCTAAATGAGGGGTCAAAACGTAACGTTTAAAGCAGATGGTCTGATGGCATATCTAGTAAGTTACTGCTTCTTATCCATCCTTGTTGAACTGAGTTTATGGCGATGCCACATCATATGCCTTGAGCCTGATGGTGGCTAATCTTGCCACTGCCTCAATGGCTGATTTCAGATTGTAAGACGAAACCGGACGGGTAAACTTGCAAGACAAAAGAGCTTTTGTAGTGGCCGGCAGACAAGCATTGTCCATTACACATTGTAAGAACGCGTCGATCGATAAGACGATTGCATCTGCCGATAGTTCAGGCGTTCTGCGACGACAATTAGCGCGTGTTTTACTTGCATTTTAATCTTGTCGACTCGTCACTTCATTGTACACTAACTTTGGTGCGTGCATGGCAACATTTATACATACTTGCTGTGTGATTATTGTTCGCCGGTCCGTGTTTTGATCAGATAGTGTGAAATGATCATACAATGTTTCTTGTCTTGCAAGTTTACCCGTCCGGTTTCGTCTTACAATTTGAATTCACCCAATGTATATGTGGAGTGGTGTCAGGTTTAGTAGAACCTCCAGGGCGGCGGTGGGGCTGGAGATGAAGGATCCAAGAACAGCTAGACCGGCCAGCCTCAGAACATTATCAAGACTCAGCCTGCCGTCTGTGGAGAATCCCCTTTTCCACCACACACGCCCCATATTCCACAATAGGCCTAACGATTGTCCTGTACATCCATAAAACCATAAGGCCTAATACCCCATGCCTTCCCCGCATAACTTCTGCTGATCCACAAGGCCTTTACTGCTTTCTCTGTTACCAAATTAGATGTTTTTCCAGAGTAATTTCTTGTCAAGTGTGACCCCCAATACTTGACAGTTTGTGGCATTGTGAACTCTGCAGTATACATTGAGTGACACATCAGTGCTTGAAGTTTGAAGAGTCCCCTTCTTGCTGAATGGCAACACGGCCGCCTTTGTTAGATTAACACGTAGCCCGTTTGCTGTACTCCATTCCAGTACTATATGCAGAGCACAAAATATCTGGTAAGACCTCTTCGAATTTGCCTTTAACCGTGATTACCAGGTCATCCTAGCTGAGTTAAGTCTCCACATAAATCCATCAGCTACCAAACACCACAAGAGGGGGGATATTACCCCACGAGTGGCTAGGGCAGAGACGGTAGTCTCGGCTATACTGGTAAAGATGATTCTAGACGAAAGCATACGCTGCACCCCATAGGTTATAGTGGTATTGTCGGCTCCTTTGCCTCTTAATGCCGTCCAAATATATTCGAAAGATGTGTTATCAAAGGCGCCTTCTATGTCAAGGAATTAGTCTAGTGCAGATAGCTCAAAACCCAAATATCCAAAAAAAAAAAAAGGAATTTTTGATGCCAAATTGTTGAATACACTGCTCAATATACGCAGAAAAAAGTTACACTAATTTGCGCCATGGGTTAAGGGGGGAGGGGGTGGCAAAGGGGTGAAAATTCAGTTTTTTGCAAATATCTGGAAAACTATGAGTCTGAGCTTAAAATGTCCTGAGGACGAAACAAACAACATAAAATTACCTTTGTAATGATAAGTAACACTCTAGACATTTTCTCAGAAAATTATACCCTAGACCCAAAAGTATTATAGTGAATTAAAATTTTTTGAGTTTTACATTTGGCACTGTAACTCTTGTTAGAATAGACCTTCAGTCATAATATCTTGTCCATATATTGCTAACAAAATTTATTTAATTTGTACCAAAAATTGGAATGCTCCCACCATTGACGCCCCCCTCACTCCTCCTAACATTTTTCAAATAGGCATGCCTGTAGCTTCTTTTTAAATTGAGCCAGGCAGATAAAATTTGGTGGGGTGCCTAGTCTAAGCTCCATTATGCTCCCCACCTAAAACGATTACCATTCAATCAAAACTAAGGATACCCCCCATACAAAGTGAACGAAAATTCTAACAAATTTGACATTTTTTCACTTCTAAATTCTATGTAAAATAGAAAAAAATTTATCTCTTAGAACGTCATTATAACAGTTAATTGTAGTCTTGTGAATGTATTTTCAAAAGTTTGTACCAAGGCGTACGCTACAAGTATCAAAAAATTGGGTTTGAAGGTCAGTGATACCAGTTCTAAGGCTATTTGCGAATATTTCGAGTAACGTGTACTAGTACTAGCAACCTTCAAACCCGATTTTTCGTACTTGTAAGACACGCTCTGGTACAAACTTTTGGATATACATTTAGAAGACTACAGTTAAATGTTATAAGGACGTTCTAAGAGATAAATTCTTTTTTTTCTATTTTAGATAGAATTTAGAAGTGAAGAAATGTGAAATTTGTTAGAAATTTGGGTCACTTTTTATGGGGGGTACCCTCAGTTTTGATCGGATGGTAATAATTTTTGGTGGGGAGTATAATGGAGCTTAGAGTAAGCGGTCCACCAAATTTGATCTGCCTGGCTCAATTTCAAGCTCAGACTCATAGTTTTCCAGATATTTGCAAAAAACTGAATTTTCACCCCTTTGCCACCCCCTCCCCCTTAACCCATGGCGCAAATTAGTGTAACTTTTTACTGCGTATATAAGGGAGTGTCTTCAACAATTTGGCATCAAAAATTTCTTTTTTTTTATGTTTAGGTTTGGGGCTATTTTGAACCAATTGTACTGGACTAAATGCAGTTTCGATGGAACAAAATCTGAGGCAAGTGCTTCTTGGTCCGAGTCTGAGGCTGCCTCAGTCGGATCGGAGTTGGGGTTTTTGTTTTGTTTTAAGTTATTCATGTGATTCCCACTAGTTGCTAGGGAAAGGAGAGTCCGCCACACTAGAGCTCGCTTGATGTGGTAAGACTAGATTGCATCGGAAATGGGTGTGTGGGTACTCAAATCAAAGAGCACGATGAGTACATTTCATATCAGTTACCTGTTTCCGATTTCGAGTAACGATAACGGATTTATGGGTCTTTAAAGTTGAATTTTTGTGGTTTTTCTAAACCGCTATAGGTAGGAATATGAAGCTTTGCACAGAGATTGGTTGGTGTGAGCATATATATACGTTAAACTAGAAATGATATATATAAAATGTGTAAATTTTCATTCCAATATCTTTATCAAAGAAAGGTCGTATTATGTGGTATGTGGGTACGCATATCAAAGGGCTCATCAAAGACATTTCCCATCAGGTATTTTTTGTTTATTCGGTATAACGGTAACGAATAAATTCATTTTATGTATCTACACGCATATTCTCAGGATGGCAGTTCTTAGTTTTTAATAAAGACTTCTGTAGAAATTATAAATCAAAAATGTCTGTCGATTTGCCGTTGAGTAACTTTAACGCCTTTCATTTTGTACGGGTAACGCTTTTAGTTAGACCAATAAAAAAATTGATTTCCTGGCAGCATTAAAGTTATTTTATATTTATTTTTTATTTATTACCCAAAAAGGATTATTTACAGCCGGTATTACATACGCATTAAAATTCTAAAAAACGAAACGAAGGCTAATCTCGGGCGCGGCCGAAATTTGAATACCCGTCACATTTGAATGAAACTTAAGCTTCTTTTGTGTTAACAATTTCTACCGCAGCCCTATGACATGTTCCGATTCCATCTGTTCCTAGATGTGTTGAGGCTAGTCCAAGATAAATTGAATGGATTTTGGTAAAAATTCAAAAAGAAAAAAGTTTCTCTTACTTGAACCATATATTTAAGAGTTGGTTTGTATGACAGCCCTACTACATAATGTTCCGTTTCCATCCATTCCTAGATATGTTTTAAGGCTTTACTAGGAACACATTTGGGTGAAGTTTGATTAATATTGGTTCATCAAGAAAAATGTTTTTCTTAGAAGAACCTAATTTCCAGGTTTTTTTTTTTTGTATGACAGCCCTATGACGTAGTGTTCCGATTTCATCCGTTCGTAGATATGTTTTGAGGCACACAGGAACACATTTGGGTAAAGTTTGGTTGAGATTGGTACATAGAGAGAAAAGTTTTTCTTCGAAGAACCTAATTCTCAAGGGTTGGTTTGTATGGCAGCCCTATGCCCCATGGTCCGATTCCATTCGTTCCGACATATGTAAAGCGTACACTAAAAAGAAACTTAGATATAAAATTTCAGCCCAATAGCTTCAAAACTGAGGGCCTAGTTTTGCGTTGCAACAGACGGACATCGCTCAATCGATTTCTCTTGTAACACTGATCAATGATATATATACTTTATATAGTGCTTCCCTCTGTGCGTTGCAAACTTCATGACAAAGTTAATATACCCTTTCACATAGTTAGGGGCATAAAAACCTCGTGTTGCGGGCGCAACCCTCTGTACGCTCAGCTTGTTTTTCTTTGTGACAATTATGATTATGAAGGAGAACTTTGGTGATGGAACATTTAGCTGCCCGCTGTGATTTTGGGGAGAGAGCATACCATTTTTCCAAATATAAGTGTTGGGCTAATGCGGGTCCTCGAGTGGAGTAAATTAATTTTAGGCGTATACTCACGACAAATTTCAGGGTTTTTATTTGCTAAAGGGCCCAATAGACTCAGCGATTTATCGGCCGATCAAAGCTCATTACTGTGGAGAAAGCACATTTTCTGTGGAAAAAGCTCATTTTCTCTTGCGAATTTGATAGTGGAACCTAAAAAATGTGCTTTCTCCACACAAATGAGCTTTGATCGGCCAATCAATCTCTGAGTCTATGGGGCCCTTAAGACGGAAATTCTAAGGGCCGATTTCTTGTACATCTTAAGGGCCATTCCATACTATAAGAAAACGACCGTACGAGCAAACTTTACTGTACTTTACAACTTTATGCTACAAGAATTTACCTGACACCGAACCCTTTCTCTGCTGAATAGTCAACATATGAAATGAGAATTCAATTGGAATAAAACTTTTCTGCTATATTTATCGTTCGCTGAATGCTACTGCATCTATGTACCTACTCACTTGAGAATAACCAGTGTTGCCTGTTCAATTTATTATAAATAAATAAGTTATAAATCTTATAAATGTACATATTATGATTTTAAGAAGCAATAATTGTAAAAATATCGCCAATGTGCATTCATTTATAGATGAAAATGGGATTCCAAGTCTTAATTCACTAATATGTACATAGTAGAATTTGCTATACAAAACCAGTTCTGGCTGCTTTACTAATTTTGGTGCAGGGACGGCGACGATGTCAACTACCACTTTGCTTTATAGCCTATCAATGCATGCATTCGAATACGATGTCTGACGACTGATTACTCTCCGCGCCACTATTTTATATAAATATGTACAAAAGTGCGTTTCTTTTAACATTTACGAGTGTACGTATTTTATTACTTTAAGATAATATACATATATCATTGAATTGCAGTCGAATAGCATTTATGTACTTAAATGATGTGATTTTTCGAACGATCAATATTCATAGATGCCATGTTTTTATTGTGCATTCGATTAATTTATTTATGTTTATACAAATTTTTATTTGACACGCGAACGTGAGTTTTTGTACGTCCTGTGTTTCTTGTCGCCTAGTTTTTAGGATACCTACTCTAAAATTGTTTGAAAACGAAAATGCTACCGCGCTTTAAATCATTCAATTTACAAATAAACCGCGATTCAGGGCGATTTCAATTAGTGCAAGATTCTACAACATCTAGATTAGAATCAAATTCAATAATCGGATATCGTGTAGTGCGTTTTATGGTGTTGTCGAAAAGCCATCATTCGGTGAATGTTGTTTACCCCGTCGAAGGCTATAAAAAATATTGTAACGCTGTGTTCATCTGGATCGAGTTAAAGAAAAAAATTAAATTAAAAGCACTTCGAGAAGTGAATATTGTTTGCCAAAAACTCGAGTTGAATTGTGTTCCACCAGTATGTTTAGTTCCTCCCTTTAGTGCGGAATCAACATCGGGAAATACAAAGTGTGATGCACGTAGCTTCTCTCAACAAAAAACCTCATACCATCGTTCGCAACGGAAACGTCTCCAAAAGCAGAATTGTATTGATTTAACACATCGTGAACTCAAGTGGAATCAACCAACGAAAAACCATTGTACGCAGCGGTTAAACGCGAACAAAACTAGCAAGGAATCTTCTTACCGTATACTTATCTCCCGCAAGGCATTTCCACAAACGTTATGGCAACGACATTCCTTTATGCACGTAACGGAATTACTGGATCCCATAGTTGTCGGAATCAGAACATCCGAATCTTTTGCTGCACAGCTTGGTGAAACGCTGATTTCAGCACACCTATTTAATTGGAAACCAGCGAAATTCCAATGCTATAACGAATCTCTGCACATACTAGCGTATAAAATGCGGACCCTGTTGCCGTCAGGAATACGTAAAATGGACACTTCCATTCCGAGACATTACTTCCGCTGTCCACCGGTTAGTCATTCGAAAGACTTAATTTGTCCTCACAGAATAGCGAAATGGAACGTGTTGGTGGCTTTTGTGTGGTATTTGATGCAGTCTCAGATAGAAAGGAGTCAAATAGAGAATCAAGGGGATTTGTTGCAATTGATTTCGTCTGATGATTTAATGGTAAGTGACATTCATTAAAGTGATTTAATTTATACTAAGCTGATTGTTGTACATATATCTACCTGTTTGGAAAATTACGCGTGCTTCAAACGACATAATGTTCCAAGTTGAAAATATGCACTTATTACATCCCATTTCTTTTTTTGTAAAGATTTTGAAATTTACATCTCGCTCTGCAGTGTGGGTACTCGTTTAACATCTGTTTGAGATCGTATAGTTAGATGGGCCATGAGATCGAAACAATATTAACTGAATCCGCTCTCGGTTAGACTCGAGCCCATTACCCTGTGCCTCGAAGGTGAGCGCACTAACTACTACAGCAACCATACGTGCTGATCTAAACCTTGTAGTGCATAACTGTAAACTTCTTCTTCCTTGCCTCGTTCTTTATACCAATGATACATCGCACATCGCCCATTTTGGTGGTAATATCTCAGCATATTTCTACAGGTAGCTCTATCTTGGATCGTGTCATAGGCGAGACCAATGCGTTGTTGTTGCTTGGGTCCATCAAGTGGAACTTCCATTGATATGGCTTTCTTTGCGGGGTTCTCAGGCGGACGCCTTTGAATATGGCAATACCAATCCATTTGTCGGTCTTCTAGCTTTTCGGTGATTGGTTGGTCTATGGAAAAGCTTCCTCGGATGTAGCTACTCTTGATGTGGTCTCTTTTGGTTACACCAACAGCTTAACCTTCATACTTCTTCATACTGGTTTGAATATTCCAATTCAACTGCTTTGAATATAAAAAAAAACAAGCAATGGTTTGTGTGTCGTCTTCTGTTTTTCCTTAATTACTCCTGAATCCTTGTGTTTCCAGAACGAACAAACGCATAAAACAACGAACAAACGTCTGGCTTTCGATTCATGTACCAAATTTATACCTATCCGATCATATTTACAGATGGCGGGCTAAGTTCACACTCCTTATTTTAAAGTTGCTATTATTAAATAATTACAGACGATCAAACGAAAATAATTGACGAACATTGACGAACAAACGTAGCCGCCGGTGAACAAACGGTTACGAGCGTAATTTGAGAATGTGCGGGCTAACTTCTCATAAGTGAAGAGGACGGAGGCCGTAGATTGATTTGTGACACAAAGGTCAGTGACCACTGGACGCGCGCTGGATAGCTAGCACGGCTACCGGTAGTAAGGGGTGGGTGAAAGATACGTTCCTGCTGCCTCCTATCGTTAATAAAAAAAAAAAAACGAGACCGAGTTCTAATCGTGCGATTAGCACGATGAGTGTATACCCTATACCCATGTACAGACCGAGAAGGCACGCGAAACACAATATATTCAATTTCATATTTTTTTTGTTGGGGTAGGGAGGGGTAGATGGGTCGGACCTGACACATCTTTATTACCTTGTCAAGGCATCCAACGGCTACCATTTGATACTAATTTGAAGTTTTTCGTGATATTCTATCAAAAGATATGGCTGAATATGACTTTGCAGGGGAAGTAGGGATAGGGGTAGTCGGACCTACTCCACTTTCCGTCAACTCAAAGTATATGTCAGAATGAGACATTGATTAAAAATTTCGAGTCGATAGCGATATTCTACCGAAAGTTATGGCCGAATTAAAATATCAAGGAGGGGTAGTTTGTATGAGAGGTAGGGGAACCCGTGGTCCGATTTGGCCCATTTTCAATACCATCCAAGATTTTAGCAAAACAAACATTTGACTAAAATTTCAAACCGCTAGCTTACTACTCTCGCCACTCCTGTGGTGCCTGGTTGCCGACGATCTTTTGTGCAAGCTCTCATCCAACGGCTTCTCAGTACAGGGATACGCTGACGATGTGGTTATAGTGGTTAAGGGTTTGTTTGAGGAAATTCTTCCAGATTTACTCGAACCAGCACTAAATATAGTACAAGAATGGTGTGATGAAAACGGACTCCGAGTGAACCCATCCAAAGCGATCATCATACCCTTCTCCAGAAACAGAAATCTGGCTGAGCTCAGAAGCCCGATTATGTACAACACCCCTCTACCAATTGGGAGTCAAGTTAAATATCTTGGAGTTATCCTTGACAGCAAACTCTACTGGAATAAGCATGTCGAGGCGTTGGCGGAAAAAGCCACCAGAGCCCTTTGGATATGCAAAAAATACGTAGGGAAAACCTGGGGGTTGAAACCATCCATTATGATCTGGATATACAAAGCAATATTTCGACCAACTTTAAACTATGGTGCTGTGGTCTGGTGGAAGAGAGCCCTGACTACGGAGGGTAAGTCCGTTCTAGGTAAGGTACAGACTAGCGTGTCTGATTACCACCGGTGCTCTCCGATCTTGCCCTAGCAATGCTCTAGAAGTTCTACTAGATCTACACCCAATTGAAATCCACCTCGAGACCCAGGCAAAACTACCAATGATACGACTCATTGCTAATGATGCCAGTCTGGAGCTCACTAAGGGGCAGCTCAGATGCCTCTAAAACAACACTATCGCGAATATGCCCTCCGACCACCTTGCAAAAGAGCTCTCATTCGGACGCTGCTTCCGGGCTGTTATATGGAGCAGGGAGGAGTGGCACTCTAACTTCGCTAGGCTGCATTCTCAGACCATCAAATGGTTTACTGACGGCTCCAAGACAACGGATGCGGGTGTGGTTGGCCCAGCACATAGGATATCTATACCTATGGGCCTCCACACCACTGTTTTTCAAGCAGAAACATACGCAATAAAAACCTGCGCGGATCTCTGCCTACGAGAGAACTACGTAAATAAACGTATAGCCATTTTCTCAGACAGCCAAGCGGCTATCAAGTCCCTTACTAAGTACACCGTTACGCCAAGACTTGTTCAATGCTGCCTGAAGGCGTTGAACAAACTAGGCGAGAACAACAGCCTAACACTTTTCTGGGTTCCAGGTCACATGGGCATCGCAGGGAACGAACAGGCTGATGAGCTAGCACGCACAGCTGTATCTTCCCCTTTCTGCGGACCTGAACCCTTCTGCAACATCTCTTCATGTTTAGTAAAGAGAGCTTTCAGAGACCAAGAACGACTCAAGGCAACTGAGCACTGGGATAAACTACCAGGGCTCAGACAATCGAAAATGTTCATAGCAGGGTATTCCCACAGAAGAACGGCTGAGCTGCTGAAATTAGGCAGAGCTAAAGTATGCATCACCTGTGGCATTCTCACAGGTCACTCTTGTCTGAGATCACACTTACGCACAATAAGAATTGTGCAAGATGCGAGCTGTCGAACCCGTGGTCCGATTTAGCCCATTTTCAATACCGTCCAAGATTTTAGCAAAACAAATATTTGACTAAAATTTCAAACCGCTAGCTTCAATATTTCGGGAGTTATCGTGCTAACAGACAGACACACGGACAGACAGACAGACATGGCTTATTCGATTCAGAGACCGACCCTGATCATTTATATATATACTTTGCCATACCTCCGGTGGCTCCTTTGAGGTGTTACATAATATCGGCGTAACAAAAACAATATACCCTATCCTATACCATCTTATGGGTATAGGGTATAATAATCGCGCGTCTGCCCGTAGGCCTCGGGCAACGAGCAGTCCCTCAACTTCTACGAAAAGGCAATATTAATCGAATTAGCCTCAAACGCGATGTCACCTCCTCGTCCGACAAGGGACAATACATTCACAATGATTTAAAACTAAATTGGTATATGCATATTACTTATATATTCACGTATTCACTTCAATAGCTCTGTGTTTACATGCCTAAAATTGCGTTTTCTCCAATAGTTTTTATACAGGGTGTCTCACGACGCTACTCATGGTACATACAATAGTGGATGATAGATAGTACAGCTCATTTGGGTAGCATTAATATTCTTACATGACCCCTCTATCTTTAAGCGTTATAAAGTTGTATCATTTTTTGTATAATAGTGTCAAAAAGATCGACTTGCCGAGAAAAATCACTATTTGCCACACTTCCCAATATTAAATCCGAGATTTGACTTCCCAGATACCATTCAAACTTTAAAGAAATTCAAAATAGATTTTTCATTTAAAATTCAAATTGTAAAATCGTAACGTTACTTTGAACTCACAAATGTACAAACTTGACAAAAGATGCCTCATTATGTTAGCTTTCGAACAACATATAAAAATTAGGGTCTTCGTATTTGGAAAATTGCAAATCTTACGTGTTAAAGAGAAAAAAAAACGTGGTCCTAAGAGAAACCCAAAGTAAACGTTTCCACAATTCTTATACGAGTTTTATTTGGTAAACAAGATTTTTTTCACGAAAACAAAAAAAAAAGGATAAAGCAAAATTATTAATAATATACGAACATAAAATTACAAGTACTGTACCTACGAAGTGCCCTCCTCCGAAATAGGGCATTTTGACTTTTCGAATTATGATGAGTGCATTCGCACACGCTCTGTGGCTCACTTCGTTGAGCCGCACTCTACGATGTTAGTAATCTGGGAGCCCGGAGATCGATTCTCGGCGTGGTCCATTAAATATATAGTGCTTGCAACATTATCTACATTTCGAGCTCTCTATGCAATGTAACGTTGACTCGAAGTCAACGAGAACGCACCATGCCCCACAAGGGGTTACGGTACAGAGAACATCGCACAAGAGCAGTAGACCGGAATCATAGTTTCAACGCAGCAAACCAGGGCCGGCTTCAGGTGAAATGGCGCCCGGGGCGAACTTGAAGGAAGCGCCCCCTTATAGTTTCTATACACGAAGAAATTGTAATAAAATAGAAGTAACGAAAATTAAAAAAAAAAAAAAAACAAAATTTATTGACATTTGTAAGTAATTTATTGGCATAAGTAATTACATGCTTCCAGTCCTGGTAGTCCGTTGTTGAAAATGCGGACTTCGCTTCCGCCTTATTTGTGCTTTTTTAGCAAACTAGCTACCTCCTTTTGATTTCTTCTCTGGTTTTCTCTTTGTTAATTTTAGGGAAAAGTGTATGTTCTGACTGTCAAGTGGAACTGACATTTCTTCTATTTTCGTTGATTTAGTTTTCGCGACAGCTTCTAAAAACTGAAGGCCTAGAATCTTTAGCCATTGTGCTGGATCACGATTCAAGTTCGGTATGGTAAGATCGTTCAAGTTGCGAGACACAAAGAGACGAAATCAGTAGGGCGGCTAGACCCGTACTAATTTCATCGCCTCCAGTCTCAATGACGCAACTTGAACGTTCTTCGGAAATAATTTTCTCCATTGGCCCGCCGTTAAAACTATCCCCTTTAACCCCTTTAACTGTTTGGTTTCCATTTTCTAAAATTTAATTTGTGTCTATTTTTTTATTAATTGAATGGAATTTTTCCGTACTTCGCGACTGTTTTTTTTTAATCGGACTCAACCGCAGCTTTTCTTTTCTAATTAGAAGCTCCTGAAAGACGACAGCAAACCCCACCTAAATATCAATTTTTCATTCATCCTTTTCGATTTTAAAATTTTTGATATTGGTAATCATTTTCCAGAGTACACTGCTATCTTCAATTGTTGAATTGACGAAGAAGACGAATTGGGGAAAAGTGGACAGTTCCAATGATTGCGTACCTGACCCCCATACTCTGGTCCCCGTATAAACGCAATTGCCATGCTTCTGGTTTAATTTTATGCTAACGATTTCAGTCAGTATCGATTTTACGTTTAGTCCAAATATTCCTAACATCAATTCATTTCATTTTGTAATTACTATAGTGGTTTGAAAAGATTTTATTCGGGCAACCTGGCTACTTTGCATTTCTACAGGTTACACTATTTAGGTACCGATCACCGCTTCGTTTTTGAACCACCAACATTTAAATGCTCATTAAGTAAATAATATTACAAATATCTTTGTCTTTTCTATTTTTCCCAACTAAATTCTATCCTGCTTTCTATAAAGATACATGTAAATGGTGGCTCGTGACATCCTAAATTGGGGGTACACTACTGATACAAACAAGTGCAACTGATTCTTCCAAAATATGTAAAGAACTAAACTCATTAACCCATTTTGTATTTTTTAAATTTTTTCTAATTGAAGAATGTTGTTTTTGGCTTCATTGACTTTTCGTCTGTTTTTATATAGAGATTTTGTGGTTAATATTACCAAATCTTAGGCCAATGAAAATGTTGCCATTTGTTGCCATTGGGCCAATTTTAAAACTTCAAAAGAATCGATTTCAAAACAAAACGCATAATATAACCTGTGAGTAAGTTAGCCACGAACCAACCGGTTTTTATCAATGATCGAATTTAAGATGATAAACTAAATGTCTCGGATACGATCACATAATGCAACAAATTTGAATTAATATCTCATTTCTGCTAATGATTATATAATACTAGCTGAGAGAGCTCGCTTCGCTCGCTCTCTTATCTAGTGCTCGCTTCGCTCGCATTATTGGCTTCACTCACAACTTGATACTAATTTGAATGCCAATCAACCTGCTAACTATAATTTATTGGGATCGATCTCTCGATGATGAAACCAAAGTGTATAATGGAAACAACGCTATAAATTTCCGTCGGGGAGTTAAGCGGTCAAGGTAATACAACAACAACATATGTACTCAACCCCCTGACTGATTGATGAGACTGCACTTGCCCTTCAACTATATTAGCGAGTTATCTCGAAAATCATTAATTTAATAAATTTCTATTAAATATGTCAGCACACTCATTTACTCAGTTTTTCGTGCACTAAAATGTGCGCACGCCACCTACACTGTTCATACTATCCCAGAAACCATCATACATCCAGGTTGACGGTTGTCTCTGACCACTCTGTGCACTGCTGGGGGAATAAATTCCAATTACCCTTTAGGAAATTTTGACGTGAGTTCGGCAACACCACTGATCGGGAAAGATGGCCAAATAACCGTTTAGGCAATTTTGTTGCGAGTCCGGCGACACCTAAATCGTGTTGCTCCGCCTAAGGATTGCAGAGATATCGACGGATTTTCGAAGCAATACGAAGTTGATTGTGAAATTGCTTTGGCCAATATCCAGGATGTTGTATATGCATACAAACGTAAAAACGTAGTCACCTTGAATATAATTTATTTGACCCAATAAAAACACGGTGCACTGATTGGGTAAAAGGGACCGATGACCGTTTAAGCAATTTTATGGCGAATCCCGCGACATCTCAATTGTGTCGCTCGGCCGAAGGATTGCAGAGATATCGCGAATTTCGAAGTAGTACGAAGTTAATTGTAACCTTGCTATGCCAACATCCGGGCTGACGGTTATTGGGAAAAGCGCCCGATGACCCTTTAGGCAATTTCGTTGCGAATCCGGCGACATCTCAATCGTGTCGTTCCGCCAAAGGATTGCGGAGATTTCGACGGATTCCCGAAGTAGTACGAAGTCTATTGTGAAATTGCTGTGACCAACATCAAGGATGTGTGTACGTAAAAACATAGTCACCTTGACTACAATTAACACTGTATTTGATCCAATGACAACTAAATATTCCCATTAAATTTAAATGTTGTCGATGAAAACTTGATTGCAACAGGTGACTCTCATACAAAATGAAATTTCGATATTTACCACCACTTCCTTCGAGATTTTCAAATTTTTTTTGATCCATAAACCTTCTCCAACGTAAGACGGATAAAACAATAAAAGAATCATTCAAATCGGTCCAGCCGTTCTCAATTGATGAATTACTATACATTTTTTTCGCTCCATTTTTATATATATAGATAATAACATGACCTCCACAAATCCTAAAAACTATTTTTTTTAGAATTTGTAATCAAAGGAGTTTCATAAAGAATGCATACTAAGGATATAGCTCTAAAAATTTATGCAATTCTTCCACTGTTCACACATACATACTTGGTTGGTTGTGTACTACAGCCTGCATTAATTTATTCTGACATCATACCCAATTCAACAGTTAAAAATAAAAATAAAATTTCTTAGGCAACAATCAGATTTGTAAAAAAAATTAAATTAATAGTACGGGCCTCGGCGCCCCTAAACCTAGCGCCTGTGGCGACCGCCCCGGTCGCCCCATCCTAAAGCCGGCCCTGCACCAAACTATAGCTTCGAACACTGCGCTATTACAAAATAAGGATACGGAAAGCTGAACTTTGTGTAGCCTTTAGAGCCCCAGTGTTTTTTTGAGTTGTTTTCGACTTGACAATAAGAGTATGTAAATGAAACCAGCTGGTTGTGGTCGAAATTCGGATAACCTTCACACTTGAATGAGTTATAAATTGTTTTAAGCAAATATGTATAGGTTTTTTCCATCCATTTAAACATTTTCATTGAATCTGTAAGTAACGCAATTCAATAAAGTTGAACTGTTCAGATTGGTTTAATCTAAGATTTACTGGAGCAACTTGATTTTGAATGTAGCATTTCTAGGGCACCATCTATACACTCCCAATCAATAGGATAGTTCCACTTGAATACATACAACTTCTTAATATGTATTTCAGCACGATAATGTCCGCATTAAAGGCCGTGTTTGCTCTGGAATTATCCCAATAACTTTGACACTTGCACTTTTTGGTGAATTCTCGTAAGAAAATCCTAACAGGTCCGGTTTCGACAAAACCGAAGTTGTGTTGTCCTGATATTATTAAAGTAACAAACAAGCTACTGAAAGTATTATCACCAAGCTCGAAGAAAAAACATTTTGCAAATGTAACAATCCTATTAGTTGGGAGCGTATAACTTCGTGGTCCGATTCTACCTATCTTTAGAAACACATTCATATCAAGTTTTAATACTGAAATGATGTGCAGTTATTTTTCATTATTAAGTCGATCAGCAATTTATAACTCCAAAAGTGGGGAGCCCGTTCCATAGATCCTTTTAATAAATAAACATAACGATTTGTATTTCAATTTCACCTGACAAATCCGCTCACCCACAGGATACATTTGACAACTAATAAAGGGCATAATCCCTCTGCACTACACTTAATTTACTGAAAATAATTGACGAAATTCACATAGCATATAGCAGCAAGGGCAACCTTTACAGTATATTTCCTCTATGTATGTATTGAAGGCCTTCGTATAGTGAAAGTATTGTCGTTCGTTTAAATTATCCATTTATTTTGGGCTTCGGCTTAAACAACGATTTTATTCCATTGCGGGACCTAAACAAAAAATTGGTTTATCTCACAATGTTTCGTCCATATGTAAATACCATTATGGTCGATATCATAATTGCCTGATTTTGTTTGTCTCCCTTCACTTTTCCCTTTCCCATATCGTCCTCATTATGTCGGACGAAAATGAAAATAAATCGACAGCCTGTCCATTTGATAACCAAGGAGGAATCCTTTTACTACGACGAAGCTCTGAAAACTTATTTATAGCTGCCACGTAACCATATACGAGTACACGAATAGGTACTGTGCGAGGAAACTTACATGCAGCATGCCAAGCCCAGCTCACAAACGAACGAAAAAGAACAAAGTGTAATCGGATGAAGCCATTCGCTTGGGTCTAATGACTGGGGATTATCCTTATTATGTTCGCTTAAATTGTCAAATGAACAACACCTTTTTGTCACCCTGATGACGACTAACATTCGTCCTGCACTCGTTTCAAACACACATGGACTATAGTCAAGCAAGACCAAACCCGCTGTTAATATGAAGATGCGGGTGTTGAGCAAATAGGATATGACGTGGTCGTCTTTTACTGGTCAAGCGCTCACTTTGACCGCGAATTTATCGTGAACGAATGACACCGGCCACATCAAAGCAAACACCTCTATATCGCAATCCTATGTGGCCAATCATCTGAGTAATACGCATAAGAATGACTCGGTTAATCATAAAGGGCCAAAGTGCTCGCATTACCATCCGCTTAGCAGGCTAATACGCACCTTTTTACGCTGAGAAAGTTCAAATTCAGTGAGCCGCGAAAAAAAAGGTTAAACCATATTTCTGTCATGCTGCGAGCTAAAGCCACTTCGTACTGTGACCAACTCTCATATTAGCAGCCAAAGCCAAATCCCGAAATAGCTGCAAAACCTTTTTCGCAGAACTACCTTCAAAGTGAAATTCATCTCTCGTGTCGTATCGACAGAGATTTCTCTTTCATGTCGTTCAGTCCAGCGAAAGGATAATTTCGAAATTTTTCTCCGTCGCTGCTTCAATGGACGATTCACTTCCAAGAGAGAAGTTTCGACTTTGATATTCTGATCATGCGTTCTGGAGAGAAAGATTTCGTAGTGGGGATGCTATATGAAAAGTTAAGAACAATGCAAAGCTCGTAAACAGTTTGCACGTGTACTGCGAAGTGTCTGGAGTGGATTTTGAAATTTTGAATCGATTTCGTGGGCGTACGTGGGCGCTTGTAAAAGGAAAGAATCTAAATCTCTTTGGCAGGTCTTGCGAAGAGAAGTGTGTGTCTCTTTTTCAAGTTATGTGATGAGAAAACTAGTAAATTTTCGAAAATAGGTAAAGTCCGTCATATGAATTGAAGTGAAGTGGCATTAAACGCATACGATGAGAATGTGGACTATACAAATCTATGAGTTTCGCTAAATTTTTGAAACTGAAGAAATCTTAAGGAAATTTGAGGTAAGTTGGAAAAATAAAATCATACAGTAAGATTCAATTTATAAGACCAGGAAATAAATAGGCTATTTTTCCCGAATTTCGTAAAGAGCTTGCTTTTCCCATATATAGTTTTTTTATATATTTTAACTTTGCTCATAATTCGAGGACATATTCATATGCCAATTAGTGTTAAATTTTCTTATTAAAAAGGGACAACCTTGTTGATTTTCATTGTTTTGTCGGTCATATCCTTTACTTCCTTTTTGTCAAATTTGAGTGTGATAGCGATATTGCCTTATGTCAGCTTGGGATAAATACCAAAATTGAAACATCATAATGCTGCTATCGAAGAAGCAATATAACTGTACTCGGAACTTTTGGAAATTCACTATTAATATTGTGAAAAATCTGAGCTGGCATTCTGTAAGACGACAGTCCCTTTTTTCCTACCCTCAACTTTGTTAGTGAAAGGGTATATTAAATTCGTCATGAAGTTTGTAGGGCATTGAAAGAAGCATTTCCGAGTATAAAAAAAGTATAATTATGACGAGGAGCCGCGATTTAGCCGTGTTCGTGTGTTCCGACGTCGGACGAGGAGTTTTTGACACATGCTTGTTTCCCTATCTGTTTGTTTGTATGTTTGAATCACAAAAATTAGAGGCTCGGGTCATAAGGATGCCCCCCCGCTCCCCCTTTTCTGGTTCTTCTAAGAAAATAATTTTTATTTGTGCACAAATTTCAACCAAGCTCCACACATTCCTATCGATGACACAAAACATAAAATATGGAAGTCATCGGACCGTGGGGTCATGAGGCTGCCATACAGACCCAACCCCCAGAATAGCTTCTTGTAAGAAAAACTGTTTTATTTGTTCACAAACTCTAACCCAAGCTTATATAAAGGTGTCTCTATCTAAAACAACAAAGAAAATACTGTCGGTAAGCGAAAGAAAGCATTTTTTCTACGGAATTATGGGGCTGCCATTCATATTAATCCAGCCCTAAATAGAATTTAGGCGAAGCCTTGAGAGATTCTCGATATCTTTCTTGTCAGTAGAGTAATCTCGCAGCTAAATTCTGAGTGGAATGCTTTAAATGTTCTCACTCAAGTCCTTGTTAGATCATAGACACATTCGGTTGGACCTTAGAAACTCTAGAATGCATGCTCGTGCTCCAGAAAAACTAATTGAACTATGTATAACTATTATATTATAACAATTTATTCAAAAGGCAAGTGTGCTGATACTCTCTCCAAATGCTTAAGAAACCAAACGATTTCCTCTCGGAAGACTCGAAAACTGTCCAACTTATCTTTAAATCAGCGCCCGCTCTAGGACTAACGTCGCCCCGGGCAAGATGACAAATTGTCACCCCTAATAGCTACTGTACAAGACACAAATACATAATATCGTTCTTGTCGTAGAAACGATTCAAGAGACCTTGATTTTGAATCGAGTAATTTTTGCAGCTCTTGGTTAAAGTATTACATCGTAGAACCGGTTTTCTTAGGTCGTAGCACCCTTTTTATAGAGACAACACCAAAATTCAAAGTGGGATTCGATTCAAACCAACATAATTCAGAGTATAGAATCTCTACCCACTGAGATGGCCCAGATAGTATGTAGTAGAAACCTGTCCCGACTTAATTCATACTCTTTAGTGCAACTCGCTCCAGTTTAGGCCTTGTAGAGAATTTCTTTGGAATTCCAACATGAAACCTTAATAGAGCCACATTTTATTCACAACAGTAAAAAAAAAAGTTACGGGCAGCAAACCGGAACTTGGCGGCTTTTACGCTGATTTAAGAGATCAAAAATTAATGCGAAAAAATCCACTAAAAGACTCAACACATTTTAGAAAACTCTGCGCTCTGGAAAATGTTGTGAAAAAAATGGTGTTAGTTTTCATTACTTCTGAAGTAGCTTTTAATGACTTCCTTACAAAGTGCCCACAGCCGACAAACTTCACTTAGCCGCTCCTCTTCGCGGACGGATTTCTTCGGTGGTTCCAACGTGCGTTGCTTAATATCATAAATACCTCATCTCGAGAATTATTACAGAGAATAAGGTTAGATCTATTTAAGTCAGGGAAACCTAGCGAAATCCGATATCACCATGTCCGGAAACAAATTAGGGAGGGCTGCTATTGTAACCCAAACTACCTTATCGGAAATTGGCGCTCTGAATGCTAGATGAATCCATCCCAAAGAAGATCGAGCGTATTACTGCTGAATTGCTGCATAAAGTGGATGGAATTTATCGAAAATTACTGAACAAAAGTAGTAATGAAAATGTTGCCTTTGGGCATGATATTTTTCACAGGAGGGTTTTTTTACGCTTTGATGTTTATTTTAAGAAAAACTTTTTTATTTGTGTACCAATTTCAACTAAATTTCACACAAATGTGTTTCTCTTGATGATACAAAACATATCTAAGAATGGATCAAATCGGATAATGGGGTCATGGGGCTGCCGTACAAACCTAACTCCCAAATTAGGTTCTACTAAGAACAACTTTATTGTTTGTGCACCAATTTCAACCAAATTACACACACACGTGTTTCTATTGATGAGACAAAACATTTCTAAGAATTGATCAAATCGGACAATGGGCTCATGGGGCTGCCATACAAACCCAACGACCCGAAATTAGGTTCTTTTAAGAAAAACTTTTTATTTGTGCACCAATTTCAACCAAATTTCACACAAATGTGTTTCTCCTCATGACACAAAACATATCTAAGAATAGATCAAATCGGATAATGGGGTCATGGGGCTGCCATACAAACCTAACCGCCCAAATTAGGTTCTTCTAAGAAAAACTTTTTTTGTAAATCAAGCTGAAGCTCAATCTGGTGTTGATTTGTTGTTTTCGCGAATCCTGGAGGCACCACAACACCACCAAATAAAAAACTTTTTTGTTTGTGCACCAATTTCAACCAAATTACACACAAACATGTTTCTCTTCATAACACAAAACATATCTAAGAATTGATCAAATCTAACCATGGGGTCATGGGGTGACCATACAAACCCAACCACCATTTTCGTTCTTCTTAAAAAACATTTTTTGCACCAATTTCACAAAACCTTGAATTAATGTGTCTTTACCAAAGCAACAAAAAAGCTCAAAACGAATGGAATCGTACTGTGTGGTCATGCTCCCGCAACCCCAATAAAATTTTCTGAGTAAATATTTTTATTTGCCCACTTATTTCAACCAAGCCCAAAACTTTTGTCAAGACGGAAGAAAATGAATGAGGAGGGGGATTAAATACAAGTCATATGTACGCCCGAAAAAAGTTTTAGCCCAAGAGAGCGAGGGGTATCGAAATTTCGGCCGCGCCCGAAATTAGCCTCTGCCCCGGGGGTTGGCGAGCGTAGCGAGCAGGGGGGCGAAACCCCCTAGTTTCTGCTCTATAGTTTCCACTCCACTAAATCGATGTTGATATTGATTTTTTGTTTTTGCTTTTTACAACTTTTTTCCTAGTGTTAGCCAAAAATCCATCCGTAAAATTTAGCGACCTCCCGGCTTGCCCCCCCCCCCCTTAGAGCGGCCACTGCTTTAAATAAGCACTTCCTCGGGTGAGTGTCATCCAAGTGGTTAGCCTGGTCCGCACACCAGGCACCCCAGGTAGTGGATGTATTTCCTTCTCTGCTTCAGAACTGCCGGGGGATAATCCTATGTTATTGCTAATTTTAAGGCCAGCTATACCTTTTTTTGTTACATCTCACTTCCTTAGAGCAAGGACAGTAACCTTTAACAAAAAACAATAAACCTGAGGTCTTACTAAAATCCTACAGGGCATTCAGTCTAACCTCCTTTCTCAAGGGAACGATGCCGTCACATCATTACTAGCATGAGTTGCTCACACGGTAGCGTGCTCTCATCTTTTCTGTAGTTATGTGTGAAAGAATATATCCTGACCACATGCACCAAAAAGGTTTACAAGGAATAAGTATGAATATTACTTGCTGAAAAAATCGGCTATGCAAATATATGGGCATAGATTGCATAATTTTATACCGTACATGGATTTCCAGGGACCAGTGGCGGCTCGTATACAATAATACTGGGGGTTCACAAAAAAGAAAACTGAATACGATATCAAAGCCTCAAAATCTATTTTAACGTATACTTAAGACTACCTACTTTGAATTAAAATTATTTTATTTTAATGTCAAAGCATAGTCCATCCATACATACGTACATTCTAATTTTTTGCGAAAATGACTACTTCCTCAAGCCTGTTTCCATCCTGTTTTCCTGCATCTCCTTGTAACTGCGAACAAAAATCTAGATTTTATAACTAAAGAATCACTGCGATTTTCACATAACAGCCAAGAAAAAAAAGTTACGAATCAGCAGGACACCAACATTTATTTTTTATCGTTTACTTGGCATTAAATTTTTCCACAAAATGCTTTTCAGTTCAGACAAGGCAAACCCAATCCAGAATATTGAGCGTGAATTTGTTGTCTTTAGAAAAGTTCTTGTCAAAAAATTTCTAAAGTTAAACATAAAATCTCTAATCATTCTTATACCTATATTCTTTCATTGAAAATACTCACCCAAAATTCATACATTCGGTTCATCACCAAGTGGTGTGCTGTGCAGGCTGTGCACGACTTATTTGTGCACAAATTCTAGTGTAAATTTTGCTCTATCCCCTCGCTCCGAGAACCCGTCGCATATCTGATTTTGGAGCGAGTGCACCAGTTCATATGACTGTGCACCAACACTGTGGGTGTTAGTCGCTGGTCGAGATATAGATTCAAAGCATGGCTTGGGTATATCGTATGTGCATAATGTACTGTACGTACGCTTCTTAGAGTAGGTTGCGTCGTCGGTCGGTTTGTTCTTTTTTGTGAAGTGTTATATTTAGCACATTATTTGTTGATATGGTTGTTTTATCAGGGGGTGCACGTGCACATGTGCACATATGGGCGAGCCGCCACTGCCAGGGACTACATTTTGGTTGCATAAGTGTCCGAATTAGAAAAAGGTTGCCGCTCTATGACACTTGGAGACTCCAGAGATACATAGAGAGACGAGATGAATAATTTCGGTTCAAACTAGGGAACTACGAGTATAAAAACTGGCGAAGTACTCCGTTCTCGATTTCCCGGTTATTTTTTCCAGCAGATAACACCAAGCACCCCTATTATAGGTTAAGATAAAACTGACACCCACGATTCAACTGGAAAATATTGAGGTTCCGACAATAGTAATAACATTAGTATTTAAAGTATATTTGTAGTCTGGCTGGTCTAGCGGTTAGTGCGCGCACCTTCGGTGCACAGGGTCATGAGTTCGAATCTCACCGTGGATCATGGTGTTTTTCGAACTCACGAGCTTGTGACGGACTATGATCTCACTCAGATGTTAAACGAGTACCCATTTATGGGGATAAATAACACTGCTGAGCGTGATGCTGATCTCATTACCTCAACAAAAAGCAGATAAGATCTTGGAAATAGGATGTCACTAACACATCCTGCGGCCTTATTCCAATGCTGGATTGTCGCGCCTGTTATTTATTTATTTTATTTTTTTAAACAATTAAGAGCGAAACAGAACGCTTCCGTCTAACCGCCTTGAACAAATAACCCGAAAATCCAAAATGGGGCCCTTTGGGGTGCGTTTTATTGTACATGGTGTTGAGCTGCAATAAAACTTCGCTTCGCATTAGGCATCTGTACTGAGTTGGCCAGTAGCTGATTTTTTTGATTTGCAAGTGTATTATGATTTTGACCAAAACTATACGGAATATCACTGTAAGTCTTTTTCAACTAGATTAAAGTAATTCACAACTAGATTTTAGCTCCTAGATTTTCTAGTTGTCAATCTAGTGAAAAAAATATTACTGGAAATCCAGTAATCTTTTCTAATAGAAATCTGGTGAAAATAAATGGATTTCTAGTACCTAATTGCTAGAATTCTATTAAAAAATTCATTGGAAATCTAGTGAAAATCCGGTTATATTAGTGCTATTCGACTGAAGCGAACATTGATCCTGTCCAAGTCGAATGAAATCGGATCAAAATTTCCCAATTGGTTAACAGCTGACTATCGTGTCATCTGGCCCCAACGGTAATTATGCACCGTGCGCGATACAATTAAAAGGATAAGTAGCAAGAAATATTAAAATGATTAACTCTGAATAAAGTTTACAAACCAAAAATACTGAATAACAAAATGACATACGGGAAATTTTAGGGAAATTGTTCGCAGAGACATCTAGGGGATTAGTTTGGCAGATGATCCAAGTCATACCCTGGATCAACTTCCAGGATTATCATTTTGTATGGGATTTCCAATAAATCTGGAAATGATCCAGTGAATCGAAATATTATTTATTATATAATTTCTTTAGGATTTTTCATTGCATAATTGCAGGGATTTGGAGCGACACTTTTTTTTCGCTCCGCTCCGCTCCCGCTCCAACCAATTTGAAACCGCTCCGCTCCAGCGCTCCGCTCCGACTAAAATTTTTTCGCTCCGCTCCGCTCCATTACAAACATACAACAAAACTTCATTGTTCTTAGTAAATATTTATTATTTTCCGCGAATTCATGAATTCAACTTATATCTACTCACGTATTATAGAATATGACTTAATAGGTGCGTTTTATTCGATCAAGTACAGAACAGGATAGCACCAATTTCGTACAAATTTGAACATAAAATTAAGTTGATCTAGATAGAAAACTAAACTGTCGCATAAGCGCACCGAAATATGATTATTAAGGTCATTTCCAGCAAAATAGGTGTACCGGGAATATCCTTAACTCCTTAGCTACCAAAAGCATTTAAAGATTTTACAAAAATGCTACCACTAAGACCTCCGTCGGAAAAAAAATTTATATGAAATAATATCACAAAATTTTGTCTTTGAAGCTTTTTTACACAGCTTAAAGTGCTTATCCAATTTTTATTGGGTTTATTCTCAGGAAAAATTGTTGGCCACGACCGAAAGAAAATATGTAGGTAATATGAGTATTAAATTTTTGAAAAATCTTTAAATGTCTGTGGTAGCTGAAGAACTAATAATTCGGATTTTTTTATACTCCTTTTTGCTGGAAATATCACAAGGGGTGTCTTTATGCGATAGTTTTCGGCCATCCCGTATAGAACGAGATCTGTAAAATTGTTATGGAAGCTGTCCTGTACTCCATTCAATAAAATGCACCTAATAACTAATTTAAATTAAAACGGGCGTTTCATTCAGCGAGTACAGGACAGGACTTTTCTGTCATGGATGATCTTGAATTTTTTAATAATGAAGAGTGATGATTATGATGACTAAACGCAAAACCTCTTTTATCACAATGAATTTCACAATAATCCGAAATTTTGCAAGTCTCTCAACGAATTCTTCGCCTTAAAATCGTCCAAAATCATCAAATAGTGCCATTAAATGAAAAATTTCGTCGAAAAAATTCAATTTTTTATCTCGGAATTTTCTTGATTTTTTACTTTGGAGCGGAGCGGAGTGGAGCGACTTTCAAAGCAAAAATCGCTCCGCTCCAGCCTGCCGAAAACCGCTCCACGCTCCGCTCTTTCGCTCCGAAATTTAAGTTCGCTCCGCTCCGCTCCATCGCTCCGCTCCAAATCCCTGCATAATTGATTTTTGCACGAACATTCATCTAAAAATTGAACGAAAATAAAACAGTCTGGTAAAATAATTTTATATTTTTATCAAATGTATTATAATATCGTGTAACGAGTTTCAATGTAAACCGGCCGTCTTTTCCATGGAAGCTAAATATTTTGTGGTCCACGTTCATCACTGCACTGAAGAGAAAAAATAAATAAAAATTCATTGAAGCATTCATTACATATTTTAAACACATAAGAATACACAAAATTTCACAAACACTAATTATAGCAATATGCGACTTACTCCGTGTATAAAAATCAACTAAAGAATTAGAGGGTGAGACGAAAATGAAAGTAGAATAACATTCACTTATTTTCTAGCGAAATTTAATAGTCTTTCATTAATATTTACTGTTAATCTAGGGGCAATTTGCAAGAAATCTAGTCATATTAAATGGATATCTAGTTTTAGGAGAAGATGTTTCGCTTTACTCCCGAGCCTTTAAGTGCTTTCGAAGATTTCACTTCCATATATTTAATATGTACCAGCTGGAATCGAAGGTGGTCAACATACAAAGTTTTTACTGTATTGTCATCTATACACTATAGTCGATTTTTTTAGAAACACGACGCGACGTTTGGCCTTGTGCTTGTCACTTTAGATCGTCATATTAAAAATGCGCAACCTTTTGCTATAGGTTTAATACATAGTCGCATTTTTCTGAGCGTGCTAATCTTTAAATGTTGAATCTATTGTAATCGTACGATATTTGCATTCATTATTATCTGCCGATAAATTCGTAACAAAACTCTAAAATTTTCATTTTAAAATAACTTTCTAAATCATTAGTAGTCTGGCTGGTCGAGCGGTTAGTGCGCGCACCTTCGGTGCACAGGCTCATGAGTTCGAATCTCACCGTGTTCCATTGTGTTTTTCGAACTCACGAGCTTGTGACAGACTATGATCTCACTCAGATGTTAAACGAGTACCCATTTATGGGGATAAATAACACTGCTGAGCGTGATGCTGATCTCATTACCTCATCAAAAAGCAGATAAGATCTTGGAAATAGGATGTCACTAACACATCCTGCGGCCTTAGTCCAATGTTGGATTGTCGCGCCTGTTATTTTTAAATCATTTTTCAAAGTTGTATTACATATTTCGAAAACAATTTTCTAGATTCACCAATAAATAAATAACAAGCAAAGCAATCACTTTAAGCATCTGACCTCAGCGCAAACACCCATTAATACGGGCATCTATGCGTACTACCATCTCCAAAATTGTCATCGGACAAACCTTTTAAGAGTTCGTTGAAAAATAATAATACCCAAATATAGCGACAACACGGCCGACGATGTGACACAGTAAGAAAATAGGTGAGAAAAGGCGTAGGAACATTAACGAAATATATACGGTATTCCCGTCCTATATGCGAAAAGGACGAACGTTAAGAAAATTTGAATTATGGGATTGTATGTGCGACGTCTGGAATTTATTGAGGCATTTCGAGCAATTACGTCAAAATATTTGTAGAAGTTTGTCGTGAAAACAAGGACTTTTCTGACAGCCTGACGCTAAAAACAAACAAGAAGAATAGATGAAAGTATTTAGGGAAGCTTCTTATGTTATTAGTATACGCTCTAAAGAGGACTATTATATAGGCTTTTTGCACCGATAGCTACGATGATGGAAATTCAGAAAATTACTTAGCTTACATTAGTCCTCCCGTATAAGTTGGGACTTGTCACATTATATGCGAAATGATGGATACGTTGTAAATAAATAAGAATGAATGCCATTTGTAATGAAGTAGTAATACTCAAATGGATGTTGAAGTTCCAAAATGGTATATACATATGTAAATACATATATTATGTAATAAAAATTGATTTTAGATTCTTATTCCTTTAAAAGAAGATACATACATACACACATACATAATTATTTTCCAGGAATAAGCAGGTACTCGTATCTATATGTACTTTCATCGTAAACTTGTACAAAAGTTCTTCTATACAGGGTGTCTGGAAACTACCGCATAAACACACCGGGAATTGATTCCTGATGAGATTTCCCGTAAAAAACGGGTATGGGACATACCCCTAATTCTTACGCCTTTAGCTGCCGAAAGATATGAGCTCATTATTTCTAAATCGAGCTAAAAAGCACGTCAGTTTTCTGTACTTACGGTATTAAGTAAAAAACAGAATAGTAGGGACAGTTTGAATGACTTCAAGCTAGAATTAACCCTTGTCTCCGACACTATGTATGGCCATAATGATCTCTAATTTACCGTTACAAAACTGAAATATTACACGGTTCGGAAAAAGTTAATCCAAACTGTATTGAAAATAAATCCAGTAAAAAATTAGATTAGATTCCAATAAAACGATTTTATTAGAAACAATTTTCTGATAACCTCTGTATTGGTTGTAATATAATAAATATTATAATAGTTTATAATAAAAATAGTAGGTATCAAAAGGTAATTAAAAGATTAGAAATTTGGTTTTACATATTTATTTTTTTGTATTAAAAAAAATTATAATTAGTTTTTCTTCGACCTGATTGCGTTGAGATTCGAAATCAAGTCTCCAGGTAACTAGTGTTGTGAGTTATTGATTGAACCGCCTGCACCATCGAACATTGTGCGCAAACGTCTACCGAATCATAATGTAATTTGTTTGTTATTTTAAATCTCATTTCGATTGAATTCTAATATGTATATTCTTATAAGACTGGCGAAGCCTCGCTAATACAAAGTGTCCGGAAACTGCCGCATAAACGCACCGGATTATGATTATTCAGTTGATTTCCAGCGGAAAAGTTGTACGGAACATACCCCCTCAGCTTAACCCTTTAGCTGCCACAGGCATTTAAAGATTTTTGAAAAAAATATTTTCTTGCACGACTTAAAGCCTAATATCTCCATAGCTAGACCAGCTAGAACAGTGAAATAAAGTGATTATTACAGCCAACAAATTTACCCGTAAAATAAAACAAACCACACTAAAATCGGATAAGAGGTTTGGTTTTTACAGAGCTTCCAGTTCAAATTTGCGTGATTTGACCCAAAAACAATCTTTTTTTCCATCTCAATTTTCTCCAACTTTTACCAAGGTGAGGTGCTTGTACGATTCTTTTAAAAATTGGCGCATAGTCTTACGATCATATCTTTCTTACATCATTTTGATCTAGCTCCATTACTTCTAACAGTTTTTATACGTGTAGAAAACTAGGGTTATTTTGGCTCGAATTCAGTACAATTCAATTCACACTGCCCCTAAAGATCTGCAATTGGTAAAATCTATTCAAAATATGTCGAAATCGAGCCAAAATTAAACCTAGTTTTCTGCAACTTATGGTACTAAAACTGTTAGAAATAATGGAGCTACAATAAAATTATGCAAGAAAGATATGATCGTAAGACTATGCGCCAATTTTTAACCTTCCGTTAGTCGCAATGAAAAATGTAACACGAATAGACGCAATGCATCTATTAGATGCCAACTTTGTCATCCTGTTGTAAGGTAATGAATATCTTCACAAGGTTTTTTTCTTCAGTATCTGAATATTTTAAGACTTGTAATACCAATAGTCAATATGAAAAGAAAAAAAAATCGGGTCTGTTAATTATATTTTTTTATGGAAAAAAAGTCGTAAAAAATGAGATTTTTTGAAATTGTCTTACATAATTGCAGTTTTACAGGTTTCTAAGCATAATTAAATTTTAAAATGTACTTCAATGGTAAAGTGAAGGTGTAATAGTCTAACACGAAAAGTATTTCACTTGTAGTAAATATTTTTTTTTATCCTATACTGCTGCGCCTATATCGATCCACGTTCAAATCACTTACACGAGTGCTCGCAATGCATCTAATAGATGCCCGAGCCTGCTACATAAAGCTAAAGGACCTCACAATTATCACTTTCAGACTGAAATGCTTTCCTACTCGGTATACGAAGCTACTATGACTTAGAAAGTGGAATTCGAAATAGAAAAGAAGTTATGGTAAAAAAAACAATGCGAGGCATCTGTCAGATGCATTGCGTCTAACGGAAGGTTAAAAGAATCGTACAAGCACGTCACCTTGGCAGAAGTTGGAGAAAATTGAGATGGAAAAAAAATTGTTTTTGGGTCAAATCACGCAAATTTGACTTTGAAGCTCTGTAAAAACCAAACCTCTTATCTGATTTTAGTGTGGTTAGTTTTATTTTACTTTTATTTCACTATTCTAGCTGGTCTATCTTTGGAGATATTAGGCTTTAAGTCGCGCAAGAAAATGATTTTTTCAAAAATCTTTAAATGCCTGTGGCAGCTAAAGGGTTAAACTGAGGGGGTATGTTCCGTACAACTTTTTTGCTGTAAATCAACTGAGGAATCATAATCCGGTGCGGTTATGCGGTAGTTTCCGGACACCTTGTATAATGGACCATTACGCTATCAGCTCTCGAAAGCAGAATTTTGATTGTCAGATAAATTGGAAGGTGTATGTGACCACCCAAACCAATTTTTTTATTGGATGTGTGAAACATATTGCCATGCAATTTTTCGTACAATCTGTCATGATAAACATGTGCTTTCAGTTGCTAATTTTTTGACACAAACCGGTGGCCATTCGTAATGCTGTGGTTGTGGTTGTGGCGGTCATTCTCTAACGAAAGTAGCAATGGATGTCCATCTTCCATTGCCAAAAAGTATATAATTTTCGCGATGTTGTGATATGTCGTGTGGACCGTCCCACTAGGAAAAAGTGTACGAAATAAGACCTTCCGAAGTACTTTCATGGAAGGAAGGAATGCCTTCTTTTTACCTCCCTTTATATCTACCATTTTACATAGCCATGTCTGCGGAAAGAATTCATTCCAAGAAGGCATTCTGTGGGAGTACTTTGGAATGATACAAAAAAAACTTCTTTGAAGGCATTATTTTCAGTTCTTTAGAATGAAACAGTAAGGGCTTCTAAAAAAGCGAAAGCAAAAGTAATTCGGAATGAAATAGTAAGGGATTCTAAAAAGGCTTTATTTGCAGTACTTCGGAATGAAAAGAAGAATGATAATTTTTCACTAAAAATAAGACTTATATTTTGTGCATCCAGTGCGATTTTGTCTCATATAACAACATAGAGTACTTCACAAGAAAAAGTACTTTATAAGAAAACTTCTATGCGATAAAAATTAAAAACATTGGCAAATTATTATTCTTTATTATTTGTTTTTATTTACTAAATCAATAAAATCATTTTCGATTTTTTTTTAAATATATAAACATAAAATCCATTTGGTAATTATAAAAATTATAAAAGCAAATTTTAGAGGCTTTTTACTATATTGAAAGTTTTTTTGTAGAATTTTTCTTTGGCCGCCTTAAACACTGCCTTCATTTCGTGGACATATTGCAGATATCCATATTTCTCGTTTTTAACCGCATCTATGGAATATTTTTTTTATCAGATATACTCGTTCATTCAACAGAGGGTAGATGGAATGAAACTTACCAAAAATATGTTGTTGGAACAGTTTGTGCTGATTAATTGGATATTTTTTATGGGATCCGTTCCAATTGATTTTAATCAGCAATTCTTCTGTAAAAAATAATCCGAAGCATTTGCATACACTAGTCTCCCCAATTATTTCCCGTATGTAAGTAATCTAAGCCAAAATTATTTGAAAAAATGTGCGTATACTAAATGTTATATAATCGTTACTTACAATCTCCTCTTTTGGAATATTTGCTAAATTTTCTTCGACTGCCACAAGCTGTTCCGTACTGCTTATGGGAAAGAAGTTTAATCGCGAGTCTCTGGTTTCGGGGAAACATTTTTTTGACAGCCTTTCCAACATAATCATTTGCTGACTCAATAATTGGTCTTGAGTTGATATATGTTTCGTAAGTTTATCAACTTTGTCGTTCAGAGAACTGTTTTGTTTTTCTGGAATTGAATTAGTTTCAAATTAGTTGAATATATTCAGTTAATAAACTAACCAACTCGTTTGTCATAAAAGCTACAAGTATATGCGTAACAAAGGGGTTGGAACCAGAAAAAAATGTCTTTTCAAACTAAAAATCTCGACAGTCAAATCATCTAGGTTTTATGGCAAATGGTGGTGTTTAAAAAAGTGTCTGCTTTCTTGTGAAAAATTGTATATTTTTTTTATTTACTTACGAAGTTGTTTACATATCCTTATCACCATGTTTGTATCTGAAAAAAAAATAACATAAATATATTTAATATGTAACACATTTTTTGAAAGAATTTTTCCTCTTACCAGAATTATTATCCTTTTCAGTTGCTTGGGTACAAGGTACAAGTGTATATCGGTGCAGTTAGTTTATATTTGGCTGGATCCATTTCCTTTAAATTATGCCAAGAAATCGTCGGTTAGATAAATATGATATCGCACATTGGTGTAATATTGGTATAAGTATAAACTTTCTTTCATCCGGAATGCAGCACAATTTGCAAAATATGTCCTTTATCAGCAAAGTTTCGTCTGTCGTTACTCAAATCACTTGCTGGCGTGATTCCTAATGAACTTTTTGAAGTAAGGGGTGTATCAAAAAAATCATCTAAGGTCTGAAATCGGCGGCCAAAGACACAGTCATCTCCTTCTTCATTTTTAAAGAATCCTGAAATTTTACCGCTTCCATTGAAGTTGTATAGATGTAGCAATTTGGTGGACTGCTCGTTAGATAAAATGTATTCCAATGGAAGGATCTAAACGCAGGGCAGTTTCTAGTACTGATACTTGTGTATATATATGATGACACTAATATCAATAAATGTTCGAATAGCTGGTCATCCAACAAGCCTTTAAATATAACCATAGATGTATACAAAATAAGTTGCCGAAATTCAGTAGCTTTAAATCTTTTAATCTCCATAAAACTTCGTGGCTTTCTGCTGAATTCTACTGGTATATGTTTTTTAATTGCAATCAACTTTCGCTCTATTAAAAGTTTTTGGTCAGCTGTAAGTTTTCTGGCTTTGTGGTTTCCATCCCATATAGCAATTAATAATTTTTTAGCAACACCAAAATCAATGAGATGCATAACGTCTAATGGAAACTGGCTTATCATTCCCGTATTTATATCTTCAAGTTTATGGGAATTATTTTGAAAATACGTGTTGTGGTGAAAAGTGTCAGTTCGATTTTTGAAGCTTTCATCTGTCCGCAATGTTCCGACGGTAGTGCTGTAAGTCAGTCGACGGTTAATCATTTTGGCATTTTGCTCACATTTGGAACACTCTTTTGAAGAAGTATGACCAACTGTCCCGGTTAAAAACGATTTGGCGGGTGCGTCGCAAGTAAATACCCTTACGGAAATTTTCACATTTCTTCCAGATATAATGCAACCCACTTCTTGAAGATGTTTGATTTCCTGTACAAAATCATGAAGAAATTCCTGGACTTTATCGGGTTCCCGAGTCCCAAGATAACTTCCAATAAGGAACGGTTGAACTTCTCGACAATTAACAATAGCTCCCAATATAGGCCACAGAGTTTGCGATGAGCTTTTGTACAGAGGTAGTCCATCAACCCCTATATCAAGTAAGAGTTCCCCGAGAGCCGGATCGATTCTTAGGTCGTACATTTTTAACGCTTTTTCAATTCCAAAATGAAAATACTTTCCAGGCGGCACACAGTGGTCCAGAAATCAGAAATTCTTGGCCAAAAATCAAAAATAAGAATTTTCGATAATAAAGGTTTTTTTGATTGAATATTAATCTAGACATTCCAGGCTACTAGAAACACTTTTTATGAGGCCAATGTGCACACAAAGACTCACATATTATCTAACTGTAAATGGGTAATTTTGAAAAAAATATTTTTAGTCGAAGTATTTGCACTAACTTTCATTCGTTCCTGTGACGTGTAGTGAGCAAATTGAAAAGTTTTTAGTACTTCAGATGGTGATTTGATTCTTTTACTTCCGTTAAGTGCATTGTTTGATCAAATAATATATAAGACAATGGAGGGTGAGTATGTTTTTCTTGTGAAGTACGTTGAAAACGAGAAGGAAATATTTACCTAATTCTAAAGTTAGGAAGGCCGCGCTGGTCCGCGATGAAATTTTTACTAACGGTAGCAGCATCCCTCAAGATCGATTCTGCAAAGAATTGGCTGCTAGTTCGCGCAAGTTTTTTTTTTACGAGCTTTAGTACAATTGTAGTCATATGTAATGTTGCTTTACAAGACAATTAAAATTGACATTTTCTTGTCGGTATTGGCTAATAAATGTATTGCTTTTATTAAGTCGTGAAGAATTTTGATCATGAAGATTACTGTAGCTATTACTGTTATTCGAGTTTTAAATTTGAATGAATGACATTTCCGCTATGATGTAAAAAATTTAGAGATCTACCAGACATTTTAAATAAGAACACGTGTGTACTTTTTTCCTTATAGAATTTCACGATATATTTATATCACGTCTTGGATTATACGAAAGTATATCCGAAATACGGATAACCGAAACTAATGCGCGACTGACGGGTTTATATGCGTTTGTTGCCTCAAAAACGAGCACTTGTTGACTTTCTCAATTTTCACCAACTTCTGCCAAGGTGAGGTGCTTGTACGATTCCTTTGAAAATTGGCGCATAGTCTAGCGATCACATCTTTCTTACATCATTTTATTCTAGCTCCATTATCTGTAACAGTTTTGATACGTTAAAAGTAGAAAACTAGGGTTAATTTTAGCTCGAATTCAATTCAATTCGAACTGCAATGTGGTAAAATTTATTCAAATTATGTCGAAATCGAGCCAAAATTAACCCTAGTTTTCTGCCCTTTGGGCATTAAGACTGTTAGAAATAATGCTGGAAATCACTTGGGGAATCACAATCCGGTGCGTTTATGCGGCAGTTTCCGGACACCCTGTATAAAATTGTTGTACCCATAAATGTGTTCTTTCTTCAGACTCAATCCAAATTAAATTAATATTCAATAATTATGTAAATAAAATTAGATTTAGTTAGGTTTTCTAAAGTAAATACATTTTCGTATTAATTTTATAAGCTCATAGAGCTTTTTTAAGAATATTTTCAAGCACATATAAAATACTTAAAAAATATACATATAAAATATAAAATTTTATTTTATTTTCTGGAAACGAATTGTTTTATTATCAAATAAATTTTTATAATGGTTCTTGATTAAATTACGGCCGACATAAATGGGGTAGGCTGGATATAATTAATAAGTAAAATTTCGAAATTGTTTTTTTTTTTTTTTAATTGTTCGAAAATATTTTTCCCGAAAATATTTTTCCCGAAAATATATCTTAATATATGCGACATAGTACAAAAATTAGATAAAAAAATTAGCATTTTCGAAATTCGTTTTTATTTCGAAAATGGTCGGGTTTTGGGTTTCGAAAATTGTCTCATTCGATTTAGGAGACCCAAAAACATAAAGTAATGACACTTCTATTTCAATAAAATGCCTGAGAATTTTTGGCCAAGAATTCCGGGTCTCTGGACCACTGTGCGGCATGTCTTTGAGCTCAATTGCATCTGTACGTCCGCACAAAAGAGTTTTAGTTGACTTGGGTACACTTATATTTTCCGATGCCAAAATGCGCAACAATCTGTCACTCTCTCTCCTGGAGATCCGATATTGCACACACCACTCATATAATTTGTCCTTTAGGGTATCCTGTGGAAAGTTGATCACAGCATTTTCGCTTTGACTAGCTTCATTAGGAACGTCCTCTGTATTAGGTGGGCTAGAACTTAACCTTTCAGGAAAACTTAACCTTTCTTCAGGAAAAGTTAAACTTTCTTCAGGAAAATTATTTTGGATTATATTTTCTGGGGTGGTGGTAATTGTATTAGGAATATTCAAGTTAGCGATTTTCTTGGCCGCTAAACGCCGTATATGTCGCTTTGTCACGCCACAAATTCTTTTGCTCATTCTATCGTTAATCACGTACTATACCAATAGAGGACATTTTCAATTAGCTACTGCATTAAAAAAAAGGCTACTTAAACCTACTACTTACCGAACAATATGCACAAAATTAACGTATCAACACTATATCAATAATCACAAATTAATTATCACAATTAACTGAAAATCAACTGGTTGACAGCTAACACTCGACTTTTATGTTTAACATATAGATTGGTTACTGCGATTAGCTGGTACTTAGATTATAAAAAATAGCAAAAATAATTTGCTTCTAAATACCTGCACGAGAATGATTTGCATTTATTTTTCAAACTCATTCTAAAGGCCTCCCTTTTACTTCCTTCGAATGAAAAGTAATCATTCTAGATACCTTCCAAATACCTCCCCGAGAATGATTTTGAATGCTTTTTATTTCATTCGCAATCCCTTCTGAATTACTTCCTGGAAATGAAAAATACCTTGTAAAAACCTTCTCCGGGAAGGACTTCTCATTTTTCCTAGTGAGGTGAGACAGTCATTTTAGATTGCACGATAAATTGCATAGTGAATGTGCTGTACGGGTGTCAGATCGATTGTGTGCAATCGATCGGACAGTATATGACAAGTTTTGTCCGGCATAATTTTTCAGATACCAACAATTTTGAAGTCGCCTGCCAGAAAACTTGCAGCCCAAGTAACAATTTTATTCCCATTAATACTTCATAGATTATTTTCTTCTATCAATAATAGATGCTATAAATGCTCGATAATAGTCCAATAATGGCATTTGGCGCCGTTTTTAGATCCAATAGAACCTTATTGTAGCAGTAAATTATGCTTCGAAAATGGCATACATCATGTGTCTTATATCATCATCTGTCATTTTTTCGAGTATGCAAAAAAAATAAGGAACAAAATTATCCCCGCAGCTAGCATCGAACCCGACACTATCGTATACACCCGTCCCACTCGCTAACCACTCGGGCAGGCCAAATTTTGCACATTTTTTGTTTTTGTTGTTTATATAACTCTAGACATTCTGTATATTTACAGTGAAACGACTGTTTAAGACACGTTGCCAAGAAAACGTGCAGAAAACAAGAACCTCTAAGTAAACAGCTTGCTTGGTGTTCTGCCAGCCATTCTGTTCGTGATTCATCCAACACCCTTCATCTACCAATTTCTCTCTTCTTATTAACGGAAAACTTCTGGAAAAAAATCTGAAATGAAATTTTTTTTTACAAAAATTGACTTTTTTGTACAAAAATAAACATTTTTGTTGAAAAAGTACAAACTAGAACATTTTGCATTTATTCGCATAATTCAGCGATTTTCGCCGAAATTCGTATCTATTTCGTAAAAGCGAAACTTCCGTACCTCTAGCAATGAGTGAGGAAATGTTGGTTTCATGCAAGATTTTAAAGAATTCTATTGAAGAAACTTGGTACTGTAAGTGTCAATTCTTTTAAAAATCACAAAGTCAATCCTTCTATAAAACTACGGTGAAGAATTTATCGGATGACAATACGAATGTCACACTATTAACACAGCCGTAAGAGACTGCAAGGTGATCTTGGGTGAATCTGTCGTCAGCCAACATCGTTTGCTCCTATCAGAATTTATTTTGAAAGCAGGAGGAGCAAGAAATAGAAGAACTCCCAAGCCTGTCGAAAAAATCAAGTGGCACAATCTCACAAACGACAACTTTGAACCTGTAGTAACTCCATTCATTGATAAAATGACGGAGTGGTTTCAAAACAACATAAACTGCACCGAACACAGTCCAACACAAATGTGGAATAGTTTCGCTGAAATGTCAGTAGGTGAGGCGGAAAAGGCACTTGGAGTTTCGAAAGGTCCACTCCACACGAAGAAAGAAACATGGTGGTGGAACACCGAAACTAAGGAAGCAGTGCAAGCCAAATCGAACGCATTTAAGGCATGGATGAAATGTGAGTCAAGCAGTGAAGCCGAACGGGTTCAACTTCGCGAAAATTATATGCAATGCCGGAAGAAAGTAAAGAGCTTGGTAGCTCAAGCAAAGGCGAAGGCAACTGAGAAATTCTACCAAGA
Source organism: Microchrysa polita (assembly GCA_949715475.1). NCBI lineage: Eukaryota > Metazoa > Arthropoda > Insecta > Diptera > Stratiomyidae > Microchrysa > Microchrysa polita. Next base: position 49,390,858 of record OX454420.1, read on the forward strand.
ATTAGAAACTCAGACTGCGACCGAAGGACCGTCTTTGCGCGAGAGACCTAAGCACGACGCCAGGATATTTAGGGTCGCAGCCCAAAGGAGAAGGAACGCTCGGGAAATACAGGCGCCAAAGTACGTGGAGGACTCGCAAGGAATGTTGCTGATTGACGATACGGCAATTTGTAGCAGGATGCGAGAGTATTTTGACGAACTTCTAAATGAAGAATTTCCTCGGGCAGCTTTTCAAGATGTTGAGCCAAATACCACAAATATTGAAGATATCTCAGAGGAAGAGGTGATGGAGGCAATGCATCAGATGAAACGCGGAAAGGCAGTCGGCCCGGACAAAATCCCCGCGGAATTTTGGTTGAAAATGGAAAATGTCGGGCTTAGTTGGCTCACAGTTCTCTTCAACAAAATCAAAGGTGGGCAACCGATGCCTGATGCTTTCAGGGAAAGTTTTCTTCTTCCTTTCTATAAGAACAAGGGAGACTCACGCAAACTCAACAACTATAGGGCTATAAAGTTAACACCTCATACACTGAAGATCTACGAGCGAGTTGTCTGCAACCGATTGAGAAAGATTGTGCGGTTGAATGACAATCAATGCGGCTTTGTTGAAGGTCGATCTACAGTCGATGCGATTCAGTGCATTCGTATTGCGATGGAAAAGTATAGAGCAGCACGAAAGGACTTGTATTTTGTGTTCATCGATTTGGAGAAGGCATTCGATAGAGTACCTCGTGATCTGATATGGTTGGCCTTAATGTCCCCGAGGCATACGTCAGGATGATACGAGACATGTATGATGGAGCTACGACTAAGGTTAGATGCACAGCCGGTGAATCAGAAGAATTTCCGGTGAATGTCGGAGTACACCAGGGCAGTGTATTGAGTCCGTTGCTCTTCAACATCATCATGTGCTACTTATTAACACGTGTCTCCGACGGCCTAGAAATATCTCTTCTTTTTGCTGATGATATAGTCCTCAGTAGCCCAAACATCGTTGCCTTGCAAGCATGGACTGAGGGTAAGTATAACAAAGACTGAGTTCTTATGCTGCCAATTCTCAGACCCAAATGCACCGATACCAGAAATGTACGTCAAAGGAGAGCAGCTTAAGTCTTGTACCAAGTTCAAGTACCTTGGCTCGATGGTGAACAGCGGAGCTACATGCGATGATGACATCAAACATCGCACAAAGGTTGGGTGGATGAGGTGGCGAGAAAACTCTAGAGTTTTCTGCGACAAGAAAATGCCACTGAAGCTAAAGGGCAAGTTGTACAAAACGGTTGTACGTCCCGCACTCATGTATGGATCAGAATGCTGGACCATGTATGAAGGTTACGCGAAAGAAATGACAGCGACTGAAATGAAAATGTTACGCATGTCAGTTGGTGTAACCAAAAGGGACCACATCAAGAGTAGCTACATCCGAGGCAGCTTGTCCATAGACCAACCAATCACCGAAAAGCTCGAAGACCGACGAATGGATTGGTATTGCCATGTTCAAAGGCGTCCGCCTGAGAACCCCGCAAAGAGAGCGATATCAATGGAAGTTCCACTTGATGGACCCAAGGCCAGAGGCAGACCAAAGAACACCTGGATGTGTCAAATGAAAAAGCAACAACAACGCATTGGTCTCGGCGATGACACGATCCAAGATAGAGCTGCCTGTAGAAATATGCTGAGAAATTATCGCCAAAACGGGCGATGTGCCTACACCGCAGGTCGAGCAACGCGGAACCATGGAGCGGTATAAAGAACGAGGCAAGGAAGAAGAAGAACACAGCCGTTTCTGTGCTATAGGAGAATATTGCTAATTTAGAGAGACTATTTCATGATGTGTGTGTTATGTCATCCAATAAACATTAAAGATAACTATTTAATGGAGTATCTTTTTAGGTTAACATTTAGAGAAAGTGTTATCGAAATCTTATTGGATATAATCGGGATTTGATTATATAATGATGTTAGAAGCTTTGAGGGTGAAGCATACGAATTGTTACTTGGGAGGTGCAATCACCTTGTATATCACCTCCAGCACTTTGCTTCACGCTCTGTGGCTCACTTGGTTGAGTCGCACAGTCCGGAGATCGAATCTCGGCGTGGTTTGAAATGTCCGTACATGTGCGGATAGGAAATATATAGTGCTTGCTGCATACCTATACACTCCGAAATGATATGCAATGTAACGTTGACTCGAAATTGCCTGTAAACGGCTGAGTTAACGCACCATGTCGGGTACTGAGAAGAAGAGGCACTTTGCTTCGATCCTCTTACGAAGAAGTCCCGACAATACCGTACCGTGAAGAATGACGTTTGATGATCGCTTTTTCCGTTTCTTAATCTCGCTGTTCTTCTACGTAAGACGATATGTGTCACGATTTCAAGCCGCCAACCTCTTTGCACAGCTCGGCAATACTGTTCCTAAGAGTACATACTAACACTTTTTGCCAATGATTTGGATTCGATATCCTTGCAAAAAGTGCTAACAAAAAGAGGCAACAAGAAGAATGTTCCGGCCTCTGGCAAAATGTTATATTTGAGGTTAGAAATGTGAATTGAATAGAGAAAGTTATTTTTACAATAAAAGCACAAAATTTCGCTTGATTCAGGTAAATTAGTTACTAGACAGGTTACGTTAGTTGTATTGTACTGCAATTTAAATAATACAAGTAGGTATGTAGGTATATACAGGGTGTCCGGAAACTGCCGCATAAACGCACCGGATTGTCATTCCTCATGTGATTTCCAGCAAAAAAGTTGTACTGAACATACCCCCTTAGCTTAACCCTTTAGCTACCACAGATATTTGAAGATTTTTGAAAAATAATTTTCATGTACGACTAAAACTTCAATATCTCAAAAGCTAGACTAGCTAGAACAGCACAATAACAAATGTACCTAAAAAGAAAAACTAACGCCACTAAAATTGGATAAGAGGGTTGGTTTTTACAGAACTTCAAAGTCAATTTTTTGTGATTTGACAAACAATTTATTTTTCTACCTCAATTTTCTCCAACTTCTGCCAACGTGCTCGTACGATTTTTTTTTTTAAATTGGCGCATAGTCTAACGATAATTTCTTTTTTTCTTCTTCTTTATGGCACTATAGCCCGACGTCGGGCCTTGGCCGCAATTTCTTTTTTTGATGTTGAATAATTAAAGTGATCAAGTGGCCGATCAATTATCCAAACCAAATATCAATTATCCAGACCAAATATAAATAGCCAACGTTTCATTCTCGTGTTAGATTCCAGTAATTTTCTATGGTTGCTATCCTTTGAATTATAACCCGCTTTGATTTTTGTTGATTTTTAATTTGATTTGAACCTTGGTGGCATAAAATTTTTAATTTGATTTTGAATTGAACATTATTTTACCAATTGCAGATCTTCAGGAGCAGTGTGAATTGAATTGTATTGAATTCGAGCTAAAATTAACTCTAGTTTTCCACACTTAACGTATAAAAACTGTTAGAAATAATGGAGCAAGAAAAAATTGATTTAAGAAAGAAATAATCGTTAGACTATGCGCCAATTTTTAAAAGAATCGTACAAGCACCTCTCCTTTGCAGAAGTTGGAGCTTCGCTCGCCAACCCCCGGGGGCGAAGGCTAATTTCGGACCCGGCCGAAATTTGGATACCCTTCGCTCACCTTGGGCGTATATATGACTTGTATTTAATCCCCCTCATTCTTTTTCTTCCGTCTTGACAAAAGATTTGTGCTTGGTTGAATTAAGTGGGCAAATAAAAATATTTACTCGGAAAATTTTATTGGGGTTGCGGGAGCATGACCCCAAAGTACGATTCCATTTTTTTTAACTTTTTTGTTGCTTTGGTAAACACACATTAATTCAAGGTTTTGTGAAATTGGTGCAAAAAATGTTTCTTAGAAGAACCAAAATGGGCGTTGGGTTTGTATGGCCACCCCATGATCCCATGGTCAGATTTGATCAATTCTTAGATATGTATTGTATCATCAAAAGAAACACGTTTGTGTGTAATTTGGTTGAAACTGGTACACAAATAAAAAAGTTTTTCTTAGAAGAACCTAATTTGGGGGGTTAGGTTTGTATGGCAGCCCCATGACCCCACTATCCGATTTGATCCATTCTTAGATATGTTTTGTGTCGTCGAAAGAAATTCATTTGTATGAAATTTGATTGAAATTAATGCACAAATAAAATAGTTTTTCTTAGAAGAACCTAATTTTGGGGGTTAGGTTTGTATGACAGCCCCATGACTCCATAGTCCGATTTGATTACATATGTTTTGTGTCATCTATAGAAATACATTCGTGTGGAATTTGTTTGAAATTGATGCATAAATAAAAAAGTTTTTCTTAGAAGAACCTAATTTGGGGAGTTACATTTGTATGGCAGCCCCATGACCCTATGGTCCGATGTGATCCAGTCTTAAGTATGTTTTGTGTCATCAATTGAAACACATTTGTGTGAAATTTGGTTGGAATTGGTACACACATAAAAAAGTTTTTCTTAGAAGAACATAATTTGGTGAGTTGGTTTGTATGGCAGCCCCATGACCCCATTGTCCGATTTTACCGATTCAAACATACAAACTGCCTGCAGCAAAAAGAAGCATTTGTGCAAAATTTCAGCTTCATAGCTTTTAAAGTAGCCGAGCAAAACGCGTCGCAACAGACAGACAGACGGACAGACGGACATCGCCCAATCGACTCCCCAAGTCATGCTGATCATATATGTATACTTTTTATATGGTCGGAGATGCTTTCTTCAATGCGTTACAAACTTCATGACAAAGTTAATATACCCTTTCACTCTATGAGCGAAGGGTATAAAAATAGATTGTTTTTGGGTCAAATCACACAAATTTGTCAAAACCAAACCTCTTATCGGATTTTAGTGTAGTTGGTTTTATTTTGTAGGAAAATTCGTTGGCTGTAATAATAATTTTGTTTCACCATTCTAACTGGTCTAGTTTTGGAGATATTGAGCTTTAAGTAGTGCAAGAAAATTATTTTTTCAAAAATCTTCAAATGCCTGCGGCAGCTAAAGGGTTAAACTAAGGGGGTACGTTTCGTACAACTTTTTTGCTGGAAATCATATGAGGAATCACAATCCGGTGCATTTATGCGGCAGTTTCCGGACACCCTGTATACGATGCATTTTGAATTTATTTGCATACGATTCGATATAGTATCCCGTGTTTTCAGTGGATTAGTTAACTCCAGGATTTGTTTGTAGTCTGCATCGGCTATTAGATTGGAACGTCTGAATTGTTGTTGTTTCCCGGTGGAAATTAAATCTCGTACAACGGCTGTATAGTATAAATAGGATAGGATAAGCCTAAAACCGCCTAAATTTTATATATTCAAAACAAACATTTGATTTCGCCTTACAAAGCATCTGTTATCTCTTCTCGCCTGAGGCGAAAAGCTCACCGGCCTAAATTCATTTCGAAACATTTAATCGTCCACGTTAACTTCTACACAAATTTATCTTTTCCTTTTTGGAAATTAGGGGAACGGATTAGTAGATACAAAAGTTTGTATCTTTCGAAATTATCCCATCGTTTGCCCAACATTGTCAGAACTCACCGCTCAACACGTGCATTTGCTGCCAAAGCGTTTTTTTTTTTTAAATCCACCCACAACATCCAATAAAAGTTGTATTGGAATTTCGAATGATTCGGCATCAAAGGCAACGTTTCGAAATTTAAGAGTTTTCTCCTCGTTCAGCATTTGTTCTCCTCGTTCAGCATTCGCCATATACACGCACTTAACGTATCCCCCCAAATGAAATTTCTCCCTGAATGCGTTTCACCTGATTTCGAACGTGCAGAGCTTTTCGTGTAGTGTGCAGACGAAGGGAAAACTCCACACATTTCAAACGGGTGAAAAGTCAAACGGAAATAATCAGTTTCAGTTGCTCGCGAGATTTTCGAGAAAATCGTTGGTTTAGAAAAAATTGGTGTTACGAGAGATTTGGTTTTGGGCCTAGAAAAAAAATAAATCTGTACTACTTGAAAAATTTTAAAAATTTCTTCGTTGTTGAATTATTATTAAATATTAAATGAAAAAAAAATAATTGTGCAGTTTAAAATCTAAGTGGTCCCTTATGTTGAAAAGTATAAAAAATAGTTTGTAAATTTCAAAAAATAAAAAATAAATAATTTAAGTGATGTAAGGAAAATTTGATATACAAAGAAATCTGTAACGTAACGTATTGCAACTTTAGTGTTGTTTTTTTTATGGGTGCAACGACCCCCTGTTGATTGCACTTTGATTCATTTCTGCTCACCCCTAAGTGCACACTGTTTATATTATACGAATCCGTGTTGTAAATGTGGATATTAAACAGACAGCCACGTCTACGTCTATAGTGTCATAGGAAATATATATGGAAAAAATCGACGGTGATGTAATATGCTTTTCTCCGTTAGGAATCCTTGAAAAAGGACTTGTGCTCTAACGTTCGTCTAGTATGTATGGTAGTTAGTAGTATGTACTGAAGAAACGAATAAGTTTCAGCTTCAGCTGTTTAGCTTGTGTATGTGTTTACTTTATTCATTTTGCTCGCTGTATTTGTTCAAATCGGTATTCTAGTCTAAAATATAGTTGAGCTGTGAAGTTGGTGTGCAAACCAATTCCTAATAAAGGAAAGGAAACGTAAGAGTGGTTGCAAGTTCAGCCTTTATTGAGTGGAAGTGTATTTTGGTTAATAGGTACACCAGGCGGTGGTGTTTGTGTAATATTTGAGTTAATTAGTCCAGCGAATTGCGCTTATTCATATTTTGTACTGTCCTTTGGATTACTACGATATTCACGACAGGATTATATACAACTGACCAGCTGACGATTGAAACGATCAAGGATCAAAGAAGAACCAGTAAAATTTTAAAACGACAGGTAATGTTTAGCTGTTTTAGTTGCAGTTCTTTTTAAGGATTTAAAAATAAAACATGAATTTCCTTAAGTGTTTTGGGGCTAGTTTATATTTTTATGAAAATATATCCTAATCATGTTTGGGCAACGCCCTTTCCATCTATATAGATTCATACTGAACTAGGAATAAATTAGTCCAGCATTCTCAACCTGTGGCCTCCCGAAAGGTAATGGGATCAGGGATGGGAGATGCGACACTTGTGAAAAGAGGCGAAGGCACAGTTCAAATTTGAATGCTGTTACACGATCCATGCAACTGGTGAAGTTGTATGTATGTATTTATACAGGGTTTCCAGAAACTATACTGCATAAACGAACTGTGTAATGAATCGTCAGAGTAAAAAAGGTTTACCGGACATACCTCGGATGCTTGATCCACATACATTTAAAGATTAACAAAAATCATGTTCTTAGACTACTAAAACATCCTTATCTCTAAAACTAGACTAGCTAGAAAGCTGAGAGAAATTGTAACGAGCATATCTTTCTCATTTCATTTTATTCTTTCTCGATTAGTTCTGTCGTTTAAATGATTAAATTAAGAAAAAAATCAAAGAACAAACGAAAAAGTTATGGCTATTGTTCAAATGGTACATACTCGTACTTACGTGAGCCACCCTATTTTAAAAAAAAATGGTGCGATGATAAGTATTAGAGGCGCCACAGACCCTCCGATCGATCGGATAGAATTTTTGACTGCGAGATAAATCGGAAGGTGTATGGGACCATCGAATCCAATTTTTTGATTTAACATGTGGAACGTATTGCCAATGCAATTTTCCGTACAAGCTGTCATGACAATCATGTGTTCTCTCTGTATTTCGGTGGTTCTCAGTTGCTTTTTTTTTACACAAACCTGTGGTCGTTCTTCATGCTGTGATTGTGGCGGTCATTCTTCATCAAAGCAGCAACGGATGATCTTCTATCGCCAAAAATGGTATAATTTTCGCTATTTTGTGTTGTGTCTTGTGGACCGTGAGACTGTCTATTTCAGATTGCCCGATAGATTGCCTAATGTATGTGCTGTACGGGCGGCAGATCGATTGTGGGCAATCGAATGCCCAATCGATCGGCCGAGAAATCGTCAGGTTTGTGGTGCCCTTTACATACATGATTCAATGCTAACTTCATAATTTCTGGCAGTTACAACGCATTTAATATCTACATGGAATATGGAAATTCGGGACTCTGGCGTCTGATTGTTTGCATTGCTATTAGTTTCGTGTATCTGGCACCTGCTAAAACAAACAGGCATTGTATGGAGATTCATGGGTCTAGCATTTTTTCTGTGGACATTTTTCGATATTCGCGAAAAGGTGCTTTCATTTTCTCAATGAAGGAAGCGGGTTTAGTTTTTTTAGCCCAATTCTATCTATCTATGAAGATTAAAAATTACATTATCGCTAAATTGGTAGTTTCACTGGTGTGGCATATTGGTGACGATGAATAATATGAATATATATTACGTTAAAGTAAATACATACATTAAAAATAAAATTAGTTGGTTAGTCGGCCCAGTGGCTCCCAACCTTTTGAATCCGCGCACCCTTAAAGGAACGAGACGTAACCTAACGGGAATCAACTGATAAGCACGTTTAAAGCAATGAACGAGTCAAACATTTTTTATCTTGGAGCGGTAGTCGCAGCTGAAGTACTCTTTTGAATAACTAAATTAAGAGTTACCTTTTTTAATCAACTCTATTTTGGTATGTAGTCTGGCTGGTCTAGCGGTTACTGCGCGCACCTTCAGTGCACAGGGTCATGAGTTCGAATCTCACCGTGTTTCATGGTGTTTTGCGAACTCACGAGCTTGTGACGGACTATGATCTCACTCAGATGTTAAACGAGTACCCATTTATGGGGATAAATAACACTGCTGAGCGTGATGCTGATCTCATTACCTCAACAAAAAGCAGATAAGATCTTGGAAATAGGATGTCACTAACACATCCTGCGGCCTTAGTCCAATGTTGGGTTGTCGCACCTGTTGTTTATTTTATTTTTTTACTATTTCGGTATAACAACATCTCTCGAAAAATCATATTCAGCTTCTTCGCAAGCTTTACATTGCTCTTGTGTAAAGTCGAAGGTAACTCAGTAACAAAACGAACAAATTGCAAATTTGCATGCACCAGTATCTATGGCGCGGCCCATTTACAAATATGTATGTACTCTGACCAAAAATAATATCCCACAACCATCCGCTTTCGAACCCTCTCTCTCAATTTTATCGAAAATCTAACTTCAAATGTTAATTGCAAGAATTGTGGTAGCCATTCCATTTTTTGCCACGAAACAAAATAAAAAAAAGCACTGTTGACACTGTTGATTTTTAAAACTCAGGCTAACAAACCGTTAGTCCCAAGGTAGCTATGAGCTACGAATGGCCCTATAACTCGTTAGTTTTGCCGTTTCAAACATATACATTATGTATGTATGTATGTATGTAGTACCTTTCGTCCCTGCAAGAAATCGCTAATGTTTCGTATTTCAACGTTTTAAATTTACAATTCCTCTGCCTATATACATATATGTATGTACATATATATCTGTGTCACTTGTGAATTGTGGGTTAACTGCAAATTATGACATTTTGGGAAATCGAAGTTGAATGTTTGCACTGTTTTCCAAAATCTGCAAATAGGTAAAGAGCGAATTCTTGGTAATGGAAAAGTTGGAAATTTTGTGGGCTTCACGATGGCTATTTATTATTTTAAAAATATGATTTTATACCCCTCACATTGGGCGGTGAAGTGCAATTAACACTTTCCTGGACACAACGTCTATAGACGTCCAATTTTGAGCATTTGACCATACAAATCGTGTCAAATTTTGGCGTTGTGTCCGGCAATGAGTTAACCTTGACTAAAAAATCAATTGGTAGAAAAAATCATATATCAGACTAAACAATGCATATATTTTTTTATCAACATTACAACTAAGCTCGATTGAGCGATATTAGGTCCTCTGTCAGGACAAACTTTAACCCTTAAAATGGTCTTTTATCTTGCTGTGCGGAATTATTTTGAGCAAAATGGTGAACATATGCATTGCATTTATGTAATTTCAGATGAAATAAAAAAAGAAAATTATTCAAAATAACGGTAAACAGGGTATCCAGAAACTGCCACATAAACGCACTGGATTCTGATTCCTCATGTGATTTCCAGCAAAAAAGTTAAACGCATCATACCCCCTTCGCTTAACCCTTTAGTTGCCACATGCATTTGTAGATTTTTGAAAAAATAATTTTGTTGTACGACAAAAACTTCAATATTCCAAAGGCTAGACTAGCTAGAATAGCAAAATAAGATGATTATTACAACCAACATTTACCTAAAAAACGAGAACGAGGCTAATTTCGGGCGCGGCCGAAATTTGGATACTCTTCGCTCCCCTCGGGCTAAAAGTCTTTTCGGGGGTACCTATGACTTGTATTTAATCACCCCCCCCCCCCCCCCCAATCTTTTCCTTCTGTCTTCGCAAAAGTTACGTTGAGTCGACACAACAATATTTGTGTGGGGTTTGGTTGTAATAAGTGGAGAAATAAAAATATTTACTCAGAAAATTTGTTTGTATGGCAGCCCCATGACCCCATTGTCCGATTTGATCCATTCTTACATATGTTTTGTGTTATCAATAGAAACACATTTGTGTGAAATTTGTTTGAAATTGGAACACAAATAAAAAAGTTGTGCAAAATTTGAGCTTCATAGCTTTTAAATTGGCCGAGTAAAACGCGTCGCAATAGACGGACAGACAGACGGACATCGCCCAATCGACTCCCCAAGTCATGCTGATCATATATGTATACTTTTTATATGGTCGGGTGACAAAGTTAATATACCCTTTCACTCTATGAGCGAAGGGTATAATAAAACTAACGGCACTATGTTCCGTACAACTTTTTTGCTGGAAATCACATGGGGAATCACAATCCGGTGCGTTTATGCGGCAGTTTCCGTACATCCTGTATATCGTAAATTGTTTTAAGTGGTGTCATTTTGATGATGAAATGGTATTTGTGAAATTCAAGATAATGGCAAATTAGGACTTTCTTTTAACGTCACGTAAATTTTTTAAAAAGCATTTCGAAAGAAATCTTAAATAGTTATGATGGTTTATTTGAGGAGGTCCGCAAAATTATCAGAAATCTCTACAAAATATGATTTATTCAAAGATATAATTTTAGGTAAATTAGCAATAAATAGATGAAAAGAATTTTTTTTTTTCAGAAGCTTGAAATCCCTTTTTCATTAGATTTAACTAAATTAAGCTGCTGCAATTAAATCTCCAGAAGTTAACTAAATCTAAACAGTTTATTAATATTCATTTTATTTGTCCAAGAATAAAACAATAAAAATATTTAAAATCAATACTTAAATGTTATTTTCCAAAAGAAATCATCTACTCAATTTTGAATATGTTTTTAAGTATCAACACATCAATAAAATATGTACAATTTTTTTTCATTAAAGATAAAAAAAAAATCGTTTAAGGGTTAATTTTCATCTGTTTCCAAGATTCCAACCTGAAATTCTGTCCGCAAGTCGTGCGAAAACATAGAAACCGCATCCACACAACTTCTACATCCCTAGCAAGACGAAAACACCTTTCTGTAAACATATGAAATCAAAAAACTAGGTACTAATAGAATCGCTATAAAAGTCGGAAGTTTTTTTAAGTTAAATTTTCAGTTAAATTTTTTAGGCATTAAAATGAAACTTTACACAATTGTGTGCTAAAGTATTTTAAGTAACAGGAAGTATGTTTTTTTAAGTCATCCCGTGTAGTTTTGGATAACGAACTCCATATAAAAAAATGCCAGCTGACCCTTCTGTCATTTTTTTATGGAGTTTCGTTACCCAAACCTATACGGGATAACCAAAAAACACACTTAATATTAATTACGAAAACCGATGAAAATGAAAGATTGTGTCATAGTCCTCACACTCACGGTGAATCCGTGGATTCTAAGCCACTTTAATGGATTGTCGTTCCGTCAAAAGTTAAATCCATCCTTGGATTCTAATCCTGGATTGTACGAGGTGTTCTCTCAATTTAAATTAGTGTATTTGTTGATTTTGTTTGTTAATTGTTAGGAGATTTATATATGATGTTGCATTCCCCAATTCCGAAATAAGATTCACCATGAAACCTTATATCTAAGCTATTAAAGTTGATAAGCTAACCATTGATTTTTTAAGTATTTAACAAATTTACACAGTGTATATTGTGTATAACTACACAAAAAATTAATATTGGTTTTGTAGGAGGAGCTCTATTGTGACTATGAATTTACCATCAGCAAAAATTATTATTGTTTATACGATATAATAAAAACAAAGCTAAACAAAAGCAATTACATATAAAGTTTTTACACGCTTCTACATCAGGAGTTCTCAAAATTGTATAAAAAGTCCATGTCGAAAACGCTATATCCAATTTTTCAGAGCAAACGTTTACCTGATAACTTTCTGACGTAATGTTTTGATTTTATCTGTTCCGTAAGGAATAAATAAATAATATAAAAATCAAGGTTTCCTTTGAGCTACTACTTTCGAAGTGGTGGCTTCTATGGTAGTTCTGCCAAATTATTTCGACGATTCAAATTTTAACACCCGAGCTACACTGAAAAGCGCGTTTGCAAAATTTCATCCCAGTAACTTTGTGACTTTGTGAATTGAAGAAGTGATGCTGGTACAGCTAGATAATCTGACAGACATCTAATCAACTCCCCTCGTAACAGTTCTCATAATAAAATTATAATTAAATATTTCCTCTGATAAATTTAAAAAAAAATTGACAAATTAAATACATACTTCAATTTTTTTTTGAAAAATGTGAAGGGTATAATAAATAATTATACAAGCATATCATCTAAATCTCAGCCTAATCCTTCCCAATACAATACAATAATCACTTATTTTACTAACTGTTAAGCTCACTTTTAACAATCAAAAACTCATAATAGTGCAGTCAAAATGTCCCATTTCAGACTTCCAAATAGAAAAAAATAGAGTAAGGCTATTTTTTGTGGTTTTTGAATCAGCGGGCTCCCAGGAATCTAAAACTCATTTTGCTAAAAAAAATTTGGTCGGAAAGGTCCCAAAAAGGACAAAAAAGGATACTCTTTAATCCTTGATCGGAGGTCAGCATGTGGGGTATCAAATCAAAGGGGACGTCGAGTAAATTGCATATCCGGTGTTTGTTTCCTGTTTCAATGACCCTCAACGGAATAAATCGAGATTAAATGTGAAATTATTGTGCGTTTTTCGTGTATCTTTCCAAAGCCATAACTACGAGAATAATTCAAGTTGTCACTACGTTTCTCACTTTTCCGAATCTATAATAGGTTAAGATTCTACCATTAAATTTGCTAAGAAAACAATTATCGGGAAGCTCTGAAAAAAGACATTAAAGGACACTAATTACAAACCTTGATCGAACGTGAGCATGCGGGGTGTCATATCAAAGAGGACGTCGAGTGCATTGCATATCCGGTGTTTTTTCCTGTTTCAAGGACACTAAATGGAATAATTCGGGCTTAAACGAAAAATTACGGCTTTGGAAAGATACATATACGAGAAACACGAAAATTTTCCATTGTATCGCAATTTGCTCCTGTGTCCTGGAAACAAGTAATAAACGCCGGATATGGAATGTACTCGACGTCCTCTTTGATATGACACCCCGCATGCCTACTTTCGATCAAGGTTTGTAATTAGTGTCCTTTTATGTCCTTTTTGAGAGCTTTCCCATCATTTTTTTCTTAGCAAATTTAATGGTAGAATCTTTAGCTATTATAGATTTGGAAAAGTGAGAAACGTAGTGACAATTTGTATTACTCTCGTAATTATGGGTTTGGAAAAATACACGGGAAACACAATAATTCTCCATTTAATCTCGATTTATTCCGTTGAGGGTCCTTGAAACATGGAACAAACGCCGGATATGTATTGTACCTGACGTCCCCTTTGATTTTATACCCCACATGCCGACCTCCGGTCAAGGATTAAAGAGTATCATTTTTTGTCCTTTTTGGGACCTTTCCGATCAAATTTTTTTTTAGCAAAATGAGTTTTAGATTCCTGGGAGCCCACTGATTCAAAAAACACAAGAATTAGCCTTACTCTATTTTTTTTCTACTTGAAATGCTAATATGACTGCACTATAATACTTCTGTGTTAAAATGTCGTACCAGTTAGCCCACTTTTCCCAAGTAACAATCTCATTTGCTCACTTAGCCCATCATTCACAACGTTATAATTCCGTTTCTAATGGTCGTAGTGAATTTTTTAATATACACTAGGGGGCTTCGCCCCCTACTCGCTACGCTCGTCAATCGGACCGGACTTAACTCACTTTTCACTAGTGACACATAATTAAGGAACGGATGGAATCGGCAAACCATATCATTGTGGAAGTAAACTTAAAAAATTTCAGGATGTTACTTTTCCGCGCCGTTGTAGCCTTTTGTTTAGAAGTGGCTAACCCGAATTTCAATGCCTATAAGCACCGCCGTCTATATATTAAGGCCGCAATGTAGACTCGTAAACGTCAAATCCGCAGTTGAAATTGCATTGCATTGTTGTTGCCTCTTATGACATTGTTGTTGTTTGCCCGTGTTCGACGAACAATTCAATACGGATCCATGACGTCATTGTACAGCTGAGTTGCGGCTATGATATATCTAGATGGCGTTGCTATAAGCAATTGCAAAATTAATTTCGAAAATGAAGAATACTACTATGCCTACTATAAAGCATTCTTATAAAATTTATAAATTCATAGAAAAACAGTTTTGTATGAAAATGGAAATTTATGCTTATGGATTAAATCAATTATTACAAGAAAATAAAACACAAAGATTTGATTGAACTTTTGAACTGATTAAAAATAAATCGGCTTGACACTGATTTTTATAATGAAAAAACAACCCATGGATGAAATTCGTTGTTGTGGACTTCGCCTCTATATCCATTTGATTGGAATTTAATGACAAAAATGTTACAGATACCATCTTTCCCAATATCCATACAGCTAGGTATGCATGAGTATCGTCGTAATATCGAGAAAAACTTCACCTGACTGCCATTCATTTGCTCACATCGTCCTTTTTCTATTTACCGCCGCACCGATATTAGAGAGACCAGTGAATAATTCATAATACTGCCACCACGATCCAATCACAATGTTTTCAAGGAATGAATGGTGGTGGGTATCATGACGGTGGTCTCATCAAAAAATAAAGCGCATGTTGTGGGGTTATAACCAGTAACAACGCGCGCCATATATTTGTAAGGCTCGACTGTATTCGAGTCCTTTCTGTATGTCATTGACGGCAGGGGCTTTGGTATTATATTGAAGACCGTCGAACACGAGTTCAACGGGGGTTGTTTGTTGATTACATTACCGCCGTGCCTTTCAAAACCAAGCTATCCATACATAGGTATACTGAATCGATTTGTTCATATGGAGTACATGTACATATGTATACATGCATAGAAGGTACAAATAGAACGCAAAGCTTCGGAAGAAGAAAAAATGATTGATGATTACCTTTTCGAAGTTGATAGAATTTTGTCCGTGGATCATTTTCAAGACCGATCCATAAAAATTGCCTACCATCCATTTACGTATTATGTGAATACCTATATGAATAATACAATAGTACTTGGCTAAGTATATTGTTGTCGTGGCTGGCCTGCTCGATTTATGCTCGAAACTCAAGTCAGGCTGTTATCAGGATGACTTCTTGACATCCACTCCATCTTAAGCTTTTGTATTGTTTGCCTGCCTAATGTTGTATCATGACCAGAACATGTTTTTTTTTGTGTAATATGAACGTCTACATCTTCAGAAAAAGAAAAATGCTGAATTGGTTCCCTGTGCCTCTTTAACATCATCTCTTTCAATTGAAATCTGTCTTTGTTCGATTGAAAGAGGTTAAAGACCGCCATATCCACTTTGTGGACTACTTCATCTAGTGACAGGGTATTGTAATGCTCATACTTTCAGCAGAAGATATTTAAAAGTAATTGCAAAAGAGCATTTTGTTTTCAATAAAGGATGTAGATTCCTGATACTTATTTTATACCCTTCGCTCATAGAGTGAAAGGGTAGATTAACTTTGTCATGAAGTTTGTAACGCATTGAAGGAAGCATCTCCGACCATATAAAAAGTATACATATATGATCAGCATGACGAGATTAGTTGATTGGACGATGTCCGTCTGTCTGTCTGTCCGTCTGTCCGTCGGTTGCAGCGCGTTTTTCTCGGCCACTATAAAAGCTACAGAGCTGAAATTTTGTACACATGCTTATTATTGTTGCAGGCTGTTTGTATGTTTGAATCCCCGAAATTGGATCACTGGGTCATGGGGCTGCCATACAAACCTAGCCCCCCAATTTAAGTTCTTCTAAGAAAAACTTTTTTGTTTGTGCACCAATTTGAAGCAAATTGTTTCAAATGTTTCTATTGATGATACAAAACATTTCTAAGAATAGATCAAATCGGACCATGGGCTCATGGGGCTGCCATACAAACCCAAATTAGGTTCTTTTAAAAAAAACTTTTTATTTGTTCACCAATTTCAACCAAATTACACACAAACATGTTTCTCTTGATGACACAAAACATATCTAAGAATTGATCAAATCTAACCATGGGGTCATGGGGTGATCATACAAACCCAACCCCCATTTTCGTTCGTTTTAAAAAACATTTTTTGCACCAATTTCACAAAACCTTGAATTAATGTGTCTTTACCAAAGCAACAAAAAAGCTCAAAACGAACGGAATCGTACTGTGTGGTCATGCTCCCGCAACCCCAATAAAATTTTCTGAGTAAATATTTTTATTTGCCCACTTATTTCAACCAAGCCCAAAACTTTTGTCAAGACGGAAGAAAAAGAATGAGGAAGGGGATTAAATACAAGTCATATGTACGCCCGAAAAAAGCTTTAGCCCAAGGAGAGCGAGGGGTATCCAAATTTCGGCCGCGCCCGAAATTAGCCTCGGCCCAGGGGGTTGGCGAGCGTAGCGAGCAGGGGGCGAAGCCCCCTAGTTCTTTATTTTATAGACAATATTGTACAGCAGATTTGTAAATTTTATACTTACAACAGATTTATACAATACAGCAGTATCCAATACTGCACCAAAAGTCGAATGGATTCACCATTCGTTTCCAAAGCTCCAATCAAACTTCAAACCAAACTTCAGTAATGAAAAGCAACTAACCTCACACATTCTTCCAAACTGCTTATTCAGAACAACAGTCACGTAACATTTTATTGGAAAAGTCTCAAGTAGTTAAACTCTCATTTTGAAAATCGCTCCTGTGTACTACATACTATCGCCTAACAGCAGCAGGACACAACCATGCACACATTTATGTGATGATGACGATGATGTGTTGAAAAGTGGCAGATTATTACAACTTGTCCAACATACTTTCA
The DNA here is from genome assembly GCA_949715475.1 of Microchrysa polita. Taxonomy (NCBI): domain Eukaryota; kingdom Metazoa; phylum Arthropoda; class Insecta; order Diptera; family Stratiomyidae; genus Microchrysa; species Microchrysa polita. Next base: position 49,408,236 of record OX454420.1, read on the forward strand.
AGATGTAACGCTCAATGTTAAAATGGTTCAGGTGATTCAAGCGGTAGCAAACAGGAAACTATTCGGACAAAGTTTGGTTATACGAATAATTTCAAGGATCAGAATTTCTATACTCACAATCGGTACATGTTTGTATTCGGTCCGCAGTTCTATTGCAACGACGAAGTTTCCTAGTAGATTTAATGACGTAAATTTGTTTAGCACGTATTGTATCTGAAATGTATAGAAAGTGCAATTTGCGGTTTTGTATTATTGTTTCCTTTTGGGGTGAAATTGGTAGTAAACGTGTCGCAATCCAGACAATGTGCATTTTTTCAATAGCATGTTATAAAACAATGGGTTTAGTGGATGGTGACGTGAAATAAGTTACAATTTTTTTCACAAGTACGCACATATAGAAAATGCTGAACTTCCGTTCCATGAATGTTTCACGAAATATGATGAATGGTTGTGGGAATTTCGCTAAATCCCAAAAACATGGTGTTGCCAGGGACGGGAGGTATGACAGGTAGGCCACCTGGGCAATAACCAAATTAAATACATAACATTTTTTTCATACAATGAATAAATAAATACTCTACAAAAAAAAGTCGATGCATTAAAATGTTTGAAAGCGCGACTCCAAGCACGCCACAAATATTTTAAACCACAAACAATCAACTGCGTGTTGGTGATCAGTTGTGTTCTAAATCCTTAATTTTTTTAAATCGAAATATTTCAAACTTAGTTTCTCGGATATTTCGAGACAGGACAGCTATCCGCACACTCCACACTGAGATTGCGGTCTCGAAGACTCGTAGTTTTGAGGCCTTTGCTATGTCTGACTATGATACCCACGTGTATGTGGCAAATTAATAACATAATCAGATTTATCAATATCACGTTTCACGTTCACAGTGGATTAAAGGATTCGTCACAATTCTCATCATCATTCCGTCTGAAATAGATTCGGATCCTTGCCTGGTTGGTATAGTATGTGTCTTATTTCCGTGTCATCCTATAATAGATGATTAAAACCTGCCGCATAGCGGATAGGTAATAGTAAACTGTATTATTGTACCTTTAAGGTTAATAATAAAATAGTAGTCTGGCTGGTCTAGCGGTTAGTGCGCGCACCTTCGGTGCCCAGGGTTATGAGTTCGAATCTCACCGTGGATCATGGTGTTTTTCGAACTAACGAGCTTGTGACGGACTATGATCTCACTCAGATGTTAAACGAGTACCCATTTATGGGGATAAATAACACTGCTGAGCGTGATGCTGATCTCATTACCTCAACAAAAAGCAGATAAGATCCTGGAAATAGGATGTCACTAACACATCCTGCGGCCTTAATCCAATGCTGGATTGTCGCGCCTGTTATTTATTTTTTTAAAGGTTAATCCTAATTCTGAATCTCCCAAATCTTAACTATCTGTAGATCCTATTCCGCTTCTATTCCATTTTGATCTGAATCAAGATTCATTTGACAACCATAATTATTTTGTATTAATTCTCTTCCCAAATCGTGGGTTCGAGTTTTAACTAATTGTAAAAATCGAATGGAACGGAACAAATGGAATAAATTAAGATTTTCACAATTAATTAAAACTTGAACCCATGATTTGGGAATGGAATTAATATATATATAACTAATAATTGTAATTTCAAGAGTGAAAAATGTCTTAACAACCATCACAGCTCCCAATGCAATGGAAGCATTCAATTCCGGTCTGGCAAATGCCTTCACGGCACTTCTAATCCCCATAAAACTCTCCCGCTAAATTCAAGTGGTCGTCTTGGAAAAAAATTTCGTCCCAATCGAGAGTCGAACCTTCGACCTTCATGTCGCAAGATCAGCACACTTATTTGATTCATTTGTTAATTTGTTATTTGTTAAAGTAGGTACTAACATCGTCAGTTCACGTGAAATCCATGCAAATACTGTCAAAATTTTGATGATCGTGAAATCGAATTCGCTCGGTGGTACTCACTTCACACGAAACTCTCCAAATTTGTTTTTGACATTTCGCCGGCGAAACAAATGCAGTTGCACTTTATTTCGCAGTGGAAAGATGTCATCGACAATCAATCAGAACGCGAGTGAACATTTACCTTAAATTGAGTGAATAACAAGCAAGTCTCCACGGCACCGTTTACACGGGAGACATATATGCAAGTTTTTCGCTAGGTGAACTCAGTACTTACCTTTAATCAGCACACTATCTACTGAGATAAAGACGATTAGGGTCACAATCCAACCAAATACTTCAAATACTCCGAAAATGAATAACTTGATGTTTCTCCCGCTGGAGGCTCTACTCCTCCAACAAAGTTCCGAGTAGTTCCAATAATAGAGTTGGTGAATTGCACCGCATGGTATTAAATGGAAATACATATAAGTCAAGATGTTCACAAGTACTTAAATCATACCACAATTTTCATTTTTTTATTTCTGTAAATTCACAATTCAACTTGACAAGGGAACAGACTACGAACTACGATATAAAAGGCGGCATTACATTAGTAAGTGCCAACACACACACAGATTCCTGCCTTTGATTGAGATGAGCAAAAAACTGTACACCCCTCCAAGCCCTCTCCATGACATGGATATATCGGTCGAGTTTCAAGACCTTTCAGCTGACATCAGTTTCACCATAGTGTCCCATTCAAAATGAAGTAGATTTTAATGGTAGGTAGTGTGTATTAATGAACTACAGGACCCCTCTTGTATTTTTAACCGTTACAATGTACATTTTTTGTAAATTGTGTCAAAATGGCGGACTAAATAAAAATTTGCCACACCACTAAGCATTTCATCCGAGATATGACTTCACTTTCTGAAACCACATAAAATTTCCAATAAAACACACCTTGCCCGCTACGAAGTTGCACTTATCTTCCGAGATGCACCCGTTCAAACTTTAAAGAAATTTTCAAGTTCCATCAAAAATTCAAATGATAAAATCGTAAACGTAACCGATTTTAAAATTTCTTTAATGTTTGAACGGGTAGGTATATCTCGGAAGATACGAGCAACTTCGTAACGAGCAAGGTGTCGTTTTATTGAAAATTTTATGTAGTTTCAGAAAGTGAAGTCATATTTCGGATGAAATGTTTGGTCAAGTTTTCATTTCTCATAATTTTATAATAAATACAGTTCGCTGAGATACATAAAACTTCGTCGGAGATCAGGCTTTACAACTTAGCCTATACAACCCGTGAGATTGTTTTCTTAGTAATTGTTTGGGAATATGAATATCAAAGTAGAGGAAAATATACAAAACCTCTATAATTTTTAATAAAACTTATATTATGATAATGCCTTAATGTAACTTAAAACTACGCTATGATAAATAAATCAGAAATACTTAAATTCAAATTTTAATTCATTTCATTTTATGTTAATCTTATAGGGTATTAAATAAAGGATTTCTTAGTGTAAGACATGCTTGTGCAAATTTAAAATTTCATGTGTTTTGAGTTGAGTGCCAAGGAGGAAGATTAAATATTATTTTGAGTACTTTATTTTGTGCGATTTGCAATGTACGCAAGTTAGTTTTAGCTGCCGTTTTTAACAGTGGAGGACCATAATATGGTAATAGCATTGGTTGGAATATAGCCTTGTATCAATGAATAAGAAAATTTAAAAAGGCAATGCAAATAACCGCAAAATACACTGGATATGCGACTTTTTTTCGGGACCAAAATATTTTCTATGGTAACTTGATCGAAGCTACAAGATGACATTTCTCATACGAATTTTATATGGAAAATTAATAACTAAACAAAATCATGCGCAGCTGTAACTTCGTAGTAGGGGCGTTGGAAAAATGGGGGCAATGAGTACGAAATTTCAAAATTAATAGATGCTTGAAATTAATTAATCAACAACGTTCCTGTTGCATAACTTTATACCAACAGCATCACAATTTACACTATTGCAAAAAGTAAATTTAAATGGGATTGCAAAGCGTTGCGTGGTATAAATTCGTTTAAATACAAAATTTTAAATACTGTGTATTCCAGTGTAATGCGGTTGAATAGGTACTCCAACCAATGAAAAAGCCAAAAAGTATTAAACCATACTAGCCCCAAACACTAAATTTCCTACGCCACTGCTAGCTATAAAAAAATCAAATTGTCCCCTTTATTTTCAGATATTTCGTTTCCTTCTTTTTCTTCTTCATTGCCTTGTATATTAGTAATTTGTTTTCAAGATTAAGCAATGATTTCCGATTTATTAGCGGATATAGTGATTTAATTAATTTACTATTCGTCTTTTTGCGATCCAATATGTTGGGTTTAAGCGTTAGATGATCATGATGATGAGGTACACTACCTAACCTACCATTAAAATATCCTACACCATGAATGGGACACTCTGTATAAAAAAACGGTCAATTTGGGAGAAAGGTGACTCCGTGGAATAGTACTTCAGATCCATTAAAAGCGGATTATTCTTCGTTATAATTAGGTATTTCCTTATGCCCTTTTGTATCAAATGAAGTGCTTTGGGAGAGTTATGCGGGTTTCACATTAGTAGGTAACAATTGGCCCACCCTATATAGTGTAACTACTACGTGATAAACCGAGTACATCAGATTGCAAAATCTGGTAGAGACAAAATTTTGTTTGTTTCTTATGTTTTTCTGGGGTGCTGAGCACGAATCCAGAGCTTCCCACCAACATTTCGTTGCGGAACAGGGTCAAAATCGCGAAAACCCCTATAATGTTTGCTGTTTTTCCTTTATTTTGCCCCTAACTATGAAACTATTTATTTCTACGAAAAACTCGTACTCGTTTAACATCTGAGTGTGATCATAGACGTGCATATATGATCCAATATGAACAATGACAGGAGAATTTTCTTCTCTCCTCATCTAAGGCTTTCCTTGTGCGAACACACTTATGTGCTCCCGCCATAGGGCTTCGGACCAGAGTAGGCTCGTATTAGGAAAACCTTCGTGAAACTGGAGGTCAAGCCTTTACAGTGTGCGGCGCACACTGTAAAGGCGCACACTGTGCGCATAGAAATGATCTAGCACAGTGTTTACCCATTCTTGGGCCTATATTGTTTCGCTTTAGATTAGGTGACTTTTTTGTTTGGTTTTGTATGCGCGAAAAGTGTTCAAATTAAATGTTCATACTGCGCCAAAGACAGAAGAGTATTCGTCTCTTCTGTCCCTTAAGGATCCTCTAATGACACGCCGCCAGGGAAAATTACGCCACAGGCGTGATGCATCATTGACGGTACCTATCCTACAAGCTCGATAGTTTTTCGTTGAAGGTTTGTCTCGAATTAACCCGGAAAAAATAAGAAATTGTCAAAAATTTGAATTGGCGCAGCAATTTGATATCATAAGCCTCAAAGTAATGATATTGCGATTAACCCAGTAATCGAAAATTGTATTATATATTCCTAATTTTCGGAAATTGTGCTTTCGACAATAACTGTACGTACCTGGCGAAGCTTATCACGGATATCCATCTAAAGCGAATAGAATGCAAAGTGTTTTTTTGAATTTCAACTTTAGCCCTTTTTTAGTCTGTAGGTATTTCTTTCTATCATAACTCAAGCTTAGTCCTTATTTTCCGCATGGAACAATGGGTAAAAAGGTGGCTATAAAATAGAATAAATGGCGATAGGATAACCTACCTCTGGGCAAAGATTGAGGTCCGTCCTTTTCATTTTAACAAAAGAATTTTAAATTTTCATTTTGCCATTCTCTATATAAGCAGAGGGTGGAAGTGCCGTAAGTGCATGCTATAAAAGCATGCGAAATAGCATGAATTCACGTTTTATCCTTCATCTCAGGCAGAATTTTAAATAATAAACACAAAAAGTTACAGTATGAAAGTTATGCATCGAATATGCTACTGAAATTGAGATTCGACCTAGTTTCTAAATTCGCTTTCTTCTCACCATAGATTCGAGACTATACCGTCGGACATGTCTTCACATCTCTCCTGCATAGTTGAAGGTCCTGTGGAGAGAAAGAGAGACTAGGGACGGTTACAGGGACGACGCGCCAGTGTCGGATAATAACATCGCCTTTTGAGACAGAAGATAAACGAGTATACTATCGCGCTTGAATTTAGCGTGCAGCAGCATGGTTCAATAAAAGTGGAAACATGTACTTTGGATGATGAATGGCATTATTTTGTAAGGAATTCACAAATGAGGAACTCGTCGTCTTCCATATTCAGTTATCCATATAAAATGAAATGTTTTGCACGAAGAGTTAAAAAATTCATGATTAATGAACGCATCCTAGATTCATTGCTGACGGTAAATTGTGTCATGAGGTCGTCGTTCATTGTGGAAGATGAAATGGCTCAAGAGGCGTGGACTTACTTACTTACTTGGCTGGGATGAGCTAAGGATTGTAGGGTTTGAAACAATCCTTGAAGAATATTAAATTATAGTTTGGTACGGGAGTTGTAGCGGAAGGGTAGACAGTCAGATAATATATGTAGTTGCATAAATTGCGAATTTGTATACCCTTCCCATTGTCTCATAATGGATTGTGCTTTTGAAACTTTTCTTGCTTAACGATCCGTGAAAATAATTTCATAAAAATAACTCAAAAATTGTAAATGTCGTACCCTAAAATGTGTAAAACTAAAAAGAGCCAACAACCATTATAAAATTACTCTGAATCAACAATCGTTGAATTGATTTATCCGTCGAAAAATAATAATGTAGTATGTACTTCTAAACAATCTTGCTGACTATACATAGATACATAATGTCACTTATACCACCAACCCAATTGATTCACCACCTTACGCCTACGCCACGTTGACTTCTTTTCGCTGTGTATAGTCCATTAAGCACCTAATTAATTATTCATTTAATTACAAATTAGAATTCAAGGATTTATGCCCACTTTCGTAGCGCTTTCGTTGCCCCCAGGAATACGTCTTTAATCCAGTACGTAGTATGTCTTACGTATAGTCGTAGTGTACGAAGACGAAGTCGTCAGTGTTATGATGATGACACAGTTGTTTCGTTGATAAATTCAGATAATATATTTTTGCTATCGACAGAAGAAGCCGAAGGACTTACATTGAATGTTTAAAGTGTGGTTGGAAGGAATCTGTCAACAGGAGAATATAATAGAATTTAAAATACGATTAAGGTGGGACTCCACTTGAGAAATGAAAGGAGGAATAAAATAATTAATTCAGACAGAAAGTCGCCCCACCCGTATTATAAAAAAAAGAGACCGAGGCTAATTTTGGGCGCGGCCGAAATTTGAATACCCGTCACATTTGAATGAAACTTAAGCTTCTTTTGTGTTAAAAATTTTCCCCGAAGCCCTATGACGTGTTCCAATGCCATTTGTTCCTGGATGCGTTGAGGCTAAGCCAGGACCACACTTGGACGAATTTTGGTTAAGATTCAAAAAGGGAACTTTTTTTTCTTACAAGAACCTAATATTTGGTATTTGGTTTGTATGGCAGCCCAATGACGTAATGTTCCGATTCCATCCGTTCCTAGATATATTTTGAGGCTTTATTAGGAACACACTTGGGTGAAGTTTGGTTGAGATTGGTACATAAAGAAAAAAGTTTTTCTTAGAAGAACCTAATTGTCAGGAGTTGGTTTATATGGCAGCCCCATGACACCATCGTCCGATTCCATTCGTTCCGACATATATACAGCGTACACTAAAAAGAAAGTGGCGTGCAAAATTTCAACCTGATAGCTTCAAAACTATGGGACTAGTTTGCGTTGCAACAGACAGACAGACAGACGGACATCGCTCAATCGATTTCTCTCTTCACTGATCAATAAATATATACACTTTTCATAGTCGGCGGTGCTTCCTTCTGTGCGTTACAAACTTTATGACAAATTTAACCCCTTCTGGAAGAATTTTGAACATCGTTTCGATTTAAATTATTTTAAAATAGTTCATAATTTCCAGCAAGATGGCAAAAGTGTGCATGACAAAGACAAGACACAAGACATTCCCTTAGTTATATCAATCACTCGATCTGCTAAATTGAGAGTTTAGTTTATGCTAGAGGCATTTGATCCGAAAACAAGGGTGACTTCACCGATGCCATCGCCGATAAGTTGGTTTATTTTGGAATGTGTTTACTGTATCGGTAAAATTTTTAATTTGAGTAGGTAAATATATACTTATTTCTTAAATATGTTTTCCACGAAAATGAACAGAAATATGTTTATGCTTTTCACTAGACGATTGCGAATTTGCATATCCTTCCAGAAGGATTGCAGGAATATGAGACATCATTTTTGTATTTTGTTCCACCACCTTACTCTGTTTGAGTTGTTGGATTTGCGACAATCTACTGCACTATCTGAATTATTTATTAGACTATAGTCTAACGTTTGCTTGAATTTAAAATGTGTAAAAACAATTTTTAAAAGGGCAAATTCAAATTGGCAAGGGTTTTTGTGCTAAATGCTTCTCCGAAAAGGCGCTCATGCCAAAAGACTTACTCAGTGAAGAATTTTATTTAAGAAAATGTCCTTTATTTCACACAATTTTCACCATAGATTGATTTTATTAGTTAGCATGGAACTCAGAAGCGATAGAGAGAGTCCAAATATTATTTTTGAATCAAATTATTAAACATTTCTATTATTTTATTATTATTTATTTGATTTTCAACCATACTATTCAGAGCGATTATATACGACAATATGTGAATGGAAACAGTTTCACGACGCTGCATTATTTTGGTGGTAAATATTGAAAATTTAAGTTTGCATTTTGATTTACATATTTTCGAATTAAACTACACAGTAAGATTTTTTTCAACTAGAATACAGTAAACCGCAACTAGATGTGAGCTCCTAGATTTTCTAGTTGCGAATCTAGTGAAAAAAAATGTACTAAAAGTCCTGCATTTTTTTTCGATAAAAATCTAGTAAAATAAATTGATAATCTAGGATAACTAATAACTAGAATTCTAGTGAACCAGTTAGCTGTATTCCAATCTAATGAAGTTTACTAGATTTTGTTAGATTTTATTAGATCATCTAGTTAATTTGATAGTATAATCCAATTATTATCTAGTGTTACTAGTGTTACTAAATTTCATTAGACTTAACTAGATAATCTAGTTAATTTGATAAGTCCAATTTATTATCTAGTGAATTCTACTAGATTTCGTTTGACTTAACTACATAATGCAGTTACATAATTGGATAAGTTACATTTTATTCCATTCGTTTCAAAAACATCATCTGAAAATTTATTGAAATGCAAACCGGCTGTCCACGGGAATAAGAAAAAACCTAAACAAATACCCTTCTTATTTGATTCTCATGCCAGAACATGCAGAGAAAATTTTCATTGTTGTTGTTGACTACTTACCTCTAATTCACAGACAGTAACTCAACAACAGACTGGCAACCAATGAATTGGTCAAGTCGAATAGATGAGATAAAACTATTAACAACTGTTTTCTACCAGAAAATAATAGTCTATCAGTAAAATATACTGGTTTCCTTTCATTGAAAAACAACCGAAAAAAAAATCAACTCCCGGCAAAAAATTAGGATTTAGTAATTTATTCCAGCTTAACAGTCCAATTTCCAGCTGAAATTGGAAATGGTTAATTTTGCACCACTGATGCCGTACCACACTAAATCTTCTCACAATTGATCAACAATTTCTCATATCTATCGATTTTCTATGCTGAATAATATTGTTCTTTGAACATTAATTAGATATCTCATGCCCCTGTGATCCTTCCAGAAGGATATTGATTTTCCAGGACCTTAGAAATGCAAATATTAAAAAAAAAACTAAAAATGCTCATCATTTTAGCAAAAATATTCAAATCATCCCAAAAAACCAATTTAGGGTTATCAGGGTAATATAACCTTTCATATGACGGGTGTCACAATTTTACAGCTACTGAAAATGGGTAAACTTCCTTTAGGCGACAGACCAGCTATATCTAATCCTTAGTCATGTACACTACACGATAATGATAATGCCAACAGGCGCATTAACATGCGAGTACTTAACGCTTTATCAAATTTGCGATAAACTTATTATCGACTATCATAAAATGGTTGAGTCTCTGTAGTACATTATATACCAGGGAAACTTGGAAGCACTTCTACTACTCGATCACTGACAGAATAAACACATTCTGAAATAATGAATGCTTATTTTTAACATGAATAAAAAATTAACTCTAACGTGTTTAAATTCAGCAGTAACTTTAACTTAAAAATCATGTCTAAAAAGAGTATTTTAAGTGTGTTTTCGATTGATGACACTTTGTTTTTCTCTCAGTGTGTTTCGCAGCACTTCCTCCACATTATTGTGCTTCCTGGCCAGGAAAATAGCCAACTAGACAAAATCAGGTGAGCTGCCTTTTTAATTCGGGACCCTTATATTCCTGTTGATATGTGGAATACAAAATATGTAACTTCAACTTTATTACATACTTTACTTTTGACCAAAATAATATCTAGAGATAACTTTTGCACTCTCATTAAGTGTAGTTGCTGCTCTTTTTAGGGATACATTATGTATATTTTATAGTGAACACATACCTACACTAACTTAATCAATAAAGTTATGCTGAAAGCGATTTTATTATCTTTATTTTGGGCGAAGTAAATGATAAAATAAGGTTGCGTGCAAAATGACATCGTTCAGCTTACCACCATTTATCTAATCACTTCAGTGCGTTGTTCTTTTTGTCTGTCTGCTGATGATATCTGACGATTGATTGCACAGAATCGCGATTTAAGCGCAGCCTTTTCGGGGTTACTTTTATATTTAAGTCGAACCTATCATCCCTTGGATTGATTAGGATATGATAATAAACTACATAAATATTAAAAAATATGAGCCAGGAAAAAAAAAACAAATTCAAAGGGATGAATATATTTTTCTTGCATTCCTGCTGGTACATGTGATTCGTGGCGTACATTTAGAGGGAGCTCACACCTCCTCTTACTGATTAACAATTGTACTATATTGTACTGCAGATTGAATAATGCAAGTATGTACACAGTAAACGATACATTTGAATTTATTGACACATGATTCGATCTAGTATCCAGCATTTTGACTGGATTCATTATAATCTTCACCAGGATTTGTTGATCGGCTATAAAATAAACACAAAACGAACAACATCGATTTCGGGCGTTGTTGAAATGGTCCCCTTTCCGGCTAATAGATCTTACAGCAACTCTATGACGTATTCTGAGAATTCGATATTTATTTATTTATTTAAAGTACTGAACAGGATACAATCCCAATAATTCAGTAATAATACATAAAATAGTATAAAAAATTAAAAGAACTTAAAAGCTATAATTACGAAATAATACAGAATAATTCATTCGGAAAAAACGAAAAGCTAGATATACAATACGAATACATAATTATCACACTCATTGAAAAGAAAGTAAGAGAGTGTATGTAAGACAAGATAAAATTACCAATAACCAACGATACGATTTTAATGAATATAGAAACTAAAATTCATACAATAATACCGAGTTAGGGATTTTGGAAAGCAAAATTCTGTTCAGTGCTTCTTTCTGTCAAATTTCTACATTTACTTTAATTTTGACAGAAAGAAAATAAAAAAAAAATGGATTCAGAATGACCGTGTGTGGGCGTCCGTATAGGTACGGACATTTCGTTTTAAGAATTATATCCGAGTTCCGGCAAAAATTGATAATTTTTGCGAATAGATGAGAAAATTAAGGATGGAATACAATTTTTCCCCTTGTTGAAATGAACTACTCGTATGTACATATGTATATGTACATAAAAGTCCTTAAGAAGCGTTGTCGGCTAGCAATGGCATAATGTACGGTGTTCCATGTGTTCGGTGGAACACGGCCCCCAGCCCCCGATACCACAAAGCAATTTACCCCTTTTTTTCTTGATTCGCTGAAATAAAAAATTATGGTAAAGGCGAAGTACCTTTATGGTAATAATTAGACCTTAAACTAGATTCAGATGTGTTATAACGGGGAGTGCCAAATGTTGAACTTTAAAATATTTATTTTTCTGAATTCTTGGATCGTCCTAGATACATCTGAGATTTTTACAAATTAGTTGAAGGGCGCCCAGGTGCGAAGCGTTTTGCTTTACTTCAGAGCAATTTTACGCCGATCCTGGAAGAAATATTCTAGTGCTGCGCTGAGAAACCTTCATTAAGGATAATACTATTTATTATTATTTATTTATTAAAAGAATATTATAACATAACTAGTGTTATAAACTCCTTAAAGTTAAAGCACTGGCAACAGAGGCCTTAGGCTTAAGGATAATACGTTGATCTTGTCGCTATATAAGTGCAGTCTACATTGCCTATTTTACTAATTTGATTACAATAAACTAAAAAAAGCAAAGATCGTAGATGGTCTGTGTGTACTGTAATTCTGCTCGCACGTAATAAAATGATCCTTTTGGCAATACTTGACAACGAGAAAAATATTGAAATAATGAAACGTCGAAAAGTGCATCGTTAATTTATTTTTTTTTCTATCACAAATCGATGGAAAAATCAGCCACTGTACTCCATCCGATTATCCTACATAAACATAAATAGGAAAATGCGTACTAAAGAAAGGACTCTGTAGGGGTTTTAAGATAAAGTTTTTTTCACCACAGTATGTCCTTTGAATCCGATCCATTTCTGAAATCCATCTTCTATTTTATGTCTATAATCTTATCGAGTACACTTCCTTGTTATAGTTTTTTGTCTTAAAACATACGTTCGTACTTCACATGCTGATGATTTTTTGTCAAGGAGAACCAGTGGCGTAGATAGCTTGTCGGAGAGGGGAGCGATCAGTGGTCAGCGTTATTTTATTAGTTAGGGGCACGCTCTGCGGCTCACTTGGTTGCTAGTAATCTAGAGGTCCGAAGATCGAATCTCGGCGTGGTCCAAAATATCCGTACATGTGCAGATAGGAAACATATAGTGCTTGCAACATTATATACACTCCGAAATTATATGCATATATGCGTTGACTCGAAATAGCCTATAAACGGCTGAGTGAAAATATGTACTGTAAAAAGGGTTAATTCCGAGATCCTCCTGTGGATTATATTTTGATAGATATTGTTACGAAAGTTACTCAATTAATAGCAAAGTACTACACTTAATTTAGTATAAAAAATAAGTGTAATATAAATAAAAAAAAAGGCGGGGGTCAATCTCGTGGACCGCACCCCCTTATGTACGCCACTGAGGAGAACATTGAGAAATTCAAGGCTCTCTTTTTAGTATCAACAGAACCTTGCCTTCCCAAGGTTCCCCACATATTTCTCAAAATACCGGCTACTATTCCCTTTGAATTTTGTTTACGAAGATATCACTTATGAAACGGACGAAAAATATGAAGTAATTTTATGGCATGAGGCATGCACCATTGTGGTAGGGTCGTGAGATATTATATTCTTTCTCCAAATCGGCGTGAAGCAAAGTGTTGAGGATTTGCCTGAAAACCGAATTCCGCAAATATTTGTACAGTATTTTGTCTTCGGGTCGGGAGTCTGGTCACCTTATCTTAGCTCAATCCGAGGAAAAAGCAATTAAATTATGCATGTCAAATCCTGTAAAAAAATCTATGTTTGCTCAAATCTCAAGAGATGTCTCTTGATCTCTTACAGTGTGTACTGTGTAGTAAATAGTGTACTATTTTTACCGAAATTGTTAGTTAGGATGTAGGATTTTTTTGTTAAGTACATGTGTAGAGGCCCCCATTTCGATTTCTAACACAACATATGTATTTTGGAACCGTTACGCCACTGTCGGCTAGTATAAATAAAAACGTTTCTCCGACAACTGAATTGGTAGTATGATGCAGTTGTCAGCCACACTACTTTCTAGTCGATTCTTTGCTTATTATAATTGATTTTTTTGCAGTGCTGAGTTTTGAACAATCATTGTGATTTTGATGTGATTTTGAGATTCTTTTAGAAAAATATGGTAAAACAACAATAAAATGTACAAAATTATGTTTTTATGCGAGTTTTAGCGAAATTTTCAATATTTGAAATTAGTTTATGCGAAATTCCTGTTTTTTATTTGCGAAATTTCCGTGTCTCTAGTGATCATATTCAGGGATTTGGAACGACACTTTTTTTTCGCTCCGCTCCCACTCCGACCAATTTGAAACTGCTCCGCTCTGACGAAATTTTTTTCGCTCCGCTCTATTACAAAAATACAACAAAACTTCATTGTTCTTAGTAAATATTTATTATTTTCCGCGAATTCATGAATTCAACTTATATCTACTCACGTATTATAGAATATGACTTAATAGGTGCGTTTTATTCGATCAAGAACAGAACAGGATAGCACCAATTTCGTAAAAATTTCAACATATAATTGAGTTGTTCTAGATAGGGTGTCCAGAAACTAAACTAACCCATAAGCGCACCGAAATATGATTATTAATGTCATTTCCAGCAAAAGAGGTGTACCGGGAATATCCCGAATTCTTGACTCCTTAGCTACCAAAAGCATTTAATGATTTTACAAAAATGATACCATTAAGATCTCCGTCGGAAAAAACTTATATGAAGCAAGATCACAAAATATTGTCTTTGAAGCTTTTTTACACAGCTTAAACTGCTTATCCGATTTTGATTGGGTTTATTCATAGGAAAAATTGTTGGCCACGACCGAAAGAAAATATGTAGGTAGTATTAGTATTACATTTTTGATAAATCTTTAAATGTCTGTGGTAACTGAAGAGTTAATAATTCGGGATTTATCATACTCCTTTTTGCCGTAAATATCACGAGAAATCATATTTGGGTGCCTTTATGCGATAGTTTCCGGACATCCCGTATAGAACAAGATCTGGAAAATTGTTTTGGCAGCTGCGCTGTCCTGTACTCGATTCAATAAAACGCACCTAATAACTATTAAATTAAAACGGGCGTTTCATTCATCGAGTACAGGAAAGGGTTTTTCTGTCATGGATAATCTTGAATTTCTTAATAATGAAGAGTAATGATTATGAATAAACTTTTTTAGCACAATGAATTTCACAATAATACGAAATTTTGCAACGAATTCTTCGCCTTTAAATCGTCCAAAATCATCAAATCGTTTCATAAAATGAGTTTCGTCGAAAAAAAAAAATTTTTTCGCGGAATTTTTTCGATTTTTTACTTTGGAGCGGAGCGGAGTGGAGCTCCAAAAATATAAGGTCGCTCCGTTCCGCTCCATCGCTCCGCTCCAAATCCCTGATTATATTTAAGTGAATTATGGGGTAGGGATGTCAAAACCTCGCGGACGGTTGGACCGAAAATCGGTACTTTCAGAACGGACAACCAGTTTCTTTAATTTTTTCGTGTTTCGGTTTTCAACCCGAACGAACATTACGAAAAATTTCCGTGTTTTCCGAACCATTAATTCAGGCTGGACCATGTACAGTGTAACTTGCCTCTAACGAAGTTACATATATCGAATTTATATAAGTAAAATAAAATATTTTGTTAAACTTAAATTCTTCTTCTTCCTTGCCTCGTTCTTTATACTGCACGGCGTCGTGTCGCTCGGCCGGCGGTGACATTTAAAAATTACAAACATGTTTCAAAACAAGCAACAACGTGAACAGTCACAGTCACAATCACACATGCATTTCTAAACACAGAATATCGGGTAAACCAATATGCTTGTTAGGATTTTAGCAACGTATTCAATTCTGACTGCTGAATAATTTCCACCTCATTTGAGTTATACGAGTACCTACTCATGTTTTGCGAAATAAAGTCATATCCTTATGAATGTGCGTATAATCGTATGTTACAATATGTATACACGTGTGTACGACAACTGGCTTATGCAGGGTGTCCGGAACGGAGACTACCGCATAAACGCAACGGAAAATTCCTCATGTGATTTCAGGCAAAAAAAGTGTATAGGACGTACCACCAGTTCTTAACCCTTCAGCTGCCACAGTCATCTGATGATTTTCGAATTTATTTAAACTGTATGGGACCTACCACCAATTCTTAACCATTCAGCTGCCACAGTCATCTGATGATTTTCGAATTTATTTAAACTGACCATAATTTTATGCAATTTGGTAAAACCTGGTCAAGTTATGTCAAAATCGAGCCAAAATTAACTCTAGTTTTCGTGGTCTGGCTGGTCGAGCGGTTAGTGCGCGCACCTTCGGTGCACAGGCTCATGAGTTCGAATCTCACCGTGTTCCATTGTGTTGTTCGAACTCACGAGCTTGTGACAGACTATGATTTCACTCAGATTTTTAACGAGTACCCATTTATGGGGATAAATAACACTGCTGAGCGTGATGCTGATCTCATTACCTCATCAAAAAGCAGATAAGATCTTGGAAATAGGATGTCACTAACACATCCTGCGGCCTTAGTCCAATGTTGGATTGTCGCGCCTGTTATTTTTTTTTTCTGAACTTAAGGACTATTAGAAATAATGGAGCTAGGTGAGCCTAAGAAAAATATGTATTATCTTAAGACTATACGTCGTTTTTAAAAAGAATCGTACAATCAGAAGTTGCAGAAAATTTAAATGGAAAAATAATTTCATTTTTGGTCGAACCACAAAAATTTTCCTTTGAAGCTCTGTAAAATCTAAACCACTTATCTGAGTTGTTTTTAGGTAAATTCGCATAAGAAAATCAGTTTTTCAAAAATCTTCACATGCATGTGGCTGCTAAATGGTTAAGAATTGAGGGTATGTCACGTGCGCCTTTTTTTCTAAAAATCACACAGGGAATTATTTTCCGGTTCGTTTATTCGGTGGTTTGCGGACACCCTATATACAGGAATATTGTGCATTAATTTCCATTGTAACCACAACACTCGATCCGCCTTATTTCGGTCATAAACCCGACATAAATCCAGACTTAACGTTAATTTCCATCTTAATGCCACTATAAATCCTTCCACATTTTCGTACGAGTTCATTATCGAAATTGATAGCAATGCTGTGCGTATAGGAAGGCGGGGACTAAAGCAGATGCTCAAGCTAGACTTATACAATTGTACTTAGTCCTAAGTCAGCAAAATCCAGGTGCTTGTAGGTTTTGTTGGTTACTGTTCCTGCTGTCAGTTGTTTTCTGGAATTTCACTTTCTACAATATTACGTAACTGTGCGTTCAGTCCCATAAAAACAGCTACTTTATAAGTGTTCGCACGTATACATTTATTTAGCACATGGGTTCATCTATTGTATAGAAATTCAATATGGGGTTGTGAATCTTTTATATAACAGACATATGTCACATCCTTCAGCCTTTGGCGACACTGGCACCGACAATTTCAAGAGTTCAAGGTTGGATTCGCATAATCTTGGGCTTAATATCCCATGCAAATTTATTCACCATAAAACTTAATGAAATCGACTCGTTGCCAAAGTCTGCTCTTAAGTTTGAATCGAGCCGAAACGGAAGATGTTAGCACTCCGATGTAAGCAGAAGGACTTCAGTTGTTTAGTCACACACACATTTCAGGACACGTACACATAATGGGTTCGCTTCAATGGCTGCTTTTCTCGATAGAGCAATCGGTATCCTACACAAACTTCCCATATTGTGCTGTAGTGTAACTAGACATAAATTCACATACCGATAGTTGATGTCGTTCAATAAATAAAAAAGTGGCAGATGTTCCATAAAATATCCTTCAATTTGCTATAAAATAAAAGTGTCGGCAATTATGGGAGATAAATCTTTCACGAATGGTATCAATATACATACATATATGTATATAATATGAATAGTTCAACAGCCGAATGTCGGAAATGAACTAGTCAAACCTCGAAAGAGGACGACGAATTTCAACGACGAATAAATTATGATTATGTATTACTATTACTATTAATTACGTGGTCATAACAATTGTCCTAATAAATGTTTGATGGGATTCTATAGCGTCGGGAGTTTCAGAGTACATTATACATAGATAGACACTGATTCTGGCCGAATATCGTTTCGAATATCATCAAAGTAATCGGAAACCACAGTCCAAAAATATTCCATGCCAGCTGTTTCTGCCATTCGTGGTCGGCTTTCTAATTAGCCGCAAGCATTTTCGAAATGACTCCAAAATTGTTCTTTGAATAATTAATTTATCGATTATTGCTGTACTCTGAGTTTGGAACTCATTTCGTTTCCATTCATACTGAATCTGGTTGTCCCCAATATTGTCGTCGTTCTCGCCATCATCGACCATTATTATATTTGTCCAGAGTTACATATATATGTATGTATATGTACATATGTATACATACATGCATACATAAATACATATACATATGTAATTCACCTATCTTAAGCTCCCGAACAATGCCCACCATATTGAAAGCCTATTTTTGAGGTTGCAGTCTGAATCCGAAACGGATAAAATCGATCGATCAATTATGAACACAAAGAGGACAGGATAAAGTGTTCACTGGTCAATTTTCCATAGTTTTAACCCAAATAGGAGCGAAAGATTGGTAATATTATGACGTAACGAACCGACGAACACACAGCCATACGATGCTTTCAGAGCAATTAGGGAAAATGATTGGATCAGAGTTTGGCTTGCGGCTAAATTGATGTAAGAGATTATTATGCGATGGACTGATAAATTTAGGAAATAATTTTAATTGTGGATATACATAAAATTGTCGTCATGACGATTGTTAAGACATGTGATACATACGGCCAAAGAAATGATAAATTAAAGCGATATCGATTCTAATTTCGGGCATGACAGCAATTCGGATGCTCTCACTTTCGAACGAAGCTATGGCTTCTTTTCGGCTAATACTTTCCAAGGCAGCTCTATTAAATCGTGTTCCGATTACATTCATCCTGGTAATTTTTGGAAGCTAAGCTGTTTACTTGGGTATGTTTAGTTTAAATGTGTCCTTCTTTGCCAGGATTAGTTCGTTTGTATAACATTCCTGTGATGTAGTATTCCGATGCCATTCATTCTATATACAAGTATGTTTTACGTCTTTACTTGGAGCATACTTATTGAGGGAACACACACACTATTTCGGCCCCACATCAGCCAAATCCAGATTACGTAATCTGTGCAAATTACTTAATTTGAGCTGTCAAATTCCTTATACATATGTATGTATGTATGTATTTTTTAATTCACCTCATCGCAGATTACGTAATCTGGCCAGATTAAGTATACAAGTGTGAAAACCTCCTTAGTGTTTCTGCCTTGCCGATTCGACGTGTATGTCCCGAGAAAACTGGGGTATAATTCTGGGGCAGCGACACCAAAAAAGTTTTTTTTAGTATTGGCTTCTAATTCCGAAACAGTGACCAAAAATTACTTAAGTGTCTCTACCACGTTGATTGGATAACTGTTTTCCGAGAAAATCGGGAAACTATTATGGGCCTGCCGCACTCAAATTCCACAATTTTGCATGTCTCAAGTAGGCATGGGTATATTTCCGTATATTTGACGTTTTTTTAAAAGTCGAAATTATTTGTGTTTGTGATTATACACCCATGCCTACTTGGGACTTGCAAAATTGTGATATACTGTTTTGTGTACGTTAGGCAAGTGAATTTTTCCTTTAGAATGTCAAAGCCTATTCGTACTATTTTGTACAACATGTTTAACCCTTCTGTCGGCACCTACTACAATATGCATATTCTATACCCAATAGGTCTGGCTGGACCTACTGAGAAAAAAA
The DNA here is from genome assembly GCA_949715475.1 of Microchrysa polita. Taxonomy (NCBI): domain Eukaryota; kingdom Metazoa; phylum Arthropoda; class Insecta; order Diptera; family Stratiomyidae; genus Microchrysa; species Microchrysa polita. The sequence continues at coordinate 49,427,895 of OX454420.1, forward strand.
ATTTATTTTTTAGAAAAGGAAAAATTTTTATAGGTAGAATCATTCTATCAATTCTTTACTGCCATTTTTAAACAATAAAAGTATTAAAATCATTTTTATAGATACACTAGTAACGTTTTTAAATAGACATATTTTGAAGTGGTATTATTGTAAACACGTTTTTCCTTATTTTCATCTCTTTTTTTGCTTCTCTATTTTCATGGCATCTAGTAGAAAGTTTGTTAACATTTTCCAATACCAATATCTTTGGGCAAATATTTGGCGCTTTGTTAGTAGATTTTACCTCGATATTAGTGCCAACGGTCTGGCAAGACCTTTGTGCTGACAGAAGGGTTAAACTCTCTAATATCTAATCCACCGTAATTATTAGTCATTCAATTTGACTAAACGCCGGAGTCTTTTTAGGGTATGGCGGTGTCTTTTTCGGATCGATTTATTTATTAGTACAAAATAACTAATAATAAAACTTATTTATGTATAATACGATATGCAATGAAATCAAAGTTAATCGCTCAATAGACTGAAGGAGTAGTAAAGTATTTAACATATATAATCATTAAATTAAGTCGAAAAATTTTTTTTATTCGAATTTTCCATATTTCGAATTTGTTACAATTAAACAGATCGATATGATTGAAGAGTAATTGCCAGTAAGTTTAATTCTTTCAGTTGCACCGCTTATTGCGTAATCTGTACGGAATGTTTGAAAACAACATAACTCATGATGCCTTCTGGCCGATACTCTCAAAGAAATTACATGAAGGATTTGTGGTGCCACAGTTATTATTCTTTTCTTCTCTGTAACGTACCTAACCCTTTGTGGGGCATGGTGCGTTCACTCAGCCGTTTATAGGCTACTTAGAGTCAACGTTACATTGCATATAAAGAAGTGTATATCATGTTGCAAGCACTATATATTTCCTGGACCACGCCGAGATTCGATCTCCGGACCTCTAGATTACTACCATCGTACAGTGCGACTCAACCAAGTGAGCTACAGAGCGTGACTGAGCCACAGAGCATGAAAGATATCCATTGATTAAACTGCATTAAATTAAATTGTGTACTGTATGTTTTAAGAAACATCTCTCACTCATCCAGGGATACCTATAATTCAATTCACATCCGAATACCGACCGCAACTCTTTTTTTTACGGTTCTACTGCACGGCATATTTCTATTTCCCCATGCGAATGATTTTTATCCTTAGACTGAGTATAGGACTGGAGAAGTTATATGTCGAATTTAGAGACGACTCTTTTACATAATAAGAAAAGGTGCAGCGATGTTTTCGTGTAGTTCACCAAAAGTACTGTCAGATTATAAATGCCAAAATAGTTTTCTTAGGCCAGTTGTCGCCGTTATGCTCTATCATGTCTAATCCCATTAATTAAGTGCCTATCCATCTCATACCTTCTCTAAGAAATTTACATGATATCAGCAATAAATTGGAAATACCCAGCGAATTATTCGCGCCGCGCTGCTGGTGTGAACAACAAAAATCCGCCACGGTTCCGCGACGGAGACTTTGCTGCCGCGTCGGTGTGAGCACTACTTTTAAAGTATCCTTAAGTCTTTCCTTGAGTAAGTCACTTTAAGTTCTTCCAAGGTACATACGTTTATAAATACGTACGGGCCTTAGAGTTAGCAGTGAAGAAAATTAACAGTTCATGTTATTGGATAGTTCAAGCTAGCGCGATTATGCTGTACTTTTGTTATTGGAGTTGGACTTTAACTATTATTTCTTGCTTATTTCATGCATTGTACAAAATGGAAACCACTAATTCATTTTTCTTCTTTACAGGTAAGTCCTTGAATTGGTTTCTGGTATCTTGCTAAATGTTGCTGCGTTCGATCGGTAGGTATACATTACATACTACTCGCACAAGCATAATGTCTACTGGGAAAACATTCGATAATATGTATATACAGATATGCAAGTTTATATCGACTACCAAAGTTTCTGGAAGTTTTACTAATTCGTAAGCTGCGTAACTTCTTAAAGTATTTTAAAATCAAGTAAAAAATATTTGCTTGGATAAAGTCTGGATTTACGTCGTGCCTTCTGTCCATCGCACCAAGAACCACTATACGATTGTGTACACTTTTGTTTCATTAACCCATTCCCTGCCATCTTACGGTCCATACACCCATAATGTACCAAAATCAACTAAACAAAACCATCAGCAAACCTCTGCAACATCCATTTTATGTCCTTTCCGTTTGTAGCAATCCCTGCAACGAATCAGGTTTATCCCTATCACGATTATTTCCCCAGGGTAATTACAGTGTCTCTATTTGCCGAAATGCCCCAAAATAAGGACTCGGGTGTGAAGACCAAGAACTTGAACTTATACTCATATAGTGCTAACCTATGTATACCTACTAAAGGCCTGAATAGACCTCGGGCGGAATAAAAATGAAGTTTTTGTCCGCGGCGATTTTCTCAATGAAAATGCATACTTACTGTCGTGGAATATGTGGTAAATGATGGGGAATTCCATTTACTAAAATCCGAGAATGGTTTCACAATTTGTCTCTGCCATTTTATGTGTTATTTTTAGATTCCCCGGTCATTAGATAATTTCCGCGATGAACTCGTCGTGGACAGTGAATCGGTTTGACGTTTGCAAAATTCACCACGCCCGACGGAGAATATGCTACAGATTCGACTCATTTTCACGTTGAAAATGCATTCGGACAGGGGGGAAATTATTTTTTTAGTTATTTTTAAGATGATTTAGGACGTAAAACGCCTTTGCAGCAATTTTCGAAGCTAAAATTCTAAATTCACCACGGTTTTTATGCCGGTTCATTACCGTTTCATTTTCATTCCGCTCGAACTCTATCCGGGGCTTAACTAATGCAAGAGTTTTATCAACTTTTCGTCTCCTTTTCTTGAGTTTTCCTCACTTTTGTTGTAGCCTATAAGTTCTACGCATATACATAGATATATTTGTTGTGTGTTTGGGTCGTTTGCCATGCCGGATTTGTAAGACGTTTTCCAAAATCATGAGGAAGTGCTATTATGTACTTTACTAAAAACAGAACCCAAATACAAAGTAAATCCCAGGACTGACACTGAGCACGTTCGGTAAATCCAGAACTTGAAAATATGGCCTGTGTATACTTATATCGTCGATTGAATTATTTTTGAGTGTGTATACAGGAACCTTTTTTGTGGATATACATAATATAAGTATGCCTTACGATGTCATGTTGTGTTTTCTAGTTACCCGAAAAATTGATGGTCGTCTGCCAGAAACATGCCAAGTGTGAAGAATTCATACAAATGGCATTGGGCTATTTAAATTGGTTTCCTGACAAATAGAATAAGATTTCCCCCAGACGAGGCGACGAACGTGGTATATAAGCTCAAGTCAAAACTCCAAAAGATGATACCCCATAACTTTGTTCGAAGAAATCTATCTGGCAATGGAAACCGAACGGTGTAAGTATGAATACACACAAAACAAAGTTAACACCTGTTCATCCATCCGAAGGGTAATAAAGCTTTTCGTACGTCCGAAAATGAAAGTTCACCTTTACGGATTACGTGGGAAACAGGATATGTGTGTACATACATACAAACAAACGACATTTTCTGTCTAATCCAGATAGTGTGGTGAATATAATTTCGTGATAGACTCTGGCATTTAGGGTGAAGAGTCTATACACATAAGATTGACCCAAAAGTTATTAGTCGTTGTCGGCTTCTGAATCTCGCATAAAACTCATATCATATCGTGTATGCCATATCATAAGAACCCTTCTATCTTCAGGTGATATAGGTTGGTGAAATGAATAAAGAAATTTTCGAAATGAAACCATCGGTAAGCTCCTTTGGGGATTAATAATTGTGGTTTGAGGGAAAGTAATAATCAGCATCAGCAGATTATGATATTCTCTAATCTTATTATGATATTCTCATCTTGATACTAATTCGAATGAAATCCTGAGTGATTCATTGATGGTGGAGTGAGGTGATGGTGGAGTGAGGTGATGATGATTTTGAATCGTAAGGGAGATTAATAAATACTTGTATATTGTATTTCTGAAATTAAAATCTGCTGGGTGGGATTCTTCTAGAGTCTAGGGCCAAACATATTGCGAGAACACAGAGGTTTATCATATTTTAGTATCACGTCTGTTTATAGTGAAGTAATCTACAGCTTAGACTATTCATATTTACGTGAATAATACTGGTAAATGCTCAAACTACAAAACTCTCATTAGTAATATGTATATGATTGTGGGGAAATAGTTACAATACCGCAGTATTTTAATTAAACACAAAGCATGTCAGTGAAACGAATGAATGACGTGTCTAGCCCACAATTCGTCCTATGGCGTTTTACCTCAAATTAGAATATATCATGCATTTCATTGTTCGGCCGCACAGCAACAAGCAGAATTAACCATGATTAATTAGTATAGAATTTGTATACTACTATATGAAGTATACAAACTTCTGTTTTTACACCCTTCGCTCATAGTGAAAGGTTATATTAACTTTGTCATAAAGTTTGTCACGCATTGAAGGAAGCATCTCCGATCATATAAAAGGTATACATATATGGTCAGCATGACTTGAGTCGATTGGGCGATGCCCGTCTGTTTGTCTGTTGCGACGCGTTTTACTCGGCCAATTTAAAAGCTATATAACTGAAAGTTTGAACAAATGCTTCTTTTTGCTGCAGGCAGTTTGTATGTTTTAATAGGGAAAATTGGACAAGGGGGTCATGGGGATGCTATACAAACCTCTCTATACGATGTTCTTTGTTGTGTTGCCTCTGTAGTTCCGCGAAAGTGAAAGTCATTCCTTTTCTTTAGATAGCCAATATATTTCGGGCTAAGAGCCCATCATCAGGGTCTTATATCTAAAAGACAATGATTTTTCACAATAAAAAATAAAAATTGAAATAAATTAACAAATAGGTATACCTTATAGTAATGAACAAAGACAATATCAAAAATGACAGCAAAACTTCTAAAAAACAGTTGTTTACATATAAGACCCTGATGATGGGCTTTTAGCCCGAAATATATTGGCTATCTAAAGAAAAGGAATGACTTTCACTTTCGCGGATCTACAGAGGCAACACAACAAAGAACATCGTATGCAAACTATCGATCCCGGCAACTACAAAAAACATAGGTTATACGTATAGCCTATTTTACAAACCTCTCTAGTTCCTGTCAACCCCTTGGCATTAGGGCATTAACTACGCCTACTCTCCACCTCGTTCTGTTTTGCGCCAACGGCGCTAGCTGCGACCATGTAAGATTTAGCGTTTTCGACTCGCTTGTTACCGATTTTCTCCATGTGTTGCTTGGCCGTCCGACACGGCGTCTTGCTCCGGAATCCTGTGGATTCCAGTTCAGGGCCTTTTTTGCGATGTTATTGGGCCCTCTTCGGAAGGTGTGACCTATCCATTGCCACTTAAGTCTTTTGATCGAAGTACCTATCCTTTCTTGGCCAGTTATAGTGAGGAGATCCTCGTTCGAAATGATCTCCGGCCAACGAATATGTAGGATGCGCCGTAGACACTGATTTACAAAAGTTTGCAACTTATCAGTAATCTCTTTAGTCACCTTCCAGGTTGAACAGCCATATAGCAGCACGGATTTCACATTGGAATTGAAGACTCGAAGTTTGGTGCGTCTGGAAATATTGTTGTTTAGCCAGAAGGGAGTCAAATTGAAGAAAGCCGCCCTAGCCTTGTTTATCCGTGATTTTATATCAGCATCCGCTCCACCATCTGCTGTAACTACGCTCCCGAGATAGCAAAATTCATCAACTTTTTCGACTGCCTGTCCCGAAATACAAATTCCGCTTTGCCCCCTGGATATGTGCTCAAGAACTTAGTCTTGGCAGCATTGATTTTCAGCCCCGCATTACGACTTGCGCAATTTAGAGCTTCTGTCATTTGAGCGACATCATCCGTACTAGTTGATAGAAGACAAATGTCGTCAGCGTAGTCAAGATGTTGAAGGTGATCAAACAATTTCCATCTGATACCTTTGTTACGATGTAATTGAAGTGCGGAGCCGAGTACATCACTAAAGACAATAAGGAAGAGAATAGGTGACAAAATGAAGCCTTGTCTCACTCCACTGTGCACCTCAAAAGGATCTGAAAGCTTGCCATTATGCAAGACGTGACATTGGGCTCCATTGTAGGATTCCTTAATGATGGAGATTATCTTATCTGGAATATTTCGTCTTCGTAAGGCATCCCAGATGTACTGACGATCAACACTATCGAAGGCTTTTTCAAAGTCGATGAACATGAGATGTAATGGGGATCTCCACTCCGCGGATTGCTCGATGATAATACGGAGGGTGTTAATGTGGTCGCTACAGGAGAACCCTTCGCGAAAGCCAGCCTGTTCATCGTTCAATGTGCTATCGACTTTTTCCTTGATTCGTCCTAAAACAATCTTAGCCATCAACTTGGAAATAGCAGGAAGTAGACAGATCCCACGCCAATTATTACAATTCTTCAGGTCACCTTTCTTCGGAATTTTAATAATTAGGCCCTTTTTCCACTCACTGGGAAGAGTTTCAGTTTCCCAACACTCTCGGATTAAGGGAAGAAGAATATCCGCTGTAGCGTTAACATCCGCTTTTAAAAATTCTGTCGGAATTCCATCAGTCCCCGGGGCTTTACCGGCGTCCATTGATTTGATAGTGTCTGTTAGTTCCTTTTTGGATGGTGGACCGGAACTAATGCCGTTTATTTGAGGGACGTCTTCTGCTGGCAACGAAGATACACTTGCAGGCACGAAAGTGTTATTCAGGACCTCTAAAAAGTGTTCTCTCTATCTTTGTAGCTGTTGTTCTTCGGTAACGAGCAGAACACCTTCCTTATCTTTCACAGGATGTCCCGTTAATAAAGATCTGCCAGTTAATGGCTTTATAAGTTTGAAGAGTGTTCCACTGTCACCGCGGAGAGCCGCATCCTCTGCCTCCTTCGCAAGTGCGTTGATATTGTTACGCTTATCACGTCTTACACTCCTCTGAACGCCTTTTTGATGGAGCGAACGGTATTCAGCTCTGTATCGTTCTTTAGCTGAATCGTCAGCAGCTGAGTTAATTTGCTCCTTAACTCTCTTGCGTGCTGAGATAAGAGACCAAGTAGAGTCGCTAATAAATGGTCTCCTACCGCGATCCAATCGTCCTAAAATTTCTTCGCCACATGAAATAAATGAATCCTTAGCGACTTTCCATCTATATCTTCAATTGACGGATTCTCATTCATTCCCAAACCCCACACAAATATTGTTTTGTCGACGCAATGGAACGTTTTTGAAGACGGAAGGAAAATAATGGGGGGCGGGGATTAAATACAAGTCGTAGGTACGCACGAAAAAACTTTTAACCCAGAGGAGAGCGAATGGTATCCAAATTTCTGCCGCGCCCGAAATTAGCCTCGGTCTCGTTTTTATTAAATTCTGAATTATTCCATGAATATTCCTCAAGAAGTAGAGCCGTACTATTTGCTTCATGAGTCCTAGTTCTTCATGCTATGCCTAGACGACTGAATCGCAACATCATTTACACAAGCTTTATGCTTCTGTATATTCGGATTTTCAAGTTTCTTATTTATAATTAACAACTGATTTTGATAAATCAGGCAAATATTAAGAGTCCTCTCTAAGAAAGGGGAAAAATTATATTTCAACCTACACATCTTCCATTCTCGATACTTGTCTGGGCTTCGTCCAGTTTCGTCTTTCTCTATGGAAAGTCGCTGTTGGAACGTAGAGACACAATATGTGCACCAGTGGGACAATTCTGCACAATTCATCGACTTTTACAACGACCAGTGTAGCCTGGTGGCAAGGTTGCCGCGGATGGATGCTATTTAGCGGAGGTTCAAGACCCAGCGGAAGAACGAGATATGCGTGCTGGGACGCAGCCTCCGCATCCCACGAAACAGCCGTGGGGCCCTCAGCTGCCGTCCCGGTTCCCATTTAGTGCGGGTACACAATCATACACAAATATACGACCTTGTTCAGAATGTTGATCTCCGAGCTCCGAGCGATTTCCCGATTTACGGGCTTATCGACTCGGAGAGTGCAAACAATTGACATTGGTCGGTTTCGATCGAATGCATATGACACGGAACTCTCATCAGGTGCCGTCGCTAGTTCCGTGTCATATGCATTCGAGGACGGCACGACCGAAAATGCAATGGCTGGTTGTTGTTAAACCGTACATAAGCCGACAAAAATCATTCGTTGCTACGGATCACATTTGAAGCGAATTGCTACTTGCTTTTTCTGTGATCCGGTCAATATCCCACTGTTTTGGCTAAAATGCCAATGGTTCACACAAGAACGAGATATGCATGTTGGGATGCAGCCTCTGCATCCCACGAAACAGCCTATGATTATCATTGCAAACATTTTTTCGTCCTCAGACCATTTTTCTGTATCTCTTGCCGTTTTTGAAATAATCGCAAAAAAAACAAAAATGATGAAGGAAGAAGTCGATAATTATCAGTCGACTTCTGGAAATTATACTAAGGAGACGAAAATGGACCCAAATAGTAGTGGTCTGCTTCGAGAAATAACTATTGAAACATGCAAATGATTCACAATGAGCTAAAATTCCTAATGGGTTCTTTTTCACCTATTTCTCCGTGTATTTCCTTAACATATGAGCGGATTTCCGTAAATTTCTTCCACAGGACTGGGTTCTAACCAAAGTAACAGGACAACTATCGGGACATATGAAAAATTTACAATGAGCACAATTATGAAGACAATTCTTTTTATTATATGTACTTCTTTCTGTGTTTCTTGAGCGAATTACAGGATTTCGGTGTGTTCAATCCCAATTTTTTTCGCATATTTTCGTTTCTATTTCTTGAACGTCTTTGCGGATTTTTGAAAGATTTTCTTGCCGAATTGTTCACATTGAGCAAAATTATAATGACAGTTCTTTTCCACATATTGTTGCTCCGTATTTCTTGAACGAATAGCAGGATTTTAGTAAATTACCGGATTCGTCTGCAACCAGAATACTCTATTGAAATATGCAAAACATTCACAATAAGCAAAATTATAAAAATAGTTTTTTTCAAAAACTTTTGTCTATCTCCTGAACTAATTCGCGGATCATATATCAATCTGAACGGGTTCTACCTCCATTTTTCTTTTCTTGCCTATATTCTTGGAACGGAACGCCAGATTTCAAACCACTCACCGCATCAACGGATTGTCTAATTTCCCTTAATTCGAATCCTTCCTTGGCTGAGTGGCTTCCATCATCAATAGTAGAATAGCTATTGAAATATCAGAAAAATCAGCAAAAAAAAATCATCAAGGCAACTCATTTTCTCATGCTTTTCTCCATACCTTCTGAACAAATTTGGATATCCCAGGTTTACTGCCCAATAATTTAGAACTTAAGGTTGGCTCTGTTGTGATCATCCTTCGGAATCTTAATCAACCCAATTTGTATAACGGAACTCGTTTGGTCGTGCAAAACTCTTGAGTAATGTCATCCATGCGATAATCCTGTAAGGAAAGTTCCAAGGCGAGGAAGTTATTTTGGGTGTTTTTGGTTTAAATTTGGTCACGGTCAATTGTACGTAGCATGTTCGTTCACATGTCGGGCAGCAATCAGGTTTGTTCATTCTTAAGTACTTAAATGACACATGTTTTTGTATCATTTCGATTGCGATAAAACGATTTGCTGAACTTTTAGTTCTAATATCATGGAAATACATTTACTCCTTCGTAGACGAATTTATTTTTACTCATTTAAACTATTTATTTCATTTTCTTCTCCTAAACAAATAATTGAATTCATTTTATAACAAACCAAAGATTTTGGCGAGCGATCCGAAATTCGCCGGATCAGCTTTCTGTACCCTCTCCCCTGAGTTGCTTCCATCTACATCTACAAAAATGCTATTGACACCTCTGAAAAATTGGCTAAAGGAAATAATTATAAAGGTAGCTAATTTTCGCATACTTTTGTCTATACTTCCTGAAGGAATTGAATTTAGTATCTTTCAAATTTATAACTCCCGTTTTGGGAGGGCGAGCGAAGCGAGCTCTCACAGCTTGTTATGGATATATTTTATTTCAAGACCGAGGTGAAAAATTAAACGCATAAATTCCTCAATTCCATTTTAACGAAAGGTTGCTTAAAATCTACAACAATAAAAAAATTATTCTTCTAAGCAAATAATTTTTTTCTTATCTGATCAACGACAATTTTCTTTACATTAATGTAGAAACTCTTCTACCCGCCCGTTTTGGCGGTAATATCTCAGCATATTTCTACAGGCAGCTCTATCTTGGATCGTGTCATCGCTGAGACCAATGTGTTGTTGTTGCTTTTTCATTTGACACATCCAGGTGTTCTTCGGTCTGCCTCTGGCCTTGGGCCCATCAAGTGGAACTTCCATTGATATCACCTTCTTTGCGGGGTTCTCAGGCGGACGCCTTTGAACATAGCAATACCAATGCATTTGTCGGTCTTCGCGCTTTTCGGTGATTGATTGGTCTATGGACAAGCTGCCTCGGATCTAGCTACTCTTGATGTGGTCCCTTTTGGTTATACCAACTGACATGCGTAACATTTTCATTTTAGTCGCTGTCATTTCCTTGGCGTAACCTTCATACATGGTCCAGCATATCCATACATGAGTGCGGGACGTACAACCGTTTGTACAACGTGCTCTTTAGCTTCAGTGGCATTAGCCTATCGCAGAAAACTCCAGAGTTTTCTCGCCACTTCATCCAGCCAACCTTTGTACGATGTTTGATATCATCATCGGATATAGCTTCGTTGTCCACCATCGAGCCAAGATATTTGAACTTGCGACAAGACTTAAGCTACTCTCCTTTGACGTACATATCTGGTATCGGTGCATCTGGGTCTGAGAATGGACAGCCACAGCAAAAGAACTCAGTCCATGCTCCTCCAGAATGTCACACCATTTTGAAAGTGCAGCTTGCAAGGCAACAACGTTTGGGCTACTGAGGACTATATCGTCGGCAAAAAAAAGAGATATTTCTAGGCCGTATGAGATAAGTGTTAATAAATAGCATATGATGATGTTAAAGAGCAACGGGCTCAATACACTGCCCTGGTGTACTCCGACATTCACCGGAAATTCTTCTGAGTCACGGGCTGTGCATCTAAACTTAGTCGTAGCTCCATCATACATGTCTCGTATCATCCTGACGTATGCCTCAGGGACATTAAGTGCTCTCAAGGCCAACCATATCAGATCACGAGGTACTCTATCGAATCGATGAATACAAAGCGCAAGTCCTTTCGTGCTGCTCTATATTTTCCCATCGAAATACGTATACACTGAATCGCATCTACTGTAGATCGACCTTCAACAAAGCCGCAATGATTGTCATTCAACCGCACAATTTTTCTCGCTCGTAGATCTTCAGTGTATGGGATGTTAACTTTATACACCGCCGTCTATATATTAAGGCCACAATTATGTAGACTCGCAAACGTCAAATCCGCAGATTAAATTGCATTTTTGTTGCTTTTCATGCCATTGTTGTTGTTGGCCCATGTCCGACGAACAATTTAAGCAGGATCCATGCCGTCATCGTACAGCTGAGTTGCGGCCTTGATATATCAAGATTGCGTTGCTTTATAGCCCTATAGCACCGCCGTCTATATATTAAGGCCTCAATGTAGAGAAATCGCCTACTAAATTTGCACTGTTTTGTTGTTCCTTTCAATTACGTCATATTCTTGTTGTTGTTGTTTGTTCGTGTAAATCCAAAATTTAGTAGGCAAACAATGACGGCATGGTACAGCTGAGTTACGGCCTTGATGTATCTGTTGCCTAGTCAAAGCCATCTAGGGTGGCCCAATTGAACTGCTACTTTTGGATAACTGATTTTTTTATTTATATAATACATAATTTTATTGAACATAAGCAACAAATGTTGAAATACAATCATATTTTTAAAATTTAATTCAAAGTTTCGATGTGACCACCATTAGCGCGAACTATGGCTTTGAGTCGGTTGACAAACGAATCGCACGCTGCACGAATGTGAGCTTCTGGCATTTTTGCCCAATCACGGCGAAGAGCTGCCTTGAGCGCATCAATACTCTGGTATCTTTTAGTGTTGACATGGGCCTGCAAAATCCCCCATATGGAGTAGTCCAGCGGATTCGCATCCGGTGAATGAGGAGTCCACTATTCGGTCGAAATGAATTTTGGAATCCATTCTCTTTCAGTAAAATTTCTGCGTGCCCACGGCTTCAAAGCACCTTCCAAAACAATTTCTCGGTAAACATTCGCATTCATCTTGATGCCACGATCAAAAAACAAAACGAGGCTAATTTCGGCCGCGGCCGAAATTTGGATACCCTTCGCTCCCCTCGGGCTAAAAGTTCTTTCGGGCGTACCTCTGACTTGGGTTTAGTCCTCCCCGCTTCCATGCTTTTCCTTGAATTTTCACATAAGTGCCGTGGCGAAGATTTATTGGGTGAAGCGGGGGTCGTGGTTTTCTTAGAAGAACCAAAAAAGGGGGGGGGGGCTTCGGCAGCCCTATGAACGTATGGCCTTTCCATCAATTTTTACGTATGTTTGTGGCATCAATCAAAACACAATTCTATGAGATTTGGTTGAAATTGGTGGACAAATAAAAAAGTTTTTCTTCGAAGAACCTAATTTGGGGGTTGGGTTTATATGCCAGCCCCATGACCCCATGGTCCGATTTAATTCATTTTTGCATATGTTTTGTAACATCAATAAAAATACATTTCCATGAGGTTTAGTTGAAATTTGTGTCCAAATAAAAGAGTATTTTTTAGAAGAACCTAATTTTGGGGGTCAAGTTTGAATGGCAGCCCCACGACCCCATAGTGCGGTTTCATTTATTTTCACGTTTGTTATGTGGCATCAATAGGAATATAATTTTCTGAAGTTTGATTGAAATTGGTGTGCGAATTAAAACGTTTTTTTTAGAAAAATTTGATTTGGGGGGCTAGGTTTGTATGGTAGCCCCATGACCACATGGTCAGATTCCATCTATTTATACATATGTTTTGTGTCATCAATAGATCATTTGTGTGAAGTTTGGTTGAAATTGGTGTATAAATAAAACAAATTTCATAGAAGAACTTAATTTGGGGAGCTAGGTTTCTATGACAGCCCCATGACCCCATGGTCCGATTTGGTTGATTTTTACATATGTTTTGTGGTATTACTAGAAACACATTTGTGCCAAATTTGATTGAAATCGATGAGAAAATAAAAAAGTTTTTCTTAGAAGATCATAATTTGGGGGACTAGGTGTGTATGGCAGCCCCACGACCCCATTGTCCGATTTGGTCGATTTTTACATATGTTGTGTGTCACCAGTTAAAACACATTTGTGTGTAATTTGATTGAAATTGGTACATAAATAAAAAAGTTTTTCTAAGAAGAACCTAAATTTGGGGGGTAGGTTTGTATGGCAGCCCCACGACCCCCTTGTCGGATTTTGGCGATTCAAACATACAAACTGCCTGCAACAAAAAGAAGCATGTTTGCAAAATTTCAGCTCCATAGCTTTTAAACTGGCCGAGCAAAACGCGTCGCAACAGACAGACAGACGGACAGACGGACAGACGGACAGACGGACAGACGGACATCGTCCAATCGACTCAGCTCGTCACGCTGATCATATATATACATATTTTATATGGTCGGAGATGCTTCCTTCAATGCGTTACAAACTTCATGACAAAGTTAATATACCCTTTACGCTTAATAAGCGAAGGGTATAAAGATCTGCAATTCGTAACATCTATTCAAAGTATGTCGAAATCGAGCCAAAATTAACCCTAGTTTTCTGCACTTAAGGTACTAAAACTGCTAGAAATAATGGAGCTAGAGTAAAATGATGTTATAAAGATATGATCGTAAGACTATGCGCCAATTTTTAAAAAAATTGTACAAGCACCTCACCTTGGCAGAAGTTGGAGAAAATTGAAATGGAAAAAATATTGTTTTTGGGTCAAATAACGCAAAATTGACTTTGAAGCTCTGTAAAAAATAAACCTCTTATCCGATTTTAGTGTGGTTAGTTTTATGTTACAGGTAAGTTTGTTGGCTGTAATATTTACTATTCTAGCTGGTCTAGCTTTGGAGATATTAGGCTTTAAGTCGTGCAAGAAAATGATTTTTTTAAAAATCTTTTAATGCCTGTGGCAGCTAAAGGGTTAAGCTGAGGGGTATGTTCCCAAAAACTTTTTTGCTGGAAATCAACTGAGGTATCATAATCCGGTGCGTTTATGCGGCAGTTTCTGGACACCCTGTATAGTAGGGGGTGCTTCCTTCTGTGCGTTGCAAACTTCATGACAAATTTAATATACCCTTTCACATAGTGACGGATATAAAAAAGAGAGAATAGTGTGAAAATGAGGTCAACACAGTGGCAACCAGGTTCTTGTCTTCGGAAAATCAAAGGCCATCTAGACATTTGAGGCTGCTGTCGCAAGTTGGGTAATGATACTATTTTGCAGTAATAGCGCTATTCAGTGGTGTTTCTAGATCCCATTGCATTGATTTTTATTTTCGATGTAATTTTGTTCGTAGCTTAAGGTGGAAACATGAGTGTAATGCCATACTAAGAATCAACACTTTCCTCCTTTTGTTTTCATGAAAACTTAATTTTGAATCACTTTTCCCAACATTAAAATTGGTGAGTTGATATAACAGAAACTGATTTTAAACTGAAACATAGGGATATTGCATCAATTGGTATTTCTGATTCTCTCGGACTTCCAGGTCCTGTGAACCGGAGTTTTGATAAAAGGTACTACTCGAAGAAAATTGGCACTTAGACAACAACAATAATTGGACTAACAGCAACAATAACTGGGCAGATCAAATAGACTGACTCACTGAATCACCCGCGGTTCCGCCACTGGCTCAACACCATCATGCTGCCAAGTGAATTGTAAATTCATTTCGGTTCGTGTGTCATCCTGCTTTTCAATTTTTATAACCACGTTAATTTTTCATTTATATAATAAGAACAGTTGAAAAACCGAAAAAGGCCAAATACCACGACCTTTTCGAAGATCGATGGCTAATTCAATATTATGCATTCAAGTTCAACTCTCATACATAATATTCAAATGAAGAACTCATATGTATAGGTATACGAGTATGTTTATGTGGCGATATGTGACGCCGACTTCAACGTCGAACGGATGCCAATTTCTGCCCGTACATTCACATATCACAGAATAATGCAAAATTGTATTTTAACGTGATACTATACAGATACATGAGTTCAATCTTGGATTTCATGCAATTGAAAGAAAATCATCCGAACAGGGCAGAGTAATATCAATAAATTTTCGCTCTCCACATAATTCGAAAAGGTCTGTCTGGATTCTGGAAGTGATTGAAAAGCACACGAAATGTGTATTTATTTGTGTACTTCGCATAAGAGATCTCAGAGTTGGCCAGAATATTCCTATTTATTTTTAGGTTGACCCATAGTATCTACTTATTTACATGGTAGACATGAAGAAAATAATGTATTCAAAAAAGTGTTTCTTTTTTCTGTATTGTATTTTGCCTTAAGTGCCTATTTCATGGCTATATGTACATGCAACAGCCTTATAACGTGTGTCCTAGAAAGATAAAGAAAGATATGTATGGAAAATTCGTCCAAAAATTACGCTGAAGTGGATACAATGTATTCCAGATGATATGAAAAAAAGAAGAGTCTTCTTGTCATACAATGACAAAACATTCAACTCTGCCCTTAACATTCTCTGTCAGCGATTTGACGGATTGTCGCCGGGTGGTAAAATGCAAAAATATGATTTATATGAATGACGATGAGGATTGTACGACATGTAAGCCAAATTACATATTCGTTCAGCGTGCAAGCATGGGGCTACACATACACATTCATAATACCAACGTCACCAGATGGCTGAACGATTCTTTTTTTACCAAAGGGGTTGGGCTCTATGGTTGTCGTTTTCTGAATGAAAGTGTACGTTGTCATTTTACATAATGAGCGCGAGCACAGCAGGAATGAAATGTTGACGGCGGGATGCCAACCGCGGGAGCACAAAAAGTTTCAAATTCTACAAATCGACAAGTCTTCCGAAAAATAAAGTGGATAGACAGTTTTTGCACCTTAGCTCAACACGAAAAAATGTCATTAGAGAAAGCAAGCAATTCGGCAATAATACAAGCAATCAATTTGTCTAAATGTTTGTAAAATTTATGCTGAACTAATACTAATATTATTATTGTGAATGACGAATATAACGGATCAAGGAAATATAAAAAAAAAAATATTATTATTTTAATTAATTAATTAAGTAAAAAGTAATATAGAAAATAAACAGTGTCGTGCAGGGGTGTCAAACTCAAAACCTGCCACGGGCCAAATATTATTGTCTTTGGTATGACCGGCCGCAGGATGAAAAACGCCTATAGACATTTTTTTTTAGAATTTAATAACAGAAAAAAATATTTTATTTGTGAATTAATTTCACAATTAACAGTTGATCAGAATACAACGTGCGCCGGTCGTCTAGAAACTTCCAGGTTATCCAAATCAACCTTGGGGCTGAAATTGTTTTGTTTTTGTCCCTTCATATACAAGACTTCGGGGTATTAAAACCTCGGTCTTCTTTTAAAATAAATCTCAATCCAAGATGTTCTTGACACATGTGGACTCGAATTATCATGCAACCTTGGCAGATAATTATAAGGTTTGACGAAGCCAACGACTTTTTCTCCGAATTTCGGGGCAAATCAATTTTACGAATGGGCCCAATATTTCTCTGCTAAAAAAGCCGTTTTTAACAAATGTACCTCAAATATCCTTAAGAAATTTCTTTATAGAACGTAGAGAAAGATTTTTTAAATACATAATTTAAGCTCGCATAAGCAAACGACTTCTTGGCGGGTTGT
Organism: Microchrysa polita; assembly: GCA_949715475.1. Lineage (NCBI taxonomy): Eukaryota > Metazoa > Arthropoda > Insecta > Diptera > Stratiomyidae > Microchrysa > Microchrysa polita. The sequence continues at coordinate 49,444,837 of OX454420.1, forward strand.
AGTGAATTTCTTATAGTGAGTTTAGCACATAAATTTTTGGTATTTGTGCTAATAACAAGACGCGGGCCGCACAAACCTGCGAGGTGGGCGAGGTTATATAATTTTAAGAGCATATATTTTATAAAACTTGTTCTGTTGAATTTTTGAAATAAAATGGAATTTGGCACTATTACTAGTACTAATTACACCATCATCTTACTAGTGCATAACCAATTCTTCAATAAGGTAATAATGTCTACAGCTCACAGTTATAGAGTCCAGAGCAACCGTTTTAGTTTTAGGAAGCATTCTTCATAGCTTTCTGCAACTTGAAAATCTTCATTAGCCACATTTTTATGTAAGTGAACTTCAATCAAAACTGCACCATGAATTCAAAGTTTGCAAAAAGTCATCACTTCAACTTCTGCACTTTTCGCATTTTTTATAGTGAAGCCAACCTCTAAATTACGATGTAGTTTTTTACATTTCATCCAATAAACCCTTACTATCATTATATCTATGCAATCTCATACAAACGTCAGAGAAAATTGAATTTTTGGCTAAATTTCACTATGGTCTTCCACATCATGGTGAGTTAATTCAATTCCCGAGAAAAAATGGATGAGAGCGTTATCTTATGACACACACACAACGCTCATCTAATTTTCGTGCTTTCACTCTATAGCAGTGGTTCCCAACATGAAAATGACTGCGGACCACTTTGCTTGAACATGAGTCACTACGGACCACCATATTTTTTAATAAAGGGAATTTCGCGATTTTTTCACAAGGTTTTAGACTTTTTTATTGGTTTTTTACGACACCTTATGACAAAAATGGCTCGAAACGTCAGAAGAAAACACCATATCCCTCCTCTGTAACCGCCTCGTATTAAAATAATTTTAAGCAGACTCTACATTTGCTTTGTCGAAATATACACAAAAACGTTCGTCCGAACCACGCGCAACAGTTCAGTCGAACCACACTCAAAAGATCAGCGAACCGTTAGCGGGTTGAATTCACTAAACCCCCCAAATAACGATAAAATTCGATTCCTCTGTTTTTCTTTTGTGTGGTAAGGCGAACATCGGGCCGTCTTTAGAAAAACTGAAAACCTGTAATGTAACATTTCATCGAGTAACTTAAGAAGTAAAAACAATTAGGTACAGACAATCTTCTTCTTCCTTGCCTCGTTCTTTATACCGCTCCATGGTTCCGCGTTGCTCGACCTGCGGTGTAGGCACATCGCCCGTTTTGGCGATAGTTTCTCAGCATATTTCTACAGGCAGCTCTATCTTGGATCGTGTCATCGCCGAGACCAATGCGTTGTTGTTGCTTTTTCATTTGACACATCCAGGTGTTCTTTGGTCTGCCTCTGGCCTTGGGTCCATCAAGTGGAACTTCCATTGATATCGCTCTCTTTGCGGGGTTCTCAGGCGGACGCCTTTGAACATGGCAATACCAATCCATTCGTCGGTCTTCGAGCTTTTCGGTGATTGGTTGGTCTATGGACAAGCTGCCTCGGATGTAGCTACTCTTGATGTGGTCCCTTTTGGTTACACCAACTGACATGCGTAACATTTTCATTTCAGTCGCTGTCATTTCTTTCGCGTAACCTTCATACATGGTCCAGCATTCTGATCCATACATGAGTGCGGGACGTACAACCGTTTTGTACAACTTGCCCTTTAGCTTCAGTGGCATTTTCTTATCGCAGAAAACTCCAGAGTTTTCTCGCCACCTCATCCACCCAACCTTTGTGCGATGTTTGATGTCATCATCGCATGTAGCTCCGCTGTTCACCATCGAGCCAAGGTACTTGAACTTGGTACAAGACTTAAGCTGCTCTCCTTTGACGTACATTTCTGGTATCGGTGCATTTGGGTCTGAGAATTGGCAGCATAAGAACTCAGTCTTTGTTATACTTACCCTCAGTCCATGCTCCTCCAGAATGTCACACCATTTTGTAAGCGCGGCTTGCAAGGCAACGATGTTTGGGCTACTGAGGACTATATCATCAGCAAAAAGAAGAGATATTTCTAGGCCGTCGGAGACACGTGTTAATAAGTAGCACATGATGATGTTGAAGAGCAACGGACTCAATACACTGCCCTGGTGTACTCCGACATTCACCGGAAATTCTTCTGATTCACCGGCTGTGCATCTAACCTTAGTCGTAGCTCCATCATACATGTCTCGTATCATCCTGACGTATGCCTCGGGGACATTAAGTGCTCTCAAGGCCAACCATATCAGATCACGAGGTACTCTATCGAATGCCTTCTCCAAATCGATGAACACAAAGTACAAAGTAAATTAGGTACAGACAATAGTGTCACATTATCCGAGGAAAAATCCACTGCTTCCCGAAAATCACCGGTACAATGTAGACTGAGACCACCGAGCTTTTTGCAGCTTATCTTAAGGTCTGCACATCGCATTTTCAGATCAACCACATACCTAGTAGCGAAAGTATTCAGTCCTTTATTTAAACTATAACATTTTTCAAAGCTCATGCCTGTTATTTCAATTAATCACGATAAAAGCTCCTTTTTCAGAATTAGTCCCCATAGTACCTCGCGGCCCACTTTCGGGTCTCTCACGGACCACCTTCGGTCCGCGGACCACCTGTTGGGAAACAGTGCTCTATAGAGTCTATAGTAGCAACCACTAGTGTCACTTCAATGCGAAAAGGCGACTATACAACGCGATGTCTACCAACGACCGCAATCCGTCCAATGCTGTTACGTGTTTCTTGTGCTGTGCTCGTCGTAATCAGGATAATGAGCCACACCGTAAAATTTTGCTTTGAAATGAGGATTCGTAGAGTGGTACAGTGGTTGTATGATGAAAGGTCACATTTTTTTTTTGTCTTCGGCTAATGACATTGTTAGTTTACTGCTATCAACTTTCAACATTTTACTGATCCTTCATAAAACTTGTTTTCTTTTTATGTATGTTTCTTTTGCTGTGGAGCCATAGCGGTCACTTTATCTATCTTTGGGTGGATTTTATGGCTGAAAGAGTTCTTCAGTTGAGATATGTATGTTGAAATGTTTGAAATCCACACTTGGAAATTTGTGGCGAATATAACTTGGAAGGTATTACACGAGGTAGAAGTCATGGGAAGTTCAAGAAATTATCTGGTATACGACGCATTAACATTGATTTTAATATGATGCCAAAAGGCATTGACTTTAATCGTTTGATTGAAAATAGTTTTTGCTGATGTCTTGGATTGAAGAGTCTTTCTCTCGTTCTTCTTAACCCATTTTGTCTTACGGTTGCGTTTCGCACCGCTTTACATTTTCATATTTAACTCTTTTCTGGTAAAAAAATGTAAACTTGATCCCCATCCCCGAGGAAGAAAGGTTCATTTTAGAATTATCTAATCGACCTGTTTTTGCTCAAAGATGTATTTTGACATTTTCTATGATATTTTAGGGTTTGAAAATTGTGAAAATTCCATATTTTTAGGTACGGATGCTAATTTGTGTATAAAAATACTTAGATCAAATATTTTATTGAAATCTACGGAAATAAGATAAGAAAGACTACAACAGATGCGAACATTATATAGCTCATCCAAAAGTTGTATTATGAGCGGAGAACATACGCTCAAAACTTGAGGTTGCGAAAACGCAACGCCGGAATATGACGATATCCTCTTTTTCCTATCCTGGACAGATGATTTCCATTATTACTACTACTAATTCAGTTTTGATGCTAGTCAATTTTTGCTTTTATTGTTTGACTTTGTTTAACTTCTTTAGATAAAGCGGGGCCAACATTGTTTGTACTTAAGTTTTCGATAAAGGAGGATGGTCAAAACGGTCGTTTGATGAACAGCAAGGGAACGTATGCTTGAAACGAGTAGATTAAAGGTTTGTGTTCGTAGAGACGACTCATGGGATGATCGCTCAGCGATCGTAGTTTAACATCCAATTCCGAGCCCTATTTACATATTTTTTTAATGTGGCGACATTCCTTGTATCAACTATGGCCTAAAGGAACATATCGGTATAGAAAATATACGCATAAAATGCTAAGAACCGATAGTTTAAGTTCGATCGCTGAGCGATCATCCCATGCGATCAAACCTTAACGTTTGTTCTAGCGATATTTAGCTAAAAAGTGGGAGATCGGAGATATGGGCGATTTTAGTTTTGACAAAAAATGAAAAATTTTCTGCAATAAAATCTTATTTACTGAAAAAATATGTAACTCAGAGACTTGAAGTAAATTTTCTTAATACACTTAACAGTTTTCACTATCATTGATGGAAAAATGAATAAAAAATATTAAGTCGTTTTGAAATTATGCACGTTCAAAGTCAAAAGTTGTGAATTTTTAATGTTGTTTTTGTTGCTTTTATCTAATTCTTTCTATATTGCGAAATCATTACATATATGTAATATATTTTATAAAATGAAATCTTTGTTTTGTAGAAAACAAATCCTCTTTACATATATTTAGTCTATTTTCAAAAGCTAAGAAGTTAATTTGGCTTAAATCGGACTATCAATGGTAACGGATGAGTAAAAAGTTAAAGGATTACAACTTAGGTTGTAAATCAAATGACTTTTTTATTCTCGATCGTGGATTTAGGGATAGTTTTGGTATTTTAGAAGCATATGGTTATGGTTATGAAGCTAATGTATGTACCTCCTACAAAGAAAAGGGGAGAAAGCCAATTAACTACGGAACAGGCGAATAGATCAAAACTTATAATCATATGCCGGTGGGTAGTAGAAGTTATGAACGCAAAGAGGAAGCAATCTTATAAGCTGTTTCGTCAAACCAACTTTAATAGATCTCTTCCCCACATGTTTGACGACTTTAAAATAGTAGCTAGTTTATTAAACGCCTTTTATTGTTTTTACAAGGATCATCGTTTGACTCCTGAAATATTTAATATAATTAACGAAAACATTAATAAGCCGAATCAATCCGTCTTTATAAATATGTAGAGATGAATAAATTTAAATAGGCATCGAAGAAATTTCGAGGGTATGGAAGAAAACCTCCCATTTTTAGAATACTTTCCTCGATTAAACAGAGGATTGTTTGATTTTGCACGTTTTAGGCACATATCATATAAAGTTAGCTAGGTCGTATGTTGCAGGGCATTTGCGAGAGGGGATTTACTATGTTGAAATGTGTAGGCATGATACACTTGAGGGCTTAAGCGAATGCAACATTACGTAGACGAATGTATGGTTTTTAGGGGTTCGACTACATTCGCGGCATGTGAGAGAACGAATTTATTATGTCTATATTTTTATTGACAGAGAACAGCATGGTATACATTTCATTATATTACTGCAACTGTCTTACTGGCAGGCGAACAGCGGGAAGCTGTGCCCATATTCTGCCACTTTTATGGATATATATATGTAGGATTAGGTAGATTTGAAGAATTCAATCCTCCAGAGCAGCATTTATTAGATGTTATAATCGATGAACAATATTAACCCTTCGTGGCATACCTTCAGATTCATGCTAATTGCACACCTGGGGTCAATATGACCCCAACCATATTTTGCACACGATGGAGGCTCTTTGACGATAAAAAAATGGTTTTCGAACAAATAAGTAAAAAGACATATTAGTCCAGTACAATAGGTTCAAAATAGCCCCAAACCCAAACATCCAAAAAGAAAAGAAATTTTTGATGCCAAATTGTTGAATACACTGCCCAATATATGCAGAAGAAAGTTACACTAATTTGCGCCATGGGTTAAGGGGGGAGGGGGTTGCAAAGGGAAGAACATTCAGCTTTTTGCAAATATCTGGAAAACTAGGAATCTGACCTTAAAATGTCCTGAGAACGAAACAAACTAAACTAAATTATCTTTGTAATGATATATAACAGTCTAGACGTTTTCTCGGAAAATTATACCCTAGACCCAAAAGTATATAGAGAATTTCCATTTTTTGAGTTTTACATTTCACACTGTAACTCTTGATAGAATAGACCTAGGGTGACAGGATCTTGTTCATTATATTACCAACAAAATTTACTTGATTTGAACCAAAAATTAGAGTGCTCCGACCATTGACGCCCCTCTCACTCCTCCTAACATTTTTCAAAAAAGCATGCCCGTAGCTTCTTTTCAAATTAAGCCAACCAGATCAAATTTGGTGGGATGCCTATTCTCAGCCCCATTATGCTCCTTACCAAAAATTATTACCATCTGATCAAAACTAAGGGTACCCCCCATACAAACTGAACCAAAATTCTAACAAATTTTACATTTTTTCACTTCTAAATTCTCTCTAAAATGGAAAAATAAAATTTATCTCTTAGAACGTCATTATAACAGTTAATTGTAGTCTTCTGAATGTATGTTCAAAAGTTTGCATCAAAGCGTACACTACAAGTATCAACAAATTGGATTTGAAGGTCATTGGTACTAGTTCTAAGGCTATTTCCGAATATATCGAGTAACGTATACTAGCAACCTTCAAACCCGATTTTTCGTACTTGTAAGGCACGCTCTAGTACAAACTTTTGAATATACATTTAGAAGACTAGAATTAACTGTTATAATGACGTTCTAAGAGATAAATGTTATTTTTCCATTTTAGATAGAATTTAGAAGTGAAAAAATGTGAAATTTGTTAGAATTTTGTTTCACTTTGTATGGGGGGTACCCTTAGTTTTGATCGGATGGTAATAATTTTTGGTAAGGAGCATAATGGGGCTGAGACTAGGCACCCCACCAAATTTGATCTGGTTGGCTCCATTTGAAAAGAATCTACGGGCATGCTTTTTTGAAAAATGTTAGGAGGAGTGAGGGGGGCGTCAATGGTCGGAGCACTTCAATTTTTGGTACAAACCAAATAAATTTTGTAAGTAATATAATGAACAAGATCCTGTCACCCTAGGTCTATTCTATCAAAAGTTACAGTGCGAAATGTAAAGCTCAAAAAATGGAAATTCTCTATATACTTTTGGGTCTAGGGTATAATTTTCCGAGAAAATGTCTAGAGTGCTATATATCATTACAAAGGTAATTTAGTTTAGTTTGTTTCGTTCTCAGGACATTTTAAGGTCAGATTCATAATTTTCCAGATATTTGCAAAAAACTGAATTTTCTCCCCTTTGCAACCCCCTCCCCCCTTAACCCATGGCGCAAATTAGTGTAACTTTCTTCTGCATATATTGGGCAGTGTATTCAACAATTTGGCATCAAAAATTTCTTTTCTTTTTGGATGTTTGGGTTTTGAGCTATCTGTACTAGACTAATATTCACTGTTGTGTTTTGCATGCGCTTATTTTTAACTGTACAGAATATCGCTATAATTTATTATCATTTCGTAGTCGAACAAGCTGTTGTTCGTGCTTACTAAGTCGAACTTTCGATACAGTCCTTACATGAAACAATTGAGTGATCACGGCAAACATATTTGTGACAGTAGAAACAGTTTGTTGAAACCTTGGTATCTTTGGAACGACCACACATAGAACATCTACCGCGTTGTGAGATGGCTCACTATGGATAGTTTCGATTTCGAATCCCATCAATCTAGCTGCTGAAATAACACCAATTTGGCAACTTTGTGGATTCTGGAGTCGTCTAATTATTTGCGCTTGAACTAAGCTCTTGGATAGTTCCGTGAGATATATGCGACGTCTGTGACTTTTTGTGTGATTCCATGATTCGAATTTTGTAGTAAAGAGAACAAATGCAGCAAATGCACCCACATCAATCATATTGTAAAATAGTGTCATTGGCCACCTTTCAGAAATTCGTTTGCATGTGTAGGTCTTTACGTTTTGATCTAATCCATCAACTCCAGATTTGGTTTTATTATAATCGAGGATTATATCAGGCTTCTGCTCAGTGCTAGTAACATCAACACTAGTACTTTGATGCATTGTCGAAAGAAGTACAACTGATCGGTTTTTCTTTGAGATGTAACTCACAAGAGTTGCATGACCTCAAAAACCAAACAAGGAGCTATATACAGAACGACCCTTATGGTTCACAAAGGAAGTAGGCACTTCTCTTCTATGTTTCCGTATCGTACCAATGCATGTTGTTTTCAACGAAAGCAGCAAGTCCGCAAGATGTAAAATAATTGTCGAATGTAATATTCCGACATTCTTCTGTCCACGGTCGAACGAGGTCCATAACCATATCGGTTACAGACTTATCAGAATCAAAATGTTGTCCAAGATATATTTTCCCTTTCAGCGGATAACAATTTTCAGCGTCACAAACCCAAAAAATCTTTACACCATATTTTCCTGAAAATTTAAGTTTACTGCTAAGCAAAAATATGTTATTGTTAACAAACATCATACCTGGTTTAGACGGAATATACTGCCTAAACGATATTCTTCCTCTTGATGCTACTAGTTGCTCGTCTACAGTAAGAAATGCTGACGGGCGATACATTTTCGCCAGAGTCGCTAAAAACATTTGCCAGATATCCCTTATTGGCGCTAGCTTATCTTCCGCTACACGTTGCTCTTCATCGTCAAAGCGGAGAAACGATAGCAAATCTTTAAATCGGTTTAGGCTCATCGTTGCACGAAAGATTGGTCTGTTTGTAGTACTCCAGAGCTCCGCAGTGGGTTCATCCCAACTTTTATATACACCTGCAGCGAGCACTAATCCAATGAAGGCGTATATTTCAGTGGAATCCGTTTCTTTCCACTCTGGCCGAACAGATTTTGCTTTTTTGTTCGTTTTGCGAACTATTATGTCTACTATTTCCTCTGCTATTATAAGCTTGAAGGATTCTTCTATATCCGAGAGATTTTTACTGGAGCTCGTTAGCCCTTTCTTTTCACGAAAAACATCTTCCCTCAAAAATCGATCGTTTGTTTGGGGAGTTGTTGACCATACGACCCCGTCTTTTGCAACAAAACTTTCGCTTTCATTACTGCTTGCGCATGTGATCGGTTCGGGTTCTTCGAATCCTTCCAAAACCTCTCTTTTTTCTGCTTCTTCATCAATATTTTCCAGAAAGTCAATTTCAACATCTGAAAAATCTTCAAAGTCGACGAGTTCTTCATTTTCCAACAAGTGGATGATTTGACTCGAGGTAAGAGAATTTTTTTTTGCCATTACGAGTACACGCTTGAAAACACAACAACTGACTGCAGCAGACGTAAAATTGCAACTGAACTAGTACAGTTTAGTAGAAAAGTTAGGAGAAAGAAGTTGGGGTCATATTGACCCCAGGTGTGCATTTGGGGGTTGTCGTGGTTTTTTCTCTAAAAAACCGTTACTAATTATTATTATGATTAGAAATATGGCCGAATAAGTCAAAAACATGTTTGTGAAGATATTGCGAAGTTTATGGGCTGATAAGTTTGAAGAGTAAAAAGATATAAAGCAAAATTTGGCCCTGGGGTCAGGTATGCCTCCAAGGGTTAATTAGCCTTTTGTTACCTAATTTTAATGTTTGTTTTGTTTAATTGCAATAAACAATGTATGTTTTTCCCATATGTGTGACTAATTTGACGAGCGGATGAGAAAAAATGCGTTTGGGTTTTTATATATGTACTCACATAACAACCCATAACATTAATGAATGCATTTTAAGGAATGGACTTTTGTATGGAGGGGAGTCTTAATATTTGGGTTGGCGAGCTCCCACGAAAAGGACATAGTGAGAATGCAATAAGAAAGCAATTTCCAAAAAATCAGCTTAATTGGAGCTTTTTTCGCAGATTTAGAAGCAAAAAATGAATATAGGGGAAAACGGTTTTTGTATCAAAAGTACCATTTGTTTTAAAGGAATCGTCCTGATTTTTTCACAGTAGTATAGTACTATAGTAGGTAATAATTAGACCAATTAAGACAGTTCAACTGCTATCCGGACGAAAGTTATACCAAAAAAATTAAAAAAAATTGTAGGGGAGGTAGAGGAAATATTGGTCGCATTGTATTTATACTTAACAAAAAGTAAGATCCTCTAGTAAAAACCACTTGTACAAAATTTCAAGTCTCTAGCTTCATTCTTTCAAAAGTTATAGATCAGCAAAGTTGCCCTAAAGGACGAACAAAAGTCGTCCTTTCTCAGGAACCCCAGTGTTTACGGGCCTAAAATTTATATATTATTTACCCTCTAATATAGCCCTTTCATTTGACACCAGTTTCATTGCTGTTCACTCAACGACCAACTTTCATACAAAAGTGCCCTCCTTTAAGACATATTAGTAAAAAGTGGCTTTGCAAATGAAGAAGTTTAGAACATTTAATTTATTTGGTTTTATGACGCGGCCTTTACCTATTACATACCAGCGAAATGATTATTTTCAAGTTTCATCAGATTCAACTGCCCAATATTCCACAAATAACATGTGAAGTTTAAATTCTGCGTAAAATATAATCCAGATTTCGTCCTTGGGAAGTTAGGTTTATCACAGAACCACCAAATGGAAAGGGAAATGGGACTACTCCTGATGGGAGGATCCCAGCACAGTAGTTTGAAATCGGAAGAATATGCACCCCAGCCCAAAATACAAAAAATTATAAACACATTTCTTTGAAATTTGCATATTCTTCCGATGCCAAACTACTGTGCGAGTTTTCGTAATACTAGCACAGCTCCTTCTTACCCCGGACAATATGGGTTAATGGGCATTATACGACTCTTACTTTCCATCTCGTCCTGCTTTACACCATGGCCAATAACGTCAACCACGATGCAGTGAGTCACAGTCAAAGTAAGCATCCCATGAGTATATAAGGTTTTCTTATAAAATAGTTCCTTAACTAGTTTTAAAAGATTCTATTTTTTTGATTTCAAACGTTCAGGAAAGTAACCTCCTTTATATTCAGTATGAATTGTCATTGTTGGTCCAGTTTACAGTTATAAAAGTTGTTGAAATTAAACAAAGTGCCGAATTGACAATTTGTTTCTTCAGTTAATAAATCTTATAATAAAGTTGTGTTCTAAATACTTTAAAATAAATAAATTAGTGAAGATGCGCCAAGAGAAAAGCCCGAAAATTTAGTAGTTGGTAGTAAAGGATCACCAAAGGGATAATATCTTTAAGGAGCTTGGGCCTTTGTTTTCAGAAATGCTGTAAAACAAGGCAACACATCAGTCGTCATTTTTCTAGAAAAGAAATTATTGCGAATAACCTAAAAAATGCCATTGGGACACTATTTGAACCAGAAATGAGGTTGTTAGAAGAACCTAATTATGAGAGTTGGGTTTGTATGGCAGCATTACCCCATTTTCCGATTTTACCGATTCAAACATACAAACTGCCTGCTGCAAAAAGAAGCATTTGTGCAAAATTTAGCTTCATAGCTTTTAAATTGGCCGATTAAAACGCGTCGCAACAGACAGACAGACGGACATCGCCCAATCGCGTTACAAACTTCATGACAAAGTTAATATACCCTTTCACTCTATGGGCGACGGATATAAAAAGCAGTTCAAACAATGACGGTGACTCCAAAATGGTGGAAAAGGCAAAACCTGGCGCTTATTCCAAATCCTAATAAGCCAGCTGGCGAGCTGGATACCACTGGAAAACATTTGTAACGGATTATTTTCAACTGTTTGTCAGTCGAAAAAGAAGAGATACTTTTAAACCAACAATATGACATTGCGGTCACCATGGCCAAAGATCCAGTCCTCCAGCTTCGGAAGCCCAGTAGCTGGTGTGCGTCTTCACCTGTCACAGGTCTCCCAGCGAACTCTCGGTCGTTCACGCAACCTTGCTCCGTCAATTCGTTGAAGCTTCACGATTTTCGATACTTCCAGCTCCTACAATCCTCCTGGTTGTACCGGATACGCCATTGATCTCGCTCACGAATGGCCCCGAAAATTCGACGAAGGACCTTTCGTTCGAATCGGTCTAGCAAAATTTTGGAGGCTTGGGTGAGGGTCCATGTTTCGCAGCCATTACATAGCACGGGTCCGATGATCGTTTTGTACACGCTTCGTGTTGCTGTGCGCAAGTTTCGAATTAATTATAGGGAGGACCGAGAAATATGTCTTATTGACTAGTTGTATCCGTCGCTTAATTTCGTCGGTTTCGTTGGCGTCCTTTGATAAGTTACAACCCAGATAGTTGAAGTTGTCTACATACTCGATATTAAGGTCCCCCACTGTGATGCTTGAATTTGCTGTCCTTGTTTTCGATTGCATCATGGCCTTTGTTTTGCTTTCATTGATATGTAGTCCAACTTCCTTTGCGGCATTATTGAGGCTATGCAGAAGGCTTTCTGCGTCACCCAATCTTCGAAACATTATGTTGAGTCGACTTTCAAATAGGTCAGTGAGTCTGTTCTGCACTCTGACCTGCGAGACGGTATTAGTCATCGTCATCCTTATGAGTCGTATTGATTAGTTTGTACGCCTGTTTATTGTTCTTACTGGCTAATCTTTGGTTTATTTGCTGTAACTGCTCGTCAAAATGTTTTCATATCTTCTTCTTCTTCTTCTCAGTACGTATAGCCCCATGTGGGGCCATGGTGCGTTAACCCAGCCCTTTATAGGCAATTTCGAGTCAACGTTACATTGCATATATAATTTCGGAGTGTCTGTAATGTTGCAAGCACTATACAGCGTGTCCAGAAACTGCCGCATAAACGCCCCAAAATGTGATTCCTCATGTGATTTCCAGCAAAAACCTTGTACTGAACATACCCCCTTTACTTAACCCTTTAGCTGCATTTGTAGATTTTTGAAAAAATCAGTTTCTTGTACGACTAAAACTTCAATATCTCAAAAGCTAGACTATCTAGGATAGCAAAATAAGATGATTATTAGAGCCAACAAATTTACCTAAAAAATAAAACTAACGGCACTAAAATCGGATAAGTGGTTTGGTTCGACAGAGCTTCAAAGTCAAATTTTTGTTATTTGACCCAAAATCAATATGTTTTCCCATCTCAATTTTCTCCAACTTGTGCCAAGGTGAGGTGCTGGTACCATTTGAATAAATTTTACCAAATTGCAGATCTTTAGGGGCGGTTTGAATTGAATTGAATTGAAATCGGGCTAAAAATTAACCCTAGTTTTCTGCACTTAAGGCATTGAAACTGTTAGAAATGACGAAGCTAGATTAAAATAATGTAAGCAAGAAATGATCGTTAGACTATGCGCTAATTTTTCAAAGAAGCGTACAAGCACCTCTCCTTGGCAGAATTTGGAGAAAATTGAGATGGAAAAGTATATTGTTTTTGGGTCAAATCACAAAAATTTGACTTTGAAGTTCTGTAAAAAACAAACCTCTTATCCAAATTTAGTGCGGTTGGTTTTATTTTTTAGGTAAACTTGTTGGCTGGAATAATCATCTGATTTTGCTTCTAGCTAGTCTAGCTTTTGAGATATTGCAGTTTTAGTCCTACAAGAAATTTATTTTTCCAAAAATCTTCAAATGCCTGTGGCAGCTAAAGGTTTAAGCTAAGGGGATATGTTCAGTACAACTTTTTTTGCTGGAAATCACATGAGGAATCACAATCCGGTGCGTTTTTGCGGCGGTTTTCGGACACCCTGTATACTTCCTATCCGCACATGTACGGAAATTTTTGAGCACGCCGAGATTCGATCTCCGGACCTCTAGATTACTAGCATCGTAGAGTGCGACTCAACCAATTGAGCCACAGAGCGTCTTACGTCTAATTAATTTATTAGATACTCGCCGGCGTTCGTTGTATCTTTCTTTCTTTTTTAATGAAATTATTTCTTCGCTTTAAGGCCAGTTATTTATCATGCACTACCCGCTTCTAAAATACATACATACATACATATATGTATTCACTTGCAATCTGTCCAAATTTTGTTCAAACTCGACCATGTCCTAAATGTGTCTTCAATTTGAGACGTTTCGCTGGAATATGCTTGCATAGTTTCCAATAAAGCGCAAGAGCATATAGCTCCAATTAAAATTAAATTAGCAAATTCGGATCGGGTCAACATAGTCAGTATGGCGCGGTTGTCAGATACATTCTTCTCTAATATATTCTACTGTTATAGATGTCCTATCCAAAATGTAAGCGTACCCGTACATTGCATATATGTTCGTACCATAGTATTAAATCAATAGTTGCGCGGCTTTATTTTTTATTCTTTTCGGAATATTCCGATCTAATTTTATCAGATGCTACAGTGGAAGTTCCAAATGTAGTCGATATGATTATGACTTTCGTTGTTCCACTGACATATTTTATAAATAATTTATAGTATATACACACATTTTAAAAGAAAAAATATATTTCAAAATAAGGAAGATGTTTTGTGTTTGTACTTAACTTCCAATGCATTTCCCTTTTAGCGCCGTAATTACTCCGAATAATACGAAAATGAAGACGACTTAATCTCTCTTTCGGATGTCGCTAACGCACATTTCCAGAAATCGTGAATTTTTTACTAAAAGATGCCGTTTTTCCCAAGAATCACATCGGTTCATTCCATTCTGCCATATTACCGAGCACTAATCCTACTAAATTCAAAGGCTGACAGTCAGGTTTCAATAATTAATTAACTATGTAAAAGAACACCAAGCCGAGTGAAAAGAGAATGCAAATCCTTTCGATCTTTCTTAATTAGATATAGGTTTTCTCTTGAGTCTTCCACTTTAACCTTTTTCCCGAACCTATGTATATTGTACGATGTCTGCGACGTGTAATTTTTGAAATGATTTGAGTTTGAGTTTGTTTTTCCCTTTTCTCAAATTTAATTATGAAGAAAAGGCCTGAGTTTTCATGCTTTGATTTGATAGTGAACATACTCGTAACAGAATGGTGGCATTTTTTTACAGGTTGTGATTTTTAATTCCATGTAAATCCTGATAAAGGTAGTAAATTCAATTTTGCAGATCGTCGTTAGAATTTTTTTTTATAATATGATCTTTGTAGATTTCCACTTGCACATAAGTATTAAGGTAAAGTGCCAAAGAAGTCAGTTATACTATGTTTGTCTATGTCGTGCGAAAGGCTATATTTATGGTTGACATAAGCTCCTCCCTCACAATGCTGTGATTGATGATATGCATTTTCAGAAAGAGTTGATATTTGTTTGATTAATATAGCTCAGGAAAAACAGTATTTCTTTTCGAACCTTTAAAGATTTTATGCATAACCCTAAAGTCGTAATTGATATGTGATATTAATATGTGATGTGTAGGTATGCCCAATGCCGCTAACTGCACTGCAAAGGCCAAGCATAAAAAAAACAGTTTTTTTCTGAAAATTCCAATAACTGTAACATGTGTAATGAAATGCGGTTTGTCAAAGGTATTTTAGGGATTCCAAATTATAGCGGAAATTGCAAGTTGCTTCAACATAACACCCCGAGAAAAGCTTTAGGTACTTGTACCAAAAAATATCTTCAAACACAATTTTCTCCAGAAACTTCACCTCATTCCACGCCAATTAATTACTGCCACGTACAATATTATACATTTCATGTGGACACAATCTAAGTTTTCGACATTTAAGATTCACTTCATTGTTATATTCCTTGTAGTTTTGCCTTGAATTGGTATAGTATGGTCGGAAATCTATTTTCGTTTCCTGTTCGGTTTTCATTCGTTGTCCTTCCTCTCTGTCTCTATACATACATATATCTTTATAGGTCAATGCTGGCCAGTTGTCAATAGACACCATTTTCCCAGAGAAAATTGAATTAACTGAAATTGAAGAGCTCAGGTGAAAATTGTAAAAAAACACTCAAGTCGAACAGGCGGCCGGCATGTTGAGTGGTGGAATGTAATTACTTGAGGGTTTTTGTTGCGCGTTGATAAGAAGCGGGGATGTAGGGAGATATCCAAAGAATGTTGAAATAAGTACGAAATTAGATAAGTGTTTTATTGTTGTTGTCCTTTTTGTTTAAACAATGACAACGAGGGGAGAGACAACTTTTAAAAGTCCAGTGACTACTATCAACCTCAAATGTTTTGATTGTGTTCAGATTAGATTAAGGCAGAAAAAATGAGTTTTATTTTATTTTAAGGACTTTTCTTAAAGGGAAGGAAGGTGGTATTCACTAATAATTTTTTTTTTTACAAACTAAATTTTTATCGATTGATTTATAGTCATGAACACCTACAGGTTCTATTTGTTATTAAACGGGGGCAAAGCTAATTCTTGATTGTCCTTTAATAAAGTTTGTCGTTAAAATTTTTAACACTGGGCTTGCCCCCAACCAAACGCTGGACTCTTACGGCACGTATGCAGTGGCCATCAGTCGTATTTGGCAAGTATGAATGAAAACAAAGAATCAATAACGAGTACATGCATATCGCGCTTGTTCACAATCGGATTTCGATCTAGCTCTCTACATGTTCGAAACAGCGTTGCCACTCGTGTTACAATTGTAACATTTTGTTACAATTTTCGATTTCTTGTTACAATGTTACACACCGACCAATTTTGTTACAATCGGCAAGAGTGGAGGGATCAGCTACATTTGAGTATTTTTCTACTATAAGTGACATGAACAATTATTTTGCAAAACAAATTTTCTATTTTTGTGATGAGCATGATCAGCCACTGATGAGCATGATCAGCCATCTATTCAGTTAGGAATGTCCAACTTATGGTCCGCGGGCCACAGGCGGCCCACATCGCAGTTTTGTGAGGCCCGCGGCCATATCAAAGAAACACAGTATGTAGCAGCATATTGCGCAAAAATGGAAATGTTTAAAAAAAAATTTTTTTTAACTAAAATCTAAGAATTTTCTTGAAACTCGTCAATTTAATGGCTTTATTTAGGAAGCTGACGGTTGTCTAATGTACTTTTGTGCAGAAAAAATATAAAGTACATCGTGAAATGGTTTTCTCTCTTCCACAGCTGGATTATAACTCGTGTTCACATTTTGCAGGTACTCGACATTTTTGTTCGAGACTTATTACTGTTCGCCGAATCATTTTGACTCTCAATGATATTTCTGGAGTGTTTTTTTCTTAGTAAATTAATTTGCGAATTGTGGTTGTTGATCGATCCACAAAATTTCAGCGTTTTAATTTCTTGTCAAAAGTTTCTAAAATTGTTTGAAGTGCATTTTATGAATATTCTATTTCTAGAGGATATAATCACGAGGTCGTTAGTGACTCGGATTGAAATTTCGAAAAAAAAAAGTCTATAGGTATTTTTACAAATTTTATCCTGCGGCCGCTCAATCCTGAAGACCCTGACATTTGGGCCAGGTTTTGGTTTTGACACCCCTGGATTAAGCACCCGTTTTTGTTGGTTAGATTCCGAATCTATGTTCAACATTCAATTATAGCACCAAGCCTTAGAGTTAGTTCCGTAAAAAAATTGAATTCTACCTTGACTTCAATCCCACTGACCCGCGTATTTGCTCCCAAATTTATGTTTTTGAAGTAGGTTAGAGTACAACACGCAATATCGAAGTTGTTTTCTGAACGGAATAAGTATAGCTCAAGGACAGATAATAATGTTACTGCATGTATTTCTGTTCATTATATCATTTAGTTTAATCATGCAATATTAATTAAGTTCGATTATATTGTATTAAGCACTGTCTGTTGTACTGAAGGGAGCATCTCGTTTTGCGCGAAAATTATGAAATTATCTGCTCCTTCAGTCATTCGGAAACTAGGCTTCTGTGCTGAGTAGTGTCATTATTAATTGTGAGATTTGTAACTAATAGTTTTTGAATTAAATCTGTTATGAAATAGTGGGTTCGAGTTTAAACAAATTGTGGAAATTTTGACACATCGTTTCTCCTAAACCAACTTCATCAAAAATGTTTATGGAACAGAACAGATCAAATCTTCGGAAAGTCAGAGATTTTCAAACTTTTTTATTTTAATTTATAACTCTTTGCTATTTGTGAAGCAATCATTCAATTCGGACTTCGCACATTTATTGCTAAAATTGTTCATTAACAACAATATCTTAAAATTTGTTACACTCAACCTAAAAATGTTACAATTTTATCAGATAAATGTTACACTTAGAAATCGGAAAACGGCAACCCTGGTTCGAAAACGTTCGTGAACCGAATGTTATAAACTAATCCTTTCAATTCAATAATATTTGCTAGGTAAATTTTATCATCTCCACATATCCGTTCTCTTAGTGTGCGTTGTCCCTTATAGTACGGTGCAATTGGCTAAAGACCCAAACACCCAAGAACAGAGCAAAGTTTTGATGCCAATTGATTGCATACATTCCCCTCCGTATGCTGTAAAAAGTGACACTCGTTTGTGTGTCACGTTAAGAGGAGGGGGTGAGGACGGGAGGATATGACATTTTTTTTAGCAAAAAACCGTCAATGTAATCTTTTTACGATCTATTTCCGATACGGAAGGATAAAAGGACCGAAATTTGATTTCCTTATTATCAATGATTGCCAAGCAATTGTTAAACTTACGCTTCCTGCTGCGTATTATCTGAGTTTGGGGAGCTTAGCCAAAATTGACATGCATATGTACATAAAAATTATGTCGATTGCTTCTTCAATTCATTCATTTTTTGACGAGACAAAATTATACGAGTGGCGAAAATTTTTAGATTGCCTATAGAGGTAATCTGTATTTTCGCCACTGTTTAAAGTGGTCGTCTACGTGTTTCACCAATTTAGTCATAAATAGTATGGGTTTCTCTAGGTTTCGGTTAGTAATTTTCATAAGAACGTTACCAAACCGACTTGGCTTTATTCTCAAATTTTAGGAGAAATTTTTTTTGAGAATGCTGCTGCGATGGGAAAAATTATATTCGACCTAGGCTATCTACTTAATTTCTCATTTTGCGCTATTAAACAAAAGTGAAACCTAACTTTCTAGATTCATAATTTGACACCGAACAATCGAGACTAGTACATATTGAGAACATGTTTGCATCACTATTTATACAGCATTGGTGAAAGCATCAATCATCCATAATCCTATACGGTGGGCTCCGTTTTTGTGACCCTAGCTGAGAATCATCCATAAAAAAAAATTGATTCGCGTCGTCTGAGGTCCCCTTTTCTTGGGGCGCGTGTTCCAATGAACACATGCAACGCCGTCCGTTTCGCCGGTTTGAAGATTTCTTAAAATTTCATTTTCTTAGACTACGTATTGTTCAACGATCATTATACTTGTCACATAATTTTATTCTTGCTCGGTTTTATTTTATTTATAAAGTTAAAAAAAAACTATTAACAAATGAAAAAGTTATAACTAGAGTCCAAATCGGAAATATTTACGTGAGGCACCCTGTATTTGTATGCTTCATTAAAATTTTCTTATCGATATCACCCTTACATGATTAAATGTTAACTTCAATATTTCTTAGTTAGAACTACACTCTAAAAAGTGAATTTAAATTTCCGCTGAAAATGCGGTAATTTTACACTTTTTCCCGCTTATAATCACATACAGAGTGCATTTTTCAACAATTTCTGTGTAAAATAAGAAAATTACACCAAAATCGGTGTGAAATGTATTTTTACGCTACACTTCTGTATAATTCAGATTTTCTGGTGCATTTTTACAACGTTTATGTGTATAATTCGGATTTGTGGTGTATTTTTACAACGTGCAGTTGAAGTTTTACTCATTTTTTGTAGCGTGCTCTCCAGTTGTCATACTTCAATCGGCTGTACTTTGCACAGTGTACCACATTTTTCCAAAAATTCTCTGCATTTAGAACTCATATGTACACGCTCTGTAGCTCACTTGGTTGAGTCGCACTCTACGATGCTAGTAATCTAGAGGTCTCGAGATCGAATCTCGGCGTGGTCCAAAATTTCCGTACATGTGTGGATAAGAAATATTTAGTGCTTGCAACATTACACTCCGAAATGATATGCAAAGTAACGTTGACTGGAAATTACCTATAAACGGCTGAGTTACGGTACTGAGAAGAAGAACAAGTGTACAGATCGCACAAAAAAGACCATATTGCAACCTCCCATGTAGACGAAAAACTGATCAGCAAAACTCGACCGATACTTGTTTATATTTTATATAGCCTTAAATAGTTTTATTGATAGCTATATTATTTATAAAGGTTCGCCACTTAAATGACCACCTAAATCTTTACAACGAAAAAAGAGTGAAACCGCATTATATTCCTATTATTACGGAGTGTTTTTACTCATAGCGCGGTGTAAATTTGCTAATATATTGGAGTACTTTTTTTAAACATTTTTTATGTAAAATTACACTTGATTTGCAAATTTAGATTGCAGAGTAATTTCACTTTGTAACTTTGTTTCCTTCTATTATAAGAGTAAAAATTTCATAGAGTGTAGGCATGAGCATCGAACATCGATGTTTCGAAAACATCGATGTTTTTGGTCCGATGGTCGATGTTTTTACCATCGATGATTTTGCGTCGATGTTTTTCACCATCGATGGTTTACGTTTCGATGGTCGCTGGTTTTCACCATCGATGGTTTTCAACTATCGATGTTTTTTTCCATATTTTTTTTTTACAACTCAACTTTGTCTTTATAAGTGTATGCAAATACCTTCAAACAGCCCAATCAGAAAAAAATGTGAATCCATCGTAACATACAACGTGCAATCCATCTATCGTGAACACTGTATACACAAAAAGGAGTGTCTTTCTTTATACGCCCGGTAGGGCACAATTTCCAAATGTGATTTCGCCGTGGAATAGTTTCAACCTTTGGTTTGGGCCAAATATTAGTGTCCTAAGGTTGAAGCGGGCCGCAGACTAAAAAAATTGAATACGCGTATTGAAACCTATGTATTTTGGTAATTTAATCTCAGAATGTTTCATTTAAGATGTGACTATTAATCTAAGTCAGTAGCTTCCTAGGGATTACGTCCTATAGAAATTACATCTTTTGAAAATGATCTTCAATTAAATTGAGAACCTTAGATAAGAAGTTAAAACGCCAACATTATTTGTGAATTAATTTCCGTCAAATTTTGGACAGCTGATCCGAACATTGTGGAACCGGTCATAAACATCCAGAGGAAGCCCAAAACAACCTTGGGAGCGAAAATTCTTAGTCTGAGTTACATCAAGTCCGGTCAGAAAGAGGGGCTCAAAATAGACAAAAATTGGTTCTGTGATGAGGTGTGAAACAAACGCATGTACCAGTAAAGCTTAATAATTATTATTAATTATTATTATTATTAATTATTTTTATCATTGTCTCATCCTTCGTTGCTTTTTTTGCTTGTTTTCTTATGTTTTCTTTCGCTTATTAGGCGAAAAGGGTATATTAACTTTGTCATGAAGTTTGTAACGCATTGAAGGAAGCATCTCCGACCATATAAAATATGTATATATATGATCAGCGTGACGAGCTGAGTCGATTGGACGATGTCCGTCTGTCCGTCTGTCCGTCTGTCTGTCTGTTGCGACGCGTTTTACTCGGCCAGTTTAAAAGCTATGGAGCTGAAATTTTGCACACATGCTTCTTTTTGCTGCAGGCAGTTTGTATGTTTGAATCGCTAAAATCTGACAAGGGGGTCGTGGGGCTGCCATACAAACCTACCCCCCAAAATTAGGTTCTTCTTAGAAAAACTTTTTTATTTATCCACCAATTTCAATCTAATTTCACACAAATGTGTCTTAATTGGTGACACACGACATATGTAAAAACCGACTAAATCTAACAATGGGGTCGTGGGGCTGCCATACAAACCTAGTCCCCCAAATTAGGTTCTTCTAAGAAAAACTTTTTATTTTCTCATCGATTTCAATCAAATTTCGCATAAGTGTGTTTCTAATGATACCACAAATCATATGTAAAAATGGACCAAATCGGACCATGGGGTCATGGGGCTGTCATACAAACCTAGCTCCCCAAATTAAGTTCTTCTAAGAATTTTTTTTACACACTAATTTCAACCAAACTTCACACAAATGTGTTTCTATTGATGACACAAAACATATGTATAAACAGATGGAGTCAGACCATGTGGTCATGGGGCTACCATACAAACCTACCCCCCCAAATCAAATTTTTCTAAGAAAAACTTTTTTATTTGCACACCAATTTCAATCAAACCTCAGAAAATTATATTTCTATTGATGCCACATAACAAACGTGAAAATAAATGAAATTGGACTATGGGGTCGTGGGGCTACCATACAAACTTAACCCCCGAAATTGGGTTCTTCAAAAAATACTTTTTTATTTGTACATATACACAAATTTCAACCAAACCTCATGGAAATGTATTTTGATTGATGTTACAAAACATATGCAAAAATGAATTAAATCGGACCATGGGATCATGGGGCTGGCATATAAACCCAACCCCCAAATTAGGTTCTTCGAAGAAAAACTTTTTTATTTGTCCACCAATTTCAACCAAATCTCATAGAAATGTGTTTTAATTGATGCCACAAACATTCGTAAAAATTGATGGAAAGGCCATGCGTTCATAGGGCTGCCATACAACCCCAGGCCCCCCCTTCCTCTTTCTGGTTCTTATAAGAAACCCACGTCCCCCGCTTCTCCCAGCAATAAATCTTCGACACAGCACTTATGTGAAAATTCAAAAGCATGGAAGCGGGGAGGACTGAACACAAGTCATAGGTACGCCCGAAAAAACTTTTAGCCCGAGGGGAGCGAAGGGTATCCAAATTTCGGCCGCGCCCGAAATTAGCCTCGGTCTCGTTTTTTATTTTTCTTTGTTATTTGATGTTAACTTATTAACGTACTCGTAATATATTTCCTCGTTTGCTCTGTGATATATTTTACTAGTTTTTATATTTATTTGTTATTCACTTTCTTATTAGAATTAACTTAATAATAATAATTGTTTAATTTGCATCACCCCACAATAATAATATATTTGCTGTAGAAATTGTTATGTTGTTACATTCTACACTAATTTTAAATTATAGAATGTAACTGGATTTAAATAAATAATAATAATAATAATAATAATAATAATAATAATAATAATAATAATAATAATAATAATAATAATAATAATAATAATAATAATAATAATAATAAGCAAAAAGGGGAAAATTCTGTACTTGGGCTGAAATGGCCATATTTACAACATTTCATGTTCATGTGATTTCCTCATCAAATATACGATTTCGGGGTTTTAGAACTTCGTCCCTCAAATAAATATCAGCCCAAGATGTGTTTGTCCAATAACCTGAAGGATGCGAACGCGAGTTATAGTGCAACGTGCCATCAGATAGCTAGCAAGTTCGGCTAATACTAAAAAAAATGGTCCGAATTTCGGAACAAAACAATTTCACGAAAATGCTTAACGTTTTCTTCAACAAAAAAAGGATGCCTTAAGCAAATGTAACTCAAATAATCGTCTGCGATTTTTTTCAGCGTGCATAAGCCACCGACTTCTTGGCGAATTGAAATTGTTGGTCGCGAAAATATTGTTAGGTAAAATTTAGAGTAATCTGGCTGGTGTAATGGTAAGTGCGTGCACTTCGGTGCACAGGGTCATTGGTTCGAGACTCACCGTGATCGAATTCAGTTTATGGTGTTTTGCGAACGCACGCCCCTTGTGGCGAACTTTGGTCTAACTCAGATGTTAAACGAGTACCAATTTATGGGGATACATAACATTGCTGAGCGTGCTGTTGATCTTAACACCTCAACTAAAAAGCAGTTAGGATCTTGGGAATTAGATGTCACTAACATATCTGCGGCCTTAGTAAAATGTTAAACTATCGCGCCTGTTTTTTTAATTTTAAAGCTAAATTTTACGGAAGGACAGTCGAAAATGATTTTCTACACCATTTAACGACAAATGGCCTCTGAACGTGTTTAGATTTTTACGGGTGATTCAACTGGCCTCCGATTCTGCTTTTCAGACCGTAGCTCATCTATATTCAGTGCTATTTTTGGCTTTTCGACTTGCATATTCCACTTGCGAGATCAATGTCCGTTTTAAATTCTGGCTTTGCTTGGTTCTAGAGGATCGCATCTCCTGCCGAAACATACCGAGAAGCCTCTTGTCTTACATCCACAAAATCCATAGAAAGAAACATTATCCGACAGTCGGCTAGAGAGATTTAGGGATACATACAAGCCCGAAATTTTTTCAACATCATGATTTTCTTAGGAGTTGAAATTGATAACAAATTTAATATTTTTGCAAAAAATCTTTTTCTTCAATTTTACAACAGATGGCGTCTCCTGTCATTGAGGAATTCGTGCTTATGATAGTAAATTTGTGTAATAATGGCGCATTTCCGTCATTCGAAAATCAGTGTGTGATTCTGATTACATTCAAATGGCCTCCAATTTCGGCTTTTTCGACTATTTTTGTCTCTCGGACTGCATATTCCACTTGCGATTGAAAAGAAATAGGCCAAGTGATCAGTTTCTGTCGTCTGTCACTGTTTTTCTTTTGAGCAGAATTTATAAATCTTTTTTATTATAGAAATACGGTCGATTTTGATAAGATTTCCTCCACATTTAACATAATATTAACAGTGGCTAAATTTCATTGCTGATATGATTCAGCTACAAAATGAATCTCTTTACAAAGCTGTTTACCATCTGTCACTAAAATCACTTTCAGATGGAATGAAGTTCAATTCCACTACTTTCCCGGAGAGACCTTTATGTGACAGTTAAAATTGTGTTCTGCAAATATGGGATTTTCGCAAAAGAAACAAGGCGGCTTCGCCCCCTGCTCGCTACGCTCAACCCCCGAGGGCGAGGCTAATTTCGGGTGCGGCAGAAATTTGGATACCCTTCGCTCTCCTTGGGCTAAGAGTTTTTTTCGGGCGTACCTATGACTTGTATTTAATCCCCCTCCTCATTCTTTTTCTTCCGTCTTGACAAAAGTTTTGGGATTGGTTGAAATCAGAAAATTTTATTGGGGTTGCGGGAGCATGACCCCACAGTACGATTCCATTCGTTTTGAACTTTTTTCTTGCTTTAGTAAAGACACATTATTTCAAGGTTTTGTGAAATTGGTGCAAAAAACGTTTCTTAGAAGAAACAAAATGGGGGTTGGGTTTGTATGGCCACCCCATGGTCAGATTTGATCAATTCTTAGATATGTTTTCTGTCATCAAGAGAAACACATTTGTGTGAAATTTGGTTAAAATTGGTGCACAAATAAAAAAGTTTTTCTTAAAAGAACCTAATTTGGGGTTGTTGGGTTTGTATGGCAGCCCCATGGTCCGATTTGATCAATTCCTAGATATGTTTTGTATCATCGAAAGAAACACATTTGTGGGAAATTTGGTTGGAATTGGTGCACAAATAAAAAAGTTTTTCTTAGAAGAACCTAATTTGGTGGTTAGGTTTGTATGACAGCCCCCTGACCCAGTGATCCAATTTCGGTGATTCAAACATACAAACAGCCTGCGACAATAATAAGCACGTGTGCAAAATTTCAGCTCCGTAGCTTTTATAGTGACCGAGAAAAACGCGCTGCAACAGACGGACAGACGGACATCGTCCAATCGACTCATCTCGTCATGCTGGTCATATACGTATACTTTTTATATGATCGGAGATGCCTCCTTCAATGCGTTACAAACTTCATGACAAACTTAATATACCCTTGCACTCTATGAACGAAGGGTATAAAAAGAGTCTCCCTAAGGGAGAGATTCATTTCTGATCTAATTGTGTTATCGATTCATAATGCTCACACGTAGGTATCCCACTTCCGGATATCAAGGACCAGAAAAGTACAAGTATTTCAGTTTTCCAAACTACAGTCTCAGCAGCTGAACATTTTGCGTAGTGCCTGGAATCAAACTCGCGTTTTTACGCCTTCTAGCATTGTAAAGGGCAGCAATTTTTCTTTTACTACATCGGTAAAATATTTTTTGACCATAATCATTGATCAGGGGGGAAGCAAGCGCCCCACTCTGCCCCCCTCTGGCTACGCCCATGTATTCGCCTACTTTTTATGGCACAATATGTCTAAAAGCAATATGACCTTATAAAAGTCTTGCACAACCATCTAGAGCTACAGCTTTTTTTTAGGAAATCTAGCTTAACATATTTCCATATGTTGTTTCTTCATTCCAGGGAAAAATAAATTACAGCAACAATTCAATTTTCTAAGCCAATTTAATGATATTGTTCTTGAAAAGCAAACTTTGTCCGCGCGCATCATGTCCTTATGGGTGAATATTCCTTTTCTAATAACAAAAAAACAAAAAAGAACCGTTTGCATGGAATATTGTAGATGAGCAAATAAGACGACAAACGGGTTTCATCCCTCCTCCCCCGCGTCTCTTGGATACCTTAAAACGAAATTTTATATGCCTTCAAAGATCAAAATCCGCCCATAGTCGGTCTCACGTCAAAAGATATAAAGTTATAGATATGTCAACTTGTTTATTAAGAGAAATGCTGAAAAAATGCTTCTCCATGACGCTACGGCGGCAACCGTCTGTCAAGTTATGGAATATAACGTACTGTTTCACTTTTTGCTATTAATACATATCTGCAGGGTATATGAATCCAAAGATGTTGTCTTGTATTCGCGGTATGCAGTCACATTCCAGAAATACATAATGAAAAATATTATAAGCACGAGTACAGGACAAGATATACGCATAAAAACGATTCTAAATAAACGTTGAGAGAGGAGAGGAATGATATTGCAAGGAATAAGACATGCCTAACCAAACTTTTCGTTCCTTTATGTACTTTCCGTTTTTCGAGAAGATTATTATCTGAAATCTTATTTTTTCGACTATGCTGCTGTAAGTAAGTTGAAGGCTAACTTTCATACAAGAGAACCTACGTATTATCTTCAACTTCCATCAAGTTAGCATTATCCTGATGAAAAGCTCGTTAATTGTCATTATGTTTACAAATTAAGGTACGTGTTTAGTAGCCAAGTCACGGCGCAATTTATTTCATGACGCCTATGTGTATGCTTTGGCTCTTGCTGTGTAGGTTTATTTGTGATGTAGATATAATGTCAAGGAATCCTTTTGGGTAATGGTCCTTAAGATGGGTATTTTGTTGCGCCAATCAGCATGCCAGATTCTGCAACGTGAACAATATTCTAAACATTTTAGATCGTAACTTTATTACTCAATATAATCCTTATGTTCGCAAAGACAATAAACGCCATTATTACGTTTCGGACATTTTGTAGCAGGGACAGTATGAGCTAAGTATGACAAGGGAAGAAGGTGATTAAGAAATGATAGCTGTTCTAGCGAATTATGCATTAAAAATTTGGTCAATTCCAAAATTTCGACGAAATTTTGATATACTTTCCGTACATACCTGCACCCGTAATGTGACTTTCTATAGGTACGTTGTCATTTTTTATTGAATGTTCCGCAGTTACGGTACGGTTACGCATATTCTTCTGATGCTTCCGGTTTCGATTTCCCATTCTCAAACCACAGCTATGTTAAGAACCTCGATTCGCTTTCCTCGATCACAAACGCCATTCAGTATGCTCCTGGTACCATATTTTAATAGTTATCACATTTTTCTCTATACGTTGCCACGATTTGAGTTTCAACTTAGAGAGGAGTAAAGCCCAAAGCTCAAGGACTATCATAACTATCATACTACCTACTGAGCTATAGATGGTTAGTGTAGTGGTCACAGTGCAAATACTCCACTGTGACTTTTTCCGGAAATTGAATAAGTCGATATTTCTCCTCCAACAGAAAAAGTTCCGAGTAGTTCCAATAGAGCTGGTGAATTGTCATATCATAATGCTACAGACGAGCTCCGTAATTAATAATAAATAACTGAAGCGATAGTCCAACATTGTTCGGGAGTTCGAAAAAAACTCATTCTGAATTCGTTCACGGTGAGACTCGAACCCATGACCCTGTGCACCAAAGCTGTGCGCACTAATGCCCCGTAGTTGATGTATCGAATAGAAGGATAAGCCAATATTTCCACAATAAGTTAAAATTGCATTAATCATCATCATCAATGTGGCACGATAGCCCGACGTCGGGATTTGGCCGCCTGAATCGTCGACCTCCAATTGTCGCGGTTACGTGACCTTGTCCTCCAGTTTCGGAAGCCCAGCAGCTGGTGGACGTCATCACCTATGGAGTTCTCCCAGCGTGCTCTCGGCCGTCCACGCAACCTCGCTCCGTCATTTCGTTGTGCGTTCATCGCTTTCTTTGGCATGTGATTATTGTCCATTCGTTGAACATGTCCCGCCCATTGCAAACGTTGAAGCTTCACGATTTTGGATACTTCCAGCTTTTCGTAAATTGATACAACTCATAGTTGTACCGGATACGCCATTGATCTCGCTCGCGAACGGTCCCAAAAATTCGCCGAAGCACCTTTTGTTCGAATCGATCTAGCAAAATTGTGGAGGCTTGGGTGAGGGTCCATGTTTCGAAGCCATAGCATAGCACGGGTGGGATGATCGTTTTGTACACGCGGCGCTTCGTGTTCCTGTGCGCAAGTTTCGAACTAATTATAGGCAGGACCGAGAAATAGGTCTTATTGGCTGTATCCGTCGCTTAATTTCGTCGGTTTCGTTAGCGTTCTTTGATTACGTTACAACCCAGATAGTTGAAGTTGTCTACATACTCGATATTTGCTGGCGTCCTTGTTTTCGATTGCATCATGGCCTTTGTTTTGCTTTTGTTTATATGTACATAGTCCAACTTCCTTTGCGGCGTTATTGAGGCTATGCAGAAGGCTTTCTGCATCACCCAGTCTTCGAGACATTATGTTGATGTCGTCAGCGTACGCTACTAATTGAGTCCACTTGATGACGTTGCTGTCCATATTTATGGCTCGAATTACATACTCCAAAGCAAAAACATCGGCGCCAGCCCATCGCCCTGCTTAAGTCTAGTTACCATCCTTGTCCTTACACAGGGTTGTTCTGGGTTGATATCGGCACATCGCTAAACCATGATAGGGTTTAATTGGTGAGTAAGGGCCATCATGGCCATGCCTCGAAGATGCTGCTTTGGTGGTTGAATTAGACGTTTTTGTCACCTATCACGTTAAGTAACCTGAGACGCTGCAGATGTTAGTACAGCACTCAGGCGCAGCGGTTACACGGATAATGCGGGAAAGTAGCGCCCCGTAGAGAGACGTAGGAATTGGCCGAAGCCGCTCACCCTATGAAGCTCCTCTTGCATAGCTAAGGGTCCGCAGTTATGCCACAACTGATATAGGAATCAGCCGGAGCCTTTCAACCTTTATCTTCCCCCTTACGTAAAAATTGCATTGCATAAAGTATATTATTCTCACATTTTAATTAAAAACATTCTGACAATAATCGAACATAATTTATTTTGTTTTTTTTTACAGGTAAGATACTTCAACTACCCGCATATGCATTTCTGTTGGTAAGTTAAATATGGATTTGATTTTTATAACCATATTGGGGATTCATTGGGACTTTTTTCCAACTTTCCAATTTTTATCATTTTTTAACGCAATGCGACCGTCATCTGCAAAATAAAATAAAATAACGATTGTGATGTCGGCTTACAAAAGTCTGAATCAAAACTATCTTTCCGGCGAACACTATTCACTATTGAATTGAAACTAACAACTTTATTGAATTGAAACTAACAACTTTTGTAGCTGCGTTTTACTTTCTGGCTCAGAATCATTGTCCGAATAAAACGCAATCGGATGCAAATTTTCCGTTTCGGTAACAGCTGACTGTTTTGTCATCATTTGCATTCTAAATTTGAAAGTTCCTTTGATATTTTCGGCCGTGCAATATTCAATAGGGAAATGTATTTCAGAAAATATTGAAATGACTAAGACTATTAAAAACTGACTAGCAACAAAATAAAATGGCAGACGGTAGATCCTAGGAAAATTTTATGCGCTTGCCATATTGAGAGTAAAGCATTCAACTTATAGCCTGGTTCTATTTTCCATAATGTAATTTTGTTTGGGGTTTCCAGGATTTAATTTCATGCTCTGATAAGTAAAAACAGAACGTTGTTTCTTGTTCTCTAGCTGCGGGGGCGGCCCATGTGGGGGGGGGGGGGGGGGGGGTAACGAGATAGATTGCACCAAAAGCTGCAAGAAACATGTCTCATACCATTAAACAAATCACGACTACGTATAAAAATCAATTTTCCAGCATTTGTAATTTTTTTAGGAAAAGTGAGGAGGAGAGTTTTACATAAACTATTGTCTACGAGATTTGAAAAAGTCGAACATTATCGAGTGCTGTAACCCAAGTGAATTTGTTATAATAGCGCGGAGCATTTGCGTAGCCCAGATTTCGTTTAGGAGGGACAAGCCTAAACAATGTAAGTGACGCGTGTTCTTTATCCTAACGTTAATATATATATCTAGGGACGCGGGAGCGTCCCGCCCGCCAAAGAAAAACGAAGAAATTTGAACAAATCAAAAGTGAGAAGCGACTAAGACTATGTTTACACGACGGAACAAGTACGGGTTTTCGGACCTCTGTAGCTCGGACTCTGGTTGGGCCTGAGTGTTCAAATTCGGTAAAGGTTGTCGTTCGCGCCGTCTTACGAAGTGTAGAAAATTTCAAGAAGATACGATGAAAAACACTGGAGATATAAGAGTTTGAAAATCGCATTTTTTCGAAAATCTTGTTCTCGTTGTTCTCGTTGTTCTTGTTGTTCTTGTCGTTCATTGACAGGGCTACAGCCTTGCAGAGGGCATCTCGGGATGTGGTCTCTTTTCCCATTGATAGAGTCTGTCGTGAAGGTGTGCATAGGCTATCGTTTGCTCCGATCCGTGGAGTAGAAAAAAAGATACAGCGGAAAATGTGAAAAAATACATAGAGTTTCTCGCTTAAATCTTTTTATATGTTTTAAAGGAAGCATTTTGCAAAAGTCGGAGATTGGTCCGAAAAATGCCTAGAAAAGAATCGTATAGTTTTGTTATTTGGCAGGACTGCTTCGAACAATCCCTTGTATATGTTCTCTAAAGTTTTCAGTTGTAAAGCGTCTGCAAGAGCGGCGGCAAGGGCTCAAAGTTCCAGATTTGGTTCGTCTCTTATACGAGTACGTACATATTACTATAATATTGAATGAACAAATAACATCCCAATGATCCTAAAGCTTCCAGCAAACGGTAGAGGTTCGCAAAACACACACACCTTAGGTTACGAAGGACGCTAAGGTTACAAAGGTTACCAAGAGGGTTATTATTGTTATTATGTTCTCAAACATGGTCGTGATAAAAGGGCAGTGAATATCGTCTTCATTTCAAGAAAATAAACGCATTCATTTATTGTTATGTTAAGTTGATTTTGTCAATTGAAAACTGAAAAAAAATATGATATCTCACAAAAACAACTCTGTTGTAAAAAGTTTCCGCCAAAGAAAAACTTGTCAGCCGCAAAAAGGATTGATATAATACAATCCCGCCAACATTCTCGCAAGGATATGCATTCAAAAGTGATTGAATTAGTTAATAGTTTCCACCAAAACAGCGTGGTGCGGTATGCGTCAGAATTTGTGAAATAATTTCCGCCGCGATAGACCACGCTGAATTTGCCAATTCGTGTGGAGTGTGTGTTGTCTGTACCGCGTAACGCACACGCGCTGGTTTGGTGGAAGCTAATTTCTTGCAATGCTGTTTGGTGGGGAGCTTTCATAGGGG
Organism: Microchrysa polita; assembly: GCA_949715475.1. Taxonomy (NCBI): domain Eukaryota; kingdom Metazoa; phylum Arthropoda; class Insecta; order Diptera; family Stratiomyidae; genus Microchrysa; species Microchrysa polita. The sequence goes on from OX454420.1 coordinate 49,476,257, forward strand.
TAATTGCAGGATAAAACCAATATTATGAAAATTTCGAAAGAAATTTATTGTATAAAAAAGGGAAAAGTCGTCTATACGAAGGAAAGCAAAAAAAAATTGTAGAACACATTTTATTTACAAGGCTGGAAGATTCGAGATTAAAACTGACCAAGAAAAGAGCATAGCAGCAAATAGCACCCTCGTCAGCTCCCCGTCAATAAGCGTTGAAAGAAATTAGCTTCCACCAAACCAGCGCGGGTGCGTTACGCGGTACAGACAACACACACTCCACACGAATTGGTAAATTCAGCGTGGTCTATCGCGGCGGAAATTATTTGACAAATTCTGACGCATACCGCACCACGCTGTTTTGGTGGAAACTATTAACTAATTCAATCCCTTTTGAATGCATATCCTTGCGAGAATGTTGGCGGGATTGTATTATATCAATCCTTTTTGCGGCTGACAAGTTTTTCTTTGGCGGAAACTTTTTACAACAGAGTTGTTTTTGTGAGATATAAATTATACACATTTAGGCCCAGAAATCATGGCATTATAAAACACAAAAAATATGAGCTAATTATAAACCATTTCTTGTGATATTGAATAGAGGTTGATTGGACGGCATTCATCAGAAACAAAGGCGGTAGGGATCGTCACGAAAACAGAATCTTAAGATGCTATTAAGGAAAAAATTTCAGTTTCGGAAGACTAGGCGAAGCTCATCGTAGAATAATAAAGATAAATGGGACTAGAAGGTGACAAGTTGACAATCTTATCACACTCTAAATTAAATTGTCGTCGAAACGTTGACGATTAGTCACTGGTTAGTTATGTAAAGGACTAAACCGTCAGGGGAGTGCCTGAGCTTTCGCTCTTACCTCCCGGTCCTTCGGATGTTTTGGATCTTCCGCGTTTTATTGACAAGGTCTTATCAAATGTCAAATGGGGTTTTCTTCATCCGGTGAATGCATTCACTTTCAGACACTCAACCCCGGAGTCGCAACTCTAGCTGGTTGACTTGGGTAACATCCTCCAACCACCTCCAGTTTAACGCCTTGATGGGCAGAGGCCATAGTCCCCTGGGCAAACCCATCACCGAGGTACACTATTCGCTAAAGACTTCCCAATAGCAGGTGTGATCCTACTTCGGTCCCCTAATGGTTAAGCCTCACGCAAAAATTCAGACGTGCATATCACAGGTTCGTTTGACCTGTGACTACTCGTCTGCTTAAAGCAGACACGTAGCACTGCTTTTCACATCCAGGCGATCACAACTAGTCAGCAATTTCATTCGGGGCCGTGTGGTTATCAATCTACAATCTAGATTTGGGCGCGTAGGCATTTTCCACCAAGGCCATTCTCCCTAAGTAGCCCTTTCGAGGATTGGGTTATGCGAAGTCGCCAGCTCCAAAGCTCACACGATTACTTATAGTGACACCTGCGTATCAGCGTATGACTAACTTTCCGCAAGAGGATGGGAGATGCCAAGAGCCCCCCCCCCCCACATTACTCGGTTGGACGCGAGTGTCATCGCCCATAGGTCTACGTACAGGTCCACGCCATGGCGTACCATCCATACTAGGGGCCGCCCTATGCAGCTCGAGTACGTGGTGCCGTCGCTCACCAAAAATCGATGTCCCCCTACACAAATGCTCTGTGTCACAAGGACCCAGTTTCCCCTGCGGGAATGTTTACGACTAAATAACAAACGGTAGTTTTGGCTTGGAACATCGAGTCGCAACCCTCTCAAAAGCGCATCGTGACCCGACACGGTGTCACGCCACTCCATTTGGAAACAGATACTCCAGAGCCGATGTAAGTTAAGCCGGTATTCACATGACCCGTTCGAAGTTGGATCAAATAGTGGGGTTCTTTACAAAATCCACAAAGTCAAAATACACAAGTCAAAATCCAAAAGTCATAATCCATAAAGCCAAAATCCACAAAGTCAAAATCCATAAAGTCAAAATCCACAAAGTAAAAATCCATAAATTTTTGTTTGAAGAGACGGGTTCTGGGGGGTTCTATACAAAATCCAAAAAGTCAAAATCCACAAGTCAAAATCCAAAAGTCATAATCCATAAAGACAAAATCCATAAAGACAAAATCCATAAAGTCAAAATCCGCAAAGTCAAAATCCATCAAGACAAAATCCATAAATTTTTGTATGAAGAGAGCCATAATGCTTATTGCGTGGGCACTAGACAATTACCAAACCCCGGAGCATATCCGCTTTACCTGAAGACACGGAGAAGGATGCACCCGGAGCATATGCGCCTTAGGTGTCTCTGTCTTTACCTTAAGCGCTCATGGTCCGGAGCATTCCTCTCCGTGTCATCGGCCAAATCGTATATGCCACGGATGAATCCTTTTCCGTGTCTTCAGGTAAAGCGCATATGCTCCGGGATTTGGTAATTGCCTAGTTAACGTAATAACGTACATAAATATTCTCAATATTCAATTGTGATAAGCAAACTGATGTAAATTTGAATTTATGGATTTCGTCTTTTTGGATTTTGACTTTGTGAATTATGACTTTATGGATTTTATCTTTGTGGATTTTTAAATTTTTTTGGATTTTGTCTTTTTGGATTTTGTATTTTTGGATTTTGTATAGAACCCGTTCTGGGGGGTTCTATACAAAATCCAAAAATACAAAATCCAAAAAGACAAAATAAAAAAAAAATGAAAAATCCACAAAGTCAAAATCCACAAAGACAAAATTCACTAAGACAAAATCCATAAAGTCATAATTCACAAAGTCAAAATCCAAAAAGACGAAATCCATAAATTCAAATTTACATCAGTTTGCTTATCACAGTTGAATATTGAGAATATTTATGTACGTTATTACGTTAACTAGACAGTTACCAAATCCCGGAGCATATGCGCTTTACCTGAAGACACGGAAAAGGATTTATCCGTGGCATATACGATTTAGCCGATGACACGGAGAGGAATGCACCGGACCATAAGCGCTTGTGGTAAAGACAGAGACACCTAAGGCGCATATGCTCCGGGTGCATCCTTCTCCGTGTCTTCAGGTAAAGCGCATATGCTCCGGGGTTTGGTAATTGTCTAGTGCCCACGCAATAAGCATTATGGCTCTCTTCATACAAAAATTTATGGATTTTGTCTTGATGGATTTTGACTTTGTGGATTTCGACTTTATGGATTTTGTCTTTATGGATTTTGTCTTTATGGATTATGACTTTTGGATTTTGACTTGTGGATTTTGTCTTTATGGATTATGACTTTTGGATTTTGACTTGTGGATTTTGACTTTGTGGATTTTGTATAGAACCCGTTCTGGGGGGTTCTATACAAAATCCACAAAGTCAAAATCCACAAGTAAAATCCAAAAGTCAACAACAAACAACAAACAAAAAACAAACGATTCAAAATATGTAGTCATTCCATGCAGAACAGGGCGAACTAAATTTTTTTGGCTATAAAAAACATTGATTTTTTCCAAGGAACCTTTTAAGAAAAAAACTAAAGTTTTAGATTGATTTTCATAAAAGTCGCTTAACTAGACAATTACCAAACCCCGGAGCATATGCGCTCTAACTGTAGACACGGAGAAGGATGCACGCGGAGCATATGCGCTTTAGCTGTCTTTACCTGAAGCGCTTATGGTCCGGGTGCATTCCTTTCCGTGTCATCGGCTAAATCGTATATGATACGGATGAATCCTTTTCCGTGTCTTCAGCTAAACCGCATATGCTCCGGGATTTGGTAATTGTCTATAGTTAACGTAATAACGTACATAAATATTCTCAATAGTCAATTGTGATAAGCAAACTGATGTAAATTCTTGCTTCTACTGTGAATATGAATTTTATATATTTTGACTGTGTGGATTTTGAATTTATGGATTTAGTCTTTTTGGATTTTGACTTTTTGAATTACTTGACTTTATGGATTTTGTGTTTGTGAATTTTGTCTTAATGGATTTTGACTTTGTGGAGTTTAAATTTTTTGTGGATTTTGTATTTTTGGATTTTGTATAGAACCCTTTAAAATTAGGACCTAATAACTGGACCAATATGGAAAACCGACTGAAATCAAATAATGGCGCAAACTGTTATACAATCTTGTCGCGGTGGCATGGATCCGAGTGGTCCAATTTTCAATGACTCTGCATAGATCCTGCTGAATTTGAGCGAGGGCGTCACCTCTGCGTGAAATATCCTTACCGTCGTTTATGCAGAATGTGCATCGTGGCATCTATACTGTGTGGCACGTAGCGCCGTGTAACTTGACATGGTGACGGCATGAGTGACTCAATAGTTAACAACAGTAACAGATTATACAGACGCCACCAAAACAAAGCTGCAAACTTCTACCCGCTCTAGTTGGAAAACCCTAAATAACCGAAACGATTTTTTAAGTAGCGTCGGGAACCTAAGTTTTTGGTATTTCCTGCCCTTTTTCTTTCACCACCAACCATACGCGGTTCCCCATGTACGCAACTTGGCCGATCCGTTTAAAGTAGTTTTGCTTCGATTTTTGTAAATTTATTAACTTCAGTGATTGGCGAGAGTTTTTTTTTATGTACTCGTATTGCCATTGTGACTTGTATTATTTTTTGTATTAATTAGGCAAATATAAATCAAGACTCACATTAACAATGTTTTGTAAAAAATTTTCGACAAAAGCAACATTTGTAATTTGTACTGGTAATATGCAATTCTCAGAATAGTCGTTCCTTGAGAGGAGTTCGATAATTCGAAAAACTCTCTAAATGTTCTCCTGAATTGAAACATAATTTCACCATAGTCATTACATCACGAATACATTGATTGTAGATTCCTTTAACCCTTCAGTGGGCGCGCGGGCTACAATTGTAGCCCACACTTTTTTAAATGGTAACCATTTTCAGGATATGAACCGAATTCATTCGAACTGCTCAGTAGCTGTTAAAATGCTGCTTCTTAATCAAATAAGAATGGTTTTAATATTTTTTTAGCCTAGAAACTAATATTCTTTTGCGATCAAAGTCCACTGGGCTACAAGTGTAGCCCGCGCGCCCATTTATGTTACTTTTTTGGTACTCATACATCCATTAAAATAAAAATATTATTATAAAACATTGTAGAAAAAAGCAACAGTAAAATGTTTAACATAAAAAAAAACGGTTTTAAGATAAATTAACAAAAAATAGATTACTATTTTCACGAAAAACCTGGAGTCGAAGTCAAAATTTCTTACAGCGTGCATCTGTTACATGTTGCTAACATAACTTAGTTTCTGGATGAAATTTTTATCAATTGTAGCGTAAATATTGTGAGAACAGTTAATCTGAATATTGTAAGTAGAAATTCAATCAGTTTGACTTACAATATATTTAGCTTTCTAGCAAGAAACTGTACTCCCAGTGTAAAAAAGTGTGAATATTGAGTACCCAAAAATAGGCTAAGTTTGAAATTCCACAAACTGGGCATTTTTAACTGCATTCTCTCGCTCAATGTTCTATTTCGAAGATTTTTTATTGAATTCTGCGAATATAAACTTTTTTTGTACTTTTCATTTTAAAAAGTAACTATTTTGTCCACCTAAGTAAGTTAATATGAAAAAACACTAAAAATAAGACTAATTGGCACTTTGCCCTCTTTTATTACATATATTTTATTGGAAAATTAAGGATTTTATATTTTTCATTCTGTACAACAATCACCAGACCGCAGACCGAGCAGAAAAAAAAAATTAAAATTGAACCATATTTTTTACACTATTTTTTTTTGGGCTACAATTGTAGCCCGCGCGCCTATCCACGTGACAAATAGGTGCGCGCCTAACGAAGGGTTAATATCCGCAAACGAGTCACACACATCGAAAGTCTAGAGATAAAAACACATAATTTTATTAATAGCATAGAACTCTCATTAACGCGGTCGTCGTGGTTCGCATAATATGAAGGAAAATTCGAGGAATAATCCGGGAGAGCTGCCAGACCAAAAGAGAAACTATAAGTGGTGAAATTTTAATGGGAAGCCACTTATGCTTAAGCGTTTTATTATTTCCAGCCAGCACAGAAAAAACAATTTAAATAAAATACGAGAGAAAAGCATAAGCTATCCCCACGAAAAGATATGAACACATGTGCACTGCACATGTGAACATACACATAATGTACATGAGTATGTACGATTTATGTATAATTTACTTGGTATACCTACTACGGAAAACATGGAGGAAAATAGACACCTCATACAGGTGTCCAATTCCCCTCTTTTCCCCATTCTGCACTTAATATTTGCTTTAAAATGCTGCATGCTTGACTATGTACTCGAGTAAAAGGAGTAAAATATAGGTATAGTGCTGTGTGAATTGAATGAATAATGATATATGTATGTACATCAATTTTTAAGCACTTAGTACATATGCATAGTTCCTCTCAAAGGGAGGCAATATACTCCAAACCGTACAAAAACAAACATGTTCAAGGAAAAACTATAGTCAAAAGTGAGTATGTACTTCATGATACGAATGGCTACGGAAAAAATGCTCTAAAAGACAACAGAAACGTTAACATAAACAATCTTTTGAATGAACAGAATATTTTTTAGGTTGCCTAGTCCATTTATGATATGTACACATACGTGTACGATGTACGTGCATACAGAAAACGTCTAATTGCTTGGGCGGCTTCAAAACTAAACAATATACATACATACATTGTACATACAGAACATTCAAAACATTTTCTCGTGGATTTTCATAGACAATGGCTGATTTCAGACTATAAGACGAAACCGGACGGGTAAACTTGCAAGACAAGAGAGCTTTTGTAGTGGCCAGCAGACAAGCATTGTTCATTTCAAATTGTAAGAACGAGTCTTACGAAAGAAAAAAATCGTGACACGATTGTTTTTCTTTCGTAGGAATCGTACGATCGATAAGACGATTGCATCTACCAATAGTTCAGGCGTTCTGCAAAGACAATTAGCGCGTGTTTTACTTGCATTTTAATCTTGTCGACTCGTCACTTCATTGTACACTAACTTTGGAGCGTGCATGGCAACATTTATACATACTTGCTGTGTGATTATTGTTCGCCGGTCCGTGTTTTGATCGGATAGTGTGAAATGATCATACGATGGTTCTTATCGTCCAAGTTTACCCGTCCGGTCGTTTTCTTACAATTTGAATTCAGCCATTGATTTCCAGGTTTTTTTTTATTTTTTTGCCAGAAGCTTTTTGCCGTGTCTATTTGTTTTTCAATTCTACATTTTGGAAGAAATGATATTTTCAAATGTAATGATGGAATTTTTTCCTGAAATATATTTTTTAATTACTTGTTCGTTTGGGTTTGTATAATTAAGCCAACATAATTTATTTTGCCGTTTTTCATTAACAAAAATTTGCTGGCTACATTTGTAAACTTTTGGGGGCATTTGATTGGCTAAACAGGGTGATATAGCTTTAAAAGACTACAATATCGTTCAGAATCTTTTCTTATTAAAAAAAAACTTGTGTTGCTGGATAATCTGAATAATAATTTATTTTTCGATTGAAAACCGTAAACCCCATTTCTTTCTGCCTACACAATACAAAAAGAAAACTACTGGAACAATTTATTTGGATATTATGTATGCAAAAAAAAACCAAAGTGTGCTATTGCGGAAATCACTTTCCTATTATTTTTTATAGTGTATTTATTGTTTTTGGAACAATTTCGAAAACAATAAAAACGCGTAAATTGTAGGTTTATAGTATACATATATGGCTGACGTCTTTCTAATATTTCGAGGAGAATGTGTTATGAGGGAGTTATTTTCGAATCTTTTGGAAAGTCTTCGTTTTTTATACGAATGCATACATATGTGCATATATAGGGTGTCCCGCAACTGGTTAGCCATAGACCAATGGTAGACTCTACAGGATGTTTTAGGAAAAATGTCGCCAAAATTATTTCTCTAGCTTTTACCGTTAAGGAGTAATTGGCTTTTTTGTGATTCTTGTCAAAAAACACGACTTTTTTTTAAAAACTCATATTTTCTAGCTTCCACTTTACCCAAATCAATATTTTTCATATTCTTCTGAAAGTACACAAAATTTCCAATAAAAGGACATATCGAACGTTTCGACGGTTTCGTATCTTCCGAAATACGACGTTTTGAACTTTGCAGAAATGTCAATTTCAATTTTTAATGTCAAAATTAAACCCGAATTTCGTAACGGGACATTGTAGTGGCAAATCTGCAAAGTTGACAAAAGTTGGCGTAGTATCTTAGCTTTCGAACGGCATATAAGAATAAAGCACAGACTCATCCAGTTTCTGAATAATATGTATAAATAAAAAAAAGCATAGTCTGCAAATGTACCAAACCGACTTCAATCTTGAAAAGGAAGTAAAATTTTTACATCAAGCATGGACTTGGTTGTTATGCATTATGGAAAAATAATTTTCGCTACTGTTGTAGATGCTAATTATAACGGTAAGTATAAACACATTTGTTTTATGTGTTGAATTATTTGTACGAAGGTTCGCTGTGTGTGTACACATTAATATTGCGAGAGTATTTTTCATTTTCATCGTCTAAAAAAGGATAAACATTTTAATTTGTCAGGTATTAATTAGTGTCCTTTTATGTCCTTTTTCAGAGTTTTCGGATCCAGTTTTTCCTTAGCAAATTTAATGATAGAATCTTAGATTCTAAAAAATGAAAATGGAAGTGGCAACTTGAATTATTCGCGTAGTTATGGCTTTGGAAAGATACAGATGATTACGGGAAACACGAAAATTTTCCATTCAAACGCGATTTATTCCGTTTAGGGTCCTTGAAATAGGAATCAAACACCGGATATGTACTCGGCGTCCCCTTTGATGTGATTCCCCGCATGCCGACCTCCAGTCAAGGATTAAATAGTATCCTTTTTTGTCCTTTTTGGGACCTTTCCGATCAAATTTATTTTAGTAAAATGAGTTTTAGACTCCTGGGACCCCACTGATTCAAGACCAAGAAAAAATAGCCTTACTGTATTTTTTTCTATTGGAAATGCTTATATGACTGAACTATTTCCAAGTAAAAGCAAGATTTCTTCCACTTACGGACTATGTTTTTTTTTCCTTTTACACATATTATTCACAAACTAGATGATTCTGTGATTTATTCTTATATGCCGTTCGAAAGCTAAGATACTATGCCAACTTTTGTCAACTTTGCAGATTTGCCACTATAATGTACCGTTACGAAATTCGGGTTTAATTTTGACATTAAAAATTGAAATTGACATTTCTGCAAAATTAAAAACGTCGTATCTCGGAAGATACGAAACCGTTCGAAACGTTCGATATGTCCTTTTATTGGAAATTTTGTGTACATTCAGAAGAATATGAAAAACATTGATTTGGCTAAAGTGGAAGCTAGAAAATTTGAGTTTTTCGAAGAAAGTCGTGTTTTTTGACAAGAATCACAAAAAAGGCGATTACTCCTTAACGGTAAAAGCTAGAGAAATGATTTTGGCGACATTTTGTCTAAAACATCCTGTAGAGTCTACCATTGGTCTATGGGTAACCAGTTGCGGGACACCCTGTATAGTTTTCGAATTATTATTTTCAAATAAAACTTGCTTTTTATACTATGCTACATAATAGAGCATGTAAATTAACAAACGAGAAAGTTCTAATGTGAACTCCCACAAGCCGAGGTATTCGACAAAAATTCGGCAAAAAAAAGCCCCGATGTAAGAGGTGAGAATATTGGGATGTGGTCAGCTCAGGGGCGGCGCAAAAGGGCCCGCGTGACGGTGGCCCACGAGATTTAGGGGCCCAAAACCACATGAAGAATTTGTCGAACCATAAAACGTTTGCGAAAAAAAACTATAATTCGACGTAGATATTTTTTGGTAGACAAAAAAAGATATACACTTTTCAAAGTCAAAATAAATGCTAAATTTGTTGTTCCTCTCTCATCAGGTTCCTTAGATAAACAAATTTAATATTGTCCGAAAATCATTGGAAGTTCATGAGACAATCCGGATACTAAAATTTGCTTATAAAATTTTCTTTGCATGGGTGCGCTATTTGCTGTTTGTAATCCGACCACCCTTTTCCTTGCCAGGCACGATATGCCCAAAAAGATTCGTTAGGTTGCTCTGCCAATAAACTATCTTAAAACATTTTTGGGGATAGTACCTTTTCGGACTAAATTATAATCCACTTTGTCATGAACTGTTAAACACGAGCAAAATAGTTTGAGAGTTGTACTAAACTTAGTTCAAACTAGTTAGTGAGGCCTGTATATGTCGTTGAAGACTAAAATATTTTATCTTGCTTGCGGTATACACACGGTCATTAGGGCTGTGGTGCGGAGGCCACATTTGGTTTGAAAGGAGTCTTGCCAAGATTTATGATTTATACAAACGTTCTTAAAATTGAAAGATTTAAATTAGAGCACGCTTAAATTTAAAGCTGAAACAAGGAATAGAGTCAATCTATTTTTTGGATTCTTCGTTCTGGTAAATTCATGCATTTTCTTCGATTTTGACAAAAATAAAAAAAAATTGATTCGGATTGACCGTGTGTATGCAGCATTAGGGTTGATAGGGCGCTCGTCTTCAAATCATAGGTTCGCGGGATCGAATCCCATTGTAGGCGCAGGTAATTAACTATGCTTACCAACATCTATAGGGGTCAATACTGCACTGCGTGAGTGTTTTTATTTTAAAATAATAAAAAAACGACTGACGAAATCATTAATTTAATAAACGTTAAAACAAGAATGCTATTCTCAATATAAGATTGCAAATTGTGAGAGCAGTTCTTAGGAAAGCTATTTTAAGTACGACATTCTTAATTTTAGTAGAAACACTGTAACATCAAAGTCAAGTTTCAAAAAAGTTAGCTTAAGGTCGATTCACACTTTTTAGTCATCAGTCACAGTCATTTCCCATACAAATAAATGACCAGATAGTACCTAAGTCAATAAATTAACTAACAATCTGTCAACTTGTATGGAAAATAACTGTGCCTGATGACTGAAAAGTGTGGATCAACCTTGAAGAGTGCTTTCGATTGTTTTATAGCTTTTATCAGTGTAGGGGCCAGGGGGCCCACTCAAAAAGTTGGCGGGAGGACCCCGAGTGAAGTTGTTCCGCCACTGGGTCAGCTGTTGCAGGTTCAGAACGTGGAACAATTTTTAAATTTGGGATTAGACGTCTTCTTGTCCATTTGTCATTCTGCAAAGAAAATATAATGTATACATAATCAACAACATAGAAAAAACTGCATTTTGCCCGCATTGTTTTAATTTAGCAACTTCCATATTCGTTCATTCATTCATATAGCTTCTTATCTACTTTTGTGCAAATAATGTTAAATGAAAATCTATCAGCATGACCGCAGGGTCTTACTGTTATGATGCATTATTTTTTTCTTTTTCTTCGAAACGAATACATATTTCAATTCCATGGATTAAAACGTTTCAAATGTCCTTCAAAAGCACTACCATTCGCCCTGGCCCTATATTCATCATTATCATCATCCAATCTTGGATGGATATTTTATTGTAATCCCTGGGATTTTACAATTCCAGATTGCTTAGCAGGATGACTCGAATTTCATTTGAACATTGAATAAATCTGGGTCAGTAATTCTCTACTGCAACGGGCAGCGACAAAGATGGAGACAAGTCCTTTCCGTACTTGTATATGTGCTTGTTTTCATATAGATAAAAAAAAGAATCAATTTCAATCTTTTTTCAACCCACGCAATCTTCGAGTAATAAGCTGAAGCTGCGTGCAGTGCAACTGAGTTAAATCAAACTTAGGACATGGACAAGTATAAAGGAGAACGCACATTAGAGACATTTTTGACTAAATGGTGGGAGTGGAAAAAAGATGCATGTCACCGCTATTCATTATTATCTAGGGACGCGGGAGCGTCCCGCCCGCCAAAGAAAAACGAAGATATTTGAACAAATCAAAAGTGAGAAGCGACTAAGACTATGTTTACACGACGGAACAAGTACGGGTTTTCGGACCTCTGTTCTGTAGCTCGGACTCTGGTTGGTCCTGAGTGTTCAAATTCGGTAAAGGTTGTCGTTCGCGCCGTCTTACGAAGTGTAGAAAATTTCAAGAAGATACGATGGAAAACACTGGAGATATAAGAGTTTGAAAATCGCATTTTTTCGAAAATCTTGTTCTCGTTGTTCTCGTTGTTCTTGTTGTTCTTGTCGTTCATTGACAGGGCTACAGCCTTGCAGAGGGCATCTCGGGATTTGGTCTCTTTTCCCATTGATAGATTCTGTCGTGAAGGTGTGCATAGGCTATCGTTTGCTCCGATCCGTGGAGTAGAAAAAAAGATACAGCGGAAAATGTGAAAAAATACATAGAGTTTCTTGCTTAAATCTTTTTATATGTTTTAAAGGAAGCATTTTGCAAAAGTCGGAGATTGGCCCGAAAAATGCCTAGAAAAGAATCGTATAGTTTTGTTATTTGGCAGGACTGTTTCGAACAATCCCTTGTATATGTTCTCTCAAGTTTTCAGTTGTAAAGCGTCTGCAAGAGCGGCGGCAAGGGTTCAAAGTTCCAGATTTGGTTCGTCTCTTATACGAGCACGTACATATTACTATAATATTGAATGAACAAATAACATCCCGATGATCTTAAAGCTTCCAGCAAACGGTAGAGGTTCGCAAAACACACACACCTCAGGTTACGAAGGACGCTAAGGTTACAAACGTTACCAAGAGGGTTATTATTGTTATTATGTTCTCAAACATGGTCGTGATAAAAGGGCAGTGAATATCGTCTTCATTTCAAGAAAATAAACGCATTCATTTATTGTTATGTTAAGTTGATTTTGTCAATTGAAAACTGCAAAAAAATATGATATCTCACAAAAACAACTCTGTTGTAAAAAGTTTCCGCCAAAGAAAAAGTTGTCAGCTGCAAAAAGGATTGATATAATACAATCCCGCCAACATGCTCGGAAGGATATGCATTCAAAAGTGATTGAATTAGTTAATAGTTTCCACCAAAACAGCGTGGTGCGGTATGCGTCAAAATTTGTGAAATAATTTCCGCCACGATAGACCACGCTGAATTTGCCAATTCGTATGGAGTCTGTGTTGTGTGTACCGCGTAACGCACCTGCGCTGGCTTGGTGGAAGCTAATTTATTGGAATGATGTTTGGCGGGGAGCTTTCATGGGGTAATTGCAGGATAAAACCAATCTTATGAAAATTACGAAAGAACTTTATTGTATAAAAAAGGGAAAAGTCGTCTATACGAAGGAAAGCAAAAAAAAATTGTAAAACACATTTTATTTACAAGGCTGGAAGATTCGAGATTAAAACTGATCAAGAAAAGAGCATAGCTGCAAATAGCACCCTCGTCAACTCCCCGCCAATAAGCGTTGAAAGAAATTAGCTTCCACCAAACCAGCGCGGGTGCGTTACGCGGTACACACAGACTCCACACGAATTGGCAAATTCAGCGTGGTCTATCGCGGCGGAAATTATTTCACAAATTCTGATGCATACCGCACCACGCTGTTTTGGTGGAAACTATTAACTAATTCAATCACTTTTGAATGCATATCCTTGCGAGCATGTTGGCGGGATTGTATTATATCAATCCTTTTTGCGGCTGACAACTTTTTCTTTGGCGGAAACTTTTTACAACAGAGTTGTTTTTGTGAGATTACATTGACTGTCGATGTCAGAAGTATGATAAGGGAAAATTATGTGCACAGTGTTGAATCATTGAAAGTTTAATTTAAAGTTTTTTTTTGAGACCAGCAAACTCAAATTTGAATTACCCTGTTGCTTAGGATCGGTAAAACTGGGCAGTTTTTCTCTAAATCTCTTTAGACCAAACCTACGAGAGGTGCTATTAGTCTAATCAAAGAACTAAAGGAACTCGAAGTATATAAACAAAAATTAAGTAAATAAAAAAAGAGAACGACAAAGGTATATGATCAAATTTGTATAAATGCACCAATGCTAATCAAGGCTATACCAGCAGCAGTCTGATTAAACGAAACATTTTTTTCTGCAGTTTAAGAAAAATGCAAAAATCGGGGAAAAAGTTGGTTCGAAATAATAGTTTTGATGTATAAAGAGAAACATTTTATTCATATCATTTTTAAGACTTGAAACTGGAATTTAAGATTATGCAACACGGAAGAAGTAGCAATGGCCGTTCTTATAAATAAACGTTATTAGTACATTTGTAGTAGTAAATCGCGATACTTTTTGCTTAAATTTAATTGTGTCCTTTGGTTTTAAGCACTAACAATTGATTCTGAAACATCAAAATATCTTTTATTTGACATTCGACCGTCGAATGAATCTAGCACACTAAGGAGAACTTTCTACATTCATGGGGCAATACCAATTACTCGAAACGAGCGAGTTACATGAACATTATTCCAAAATTTCTGACCGTCAGTTACATTCGATGGAAGTGCAACTACAAGTACATAATCGATATTTTTTATTCAAACCGAGTACATTTCGATACCTTGCAGGTATCCAATGTTTAAGTATCGCGCTACTCGCGCCGCTTTAATTGGATCCAGTTTTTCATGTGCAGAAAAGAGATAAAAGACTGTGTTACTTCCCACTTGGCACACGAAATACGATTTTTTCTTCGTGCGTAAATCGTGCATCTACACTTACGAACAAAAGTATCGACTCAACCTATAATCGCGTATATTTGTACGTATTTTTTTAAAAGTACGATAATTATCCATGAAACTCGTATGTGATTTCACCTGTTGATACCCTTTTCATCAATACCTGTTGATATCTACCCTTTTTATCAATATTTGCTGCGCACTTTTTAAATTAATGCCACTTGTAACAAAAAACTCAGAAAAATTGAATTTTATGGTAGCTAACTGTCAGGTAAATTACCCCGACAAAAGCGCCCGTAATCAGTTTCTCATTATCAGTTGCATATGGAAAGAAAGCTTACTTACATCTAAGGTAATTTCAATCAATGTTTTGTCATCCATGGATACGGCGCCTGATCAAGTGGCTCAAGTTGTAGCCCTATTGTCTGAAGGTCTTAGTCAGCGAACCGTCGCTCGCCGTCTTAGAATGAGTCAGTCTGCTGCCAACGCCTAGATGGGTAAGAACCATGGTCCCCTGGGCACGCCCATCCCCGAGGAACACTATTCGCTAAAGATTTCTCAATAGCAGGTGTGATCCTCCCTTGGCCCCCTTTCGGTAGACCTAATGAATTCGACTTGCCAGCCGCAGGATCGTTATGCCTGTTTACTACTCGTCGGCTTAAAGCAGACTCGTAGCGCTACCGTTCACATAGGTCTGGCCCCCGTTCGTTTACTAAGCAGCAATTTGACTCAGGCCGTGTGGTCATCAATCCACAAACCAGCTAGGTATAGGCGCATAGGCCATTTTCCCTAACTAGCCGCTTCGTGGCTTGGGTTATGCGAAGCCGCCACCTCCGAGACTGGACACGTACGCTTATAATGTGTTTCTCCCCTACGAGGAAGCACTGCGTCGTGTAAGCTGCTATGGCTGACTTTTCGAAGGAATAGGGAAAAAGTCAGCCATGCTGTGACTAGGGAGCTCGGGAACGTCATCGCCCGACGGTGTTTGTACAGATCAACCTCTTCCTCCCTGCGCTGCTCAGGTACGTGGTGTCGCAACCCACCAAAGGCCTGTGCCACAAGGACACTGACTCCCTTGCGGAATCAGTGCTTGGGCAGTGAGCAGACGATTAAAGGAAGCGAATTTCACTCCAAGACGGCCTGCCACGGGCCCCAAATTGACTGCACGACATCGACAAGAGCGCCTCTTATTTGCTCGAAATCACCTGAATTGGAGCGTTACGGAATGGGGCTCAGTATTGTTTACTGACGAGTCGACAATGTGTGTACATATATAGCAGTGACAGAAGATGCAGAGTCTGCAAGCTTCCGGGTGAGCGATTTGCGCAGCACTGTTTCACTGAAACGGTTGCATACGGCGGCGGCGCGCGCGGCGTTTGCTTGGAGGGAAAAACGGAGCTCGTATTCGTGCCCCGAGGAGGCTGAAGAGGGGCGCTGATAGCTGATCGATACGGAAACGATATTCTCCGTGCCCACGTTGTGCCCTTTGTAGCATTTATTGGCGAGATCTTCACTTTGATTTGATTTTCAGCATTATCATCGCTAACAATCACAAGTAGGACTGGATTGTCTTGGCAGCAAGGTCAACCCTTACAGTTAGTTTTCGAAAGCCGATTCCGGAGCGAAATCCTGGTAGCGCCAATCAATCAAATCTATTTCGATGTACATGGACCTAATGTATCCAAAACTGATGATGGTGTCAGTAGTCCTAGCATTGAATGTAGTATTAACCCATATGGCACTTCCATTACTTATATTTAGAGCCCGGATTCTCGTGCAATTGCAGGTTAATGCACGAAATTGCAATTTTTAGGGTACATCGTTCTGGATGAAAACGAACATTTGCATTTTGCATTATTTTAACTCTATTTAAAAAAAAATTTCACAGAAATTATCCAATGTGCAGAATTTTCCGGTATTCTGAGAAGAGAATAAAAGTATTGAGAAAGAAAACAGATGTAAAAAAACAATAAAGCTAAAGAAAGTGATGCACTTTATGGAAATTTCATCAAATGCCAGTTCATTTTCAATACAATACAATTTTGCAGTTGTTGTTTTTAGAGTGCATATGTTAATCTGGTGAAGACGATGCATTCACGAATTAGATAAGCACAAAGGTTGCGCGATGGATACTAAACAAAAACTGGTTATGGATTTCGGGTGCCATATTTAAATGAGCTTATCTAGACCACATTTTATGGGGAGATGTTTATGTGCGGTTAAAATATTGGTAGTGTAACGCATTTTAAATAAAAAAATATTTTATTTTTTTTTAGAGCAATGCTTTTCCTGCGTCCACTGCTCCAAAGCCTAACTTCTCAAAGCCTAGAAAATGTTTTTTTTCATATTGCACGGAAAATGCACATTTGGGCATTTATATTGCACGATTTTTTTGCGGGATTTTTACTCCACCTTTTTCAATTCTTTACTGCACGAAAGTACAGGCTATACTTATAATTATAACAGTAGTCATATGACACTACCATTACCTATAACAGAACAAGGCTGATTTCCGATATACATATATCTTTCGGTGCTCTCTTTTTCTTCCATGTACACTTTGTCCGTAAACTGCCACATAAATGCACCAGAAAATGATTTCTCAAGTGATTTCCAATAAAAAAAAAGTTGTAAGGGACCTTTGTGAATTCTTTCCTTCAGCTGCTACAGAATCGTACAAGCACCTCACATTCATAGAAGTTGGAGAAATTTGATGAAAAAAAAAATGATTGGAGGCTTTGTTAAAACCAAACCACCTATCCGATTTTAGTGCGGTTAGTTTTAGGATAATTTGTTGACTGTCATAATCATTTTATTTCGTTTTTTTAGCTGGTCCAGTTTTAAGAGTTAGGGTTTTTCATGTAGCGACACTCTCCGAATTATTATTAAGTAATCAGTGGCGGCTCGTGGCTTCAAACGTAGGTGAAGTGACCATTAAAAACAAGGATCGATATAATGTAAATGATATTCTCAAACCTTTTGTTTTACAAAGGCAAAATACTATCTTTGTCATTTGACTTGCATAACTCAACCGAACAAATTCGTACATCCAAAACAATTTATCAATTTCTAAATTATCCACAAATAAAATTCTGGATCAACTAAAAACACAAGAGAAATCGCAAGAATCACCTCATACGATACGAAAGTGAAGATGAGGTACATACCAGCCAAAAAGCTATTCACTTGCTAAGAAAATCCAGTGTACAAATTTCGTGCTGAATACATTGTTGCAGTAGAATCGTGTATCTGAAGTGCAGACGTCGAGCTGTGACACGATTACCTCTTCACTTGTTAATCATTCTATGGATAGGAAAAATTTGAAGTAGAATAATTTCGGTTTGTGATATACAAAATTATGTATTTTATGTACATTTTGATTATGGTTTTTCATTGATGATTTATTGAGGAGCTGTTTATTGTTAGAAGCTACTTTTTAATAATTTTAAAATAATAGTATTAGAGGATATTTTCAATTATATTTTGTAGTGAAGGGGCTCTTCACCTACTTCACCTGAAGAGCCGCCACTGTAAGCAATCCGCCGAATGGAGATCCCCATTACTCCTTATGTTTATTGATTTCGAGAAGGCGTTCGATAGTGTTGATCGGGAGTATATCTGGAGAGCTCTTCGTTAGGAGGGGCATACCAGATAAAATAATTTGCATCATCAAGCAATCTTATCATGGATCCCAATGTCACGCTTTGCACAAGATCCTTTTGAGGTGCACAGTGGAGTGAGACAAGGCTGCATTTTGTCACCTATTCTGTTCCTCATAGCCATTAACGATGTAATAGTGAGCGCGCTTCCAAAACAAATGACTTCTTCAACTTTGCTTTTTACCGTGTTTGCCAAGTCGTGTGCCGAGAGAGTTTTGCTTATCCTAAACCACTGAAACTGATTCTAGATATTCCATTCACACATTCCTTGTACCCAGGATATGGTATAGTATTACGACTACTGCAACAGTTTTTTACCAGTACTTTGTGAAGGTGAAGGTTGGTGCTGCCCTCATTAAGTTTCCCCAGCTACGCCATATGGTGGCTCTGATCCTTCTGTTCTAGACCATGATGATATGATGGAGGTACAGGTGGCATTCCTCGCTGCGGCTAGTATTGTTAGACAACTGCCTGACTCTTTTTCGGTGCCGGGTTATCTCCTTACTTCACCCCGGAGCACATTTTTATCTCACCAGACTAAGGCACTCGGTAGCTTTCCTGTTTATGTGCTGTGAATGTAGCCTCGTTATAACCATTTTTGCGGAATTTTAGGCTCGTCTATTTATCTATCCATCGGCTCCGTCAAGTCGAGGTGTTGCGATGCCTCTTCGGAGCAGCTCGCAGTGGGGACATCGGTATTAGACATATTGTGCTTCTTCAGGAACCTGTGCATTCATTGTTGGCGTCTTATCATTTTTTTTAGCTAAAACAGTAGCGCCTGCAGAGGCCTTCATCGGCATCGGGGTCTTTTGCCACAATTCGGAGAATTCGACCTTCTCTCTCGTCGAATTGTGGCTTGCGTCGGTGTTTCGCGGCAAATAAATCGTCGCAATCGTGTAGCGGGGTATGCTTTCCCTGCTCCCTCCCATGGTTTGAGGCTGAGGATAATGCAACAGGACCAAGCAACTGTGATTTCATTGTCGCAATCAGCAAGTAGAACTCCGGGTCGGAAACAAATGTTTTCGAACTACGGAAAAAAATGGATGGGATTCTGCGAGTATGTGTGTGTATGAGTGTGGCAGCTCCTGATGCCATAGTGATGACAGCATGGCCATAAGAGGTTGATTTGGCTGAAGCCACAGAATGATGTGCCCAGAACGGCTTGGCTTCTTCATCTAAACATGTAAAATCTGAAAGAACTGTACCCTGTAAACGGAAGTCTGCATGACATGTGAATGTCAGTATGAAACTGAAGCGTAACACTTCTAGACCAAGCCTTGCTTGGAATAGCCTTACCAGACACTGACGATAATACTTCGGCTAAATACTGCTAGGAACATTAATTCTTCCACTCATTATTTTCTTACCAGCTAATCTTACTCGTATGAAAGAAAGAAATATGTAGAAAATATTGAATTAAAAAGAAATCAAAAGAGCGTTCAATTGAATGCACATTTCAACTTGAATAGCGAAATTCTGTATCGACGTGTTTATCATTATTTCTACGGACGGAATTGCTCGTTGATGACCATCATTTCATGTCAAACTTTTCATTTTTAAATTTGTATTGCCGGGGCAAATTGCTAGTCTAATATGCAACAATGTGCAATTTTGAAAATAAACACAGAGGTCTACGTAAACATTTTCCTAAACATACAATTATTCGTCTGTTGCTATTGCTCATATAATAATAAATCCAATCCCCTGTAATACGTATGTACATCTAACCAAGAAATGCAAACGCATGTTTGACCTGCTATTTATGAATATATTTGGAGGGGACTTATTCTTCAGGATATTGTCATGTTTTGATCGAAGGGCTGTAAAGATCATTTAATGTGAGGGAGGATTCGGTCGTGATGAGCATAAAGTGTACATTCCTTATAGAACGATACGGGTGCTAAAATTGTTTGTTTTTCACACTCATCCAAGTAATATGTCCATCTTTCAAACATCATGCAAAGTTTCATAACTGAACTGGCTAGTGCCATTTTGCAACCTTAAAAGAAAATCCAATTTCACTGAATCCTACGTTACGTATACACACGACTATTTTCCGGTAGTTTCATGGAAAATTCAAATTATTCTTCAGTTAACTTTAAAAGGATAAATTCTGCATCATAGTTAGCAAAAGCCTCGGGGCGTTCCGTTCCGGTCCATTATCATTTATATTTCATATACATATAAGTTACGAAATACCTTACTCATTTGCTGAAAATGACAGAACGCTTGAGAGAACTTTTCTAATCGAAAGGATAAAGTCCTGCTACGGATAAGAACTATACAACTTTGTCCTATAATACAATACCATTAGCCCTAGAGTCCTCCTCGCACTGTCCTATATCATGGAGTCTCTAGTCTCTCAATTGAATACTGGTACAGATCTCTCCTTTATCCTTATACGTTCTTGAGTTCTTGAAATTCTTTGGCTGCTTTGTTCGTTCGTTCATCCATGTGCCACCAGTCACCAATTTTCTTTCTTCATGCACAAACTGATAAGAGGCGTATCTTAGATAAAAGAAGAATGTTTCAAGTGTCCTTTAGGCAATATTAAAGGATTCTTGAACATTTTTTTTCTTTGCGTTGTGTCCGCTCTTTTTCTCTGTAAACTACTCGTATATACACGCCTCTGCTGTAAGATAATTTACCGTCTTCGGACGTAGTTTTTCGTGAAGATTGTCTGTAAGGCAGACACAGAGGATTCGGCAATCTGAAAGTGTTTGGTGTTTATAGTCTGGGACTTACGTTACGAACTATTGAAGACTATTCTCAATGGGATAACAATAGATATATCGATGTATGAAGTGCAAGAGAGACGAGAAAAGATTCTTAACAACAAAATCGAGATAGAATGTTTAATGAATTTAGAAGGCAGAAGTAGATTTTGATCTGCAGATACTACGTGTCTTCGTGATAATTTGAATATCTTTATCGTAAGAGTCTCGGCATTGTTCCCAAAGGATACAAGAGCGGCAGAATCAATATCCCGAAAGTAAAAAAAAATATTTCTATTTCAAGAGAAAAATTATGCCATTGGGAAATTATCAAAGGCCTAAAGGGTTCCACGACAGTATCCTCTTTACCTATCTGGGAAATGTCGAAAGTGTAGTTTAATGTAACTCGACTACATTTCTATATCAGCGAGTAAAATGACTGCCCTTCTACAGAAAGTAGGCGAAACTGGGCAGACATAGGCTGAAACTGGACGATCATAATGGGTTCTCAGTCTCACCCTACTCACTAGCCAATTTTGACTATTTCTATAAAACAAACATCAAATTTCGATAATTAGATTTTACTATGCCGGTGAGCATTTGAATTGACGTCAAGGGTTCCGCTACAAGAACGCACTAAAATTAAGCTGAAATTGATGTCGAATGTTCAAACGGTAGCCCCGAACGGGTTCCCACAAATATTGATGAAGAATCAATCCTCTTCCTACTGTAACTAAACTTAAAATTCTCCGTATTCATCTTGAGGGCATGATGACATCGGTTCCTAATGCAATGACGATATGTGAAATAATAACAACAAACAAATGCAGTAGATGATGCCCTCGGGTCGGGGGAAATAAAATAGAACAAACAGTACATGCATTAGACTAAGAACATTGTCCACTGCACCAGCTGTGCTTGTTCTGAATTTAAAAGGCTGTCTCCAAATCGCTTTTGAGAAGGATAATACCGCGAGGTAGTCTCGCAGGTTGCCGCGATATACGTACACGGAGAGAAAAAAATAGTGAAATATAGGGTGTTTTTTTTAGACTTGTGGTTTTCAATCTGGCATAACTTTTTTCGGAGTTGGTTTTTTGACAGCTGTCAGCTTGATTTATGCTCAGTTTAGTTTGCAATTTCATAATAAATAGACTTACTCCGGAACAACGTTTGGAAATCGTGCCCAGACGAGATGACCACCGATCCCCATTTTCACAAGAAAATTTTGTTTAGCGATGAAGCTCACTTTTGGTCTAATGGGTATGTTAATAAACAAAATTGTCGCGTTTGGAGTGATGATATTCCACAAGCCATTGTTGAGACGCCGTTACATCCTCAAAAAGTCACTGTTTGGTGTGCTCTATGGGCAGAGGAGAGGGAATCATTGGTCCATATTTCTTCAAAAATTAAGCCGGCGATAATGTTCCAGTTAATGGGGAACGCTATAGAGCCATGCTTAATGACATTTTCGTGCCTGATTTGGAGGATGCTGATGCGGTTGACCTTTGGTTCCAACAAAACCGCGCTGCATGCCATACAGCCAATGAAACAATCAATTTATTGAAGGAAACTTTTGTTGAGCGCATTATCTCGCGTAGTGGGCCTGTGGCATGCTCTCCAAGATCGTGCGATCTAACACCGCTGGACTATTTTTTATGTAGTCGCTTTTGTACGCAGATAAGCCCGAAACGATTGATGCCTTGGAAGAGAATATTCGGCGCTTAATTGCTGACATACGACCCTAATTGCTGCAAAAAGTGGTCGAAAATTGGGCCTCTCGGCTGGAATTTATTCGAGCCAGCCGCGGTGGCAACTTGCCCGCAACATAATTGCAAACCCTTATCTATACAGGGTGTCCCGCGACTCTTGGTACATACGATAATGGGTGATCGTACAGCTCATTTGGGTACAATTAATATTCTACATGACCCCTCTATCTTTAACCGTTATAAAGTTATAGCATTTTTTGTTAATAGTGTCAGACACCTCGACCTGCAGAGCAAAATCACTATTTGCCACACTCCCAAATATTTGATCCGAGATTTGTCTTTACTTTCAGAAACTCCACAAAATTCGACATAAAATAACTGTTTTGCCAATTAAATAATTTAAAACCCTACCCAGAGACAACCATTAAAACTTTTAAGAAATTCGAAAATTGATTTTTCATTGAAAATTTAAATTGTAAAATCGTAACGGTACTTTGAACTGACAAATGTGCAAAGTTGATAAAAGTTGCCTCATAATGTTAGCTTTCGAACGACATGTAAAAATTAGGGTCTTAGGATTTGAAAAATTGCATATCTTACGTGTTAAAGAGAAAAAAACGTGGTTCCAAGAGAAAACCAAAGTAAACATTTCCACAATTTTTATACGAGTTTTATTTAGTAAACAAGATTTTTTTTTAGTAAAAAACGAAAAAAACACGATACCGACGTTAATTTCGGGTGCGGCCGAAATTTTGATACCCTTCACTCTTCTCGGGCTAATATTTTTTTTTTCCTGTGTACTTATGACTTATGTTTAATCCGCCCCATTCTTTCACTTCCGTTTTCACATAGTTTCGTTACCTCGATAAAACATATTTGCGTGAGGTTTGGTTAGAATAACTGCACAAACGGAAAAAACTTTTTTTGGTGGGAGGGAGGTTGCCCCATAGTACGAATATATTTGTTTTTAATTTTACCCAAATGAGCTGTACTATCTCCCATTATCGTATGTACCAAGAGTCGTGGGACACCCTGTATAATAAAGCTAAATTCTTAGCCATATCATTAAATTATATGCGTTTTATTTCTTCTTGAAAACCACAAGTCTAAAACGAGACCGAGGCTAATTTCGGGCCCGGCTGAAATTTGAATACCCGTCACATTTGAATGAAAACTTAAGCTTTGTGTTAATAATTTCTACCGCAGCTCTATGACGAGTTCCGATTCCATCTGTTCCTGGATGTATTTTGAGGCTTTACTAGGAAGACATTTGGGTGAAGTTTGGTTAAGATTGGTTCAAAAAGAAAAAAGTTTTCCTTACTAGAACACAGTTTTTGGTGGTTGGTTTGTATGACAGCCCTCTGACGTAGCGTTCCGATTTCAGCCGTTCCTAGGTATGTTTTGAGGATTTACTAGGAACACAATTGGGTGAAGTTTGGTTAAGATTGCTACTTAAAGAAAAAAGTTTTTCTTAAGCCGGCTCCACACCGACCGGAGTATGACAAACACCGCATAAAAAATTGATTCGAAAAATCGTGCAGCAGTGTGGTTGGGCGATTTCAAGGTATCATTTCTTGGACCGATCTTTTGTGCGGTGTGTGCCACACTCCGGTCGGTCTCGGGCCGGCTTAAGAAGAACCTAATTTTCAGGGGCAGCCCCATGACGCCATGGTCCGATTCAATTCGTTCCGACATATGTATATACAGCGTAGACTAAAAAGAAACTTGTATACAAAATTTCAGCCCGGTAGCTTCAAAACTGAGGGACTAGTTTGCGTTGCAACAGACGGACAGACAGACAGACGGACATCGCTCAATCGATTTCTCTCGTCAGACTGATCAATAATATATAATACTTTATATAGTCGAAGGTGCTTCCTTCTGTGCGTTGCAAACTTCATGACAAAGTTAATATACTGTAAAGAATGCGAGCGCGTGTTCGTGAGATTACCGCGAGAAGTGGGATTAGGGAGAAAGGGTAGGATAAGTCAACCAGTTATGTTTATTAGCAGCTGGTCACTGCTTATAGTTTAGGCGATTAACGCCGGATTATTTACGCATCGAAATGCGGATATAATTACCATTTTTTTTAGGAGTGGATACCAGGCAGTTGGCGCTGCCAGAAACAAAGACAAAACCACTCGTGAATTATCTTTGAGAATCTGATTTTATTTTTCTTACAACGTTCTTTTATATTAATTTCCTTACATCTAGTACTACAACAATTATATACTAATAACTAAAACAGTGAAGGAGTACATAATAAATTTCTCCTTCTTAAATGTTCAATACATATATTCTTTCTAGGATATGTGTCTGCATCCAATAAGAATTGAGTTTTACTTTCACATGCATTTTAAAAAAATGCACTTGAAAACAAAACATAAATCTTTTCCTATACGCACGGGACGCACTCGAAAGGACATCGCGCAAGATACATTCAACGTTATAGCTCGTGTGTGTTCTCAGTGGGAATCCCGAATTGTAACACTTTCTTAAGAGAGAGTATCTAATTACGCTTGAGGTTTTTGGGATGCAAACACAATTTACAAATTTATAGTTTCCAAATGTTGTACGTGCATTTCAAGTGTGACATGGTTTTGAAACTAGAAAATTTATGACGTGCACACTTGATATACACTACACCTTCACCCTTTTTTTTTTTTACAATGATTTTCTTTTTGTATGGATATGAATGAAGTGGTACTGGAAATTTCTTGAGTCTGTTGTTGTGTATTATTTTATCCTTGCCATCTATTCTTATTAATGAATTTACATCTAAGCGATTTATTATTTTATATGGACCTAAGTAGGGACTATCATGTTTTTTCTTATTCTCGTTTTTTAAAAATACTAAGTCGCCTGTTTGAAAATTTACAGTATTTGCACTTTCTTGGCTATTAATTTGTCTTTGCTCTTTACATTCAATTAACTTCTCTCGGGCTGTTTTTTGAGCATTCTTTAATTTGATTTTGAGTGTGGTTAGATAAGTGTCATAGTTGTAATAAGGTGTCGCGTCATCTATGTCGTCAGGTAGATGTGCAATGTGTCCGTAAATTAATTCAAAAGGAATGTAGCCAGTTTCCGTATGGGGTGTTGTATTGTACGCGAATGTATAGTACGATAAATAACTATGCCAATCTGCATTTTCACAAAAAGATAATAAATACTCGTTCATTACTCTATGATTTCGTTCCACAGATCCTAACGTTTCATGATGGTATGGAGTAGATGTGACATGTTTAATTTGTAAATATTTGCAAATACTATCAAATAGATTATTAACATACTCTGTACCATTATCGGTTTTTATAACACGGAAATGACCAAATTTGAGGATGACATTTTCCACTAAACTTCGAGCAATTACTTCGGCTTCTTTAGTTTGAATCGGAACAGCTACTATGTATTTAGATAATTCGCACTGAGCTGTAAGTATATATCTGTAACCATCAGATATTCTAAGTGGTCCCACAGTATCAACGGTTACTGTTTCAAAGCATTTAGTTGGAGTATCTGTAATGACTAATTTTTCCCTAGTATGTCTCGTAATTTTATTCTTGCAACATGATTCGCATTTACTTATGAACTTATTGACCATTTTGTTCATACCTTTCCAAACATACCTTTGTTTCAGTTTGGATATTGTTCTTCTTACCCCGGTGTGACCTCCGAGAATAGACTCGTGGTATTCACTGATCAACCTTAATTGATCTGTTACTTTTTCCACTTGTCTGGGACTATGGTATAGTATGATTTGTACTTTTATTTTCCTATTCGTTTTGTTAATATGCGCATGAGTTTCATTATATAGCTCTATCAATTTCTCAACTGATATGTATTCGAATACTTTGTCTGATTTAGACAATGCTAATTTATTTATACCTTTTTGTTGTGTAGTGAATATTAGCTTCTCCAGGACCTGACCTAAATCGCGGGTGGAGTTTTCACTAATTTCAACGACAACATTATTCCCAATAAAATTTATTTCTGACAAACGTTTGCTATTTATATATCTTCTATTATTTACTTTTCTTAGGGCGTCCCCCGTATTATGCACGAATTTTACTGTCGGCAATTTCCTAACATCAGAAATCGAAGTACCTTGCCACATGTAGAGTTGATCAGGCTCATTAGTGGTTGAGGTGACCGTGTTTTTCTGATGGGTCACAATATTTTTATTTAGTTGTATAGTTTTACTGCGTGTAACGATATTAATGGTCTTAGGAGACATTTCTTTTAACATTTGCGAATCTAATTTTATTCTAGATAGAGCATCAGAATTTGTATTCATTTTTCCTTGTTTAAAAACTATATTAAAATCGTAATCCATTAGGTCTATTCTTATTCTAGTTAATCTTGGCGATGGATTCTTATTGACAAAGAGAGATACTAACGGGCGATGATCTGTAACGACTGTGAATCTTCTTCCATATAAATATGGTCTAAAATGGTTGATTCCCCAATATATAGCGAGTAGTTCCTTTTCAATTATAGGTTTATTTAATTCGGTCTTGTTCAAAGATCTACTGGCAAATGATATAGGTAAATCTTGTCCTATATCTCCTTGAGATAAAACAGCTCCTAAAGCATAATCTGAGGCATCAGTTGTTAAGACGAATTCCCTGTAGAAATTTGGATATTGAAGTACCGGAGGAGAGGTTATGCATGTTTTTAACTCTTCGAAAGCATCTTGACAGGCTTGATTCCAAACAAATGTCTGATTTTTCTTTAATAAATTATTTAAGGGCTTTGCTTTTGCGGCGAAATCTTTGACGAACCGTCTGTAATAATTACAGAAAGCTACGAATCTCCTGACTTCGTCCGAGTTTGTGGGAGTGGGGTAGTTTTCAACTACTTTGCACTTTTCTGGGTCTGCAGTGACACCTTTGTCTGTAATCAAGTGTCCTAAATAAATAACTTCTGATTTTAGGAAATTACATTTTTCCGGGTTTAGTTTTAAATTATACTTTCTAAGTCGTTCGAACACTTGCAGTAAATTTTCATTATGGTGTTTCAGAGAACATCCGAATACTATAATGTCGTCCACGTAAAGGAACGCATTAGAATCTAGACCGGCTAGTGCAATAGTCAACATGCGTTGAAAGCTATTCGACGAAATTTTTAAACCAAAGGGTAATCTCTTAAATTGATAATGTCCATTACTCGTGGAAAAAGCTGTTAAGGGTCTAGATGACTTATCAAGTTCGATTTGGTGGAAGGAACTTGTCATATCGAGCGTAGTAAAGTACTTTGCTCTACCAATGCGATCTAATACATCATCTAACTGGGTTAATGGGAACTTGTCATTCACTAATTTCTTGTTTAATTGTCTAAAATCAACAACGAGTCTCCACTTTTTCGTGTCGTTTTCTGATTTTTTAGGTACAATTAACATGGGAGAGTTATAAGGACTTGTGGATGTTTCTATTATGTCTTTCTCTAAAAGTTCTTGCACTTGTCGGTTTATTTCATCGGTATGCGCATGTGGGAGTCTGTAATTTTTTATATATGTAGGAGTATTGTCGTCTGTGACGAGGTGTTGTTTGTAGAAATTGTTGGCTGTTAGAGTTTCGTTTTCTAAATGGAAAATGTCTTGAAAATCTCTGCAAATATCTTTTACAGATTGATTTGCGGTGTTATCTTCTGTACCAATTTTCAGGATTTTATCTAGTTTTTCCCAACGTAAATTTCCTGACGTCCTATTGTTTTGTACGCGTCTAAAATGTCTTATGGGTATTACATCGAGATTGAGTTCATTTACGACTATTTCAGCGTCTGAAGTGTTTAATAGCTTAATGTGTTTGATACCAATTGCTGGTATGATAGAGTTTGCTACGAAAAGATTATTCGAAATTCGTTTGCTACATACTAAACTGTCTTCTGATATATTAATGTTTATAGGGTGTATGGTTTCAGATCTTGGTGGGATTCTAATCTGGAAAATTTTTGTTAGAATGGGAAGGACGTATTCGTTCTTTTTGGTACAAACGGAAATAGTATAAGTTTCGTAGTCGATTTTCGCAAGATATTTATTAAAAAAATCTCTACCAAGAATACCGTCCGTTGATATGGGGAAATCACAATCGACCATTTGGAACTTGAAATGAATAAGTTCCTTGTCAAACTCCATTTGTATAGTAGCAGTACCGCGTGTGCTTGTAACATCTTTAGTAATTCCTGATAATTTGCATGCTTCATTTTCATTTATATGGTATGCATTCAGATCATTGTTTATTTTGCATAGAGAAATATCTGCCCCAGTATCTATTAAAAAGGTTAACATTCTAGATTTTGTCTTTACTTTAATATAGTTAGGAATTCCATCTTTAAAATCAATTAATTTTATGCTAAAATGTGGCATTTTGCTCCCCGATTGACCTAATTTTTCGTTTCCAGATTGGTTTCTGGGGAATTTTAGTTTTCCTGAATATTGTTCTCCTCATTAGTTAGAAATACTCTATTACTGAATCTCCTATTATTGTTGTGATTGTTGTTACGTCTATATTCATTGCTTCTATTATTATTGTTGTTCCTCCTATTGTTGCCATTATAATTACTATTATCCCTAAAATAGTTGTTATCGTTTCTATTATTGTTCCTACTATTGGTGTTATCCCAATTGTTATTTCGAGTATTAGTATTGTATTTTCTATTCCCTGTATGATTGAATCTGCTATTGCTGTTGTTATTTCCATATCGCTGATAATGAAGGACACTACGTTCATTGATTGTATTTTCTGTCTCTTCAGACAGAGTCACAGCCTCCCTAAATGTACTGACCCTACTTGCTTGCAATGTTTGTACTATGCTTCTGTTAGACAATCCTTTTTTGAAGCTGTTAAGTGCAAGTGTTTCATTTACTTTGGAAATAGCATCTCTGCTGGCTTCTCCAATCGTTGCTACCTGTGTCGCAGTTAATTCTGAAACAAGATTTTCAATTTTTTCGGCGAATTGGGAAACCGTGGTATCATTGGTTTGCTGTATGTTTACCAGTTTATCAAGTAAGTTATTGGCCGAAGATGTGGATTTGAATGCCAAGCGCAAATTTGCAGTAAGTTCTTCTAAGTTGGTTGGTTTAGCCAAAGAACTTATTTTCCTTCTAGCGGAGTCTGATAGCTTCGTGGAAACAATCAGAGTTATAAAATCTTCCTTGTTAGGATCTGGCACTGATTTATATAGGATGTCAATAACCCCTAGGAACCTATCTAACTCCAGGAATTTACCTGTAAAGTCGGGAATGACTTTAAGGCTTCCAAAAATGTCAAAAGTCATATTGATCGGGTTTGTTTTATTAATTAATTTTAATATGTCTTCTACTTTTGTTTCGAGGTTTCGAGCTAAAGTTTCCCTTACTTCTTTTTTTTCTCCCTGTATATTTTTGTAAAAAATTTTCTTTATGTTTATTATTTTTATTTTCAAACCTATCAAGTGTCTTTCTGTATATACTCTATTGGGTGCTTTTTTTATATTTTTGAGGATTTTACATATATTAGCAATTTCATTCATGCTTAATCACTACAAACGATTGAGGAAACATTGTCTTTTTTTTTATATTGCTATCTTTGTCTTAGTAATTTAGTAGTGAATTAATTTTTATTTTTTTTTATTTTTCTCAAATTTGGTAGCTTTGTCAATCTATATATTTTTTTTTATGACATTTATTTTTAAAAACAAATTAATGGATACATTTTTTTTTATCTTTTAAGTAAATTTCTCTACTAATAAAGTCTTTTTCTTAGTTGAACTCTATTTTTATATTAATATATCTGTTCGCGTGTACATTTATAATTCCGCTCTTCCTGGTCCTCGTAGGACAGCCGTCAATGCTTTGCTCAATATTTGTTTGGAAATGGGTATGTATATACATACTACGCATTTTTTTTTGTTTGTGTCTCGAGTAAAGAAATGGGTTGTGGAGATTTGCCTTCTATTCGATCAATTTCAGGTGATTGCGCATATCTGACCATGTCTGGTGAAAATAGATTGTTTTCTCGGGTGAAATGTCCAAAATTATTGTTTATGCCAAATGAGGGCCATATTCGTAAGGGATTTCTTTGTGAAATTCAAAGTCTCGACACTATTATAGGGACTATACACCGAGTTTTGATGGTAGCTCTTCAAGGTCTATAAATAAAAAATTTTCCTTTTATTTGCCATGGAATTTCGGTGTATGCACTGATGCACTAATGTTCCGAAAATTCCAAAGAATTTTGCAGGATCGCCATGTAAAGAATGCGAGCGCGTGTTCGTGAGATTACCGCGAGAAGTGGGATTAGGGAGAAAGGGTAGGATAAGTCAACCAGTTATGTTTATTAGCAGCTGGTCACTGCTTATAGTTTAGGCGATTAACGCCGGATTATTTACGCATCGAAATGCGGATATAATTACCATTTTTTTTAGGAGTGGATACCAGGCAGTTGGCGCTGCCAGAAACAAAGACAAAACCACTCGTGAATTATCTTTGAGAATCTGATTTTATTTTTCTTACAACGTTCTTTTATATTAATTTCCTTACATCTAGTACTACAACAATTATATACTAATAACTAAAACAGTGAAGGAGTACATAATAAATTTCTCCTTCTTAAATGTTCAATACATATATTCTTTCTAGGATATGTGTCTGCATCCAATAAGAATTGAGTTTTACTTTCACATGCATTTTAAAAAAATGCACTTGAAAACAAAACATAAATCTTTTCCTATACGCACGGGACGCACTCGAAAGGACATCGCGCAAGATACATTCAACGTTATAGCTCGTGTGTGTTCTCAGTGGGAATCCCGAATTGTAACACTTTCTTAAGAGAGAGTATCTAATTACGCTTGAGGTTTTTGGGATGCAAACACAATTTACAAATTTATAGTTTCCAAATGTTGTACGTGCATTTCAAGTGTGACATGGTTTTGAAACTAGAAAATTTATGACGTGCACACTTGATATACACTACAATACCCTTTCACATAGTGACGGGTATAAAAAACACCCTATATTACAAAATCAGTAGTAAATTTTACAGAAATGCAATGAATTTCGACCCCATCGCAAAAAGTTATTACATTGCAATAAAGTTAACTTTCCGTTATTGTCAAAGCTCACTACAACAGTAATAATAATTTATTGTTGAAAATTATTAAAAATGACCATCTATTTTTTACAATAGTACTTGTGAAAATTTGATATTTATGCTGAAGTAAATAAAAAACACCCAAAATATGTTTCGAAACCTATTATTATTTATTTTCAAAGAAGATTTTACATACATACATAAAAAAGAAGGTTCATAAACTCTTGAAAATATCCGTTTTGATTATAAATGGTTCCAAGAATCGTTTTTATGCTATGTATACCAACGATTTTCTTCCCATTGTTGTGTTTTATATTCTTTCCTACAACAAAAAAAAATCGGCAATTAAAAACGAATTTTGGGGTTAAGCTTTCCGAACTGGACTTCAGAGTTATTAATATGTACGTATATAAATGTAAGATGACCCTCAAATCTTGACTCACCAACCAACTAAATTGAATCCTCAAAAACGATAATTTGAAGCCACCCCGCTGTACCAAACCAACATAAAAATTATTTGTGAAAAAAATATTTTTCGTGTGACATTTATTTGTCACAAAATTTTATAAGTATTTACAAATTGGTTGAAAATTCATTGTATGTGCAATTAAATTTCACAGGTAGAGAGTGTAATTACTGTTTTCATTACATTGTAATAAAAGTTCTGATGTTATTACTCGTTTTAGTAAAATTTACTACGGAAATTTCTCTCCGTGTAATCCAGTCCTGTTTGAAGTTAGCTAAAATCCGACAACACTAAAACAGCTTCGTTCACGCACATGCGTTAAATCAATTGGAAGTATCCTTTAATGTACAATATGCCTCCTAAGTTTATAGTCCTGTGTACGATAAATCAAGGCAGCCCATTTTTATTATCATGTTTATCGAATTTCTTTGTCCTAATTTCCATCCCTTCTAACCAACAGTCTCAGTTTATTTCTTCTGATGGTTACATCACAATTGCAAGCAATCATGAAGACATCTGTTTCCTGTTAGTCATTCAAAATTGCTGTTTATAAAAGACATTAAAACCAAATGCCAGAAAAACAATGTCGGAAACAACGAAATGTCGATTTCCTGCTGCCGTGTGCTTCTTCCTCCCATTATAATCGTCCGGTGAAAGCAAAAGTGACCTACTATAGTATAGTTTCGTCGAGTCATTAGTGATTTTCTTCGGTCATTATTCGTTTTCGACACAGTCTCTTCAGTATACGCTCCCCGCTTCACCATCCTTCTGCTTTACATACCGAATCGCATTAAGCGCGACTGGCAGTATCGCGCTGAACATGATAGCCCTCGCCTTGGTCTTTTCACGGACAGTTGCTTATAGAATCCTTGAATTGCGATGATATCATTTTATGGTTTGACCATATCGCGCGATACAATTTAAATGCCCGGCCGAACTCCACCCTCCTGGTTTTTTTTTTTTTTCTTTTTTTTTTTGTTAGAAAGGAATATTTCATTTAGGAAATTATGTGTGCATGTTGAACATTTGAACATTATGCCCGTTAGGAATTTTTCGGTTCGTCTGTGTGTTAGGAGTTTTTCTTTTGCAAATTTCTTCTTTCGCCTTCGTTGGTCTCGTGATGGTTAATAAGTCAGTCATCAAGAGAGGTACTTTGTCATAAAATTATCAGGGTGAAACTCTTAAATGGCAGTTTTGCGTGTCGACTCAAGTGAGCGGAGCAAGCACAATGTAGAAAAGGACTGATATCCGTCTCGCTGGTTAACAGTAAATATTCTCATCAACTAGGAGGTAGCTCATTTAATTCTGCGACACAAATGAAGACAGGGGAGTGTAAAATATAGAAGATGTTGTATTCCTCTGCATTTCTTGAATGTTTAGTTCAATTCTATGAGTTATTTTTCATACATTGTTAAATACTTACTATCAAAGCTCAATTGACAAATCTTTGTACGTAAAGAACATATAAAAAAATGGTGAGCTTCTTCCATTAGCATTTAAATAGGGCTAGGGAACTCATTACTCCTTAATGATGGCTAACGCCGTATTTCACAGTTGTATCGCATGCAAACCACTTTGAATTTTATGTGATATAATGATCCAAAAATAGATGTGCGACCAAAGTTAGGAATGCTAATGACATGGGGGTGAGAAATACCCTAAGTTCCAAGTACCGACAGACAAAAGTGACCAACATTACTTGGAAAAAATTAAACCGGAAGCAGACTAACAAATACCCGTAGCGTGACAGTAAATTCTTTATCACGGACTGTTGCTTTTTTGGCCATACCTTATAAATATGAACTAGTAGATTAGGGAAATCAGCAGTAATTTGCTGAAGAGGCGTAGTTGCCATTCTTGAAAGTGGGGGTGAATGGCATAGTTCTTTAGACATGTTTGCGTCATTTTTCTACTTTCTGGAAAATGCGCATCTACTTTAGGTGATGTAGTCACATTACAAGACTCAGTGACGGATTTACACAATTACCTCTAGTATGCTATTCATATTTTGCCGTCCCTACTGCGCTCAAGTATTGCTTAACTTAAGGGACCATATCACGGTTAACGCTTATTGCATTTAGCAGTTTGCTTTGAAACCAAGTTGTGCCGAAAATTTGCGAAAGACTATTAGTCCTTTTGTGTCAATAATGAATACTTCATGACGGATTTCCTTTCTTGATTTATAAGTGTTTTCAATTTACCCTTTACACACGTATTAAGTGATTCGAGCTTTCCGCTTCGTGGATCCTAAGCCATGTCTTCTATTGGGCATTACGAGCAGCACGACGCGCTCATGTCATGAGCTTTAACAGAGCTTTTACGATTAATAACACTATATCACCAAGGGGGTGGCACTCCATACAAATTTCTTGTAGAAAGGGATTCATATCAAAATCGATCCAAAATTAACCCTAGTTTTCTGCACTGAAGGCACTAAAACTGTTAAAAATAATGAAGCTAGAATAAAACTAGGGGGCATCGCCCCCTAGCTCGCTACGCTCGCCAAGCCCCCTCCGCGCGCCGGGGGAGCATGAACCAAGAACCAAAATGGGGGGTTGGGTTTGCATGGCCACCCCATGACCCCATGGTCAGATTTGATCAACTCTTAGATATGTTTTGTGTCATCAAGAGAAACACGTTTGTGTGAAATTTGGTTGAAATTGGTGCACAAATAAAAAAAATCCTAGAAGAACCTAAATTGGAAGCTAGGTTTGTATAGCAGCCCCATGTCCCAGTGATCAAATTTCGGTGATTCAAACATACAAACAGCCTGCAACAATAATAAGCACTTGTGCATAATTTCAGCTCCGTAGCTTTTATAGTAGCTGAGAAAAACGCGCTGCAGCAGACGGACAGACAGACAGACGGACATCGTCCAATCGACTCATCTCGTCATGCTGGTCATTATGCATACTTTTTATATGGTCGGAGATGCTTCCTTCAATGCGTTACAAACTTCATGACAAAATGAATATACCCTTTCACTTTCACTATGAGCGAAGGGTATAATGATTTAAGAAAGAAATTACCGTTAGACTGGTGATAAACCTAGTACATCAGATTGCCAGATGTGACAAAATTTGTGAGACAAATTTTTTTTTGTTTATTATGTTTTTTTTGGGTGCTGAGCACGAATCAGGAGCTTTCCACCAACATTTCGTTGCGGAATGTTTAAGCCCAAGCTCCTAACAAAATGTCTATGAACGTTTTGGATGCTATATTATGGATCAGTTCTGCTTGGAAAAAGGTGTCTGAGATTTCCATCCAACAATGTTTCAGAAAAGCAGGATTTGTTTTGGACGCATACACAACAAAAATTTACGAAAACGACGAAGATGCCTCAGATGTTGTGCTTCCTGGCCTCCCTAATAATACTTATGACATGGCCACTTTTATCGAATTTATTGTTTGAATGTATTTTTATGTTGATGGGAATTATGCACGAGAAAATATATATGTTACATAATTTTTTCATACATAGTATGTTTTGTTTACCAAAAATCTCTATTCCAAACAAATTCCTTAAGTTGACCACCTCTCTATCTTGACCAAAATAGAGTGGTCAACTTAGGGAGGTTTCACTGTAGTTGTAACCGCCAGGTTTCAGACAATAATGAGAAACATTACAATAATACAGTGTTGTACACTGAAAGAAAAAGGTGCCCGGAAACAATGAAATTGTTCATTAAAGTAATAAATATTTACACCGATATCCCACCGAAGACGGATTTCATCATTCCAATGAATCTGATTTTATCAAAACAACGATCAAACATTTCATTAAAATGATGAACAAATTCATAAAATTAACAACTTGTTCATTGATATAATTACTAAGTTAAAAAAAAATGGCGCAGGCCGGCATCCAGCTTCATAAGTGTTGACGACATTTATTCTACCTCTGCTCTGAATAGTCATCAAAAATTACCTACCTACAGTGGGAATCGATCCCGGGAACCTATGATTTAAAGACATGCGCCCTACCTAACTACACCATACAGACTATACGTTACGAAAGTTTATAAAATACACTTAAAGCGATAATGACATCGGTCATAGTAGTACATATTACTATGAACGATGTCATGTAATTAATGAACAATAACATGAAATTTACTTACTATCGGGGATAATGTAAGAAGTTCATTGTGTTCATGATCGCTTTACATTAAGTTAAAATTTTGTTTTCGTTATACTAACGACCGATGTTTCCTAAAATAGATGAAGTCTGTATTATTTTAAGGAAGAGAATGGTTATTTACTATGAACTAATTCATCATGGTAATGAAAAAAGTCTATGCTCCTAGTTCATTAATATTATGATGATTTTTTTTCAGTGTACTCCTACCGAACCTGATACCGAAGCTAAAGGCTGAATTCAAATTGTAAGACGAAACCGGACGGGTAAACTTGCAAGACAAGAACCATCGTTCTTACAATCTGAAATGCATAATGCTTGTCTGCTGGCCACTACAAAAGCTCTCGCCGTCCGTTTATTAGCACAAACAAACGGACGGCGAGAGCTTTTGTAGTGGCCAGCAGACAAGCATTATGCATTTCAGATTGTAAGAACGACGGATCTTGCCTTGCAAGTTTACCCGTCCGGTTTCGTCTTACAATTTGAATTCACCCAAAGACTGCTTTTACGATCAACTTAGCACTGTCCAATGCCAAATACCTAAAGGCGACATTCTCCCATTTGAATGCAAAAGTTTTTGCCCGTTACAATGGAGTGGGGCACGTGATGGGGACAAAAATAAAAATCAGCTTGACTTCTGTTGATCGACACCGGACTGAGAATAAATTCAGAAGCTGCCTTCTGGATGTTCGTAACAAGAGAGGCGCCGACGTGGGTATGAGTAGGAATCACCATTTGATAATTGTTACTGTTCGATTGCGGAATGCAGCTGTATAATCTCGCCGATACAGTGCAACAAGACGCCGTATTATCGAGTGAAAAGAGCACAGGGTGCGTCTCGCATCGGCAACAAACGACAGTCATCACGACAGTGCGCTCCTGTATCGTCAAACTCTGTTTTTGCAACGGCGGAGGAAGCTGCATGAAACCGGGACTTAAATACCGTATATCTTGTCATCAAGGGGTTCAAAGGTGGTCTAAGCTCCTATCCCCGTAAAGGGTACCGATGGAAGGCTATACTTATCCAGGGCGAAGGCCAGATGAGGCGTTGGAAAGAACACTTCGCTGCGGTTCTAAATCGTATCAATTTCAGATCTCCGTTGCATTTGTTGTTGATTTTGAGAGGGCTTTCGATAGTGTGAATCGAAACTGTTTCTGGTCCCAGAGAAAATAGTGGTAATAATTAAGGCGACTTGCGTCGGTGCCAAATGTCGCGTACTCCACAAAGGTAAGACTTCGAAGGCGTTTCTAGTTCTTAACGGGGTCAGAGAAGGTTGCATTATCGCATCAATCATAGTTCTTCTAGTGATTGGTGAGGTGCTCAATGCGGCTTTACCTGAGGAGCACCAGGACCAGCGCCGCGGCATTCACCTACAACCCCTAAACTACGCTGATAACATTTGCCTGCTCTCGCATATGATCATGGATCTGAGCGAAACGGCTATGGATTACGAAATGGTATCGGGCTGAATATTAACACAAACAAGACCAAATTTATTTGCCTGGCCGCTCTTCCCGCATACGTACCGTAAGTGACAACCTGTAGAACAGGTAGACGAGTTTGTCTACTTGGGTAGCATTGTCGCTATTGATGGCGGTACGGATCAGGACATCATTCATTACAATTACCAAGCAAGTTCTTTCAGCTAGTTTTCCAAACTCTATGGGAAAGCAGTTATCTCAGTATCAAGACCAAGCTGGGGCTTTTACGTTCCCTCATTCTTTCGGTGCTTTTATATGGGATCTGCACGTGAAAAAACTGACATCGCGAGCTACCATTTGGCAGCTACTTTGCGTCAACACTAGCTTCCAAATGAAGCCCAAAAATGACATAACCAAACTTTTATTTTGGAGATTTTTTTTAAATTTAATTAATCGGTCTCTGCGCGTTCAAATTATTACTCGGCCATTCAAGAATTATTAAATTTCACAGAAAAAAAAACGAACAAAAGTTGCTAAATTGTCACTTTGAATTCGACAAACGGTTATCAAAGCATCAGTTGACATATATGATTCAGTTGCCATATTGAATATTAAAACTGGCCGGCCAACCGAATGGCAGTCAGTGTAGACGCAATGAAAACTGTCAGTTGGCAGCCTGTCTAGATACAGGCTAAGACGGTAATACCTGGAAAAGTGCGAATATTTGGCAAAATTTCTCTTTTTTTCTGACGTAAACTTCTTGTTCATATGGGAATACAGTTTCATACACATAATTTCCAGAAAGTCCTGCATAAATTGCAATCCACCTATGTATGTTGTGTGTATATCAATACGTAAGCGCGCTTAGTGGTTTGTCACTGCATCAATGTCAACGTCAATCTATGAGACTGAGCCACAAACACGACAAGACTAAATTCTTAAGTTTCGCGAAGAAAGAAAAAGCTTTTAGATAAATTCTAAGTTGACAGTACACCTAGCTAAGAAAAAAATATTCCTATTTTTCTATATGTATATACACTCCTTGTCAATAGGATAGTTTCTCTTGAAAAATGGCTGTACGTCGGAAAAATGGTATTCTTCAAATTTGGTGAATATATTGCTTCTTTTTTTTTTTTAATAATAAAAGATCTCAAAGCAGAAGTTCCGTTAGGATTTTTTCACGAGAATTAAAAAAAAATAATAAAACACAAAATAACGGTATAAAAAGATAATTTTGTCCTGGAAAATGTGTCTAGTAATGAGTAGAACTTTCTTAAAGTAATTTGAGCTCAAAAACTCAATCTGGGATAGAATTGTATTATGTATATGTAGGTCTTGAAGGTAAGTTAAGTTAATTTCGTCCCCTCTAATCGCTTACAGATGTGCTTCAGTGTTGTTAAACTTTCGTCTAGCGATAAAGATCTTCCTTGTCATCCATCCTTGATCCTTACCAAGATATTCAACCCCAAAGAACAATTTTTATGGATTAGACAAACTAGTGGAAGTGCATGCATACTCCAGTGAGTTGCGACACACAGAGTGCATTTCGAGCCGGTTTCTTTCGAACTAGTATTACATGGCGCGCTGCAATTCTCATCAGATGCCTGTACGTATGCAGCGCGTAATGTAATACTAGGAGAGGCATTACCGGACTCAACCAGGCAAAGGTGTACGATCCTCTTATATAGGACACGAAATATACCCTGGTATCGAATAATTTAAATGGGGCAATTGCTAGCCACCGATTCGATACGGCCGCGTTTCTGAACTATGTGTCAGAGAACGGGTTTGAACAAAGCAACAAAAACATTGTTGTTGGACGGTGGATGTTGCATGCTCAATGTTTTTGTTACTTTGTTTAGTGGAAGTGCGTTATTTCATCGATTTAGATGGATTTTGGTATTATTTCCACGATTTGAGCAAAAGGAATAGATTTTGCCAATGCATCACTCAAGCGTGGTGGTGGTGTGGGTTTCAATACTTGGTGTGGAACCATTGAGCTTAAAAGCTATTCTGAATAATGTAATGTTTAAGATTACCGACATTTTTTGTGCAATTCCTATAAGGTTTCAAAAAGATAATGCCCCCTTTCATAAAGCAAGGCTGATAAAGGATATGTTTATGAAATGACCACCATACTCCCGAGATCTAAATATCTTCAAAAATCTTTGGAGACTAATAACAAGGAAGATTTATACCGTTAGACGAAAATTTAACGACACTGAAACAGCTTCCGCAAGCGATTATAGGGGAGCTTTGGTCGAGAATAACTTAAATTAGCTTCAAAACCTACGCAATTCTATACCAACTTTTTAAGCTCAAATCGCTTAAACGAAGTTATGCTCATTACTAGGCATATTTTCCATAGTAAAATAATTTTTATACCGTTATTTTGTGTTTTATTTCCCATGGAACTATTCTAATGACTTTCACGTTTGTGCTGTTTTTAAGAATTCTCGTGAAAAATCCTAACGGAACTTCGGGTTTGAGATCTTATGTTATTAAAAGAACAAGCAGGCTACTGAAAATATTGTCACCAAGTTTGAAGAAAATCCCGTTATCACTTTCCGAAATACAGCCATTTTTCAAATGGAACTATCCTATTGATTGGGAGTGTAGGTACATATACATTACCATTCCATCATCGCACAAATAGAATAAGCAACCTGCTGTATTGAATCGTTTTTGGATTTAAATCCGGGGGAAGATTGATTGAATTCTCTGGGGAAAAATACACTCGCGGTATCATCCATAGAGAACGATGTGGCATCCAATAAACATATCTTCACCGAAGACTTCATAAACAACAAGGAAAACTATTCGACAAGTACATAATCCTCCGCTGATTATTTGAAATGTAAAATGCTAACTTTTCTACGAGATATATACAATGATGAGTGGCATGACCATGGTAAAATAGGTTCTGGTTGAAAGCATATGAAAAATTGGGTGGCGGGCTGGAGACGATTTGCACCGCCCGCTCCATTGCCTTCTTTAATATTATAACAACGATACGATAGTCTGGCAATATTGTTGCTCCGGGCAATAAATAATGTATGAGAGCCATATGAGCTGACATAAAAACGCTTTCACACATTCCATAATAACAAATGAATGGAGAAAAATACAACATATACTTACATACATTCGTAATCAGAGGAATGATTGGTTCTTGGAAAAACAAATTTCGCAAATGAAGATAAATAAACCGCCAAATATTTATATGAAAATCTGCTGGTTTTCGTTCGGAAATATTTTCTCTTTGTGTGCACTTTTTGTGCTAATTATATTAAATGAAATTATTTTGCATAGGGGTGAAAAAATAGATAGCCAGGAATATGCATATTTATATTGTGATATAATGAAATAAATGTTATCCGATTTAATTTTAATCGATAATAATTAAGAACAGGGTCGTTGTCCTGGTGGTAAATGCCTCTGAAATTAATTAAGCGAAACGGCGCTTTTTATCCGATGCCTAGTTATATGAATGAAATCGTCAAAAGGATAAAAGTACGCCCACTACCAAATTGTACTTTTAATTAAACTTCGGCGCATAAAACAAATACAGTAAAACTTCGTAATAACGCGCTTCTGGGGCTTAAGCCAATAAAACGCTATAACCGGGAAAACGCTATACCCGGGAAGTCCAAGAAATATACTTCATAGACGCATACACCTTTTAGGTGACAAAATTTATTATACGATTGAAACATGGAATGAAATAGTAAGGAAATGCCAATCAATTGATTACTGGTTTAAAAGAAAAAACAGATATTTGCTTTTTTAGACTGGCAACAGACTTCAGTAATACTGAGATTTTCAATTTATTGAAAGATCCTTTCTCTATGTCCATGCTATAGGCAAAAATTGCTCGAATCTTCTTTATTGCAACTAATATTCTATCCAGAGTGGACGAAAATGGATTGATTTTGCCGTACGTTTTCAGAAATCACCGAAAAGTGTTCACAGTGCACTGTTTGTAATTTCATATGACAACCGACAATAATATTCTGCCTATAAATCGTTCTAAGTTTAAAAATGTGCTGGTGCAGTAGTCATCAATAGTAATTTTCAACATATTTCGTCACTTCAAACTGACCTTCCATTCTCTTATCATGGAGAAATTAAGAACATTGGCAAACGCACGAAACTGAACAATTTGGTCGGGTGTCAGTTAAAATATTCGAGTGAGCCGAAATGTGCTGAATAGGGGAATTTAGGTTTGAGACCTGGGTCCTTATACGTTTTCATTTAAAAAAAATCAAAGTTTCATAAAAAACACGCAAATTAGCGTATTTTCAATGTGTCAATTTGTATGGGAATTGAAATTTTTTCGGGCTGTTTTCATACGAAAACATGAAAATGGCCCAAATTACATGATTTCCCTCACTGTGAACATATTATAAGACTGCAAATGTTTTTGGCATGCTTGACGCCTCTTTCTTGTTCTCTTCGGTGTCGACGGATGCTGATGCAATTAACTTTCAATTGTTGTTATGTCTTTCCCTTTTCCATGAAATTTGACCTTGGTGTGAATTAACGGAACAACTTGTGCACCATGATGGTGCTGTTTGTGATTATTACAATGTAAAGATAGACTACGTGCTCAATGAATTTGTCAATAAAAATTGTTTTAAGAAAATGAGACTGGGAAAAGAGCGTTATAACCGGGAAATAGTAACGTTATAACGAATCGAAATTCCCTGTAATAAATGCTAATGGGACCGGAACCGAGAAAAAAGAGCGCCATAGCCGTTATATCGAAGTTTTACTGTATCCAGGATAACATGAAACTAGCTCATAAACGTGCTGACACTGGCCGCGTATATAGGAATCACATGGCCGTGACATCAATTATAACTTTTGGACCAGGGGGAAGAGGGGTAGGCTCATCTCGTGCTTAAGTTGCCCTCCTCGTGGGTGTCCACGGAAACTATAGTAAATAAAACCGATAAAAGATGAGCCTTACGACATTTTGAAGAATACCACTGCATCCACCACTTTATCATGATAATACCTCAATCACAAACCCTACCAGGGTTAAGCAAAAACAAAATCAACGCCAAGAAACCTGGATCGAAACAGAGCTTCGGTTTGGGAGGATACAATACAACGATTAATATTGAAGGGACGCCGCACAGCGTCACTCCCACTGTAATCAAGGCTATTACGCTCAATGGTCCGTCCACTGGTCCATCTTACAAGCTAAAATTCTAACCGCGCTGCTATTCTTCCTGAATTAATATCGGTACCGAATGGAAATTCAAGGGGATTTGCTGGAATCATTTTAGGGCAACTTCCGAAAATGACTCCAAAAGTTAAGTAATGAAAATGGACACCATTCCTTAGCATACATTTTTTTAAGGGTGGAATCTAAATTCCGCCTTTATCCTGAGTGTTTAAGTGCCAAAAAATGCGTGCCTTTAATTTGCATTTTTTTACGACGTTTTAAAAATCGTCAAGTTTTACAAGTGTACAACACTGTGTTAGGAAATTTATTGAATCTAAACAATATAGGCCGTGTTTTTTTAACAGATAACCTGCACTACATGGGGTAGTTTTCATACAAATGCTAACTGGGGGCCTTATTTAGGTAAGCAGTTCAAATCCGAATAGCATGCTATTGGGCCGTTTCAGCAGATGGTAAGAAAACGACCGTACGGGTAAACTTGCACGACAAGAACGAAACGTACGTTCATTTCACACTATCCGATCAAAACATCGTGAAAATTATGGAAAACAACGAAGATCTGGACGGCGACCAGCAGTTGCTGCGAGAGAAAAAAGTCTAAAAGTTTGTGTTCGTAGAGACGACTCATGGGATCATCGCTCAGCGACCTAAGCTAAACCACCGGTTTTGAGCACTATATGGGTATATTTTCTATACAGACATGTTCCTTTAGTCCATAGACGATACTAGGAAAGTATAACCATTCAAAAAATATTTAAATACCGCTCGAATTTGGATGAACAACTACGGTCGCCGAGCGATCATCACATGAATTGTCTCTACGAACACGTACCTTAAGGTACGTTGTCCGCGACACGACTGCATCGGCTCTAGCGACAGCGACTCGCTCATTTCATTTGAAAACTCGTTTTTAGAATGAGAGAAAAATGAGTTTTTATATGAAATGAGCAAGTCGCTGTCGCTAGAGCCGATGCAGTCGTGTCGAGGACAACGTACCTTTATTGTCCGAAAAGCCACTGTGGAAAAAAATCGCTTCAGAAATCCGGAGCGAAATGAATTTGCCTGTGAGTGTGCGTCATGTCCAGCAGATTCTACACTCCAACAAGGACCTCAAATTCATCAAAAGGAAGAAAAAAACACCTTTGACCCAATATCATAAGGCAAAGCGCCTTCAATGGGGCCAAGAACATATGGATTTCGGCGAAAAGTGGAAAAGCGTTAGTTTCAGTGACGAAAAGAAGTTTAATTTGGATGGCCCCGATGGTGTTCAATATTATTGGCACCATTTAGGATGAGAAAAAGAAGTTGCCATGAGCCGAAACTTTGCTGGTGACTCTGTGATAATTTGGGGTGCATTTTCATTTGCAGGAAAATTAGCTTTTACCTGGGTTAAACCGAAAATGAACGCGAGTGATTTTGTATGGAGATATTAGAGACATCGCTCATTGACCATGCCGAGTCAACCATGCTGGTTGGACCGGAATTTATTTTCCAACAGGATAATACCAGTATCCATTGTGCGCAAACAACAACAGAGTGGTTGCAAGAGAAAAAGATTACAGTTTTAGATTGGCCAGCCCGTAGCCCCGACTTCAACCCCATTGAAAATTTATGGGGAATACTTGTTAGGAAGGTTT
The DNA here is from genome assembly GCA_949715475.1 of Microchrysa polita. Lineage (NCBI taxonomy): Eukaryota > Metazoa > Arthropoda > Insecta > Diptera > Stratiomyidae > Microchrysa > Microchrysa polita. The sequence continues at coordinate 49,520,839 of OX454420.1, forward strand.
ACGCCCATGGAAAACAATATCAGACCGCATCGGAACTAAAAGGAGCAATCCGCCAAGCTTGGGAAGAAATTGACCAAAATATCCTCGAAAACCTATAGTAAATTCAGCCCCAAGAGTTTTCCAGGTAAATTCAGCCCCAAGAGTTTTCCAGGTAAACAATGGAGGACCGACAGCATATTAATTTATATCAAATCGTTCAATTTTTTTTTAAATTATAAGCTAAAACAATAATTAAACTAGCAATCATTTGAAATGAATTTATAATTATTTCGCACTAAAATTTAAGAAGTTTTCAATTTATTGATTTTCGAAGCTTTTTATGGGTGAACTTTTAATTATTTCGGTGGCTCTACTTAAATGTAGCAACCGAATTCTGTGTATTTGCCACTATCATCCAAGATTTATATTAGCGGACGGTCTTAAGTGAGAGTCAGCATGTCATTCGACAGAAAATTTCTCACTTGCATTCGTCTTCTGGTGAAAAAATAAAAACATAAACGGAAATCGCTGCAGAATTCGGGTGCGCTCAGTTGAACGTGAAAACACTCATTGCCTTTAATTGCCTATACAGTGGAGCCCCGATAATCTGGACACCGAAAATCAAAATATTCGATAATTCGGATAAAACCCTAAACATTTTTTAATTTTTAAAAATCTGAGAAATTGATGAATGTTTTTATATCGTAGTATGCCTTAGATTAAAAGAAACAGGACCATAATAAAATAAATTATTTTGGTTAACCCTTCTGTCGGCACCTACAACAATACGCATATTCTATACCCAATAGGTCTGGCTGGACCTACTTAGAAAATTTTTTTCTGTTTTAGAAAAAGTGAAATTTATATACGTAGAGTCATTCTACCAATTCAAAACTACCATTTTTAAACAATGAAAGTTTTTATATCATTTTCGTAGATATACTGGGAACGTTTATAAGTAGACATATTTTGTGTAGGTATTAGTACAAACAGGTTTTTCTCGTATTTTCTCCTTTTTTTGCTTTTGTATTTTCATAGCGTATATCTAGTGGAAAGTTTGATCGCATTTTCCAATTCCAACATCTTTGGCGAAATATTTAGCGCTTTGTTTGTAGATTTTACCCCGGCGCGGCGTTAGTCTGCATATTTAGGGAAATAAGTGGAAAGAAATAGGGAATTTTCAAACGCCAAAATCATTTCATTCCAAATGTTTCGTAAATTTCTTGGTAAAATCTATTTAGAAAGACGTTCGCAAGTCATTCATACTTAGTCCTTACTATTACAAAGGAAATCAAATTGGTTTGAGTTTCCTAGAATCAAATCTCAGTTGATTAGGTGATGTTATAAAACATGATAAAATTAGGCATACCCATTTTCCGAACTTCACGGCTTTTTAAAGAAAAATCTAAGAATTTTTTATTGTTGATAGTACAAATTAAATTTCAATAATATTACTACATCATAAATATAATATTTTTAAGAGAATTTGATTTTGTTACCTTTTATGTCACAGGACAGGGGTCACCGCGGTCCTGCATTCTTGTTAAAAGAACTATCAAGACTTATTTACTGCCCAATTTTAGCGACAAGGACTTTGTCCTAGTCTGTCTGGAACTCCACGTTAAGGTTCCTTGGGTCGCCTCGGCATATATGCCACACGATGGTATATTCCCTCACCTAATTTAAAGGATGCCATTGCATCAGCAACGGCTTCTGGTAAAAGCTTCATTATCGGTTGCGACTCTAATGCACACCATGTTGTATGGGGCAGCTCCGATATAAATGACAGAGGTGAACTGCTTCTCGAATACCTTCCGGGAACTAATCTTTTTCCCTGCAATGTTGGGCAGAAACCTACTTTTATTACCAAGAACAGACAAGAGGTTCTGGACATTACTCTAGCATCAGAGGATGTTTTGCATTTAATCAAAGACTGGAGAGTGTCTGCGGAGCACTCCTTCTCTGACCATCGTTACCTGCAATTTGGTCTTGCAGCACGCCCTGATGTTGTGCCGTTAACGTTAAATCGCAGGAAGACTAACTGGGATAATTTCCGGAATTCTCTCCTCTTGGAACTACCATTGCTTCCAGATTGTCCGATCAGGGAGCAAGAGCTGGACACCATGGTGAACCTTTTCACCGATTCCGTGAGGGCTGCGACCGCTGCATCGTGTCCTGTCCCTTCACGGGCAGGGAAGAAAAAACCTATTTGGTGGAACTCCGCGATTTCTGAACTAAGAATCACGTGCCGAAGAAGCTTCAATAGAGCTAAGTCTACAAGGCTTGATTCGGACTGGAAAACATATAAAAAGCATCTTAATTCTTTCAAAAAAGAAATAAGAGGAGCCAAGCGCAGCGCTTGGAGAAGTTTCTGCGGAAACATCGAGGGGTCGTCTGAGACTTCCAGATTTAGGAAAGTACTGGCATCAAACCCATCTATGCCAAGCTTTCTTCAGAAAGAAGATGGCTCTTGGACGTCCTCGAGCATCGAAACCATCGAGTGCCTTCTCGAGGCGCACTTTCCGGGTAGCTCAGCCGTTGCTCCCCCCGGTGCCCCTCTACAGAACATAGTGCCTTGTGATGTGGCCTCCATTCTCACTCGTGAGAAGATTATGTGGGCTATATCGAGCTTCGAGCCTTTTAAATCACCAGGGCCCGATGGTATCATCCCTGCTGACCTGCAGCAGTGCATTGATATCACGTACCCTTGGGTGGAGAGAATTTTAACAGCATGCTTAAATTTAGTACACATTCCTCACATTTGGAGGGAAGTCAGAGTCGTTTTTATTCCGAAAACGGGTAGAAGCTCGCACGCGTATCCAAAGGATCTTCGACCTATAAGTCTCTCCTCAACTATGCTAAAGTTGTTGGAGAGACTCATCGATGTCCATGTGAGACAGGCTATCTCACCAAACCTACTATCCATGTCTTAACATGCATATTGGAAAGGAAGATCCGTAGACACAGCCTTACACTCACTGGTTAGTTTTATTGAAACATCCCTTTATCACAAGGAATACACAATGGTAGCTTTCCTGGATATTGAAGGAGCCTTCAACAATATAAGGCCCAGTGCAATTACTGATGCCCTCACGAAATTGAACGTCGAAGGTTCAATTTGTACCCTCATCAATACGATGCTCACTTCCAGACGCATTCACAGTGCTTTGGGAACTTCGTCCGTATGTAGGTACGTATGCAGGGGTACCCCGCAAGGAGGTATTCTCTCTCCCTTACTTTGGAATATGGCGATCAATCAATTGCTTTTGAACTTAGAGAGAACTGGCTGCAAAGTCATCGCTTATGCTGACGACGTTGCGATCGCTGTTAGAGATAAGTTTCCGGATGTCCTTAGCGGGCTTCTGGAGCAGGCCCTAACTATTCTAACTGGTTGGGCTGATCTCAGCGGTGTTGGAGTTAATCCAGGCAAAACGGAATTGGTTCTCTTTACGAGAAAGCGCGCGATTCCAACTATTATCCCCCCTAGGATAGGGGATTGTCAACTTGTGTTTTCTGATAGGGCCAAATTTCTTGGCCTTATCTTGGACAAAGAACTAAAATGGAAACCCAACATTGAAGAAAGGGTGAAGAAGGCCACCACGGCCCTGTATTTATGCAAGAGGGCTGTTGGTAAAACTTGCTTACAGCCAAAAGTTGTATATTGGATGTATACCACTATTGTGCGGCCCATACTACTCTACGGAGTTAGTGTATGGTGGGCGGCACTAAGTAGAATTACTAATTACAATCTGCTTGTAAAAGTACAAAGGATGGCATCTCTGATTATAACTGGTGCCTTTCGTACCACCCCTTCAGCCGGATTGGATATGTTATTGGGTCTAATCCCGCTTGACATCTTCGGTCAGCGAATGGCTGCTTTTACGGCTCTGCGCCTGCGTGAAACGGGCTTGTGGCGCATGTTGGACTATGGACACTCAGCGATACTTCGCAACTTTATCCTGCCAACAGCGACTGACTACACTGTTCCTAGGTACTCTTTTGGTAGGAACCATTATAGCTTAATTCCGTCGAGGGAAGCTTGGGATGATACCATGGCCCCGGACAGTGGGTCGTGTGCTATCTACACTGATGGATCCAAGACAGAAACAGGAGTCGGTATTGGAATCTACTCGGAGGAGTTGGGCATTCGGTTGTCGCTCCGTTTTCCTAATGTCTGTACCATTCTCTAAGCGGAGGTCTCAGCTATATATGAAGCCTTAGTTTGGTTAGGTAGTCACGTTATCTGTAAAAGAGATATTGTTCTGTACACCGACAGTCAAGCTGCAATTCGATCGCTAGAATCTGTACTGACGATATCTAGAACTGTTGAAAAATGTCAGGCACTACTCAGAGAGTTAGGCTGCTTTTTCAATATAACCATATGTTGGATACCAGGCCATCGAGGGTTTACAGGGAACTGCTGCGCGGACAGCTTAGCCCGCGATGTGGCAACTGAAAGCGAAGCAGTTGATCGAGTTGACCGAGATGGCATTAAAGCGCCAATTTCCGCGTGCGCTGTGATTATTGAAGGTGCTGCAAAACGCAGGACCAATGCTAGATGGATCAACGGTAACACTTGTGCTATAACGAGATTAATATGGCCAAAACTGGACGCCATTCGCTCCGCCCAACTACTGTCTCTGGACAGGAAACACATACGGAGTGTGGTCGGAGTTATCACGGGACACTGTCCTATTGGGGAGCTCACAAGGAGACTCCGAATTCCTCATAACGACTTTTGTAGGAGTTGCGATGACGAGGAAGAGGAAGAAAGTGTACATCACTTCCTCTGTAACTGTCCTGCCTTAGCGGAGAAACGGAAGCGTTATCTGGGCTCAAGGTTCTTTTTCGATACAGACGATCTTCGGGATATAAGCCCAGTACTACTCAATAAATACATTGTTAGTACGGGCTGGTTTTAAGCTTGGGGCAAAGCTTCTCGCGTTTATAACAGGTTTTTTCTCGGTGGTATCACAACGGACCCAAATATGTGGTCTAAGTGCGCTGGGTTCTCTTGTACCTAGCGGCCCCTGTACCTAACCTAGCCTAACCTAAGAGAATTTGATATTTTCACTTTTTACCTGTAGAGAAAAGTGGGGTGGAAAACTATAGGTCTGGCCAGAACTATTGGGTATCAAAAAGCACTATCAATTGAATTTCGTCAAAACCACGCTCAACACTTTAAACTATGTATTTTTTTTTAAATTTTTGTAAAATGCTTCTAAACATATTATTTTAGGATATCATGAAGTATGAAGTCGCTACGATTTCATCTTCTATACTTTTTTGACCGAAATATAGTGCCAAAGTTCTGGCCAGACCTTTGTGCGGACAGAAGGGTTAAAACCGTCTACGGCAGGTGTGTCAAACTCGCGGCCCGCGGGCCGCATGCGGCCCTCCTCGCAGTCCTGTGCGGCCCGCGGCCATGTCAAAGCAGCACAATGTGTAGCAACACATGAAAAATTGTGAAATTGGTAGAGTGAACAAATTCAGCCGTTGAACTAAGTCTACAAAAATTATTATCCGTCAGTGGCTTATGTAAGATAATTTTAGGTATTTTTCTCAAATACAAACAATTTGCTGCTGGTTATTCGGTTTTATAATACATCTCATCTTTTTTTTGTACGGAACAATACCAAGCCCCTTGATAAAACTGTTCTGACCCGAAATGCAGTTAATAAAAAATTGGTTGGCTTTACCGAACATGAATTGAGATTTATTTGGAAAAATGGCAAAGCTTTAAACTACGGAAATTTTGGAATTGCTGACAAAATCACCTGGATGTGAAATTCCAACATAATAATTACAGCAGTGCCTGGTTTTTAGATTTTTATATTTTTAGATTTATACTTATTACGCTGTATTGGTGCATGAGTTTTGTTTAAAACCATACCGCAAACAACTGTTGTGTCTTTTAGGCACCTTCCTGCTTAAATTAATTTAATCTGACTATTTTGCTTCCCAATGTTTTTTGGGCGACCTGGATGATTGGTGCTACAATTTTTTTTTATCATCTGGCGAAAAATTGTCGCAAATCATGTAATTAACGAAAAGTGATTACTTGAAGATCAATCATTATTTTCACGTTTTCGCTTCTTGTCTTAAGTTTTTAATGTTCTTGAAGTACATTTTCGAAAAGTAGAGGTTCTTACGGATAATCCCGAATCCGCTATAGAGGTCCAGACCCTCTGCCATATTTTAAGAGTAATACTCTGTAATCGTGCTCCGTGGCCGTGATCGTTCGGTCGCCACTCTATGAAATAGACACTCATAGAGAAACGAGTTTCCAAACTCGGCATGTCTCGTCGCAAGTTTATTATTCAGAAGAAGATGATAAGAAATATTTTTTTCGTAGGATAATAAACTAATAATTCGACTAGGAAGTGGTATGGCTGACAACCGTATCACACTCCGAAATCAGTTGTCTTTGTCACGTTGATGACTACACACGGTAGTCATCAACGCACCATGCTCCAGTAGGAGTTACGGTAATCGAGAGAGTCTGTAATCAACTTTCGTAAAAATAAAAAATTTTGAAATTTTGCTCCTGTAATCAACTTTCGTAAAAATAAAAAATTTTGAAATTTTGCTCCTGCGGCCCACCCAAACCTGAAGAGCGTCTTATTTGGCCCGGGCCAGGTTTTGAGTTTGACACCCCTGGTCTACGGAGTCTTAATAAGTGCATTTCGAAAATCCGAATAATTCGATAATCCGGATGGAGTCCGGTCCCAATCAATCCCGATTATCGGGGCTCTACCGTAATTGCAAATTGTTATCGTAATGCGCCCCCTCGTCCATATTTCACAGTAATAGTCTAGTCTAGACTAAAGCTTCTTAGATTACCAGTGGCAGTCTCAAACGTCTTAACAAATTCAACTAATCAGAACTTAAATAAATAACAGGCGCGACAATCCAGCATTGGACTAAGGCCGCAGGATGTGTTAGTGACATCCTATTTCCAAGATCTTATCTGCTTTTTGTTGAGGTAATGAGATCAGCATCACGCTCAGCAGTGTTATTTATCCCCATAAATGGGTACTCGTTTAACATCTGAGTGAGATCATAGTCCGTCATAAGCTCGTGAGTTCGAAAAACACCATGGAACACGGTGAGATTCGAACTCATGAGCCTGTGCACCGAAGGTGCGCGCACTAACCGCTAGACCAGCCAGACCACAGACTACAGAACTTAGGCATAGCAAAAACTAGAAGGAAACTTTTAAATTAATTTATGCTTTCCTAACATGAAAATATTTCAGTCTTTGAGTATCCGAGGTATGTATGTATGAATACTGTACAAATGCAAACGAGGTCGATTTAAAAAAGAAAATAAAAATCTGTGGTTGTCAGATTGGCCGATGTAGAGCATTTGAGACGTGGCCATTTTGCTGAAAATTTCAGAGTCCGAGCTGTCTGGGTTTCAAAAGTTACAGGCGTTCAAAGATGCGAGGTCAATGGCCCAAAATTGCGATACTTGTGGGACACTTTGGGTGTTTTGCGGAATAATTACAGGAAGATTTATCCATGCGGGACAGAAACGTGTCGGCGGGCAAGTCTTAAACAATTTGTAAAGTGTTTCCTTGTGAATTTAATTTTGGCTAGTCTTTGTTCAAACGGTTCCGTATAGTCTGTGTGCTGACAAAGGTACCAGTCGTACGTTGTCTTTTTGTGGTGAAATAGGAAATATGGAGATTTTTTTTGGTTCCTTTGTTGTTGCAAGAGTCCGCAGCTTCCCACCAAAATTTGATCGCGCTTTCTGAAAATTGTGTGTCTTCTCTATGCGATAAGACTAACCATTCTATAAGATCTACAAGAGAATGGGCCTATGTATTTAAAAAAAAACTAGACATAAACCAGATCTGAAAATTACATTAAATTTAACTAAAAGCTGGAAAAATGTTTTTCCCAAAGCATAATATAATCTATTGAGATTCCAGCCTGCTTTCCAGCTACGAGTATAGTGAATACGTAAAATACGTTGTACGTGAGCAACAAGGTTAAATTCAATATGACGGCACAACAAGCATGTGTAATGCATTCCATTAAGGTCACCATAGCCCAAGGACGTGGAATGTCGGCTCTTTTATGGTATACATAGATGGGATGATGGTTGCCTCCGAATATGTTGATAAAAGCATAGATGAATGCTCGTTTACAATCGTATTTTAAATATGCATGTGCATTCTCTTATCCAATGAAAAAATGTATGTAAATGGATTGAAATAATGTTGAACGTAATGGTAGACCGCGACTTCTGGACCTCCTTTGCGCATTGCAGAAAAGGAGTTATGTCATTATATCCCAAAGTTTTGCAATTTTATATAGTAGCGCTTGATCTGGTGAGATCTGATACATTTGTACCTATATGTGGGATATGTGTATAACATATGTAATAAAAAAATTATCGTTTTCTTACCTCCATGAAATACAGTCTCATTTATACTTATTCTTGGCATTATTATTTTGCATAAATTGGCGTACGTGCGTATGGTGCGATATATCATGTACCTCTACACTTTCAAGGATACAGTAATCAAACGCTTCACAAAATCTCGCTCACTTATGTTCAATGGTCCGCAGAAATTTGCTCACCCACCGAGGCACAACGGGTGCGTAGAGTACAATACACCGGATAGATCTACTATACACAATGCAGCAGAATTAGAAGGATTCCTTATTCAGTATTTCCCAGCTGGTTTGAAAATTCCACACTTTCCGGATCGATTACGACGAAATGATGCTGCGGCGTAACGATAAGATGGTAGAGAAAGAAGGAAAAGGACCTTGTCCTCATTTTAGTCGACGAGTGTGTGGTTTTCTTCATCGTCCTTCTCTCGTCTAACACTCCGTGCACTCTTAAATGAAACGAATAATTTGAAAAGAACACTGCGAAGCGTCGTTTTCATGAAATCATGTGCGCTACTAAAAATTTCCAGACAAGATGGTGCTAAGTACGCCATAACTCCCAAAAGGGATTGACGTTGAGAGCGTGTATTTGCTTTTCTTTTAAGGTTTTAAACAATGAAGCATATTACTATGGGGAAAGTAGGTTACATGGTCTCATAACATGAGTGGTTTATACTGTAGAAAACTGTGGCTAGCGCCTCGCTTGGATTTTTCTGTTATTAATAATACCTACCGTAAAAATAATTCGAAACTCACATAAATTGTTATCTAATGTATTGTATAATTGTTTCTCTATTTCAGTCATTATTTGCTAATGATAATCGCGCCAATTCGGCCGCCAAAAGCAAACAGCCGACCACACAACAGCAACAGCAACCGCAACAAAATCATCGCCTATCACCACGTGCCAGTCCGATTATCGGGTCCAGCCATAAAGCCGTCACTGAGAACGGTACAAAGAGCAAGGGGGCCATGCGTGAGGCTTTCCCTAGCCTCCCGTTTGGTTCCCCGGGATTGGATACAGCCACTGCTTCATCTACAACACCGACACCAGTGCCCGTGCCTGCTCCATCACCGGCATCAGCGACATCGGCGCTACTTTCGTCCGGAACAGTCATTGCTGCAACACCCGCCGCTGCTGCTGTCGCAAACACAACGACAGTTACCGCCGGATCAGGAGCATTTAGAGACAATAATCGCGAAATTCATAGCACGAAATCGTCAACGATTCACCAACATTCATATCAGCAAGTTATCTTGTACCAGTATAGTGGGCCAAATATTGGTAGTGCCTCAGCAGTACCACCACCGACAGCATCGACTCAACAGTTAGGTAGCGGTCCGAGTCCTAGCGGTATAAACATTAGTTGCACGGGAACCGGTTCGGGATTCGGTACGAATACATTTATCGGAAGTCCGGCAGTAGATATTACACGAGAGGAAACGGCACCTAGAATAATAGAACGTGAGCGTGATAGTGGAGTCTCTCTGGATAGTTCGGACGGTGAGTAGTATGATATTTTCATCATAAAATTCAGTTTTAATCAGTTAAATTATTATACTAAATTACGCCGATCCCTTGGGGGAATTAGACGTATACTTTGCTTAATCGCCATCGAGTACTGTTTCTGGCTATGTTAACTATGACTTAAGCAGAGGTGTTTCTTAAACTTTCACACTCTTCATTCAAACATCTGCGCCACCGGCTTTTAGTGCGACATTTTTTGGAAAAAGATATCTTCATTAGAAATTCGTTCGGCCTACAAATTTCTTAACATGCTTGGCTACACAGATAGATTTTACAGGTAAAATACAAGTTAACAATTGACAAAAGCTTGAAACTGTAGCAGCAGCTTTATAAGGGCTACCCCCACATCGCTGACGCCGTAACCTTGTTTCTTAACTGAAATACCGGCTTTGTGAGATTTTGGAGAACATGCTTCACTACGGCGTCCCCATGGGACAAGGTACCCATCAAGGTGTGGACGCACGAAAGTTTCAACAGACGGAATGTGAGGAAAATCAGCAAGCTTTTGCTTCAACCCCAGAGTATCTATTTCTGAAGGTCTGTGTATGCTTCGGATGAAGCAATTGGCTGAATTCAAATTGTAAGACAAAACCGGACGGGTAAACTTGCAAGACAAGAACCATCGTTCTTACAATCTGAATTGCACAATGCTTGTCTGCTGGCCACTACAAAAGCTCTCGCCGGGTGTTTGTTTGTGCTAATAAACGGACGGCGAGAGCTTTTGTAGTGGCCAGCAGACAAGCATTGTGCAATTCAGATTGTAAGAACGATGGTTCTTGTCTTGCAAGTTTACCCGTCCGGTTTTGTCTTACAATGTGTGTAACAAGTGAGCTTATTAATTCAACAATTTATAAGTATTTCATTATTTTATTATCACACAGAGTGGAGGATAGTACACTTGATCTACAGCTAGTGGCTAACTGAACTAAAACTAGATCTCATGAGAAGTGATGAGTTGCTATGCTTACTACTACATACTTAACTATGTGCTTAACTACTATCTACTGCTACTACTATCTGTGTTGCTACAAGTATTATTACACGCTCTTTTTTTTTAATTTTTTTTTTTTTTTTTTTTAATCAATGCCATATTTTTGCGTTGGTTTAACCGTACGACCACTGCGTGTTTTATAAAATCCACTGAAAGAATGACTCCTGCTTGCACTTGCAATTTCTTCGGAAGTTAAAGTGCTTGGTTCAATTTCACTATTAGTTGTAGGTGTTTCATCCTTAATTTCTATAGGTTCTTCAGAATTACCAGCTTTATTGGTATTATTTTGAGTGTTTTCTTCCTCGGGTATCTTATTACTATTGTTACAATTATTGGGTACAGTATTGATATCTTTAAAGCTTTCGGCGTTTTGCAAATTGCTTAGTACATTTTCTTCATAGAGCATTTCACTAGCATTAAAATCGGTGTTATTTGTTTTTGCTATAAACCTGCGATTTCTTCTAAAATGATTGTTATATTGGTCCTTCACTATATATGATCTATTATTTACATTCCCGACAACCTGCCCATAATTCCATTCCTTACTATTTTTCTTAAATATGACGAGGTCACCTTCCCTTAGAACCGGTAGACTTTTTGCATTCCTATTATAGTAAAATTTTTGGTTTTCTCTTTTCTTATCTATGTTCTTTTTAACATTTTTCTCGTCTACTTGACCTGTAAGCAACAATGAACTTGAAATCGGTAATTTCGTTTTAATTAGCCTCCCAAAAAATATCTGTGACGGTGTGTAACCAAGAGTCGCCACAGGTGTTGTGTTATATTCCAGTATTCTATACTGAAAACTGTTTACACTACCCGTTTCATGGCACCTTTTTAGGATATTTTTTGCGATTGCAACACCCTTTTCCGCTAGTCCATTACTTTGCGCATAGTTAGGACTTGAAAATATCATTTTAATATTAGCATCCTTTGTAAAATATTCAAAATCTCTTGATCCGAATGGACTGTTGTCACATTTCAGAAATGTAGGATAACCGAGTAATTCGAATTTTTTTGTGATAACATCAATAATATGACCTGACGTTTTATTTTTAATTGGTTCTGCTATTAGAAAGTTGGAAAATGCATCAATCAACACAATAAAATTGTTTCCTCCGTATTCAAATATGTCCATTGACACTCTTTCAAATGGATATAATGGGGTGTCTTCCTGGGTAATCGGTTCTTTTTGATTCGCCCTTCTGAATTTCTCACAGACAATACAATTGGCAACAAGGTCACGTATTTGACTGCTCATGCCAGGCCAATAGTATAACTGCCTTGCTCTTGAAATGGTTTTCTCAATTCCTAAGTGTGGAGCATGGAGCCAGTTACAAATGCGTTTCTGCAAAGCAGTAGGGATAACTAAACGATGATCTCTGAATAGAAGACCATTTTCTACATGAAGTTCATGCTTGAATTTGAAGAATTCCCTTTCATTTCCTTTCAGGTGGTGATATCTTGGCCAACTATTTTCAATATATTTAATGATCGTAGCATATTCCGTGTCACCCGTGATAATTGATGTATACAAATTGTAGTTTTCTTCGGACATACATGCAGCCCTTGTTACAGAATGTATGATACCTCCTAATCTATGATTCTCTTTATTCTCAGGTAATTGAGCTCTGGATAGGCAATCAGCAATGAGCATTTCCTTTCCAGATTTGTACACAATTTCCATTTTCGAATATTTGAGCAGGGACATGAACATTCGTTGTAGTCGCATGGATACATTGTCGATATCCCGCTTAAACAGCGTCTCTAGTGGTTTGTGATCACTCTCTACTAAAAATTGACGACCATACAAGTAGTAGTGAAACCGATTGCATGCAAACACGATTGCCAATAGCTCCTTTTCTATTTGTGCCCATCTTTGCTCACTTTTGCTTAGTGTTCGGGACGCAAATGCCACAGGATGTCCATTTTGTATTAGTACACACCCCAACCCATCTTTAGATGCATCAGTTTGTACTGTTACATCTAGTTTTGGATCATAAACTTTTAGTACTGGGTTTGATGTTATGATATTGAGCAAAGTTTTTAACTCGGTTTCATGAACTTCAGTCCATAAAAAGTCAACATCAAGCCTTATCAGGTTTCTCATGGCGGTAGTTAGCTTAGATAAATTTGGAATGAATTTCGCGAGATATTTAAGTAACCCTAACAGGCGCATAACGTCGCTTTTGTTTTCCGGTCTTCTCATTTGCAGAATTGCATCTTTGTATTTTTGTGCTGGCTCAATTTTGCCCTCAGAAATGATGTGACCCATAAAGTTCATTAATGGTTTTCTATATTGTATTTTCTCTGGATTAAACTTAATATTATTAAGCCTTGCCCTTTCAATTACGAGCTGTAATGTACGGTCGTGATCCTTCTCTGTTTCACCAGCTATTCCAATGTCATCAAAATAAACAAACACACCAGGTATATCACCAAATATCATGATCATCTTTTTTTGAAACATTTCAGGCGCACAATTAAGACCAAATGGAACCCGGTTAAATTTATAACGTCCGAAGGGAGTCATAAAGGTTGTTAGATCTGAACTCTCCTTATCTAATTCCATTTGCCAGAACCCTTTTGACAAATCAAGTACAGTAAATACCCTCTTGTTTGCCAACTTACTCATAAAGTCTTCAATGGTTGGTATTAAAAAATGTTCCCTTTTTATACTAGTATTTAATGGTTTAGGATCAAGGCATAACCTCAAGTCCCCATTTGGCTTATCCTTAATTTGTAGGTTGTGTACCCAATCGGTTGGATAATCAACAGGTGAGATTATGTCTTGATCAACCATTTTTCTTAATTCCATTTTTAGTGGTTCATAAATGCTTAGTGGGAATCTCTTTTTATAGTGAAGCACAGGTTTAGAGTTTTCCTTTAAAGTAATAGAGCACTTGCCTGGAAGTTTCCCTATTCCTGTAAAAATATCTTGATTGTGGTTTATGAAGCTTTCCTGGCTGTGTGTGATTGATGCTACCCGCATGTTGTCCACCCGTTGTACTATTTTCAGATTGCTGCAAGTTTGAAGTCCTAATAGTGGCTCAAATGAATTGTCAACAACAACGAATTCAATATGCTCAAGGTTCCCTGTAATCAAGTCAAAGCAGCTGAGATCAACAGTTCCATATGTTTTTATTTTATTATTACTGTAATCATAAATCGGAAAATTCATTAATTCATTTTTGATTTCAATATTATTTTGTTTGATTAAGCCAATAGGAATGCAATTTACGTCTGATCCGGTGTCGATTTTGAATTGAATTGTTTGATTATTAATTCGATACCCCTTCAACCATCGGTGTTTATGGTTTTCATTGCTTATTCTAAAAATACAACCTTGTCTTACTTTACACATTAAGTTATTTGTTTGTTTTTCTAATTTACCTGTATACTCATCCCAGTTAATACTGCATGTTTTGTTCCTTGATGGTTTGCTATCTACCTTGATCTCCTTGTTTAGTTTCCCATTCGATTTAGTGTTGCTTTCCTTTTTTGCCTGCTTGCAAAATTGACGAAAATGTCCCTTACGACCGCATGATCCGCAAAAAGCACCATTTGCTTTGCATACCCGCAAATGTGTTGCTGTGAACGGCTGTCCACAATTGTAACATTGACGACTGATGGAGTTGATGTTTTGTCCATGTTCTACCACAGTGTGAACCGAAGAATTGTTGTCCAATATAGTTTTGTTAGCATTTGCCGCTTCATAGAGTTTGCATCGTTCAATGACATCCTTCAAACACTCTTGCTTTCCATCCAGTAACTTCAATTGCAGAGTTTTGTCGTGAACCCCAATAATTATGCGATCACGTAGCATGCGATTTTCATAAGACGCTCCACAGCTGCATTTGTACTCACAATATTGGATCTGCTTTCGAAGCTCCGTTTCAAATTCTGCAAAAGGTTGTCGTTCTTTTTGCGAAATTGTGTTGAACTTAAATGCCTCCATTGCAGAATTTCTCCGGGGAATACAAAAATTTTCGAAGATTGATAATACGATATCCAGCGTGCGAACTGCTTGTTGATTATCTTGCTGATCGTCACCTTCTACTTGCTCTGCTACTTGTTCTGCCTGTTGTTGCTGTGGCTGTGGCTGTCCTAAGATTTCGTCATTGGGGAATAGCGTATTGTAAATATCCGTGGCCCTTGGTCCAGCTAGCCATAGGAACGTTGCTATTTTCTGGCTTTCGGGGTCGGCCATTTTTCCATTCGCTGTCATGTACATTAGAAATGTTCGCTTCCAAGATGGCCATTCGTTTGGCAAATTTGAGCAATCTAGCTCCATAGGCAAACGATTATTGGCAGCCATTTTGTATAAAATTGATTAGGCACACTTGATAGTCTTTTTCTCTGTTTTCTACGCAAACGATTTTGAATTTTCACTTTTTATTTTTTATTTTATTGTTTCAATAGATTTGTTTTGCACTTAATACACTTTTATTTTATTGTTTTAATAGTTTAATTGCAATACTTTAATGCACTGATATAATTATTATAATGAATTTCACAGTATGTTCAATTTTCTTGTTTTATGTGTAAATCTTTTTGGTTTTCACTTCTGACACCATGTAACAAGTGAGCTTATTAATTCAACAATTTATAAGTATTTCATTATTTTATTATCACACAGAGTGGAGGATAGTACACTTGATCTACAGCTAGTGGCTAACTGAACTAAAACTAGATCTCATGAGAAGTGATGAGTTGCTATGCTTACTACTACATACTTAACTATGTGCTTAACTACTATCTACTGCTACTACTATCTGTGTTGCTACAAGTATTATTACAATGTGAATTCTCCCATTCCCATTCAGTATTGCGGAACACACCTCCACAGTTGAGCCGTCATCACCGCAGCAAAAAAAAATGGAAAACGCCTTTCACTCGGTAACATATTAACCTGGTAAGGTCAGTGCGCGAGGTAAGCCAGATTGCAACTATGTTGCGTATTTTCATAGCGATTTCCATATCGTCGGCATACTGCCATACACGCACGAATTTAAAATGTTGGATGATATCTTTTACGAAAACTAAAAAGGAAAGTGGTCCTAAATGGCTTCCTTGCGAAACCCCTACGAACACTTTATAACAGAGCGGGATGTACAGCCATTTAACTTCACCAACTTAGTCCTATCCGTTAGGTATATAGGATCTCACCCAGCTTAGAAAAATTGACTGTATTCCTAAATTGTCTAGTTTCTTAAGTAAGATATTGCCTATATGATCTACTCTATCAAAAGCCTTCGAGAAATCGGTATATACCACATCAACCTGCATTCCCTGCTCAATACCATCAGCACCAAATTTAGTAAATGATACCAAATTTGTTGAAGTTGATTTTCCTTTCAGGAATCCATATTGACATGGCGATATCAAACGGCTAATTAGAACATCTATTTTATTTTTAATAAGCACTTCAAACAACTTCGGTATTGCAGATAATTTAGCTATGGGTCTATGTTATCAATAAGATGTTTCGGTCCCTTTTTGTGAACAGGCGTTTAGAATGAAACTTCGCATTCATTGAGAAAAACGGCTGAAGACAACGACAAATTAAAAATAAAGGCTAAGGGACGGCATAACGATTGCATGGAATTCTTCAAAAAAATATTAGGAATGCCATCAGGTCCGGTCTGAATACTAACATCACGCATAACACTCAATAGGTCATCCTCAAAAATCTCAAGAGCACTCATAAGGTCCTCCTGAGCTATCCAAGGGACCAATGCACTCTGGCGTTCATTGATGTTAGCATTCATTTCTGATGAAACGGAGTCTGCGTTTCGTAGACTGAACTGAAAAATCTAGCAAAACCTTTACAAACCGATGTGACATCTTTGTGAAAATTGCCATTGAATTCTAAATTTTTGGGGATTCCTGTACTCTTACGCTTGCTGTTTATAAAATTCCAAAATGTCATTCTTTCTATTATTTTCAGTTTTCGTAATATAATGTTTGTAAAGATTTTTATTTATTAATTCATAATCTCTTCTCAATCTAAAGAAATGTTCTTTATTGGCAAGAGAGGAATACTTCTTGTATAATTTATGGGCCTTATTTTTTGCTCTCTTAAGTTTGAACAGTTCTTTGGTAGCCCAAGGATTTTTTGCTTTTATTTTGTTACTTTTTATAGGAACTTTCTTGTGAATAGATTCCAATAAAATTCATTTAAAAGTGTTATAACTTTCAACAAGATTACTATTTGATATAACTGGAGCCCAATCCATATTAAAAAATGTTGAATTTAGTTTTTCTTCGAATTGGGAATTTTTGAAAATTTCTGGTAGGAGTAATTTCTGGTTCTTCTTCAATGTAATCATTAAAAAACAAACTCAAGAAAAAGAGCACTGTGATGCATTGAATTGGGCAAAAATGGTTTATCTGCATTCAAGCCAGTACTGACAACAATTAGATCCACAATTCTACCAATCGAATTTTTAACAAGATCCATTTGCATCAAATCCATTGCAAATAAACAATCCGTTGGAACCTTAGAGAAAGCATAGGAACCCATGTAAATGCGTTAGTCCAGATCCAGAGTGGGCATCAGAAAATCACACTATTGCAGTTCATAGTATGTGTGAAAAGTTTATTCAAATATAAATTTTTTGTTTACAATTGAGAATATAAAATCCGCGTAACATTTATTACTCTCTTAGGACTCCATGACACAGTCATATTTATATTCATATTTCTAGTCATATAATTAAGCCTACTCGATTAATTCGGGTAATATTTTACACGTGCACTAAACGAAATCGAGTAGGCTTAAGGATATGATAATATCTATTATTACCAATATATAACTGTGTAATAGCGCGCTTAAAATGACGACGTGATAATTAACCCTTCTGTTGGCGTATCGATCCAGATTGGTACTATATCTTGGTGAAATATATCGTTCAACAATATTTCCCCCCCCCTCCATATATTTCAAAGTAACTGACGGCCACAAATGCGATCAAACGTTCGGCAAAATATAAACTATGTCTAAAGAAACGAAAAAAAAACGGCGTATCATCGGAAGACATAGTATGTATATAGTATTAGACCTCTTCGAAAAATAAATTTATTTTATAGAAGATAAGGCATAATAGCTCGTAGGCGGCGACAGAAGGGTTAATAATTGCATCGAATATATTTTGAAATTTGGAGTCAAACACATATGGGTTCACAAATGAAATATGTATTGAAAAAGTATGGGTTGTGTGATCACATAGCCACTATCCAATGCTTGCTATTCTTTGTCTATATTTGTGATGGTTCATACAGACAGACAGACGGACATGCTCCAATCGACTCCCCAAGACACGCTGATCATATATGTATACTTTTTATATGGTCGGAGATGCTTCCTTTAATGCGTTACAAACTGCATGACAAAGTTAATATACCCTTTCACTCTATGAGCGAAGGGTATAACAATATAATCTCAAGTAAGTAATCAAAGGAACACATTTTATTTTCAAAGTAGAAAACAGTAGAAGTTAAATTGTTTCGCAATGAAAACAAAAATTATGATATCACTTGAGTTGAATTCGCTTCATCACTAAGTCTGGTTGGTCTAGTTTCTAGTAGGTAGGGTGTCCGTCTACAAATCAAGGAAGCGGAGGGTTCTGATTTTATGGTAAGCAACTATTCGTGTTTTTCTGTGACGTCCTTAGTACTAAAGGAACCTTTTTTTTTGTGAGTCAAAATGACTCACGTTGGTAATAACCGCCTATGACTTGTACTTTACATACTTGGTTTCTGGGTGATATTTTACAGTCTATCCAATTATCAAACACACATTTTTATTATTCTTATATACAAGTATTCCGAGGTTTTTGGCGCATCCTTTCATACTCTTCTCCTTGATATACCAAAGTTTCTGTAGTGAGTCAAAATGACTCATGGTTAGTAAATAAGCGCCTAAAATTAAAAGAAATTCTATACTTTTTGAAACAAATGCTTTTATTTATTGAAAGTATTATAAACGTTTTTTAATTTATACTTGTCCCATTTATTTTTCATGGCAATGAAATAAAGTGAAACGTATATGTATAAATCAATGAAAAACGTCAATGGCGCCAAATCATCATCATCTATGTGGCACGATAGCCCGACGTCGGGCCTTGGCCGCCTGAATCGTTGATCTCCAATTGTCGCGGTTACGTGACCTTGTCCTCCAGTTTCGGAAGCCCAGCAGCTGGTGGGCGTCTTCACCTACGGAGTTCTCCCAGCGAGCTCTCGGTCGTCCACGCAACCTTGCTCCGTCAATTCGTTGTGCGTTCATCACTTTCTTTGGCATGCGATTATCGTCCATCCGTTGTACATGCCCCGACCATTGCAAACGTTGAAGCTTCACGATTTTCGATACTTCCAGCTCATCGTACAATTGATACAACTCATGGTTGTACCGGATACGCCACTGGTCTCGCTCGCGAGCGGCCCCGAAAATTCGCCGAAGGACCTTTCGTTCGAATCGGTCTAGCAAAATTTCGGAGGCTTGGGTGAGGGTCCATGTTTCGCAGCCATAACATAGCACGGGTCGGATGATCGTTTTGTACACGCGGAGCTTCGTGTTCCTGTGCGCAAGTTTCGAATTAATTATAGGGAGGACCGAGAAATATGTCTTATTGGCTAGTTGTATCCGTCGCTTAATTTCGTCGGTTTCGTTGGCGTCCTTTGATAAGTTACAACCCAGATAGTTGAAGTTGTCTACATACTCGATACTAATGCTGTGATGCTTGAATTAGCTGGCGTCCTTGTTTTCGATTGCATCATGGCCTTTGTTTTGCTTTCGTTGATATGTAGTCCAACTTCCTTTGCGGCGTTATTGAGGTTATGCAGAAGGCTTTCTGCATCACCCAACCTTCGAGACATGATGTTGATATCGTCGGCGTACGCTACTAATTGAGTCGACTTGATGAGTAGCGTTCCGCTGCTGTCCATATTCATGGCTCGAATTACATACTCCAAAGCAAGGTTGAAGAGCGTCGGCGCCAGCCCGTCGCCCTGCTTGAGTCCAGTACGAGTTTCAAATAGGTCAGTGAGTCGATTCTGCACTCTGACCTGCGAGACGGTATTAGTCATCGTCATCCTTGTGAGTCGCACTAACTTTGCCGGTATACCAAAATTCAGCATAATGTTGCCAAATCATACATGAAAATATTAGATTCATTAATGTTTTTAATTGATTTTACAACTTTTTTTCTCTCGGTGAGAGGCTAGCTGGGCTCATTTATGAAAATGGGTGAATTATTTATGGTACAGTACCTGCAGTACAATTTATACTATATTGTTCTTTGGAAATTAAAGTAGTTTCGTCGCTCATAGCATTTTCTTAAACACCTCCCGAAATATTTGTCTGGTTATGCCCCTGCGCCATGATGATGAAAATTTACGGTTAGTATTACGAATTTTCTTTATAATATGCTGTCTGTTTAACGAATAATGTGCAAGTCTGAAAGAATTTTGTATAAAAACATGCCACAAAAATTATCACGTTGCTGCGATTACAAGTTTCCCCGGGCTCTAATAAATAATAATTGAATGGCTAATTTAAATGATGCACTAATTCAACCTAAGCTGGCCAGCAATTTTTACACCGGTGTCGATATTGCAGTTCAACTGTAATGGCATCCTAGGGAAATTTCCTGAAATCACAAGCTTCTTGAGAAAGTACAGAATCCTGATTGCAGCCATCCAAGAGACGAAACTCCACGCGAATTCACCATTCAACGCTGAAGGTGAATATATCATCATACGCAAGGACAGAGAAGGCGCCACGAATGATTCTCACCCTGGAGGTGGACTTGCCTTCCTAATACACAGGTCCGTACATTACCGTGTATTAGATGTAGTTTCAGACGGTACGGCGGAATTGCAAGCCATATCAGTTTCATCAGGGAGCACCAATATTGAAATTTTTAATATCTACATACCACCACATTCTAGCTGTACAAACTACCATTTCGATATTGGTCCTCTTCTTAATGGAGAGCGCAGGATCATTCTTGGTGACTTCAATGCCCATCATGAACTCTGGCATTCCGCGCTTCACAACGATGCCAGGGGTCAAGCTATCGCCGAATCTCTGGACGCATCAGGTTTCTGTACCCTCAATGAAAACTCTCCAACCCGTGATGCAAACAATTGTATTAGCTCACCAGACATTACAATTGTCAGCGCTAGCCTAATCAGTGAGACCTCCTGGGAAACACTTACTGGTCTTCCCTCTGATCACCTCCCAATCATAGTCAGAATTGACAAACCAGCTGACCTGACCAAGTCAGAGAAGCGAACTTTTGTCAATCACAAAAAAGCTGATTGGGAAGGTTTCAAAACATTCACGTCATCGAAGTTCTTCGCGCTTCCCCCTCCCACCAATATACACAAGGCCGAACGGAACATTAGGAGCGTCATTGCCAAAGCTGCGGCACGGTTCATCCCTGCAGGGCGCATTCCAAAGGTTCGTCCAAACTTTCCAACAAGTGCCGCAAGGTTAGCTGATGAACGTGACAACATTAGGCGCGCTAACCCTGGTGACCCAAGAATTCGGGAGCTCAATATCCAAATACAGCGACAAGTTAAAGACTACAAGAAGGCCAAATGGAACGAGCACCTCAATGACTGTAACCTTAAGGAAGGTGCCAGTAAGTTATGGTCCACTGTCCGTGCCCTTTCGAACCCCACAAAAGATAAGGGCAATATAGCCATAACCTTCGGCAAAAAAGAAACAAGCAATCCTCTTCAGTGTGCGAGCCAGTTCAATAAACAATTTATTGAACATCCCAAGTCCGATGGCCTCAAGCGCAAAATTAGAAGACGGATTCGCAGCCGAATTGTTGACTCCGTACCAATTTATACTCCGGACCAGGTTAAAACAGTCATTGAGAATGCAAAAAATTCTAAGGCCCTTGGACCAGATGGCATTTCAATGGCCATGCTCAAACATCTTGATCTTCCTGCCATTGAGTATCTCACGGCAGTCTTTAACTTGTCAATGTCTACGCTCGCCATCCCCGACATCTGGAAACAAGGTCGTATAGTCCCATGCCTTAAACCAGGGAAAAGTGCCAAACTAGGAACTTCCTACAGACCGATTACGATCCTGCACCTGTAGCAAAGACGCTGGAAGCCCTCATCCACCCCACACTCGTTTCACATGCAAAGCTAGATCCCCATCAGCACGGTTTCAGACGCATGCATAGTACAAGCACCGCTCTGGACGCGATCACTACACGTGTAAGAGACGGACTAAACCATAGTACACCTTGCCATAGAACCATCATGGTGGCGATTGACCTATCAAATGCGTTTGATAAGGTTAATCACTCCATGCTTCTGGCAAACCTCCTCAATATGCATGTTCCGACTCAAGAGATAAGATGGATTGCCAACTATCTACCTGGTAGGCTATCCTTCACCGAGTTTCGAGGCAGTCGTTCCAAACTTAGAAAGATCAAATTAGGTGTTCCTCAAGGTGGGGTTCTCTCTCCCACCTTGTTTAACATCTACATGGCCGGTCTCCCAACACCTCCGGAAGGCATTGAAGTTATTTCTTGAAGTTATTTCTTATGCCGATGACTGCACTGTACTCGCCACGGGAGCGGATAGGGATGTCATGCGTGAAGATATCAATAGATATTTAGCGCGACTAGAAGCCTTTTTCCATGCAGAAACCTAACCATCTCAGCGTCGAAATCGTCTGCGACCTTCCTTACCACCTGGTCAGGTGATTGTAAGTGGCCGGTTGGGGTACGTATTGGCAACAAACCAGTTCCTGCTGTTGCAAATCCAAAAATTTTCGGGCTTCACTTTGAGAAAATGATGACTTCAGCTCATCACGCGGAAGCGGTATGTGAAAAGATGCGCAGTAGGAACAAAATTCTTAAAGCACTGGCTGGTAGCAGCTGGGGCAAAGATAAAGAGACAATGCTAGCCACTTACAAAGCGGTGGGTCGAGCAGCGGCTGATTTTGCGGCGCCAGTTTGGTCGCAAGGTCTCTGTAACACAAACTGGAACAAAATCCAAGTCTGCCAAAATGCTGCTCTACGCACAGCTACAGGATGCCTTCTGATGTCTGCCCAGGACCACCTACATCAGGAGACACATTTGATGCCAATACGTGACCACAATCGACTACTTACAAAACAATATTTAGTAGGTTGTTATCGAGAGGATCATCCTAATCGTAACCTCATGGACAAAATTCCCCCTCCACGCAACATCAAACGTGGCCCTCGTGATCTTGAGAGAGGGTTACAAAAGGGATCCTTTCGATGAAGATTCATACCGGGCTCCCATTGCAATGATTCACACTGAGGAAGTGAGTAGGTCTATTGCAAGTTTAGGTACTAACAGAGTCCTCTCAGCGCTCCCACCACCTATTTCGCCTGAGGAGATTAGGCTCCCGAGAGCCACCAGAGTGACTTTAGCCCAACTTCGGTCAGGCTTCTGCTCACGCCTCAATTCGTATCTATCTCGCATAGACCCAAATATACTAAACGTATGCCCTAACTGCGCTGGCACGCCACACGATGTAGCCCATTTGTTTCAATGCCCAGCTGCACCCACTAATCTCACCCCTCCTCTCACTATGGGAAAACCCCATTGCAGCTGCCACGTTTTTGTCCCTGGAGATTGCGGACGAAAACGACGACGAACTATAAAACGAGTCCATATAGATACACAGCGGTTCACACCTTTCTGTACCGCTAAAAGAAGAAGAAGAACTTAAGCTGGCAGCGGGAGTACTGAATTTAATATTCTGTACAAACATTTAAGGCCGAATTTTGGTACTTAAATTTCCTAGTGTTAAGAATGCAGAAGGCATATTTTGAAACCTGCACCCAATAGGAAAAGAAACGTTCTAGTTTTGGAACTACGAATGATGACGGGGACGAGCTATTTTTTGTACGGTACACCTTTTTAAGAAGCCCAATTTCAATTGAAGAGTAACAGCCAAAAGCTGTTTCTGATGGAAGCGTCTCCAGTTTCTTCCTGTTTCTATACTTCGTTCTTTCCTGACGACCATGATCGTGAATAAATTTTGGTTTTGCCCACTTTATTCTAGTAATTAACAACCAAAATACATAAAAATTTAATTAAGTACAAAGTTTATCTTGCCCCTTTTAAATTTTTGAAACCTTGGCACACAATTCAACTAAACAAATCACTTGCAAATTGAGAACGACCGACGGTATAATGTTTCGGTACATATTCTACGTATATTAGTAATATGAAATGAGAGTAACCAAAAATCAAATTATTACCGAGATATCAACAAGCGGGTAGCGCAAACCCACAAATAAATTATTCATCATATCGACCGGGATTCAATTAGCATTATTCGCGCGTTGTAAAGCGCCAGCATTTTAACAAGCTCTGTGTACTCCGCCTCATATCCTTAATTTTCAGCCACGTATCGCTTTTTTTACGAACGTTCCCTACAATGGTAACATAATGAGTGTGCGGAATTAAATTGGAGCCCGCATTTTGTCGAAGTTTACTGATGTGTGGGAGTATAACACGTAAAATGCATTTGTACAAAATTTGCGAACGTTCGCTTGTATTTTAGTATAGTCAGGGAAGTAATCGTATATAAAGGATATTTAGTGAAAAGGCCTATACAGGGCTGTCCAACATGCGACCGGACGGCAACAATCCGGAATAGGAATTCGATGGCGATATATTTTTGAAATTTTTATTTCCTTGTTTCCTCGTTATTTGAAACCGGTGGGAAATTTAAATCTCGGCAATTTTTACGGCTAATTTTGACTGTAATTTTCGTTTAATTGCTAAGATTCAAACTGATCCTCTGACTTGAGAGACGTTGCTCGCCTCATTGCTGGTCACATCATGTATATCAGTTAGAAGATCCGTTTTTTGGTCCCTACCTCTGAAACTATTCATTTCTGCGAAAAACTCTCCATGAATAAGTAAGAGAGCACATGATTCCGCGTTGAAAGAGACATAAATATTAACTAGGGGGCTTCGCCCCCTGCTCGCTACGCTCGCCAACCCCCGGGGGGCCGAGGCTAATTTCGGGCGCGGCCGAAATTTAGATACCCTTCGCTCTCCTTGGGCTAAAAGTTTTTTTCGGGCGTACCTATGACTTGTATTTAATCCCCCTCCTCATTCTTTTTCTTCCGTCTTGACAAAAGCTTTGGACTTGGTTGAAATAAGTGGGCAAATAAAAATATTTACTCGGAAAATTTTATTGGGGTTGCGGGAGCATGACTCCACAGTACGATTCCATTCGTTTTTAACTTTTTTGTTGCTTTGGTAATTAATTTTACATTAATTCAAGGTTTTGTCAAATTGGTGCAAAAAATGTTTCTTTGAAGAACCAAAATGGGGGTTGGGTTTGAATGGCCACCCCATGGTCAGATTTGATCAATTCTTAGATATGTTTTGTGTCATCAAGAGAAACACGTTTGAGTGTAATTTTGTTGAAATTGGTGCACAAATAAAAAAGTTTTTCTTAGATGAACCTAATTTGGGGAGTTAGGTTTGTATGGCAGCCCCATGACCCCATTATCCAATTTGATCAATTGTTAGATATGTTTTGTGTCATCAAGAGAAAAACGTTTGTGTGAAATTTCGTTGAAATCGATGCACAAACAAAAAAGTTTTTCTCAGAAGAACCTAATTTAGGGGGTTGGGTTTGTATGGCAGCCCCATGACCCCATGGTCCGATTTGATCGATTCTCACATATGTTGTGTGTCATCAACACAAATACATTTGTGTGGAATTTGGTTGAAATCGGTGCACAAATAAAAAAGTTTTTATTAGAAGAGCCTAATTTGGGGAGTTAGGCTTGTATGGCAGCCCCATGACCCCATGGTCCGATTTTACCGATTCAAACATAAAAACTGCCTGCAGCAAAAAGAAGCATTTGTGCAAATTTTCAGCTTCATAGCTTTTAAATTGGCCGAGTAAAACGCGTAGCAACAGACGGACAGACAGACAAACGGACATCGCCCAATCGACTCCCCATGTTATGCTGATCAAATGTGCATACTTATTATATGGTCGGAGATGCTTCCTTCACTGCGTTACAAACTTCATGACAAAGTTCATATACCCTTCGTTGCCTCTACGAGCGAAGGGTATAAAAATACCGACGCGGCGTACAGAGGACTGCGCCCGCAATACGAGGGTTTTTTAGAACTTTAATGCATGGTGAATATTTGTTGTACATATATTTTATAAGCAAAAAATAAGAATTCTGCACATTATTAATGCTTCCTGTAAATCTATTTTTGGATTGGTCTAAGTAAACGCGTTCCAGAATGAAGGGCCCGCGGCTACTATCTACCCAGTTTGTGAAAATAACTCCAAGGCAAATCTACAGCCATTTTTCGATTTAAGATTTCTGATGGCCTTTGAGCAAAAAGAAACTCAGGCAAATGTAAGGATGGCTTGGCTTTATATATGAACTGAATTATTAGCTGTAAATCTACTTTTACTGTTTTTTAATCAAGGAAAAGCAACTTATATGAAATGATTCCATTGTGTCCCCTGACATAAGAGCCCACGCAAGCTTTCCTATGAATATTGAACAAGTATACTTTTCCAGCTATTTAGGGACACCCTGTTAACTTGGTCCCTCAAAAATGTTTGTGGCAAACACTATTACCATTCTATTTCATGTTCATTGTTTCATCAAGTTCAAAGATATACATTGAAGAAATGCTTAAGAGGCTTCCCGTGCATTATGAAAGACCCTTACTAAATACTTACTTGGCTATATTTCTGGTTTGGATACAGTTATTCGAATGAAAATTCGTAGACGTATTCCCTATGAATTTTTCTAAAAACCCTCAGCAGAATTTTCATATTTGGAAACCTAAGAGGGGCTACACACGAGCAAATTGAAATTTTACAAATTTACTGTTATTTACTTTTCCTTGGCAAAACTCAACAGTCTTAATATTTAACGTATATAAGGCCATACTGACCAATCTTTGTGCAAAGTTCCATATCGATCCCTATAACAGTTTAGAAAAACGGAGGTCAAAAAGGAAGTTTAACTTTAAACGCCAATAACTTTTTTACCGTTACTCGAAACTCGAAAAATTTTAACTGTTGTTAGATGTACTCGTTTAGATCTTTGATTTAAATACCCATGCGTCAATCTCCGATAAAAACTAAAAGTTTTTTCAAACGTTCGGGACACCCTGTTATTTCCGTCCTACCAACTTCTAAGGTATTTGTGCCAAAGACTGTCACCATTCTTCACATTCCTACCAAATTTCATGACAATCGGTTGAGTCGTTCGCGAGTTATTTAGTGAACAGAGGGACAAACGGACGGACGGACAAAAACCATTTCAAAAGGGTTTTTTGAAAAAAAAATTTTTTTTTTAAACCCTAAAATTCAGTTGAGGGGTATTACTACAATTTAAAATTTATATTTACCATTTTTAAAATAGTTGCATATTATGAAATACATTTTGAGTCGCAAAAGTTGCATCATTTCTTGTTCTTTATGCATTTTGAAGTGCTAAGCCCGAATCCGTAGCTTCCCACCAAAATTTCGTTGCGAAACAGGGTCAAAATCGCAAAAAACGTTATAAAATTATTATCAATTGTAGCGATACCGCTTAACGCATTTTGAAAATTAATGTCGCGTTGGAACTATTTATTTTTTCTCTAACATGTTCATGGACAGGTTTTAGCAGAAAAGTACAGTTTCGGAATTATAAGCCAAAAAAAAAAACGGAAAAAAAAGTTTGTCGTTTTTTTCTAACTATTTTTTCTCTAACATGTACATTGACAGGTTTTCGTAGAAAAGTACAGTTTCGGAATTATAAGCCAAAAAACGGAAAAAATTGTTGTTTTTTTTTGCCATTTTGGCCCTGTTCCGCAAATTTTGGTGGGAAGCTCCCGAGTGAAACTCAGCACTCCAAAAAACTTGAGAAACAAAAAAAATGCCTCCACCATATTTTGCCATTTCAAACATAAAAATTGATTTATCGGAATATTTAAATTTTACTTTAAAAATGTAAAAAAAAGAAAACATTTTAAATAATTTATTTTTTTTTTCAATTTTAGCATATTTCAAATCACCATCTGTGGTGATTGCCACGGCTGCTAATCCTGTGCCCTCCCATCCGGGAGATCTGGAGGAATTACAGAGTATCCTCCACTTTCCCGAAGAAGTTGCACTACGTTTAACAGACGCTGAGTATCAATTATTTTACCAGGTGAGTTTTAAGCTATGCCATATAACGGACGAAATATTAGAGATTTGCACAGAATTCTTTGCATAATATCAGCTCTTAAAGTATAATTTAACGTGTTTCATTTATTAGGTGCCTCCTGTCGATTATTTTAAGCATGTGATATTAGAGCTTCAAAATGAAACTGGAACAATGCAACTACCACATCAACAACAACAACAACCAGCGTCACAAACATCGATCAAGAGCTTACAAAAGAGATTCGATGAGGTAAGTTTATTTGAATAAACTACCAAGAACGACCATAGATTTTTCCCGCATAAAAGATTTGATTGATTTTCTTTTTGCCTGTTATGTTGGTAGATGTAAACATGTACGCATTTGTATTAACATTCTAGACGATCTCGCATTCGACTATTTGCATTAACATAGAATCATGCGCAATTTTTTCCCCGGAAAGCTAATCCATTTTATAGAACAAAGAAAAAGGCCTTTACCCCCAAAAGAAAAAAAACGGAAGTCACGCACACGAAATCCTCGTACATACGGTCCAAGTTTATCCATATTTTTTACATTTAGAATAATGAATGCTCATATTTCTTAATTTTGTGTGCGTGTACCTATATACACATTACAAAAAAAAATTCTGAAATCACCATTGTACTTGACGATTTTGAACGAGTCCTTGTTTATGAGGCTTGGTGGAGTATGCATACAATAGACCATCAGATTTGTTGAAAGGAAAGTTTTTGGAAACTTTATCTAGACACCTATGATTGTAAAAAAAAGCACCTATGCTAAAAGTTAGAACTAATTGGTATTCTATCATGCGGCGAAACGAAATTGAACTAAGTTTCATGAGTAGTCACTTCGCTTGGTCATGAAATCAATTGAAATTCTTTAATGTGTGGAGTTTGCTCTTTATTATAGAGCTCTCGAAATTAGAAGCTTCGTCTGTCATTGTGTAACATTTGTATACTGCAAAAGTCATCACAGTATCAAGACTTCAACAACCTTTTCATTCTTTCGAAATGAAAATACCTCTTCGTTTCATTTTCATCGCAAGATAGACGAGACTCCATTTTATAGGCAAGTATGTGTGAGATTTTGTTTCACAACAAAATTTCCGCACCAATCAAGCAGTTTAACTTATATTATAGTCCAGTAATATGTATTAGCATTTCAAATAGAAAAAAAGAGTAAGGCTACTTTCTTTGTTTTTGAATCAGTCGGGTCCCAGGAGTCTAAAACTAATTTTGCTAAAAAAAAAAAATTGATGGGAAAGGTCACTATTTAATCCTTGACCGGTGGTCGGCATGCGGGATATAATATCAAAAGGGTAGTTGAATGCATTTTATATCTGGTATTTGTTTCCTGTTTCGAGGACCCTCAACGGAATAAATCGCGTTTGAATTGAAAATTTTCGTGTTTCCCGTAATTTATCATCTGTATCTTTCCAAAACCATAACTACGCAAATAATTCAAGTTGTTACTACCTTTTTCACTTTTAAAATCTATAATAGCTGAAGATTCTACCATAGAATTTACTAACAAAAAATTGTTTGGAAAGCTCTGAAAAAGGATATGTCCTAATTAATCCTCTATTGAACGTGGGCGGGCGGGGTGTCATATCAAAGGGGACGTCGAGTACATTCCATATCCGGCGTTTGCTACTTGTTTCAAGGAGTCTCAAGGGAGACAATCAGCGCATTCGGATAAAAACTAAGGGTATCTCCCATGCAAAGTGACCCATCAGGAGTTTGTTCTACATACTACTCATTTTATAAACTGTAGAATAAATTTGATTAAAAGTGTTGTTTTACCAGAATCGTTGTATTGAATAACATACAAATTTTGTATTTCCTCCATGGGCGATTCCGGATGGGTTTGAAATAAAAGCTGTATTTAATCGCTTTAAACCAATATATTTCGGTCAGATGATGACCATCTTCAGGGTTTCTTCTAAAAACAATAAATACATGACTTTAATCTATAATCCTTCTATATATAAAAATGTTAAAGTCGGATAAATTCGGGAAAATGTCATTTTATTCGTGTTCCCGAATGTCGATAAGTATAGCATGCAAGCAGAGTTGCCAGATTGGGCTACTTCTCGCCAATTGGGATATCTTTTTTCTCAATTGGCGACAAAAATTATCAAAAGTCGCCGCGCGATTTTTTTGGGCTACATAAAATACGCGACAGGTACTTATTTTTGTTTTAAATATTATTTTTCCAAGACAAAGTAGATTTTTTGAAGGCTAAGGCTAAGTTGGAAGTTCCGCAGTTCGTTAAAACGTCACAATCAATCTTTTTAAACCGGATTTCTGCTCGATATATTTTAATTCCGAAGTTCAAGAATTTGAAAAACTCACTGAAGCAGACGAATCTGATTACATACGTTTGATGAATTTGAATTTAGGTGCGGATTGTTTAACCCCTAGAATTAGGGGGGGGGTTAGGGGTTGACGAGCGTAGCGAGCAGGGGGCGAAGCCCCCTAGTAAATGTAATGAATAAAAGGATGGTTATACCTTTTTTTTCTTTTTTGAAAAAACTAATTTGAACAATGACACATTTAAGAACAAAGACTGACAATGTATGTTAGTGTTAGAAGATGCATTAAATTCAGACCCGACAACATATTTGCAAAGAAAAAAAATAACCGATAATAAATGCCATAAGTATTACATTGATGAGAAACAAGCAAAAAGTCTTAAAACATATACAGCAATTCCACCGCGTATATTTGGCCAACTGAAAATATATAAACCTGACCGACCACTACGACCTATTGTTTCCACCATAAACTCTGCAGCGTACAAAACATCAAAGTTCCTCGCAAACATCCTGAGGAAAGCGTTTCAGTCAAATTTTGCCCTGAAGAACTCCGCGGAATTTGTAAAACAAGTCATCAAGCGAACTATACCGTCAGATCATAAGATTGTATCATTCGATGTTACAAACTGTTTTACTAACATCTCGACAGACTTAGCTTTGCGCCTCCATCGAAAGAGATTTTGATCGGTATATTAGCAAACACACAAAAACCCCTAACAAAGTTTTTCTAAATTTGCTAAGATTCTGTCTCATAGATTGCAACTACTTCAGCTATAATGAAAAGTTGTACTCAATGAAATCAGGGTTATTTATGGGATCGAGGCTTGCGCCGATTTTGGTCGAACGTGCGTTAGATAACCTTGTAACCGAAACACTTATCAAATTAAATTTTGTTCCATTATTTTGGAAGTCATATGTCGATGACCACATTACAGCTGTTCCTGCTGGCAAGATTCAACAAGTTCTCGACACGTTACACGAATATGACTCGAACATTAGATTCACATATGAATACAAAACGGCAAACTTGAATATCTGGATTTAACATGGGCGTAGCCAGGATTTCGGTCAGGGGGGGGCAAGTTCAAAAATTTTTCAACATCATGATTTTCTTAGGAGTTGAAATTTTCGGTCGCAGAAATATTGTTAGCAAATTTTGGAGTAGCCTGGCTTGTGGTTGGAATGGTGCACAGGGTCATGGATTCCAGACTCACCGTGAACGAATTCATTTTATTGTGTTTTTCGAACTCACGACCTACGTGACGGACTATGATGTCGCTCAGATTGTAACCAAGTATCCATTTATGGGGATAAATGAATGATTTTCTTCTGCATTCTGATTATATTCAACTGGCCTCCAATATCTGCTTTTTAGAGCGTAGTTTGTCTATTTTCAGCGCATTTTTTGTATCTCGGACTGCATATTCCACTTGCGAAATCAGTTTGATTCGTCTGTCACTTTCATCTTAGCAAAGTAGCATCGTCAGAATATTTATAAATCCTTTATTGATTGAAATAATAAGATTTCCTCTAAATTTATCAAAGTATTAACAGTGGCTCCGAAATGATATGCAATGTAATGTTGACTCGAAATTGCCTATAAACGGCTAAGTTAACGCACCATGGCCCACAAGGGCCTATATGGTACTGAGAAGAAAAAGAAGAACTTGAAAGACACTGAAATATGAGACCCGTTCTTTACATGGCCCTTAAACCTGGAAGGTCATGCTTATTTCTAGTACGGAAAGGTCATGCTTCGTCGATTCGACGACGCTCTACTTTGACGCTTCATACAAATCACCCTTTCTCAAAATATTTATAAAATCTGACAGATTTCAATCGTTAGTTTATTTAGAATGGAAAAAATTTTCGAGCCGATTTTTATGAGTTCGAAATGCAATCTTCCTAAAATGAGGAAGAGTTTTGAGCCGTTTTCCTGATTTGTCCTAGTAAATATTTTTTCCATAATTTTTGGAAAAATAGGTCCCACATTTCAAAAATAAACACATTTGTTACGAGCTACGACACAGACTTATCGTCGAATCGAGAACCAGCCATAAGAAATACTGGAGTTATAAAAGTTTCGACGACGCCAATTCCCAAAAATCCAAATTAACCTGCTTACTTCGTCTAGCCGCAATGTACCCGGCAATTACATCGGCACGGTAAGTGCTGTACGAAAACTCAGCTCCAAATAATGAGAATTGTCACGAAAAATGGGATAAATTTGATGATTGGTAGTCGATTCCAGGGCTAACAAAGCAAAGCTGTATACCATTTGTCACCCTTTCAGATGAAAATAAGTTGAATTCAACTAACTTCCCGAATGGATCTAACGGTTGAAATTGTGTACTCCAGCTCAGAGGCCATGAAATGAAACAGGAAATATGGGATACACGCAGCCACAGTAGCACACTCACAAGTGAAATGTGTGTGCTGGTACGCAGCCTCCGTCAGTTACGAGAGGCCACTCGCTGTCATCTATTTGTATGCGGCTCCTGACTGCAAACTGTCTCAATCATGGCTTCTCCGGCAGCACGTGAAGTGGTAAAAAAGGCATCTGCTGCGCCAGCAGCATAACATTTTTGAAAATGTTGTATATAGTGCAGCGATTTTTTTTACTACATCGATAAGGATTTTTTACCATCTTCATCGACCTGCCCCCCCCCCCCTGGCTACGCCCATGGGATTTAACTCTCCATCGCACAAATAATTGCCGGATCATTACGAATTGGTACCATAAACAGATTGCCTCAAACAGGTTGCTGAATTATTATTCAAACCATCCGATTAAAATGAAAACCAATGTGGCAAAATCGTAAATTCTGAAATTAAAATCTTACACGGATAAAACAAATTTTATTAAAAAACAACTATCCGCCCGCAATGATAGAGAAAATAGAGAGTTTTAGCATATCGTTCAGAATATTACGATAGGACGAATAGGCTTTGACATTTTCTATGAAAAATTGGCTTGCCTATCGTACGCAAAACAGTATACAACAAGTTTGTATGTATGTTCGAAGTAGGCATAGCCGACAAATAAAATATCATGAACCCTCAATGCCAGCTGTTTATAGTCAGCCAAATTCACGGAAATACACCTATGCCTACTTGGGACATAATAAATTGTGGTATACTGTTTTGCGTACGATGGGCAAGCGAATTTTTCATAGAAAATGTCAAAGCCTATATGTCCTATCGTAATATTTTGAACGATATGCTAAAACTCTCTAATGATTGGCGAAGTACGACAAACTCGAAATGTTAACTTGAATAGTTATGCTTTCCTATCATCCGAAAAAAGCTCTACATCACTACCAGCGGATGCCGAAAAAACGTTTTCTTCAATGGTTTACATATCAAAGCTTACTGAATCGATTGCACGCTCCTGTAAATATTTTGTACCGCAGCTCGACATAGCCATGCGTCCGCATGCAAAAAACGCGACTTTGTATACCAACTTAAAGTCAAAAATACCTACTGAGGAAAAATCAGAATAGTCCAATCATATCGTATTTTCGTCAGGAAAAAAATACAGAAGTTTATTTCTCAATTTTGTTATATGTATTTTGGGGCGCTGATTCCGAATATCAACTTTGCACCCTAAAAAACGTGCCGCAACCTTTAAAAAAGGGGGGGGGGGGAAAGGGGGGCATTTTTTCGGTTTTTTTGCAATTATTTCAAAAACGGTAAGAGATACAGAAAAATGGTCTGAGGACGAAAAAACTACATAAAATTATCTTTGCAATGATATATAACACATTAGAGTTTAATTACATATTTCGGCGTTAGAATAGAACATAAATTAGAATATTTTCATTTTAGAGCTTTTTTAAAAGCTCCATAACTTTTCAAAAAATGTTAGTTCAGCCGTAAAATTTTGTACAAGTATTAACAGCAAGTTTAAGATAATTTTAACGTAAACGCTGAGTCCCTCCGGTCAAGGACCCCCATTATCCCCCCATTTAAATTTGTCAAAACGGCATGTCCATAACTCCCCCCAAAATTGGAGCAGAGTGCTAAATTTTAGTTCGTTGCGATTGGAGGTCATAGTCACCCCACCCACCAAAAATCAGCTCATTTGGATAAAAACTAAGGGTACCTCCCATACAAAGTGACCCATGACAACTTTGTTCTACAGTAGTTTATAAAATGAGTAGTACGTTGTACGTAGGACAATTTTCGAACACCCTACATAATCATATTCCATAGAAAAAAAAGAACTTAATCCTGCCCCAAATCGGATGAAAAAATAAGAAAAATACACCTTGTATCAAATCTGCTCTACTCCAAGCACGTAGGTGAAAAATCAAGCCTTTGTTTGCCTAATCTGTGTATCGTTCTGCTCCAAAACGTGTGCCATTTTCTATTTTGATACTCGCTCTTACATGAACACGCACATGATATGTATGGGACAAAGTTGCTGCTACATACAAGCAACGAACCATGTAAACAGAATTTTCAAAAAGAAAGGTTCAGAGCTACTCTTCATTGGAATCCATCTGTAAAAACAGCCCAGTGATCCTTGAAAAAAAAAACACCAAGGCCTTTTGAATGACGGATAGCATCAGTGAGTCACCAAGTCAAGGGTTAGATGACTTTCAGTCGTAGTCCTATAAAGTCCCTTTATCCTCAACAAGAGAAAAATGTTCAGAGTTTTTTTTTTATTATTGTCTTCATTTTCTCGTTGTCGTGTTACGTTCTCATGTTAGTAGGCACTCTGTCAGGACAGAATGGAATGTTATAAAACGTGACGGGAAATTTAAATAAGAATCATGTCAAACAGACTGGATTTAATGTCACTGATGACGGACTCCATATTGGAGACGGGAGAGAGATTAAGTGAAAAGAGTACGCACGTATGCTTCATTTTCAATTAGGAATCTAAGTTGATGATATGAATATAATGACTTTACTGAAAAGTAAAAATATGATCGAAAAGTTTTGGAATTTTAATGGTAGACACAAATGAAACTTGAAACTTTTCAATTTAGACTACTAGAGAACACACAGCAATTTCAAACTACCATTTGACACTTTTGTTAGAATTCTGTAGATTTTCGGCAAAAAAGGAATTAGAGCTAGTGTTGCTGGTCGACTGAGACAGAAATTACCGTAAAAATAAGCGACGAGCAAAAACCATAGACCGATCAACGCGTGGTGCCATGGAGTAGTATAAAATGAGAGTTGATCTCTTTTGGGACATACATTTTTATAGGAGATATGGGGTAGAAGGATCGGATATGGCTGAATATAGCTTTGTAGGAGAGGTAGTGGAAGAGGTAGGCATACCTACTCCACTTTCTATCAACTTCCAGGATATGTCAGAATTAGGCATTGATCTAGAATTAGGCATTGATCTATATTTCAAGTCGCTTGCGATATTCTGTCGAAAGTTATGGAGGAGGAGGGGTAATTTATATGGGAGGTAGGGGAACCCTTGGTCCGATTTGGCAAATTTTCAGCACCGTCCAAGGTTTTATCAAAACAAACATCTCACCAAAATTTCAAAACCCTTGCTTTATAACATTTATTATTAAGTTTGCACTTAGTGTTTGCTCTGGCGTTATAGTTTGAAACGATAATTTGGTAATTATTCATCATTATTCTTTCATCCCCGCGGTTCACGTCTTACTAAGGACTAGTTAGTAGCACGTATCATCCTTCTTTGACCCCCTTAAAGGTTAAGCCTAACGTGTATTCTAGCGATGCAAGTTCATTTGACCCCGCTGGCCTAAAACGACGATTCATAGAGAAACGAGTTTTCAATACTCGGCATGGCTCGTCGCACTTTTATTATTCCAAAGAAGATAAGAAATGTTCTTATCATAGAATAATAAACAAAAATGCGACTAGGAAGTGGTATGGCTGACAACCGTATCATACTCCGAATTCAGTTGTCGTTGTAGCGTGATGACTACACACGGTAGTCGTCAACGCACCATGTTCCACTAGGAGTTAGGGCAAATCAAGAGAGAAACACAATCTAGCTGAAGGTGCATTAGACATTCTCCCTCACTAACCCCTTCCATATATGGGTTATGTGGTGCCACCAACTGCTAAACTTAACTCGCTCGCTCATCGCAGCTTTCCCTCCCCGGCACTTCTTGGCGTGCTCGGTTTGGTAATGACTGACGATCCGCAGGAGGAATTCAGTCATACCGAAGCCACCCTGCGTGATTAGGACATCGACGCCTGAAAGTCTTTCCACGCCATGGCATGGCGTATCAACGAGGCCTGTTCGTAACACCCGTAGCTATATTTTGTAGTCCAACCATGGGCCGGTTCCGGTATTTTTCATCGTCTTTTAGCACATCTTCAGTACCGGTTTTTAGCGCCTGTTCGGTGCCGGATTTTAGTTTAGATAGTTCATTTCAGGGGTTTTCAACACAGTTCACATTCTCGTCGAATCGGCGCGGAAGAAACACTAAGGTAATTTTGGGTTGGGTTGCAAATTTGAAGTCAAAAACCAAAAGAAAAGTTTTGGGGTTGCCCGCCCCAGAATATTAACGCAATTTTCGCTGGAAATACTCGTTGGGTCGCTAATTCCAAAAATAAGAAAACAAAGTTGGGCTTGCCTGCCCATAAATGATACCCCGATTTTCTCGGGAAATACTAGTCGAATAGGCGCGGCAAAGCGCTAAGCTAAATTTGAGTCGCTGATTCCAAATTTAAAGACAACAAAACCGAAAAAATGTTGGAGTTGTCCACCCTTGAATGGTCCCCATTTTTTCGGAAAATATTCGTCGAATCGGTGCGACACAAACACAAACAAAGTATTTTGGGTCGCTGATCAAAAACAAGACAAGAAAAATTTTGGGGTTGCTCGCCCAATTTCATTTTTCCCGGGGAATACTCCCACTGGCTGATGATAACGGTCAGGGGCGTAACGTTTCTAAAATATCTGGTGTTCGAGATCCAAATGGGGGCCCCACACAATGAAATTCATAATAAACAAAATTATTGATACCACTAATTTTGCCCGATTACTAGGCGCTGGAAATTTTGAAATTTTAAGTAAATCCAGAACTATGTATATTCATAGGAGAAGGGGATTCACACCGTCGACAGGATCTACTAAGACCTCGCGATTCAATCGAGTATAATCGCTTAAGTTAATTTATTTAATTCAAATAGGCTATTAGGGTCTGGTATGCGACTCACGCATGGCAACGAAATCTTGCTTTATTATTTATATAGTCCTAATTTTGTTGCAAAATGCGTAAAATCCATTCTCTAAATTTCCACTTTGACCATTTGATGCATTACTGAAACGGGTTTCTTTGCAACAAGAAGTGTAGTCTAACTTTTAAATCTAAAAATATACGTCAACGATTTGTGAGTTCGTAAAAAAACTAAAAAAAATCCTAAAAGGTTGATAACGTGGACAGAACAGTTAAAGGAGCCGATTGTAGGTTAGACGGCCTCGACTCTAAACGTGACATTTGTTTTCAAAGATGTGTATTGCATGCACTCAAGCGGAGTTCATCACGTTTTACCACGATTTTGATTGGGATTACTTTTTACGAAAAACAAGGTGGATTTTTTGCTATTACTGTCAGTCTTTAGAACAAACTAGCTACTTACATATAAAAATCTATGATATAAAACAGTGCAATCATTGGTTTACATAAGATCCTTCCTGGTAACAGGGATGCAGTTCTTCAGCGCAATGACCTACAAAAGTAATTTTTAGATCACAGTATGAAATTTCCCACTTCTTGTCCCTAGGCAGGGGGACCCTGCTGGTTGTGGGCCCGTGTTCGACCGAACACATGGAACACCATACGTTACGCCACTGATAACGGTACTTGTTTTCTTACTGCCCATAAAAAAACTCGCTGCTGATGTCCCAAACATCGTAGGGGACACACCTAGCATTGCACTACTAGAACAAACAATTTCGTGTTGTGGTGATCACTTCCCGTCTGATCCCAATCCGCAATTTTACAAAGATTTTAGTCTCGGGGTTTCGGATATTCCCAGACAGGAATCTAAGAGACTGTTATCTGCACAATGCTGCTGAGACTGCAGTTTCAGGTATTGCTATCCGAAATTGGTATAGGGATACCCAAGTATAACTGTTATTAATTTATGTAAAACTTCATTAGATATTACATGCTGTAATTTCGCTTTTCGCCTCATCATCATCATCATCAACGTGGCACGATAGCCCGACGTCGGCCTTTGGCCGCCTGAATCGTTGACCTCCAATTGTCGCGGTTACGTGACCTTGTCCTCCAGTTTCGGAAGCCCAGCAGCTAGTGGGCGTCTTCACCTACGGAGTTCTCCCAGTGAGCTCTCGATCGTCCACGCAACCTCGCTCCGTCAATTCGTTGTGTGTTCATCACTTCCTTTGGCATGCGATTATTGTCCATCCGTTGTACATGCCCCCCCCCCCCATTGCAAACGTTGTGGCTTCACAATTTTCGATACTTCCAGCTCATCGTATAATTGATACAACTCATGGTTGTACCAGATACGCCATTGAAAATACGCCCCCGAAAATTCGCCGAAGGACCTTTCGTTCGAATCGGTCTTGCAAAATTTCGGAGGCTTGGTTTCGCAGCCATAACATAGCACGGGTCGGATGATCGTTTTGTACACGCGGAGCTTCGTGTTCCTGTGCACGAGTTTTGAATTAATTATAGGGAGGACCGAGAAATATGTCTTATTGGCTAGTTGTATCCGTCGCTTAATTTCGTCGGTTTCGTTGGCGTTCTTTGATAAGTTACAACCCAGATAGTTGAAGCTATCTACATACTCGATATTAAGGTCCTCCACTGTGATGCTTGAATTTGCTTGCGTCCTTGTTTTCGATTGCATCATGGCCTTTGTTTTGCTTTCGTTGATATGTAGTCCAACTTCCTTTGCGGCGTTATTGAGGTTATGCAGAAGGCTTTCTGCATCACCCAATCTTCGAGACATGATGTTGATATCATCGGCGTACGCTACTAAATGAGTCGACTTGATGAGTAGCGTTCCGCTGCTGTCCATTACTGTCGAATTACATACTCCAAAGCAAGGTTGAAGAGCGTCGGCGCCAGCCCGTCGCCCTGCTTGAGTCCAGTACGAGTTTCAAATAGGTCAGTGAGTCGGTTCTGCACTCTGACCTGCGAGACGGTATTAGTCATCGTCATCCTTGTGAGTCGCACTAACTTTGCCGGTATACCAAAACTCAGCATAATGTTGTATAGTACACATCGATCGATACTGCCGTATGCCTGCTTGAAGTCGACAAAGATTTGGTATACGTCGATGTTATATTCCCAGCACTTTTGCAGTAGTAGCTTCACTGTGAAAAGCTGATCGGTCGTTGATCGACCCGGGTTTTTTTTTGCGGTATTCACAACCCCCCCCCCCCTCCGGAAATTTCCTGACTAGGATTATTAGTTTAAATAAATTAAGGGGTTTGCGTCACAACCCACCCTTCCCCCTTAAACAAAGGGCTACGCCAGACATGTCAAACTCGCGGCCCGCTCGCAGTTCTGTGCGGCCTGTGGCCAGGTCGAAAAAAACATAATGTGTGAAAATAAAAAAATGGACGTGTTGAACTAAGAAATTGACTAAATCTCCTTAACAAATCAGTGGCTATGCAAGCATAAAGTATTATGCATTTGATAAATATTCTGTCTCTGTTGTATAAACGATTTGCTGACAGTTATTTGAAGCCGATTTTGTTTAAGATGGCCTCTTTTGTGCAGAAACATATTAAGCCCCTTTGTGAAATTGTTTTGTCCCAAAATTCGGTTAAGAAATAAGTTTTTGGCTTTGCCTACTAGTTATCTGCCACGTTTGCATACGCGTTTGTATTTTTCAGGTTATAGGAAATGAACATCTTCGATTGAGATTTATTTGAAAAGGAGGCCAAGCTTTAAAGACCTAGAAATCCTGAATTTGGTGAGGAGATCACCTGAATATAAACTTACTTAAACATAATAATTTCAGCTTATTGCCCGATTTTTTAGCTTTCGGCTTATCAAGAGACGCGAGAGCGTCTCGCCCGCCAAAGGAAAAAGAAAAACGAAAGCGAACAAGTCTATGATTACCGGAGACAACTTGCTTTTTTGTTTGACCAGGCTACAGCCTTCCAGGCAACAGCCTCCAAAAATTTTTTTTTACCAAAATATTCCACATATCCTGTTCTAGGGCCTTTCCATATAAAATCTTCGATCGGCACAATAACGGGTAATATATATGCAATAAACGGTGAAATTTTCACCCTCACAGACTTAAGCGAGTAACCCAATTCCAGAATGAAGTCTACAGTTGCAGAAAGACTTGCTTCTACTGTGTCTCTTCGTGATGGGATTTTTATGAAATTTGGAACGAATGATCCTCTGGTGGTCCTTCTAAAGATTCCATTTAGATAAGTGGATGGAATAACGGTAAATTAATAGGTAAAGTTAACAAAAGATTTCCAACAATTGCGTCTATCGGCTCATCGCATTGACCATTTTTTAAAACATACTGCGGCATTGGGACATTTGGATATTGGGACACCGGGAGACTGGGAGACTAGGTTCTTGGGGTAGTGGGATATTAGGAAATTGGGACATTAGGGTCTTGGATCATTAGGACATTGGGGCATTAGGCACAATGGGGAAACAGGGACGTGAGGACATCGGCATATTGGGGCATTGGGACATCGGGATATTGGGGCATTGGGACATCAGGATATTGGGACAATGGGACATTGGGATATTGGGACACTGGGAGACTGGGACATGGGGGCACTGGGATATTAGGACATTATGACCTTGGGACAATCGGACATTGGGACACTGGTACATAGGGGCATTGGACCACTGAGACATCGGAATGTTGTGACATTGGGACATCGGGATATTCGCACATAGGGGCACTGGGATATAAGAACATGTGGACATTAGGGTCTTGGGTCATTAGGACATTGGGATATTAGGACATTAACACATTAGGTACACTGGGGAAACTGGGACGTGGGAACATTGGGCCACTGGGACATCGGGATATTGGGACATCGGGATATTAGAACATTGGGACATTGTAATATTGCAATATGCAGGGACTTGGGGGCACTGGGATATTAGGACATTAGGAAATTATGACCTTGGCATAATAGGACAATCGGACATTGGGACACTGGCGCATAGGGCCATTGGGCCACTGAGACATGGGGATATTGTGACATTGGGACATCATGATATTGGGACATTGGGGCACTGGGATATTAGGACATTGGGACATTAGGGTCATTAGGACATTGGGACATTGGGACATTAGCACATTAGGACTTTCGGATATTGGGAAATTAGGTACACTGGGGAAACTGCGACGTGGGGACATTGGGCCACTGGGACATCGGGATATTGGGATATCAGGATATTAGGACATTGGAACATTGGGATATTGGGACATGGGAACATTTGGATATTGGGACATTAGGACACTGGGAGACTGCGACGTTGGGGCATTGGGATACTAGGACTTTGGACATTAGGACAATAGGACAATCGGACATTGGGACACTGGTACATAGG
This sequence comes from Microchrysa polita, assembly GCA_949715475.1. Classification (NCBI taxonomy): domain Eukaryota; kingdom Metazoa; phylum Arthropoda; class Insecta; order Diptera; family Stratiomyidae; genus Microchrysa; species Microchrysa polita. The sequence goes on from OX454420.1 coordinate 49,562,791, forward strand.
GACATTGGGCCACTGAGATATCAGGGTATTGGGACATCGGGATATTGGGTCATTTGGACATTGGGGCACTGCGATATGAGGACATTGAAATACTGGGATATTGCAATATTGGGACATAGGGACATTGGGAAATTGGGACATTAGGATATTGAGACACTGGGACATTAGGACATTGTGACGCTGGGACATTTGGATACTGGGACATTAGGTACACTGGGGAAATTGGGACATGGTGACATTGGGACAGTGGTACATTCGGATATTTGGCTATTGGGACCTTGGAACACTTGGTATACTGCGACATTGGGACACTGACCTGTGGAACATTGGGATATTGGGACATCGGGATATTGGGACATTGGGACACTGGTACATTAGGACATTGGGCCATTGGTATATTATCACATTAAGATACTGGGACATTTGAGACATTGGGAACTGGGATATTAGGAAAGCGGGACAGTAGGACAATTGGACATTGGGATATTAAGAGATTAGGTGGGAGACTGGGACACAGGGAGACTGGGACATTGGGATATTGCGATACTGGGACATTGGGACACTAGGGTAGTGGGACATTCGGACATAAGGCCATTAGGACACTGTGATATTTGCACATTCGGACATAAGGACATTAGGAAATTGGAACACTGGGACATCAGGATCTAAAAACAAAAATATTAGGTGGCTATTTAATTATGCAAAAATATATGATATCTGACCAAAAACAACAAAGTTGTAAAAGTTACCCCGCCAAAGAAAAATTTAGCTGCCGCAAAAAGAATACATATCACTCCAATCCGCCGCTCATATGTAATTTTGTTTTAGGTGTAAATGCTGGAGAAGTTTAAATGTACAGGACTACTTCTTAAAGTAATTTGGTGGGAGCATTAACACTTTACTCACTTTACTCATTTTACTTGCCACTTTGACGGCTCCCACCAAATTACTTTAGGAAATAGTCCTGTACATTTAAACTTCTCCAGCATTTACACCTAAAACAAAATTACATATGAGCGGCGGATTGGAGTGATATGTATTCTTTTTGCGGCAGCTAAATTTTTCTTTGGCGGGGTAACTTTTACAACTTTGTTGTTTTTGGTCAGATTAAGTTTACTTCACAAAACAACACCAATAGTTTTGTTTTGTCTCTTTTTAACCACTATTGGGCCTGAACTTAATTTATGTCAGCCTAATAATTTTGGCTTCCAAGGTTGTTTTGGGCAATCTAGTTGTTTCTGGATGATATGCTACAATGTTCTTATCAGCTGTCTACAATTCTGCAAATTTTTGCGTTTTAACTTTTTATCTAAAATTTCTAAATTTGTTGAAGAGCCTTTTCAAAAGATTTACACTCATTATTTTAAAAGTAATATTCTTTGATAAAATTTCGAAAATATAGTTACATATTCATAAAATTTTTATTCTGCGGCCCGCTCAATCTTGAAGACAGTGATATTTGGCCCGAGCCAGGTTTTGAGTTTGACACCCCTGGGCTACGCCCATGTCACGATTATTTCCCATCTCATGCGTGAATGTCTTCAGCCTAATTCCGTTAAACGTTAAACGCTGAGTTCTTTGTCTAACTGCAAGGGAGCGTAGAATTGCAGGATTCACCATCGACATCAATAAATCACTCACTTATTAAATTAATAAACGATTCTTCATAAAACGGAATCAAGTTAACAAAATGATATCCATGTATCCTATGGCGAGCACGTCAGATGGTCAATTGGATAGAAAACCATTTTGATATATCAACGAAGACGACAATAAAGATGAAATAAAACTCCAAGCTATTTCTTTCAATTCCTACCTTTGTAATAGGAAATACACACCGCAACAAACTTGGATATCGATCTATCCATAAATCCGATTTTTGTAAACGTCCAGTTAGTATACATAAGTGTATTCCAGTACAATATATTTCATAGTTTGTATGTACAGAAAAAAATCAATATCATACCAAACTATATGTTGGTAGTAATAACAAAATGATTGCCGAAGCTCCATTTCGATATGTTATGTAAGTATATATAGTTTTACCCCAATCCGCCACGATACTTCTCTCCTATACCGTGGATATTCTTATTTATACTATAACCGAAAAGGAAAACCCATTTCAACGTTCGCCCAGGGCATTTGCCTCCCTAATGGAATTAAATCGAAACTAGAATAGCAATGGAGTCCGAAAAGATGTTTAGTGCCGTCACTTAGTTCGTGGTCAGTCTTAGTCTTCACATTTAGTTCATCACCCTAAAATATACATTTTTACCAAAATCCGTGTAACTTGTGGCTTTCTATATTGACTACAGAAATAGCCTATTGCTAATTCATTTCACATATATTTCTATTTATGGTTTCTTGTTTACCTACATATGTTTACGAGTATCCAAGAATTCGTGGCTGTTATTCCGATTATGTCACGTAGGTAGATAATAATTTGGGTGATCCTTATTTCTAGACATATTTTTTATTTGAATGAGAGGGAATAATAATAGTAAGGTGAACGACAATTATATGAAATCAATATAAATTAATGGATAAATAAATGGACACCGTTGGTGTTGGTTCCTACGGCTGAATAATGTATTCCAACTGTTCAAGCGTCATCATTATTATTTCTAATTGTATATTTGTAGCAATTTTCATTTCATTCAATTGTATGTTTTAATTTCAATAATTTCCTATTTTATTAATTTCATTTTTTATCTTAATTTATTCTAAAAGTTGCATTTCTGGCAATACCTCTTATTAACTGAATTCTCAACTTTTAAAATAATTTCATACGGTTAACTTGGCCGTTATTACTTGTATTGAAAAGTTAATATGTGTTCAATAAATCAGTTCGTCATTGAAACTCAGAGCAGTCGTTAGATTTAATTCCTACCTAGCTGTTTCTTCTTCTTCCTTGCCTCGTTCTTTATACCGCTCCGTGGTTCCGCGTTGCTCGACCTGCGGTGTAGGCACATCGCCCGTTTTGGCGATAATTTCTCAGCATATTTCTACAGGCAGCTCTATCTTGGATCGTGTCATCGCCGAGACCAATGCGTTGTTGTTGCTTTTTCATTTGACACATCCAGGTGTTCTTTGGTCTGCCTCTGGCCTTGGGTCCATCAAGTGGAACTTCCATTGATATCGCTCTCTTTGCGGGGTTCTCAGGCGGACGCCTTTGAACATGGCAATACCAATCCATTCGTCGGTCTTCGAGCTTTTCGGTGATTGGTTGGTCTATGGACAAGCTGCCTCGGATGTAGCTACTCTTGATGTGGTCCCTTTTGGTTACACCAACTGACATGCGTAACATTTTCATTTCAGTCGCTGTCATTTCTTTCGCGTAACCTTCATACATGGTCCAGCATTCTGATCCATACATGAGTGCGGGACGTACAACCGTTTTGTACAACTTGCCCTTTAGCTTCAGTGGCATTTTCTTATCGCAGAAAACTCCAGAGTTTTCTCGCCACCTCATCCACCCAACCTTTGTGCGATGTTTGATGTCATCATCGCATGTAGCTCCGCTGTTCACCATCGAGCCAAGGTACTTGAACTTGGTACAAGACTTAAGCTGCTCTCCTTTGACGTACATTTCTGGTATCGGTGCATTTGGGTCTGAGAATTGGCAGCATAAGAACTCAGTCTTTGTTATACTTACCCTCAGTCCATGCTCCTCCAGAATGTCACACCATTTTGTAAGCGCAGCTTGCAAGGCAACGATGTTTGGGCTACTGAGGACTATATCATCAGCAAAAAGAAGAGATATTTCTAGGCCGTCGGAGACACGTGTTAATAAGTAGCACATGATGATGTTGAAGAGCAACGGACTCAATACACTGCCCTGGTGTACTCCGACATTCACCGGAAATTCTTCTGATTCACCGGCTGTGCATCTAACCTTAGTCGTAGCTCCATCATACATGTCTCGTATCATCCTGACGTATGCCTCGGGGACATTAAGTGCTCTCAAGGCCAACCATATCAGATCACGAGGTACTCTATCGAATGCCTTCTCCAAATCGATGAACACAAAATACAAGTCCTTTCGTGCTGCTCTATACTTTTCCATCGCAATACGAATGCACTGAATCGCATCGACTGTAGATCGACCTTCAACAAAGCCGCATTGATTGTCATTCAACCGCACAATCTTTCTCAATCGGTTGCAGACAACTCGCTCGTAGATCTTCAGTGTATGAGGTGTTAACTTTATAGCCCTATAGTTGTTGAGTTTGCGTGAGTCTCCCTTGTTCTTATAGAAAGGAAGAAGAAAACTTTCCCTGAAAGCATCAGGCATCGGTTGCCCACCTTTGATTTTGTTGAAGAGAACTGTGAGCCAACTAAGCCCGACATTTTCCATTTTCAACCAAAATTCCGCGGGGATTTTGTCCGGGCCGACTGCCTTTCCGCGTTTCATCTGATGCATTGCCTCCATCACCTCTTCCTCTGAGATATCTTCAATATTTGTGGTATTTGGCTCAACATCTTGAAAAGCTAATATAATCTAATATAATATAAAATCATATTAATTATTAATTTGCTGTGGTACACAGTACAGAATTTATATCTTTAATATAAAAGTAACGTATCGCGGCTACATTTAAACAAAGTAAAATAACTTTGTAGAACTTTAATAGAAAACAAAATTATTCAGGTTAAAACGCAATATAAAAGAAAACAAATCGGTGAATATTTTTTGTGTCGTTTGTAGAACTTCGTACTATAGTTACTGAATCAAAACTCCATATGACCTACATTTCAAAAAGAACTAATTAATTCTAAAAGTAGTTAATAACTGATAATTATATATTGTTGGAGATGGATGCAAATCTTTTACCAATTCGAAAGATATCACAACTAACGATATGAATCCTATTGTAAATTTTCGCTACCAATATTCTAATTTATTGCTCATCTAAAATCGTGGTGTCGGAGGTGTCGGGGGTCATAAAGGTAAATGATATCTTGTAAAATTGAATCATATCCGTATAATATTCAATCCCATTTGACGATTTTCTGTTAATCGATGTATTCATTAAAATTATTCCTATACGTACGCAACGGATTTATTTCTTGCTCCATCTATACATCTTTTCCAATATGCTCGCCTATAATCTGATCAAATTTCTATGAATAATGGAAATTAATCCTGCAGCTTTTCTCTCCTTTTGCTCCATAAGCAATTTTCATCATCCTTTTGGATATTATTCTTCTGCTTCGTTACCAACATAATAAATTTGGTCGGTCAATTGGATAGTCATTTCATGGATCATTGAGTAGACTTCATTAAAAATTCTTAGGAATGAATGGCCACGAAGGGCGCGAGGTTATGAAAATGTTAATGACTTGAAGTCAAGTAATTTTTATTAATTTTTTTTTCTTACTATAAACATGCAAATTTAGTTATCGTGGGAAGAAGACAGACTTTTAAGCAAGTAATTGTATCTAAGCAATAATGTTGATGAATATTATGGGAAGTAGTCGGATAAACAAAAATGATGTTATTGAAATTTATGCACAAAAATAATATTTACAAGTTCTTATGGCCGACTCATACAAATTTTAAAAATAAAAATTTTTGTTTGCATTTATTAACTTCTATCAAATTTGGTGTCGGTAGTGGTATTTGTCTACATTGAAATCATTCATAACAAGTACAGTTATTTATTATTTATTTATTAGTTTTTACGAAAATAGTTTGAATTTAAAATGGGCACGGATTTTTACCAAGTATCTAAACAGATTTCATCCATGTTAATGTAAAACAAACGCTTTTGACCAAGTGGCCAAGTGGATCTTTGGTCTTAGAGATAAGCAATACAGCGTTAAAATTTCAACTTATGTTGTTAGATATCCATTAATAAATTCTTGGAGCGAATTATCACCAAATTATTGAAAAAATTATTAGAAATGTTTTCAAAATACTGAAAACCACTATGACTTTTACCGTTTTTATTTTTAAAGCTTGCTTTAATGACTAAAAATAAACTTACTGGTTTCTTTAAAATGATGTTTTCCTTCAGTTGCTTCAGTTGCTTTAGTGTCATAATAAAGTAAAAATGTAGTCATGAGTAATACGTGAGTGGAAAGCGTCTTATCAGTCGTCTTAGCAGTCGTTATCCATAATTAAAAACGCTGTTTGATCCGATTCACGTAAAACTCACAATACTCCGTGAACAGATTTTTTACCAAGCACATAGCTATTATCCTACTAATTGACACAAACTTAAGCACGAAAAAAAAATCTTTTCTCCACTACTTATTCCCTAAGGAACTTTTGACGTAGCTTTGCGTTATTGTTGTTTTTGTGTTTTTGTTTTTCATAATTTCTAAAGACATTTGACAGCATCCTTCCGAGAAAATTTGCTTAATGTGCTTGCACACTACTTGAACGTTGGTTAGTCGAGAGTGACATCATCCTAAGCGTTTGCTTGAAGCCAAATAGGCAGTATTTTCATTCTGCTAAAGGAAGCCTACAGCATGCGAAAAACCAGCATAGCATATAGTCTCGTCACAAACTATAACGCGAAGGGAGATTTTCCCCCGACTTCTAGTGCTTTGAGAGACCAAAAAGAAACCGACTGACATGACATAGCGAAAATATACTCGTATTAAAGGGAAATTAAAGTTTTTTTTCATTCCCATTTCCCTGACGGCTGACGGTAAATGAAGGGGATTGCGACGTGTGTATAAATATCAGAGGAGTTTAAGACGTTTAATGTGTCACGCAATTTTCATTCATAAGTTCTTCACGCTTCGCAGATAACTAACATAAGATAAAAAAAGGGTGAAAGGAACACTTTGCGGCTAATCGTGATTTAGGTATAAGAAAAACGGAAAAGGGGTACTCAGATTTTTACAACTTTTTGGTATGTTGATATTAAAGCTTTGGTATATGACTTAAAAATACGAGTAGGTACATTATGAGTACCTTATTCAATTCTTCATTGCATATGTATAGTGCAACAACTCCAGCCAAATTTCAAATGCATAAAGGGTGTGCCTTTCACTATACACAAATACATTTCTCCTCATAAACGTCAGGTCACGTTTTAATTTATGTACATTTGTTTTCCTTGCATTTAATTTGCCATTATTTCTAGAAAGGTATTGCGCTAATATGTCAGCGAATACGAGCAACATATCCGTCTTCCAATGTCTGTCCAATTATTTTAATTAAATACGAAACTAGAAAGCTTATTGTAAAAAAAATGCTTCATTTTCACATTAATTAAATGGTCAGTGTGCAATTATATAAAACAGTTTTCTCTTTTTTTGCAGGTCGTCTTTTGGGTATTTCATTTAATATATTCACAGTCCGTCTATGAGGATCGTAAAGCGGCATTTGCCTGCTTATTACGTGCCGCCCTAACATGCTGGAATATTGGAAATTTTAATGGTGCTTTGGAAATTACAACAGGTCTTAAGTAAGTACAAATTTTGTATTTTTATACGCTTCGCTCGTAGAGTGAAAGTGTATATTACTTTGTCATGAAGTTTGTAAGCATTGAAGGAAGCATCTCCGACCATATAAATAATAATAAAAGTGTATGTACATATAATTGATCATGATCAGTATGACGAGAGGACTCGATTGGGCGATGTCCGTCTGTCGGTCTGTCTGTCCGTCTATTGCAGCGCGTTTTCCTCTGCCGCTATAAAAGCTACGGGACTGAAAATTTGCACACATGCTTATTTATGTTACAGGCTGTTATGTGTTATGTTTGAATCGCTAAAATCGAACCAAGGGGATGCCATACAAACCCCACCCCCAAATTGAGTTCTTCTGGCTGGCACTATTGTAGTGTTGACCTGAAACCTTCCAGAACGCATGGAGCATTCAGCCGAACCCATCGAACCAATTTGCCCAGGTGTCATTTTTTTATATGGATTTTCGTTGATCTCGGAATCTATGGATTCTCTGTGTGTCTGCGACCTTTGTCTCCTCCTAGATGACTTCCAACGAGGTTCCGAAACTCGAGGAGTACTTCCTAAGCATCTTTAAGAACCTTATATTCTTGTGATGTCGATATTTGCATCGCCTCCAGAAATCTGGTTTATTTTCATGTTTTCATTTGAGCTCGGTACTGTTGTTTCTAGCTTTTTGATAACTGGAAAGATGAGCTGATAATTGCAATTGCAATCAGCTCTGAAAGCTCATCCTAGCTGAATATAATCGAAGGAACCTGTTGTTTTATGAGTTGATTTTGCTTAATTGAAATGCAAAGATGGATGGATGGATGGATACGGCGCTATGATAGGTTGGGCTGGTTGCGCCCAATACTGCAGCCTATTGGCTTATTGTGTTTCCCATCTATGCGAGAAAGTTTCAGGTTATGAGCTCTGTCCTACGTAAAAGGCTAAGAAGAAAGTTAACCAGGTTTACTTTGGGTGCACCCATTCTGATAGTTTGAGCCCCAAAGAAATTTTGTATCCAGCTCATAAAAGCGGGACATTCGAAAATAACGTGCGAGGCTGATTCCTCACCTTCGTTGCAGAGGCGGCATAGTGGGTCTTGTGTGTAGATCCCTATTGTATGCAGATGTTTCTGTAGGGTACAATGACCGGTTATAAGGCCTGTCACTGCCCTGAGGTTCGTTTTACTAATGCCTTGGTTACACAGTGCGAGCTATCGTGCGAGTTGGCCTAGACAGCTACTGCAGAGTAGCTACTTGCACCATGTGACCGCATCATACGAGTTACTGTCATGTGCGATTCGGTCAGTAGCTCGCGTCCGAGTTATTACAACATTTTTTGTTTTGACTCGGCCACTCGCCCCCAGACAGCGTCAGCTGGTATCGCATACTACGATTCGGACATTCGAAATTGCACCGAAATAACAATTGCTTGAAATTAACCGCCGGCCGGGTGCATTCGTCTGTAAATTTAGTCGTTTACAGTGTGAGCTTATTGTGCAACAATAGACAGATGGACTCCGGAGCAGAATTTGAAATTTGTCGAATTATACAAAGACCAAACAAACCTGTGGAATTGTTTGGATCCGAGCTATGAAAACCGAGATTTGCGTAAAACGTCTCTGGAATTTATTCGTGGAGAAATGGCATTAAAAGACATAAGTGAAGTAACTAAGAAAATCAAAAATTCACGTTCTACATATAACCAAGAGGTTTTAAAAATTCAAAAAAGCAAAAAAAGTGGAAGTGGTACTGACGACAGCCCGAAGTACGCTAAAAGCGCAAAGTATGTTTGTAACCGCTCTTATCACGATAGAAGCAGTGTTCACTCGTTTACTTCGCGACAACATTATACGAGACAAGACATGCTACTGAGATGCAACTGCATACGTGCAGTAGCTCTCTACTCTGCCGACAGCTCGCACTTGTGTGACCGGGCGATGCGAGTCGAGCTACTTTCATGCGACTACACAAGTGCAGTAGCTGTCCACTGTCAGGTCAGCAACTCGTACTGTGTAACCAGCCCATAATGGGCTGGTTACACAGTACGAGTTGCTGACCTGACAGTGGACAGCTACTGCACCTGTGTACTCGCATGAAAGTAGCTCGACTCGCATCGCTCGGTCACACAAGTGCGAGCTGTCGGCAGAGTAGTAACCTCTTGCTTATATGTAGAACGTAAATTTTTGATTTTCTTAGTTACTTCACTTATATCTTTTAATGCCATTTCTACACGAATATGTAAATTCCAGAGACGCTTTACGCAAGTCTCGGTTTTTATAGCTCGGATCCAAACAATTCCACAGGTTGGTTTGGTCCTTGTATAAATCGACAAATTTCAACTTCTGCTCCGGAGTCCATCTATCCATTGTTGCACAATAAGCTCATACTGTAAACGACAAAATTTACAGACGAATGCACCCGGCGGCGGTTAATTTCGTGCAATTGTTATTTCGCAATCGGTGCAATTTCGAATGTCCGAAACGTAGTGTGCGATACAAGCTGACGCTGACTGGGGGCGAGTGGCCGAGTCAAAACAAAAAATGTTGTAGTAACTCGGATGCGAGCTACTGACCGAATCGCAGATGACAGTAACTCGTATGATGCGGTCACATGGTGCAAGTAGCTGCTCTGCAGTAGCTGTCTAGGCCAACTCGCACGATAGCTCGCACTGTGTAACCAAGGCATAAGACTGAGGGCTTCAGTGCAGCTGGTATGCCAGTTAGATTCCAGCATACGCTTGCTGTCCCTGAGCCCTTCTGCGAGTCTCCATCGATCTTGGAATTTATCCTCGGTCCATTGGTGGCAGGTCTAGTAGTTTCTCTAGAGTTAAAGTTGGTGCACTGCGCATGGCGCCGGTTATGCTTGCGCAGGCCAGTCCCTGTACTGATCCCAACTTCGCTGCTGCTGTTTTTTGCTTTATTTTAGTCCACCATACTATCGAGCCATAGGTCAGACGGGGTTTCACCACTGCTTCGTAGATCCAGTGTATCATTCGTGGTTTTAACCCCCACGTTCTCCCTATTGCTCTTTTAGTTGCATATAGGGTCTGTTTGACTTTTACAATTTTGTTTTGCAGCTGCTTGTTCCACGTGAGTTTGTTATCAAGGGTGACTCCCAGATATTTTACCTCCGTGGTAAACTGCAGTTGTTGGTTGAATAATGATGGAGTGTTGAGCCCTTCCAAGTTGTTGTTTTCGACTGAAGGCTATTAGTGTTGTTTCGGCGGGATTGACCGATAGGCCTACCCTCCTACACCAATCCTCCACTTGGGTTAGAGCTTGTTGCATAAGTTCAGAAAGAACTCCTGGAAAGTTTCCCCTTATCAGGATGCTGATGTCATCGGCATGTCCTAGTGTATAGAAGCCAGTGTTATTTAGCTGGACCAGTAGGCTGTCCACTACAAAGTTCCACAGGAGGGGTGAAAGTATACCCCCTGTGGGCAACCTTTGAGGACAGCTGTATACATGGTTTCACCGAATAATTTTGCATGTACTTGTCATCCTTGAAGCATTGATTTTATCCACCGACATAGGGTGTTTTGAACTCCATGACTCGAGGCGGCGTGTACAAGAGATTCAAATGAAGTGTTGTCGAAGGCCCCCTCTATATCTAGGAAGGCCGCGAGCCCTATTTCTTTGATTCCTAGTGTGGTCTCAATCTTCCCAACTAAATGGTGTAGTACTGATTCACATGATTTCCCTGTCTGGTAGGCAGGTTTGGGCGCAACGGGAAAAGCGACAGGCACCTGTCCCTGATATGTTTATCGACGAGTTTTTCCAAATAAGTAGGAAGGAGGTTAGACTTATTGGTCTATACGATTTTGCTAGGGTTTGGTCACGCCCGGCCTTTGCCAGACATGCTACGTTTACCTGCTTCCAAGTGATTGGGATGTATCCTAAGGCTATGCGATGAATGATACAGTGAGTATGATTATTCATCGTTCTCATCCGGTATGTTTTGGAGATGTCAATCCTTTCGTTAAACCATCTGCTGGCATTATTTCGGTATATAAACACTAGATATCGACGTCGTCCTTTTCTAAACATTCACAAACAAAATGATGACTGGAATCCACGTGTTTTGTTCGGCTGTGAATGATATCGATTCATCTTAATTTTTTTCCGCAGGTTCTTCAGATACATCTCGATGGGGCGTCCAACGATCTTGCCACTCTTGAAGCTGTAATGCCTTTGCTATTCGCCATTATTCATTGAATTAGGTGACAAAACACAAGTCTCGTCTTCGGTGAGCGGGCATTACAGTTTTGGCTATTTGGAGGTTCTTGATGATAGCTCCATCAATCTTGAAGATTATTTCCTATCCTCAAGCCGTCATTTTTCCGACAGATAACAAATTCGAGCGTACAAAATTTCGTGGAGTTTTCCAGTTGTGCCTTCTTTTGTACTGAACCTCACAGTACCACATGCATCCATGACAATTGAGTCCGTGCTCACCGGATCCAGGAGCTAGGATTTCGGAATTTCAATTTCGCTAAACTTCTCTCATCTCGAGCAGATATGGGATGACGCACCAGAATCTATACGCTATTCGTCGTTAAACTTCATTGTTGATTTGCATAGCAAAAGCGGCAGGTCATGTCGATTCTATGAGCCTTTTCTGCTAGGCTAGCCTTTTGATTGCAAATCAATGGCAATCATGAGCCTTATGCCCTACTTTGTCGCAAGAATAGCATGCAAATTTGAAACGATCCTTACGACCTTGACTTTCTTTGATCGTGTTTCGATGTTGCTTGCCTCGATTGCTATTCTAAACGACTCGTACTCGTCGGGGATACTGTACAGTGTACATACAGCAATAATATGATGGTAATCAGGTCGTCCACAATTTTAAGTTTCATTTCGTTCTGCTTGTCGATCGAACCGAAGAAATTTCGAATGTGATCTCGCATGTTGTCACTGGATTTCGATTTCATTAAAATGAGCAATTTTAACAAAGTCGCTTTTCGGGCTTGGCCTATCGATTCATATGCACTAGCTTTTCCCACACTTCTTAAGAGGTTGCACAGTTTTGAATTTGTCTCAACTCGCTTTCGCATCTGCTAATTCCAAAGCAGTGTCGGCCGACGCGGGTTCACTAGGTTTTATACGGCAATAGCTTCCACATATTTCCACCCGTTGCTTTATAAGAAGAGCTTCTACTTGGATTATCGTCGAAATCGTCTTTTCCAATTTCGGTTTTCAGAGTTGTATAACTTATTTTATAGATTCTGGGCGCAGTTGCAGCTTGCTAGCCCATAACCTGTTGTTTTATTGAAATTTAATGAAATCACAAGGAGTGAGTTGATTAGTTAATAAGAGGATGGCTACTTGCCGAACACTCAAATGGAATGATAATAATCGGTACTAAGGGATATTGGTACAATTTCTGCAGTGTCCTATTTACTAGACTTGCTACTCAAGCTCCGCACTTTTAGGCTACATATTACTACAATACACGTCGCGACGCTGGATTCATACTACAGACAACAAATTGTTTCGAGCAAGATATTATACTTGCTTCGCACTTGACATTCCTACCTCGTCCATAGCAGCTCCCGTTTAATTAGAAAACCGTCTAGGAAATAGTTAGCGGTATGCCGGGTCAAGTCAACAGAACAGAGGGACGTAAACTAGGATATAGACTCTTTTTATGAACTCAGAATATTTGTCTGCCTTGGTTTTATATTTGTGTATTTTTGTATAGGGGTCGATTCCAACGCCTGTCCATATATTTAACGGTCAGGCAACATATGGATAGATTTAGGATAATCATGTGTCACAAAAAGGGTCAAAAGGACCGTCAATATGGTCTGAAATAAAAAGAACCATTATACTGATAGCCCGCGATCAACAATGAAAGGACAAAACGAGTATTTCGTCCAGCACTTTTAAGTGTTATCCCAACAACCGGACATGAGAGGAATGGTAAAGGACCAAATGGGACATGAGAATACAGATACAATGAGACCGTGCCGAGTATTATGAAATATGAAATCATTTCAAGGATTTATATACTCTCTCCACAAATACCAAAGTGATGTCGAATTAATCCTGCGGCAGCAGACACAAAATAGCATTGTTTCAGGAAGTATTAGTATCTTCTGTTTCGCGTGATGGAGATATTTCTATAGAATGGGGGTGAATGTTGAAGTTTTGAAATGGAAAAGCACAGGAAGCTGATTCAATGTATGTTTAGTTTTTAAAATGCACTCGGTGCTCAGTCCATTGCCAAGTGAAATAAAATTCAATTTGGTTGGAACTAATGAAAAAGTTGTTCGGAACTGAATTGTTCTCGTGATATAATATAGAAATGTCAGAGGTTGTATGAAGAGGAGTTTCGAGAAAGTTTTAAAGAGTATACCAATTGAATCTGTTAGAGACAACGATTCCGTTGTTATCCATGGTTAAAGAAGGAAATTGAAACGGAAGTAATGTAGGGATTTAGTGTGATTTTGACAGGTTTTCAGTAAATGTTTGCAAAGTTTAGACGTGTGTATTTATAAACTCAAAGAAGGTAGCTATACCTAATCCATATGAAATAAAGTAAGTGTGTTTGAATGCTGATGTCACTTTAAACAAAAGAATTCAGTGTTTCTCTTTCTACATGCTTAATACAAAAAGGATATTTATATATGGAAATGCTTTAAATAATACAATTCTCATTCCCAATTATTTGACAAAACTATTTATGTATAAACCTTATGTAAGTCACTTATTCATCATCAAGTAATATCCCTCTCCATTCAATCTTAATTACGGGTTACAGATGTCACGTTTGCCTAGAGGCTACTCTTAAAACGCATCATTGCGAAACACTCTATTCACCATACCGCGAAAAAACTTTATCTTTCTCAGCTGGACGATTTAATTAAAATCACCCTTATTCCATTGCCGGTTTTGTAAGTTCGCCTGCGATACTATAAATATGTACAGGAAAAGTTTCGAGGTTCACCCATTAACTTAAAAGGATTCATCAAGCAGTTTACAGAATCCATCGAAAAAGCAGACCTCCTAAGTCAAGACATTTTCTTGTCACCCAAGCTTCTCGAAAAGTTTACAACAAACTACAACTGAATATAGGTTGGCAGAGATAATGCAATTTATCTCAACTGTAAAGTCTTCTTTGGCGGAAGTGTGGCATTGCATAATGTGCAATATTTACGATTTTGTTGGGGGTCTAGGGTCTTTGTTAAGTTCAAGGGTGATTGTGGGCATAAGATGTTTTGTAAGTGTGTGCGAAAACCATAAATAGAAAAAATTTCTCTAAAATGTGAAAGTGTTGTTAAAATAATGATATATGGGTATACAAAAATGAGAAATTTACATTTAATTTCAAAATTTTCTCGAAAAATTTTCGGAGGATGAACTTTTTTATCTTTAACTGCTATTAGAAATTAAGCGATACAAATAGCATCTGTTAGGTCATATTCACAGCTTTCTTGGGAGTAACGACGGACTCCAGAAACAGAGAAGCCGTGGAAAAATTACCGTGCAAATTCACAGGACTACATCCTATCGGTGAACCAGATCCCTCGTTTCGGAATGCTTTGACAAACCTGGAAAACTTGGCCAAATATTTGATATTTTCTATAGAGCTGAGAGATTATCTTTCTCTCGATGGCTTCAGTCCTGGCCACTGAAGTTTTTCAGCTTAGTTGAGCAATGGACCGAATCCATTTGATTGAATATGATTCACTTCAAATAGGTAATGGCAAAATTTATTCTGCGTTGCATTTTCTGATAAAGGGGTTATTAAACACTGTTCTTCTTTTAGTCAGCTGTTAAAAATAATTGTTTCGGAAACATAATAACAAAAAGCTCTTACATTCGGCCCAGCACAGGTAAAAAAGAAAATGTGGCCGGAACAACTAGGCCTCAGCCAATGTGTCTCCGAGAAGCCAAAAGGTTTTTATGTGAGTTATCTAATATACGATCTGGCAAAGTACGTCTCTAAATAACTATTGTGATATAGTTATGATTTGTTATTGCATGATTTCTGCTGCCTTAAATTAAGCTAAAGACACCAATCACGGGTATCCGCAACGCAAAGTAGGGCGAAATTCACAGTCGCATTTCCACTTAAGGAATAAGACTTCCCTTAAGGAGTATTCATAAACATCACTTATTACTAATTTAATAAAGCGATGTAAAAGTAACAAAGAAAATATAAGAAGTATCAAGTAATTAAAAAATCAAAATTAATCATTTTTTTTTTGTATATTAACCTTTTCGCTCCCAATGATGCCATATGGCATCATGAAATTTAATGATTTTTCATAGAAAATACAACAAATAAATTTGAACTTTTTGTGTGATACTCGTATTAGACTCTTCCAATAGTGTAATACCTAGTTGATTTTTTTCAGCGTGACATTTTTGGTTTTGAGATGTTATTTTTAATGAAATTTTAGAGAAGGTTTGACGATTGTCGTAAGGCCGAAAAACTGATTTATCCATTTCCCCATATTTCCAGATAATAAACTTTTTGGAGCATTACGCTATCATCTCTCGTAAGAAGAATTTTCTTGTTCTTCTTATCGACACTAGCGACACTTATCCTACCGTCCGCCATATAGCGGATATGCAGCGGAAAATATCGGAAACACAAAAGTTCCCCCTATGAGAACGGATAGCAGAACAAGCCGATTTTGTTTTAGTAAAACCCTATAAAGTGGTTTTGCATGAACATCACCATATGGCATCATTGGGCGTGAAATGCAAAACAGCAAGTCCCCTATTCATATAAATGCCAGTTGCTTGCTGTATGGAAGTCACCCTTAGTTTTTATCCGAATGAGCTAATCTTTGATGGGTAGAGTGATTATGAGCTTCTAGCTCATTCTATCGTAATAAACCAAAATTTAGCACTCTGCTCCAATTTTGGGGGGAGTTATGGATATGTCATTTTGCCAAATTCAAAAGGGGGATCATGAGGGTCCTTCATTGGAGCGACTCAGTGTTTCCCCCAAAATAATATTGAACTTATTGTGAATACTTGTACGAAATTTTACGGCTGAACTAGCATTCTTTCAAGAGTAATAGGGCTTTTATAATTTTATGTAGTTTTTTTCCTTTTCAGACTATTTTTCTATATCTTTTGTCGTTTTTTAAATAATCGCAAAAAACGAAAAATAACCCTCTTTCCCCCTTTTTTAAAGGTTGCGGACCCCCAATCGGTTGGGGTTTTTTCCATAATCTGGGGGTCATCACCAACCATTCTGCAAAAAAAATCCGATGTAGGATTATTTCATTTTTCTTTGCCTATGAACACGGAACTTGCTAAGTGCCCTTTCAGTCCCAATGATGCCTTATGGCATCATGCTCTAATTTGTAACTACAGCGCTTAAAATTTTTTTGTGCAAGAAAATATCATAAAAGATGCCTACTGAACGCTTAAAATCCATAATTTGGGCATGAAACGGTTAATAAATTAACGCTTAATAAAGGTTGCTAGATATGTACCTTAATTAATAAGAGAACTCTAAGGGAAACCCTTTAGTAAAATATATTGAGTGGCTATGAGTGACACTCCCTCCGGGGTTCCCTTAAGTATAAGTAAGGGCTATGAATCATATTGAACCTTTCTAGCTTTTGGCAAGGGCAGTTTTTAGTTAAGTTCTACGGCACATTTTATCATAATGAAGCTAAATTTTCTTCTATTCAAGTAGTTTAGTAAGTCGCTTTTTTCCAGAATATCCTATCCTATCGTAATATTGGGGCGATATTGGGGCTGCCATACCAACCTAGCCCCCCCCTCCATTTAAGTTCTTCTAAGAAAAACTTGTTTGCATACTCCAGCGAGTTGCGGCACAAAGTGTGTTTGCTTATGAACCAATCTTAACCAAACTTCATATAAATGGATCTCTATTGATGTCACAAAAAAATATTTAGAAATGCATTGAATCGAACGATGGGGTAATGGGGCTGCCATACAAACTCAACCCCCCAAATTTGGTTCTTCTAAAAAAATGTTTTATTTGAGCACCGATTTCAACCAAACCTCATGCAAATGTATTTCTATTGATGTCACAAAACATATGCAAAAATGAATGAAATCGGACCATAGGACCATGGGGCTGCCATACAAACTCAACCCCCAAATTAGGTTGTTCAAAGAAAAACTTTGTCCACCAATTTCAACCAAACCTCATACAAATCTGTTTCTGTTGATGCCACAAAACATATCTAAAAATGAATGGAAACGAGCCATGGGTTCATGGGGCTGCCGTATACAAACCCTCCCTCCATTTTGGTTCTTCTAAGAAACATTTTTGCTACATAAATTTCACTAAACCTTTTATTAATGTGTCTTTATCGGAACAACAAAAATATGTAAAAATGAAATGGAGTTCGACAATTATCGACCAATAACATTGGTATCTAACATTGCCATTTTTTTTTAAAATGCCTTAAAAGTCTCAAAGACTCACATATCTACAAGAAAATGATATCATAGCTTGAAACCAATATGGATTTAACAATGGTTCTAGCACGAACGATACATTATACGACTTCACTGATTGTGTACATAAAGCAAAAAACATGAGGTTATTCAGTTCCTACATTAGCAAGAGAAAACAAGCTGTTAAAATAGGAAATATGACCAGCCAGAGCTTGGAAGTGTAATGTGGTGTTCCGCAAGGAACCGTCTTGGGGCCAATATTATTTCTTATCTATTTAAATTCACACCTTAGTGGACGAAATCGAAGTGGCCATATCAAAGAAGGAGATGGCACTTTGTGCATTCCTGGACATAGAAGGGGCCTTTGACAATACGTCCTTCGAGTCCATTGGTACGGCGCTAAGTTTAAAAGGGGCAGATGTGACAATGATTAACTGGGTGCAACGCATGCTTTCATCGAGGAACATTTATACCAGCATCGGAGGGTCCACCCTCTCCGCCTTAGCCACTCGTGGCTGCCCACAAGGAGGGGTACTGTCCCCCCTTCTTTGGTTTTTAGTCGTTGATGGACTGTGAAACTAACCTTAGAGAGGTTCTCCACCCAAGGATACGCAGACGATCTGGTCATCCTGGTTAAGGGCAAATTTGAGGAAGTCCTGCCCCATGTGCTCCACACCGCCCTGCGAATAGTTCAAGATTGGTGCACGGAGAGTGGTCTACGGGTCAACCCGTCCAAGACCACGGTGGTTCCTTTCAGTAGGAGCAGGACAACAAGAACCCTTGTTGTTGTCCTACTATGTACAACTCCCAAATTAAAATGGCAAACCAAGTCAAATATCTGGGAGTCACCCTTGATAGCAAATTACTGTGGGATGACCACCTGAAATCGGTCACGGAAAAGGCGATCAAGGCACTATGGACCTGCAGAGGTTATGTAGGTAAGACCTGGGGAATTAAACCACATTTAATTCTGTGGATTTACAAGACAGTTGTTAGACCTATAGTGGAGTATGGGGCGGTGGTGTGGTGGAAAAGGGCTTCAACTAGCACTGGTAAGTCGGATCTAGGTAAGGTCCAGAGGCTTGCCTGTCTAATTATCACTGGAGCTATTGTTTCATGCCCCACCGCTGCCCTGGAGGTTCTTCTGGACCTAACTCCGCTACACATTCATATTGAGGCTTCGGCGAGGCTGGCTGTTGGTAGGCTTAGGGCCTCCAGCACGACAGTCACTTTTAGCCATGATCAAATGGGATGGTTACAAGGTAGCAATACCCTCTGCCTACCCTCGGACTACCTAGTCAAGACATTACGCTTCAACGCGTCCTTTAAATCAGCAATCTGGGCGAGGGAAAGTTGGACGGATATGTTCAGGTCCCTTCACCCCAACACTATCAGCTTTTACACAGATGGATCTAAAACTGAGACAGGCTCTGGAGCAGGCATCAGTGGTCCAGGTGTAAGCTACTCAGTACCTATGGGGAAATTAGCGTCTGTGTTCCAGGCGGAAGTACATGCAATAGAAATTTGTCCCAGAGAATGTCAGAACAAAGGATATGCCAACAGGAAGATAGCGATCTTTACTGACAGTCAGGCGGCAATCAAAGCTCTTACAAAACATACCTTTACTTCAAAACTAGTGGGGCTATGTTAGGAAATACTTCAATCGGTAGGATCTCGCAATGATCTTACACTCCTATGGGTTCCCGGACACTCTGGAATAGAAGGGAATGAGCTCGCGGACGAACTCGCTAGGGTAGCCTCTGCTAGCCCCTTCTGCGGTCCGGAACCCTTCTGCGGCATTCCACTGTGTCTATGCAGAAACGAAATCACTGAGTGGGAAAAGACGACAGCCACCGTATGCTGGGAGGCCCTTCCAGGACTAAGGCAGTCGAAGCTTTTTGTAGCAACCTACTCTAAGAAACGCACTCTGGAGTTAGTTAAGCTCAGCAGGAACATGGTCAGAATCATAACTGGCCTCCTTACAGGCCACTCCCGTCTGAACGGGCATTTAAGAACCATGCGCTTAGTCGCAGACGCGACCTGCCGCTTCTGCGAGGCGAATGACGAAACATCCACTCACATACTTTGCGAGTGTGAAAGACTGGCGATGCGACAGGAGGAATGCTTCGGCATAACTTTCCCTCTCACAGAGGACATCGCCTCCCTTAGCATGGGACAAATTAATCGATTTATCGACAGATGTAGTAGTCTGGCTGGTCTAGCGGTTAGTGCGCGCACCTTCAGTGCACAGGGTCATGAGTTCGAATCTCACCGTGTTCCATGGTGTTTTTCGAACTCACGAGCTTGTGACGGACTATGATCTCACTCAGATGTTAAACGAGTACCCATTTGTGGGGATAAATAACACTGCTGAGCGTGATGCTGATCTCATTACCTCAACAAAAAAGCAGATAAGATCTTGGAAATAGGATGTCACTAACACATCCTGCGGCCTTAGTCCAATGTTGGATTGTCGCGCCTGTTATTTTTATCGACAGATGTCGGTTAGATAAATTTATCTAACCTGTAGAGTGGGCAATGGCACAATAGACCACCGGTCGCAGTGCTTATGGCAAATATGCCGATGCCCTCATGTAATCTAATCTAATCTAATCTATCTATTTAAATGATCTTTGTCTATTAGATAACACAAGAATCAAATGCCACTTAGTGGCAAATGCAGATTACACCGTTCTCTTGTTCAAGGGCCACTGTTGGCCAACTACTTTCGAACTGCAAATCTTGGCCTGGAAGTCGTCAGCAACTGCTTAATCAATTTAAAAATGTCATTGAATTTTAATAAAACAAAATATATAAACTTCGGAACAGACTCTTCCAGCAATGAGCTCTCAAATTTCGCGATAATATTGAAAGGGTTGTAAAATATGTAGGAGTTATAATTGACGAAAAGCTGAAATGAAATGTACCTACATATTTCTCATATTATTGGAAAGGTAAGGAGAAGAACATTCTTTTTTCTTGCATTACGAAATATACTAGACATGAAAACCCTCAAAAGGTTATATTTTGCACTTGTACAAAGTATAATACCAATATGGTATATTAATATGGGGCTCAGTGAATTCCAATACACTATATGTAACTTGCAAGCCAAGCTCATTAAAATAAATTTGTTTCGATCCAAATTCCCCTCCACACCTAATGCTTTTCTTGAATTTAATGTAATGAATACTAGGGGGCTTCGCCCCTGCTCGCTACGCTCGTCAACCCCTACCCCCCCCCCCCCCCCCCCCCCCGCCCCTGCCCCCCGCCCCCCCCCCCCCCGACCCTGCCCCCCGCCCCTGCCCACGCCCCTGCCCTGCCACAGCCAACGTCTGCTCCCGGCGATGAGCAGACGTGCTCGCGCTGCGCGCTCGCAGCACTGACTGACTGCTTTTCGTTCTTGCATGCTATACTTATCGACATTCGGGATTCATCGTAGCCAATCAGAACATTCATCAGATCATCACATCATTTCCAATTTCAACCAATCAGATCAAGAATAAAAGGGACCATTTTTTCCTTATCTTTTTTATAAATAGAGAGATTCGTCTACTGTTCATCTGTACCTTGCTTAAATTCATTCTCCGGAACCAGTCTAAGTACAATCTGTACTGCTCAGGGTATGATACTAGAAGTCAGATGAGAAGACTTTTAAAATGTAACACGGTACTGATGCAAAAACATCCCTCGTACTAAGGGTGAAGACCTTTCAACAGTTTGCCTTTCGATAAAAAAACAAATTAATCCCAGTTAACTATAAATGAATATTTAAGCGCTTTTCTTCTCATATCCAACATTTTTTGGAAAAATTAAATAACTTTATTGTGTTAAATGAATTTCTAGCGTTTCTTACTACACAAGTCATAGGTACGCCCGAAAAAAACTTTTAGCCAAAGGAGAGTGAAGGGTATCCAGCCTCGGTCTCGTTTCTGAATTCATTTTATTTCATCATTATAGATTTTATTAAATATTGAAATATTGTTATCATGAACTGGTGAAAACTCTCTAGAGCTCACTTGGAATTTTCGCTTTGCTGGCAGTAACCGTTCGCGCAATAGGCTGTAGCGTGCACCGTTAGATTTACCAATTCCTTGTTGACGAAAAGGCATGTTTTTAGTAGGTTATTATTTCGATTTCAGCTTGGTTTTAACCAAAGTTCTTTAATCATTGTAATTAAACTTAAGCGTAAAATACTGAATCACAAAAAAAAACACACAATCAGTGAACAACAGTATGCCAGAAATCGGCGGCTATTTAGGCAATGATTTTCTTTGTGAACGTTTCGTAGTTTTACAGTTAGGATCTTCGCCAGGAGGTATCCTAATCCCTTGGAATCCTTACCGGGAGAGCTCGAGTGCATGTTGCATGTTGCGATTCAGGAGAAATTTGTGTAAAGAGCCTCCGTAAATTCCGTTATAACCGACTTAGTGCGTGATTCAATCGTGGTTTTGCTGAAAAAAAAAAACATCACGCTATAGCTAAATTGCACACTTGTTCGTAATTTAACAGTTAAGCATTAGGATCAGCAGTATCTTTGTGGCGGTCAATCCGGGGAAATAATTGACAGGAGCTAAGGATACAGATGACCCGGATGCTACGTCAACATTCCCAATGAGATATGGAGAAATGACGAAAAATAACTTTTCACGTATGAATATAATGAGGATTTACTTTATGAATCATCATTCATTCATGAAGGAAATGTGAGAAACATTTGATGTTATTTTCATCCGGTCATTCGTTTACCAGACACGTCTTAGGCACTTCCATATTGGGCACCTCCATATTTTACTCAATTTGATGATAAGCGACTTTTCAAACATTTGCACCATGAGCCCCTGTGAATTTTGTCTAGGTTAGGATATCGGCGAAATATGTCATTTATTAATCAGAAATTGAAAAATGAAAGCTATTCTCATTTTATGTCTTGCGTTAGAAAAATAACGATCAAATTTAAAACGACCTCTGTCTTCTTCGTTATCGCCAACAAGGAATTGCCGACTCTAACTGTACTTATTGCAGCCAGTTACGTGAGTGAAAATTTCAGAGAGTTTTAATTTCACTATAATTCACGGCCATGCGCAACACACATAAGTTCATACTAACGAACGTAGAGAGTTTTGATCAATTTATTTAAAATATTGTAACTAAGTTTTCAGCTGGTACAAAAATTGGGGATCACTAATCAGTTGTGTGTGGAGCAGGGGTTTCTTTCGGCCTCCAGCGGATATGATGGTTGTAGGCCGGCGGAAACTACTTGCCTCACTCCTCATCAATCATCGTGGGATATCAAACAAGGCACTGCATGTGAATTTTGTATTAATTCTTTTTTACATTTAAATACATAGTTTTAAGTTTTTTTTTATTAAATTTTTAGAATATACCCTCAGGGAGGAATTTACCTGCTTTCCTATCAGTGGATACCGTAACCCCTTTTTTTCCGTCGTATCAGCACTACATATATGACTATATCGGATAGACGTTATATCTCAAAACGCAAATAAATACAGAATTTATGTACATTTTCGCTTTGCTAATTTTTTCGAGCATAGATGGATAGAAATTAACCCCTTCTTATTTCTCCGGACTTTTCTTTTTCCATATTCTTGAGAAAGTAAAATGAAAATAAGAAAATTCATTGACTACTAACGCAATAAAAATAAGTACCCATAATGGAGGTTGATCCTGCTGGCGGAATTTTCTGTAGCAAATAAATACATACATAATTATATTCTGCATTGACTCTCAACAAAAAGATATTGAATAAAAGGTTTTTCATTCATCTTTTTATACCCTTCGCCCAAAGAGTGAAAGGGGGATACCTACATAATCCCGAAAAACAAAATCCCGCCCGTTCATAATCCCGCTCTTTCCAAAAAATCCCGCTTTACGTTATCCCAACATTACAAAATCCCGCCATATCAAAATCCCGCCATTCCAAAATCCCGCCATTTCAAAATCCCACTATTAAATAATAAAAAAATTCCGTCAAAATACCGCCAATTTTTTTTATTGTTAACAAAAACATATAGATATGCGACTTATCAATTATTTACATTAGTCTATGCGCCAAGTTTCTCAAGAAATCCGTTTTTTCATAGTCCTCTTTAGTTGAAATCAACTGCTGGCTACGTCTGAAGACCTTAGTTTGCTTTTGGATGCGACCTTCGGATCGGGACTGCTCCCCTCGGTTTTTAGCTAGGAGCAATTCTTTACCTAGTAATTTTACCAGCCGGTACAGACCGATATGGTTTTTCCTTGTGAAAAAGTTTAATCGTCTGTGCCAAGCCTCAACATTATTTTGAGTTCTTGGAAAATTCGCTGTAACTGCGTCAGCAATACTCCAGAACTTAGGCGGGAACCTTGAATTGAAATTGAATCTCACCGCCTCACTGATAAGAGAATACTCACTAGCTTTCACTTTCCAATCTGTATAGCAGTATCAATATTTTAACGGCAAATGTGATGTAGTAAGAAAGTAAGTATTCTCTTCTGTCCCGCTTTTCAATATCCCGGCACAAAAGGTAAGTATTCTTTCATAAATCGCGCGCGCTTTTTTTTTCAATATGCCGTCACAAAAGGTAAGTTTTCTTTCATAAATCGCGCGATATTGGATATTGAAAAGCTGGAGTTTGAATAAGCGGGTTATTTAAATGGCGGGATTTTGGATTGGCGGGATTTTGATTAGACGGGATTCTAATTGAGCGGGATTTTTAATTGGCGGGATTTTGAAATGGCGGGATATTGAATGTCGGAATTTAAAAAAACGGGAATATAATGGGCGGGATATCGTACCCAACCCGTGAAAGGGTATATTAACTTTGTCATGAAGTTTGTAACGTATTGAAGGAAGTATCTCCGACAATATGCATACATATATATGATTAGCATGACGAGGGGAGTCGATTGGGCGATGTCCGTTTGTCCGTCTGTTGCGGAGCGTTTTACTCGGGCAATTTAAAAGCTATGCAGCTGAAATTTTGCACAAATGCTTCTTTTTGCTGCAGCCAGTTTGTGTGTTTGAATTGGTAAAATCGGACAATTGGGTCATGGGGGTGCCATACAAATTCAACCCCCCAAATTAGGTTCTTCTAAGAAGAATTTTTTTATTTGGCCACCGGTCTCGCTTTCTATCATTATTATTATTATTATTTATTATATCTTCTATTTTAATTTCACTGTTTGCATCTGCTTCCACGGTCAGGACCAGAACGAAAGAATATTTGTTACTAGTGTACGCAGAGTCCTACTATTTTCTATTTTATGTAACCAGGACGCATGTTTGTACTCCTTGTCTGGATGGGATCTGAAATTCCGTAAAAAGGCACATATTTGCATAAAATGTTCGCAATATATAGAAAATTTTCGTGAATGATATTTTTCATTTTTTTTTCAACCATACGTATGTATTCAGATGTTGTCGCCTCTTGTGTGTACTTGTTTGGTTTTAGACGATTATCCCTATGAGTTTCAATCTTCCAATTCCGTTTACTCATACTGCTGCTCTGCATGCTGCGCTCTTTTCGCATCCAAACATATAAAAAGTTTAGGGATCGCTCTTCCAGCTCCAAACTGACTTCATTTTCTGTTCTCGCCCTTTTTCATGTCGGCCACGACATAAGAAAAGCCCATTTTTTGGAATACGGATACCATAAAACAATTTGTTTTACATGGAAATAGGTTCTATCATAAAATGAAACGTTTATCTTTAGGATTTAGGTAAAAAGCAATTTTCTGTGTTAAAGATGGGTTTGGAAATTGTTGAAAAAAAAATCGGAAGAGTGTTCATTGTGTACATTAAGATGACAAAATAAATTTTAAATTATGGCAGGGCAATTGATTTAGTGGTACATATTTTTGGGGATGTTGCAAACAATATTGTGATCTATGTCTTGCCAATGTAACCTGTGCTTTTTGCTGTATCTGTTTTCTTATCATCAACAAAAATCTCGGTTCTGAAAATTTGGAAAAGTAATACATATTTGTATCCCTTTATTTAATACAAATACATAATTTAATAATTTAAAATCCCAACTAACAATTTAACCTTTAGTTAAGAACGAAAGATCTTTTAAAATGCGAATTAGACATTTCGAGAAAGGACATTTCTCTTAAAATATTTGTTAAGGTTTTTAATAAGGCATAGCTCTAGTAAATTCTTCTGTCAAAGTTTTTTTTAAAGTATTCAATCTTTTAAGGGGCTTTTTATAGACTCTATTCTCAATTAAAATTGTATTCAGTCTTTTTGGGCTTATTGCGGCTCTGTAAAATACTTCCTCAAGTAAAACTAATTGCATTCCTTATAACAGCCTCATTCTGGTTTTTTGTAAGTTCAAATTTAGGTTGTTATGTTAGGTTATGATTCATATTAGATGTATAAGAGAGTTAACTAAGTACTAATTCGGATAGGGATCCTGTAATACTTCGGCATAAGAAAGTACTGATTATAGCTGATTCGTGATAGAATGGTACACGAAAGGACTCTGTATAAAGTCGCGCAAAATTCTCAGGCAAGATTTTATTTTAGTTATTCACTTGAATAAGAGCTTAATAGGAGATATATCTTGTAATTTACTTATTAAATAAAAACAAGTAGCCAGACTTTAATAGAATCTTTAAGAAAGAACTTTACCATTCAGATTATTTTTTCTACGGTGAGTTACGAGCCAAAACAAATAATACAAATCTCGTTTTTAGACAAATTAGGAATATTTTTCATATTTAGAAGCATTCCCAATGCAATTAGGAAATGTTCAGGACATTTAGACATATTATGAGCCAAGTTTTATGAAATATATTTACTTTATTTGAAATTAAAACTGAATAAACTGACCGAATTTGTGTTATTTTTTGAAGTTTCTAACATGATTTCACGATGCCATTTCTTCCGTAGTGCAAACTCCATTCGGTAAAAAAGGTAATTTCCAAATAACAAGTTTCATATGAAAATGCACTTTAGCTCTGATAGTTTCTTCATTACGCTCAAAACTTTTATAAGAATAAATCAACACACGAATAAGACCGAATGAGAGCTATACTCTTACAAAATTCTTGTTAAAAACCTTTCGCTTCACATCCCGTTTTGAAAAAGACTATAAAAAAGTAATGCTCCTTTTTATAGTTTAACTCAAGAGTATCTTAAAATGACACTCTTATACTGATTCTACAAGAAGCTGTTTTAGAAACTCATTCTTATAGTATACTTTTAAAAGGCTGTCATGCTCATAACCGCTTGTAAAGTTCTCTCGTAAGATTCTTGAAGAGGCTTATAATC
The DNA here is from genome assembly GCA_949715475.1 of Microchrysa polita. Taxonomy (NCBI): domain Eukaryota; kingdom Metazoa; phylum Arthropoda; class Insecta; order Diptera; family Stratiomyidae; genus Microchrysa; species Microchrysa polita. The sequence continues at coordinate 49,589,883 of OX454420.1, forward strand.
GCTAAACCATACGTCACTTTCACGATTATAAGATTCTTGAAGAATCTAATAGGAAACACATTATGTTCTCATAAGATTCTTCGAGTGTGTTTTAAGCAGAAAAATGTTAGTTGGGATACCTATTCATTTTATGTAAACGGAACCAGCTCATTTTCATTTAATTGATATTAAGATGTTTTCGTAAATTTGAATTAAATTTGTTAGAGGAATGATTGAATAATTGCATTTACTGAAGCAAGTTCTGGAAAACACAGAGCAAATGGATTTGCATATTTATTTAGCTTTTAAGAAAAAGATTTTATCTATTCGACCGCAATAATACAAACAGATTTCTTCTTATCAACCTCAATACGCTTATTACTTTGATTCCTTCCCTCTTATCCTATACTCGTATTTTCATCCCTTTGCTAACATCCAGCCAGAGGAATTGTAATCAATAAAAACGCTTAACAAACGGAAAATGCCGATATCCCTGCGAAACGGCACTCCATTACATTCGCCCCTTTCCACTATCATCTTATTTTCTAAACCTTCCAGCCAAACGTATACGTGTCTTTGAAATTTCGTCCTTTTTCTCTCTTTTGTTCTCACGTTCCCGTACGGGGATAAATGTCAGCCATAGCCTAAAAATGTGCAATTTATTCGATTTGATGATGAAAGTGCTTATTCGTTTGGTGGATTGTATTAAGTTCATAAGATTGGAGTGGCACAATCTAGGCAGTGCTTCTGAGGACTAAGGGAGGGAGACCTTATAGGAAAAATCATATTAGTGAACAATATTTAAGATTATTGCTGTGGATTCTACCAAACTCTATCATGGTAATGTGTTATTTAATAAAATTTGTCTATAAGTATGCCACTAGTAAGAAGTGACGAGTAATAGCAATGTCTTGAATTGGCTTCAAGGAAGCCCTAAACAGTGTCATGTACACCTCTTTTTTCAGGAACGTGATAGATGTGCGTTACAGTTGTAGAATAGAAAATATGTATCAGATTTTCAAAATTTTAAATACCCTAAGCGGTAGCCGAGTCTGAGAACCTACGTTTAAGTGTCAGTAATCGATAACATAATAAGATCATGTTATCTCGTGTTTCGCTTAGTCTTTCAAAACTCAACTCTTCTCCTTGGTGAGACAATAAAGTTTAGTTTCTGCGCGGATACCCTATTTTCCATGTGACAGACCGGTTTGGATACAGTTATTCGAATGAAAATTCGTAGACATATTCCCTATGTAATTTTCTGAAAACCCTTAGCAGAATTTTCATATTTGAAAACCTAAGATGGGCTACACACGAACAAATTGAAATTTTACAAATTTACTGTTATTTATTTTTCCTTAGCAAAAGTCAACAGTCTTAATATTTAACGTATATAAGGCCATACTGACAAATCTTTGTGCAAAGTTTCATATCGATCCCTATAACGGTTTAGAAAAACGGAGGTCGAAAAGGAAGTTTAACTTTAAACGCCAATAACTTTTTTACCGTTACTCCAAACTGAAAAATCTTAACTGATATGCGATGTAATCGTTTAGATCTTTGATTTAAATACCCATACGTCAATCTCCGATAAAAACTAAAAACGTCGACTTTTTTCAAACGTTCGGGACACCCTGTTATCTTCTTCCTACCAACTTCTGAGGTATTTGTGCCAAATACTGTAACCATTCTACACATTCCTACCAAATTTCATGACAATCGGTTGAGCCGTTTGCGAGTTATTTAGTGAACAGACGGACGGACGGACAAAAATCGATTTCATAAGGGTTTTTTGAAAAAAATATTTTCTCAAAAACCCTAAAAACAGCAGGTGCCAAATTGCTGTGGCCAACATCCAGGTTAAAGCTTATCTCTGACCACCCTTTGCACTGATCGGCGAAGAGGGTCCGATGACCCTTTAGGCAATTTTGTGACGAGTCCGGCGACGCCTCAATCGTGTCGCTCCATCAGAGGATTACGCAGATATCGACTGATTTCCGAAGTATGTAGTACGAAGTTGATTGTAAAATTGCTCTGGCCAAGATCCAGGTTGACGGTTATTTCTGCCCAACCTGTGCACTGATGGGAGAAAAGAGTCCGATGACTCTTTAGGCAATTTTGTGGCGAGGCACCTAAATCGTGTCGCTCCGCCAAAGGATTGCGGAGATATCGACGGATTTCCGAAGTAGTACGAAGTTGATTGTGAAATTGCTGTGGCCTACATCCAGGATGTATGTACGCAAAAACGTAGTCACCTTGAATACAATTTATCGGAGTTACACTGTATTTGATTCTGTGACAACTAAATATTTCCATTAAATTAAAATATTGTCGATGAAAAATTGATTGCAACAGGTGTTTCTCATACAAAATGGAATTTCGATTTGCCGCCACTTCCTTTGAGATTTTCAAAATGTTCTTGGTCTTTAAACCTTCTCCAGCGTAAGATGGATTAAACAAAGAAAGAATCGTCCAAATCGGTCCAGCGGTTTTCGAGTCTATGCGTGACGAAGAAACCATGTTCGATTTTTATACAGGGTGTCCCGCATTAGGTGGTCAATACTGTAAGGGTTGATAGCGCAACTTGTTTCAGTAAGAAAATTGCCAATACAATCGGAATTTTTTTTACCATTACCTCGTTATCGCTTTTTTTGTGAAAGTCATCGAAAATCCTGACTTGTCATGCAAAATCATAATTTGCAGCCCTCCTGATAACTTAATCCAAGATCTGATTTCAGTTTCAGAAACTACACAAAATTGCACAAAAACTGAAGTTTTTCCTGTTGTCAAGATTATCGCCACTTTCAAAATACAGTTACTCAAACTTAATAGAAATTTTAAAATAAATTTTTATTAAAAAATTTAAACAGTAATTTCATAACGGTGCTTTATACCCACAACTCTGCAAATTTGATAAAAGTTGCTTCAACATGTTGGCTTCCCAACGGTATATCACTTTTCATATTTACATTGCGGGATTTTGGAATTACACATATTGGATGTAAAAAAAACAAGGTAATAATTTTCTTATCGGATTATTCAAACTGAAATTTTATGCTTTTATTTTTTATATTTTACTATCGCAATTTTAAAAATTTGTTAAATGAAAATAAAGTTTTGAATATAAGAAGTAACCAATAAACTAAAAATATTAACTAATGATTAAATGGGTCTGTTTGATGAATTTGAATAATACTGCTGGAATTGGCCTCCTCCATTTTGTATGCAGACTCGACACCTTCGGCGCATGGAAGAAACGTCCCGAAGGATTTCAAGAGGGGTTTCCTTTACGTTGTCACAAGCATCATTAATTCGCCGCAGCAGCTGTTCCTGGGAGGCAATCGGCTCGGAACAGACATTGTTTTTTAAGTTACCCCATAAATGAAAATCTAGGGGAGTAAGGTCGGTACTTCTCGCAGGCCACGCAACTGTCCAAAATCTGCCAATCCACTTTCCAGGAAATTCTTATTTCAAGTGGTGCCCCGCTTATAATGCGAGATCTACATTATGAGCGGGGCACCCGTCTATCTGCCATAAATAGCAAATATTAAATTTTAACTGTTATAAGTACCGTTGCATTTGCCAAACAATGTACAAAATTTTGAAATGCGAGATCTACATTATGAGCGGGGCACCCGTATATCTGCCATAAATAGCAAATATTAAATTTTAACTGTTATAAGTACCGTTGCATTTGCCAAACAATGTACAAAATTTTAAATATCTTACAGTTCTGGTCAAAATAATGTAGCGAGATTCTATCCCGAATTATAATAGCCTTCGTTTATCTTTTTTCGAGTAAAGAAAAAATTGTTAGCGATTCCACTGAAGCCTTGAATTTTACCATTCAATGCGTGTTTCCGTAAAATTCTGCAATGTCAATATACAAATTGATATACCGTTGGAAAGCCAACATGTTTTCACATATTTTGCATGAAAAGTCACGATTTTCGATGACTTTCACAAAAAGAGCGATAACAAGGTAACGGTAAAAAAAATTCCGATTGTATTGTTAATTTTCTTGCTGAAACAAGTTGTGCTATCAACCCTTACAGTATTGACCACCCAATGCGGGACACCCTGTATATAAGAACGTTAGTTTTAGTTTAGATTACTAGCGCTCACTCACTCTAATTAGTAATTCGTAAATTAAGATTAAACATTGAATCTATTATCCTTTTAATCAAAATCATTTAAACTCACTTCAATTCTTTTAGTCAGCTTATTGGAAAAAAAAAGATGACCTAAACAATTTTTGCTTTTCTTACATTTCAATCAAATGCTTCTTTCGTCGATAGAACCTAGCCATAAGCACTTTTCTGTTTTCGTGCGGCCTTCCCTTCACATTGATGCGGAAAATTTGCATAAGGAAGCTTTAAAGAGTTGTATACAACGACATTGTATTTTCGCAAAATGAAAAGACCAAGCACCTTTAATCTGCTGAAGCAGCTATAAGGACTTTGTCGAAGTATACTATAGTAAGGGCTGCTTGTATACATAAGCATAACATTTGAAAATTGCTGTTTGTACAGAAAGTTACTGTGGATCTCCAGGATACGTTCTTTTGATTTTTCTCTGGCGTTTCTGGAATATTTCTTCATGCAGAAATGACCTGAGAATTTCCATTGAGGGTTTGAATATGTTCGATTTCGTTGATTCAGTATGATAATCTGTTTTATATGTGTGCCGAACCGCCCAAGAGCACATCAGATAAAAAAGAAAAAAAAAGCTAGAATTGAATTTCACCAATGGGTTGGGCTTGGGGTGGTTATTGATTGGTTCATCGAAGGGAGCTGGTATAGCGGTTTTAGGTCATATATGAGTTTTGGTATTTGTTGTTTTGTTATAAAACAAGTCTACGCTCTGTGAAACTTTTGTTTTTTGTTTTTTTTTTTTTATTGGAAAATGATCAAATGTTCAAGAATGCTATACATTGTACATTTCCTTCTAAGCAAAAAAAAACACTCATTCAACAACTACGAGTATCAATAAATTTGTATTGTGGAATCTGACAGACTAATCGAACCGGAGATTTGTTTTCCCCAGGAACATTTTCGTTTTTTTTTTTTAAATACATACATACATACATCTCCTTTTATATATAAAAATTGATGTGTATTTGTGTATGTTGCCAGTAAACGTCTAAACCACTGGACCGATTTGGATGATTCTTTTTTTGTTTTATCCGTCTTACGTTGGAGAAGACAAGACAAGCTGGAAGTATCAAAAATCGTGAAGCTTCAACGTTTGCAATGAGCGGGACATGTTTAATGGGTGGACGATAATCGCATGCCAAACAAAGTGATGAACGCACAACGAATTGACGGAGCGAGGTTGCTTGGACAACCGAGAGCTCGATGGGAGAACTCCGTAGGTGAAGACACCCACCAGCTGCTGGGCTGGAGGTCAACGATTCAGGCGGCCAAAGCTCGACTTCGGGCTATCGTGCCACATTGATGATGATTTGTTAAAGTTTGTTATCATTCTTGCCTTGAAAGTCAAAATTCGATCAAATGAATATTATTATTAAATTTATTACGAAAAACTACTACAAAGCTAATTGAGGCAATTTTTTAAACTACATTTTATAGTTGTAAAAATTTACAAAGTTTAAAGATATGTCGCCGCAGTAACTTCAACGCAAATCAAATTTTTATGCGTATGGTCTAACCCAATATGAAGCTTTAATTATCCCCTCACATTAGCAAAAATTTGTACAAAAACGGGATACTGTGGATTTCTCACCGTAATAAAGAGTTCAAAATTATCGATGTAGTTTCACAAATTTTACGGAGCGTTCAATATTTTCAGGAATTTTTTTTTTAAATTTGTTTTTTTTTTGCCTTAAAACTTACACATTAGTGTTGCTATTTTGAAGTGTAATACAAAGAGAAAATCTCATTCTGAATTTCCAAATTATATAGCCGAAAAAGTATTCGCGATCGTGCAAAATGATCCCCTCCCTCTCCGAAAAGCTATCTACGCCACTGCAAGTATACACAACAAATTCCAAAAAAAATTGATCGCTTCGTAGGAGTTTGACCACAAAAAATGTGAAATGGAGACTTTTATATACACTGAAATCTGTCTAAAGAGACCACTGTTCGTTCCCAAGAAAATTGGTCGCTTAATAAGGCGGGTAAACTTAAAGACTAACTAAGGAATTTCGCATAATTTAACAAATTTGTATTTCAGTTATGCAATTCATGATTCTAAATATTATAATAATAAATAACATACGCAACATTCCAACATTGGAATAAAGATTGATTTGAAAATAGATTTTCTGCGATCCTTAAAGGGATTTAACGCACTAGACTGAAATCAATTAACATGATCGCAGACGTGGTTAATAAGTGTGAGATAAATACACATAATCCTCAATTGGAATAAAGGCCGCAGATGTGTTGCTGACATCCAATTTCAATTTCCAAGATCTTAATTGGTTCTTTGTTTAGGTGTTGAGATCAGCAGTGTTATTTATCGCCATATTTAACATTCTCAAGACCAAGTTCATATGGTATTCTATTGGATCTGCTTTTTACCTTTTACCTGACTATGAGCCAGTGAGTGCATTCAGCGAGCACATATTGGAAAAACCAACTGGAAAGTGTTCTCCCTCCGCGTCCCACTCACCCGCTAATCGGTCCACATGCGATGTATCGAAAATTTCCCCTATTTAGCGTTGAATTGGAATGCTACATTTAGATGTGTAGCTGCTACTTGGACTGCTCGATCAACTGTCACGCACAGCTGCTCGACCATCCATACTGGAAATTGTTTATTCACAGTTCAGCTGAAAAATGTCATTTCTGAGCCAGGTTTTAGTGAACGTTATAATATTGTGCGATGAGAGTACGTATTTTGATTAAGAAAGTTGCAGTTTTAGGTTTTTTGAATTTTTGATTGCCGCAATGTCTGCGGATGTATCAGCTGATTAGAGAGAACTGACATTTCGTGTAGCAAGTCCGTTCAGCGAACACAAACTTAGCAGTTTTCCAATTTATTGTGGTCGGGGATATGTAGCATATCCCAATATGTGCTCGCTGAATGCACTCAGTTTCTCATCTGACCTAATGGCTGATTTCAGATTGTAAGACGAAACCGGACGGGTAAACTTGCAAGACAAGAGAGCTTTTGTAGTGGCCAGCAGACAAGCATTGTCCATTTCACATTGTAAGAACGCGTCTTACGAAAGAAAAAAATCGTGACACGATTGTTTTTCTTTCGTAAGAATCGTACGATCGATAAGACGATTGCATCTACCGATAGTTCAGGCGTTCTGCGACGACAATTAGCGCGTGTTTTACTTGCATTTTAATCTTGTCGACTCGTCACTTCATTGTACACTAACTTTGGAGCGTGCATGCAGGGCCGGATTTCCCATATGGGCAACCTGGGCTACTGCCTGGGGCGGCAGAATTTGAGGGGCGGCAAATTCTTCGATTTTTTCATTGGTCTAAAATTACGGGAAAAATAGATTTTGAAAATTCAAACATCTTCTTCTTCCTTGCCTCGTTCTTTATACCGCGCCATGGTTTCGCGTTGCTCGACCTGCAGTGTAGGCACATCGCCCGTTTTGGCGATAATATCTCAGCATATTTCTACAGGCAGCTCTATCTTGGATCGTGTCATCGCCGAGACCAATGCGTTGTTGTTGCTTTTTCATTTGACACATCCAGGTGTTCTTCGGTCTGCCTCTGGCCTTGGGTCCATCAAGTGGAACTTCCATTGATATCGCTTTCTTTGCTGGGTTCTCAGGTGGACGCCGTTGAACATGGCGATACCAATCCATTTGTCGGTCTTCGAGCTTTTCGGTGATTGGTTGGTCTATGGACAAGCTGCCTGAAAATTCAAACATAATTGTAGAAAATAATTTGCTTTTTGAATTTATTCTAGTTAGATGTACATATTCGTCTTAATTCAAAGCACCTAATCGCAACCTCAACTCAAATTATAATGTGATTCCGCCTCCAAAAATTAGGACTACTCAAAAGTTTTGCTTGAAGCATACACTCATTCACTCTGAATGGCATGGCGTGGCGGCCTTTAGTTCAGGAGTATATTTAGAGTAGGAGTATAAACCATCTTTGGCTTCACTTTAAACATTATGCCTGAAGCCACATTAAATTTTATAAATACGCTACTAGTACTTGGCTGCCAGCTCCTGTTTTCAAGCCTCTAATATTGCCCCAGACTTGAAGAAAAAAAATCGAAAAATATTTTTGGTGAAAGCGATTCTTTGGAAAGTTCAAAACGCCCCCAAGCAAGTAACTAATCTAACCACACATTTTCGTGTGCTATCTCTTAAATTTGTCCCCACATCAAATTCGCTGGGAAGCAAGAATTTGGTTTCGGGAGAGGTCCAAGTCTCGATATTAGAAATGCGGCATTGGCTATCAAGTTTTTGAGTTTCTATCGGGTTTAACTAAATTTTTAAAAAATGTTACGCTTAAATTATCGAATTTGCAATTTGTTGTTCAGAGAAAAACTGGAAATTCCACCGAAAATAAAATTTTTTTTAAAATAGTTGCAATCAGGAAAATCTAGAACTTTTTAGGCACCGAATGATTTTTGGTGAATAGCATCAGTAAGTGCTTTCTCAATTCGTTTTCATTATCTTTATCACCGAAAACAAATTAGGTCAAGGTGTGTCCAAAATTTTTCCGTAAGCTTTCATAATTTTGGGTTTTTTTTCCAGTATTCTGATTAAATATTATGCTAATATAGGAAATTTCATTTGTTGGGGTAATTCGCAAATTATTTTCAAAACGATCGAAAGAAAAAATTTAGAAAACATGAACGTATTTCTAAAAAAGTGAAAAGCCGAATGTAATAAGAATTGTACATTTTTCTATGTTATCATTGGAGTAATTCCTAAAACAATTTTGGTAGGTGCACGGAACACCTGGATTCCTCCCCTGGGGAGTAACATAAACAATTTTCAAGCAAACAAAATACGCTTACTGGGAAAAAATATTAAATTTTCAATTTTTCACATACGCTCGCTAACGTTTTGCCTACATTTCCTTTTTGAGCTGACAACTGCTACCTTCAAGCTTATCTAGTGGCGGAGGGCGTTACTGCCCAGGGGCGCCATAGAGGCTAAATCCGGCCCTGCGTGCATGGCAACATTTATACATACTTGCTGTGCAGCGCCCGCTCTAGGACTTACGCCGCCCCGGGCAAGAGGATAAATTGCCGCCCCTGGTGATATACCAGGCAGATTGATAGTAGGTAATATGTACGTCGTTGAAGTAGATGAATAGTTTGCCATAACATCCTTGCAGATTACGCAGCCGATCAATTTCAGTTAGCCGGACTTCTTCAGTGTGGAAAGTCCGTGGTTTATTTTCATAAATCCGACATCTTGAAAATCATAGGTGTAGCCCAGGAGGTTGGGGAGGTTGGGGAGGCAGGGCGGGGAGTGGCGCTTGACCCTCCCTCCCCCTGTCTGGCGGTTGATCAAGGATACATTTTTGTCTTACTGCTGTATTACCTCATAAAAAATCGATGCTCTACGTATGAAAATTGCAGTGCTACAAATCTGCGTGTTGGTATGGTGTCAGTTGGCGCCTCGTCTCAATCGCAATTTTAAGAAAGATTTCAGTCTGGTGTCATGAACATCATCATATCCATATCCTATCCGCGTTTGCGTGACCTAGCATTTCGAAACTTAAATTATGCCCCAAGTGACATCCTAAGTTCTCTTTGTGAGCATTCTAACCACCTATGTTTCCGATCATGTTGGCCAACCAACCTCATTCAAGAAAGTATTTCGCCGCCAAAAAGCCTATATTGTCCCTGTTTCATCACTTTACGACTTCTGGGCTTAAATGTATACTTTATAGAGTTTTTGCTGTCCGTCATGTTTTAATGTTAGAATAAAGGCCTCACACTAAGTTTCCTTTGGTAAGTCAATCGATTTAAAAACATTTCATCTGAAAGGGATAGTTTTGTGACAAAGGTCATGTGATGTATTCAAACGCCATTTATCGTTAAAAGGAAAAAGGCTGCTCTCGATTTATCTTCCTCAAATGTTTAACCCTTTTTCTAAAAATAGTTTTGTTGTCATAAAGTTTATTGGGAATGACATACCCTCCAACCCACTAAAAAATTTCCGGGCTAGGGGCATGATGTTGACAAAATGTTTATGTCTTTAGGAAATCCAGGCTACGCCCTGAGAATTTTTATAAAGAAGAAGGTCAGAGCTAGCGTGATCGGGGGGAATCAAGCTAAGTCCTGATTTAGCATGTCGGATAAAAAGGAAGTACTGCTACTGCGGCTCTGGTAATGTGTACTCTGATTCCATCCCTCATCTTGCTGAAACCCAAACAATTTTGTTCGAAATTTGACCTTTAAATGCTAGATGAATCAATGCAATGGCAACCAACTGTGGCGATCCATCCACGAGAAGATCGGGTGAATTGAAGTCAAAGGTTTATAGAAGTTTCCAAAACTCCTGCAGGGGTATGCAATTTCTCTCAGGAGACTTTGTTTTAATCGCTTTTATGTGTTTAGTGTTTATACGAATCATTAATTCTGATTGAATATAAATTTCTCCGGAGGATTAATATTTTTTTTAGGAGACGTGCTCTCCTCTGATTTAATAGACTAAAATAAAGTTTTAGACCTTACTTCCAGAAATTGAAGTGCGACGTTCCGCATATAAACAAACTCAATAATAAGATTACGTTCTGTAGGTACTTTCGTCCTCTATTTAAAAATTAGATGGATCTCCCCTTTGGTAAGACTAAGGGATCATGCATAGAAAGATCAAATATAATCCTTAATGGTGGTCAAAAGCAGGGGTACTAAATGTTTAATTGGAGGACGAAATTAGCAGTTTTAAAGTAGAACTTGAATAGCGCATAGCTTCAGAAGTAGGGCGGGGGCTAGCATCACAAACGTACAATTACGCAACTCTTACAAGGCAAGCATTTTAGGATTCTAAATGCAGCACCTTCTATCAATTGTTGGCTCTCAAGGACTTTGCTTCTTCAAAACACAACTTTCAACTATTTATTTCATCTGAAGGTTTCGTTTCCACTTAATGGAAATTGATATTGAATTTTTCCTTCTGGCTTTTATTTTTTTTTCTTCGAGTTCTAGCCAAAAAGCCGCCCCTAAAATTTGGCGCCCCGGGCGACCGCCCGGCTCGCCCCCCCCCCCCCCCTAGAGCGGGCGCTGTTGCTGTGTGATTATTGTTCGCCGGTCCGTGTTTTGATCGGATAGTGTGAAATGATCATACGATGATTCTTGTCTTGCAAGTTTACACGTCCGGTTTCGTCTTACAATGTGATTTCACCTAATGGTTAGTTTTATCGTATAGAGAAGACGCACACAATTTTTAGAAAGCTTTTACATTATATTGAATTGAATTTTCGTTTATTTTTCATAGTTATGCCATACTTTGCTTGGTTACGTCCAATGAATAAGAAAATCTAAAAAGGAAATGCAAATAACCGCAAAATACACTAGATATGATTTTTTTCGGGAGCTAAATATTTTTTATGGTGACTTGATTTTGTAGCTTCGATGACATTTCTCATACGAATTTTATATGGAAAATTAATTGTAAACAAAATTATGCACATGCCTGCGCATGTAACTTCGTAGTAGGGGCGTCGGAAAAATGGGGGCAATGAATACGAAATTTCAAAATTAATAGTTGCTTAAAATTAATTAATCAGCAACGTTCCTGTTGCATAACTGTATACCAACAGCATCAATATTTACACTATTGCGAAAAGTACATTTGAATGGGATTGTAAAGCGTTGCGTGGCATAAATTCGTTTAAATACAAAATTTTAAATAGTGTGTATTCCAGATCAGTGCATTACCGTTACCAAACATTGAAAAGGTCAAAAATGATTAAACCATACCAGCCCGAAACACTTAATTTTCTACGCCACTGCTAGCTATAAAAAAATCAAATTGTCCCCTTTATAGAGATATTTCGTTTTCTTCTTCATTGGTTACGACATTGTATGAAATTGCGCAGTGATTATTTCAATTTCAGATGATGACGTTACCAAGCAAAATACGGCATAACTATGTAAAATAAACAAAAATTCAGAGGGGTGAGGTTTTGTACGGCAGCTTCATGACCCCATGGCCCTTTCCATCCATTTATACGTATGTTTTGAGGCATCAATAGAAACACATTTGAATAAGGTTTGGTTGAAATTGGTGGACAAATAAAAAAGTTTTTCTTTGAAGAGCCGAATCTGGAGGGTTGGGTTTTTATGGCGGCCCCATGATCCCATCGTTAGATTCCATCCATTTTTACATATCTTTTGTGACATCAATAGGGGTCCATTTATATGAAGCTTGGTTAAGAACGGTTGACAAACAAAAGAGTTTTTCTTAGAAGAACTTAAATTGGGGAGCTAGGATTGTATGGCGTCATGTTTACCCAATTTCGATGATTCAAACATAAAAACAACCTGCAACAATATTAACCCTTTCGGACCTATTGGGACACATACATATGTCCCGGCGAAAGTTTGGTTTTATCTGAAAGAAAAATTATCCTTTAAATGTGGTTTAAAGGTGTCCCTTCTGGTATTTTAACGTTTAGATAATTATACAAAAATACGTTTGTCCCGCAGTTTTATACCCAATTTGCACAGTTCTCGTTTCAAAGTGCAAGCTCTCGCACCTGACGTTCATCATATTCAGAAATACGGTGTTATTTCGGTCAAAAATCAGTATAGGCACAATTTTTATAGGAGAAAAAGTATATTTACATGACAATGTTGTAGTAATAATGTAAGTTTATTATTTATTCTTTACATATATGCTTTTTGTGTATTTTCGTTTTCGGGACCTATGTGTCCCATTCGGTTTCTTTGGTGGTACTAATATGTCCCACTCAGTGTTTGGGAATACTTTTCATTTACAAATGAAATTATAATAAAACGGTAATTTTGACGTTGGAACATCGGAGCATATATGTTCCATCTAAAAAACCGGACGGGACATAGGTGTCCCGACCCCCACAGGCCCCCCTAGAGGAGGTGGGGCTACAATTTTGTACCTCCCTATATCTAAGACATATCCCAAAGATGATTCCATTAATCAAGCCTTTCTAAATCTGCTAGATTTTTTTAGGTTCGAAAGGGTTAAGCACGTGTGCAAAATTTCAGCTTGCTAGCTTCAATACCCGGCGAGTACAATGCGTCGCAACAGACGGACATCGCATAATCGTCTCAACAAGTCATACTAATCATATATATATACTTTTTATTTGGTCAGATATGTACTTCCTTCAATTCGTTACAAACTTCATGACAACATACCCTTTCACTCTATGAGCGAGGGCTATAAAAAACCATTGCAGATAAGCGTGTCTGTACTCTACTACGGTCGCTTTATGCCGCACACAGACGATCAATCCGAATCAATTTTCTTTTTATTTTCGTTCTGTCAAAATCGAAGAAAATGTATGAATTTGACGGAATGAAATATCCAAAAAATGGATTCAAACGCTTCGTGTGGCCTTAAGATACGTGTTCGTAGAGACGGCTCATGTGATGATCGCTCAGCGATCGTAGTTTTGCATCCAATTCCGAGCCATATTTGCATATTTTTTAAATGGTGCTACTTTTCTTGTATCGACTATGTCCTAAAGGAGCATGTATATATAGAAAATATGCGCGTAGAACTCCGAACCGGTGGTTTAACTGCGATCGCTAAGCGATCATCACATGAGTTGTCTCTACGAATACGTACCTTTAGACGGGCACATCGCATTTTTCGTGGTCGCTAATAAAGGAGAGGTGGTCGTCTAGCAAGGGGAAAGTTTCAATGGATAAATCAGTTCAGCAGCGGTCGATGGTCGCTTAATGCAGGGGAAAAATATCGGTCAATATAAAAATTGAAGTACTATATCTATTCTCTATTGCATTAGTCCATATTATAAAATTATTCAAAAAAACGCCTCAAAATCAAAACTATGTGAATATTGATTTTATTCTGCAAACATCTATCGCTCCCATTACCATTAATCAATTCAAAAAATAATACGAATCAAATTGTGATCCTTTACAATAACAGATAGAGATATTTATATCTGTCACAGACTCTGTATAAATATTTTCAGAATGATTCGAAAACCTTCATTGTATCCCATTACGACGGCAAAATGTCACATTCGTGTGAAGTAGATTACATATTTCGTCCTTTCGTTGAGGCTTGATTCCGACTGAAGGCAGGTGCGTGCACAAAGTAAAGCACAACGAACGGCACACGATTGAAATATTCAAGGAGGCAGCACATATTAACATTTCTGGGCCCATGTTATTGACATAGTCCTTGCCTGTGTGACGTGGATGTCGTATCGATTTAGATCTCATTTTCGTTCTTTTCAAGTTTTCCAAACACTATTCATACCCTAAATTCAAGTCAATTCCTCTATCTATACGAGAGGAATCTTAAGGTTTCCATTAGCTGTATGAGGATACTACGAGTATAACAATAAATATATAGCCATCATCGCATTGGTTGCTTCATACATATCGTCTTATTGGGGATGATGATGGGACATCATAGGCAGAGTAAATAACTTTTCTTTAGACTGATTTTCACATTCACACTTGACATCATGCAAAATGAAAAGGCAGCAGGGTTGATTTCACCGGAAGTTTTTAAATATATCAGATAGCATGTGAAATTGCTCAGCCTATTACAGAATTTCTACAGATGTAAACGGTTTTTCAATGAAATCGATTTCAAGCGTATTTTTGACAAAATTGTGTATTCTCTATACACAGACGTTTAACGAAATTGTGAAGGAATATACGTTTAAAGACTTTTATCGTAAAAAACGATAATGCCAGTGATTGAAATGAATACTGAGGTCATTTTACGATCAAAATGTGTATCAGCTCTGAAGTGTTTTTTAAATTTGATTTTCTCTTAAGTCTCAAAGTATCGCCCCTCCCCCAAATCTGTTAAATCATATAATAAATTTGTGTCTAACCACGTTACATTTGGTTTTCCATGCTGTAAGTTCAAGTGTAAAGGCAATAGCGCACCTGGAAAAATACAACCAAATATTTTTGTTAAACCCATATAGTGTAAAACGGCTTTGATGTCGACCTATCTAAATCTAATCATCCCTAAATGTTATCCTTGCAACTTGGGTAATTCGATAATCCTTCCAGTTTTCACATTGATTCACATCGTTAGTTTATCCGTTTACGACTTAATCGGATGAATGAGTGGAATATCGACATTTTCGTTGATACGAAACGGAAGAGCTGAACATCAAACGAAATTCATATTTAACAGATTATTATTATTTTTCGTTATACATTTACGAGTTTTCTGAAAAATTATGTATTATCATTTGTATCTTGTTAAAGAGTTTAAGTGAATGCCGTGGCCACGGACCTGAGCTGCTCAGGTACCTGGTATGGTTGGTTCGGCGTGTAAAGCCTTGGGGTCAGCTCAGCAAAAGACAAGCTTTAAAGGGGCTGATTAGACTGAAAAGAGAGCTTTAAAGCTTTAGTTTGGGGTTTGATTTCTACACGACTCAAATTGACTAGTATCCAGCTGTGAGCCACCACGGAGGCGAATCGTTGTCTGAAGGAGAGTGCCTGCTCGGGATGAAGAAATCTCCGTTGGACTTTGTAAAACCGTGCCGATAGAACCGACAAGGATAAAGCCACTAGGTCAGGAGTTCCCTAAAAGGCGTGTCCCAGCGAAGATGACTTTTCCTTATACCCGTTCGTCGTTAGGTATATTGCATTGCAGTAGTTTTTGTTTTTTTTTTCACATAACCTTTTTTTTCACATAACCTTTTTTTTGGAAGACTATTTTGCCTGTTATGGATTTGCGAAGAGTTGGTGTTTTCTTCTGCTCTCGCGATGTTTTTAGGTACGACGTACGTCTTCAAAAAGATACTTCGTCTAACTTGTTTGATTTTTTCCAACTAAAAGCAGACAGAAGGAGCTCATTCGCCTGCGAAACTACCTCTCGACATCCAAGCTTGAGGAGGTTAAAGCGTCTAGCCCTCATGGCGTCCCTAATAGGACATTGAAGGAGGCAGTTCTCACGATACCCAGAAGGTTGCAAGGGGCTAGGACAAGGAAACTATATGTTGGTCACCTACGAAGCGATAGGTAGAGCAATTCCCAGCTACGCAGCACCGGTGTGGTCACAAACCGTTTGTCACACAAACTGGAACAAGATCCAGACATGCCAGAACGCTGCTCTACGTATCGCTACAGGTTGTCACCTAATGTCGCCCCAGGATCATCTCCAAGGGCGTTATGGGACAACCCTATTGCAGCTGCTACGTTCTTGTCGCTTGAGACAATACGCGAGAACGACGACGAAACATAGAACACTTCCACAGACATGCACAGCTGTTCACTTCTTTCTGCACCGCTACTACAACAAAAACATACCCATATAGTTCAGCGATGTCTTTGGAACTTGCCAGAAGAAAGGACTTTCCCACAATCATGGAAAAGGCAAACATTGGTCTTATTCTAAAACCAAATAAGCCTGCTGGTAAGGCGCTATCTGTCTACTCGACACAACGAAGAATGTTTTCGAACGAATTCAACGAAGCTATCCGCATAAATGATTCATCATGCGATTTCCAGCAAAAAAGATTCTTAATCCTTTGCTGCCTCAAGAATTCAAAGATTAAAAAAAAACATTTTCTCTCACAACTTTCTGCATAGCCTTTTCTCTGGTTAAGCTTTTCGCGAACCTTACCTTTTAAAATGTTTAACCATCTACGAATTTTTTCGAATTCCAGATCGCCAACATTGAAACCGTACCTGGCAGCATTCACCGACAATGGTAAAATACCAGCCTTAGATTTTCTATCGGCCGCACTTGAATCCGTTGAATATGAGAAAGCCTTAGGACGTGCTCTAGCCATTCCCGAATGTCGTGTTGTACCATGTTTCAAAGTGTTCCTCAAAGAACTCAAGGAGCAAATATCACAATCCCTATCGGTCGGCACGTCGTTGACGAGTGGCGTTGGTGCAAGCTTTATCGGCGGAATTGGAGGGCCTCTGACATCAACCAATGTCGTTTCGGCGCCATCGTCGTGTTTTCTTCAACAATCACCCAATTCGTCGACAGATTCATCGTCGATATCACTAATTGATGTTGAACCTGTAGTAAATAATCGTTCGAACAATAATAATGTAGTTGAATCAGTGAGCCGTGGAGTGCAGACCAACATGAAAGCTCCTTCATACAGCTTTCGATCGGACTCCACGAGTGTAATGCAAACGAATAAATGGAGTAGTAGGTTATTGGTAAGTTTCCGATACATCTCAGAAGATATTTGTCTAATTGAGGATCATTTTCATTTGTAGTACATATCTGACTATAATGGTGAAGATCATTACTTCACGAAATTGGGATCATCGGGTCTGATCAGTCAGGATCAGATCTATCGAACACAAGCTGTGATGGATCACATCGATCAATGTCATCAACATCATCATGCCTTAATAAAAGAGTCATCAACGAGTCTTCTGGACTATCTAAGGGCGTCGGCCTTCAGTCCGAAACTAATGGCGACAGCAACAACGTATCAAACTGAAGCTGATGAGCATGAAGAGGACTATGAGGTGGAAATTGGCAACTACAACCCTGTACAGCCGCTTTTCAACGATCATGGTGTCGGAATGATACCAATATCTTCTCCGCATCATAAAATCGATCATCATATCCTGCAGATCATGCATCATGGCACTACGGTAGTTCTCTGGGAACCGGAGACGCCGTCGGACCGATCATGCTACAAGTTTTTTCGTTTGGAACGTTCATGTTCAACGGTGAGTTGGCACAAGCCAACGTGGGGTCGGCTACGTACTCATCCTGAGTTCAATTTGGCCATCAATCCGGAGGAACTGGTTGCGCCTCGTTTGACCTCTCGTCCCCAAGTCAGTCAAATGGAATTTGAATCAATGAGTCCGACAATCGATGAAGGTTTTCTTGATTTGACGACCGTTAAGGAGATCACAATGGGCTCAAGAAATCATGAGTACGACGCCGATCTGTTGTCTGCGGGAAAACGTTTTGGACTGACACATGTGGAATGTTGCGTGTCGATTCTGTATGGAACGTCGTTAAGTGATAATAGAATGCTGTGCTTGCTCTGCCCACCGATGCTATGCAGGTTTGTAGTTATCCAAAACTGTGTTTCTTCATAATTTCAATTTGGCTCTTTTCCTAGATTATGGTTCGTAGGCCTTACGTGGATCGTGCGCGGCATTAAACGACAACAACGTCTGGCCGATCGTTCTATGCTGTGGCTTAAGGAGCAATATCTGCAGCTTTATTACGAAGAAGGATTTGAACCGTTGGCCGTGGATGCTATCCGTGTTTTTGGTGGACGTGATTGGTCCATGACTGGTGCTAATGCTGCTGCGGGACTTGTGCAGCCTGTAGAAACAAACGACACACTACGTCGCGAACAATCCATTAAATTCAAAAAGAAACGTTCTGTAGTAAATCTTTTAAGTCAAGCAACCAGTATTAATACAAGTTGCAGTCAATCAGTTCTGCCAAGCTCACAGTTTGACGCTCTCGACAGTTTGGACTCATTACGAGACTCACCATCCACCCGATCGACTACAAAGTATTTCGATAGGCGAAAAGAAAGAAACGGTTCGAGTGATCAACTATATCAACCGCCACCACCGAGGAACCTGCGGGCAGGTTCTATAACATACGAAACTAAATTAGACTTTTTAGATTTTATAGCGCTCTTCAGATCTTTTAGGTAAGCTCATATTGTAAGCTGTTCAAATTCGGTGCATAAATCTTTCTTTTTTTACAGTTTATTAGCACGAAAGGATTTACGTGATCTGTTTGACCAATTATCAGTTACTCGAAAGAGTAAAACGCGACTGTACTCCGAAAAGAGTCGATCTGCTCCTGAACTTTGTTCTGTTAGGGGTCATCGAAAAATCGGTAATGTACGGAATCATTAGAATCTAAAACGCATTTTAACAAAAGAGCTTTTCTTCGTCTTTTCTTATTAGGACTCCTCACGCGAAACAGTTCACTGGATCTTGAACTCACCGAAGCCAAGAGTGCACAGAAGAAAATTTTCGATGCTATTGCAGCCTCAAGTATACTAACCAATTGTGCCGGAATCGACACGGCCAGTAATCAAGTGATCACCGTTTCAACACTTAAGAAATTCTTAGAATCGCGCCAAGTTGAGATAAAGACTGACGATGAAGTGCGAACGATAATAATGCGCCACGAACCGGATCAGACATTGCGACTGGAGAATTGTTTAAGTTTTGAAGGTTTCGCTCGCTATATGATGGACAAGGATAACTATGCATTCGTTAACGAGCGCGTTATACAATCGTCATCGAATATGGATCGTCCTCTGTCGCAATACTATATAGCCTCGTCACATAATACGTATTTGACGGGTCATCAGTTGAAGGGCGAAAGTTCGGTGGAACTTTATAGTCAGGTGAGATATTTTTTTCTTGTACCCAAATTTTCCGCAAAGTCCGCAGATGTGGAACCAGAGAGATCTGTGTTCCAATTGTAACTACGACCTCAATGTTCCGTCTGAGATGAAAACGTTCCAAACGTCCAGGGATCGAAGTGATAATGTACGACTATACACGGTAATTCGTCAACAAACTACTATACTCTTCATACTCTTCCCCCATTTTTGTGAATGTGAGAGGCTAGCAATGCGCCGCTTAGAATGTTTCGGCATTATGTTCCCTCCTTGAACATGGGCCAGCTTAATCGGTTTATCGAAAGAAGTCGGTTAGATGAGTTCATCTAACCCATAGCTTGGGCAATGGCACAATAGACCAACGGTCGCAGTGCCAAGGGCTACCAAACACATCAATCTATTCTAATCTAGCCCACATCAAATCTAATCTAATCTAATACTCTTCAAGGAGTTGGGGAAAAACAAGAATATTGACGGTAGACGACGCTAATTGTGACTTATCGTTCCATTCTATACACCAACAGCGGTGGATGTCTGTAGTAATTATGGCATGGCAACTTACCAGAACCACGCGGAACTTTGTCTGTTTGGAGGAGAAGAGCCCCAGCGGGAGAAATATCAAGTTATTCAATTTCGGGAATTTCACATTTGAATCTTTGCATTGAGACCTCTAAGCGTATATATAGCGTAGTTCCCATAGAGCTGGTAAGTTGTCATGCCATAATTACTACAGACATGCACCACAGTTGGTGTATAGAATGGAACGATAAGTCACAATTAGTTAAATATCGCACCCACGAAATTTGGGAATCAGAATTAATACAGTAATTGAGAAGACGCTATTTTGGAAGGAAAGCCTGGATGTACTCGTTGACAGCATCTTTCCTGCTCCCACACCTGGCAATAAACCTCTAAACCAGGATCCCGAGCATTAAGAAATTCCTGGGTCTGGAGAGACAGGTCCTTACGTCCCTAAGTTGAGAAGCAGGAATCACTTGGATTGGATGGAATGACTGGTGGGATGCGTTAACACATCTGAAATGCCAACCCGTATTTTTTATTTATTGTTATTATTATTTGTACTTATGCCTAAACATTGCCACTTTCACTTTTTGATTCGACTAATAAGAGAAGAGATACTGTGTCGACTAGACGTGCTGTTCTTTTAAAACAACATCGTGAAGGAAAGGGTATGACTTTCCTTTATACGATAGTAGTTTGCGGCAGCTAAACGTAGCTAACAGCAAAATATTTTATAGTGGAAATCTCGTATAGAAAGAATAACTCCGTCGATATAGAGAAAATTCAATTTAGGCATTCAACAAGGCCAAGGGCTTTTTTCGAGCTAACTCAGCAAATAGCGAAGGATCAGTGCAGCCTTCCATTCATGCTGGAATTTACTGGGACGCTTAAAGAGATGGAACAGGTGAAATTCCGGGTGTTTATGGTATTCACATGATCATATGCTCGCCCTGGTGGTATTATTAGTGATATCTAAATGTATATGGAGACTCTTTCGGCTGCGCAATATCTTCCTGGACTTCCACTTGTCTTGCTGGAGAAAAGCACAATTAAAGCTATCTGACGCCTTACTGCCACTGTTCTTCACTACTTCACGAGTTGATCAATCGGTTGATAAGAAAATTTCCAGCATTTCGTTGCTACCGATTTTCGCTCTTTAGTTACGCTTCTTTTCATGTGAAACCCCTCTGGATTCTTGGCTTTTGGCTCTGATTTGTGATGTCGATCCGCTTAACGAGTTCCCGGATAACGCATGTCTCTGCGGACTGTGGGATTAACTTTACTCTGCCTTCTTCATTTTTGCTGTTGTTTGTAATCACTTCTAGATTTCGAACTTCTTTCTTCCATTCTAGGTTCTTCTCACCGGCTGTCGTTGTGTGGAGCTCGACTGTTGGGACGGCGACGATGGCATGCCTGTTATCTATCATGGGCACACTTTCACCACGAAAATTCCCTTTCGAGCGGTCGTCGAAGCAATCAACAAATCTGCTTTCATTGCGTCTCCATATCCAGTGATTTTGTCTATCGAAAATCATTGCTCTATTCAGCAACAGGCGAGAATGGCTCATATATTTCTGACGGTATTCGGTGAAAAATTAGTCACGAAATTTCTATTCGATTCGGATTATAGCGAGGAACCATTACTGCCGCCACCATCACAATTGAAGCATAAAATTCTTATAAAAAATAAGAAAATTATTGCTGATATACCACAGTCCATTTCGGCTGGCCCAAAGTAAGTACATTTAAAATCGAGTTGATTTCAGTGAGGCAGGTTTTCTATAAATCATTTTCCTTTTCAGAGGTACACCACAAAAACACCCTGCCAATCAACCGGGCAGGACTAGCTCGATTATATCCAACGCGAGTGGTGGATCCGTAACGGAGGAGTTTTCAGATGATGAGGATGAGGACGATGATGAATACGATAATATTGACGGTAGGCAATAAGCGAATCGATTAGTTGTAATTTTATCATTAATCATACCATGAATTTTGCAGAAAAAACGTTCAACCAAATCTTCGGCTCAATCGACGAAAAGCAATGTCGGCATAGCGTCACAACCATGACGCCTACACGTCGAATGGAATTCGACGAAAACAAGCCGAAGAAGCGAAGCAGCCAAATAGCGCGGGAATTAAGTGATATAATAATCTACGTCCAAGCTATTAAATTTCGTGGCCTAAATCCGATCAGTCCGCATAACTCGGTACGACTTCAACAACCGCCTAGTACAGCAAGCTCAAGTGGTAGTTTGGTTACAGTGGGAAGTATTCTCAAGTCGACATCCGGACCACCGTCCAGTGCTCCGGGTAGTTCCATTGATTCAGCGTCGGCCAGCTCCGAGACCGAAACGCAGCAGCAGCCTTCTCAGCCTCAACAAATTCTGCATCGAAAACTTCATCATCCCAATGTCAATCATCCGACGTATCAGTGCTCCTCGATAAATGAAGCAAGTGCCAAAAAATTGTGCAGAAAGCATCCGCTAGCTTTGATAGCGCATACCCAGACTCAATTGATGCGAACGTATCCGGCTGGTTTACGGATCGACTCGTCGAATTTGAATCCGGTGTTTTTCTGGGCATTCGGCATTCAAATGGTGGCGCTGAATTATCAAACAGACGATCAGCATATGCACATTAACACGGCCATGTTTGAGGAAAATGGCTGTTGTGGTTTCGTCTGCAAACCGGAGGTATTGTGGAACCCAAATCATTTAATGTACAGACGTTTCAATCCACTTGAAAAGGAGTTTGACGGACTGCACTCATCGCAGATTGTTATCAACGTGGTGTCAGGACAGTATGTTTCACAGAGCAACCTATTCTGCAGCACGTATGTGGAGGTGGAAATGATTGGCATCCAGGCGGACTGTAGCAAGAAGAAGACGAAAACAGTCAAAAAGAATGCCTTGAATCCTATTTGGAACGACACATTTTATTTCAAAGTAGTATTTCACGATTTGGCATTCCTACGGTTTACTGTTTACGATTCAGACTCAAATCATGTGGTCTCGCAACGAGTCATTCCCTTGAAGTGCCTACGACCGGGCTATAGGCATGTCCGCTTACGTTCACCCCTCAATCAGCCTTTAAGTATGGCCTCGCTATTTGTCTACTCACGCGTCGAAGAGGAAGAAGCTGACGAATTTATGAGTTTAAGACGCGACGATGGCCGCCCCAGTTCGGAGCCGGTTGAGGGTGAAGCAAATCCAATAATTTGCCAAAACATACCGCTGAAAAGAAAGATGTTCTTCTTGATGGTGTACGGCGTCGTGCATGATGAGCCTTATACGATACTAAAAATTACGCAAGAAAGCAGCACACAAGACGTCATAGCACAGGCACTACAGAAGGCGGGCAAACCATTGCAAGGCGTCAATGACTACATCATAGTGGAGGAGGTGAGACGTGGTTGGGAGAAGAAAGATCGTGATTTGCCGGCAACTCAACGAGTTCTTGACAATAATGAGAAACTGCTACAGGCCCAGGCACTCTGGAAGGGCGAAGGGCGTTTTATATTGAAACGAATCGGAGACGATCCGAGCAGTCGGGCGTGGCTGACATCGATTCGATCGGTTTCGGAACGAAGATCACTCTGCGCGAGCAATGAACACGGAACCTCATCGTGGGAGGACAACGACACGTTTCTAGTTTGCATCTATAACGTTAGCCCCGATATTCCCTATGCAATTCTCAAAGTTCCAATAAGCTCGAATGTTCAAGATGTGCTCGCACAGGCTCTCATCAAAGCCCGTCGTATGGAAGATCCGAGCAATTTTGTGCTCGTGGAAGAGCTTGAATTTGGCAGTAGTAGCAATTCGACAACAATCAGCACTCAACAACGATCTCTAGCCGATGACGAGAATGTCTATCAGACACAGGCAAATTGGAAAACTATTGGCCGTTTTATACTTCAAGATCGTGCCAGTGTGACGCCGTCAATGCGGCGACATCGACTCGCCATTGATAAAATTAGTCGCGGTTTTAGTATAAGTCGGGCGGCAATGCTATCATCGGCTGCTTCGGCGTCTGGCAAGCCACCGATACAGGTCGCTCTAAGTGATCCGACAACGTCGCGTAGCTGTAAATCACGATCCGAAGAAACGGGTCAAATGGGACGGGGAATATTTCGAGCGAAAGGTAACTCGGAGAAAGAAACTCCCTCGTGTAGTCCGCGACAGCGTCAACGTGAGGTACATTCCGAAGGGGAAACGCTAACGGATGAAGAGGACCGAAATGATCTAATGTCAACGGTATCGCGTCTGAAGAAGATGTCCATGAAAAAGTTGAAAGCATGGAAATCCTGAGTTTTAAGTCTGGTTCTAGAATTCAATGGGAGCGGTGGCAGCAGCAATGCCGGCACAAGCTGAATTCTAGATCTTAGGACAATTTGTAAATTTTAGGATAACTTTGATAAGATTATAATTGACAGGAAACTGCAACAAGAAGTTTTGAGTTGACACTTATAGCAGTAAAATAAAAATCTCAAGATTTTGTAAAGATACAAATTGTAATTTGGATATATGTATTTCTTTATTTCGATAATGACTTTATTTCCCGGATACTTATTTGGTTTGCCATTTTAAGTTAAAAAGTATTGATCCCATACATAGCTGAATGAAGAAGTACCAATAAAAATTGATTTTTTTTTCCCCAAAAAATGCAACTTCGGGGGTAAATCTATAAATCGGACTCGGAAGCCTTCTCCATCAAGGTTCTCTTTTTTCCAGGTCCCCGGTATCGTTACATTGACTACTAACAAAAATGGTCGAAACTTAATAGGGCCCACTAAAGAATATTCGCTTTGAGGGCAGTTAGCTTTCGGGAAACTGGGTGTAATGGGTACCGTTGGGTTGCCCAGAGCCTTGTTGAAGTCATTTTGACAATGATTCTGTTGTCAGAGTCGCTAACATGACAAACTGTGTGATTCACAGCTTTACAGTTCTGATCTTTACGAAGGGGCGTCTAGGTACTGGTACCACCGTTAAAATCCGGATTTTGTGCTTACAGCCCCCTATAAATACCGGTTTGGGGAACTTAATCCGCGATGTAGTGCTCGGTGTTTGCTTCACAAAACCAATCACGCTGACTAAATGCCTTTGTGACCAATCCGTTAGGATTAAATTACACACAGTTCAGAAGTGCTTTCGGCATTTAATTCGGATAAAATTTACAGGAGCTAAAAGTGCAGATCATTTAATACCCATGCAGACACAATGCGATCTGCGATAGCGTTCTATGTAATTCAATGTATCGGATGGGTTCGCGGGGATCTGTCACATACATTCATTGTAATGCGATCTTTGTATTATTTTACAAACGATCGCAGAACGGACTGCGTTCTGTCAAATTGCGTGTTCATCCCGCATTCTGTTTCACAATTACAAATAATAATGAAAACATGTTTGAGATCGCGTTGCGTGCGACAGAACCTTTAGGGTGTTAGGACAATATGGAGCAATAACGTTATACATTCACAAACGAATATAATGGGCAATTTCTTTATTAATAATGGAAGAATAGAAATGTGAGGAACATGCGGTGTTAAGTTTCTTTTATAGTCGCATTCATCAACCAGGTACACCTTACGCATTTCCCTTATATCTTCTTCTTCTCTGTACCGTAACCCCATGTTGGGCATGTTGCGTTCACTCAGCCGTTTATAGGCTACTTCCAGTCAACGTTACATTGTGTATATAATGTTGCAAGCACTATATATTTCCTGGACCACGCCGAGATTCAAACCTCTAGAGACCTCTAGATTACTAGCATCGTAGAGTGCGACTCAACCAAGTGAGCCACAGATATAGTTCCCTGCAAATTTGCATTTTTTTTAGTTTGGACAATATTTAAAGGCAATTCTTTATTTTGCGGAAATGATGGTCGTTTCCTAAAAACGGAAAACAAATCTGACTTTTGTTGGTATTTGGTATCTTTAATTTTCTATAGATCATATCACTAATAGCCAAAAATACGAATTTTAAACTTCTCCCGCAGAGAATCAAAAAGTTAATAAAATATAGTAAAATACACAATAAACAGCTAGCGATAAAATCTATTTTGCATATACAGTAATTTATTAATCCATAGTAAGTGGCTTCTTATAGAACTAAAAAAGATTTAGTCTACGAAAAAATGAAATCAAGTAAACAGAACAATTTTTAGCAGAGTTATAAATTATATTTGTTTTTCGTCATTACACTCCTAGAACATCATTGGTACAAACAAAGATAAGAAGAGAAAATCTTTATGGAATGTCTACTAAGGATCTAGCAAAGAAAAAAAAACCAATCACAAAATAATTTTTCACATACACAAAGATTAGGTTATCAAATTTTATACTATTGAAAATACATTTTTAATAAAAGAAAAAATAAGGAAAATGTAAAACGTTATATTTAAATAAAACAGATTCTATATTGTTGTTTTTAAACTTAGTTCTAATCAATTAATATTAAGCTTATTACCTACAAAAAAAACAGAAAAAATGGAACTATTTTTAAGAATTATATTGTTAAAAACAAATCAAATTGAAAGAAGAATAAAAATAAAATTTAATACAAAATGGAACAGGAAGTTTTTCAAGTTTAGTGTAACATATACATATGCATCTCCTTCTCCTCTATCTCCCTTTGCCTTCACCGACCATATCTATAATCCATCGATTTTCTATTCTATTTCCGAAATATTCTTTAGAAAGAAAAACACACACAAATCCAAACTACTTATATATGATCTAATTACATACACACTGACACATATTATTCTATGCAACAACATTTCTGATAATATAACAACTTTAAATAAATAATAATAAATAAAGTCTCTAGCAAATTGTAAGTAATAATTTTCTACTCTTTCAAATAAATATAAAACCAATTTAGCAATTAAAACGTAACTATAAATTATAAAAAAAAAACATTTTGTGAAGCTTTCTTTTATATAAAAACAAACAACAAAACTATTCCCAATTGCAGGGGAGGAAAAACGAGATACGACTACTATAAATCTGAACATTATAAAAAAAAATAAATGAAATGAAAACAGAAATAAAAAATAAATAATGATTTGTAGTAGAACTTCTAAGAATACATACATAGCAACTATACTTAGTTCACAACAATAAATAAATAAACAAAAAATAGCAAATCAACATCTCCAAAAAATATATAAATAAACGAGAACTATACCAAACCAACTTTAATAGCAAAATAAACAAAAATTTAGGAAATAATAAAATCAATTTGATAAAACGAAATAAATGATGATGTTAGTTTGATGAATGTACGAAATACACCCTTAATGTATAGATGGAAGTTCTGAAATTCACTCCGTGTAAAATTGGAGGGATGTGCGAAATGGATAAAAACAACACAATATTATGTTTTGAAGTATGTGTGATGAATAAATAAAATAAAAATAAAATCAGAAAATAAAATAAATTGGTTTACCAGCCAAATGAAGCAAAAGAGATAATATAAAATTTTATGACGAATATTGGAGAAAGTGAAATAAATTGGTTAAAAAATGAAAATAATTGAGTTTATGCGTTTCTTTTTTTTTCTAGAGCTGCATTTGTACATCTAAATAACACTTATTTGCAAGTTTTATCCATTTCTTTATCCTGTATATTTCGTTGGAATCCTTTAACACAGATAGCCACAGTTGTCTACCTCTACATACTCGCTATTGAGGTTCCCCACTATGATGCTTCAAAGTACTGGCGTTCTTACTTTTGATTGCATCATTACATTGGTTTTACCCTCGATGGTGTGTATTTCAAATACTCTTGCGGCGGTGTGAGATTATGCACAAGGCTTTCAATATTTTTCGCTAGATATTATCTAGTCATTCCATATGGATGTCTATAAAGTTAGCACTACTACTTTCGAAAATCGTGCATTAAATGACGCGATTTTATCGTGATTCATAGGCAATAGAAAAAAAATCAGGAGCGTATTTTTAAAAATAACCTATGGTAGTGTTTGACAGTCAAGCTACCAGTGCAACCTAAGTAGCATCGAAGACGAAGAATTTCCTTGAAACAAAAAGTAGGTACCTAATTAATTGTTGCAGGGACTCAAAAGAATATTTTCACTTTAATCAAAATTGTCGCGCATCTCATTCCTTAAAAACTACCCCTTCCACTCTAGTAGCGCCAAATTTAAGAATCGCATTAAAATCAAATGTACATAAACAATTGTTTGTCGCAGGAGTAGAACACGATATTTCTCTTTTCGATAATAAAGGTAAAATTTGTCGCTCCCCTCTTTCATACTATACTGGGTGTCTCACGACTCATGGTACATACAATAGTGGGTGATAGTATAGCGCATTTGGGTAGAATTAATGTTCTACATGAGCCCTCTATCTTTAACCGTTATAAAATTTTGTAAATTTTTTGTAAATAGTGTCTAAAAGCTTGACTTGCCCAGCAAAATCACTATATGCCACACTCCCAAATATTTAATCGGAGATTTGACTTCGCTTTCTGAAACTTCAAAAAATTCGAGCTGAGAAATATACAAAGTTGACAAAAGTTGACTCATTATGTTAGCTTTCGAACAACATCTAAAAATTAGGGTCTTAGAATTTGGAAAATTGCAAATTTTACGTGTTAGAAAACGTGCTCCTAATAGTCCTGACACACAAGACGATAAACTCGTTCCATAAACCGCTAAAAGCTCTGAACTTCATAAACTCGATAAGCATGACACACTAGGCGAATGCTGGTTATGAATGTCAAGTCAAAGTAAACCCATATAGAGCTTTTGATTTGTGACACTTCCAATAAATATTCAAAATTCAGTAGAAATCAGATCCCCTGCGAGTCAACACTACAATGCACAGCTCTATATTTATTTTATTTGAGCTAGCAGATAACTACATTATGTTAACCCATGTTATATTCATTTGATCCGCGAAAGCTGCATTTCAAGCCGGTCGGGAGTTAATCTCAAGAGTAACCTCAGCATTTTGAAAATATAATGTATGTATGTATGTACATGGCCTTTACGAGTGCGATTGTAAAATATTGAAAAATAATAAGAATTTGTCAATTTATACCATTTATTTTATTTTTCCCACACATTGCACTTCTAAAACTTTTCTACATGAATTCGTATGTATTTAACGCTTCCATGAAGCGAAGAAATCCAGCGTCTGGCTAGAATCAGCAACTAATTCGTTAAATGATGCTTCTTATTTATTTCTCTCCTCGGGCAAGTAGTAGTTCACAAATCATTATTTTTCTCCTTGGACAAGTCCGTTTACAAATCTTCTCGAAAAGTAATCCATGTTTTCAAATTTCTGGAAATAAGGACGAACAGTTTGTGGGGGGGGGGGGGGGAAGTTTGTGGATGATTGTGCCACATTAATTTTCCTTTGTGCTTCGCTAATTAATTAATTAAATATCTTCTTCTCTGTACCGTAACCCCTTGTGGAGCATGATGGTCCGTTCACTCAGCCGTTTATAGGCTACTTCGAGTCAACGGTACATTGCATATATTTTTGGATTGTATATAGGCCCGATTTCTCAAAACTCTTATCGAATGGTTAGTCTTATCGTATAGGGAAGACACACAATTTTCAGAAAGCTTTTCCATTATATTGAATTGAATTTTTGTTTATTTTGCATAGTTATGCCACATTTTGCTTGGTTTCGCCATCATCTTAAATTCAAAAAATCACTGCGCAATATCGGCGTAAATAAGCAAAAGATAACATTATTATGCAAAATTTGCTAAAATTTAATTCGATATAATGGAAAAACTTTCTGAAATGGTGTGTCTTCTCTATACGATAAGACTAACAATTCGATAAGAGTTTTGAGAAATTGGGCCTTGTGTTTGGGTGCTGAGCACGAATCCAGAGATCCCCACCAAAAAAAGGTTAAAATCGCAAAAAAATGTTAAAAAAAAATTGTCTATCAATTGTAACGATACCGCTTAAAGCATTTTGAAGATTAATGTCGCGTTGGACCCGCAATCATGTTTTCTCTAACATCTTCATGGACAGGTCTTCCAATCAATGTACAGTTTCGGAATCGGAGCTATAAGCCAAAAAACCGAAAAACTCCGAAAATTTTGTGTTTTTTTTTTGAGGTTTGGCCCTGTTTCGCAACGAAATTTTGGTGGAAAGCTTCCGCGTCAGTATCATTACGTGGAACACCGAAAATATCTACTCGACGTGAAAAATGAAATTTGCAACCGAGGGCGGTGTCTAGCTGACCGGAATTTGGCCATCGTATGGCGTGACAAACATTGTTTGAATGCCTCATCATTACGGAGGTCGTACGCAGGGCCGGCTCTACTATATGTGCAGACTGTGCACTTGAACAGGGCGCCACCGGAAAGGGGCGCCAAATTCACAAATTCATTATGCCTTTAATTTGCCTTTAACAACCAAACTCAAATCGCATGCTAATCGTATTCCATTTGACCGACCCATCGTGAAACCTTGACACATTTTCAAACTTTTCCGCATTGTATCTACGCGAGAGGAAGAGCGAGAGACGTGTTTCCATCCGTCCGCGCTCAAAAATGCTTCGCATATCTCGTACTTGTGCATAACTGCAAACATGCTCCACAGGGCCGGCCTTAGCATTCTGGTGGCCCTGGGCCAAATCGATGATGGTGTCCCCTACCAACACCGAAACAATAATTTGTCATAGAGACAACATAGTTTAAATTGTGTATTTTCATTCACCATTTTTTCGTTTATCCATGAGCAATCATGTTAATGTGATACATCCTTTATTTTAAGGAAATCTATAGACATCGCTGCTTGTTTGAAGGGGGTTGTTTCGTTACAATTTCATCAACTCTTAGTTAGTACAATTGTAGCAAACATTTCCTTAAATGCCACTTCCTTTCAGGAAATGAACTAAATTCATTCGAGCTGCTCAGTAGCTGTCAAAATGTTGCCTCAATCGAATAAGAGTGATTTGTATATTTTTAAGCGTAGAAACGAATATTTTCTTTTTTGATAAAAGTCCACTGGGCTACAAATGTAGCCCGCCTGCCCAATCATGTATCTTTTGTGGTAGTCTTCCATATCATTTAAGAATAAAAATATGTTTATAAAACATTTTAGAAAATAGCAGCAGTAAAATGTTTGGGGGCTCCAGTACACAGTCATATTTGTCCATATTTATATTATAATATGCTTAAGCCTACTTGATTTCGCTTACTGTACGTCTAAAAATGTATACTGAATGAATCGAGTAGGCTTAGTCATATGACATACATATTATAATAGAAATATGACTGTGTAATGGAGGCCTGACATATAAAAGGCTTTCAGGATAAACGTACAAAAACTAGATTGTTTTTTTTTTTTATGAAAAAAATGGAGTCGAACGTCTAAATTTCTTACTGTGTTCATATGTCACCTGATGCTATCATAGCTTAGTTTCTGGATATAATTTTTATAAATTCTCGAAAATAGGGAACAGTTAATATAAATATTGTGAGTAAAATTTCAATCACCATGATTCAATATTTGTAGCTTCTTAGGAAGTAACTGTACTCTCAGTTTAAAAAATTGTTAAAATTTCGTACGCAAAAATAGTTTGCAATTCCACAAAGCATTTTACACTGCATTCTCTCGCTTGATGTTTCATTTCAAAGATTTTTTGTTGGTTTTTGAGAATATAAATATTTTTTATATTACGCCTAACCACGTGGCAAATAGGTGCGTGCCTAACGAATGGTTAATACTGATCCATTTGTGAGCTGTTTACTCGGGATAATTTTTTTTCCAGTTTTTGAGGAGCTATACGTTCGAGAATAATTTTAAAAAGACAATACTCTCGTCAATACGTCACCAACAAATTGTTTTCTCTATTAAACTCATTGGTATTACTGACTTCCGATATAGGTACTTAAAGCGTAAGTTGGATGATAAAATTACCAATTTAGGGGTTCATTACTGCTCACAGAAATTGTCCTTTCATTGTATGTCTTCTTGAATAGAAGTATCTTTAGATACTCGGTAAGGTCTATCGCAGGTTGGCAATTCAATTACACACGGTAGTCGTCAGCGCACAATGCTCCTCAGGAGTTAGAGCAAAAAAAGAAAACAAACCGTCCACATTATGCTTGCAATGTTTTTTTAATTACTTATTTCAAATTCCGATTATGTATGCTGACAAAATTGTCTTTGTGCACAGGGAAAACCTACGCCTCAAGCTTACTAGTTATTCTAGTGTAATAAAACTATAATAAGCAAATTTAAAACCAAAAAATTGGGAATCGGACATTGGCAAACTTTTCGATCAATTCCGAGAATGAGCAAAAATGTGTAATTTATTATCGCATAAAATCATCATTATTACGCTTTGTATTAGATGCAATATAGTCTTATATTTCAAAAGAGTATTGCATGGAGGCCCCTTGAGAAAACTGCCCTTTCCGAGTGGTGGCCCCCGGAATGCAAACGTTCCTGGAGAGTGGTGGTCCCTTCAAAGTGGTGGCCCTGGGCGACCGCCCAGTTCGCCCACCCCTAGGGCCGGCCCTGATGCTCCAATTAATCCATACATTCATATGCGGGATGGGCGCCATATGGGCGCTAGATTTAATAGATTTTATGCTTGGCAGAAGTGAAGAGTTGTGCATTGCAGCAATTGTGCACATAAGAAATTGTTGTAGCGTACACCCCTATATTCTGCAAAAGAAGGCAATAGCTGCTTTGCAGGCTCGTTATAGGTGAGATGTGCGTATTCACATGATGGCTCATTCTCGTAGTCTCAGCTTCTAGTGCATATTTCAATTGTATGAGAGTGGGCGATAGAAGAGTTTTGTAGGATGTATACTTTCTTCTTCTTCCTTGCCTCGTTCTTTATACCGCTCCCTGGTTTCGCGTTGCTCGACCTGCGGTGTAGGCACATCGC
Source organism: Microchrysa polita (assembly GCA_949715475.1). Taxonomy (NCBI): domain Eukaryota; kingdom Metazoa; phylum Arthropoda; class Insecta; order Diptera; family Stratiomyidae; genus Microchrysa; species Microchrysa polita. The sequence goes on from OX454420.1 coordinate 49,622,751, forward strand.
CCGTTTTGGCGGTAATATCTCAGCATATTTCTACAGGCAGCTCTATAGAAATATGCTGAGATATTACCGTAGGATGTATACTAAGTGGGTTTTTTGGTTATCCCGTGTAAAAAAAAATGACAGGTGGGTCAGCTGTCATTGTTGTTATATGGAGTTTCGTTACCCAAACCTAGACGGGATAACCAAAAAACGTACTTACTGTATGTATAGTTTCTAGGAAGAGATTTTTCCGCGTAAAATTTTCTATGCAGTCCATAAGCGCAGGATAGCCCTCGAGTGAAATGTTTGTCCGCTACGATTTTCTCAATGAAAATGTATGCTTACGGTCGTGGAATATGTGGGAAATGCTGGCGAATTCCATACGCTACAATCCGAAAATGCTTTCATAATTTTTCTCAGCCATTTTATGTATTTTTTCCCATTTTCCGGTCATTTCATCGTGAAAAATATCTAATAATGACCGGGGAATCGAAAAATACTTAAAATGGCAGAGAAAAATCATGGGACCATTTCCGGATGTAGTAAGTAAGAATACATTTTCATTAAGAAAATCGTAGCGGACAAAAATTTCACTATCGGGTCCTATTCGCTTTAGATTTGAATTACACTGCGTTTCACTTGAATAGCACACTCTATACATTAGATTTATTTTCTCAATATCATTAAAAAAAATGAAGACAACAGATATTTTGTATTTTTTATTTGCCATTTGATTAATTAGCTTTAATTTGAAATAAAAAGAATTCGAATTTTTCCAACATGTAATCTTAGAAAGAAAAAAAATGTAAAACACCAATGAAAAAACACAGGAATTCTGTTTCACTTGAATAGCACACTTTTTTTTAAACCTATTTTAATTAACTTTTTATGCAGTGAGGATAACTTTATTATTGTTCAGAATACAAGTTGAGATCAATTTGAATTAAAATCAGCAATTTTAGTAATGGGTTGAGCCTCCCCCGTTTGAAATAACCTCCTAGATCCTATTAGGCAAATAATCGTACAAACTTTTGATGTAAGCAAGGGAAATGGTAGCCCATGATGGCAATTTTCAATTATTTCAGTCTTTGTTGAAAATTATTTACCAGACTCATAAACTTTTCTAAGCAGCCATCTCCAAACATTTTCTATTATGTTTAGATCCGGCGAGTATGGTGGCCAGTTCAAAAGAGTAACATTTTTGGACTCGATAAACGACAGTGTGTATTGGTTCATTGTCTGGTTGTAAAGTCCACGGCAATGGTCCAAAGAGACTTTCGAATGTCGGAAAAGCCTTTTCTAAAACACCTTGATACGACTTAGCATTCATAGTGGTGTCTAAGAATTGGAGTTCACAAGTGCCGTAGTAGGATTTGGCTCCCCAAACCATAACGCCGCAAACTCGACTGTGCAAACGATCCAACTGGTGAGTCTCCTTCCTTAAATCATAAAAATAACAGTTATATCCATCGGGCCCTTCCAAATTAAATTTCTTCTCATCAGAATAAACAACGCGATATCACTCTTTGGTCCATGACATGTTGGTACGCGAAAAAGTCAACCGAGCTTGTTTATGAGGGGGTTAAGAGGTGTTTTTTTTTTTTTAATTTTAGACGCTTTAGGTCTTCAGCTTTTGAATTAGCACGCCATACAGTTGTTTTACTCGCACTGAGACCAACTTTTAACCGAGTTTTGTCCACAGAATCATATGTGAAATCGATGCTTCACGCAAAATAGATCACTTATCTGCATAAGAGCGTACACAGCTCACTCGACCTTTCATATTTTTCCATAATTTTCACAATTTTTAATTAAATTGTAAATCACGTTTCTGCCTTTTCCAATTTTTTTCGATATTTTAGTCACTGAAAAGTCACAATCCCTGTAATTTTTTATTTTAACTTATTCTTCGCTTGTTAAGGCTTTACCACGACCCAAAATTTTTTAAAATCAACGAATCGTATTTAAATTACTCAAAACGACTATAGATTGTGATATTGTGACCACGTGCACCACGTATTTGAAGCTTAAACCCAACTGTGCTATTCTAGTGAAACAAAAAATCTGCTCGCTTTTGAAGCAAATTGGTGAAAAAAGGTAACGGTAAATTTGGAGAGTATAATTTTTCTTTTGGGGAACCCACACCAACAAGACAAAAAAAAAGTACTAGCAAAGTCATAAGAATATTGATATATAAGCAAATTACAATGAAAAAACGGAATGTGCTATTCAAGTGAAACGCAGTGTACATTTGAATACATTTCCCCTGCGGTGCGGACTAGGGTCAGTTTCATTTTCGGTGCCAACGGTTTTTGTCGTATTCTGCGTTTTAAAGTGAAAAGTGAACCATGTTAGGTAGGAATTTAAAAAGAAAGTTGTCAGGAGTGGATAATATGAACAATTATTTTGCAAAACATATTTAGGCCTCGTATATTTTCTTAAAAATGACTTTTCTATCGAAATCTGATATCATACACCTTTCAATTCATTTGCCGACCATAGTATCGTTAGATAATTTGACGATCAATTGAATAGCGGCTCTAAGAATTACATACTATGTATTTTATCAGAAAATCTAGTGATCGCCTAGCGGCGGAGTTCTTCGAAGTGGGTTTTCAAAAGTGGATAACTCGTCAGGAAGAATACGTAGAAAAATCTGGCGACTATGTAGAAAAATAGTTTAAAGTACAAGCTTTCAAATGGTATACTTATTTATTGCAATAAAAATGCCTTACCTCTGAAAAAATGTGGGAACCTTATTTTTTACTTGCCCCTCGTATATAGAAGGGCGACTTTTTAGTATATGAACAGGGCGCCATAATACCTAGGACCGGCGCTGGTCGTACGCCATCTATATTATCACCCTCACTGACGAAAATCGAAGGGTACGGCACCTATACAGAAAGACTGATTGTGGAACCGCACAATCTGTCCACAGCGGGGAGAGGTTTTTGTTATTTTAATGAAGTCGGCCTAACCGTTCTGCTCTCGATGCCACTAATTCACTCTCAGCTTTCGCAATTTTAAACCACTCATTACAGTCACTCCCCGACATACGTAAGGCGGACTTACGTAATTCCGAGCTTACGTAAAAGGCACAACCCTGGAAAAATCCTTGGATGATCCACTTAAATAAATGTATGAATAGGGGAAATCCCAGGTATTTTCCAAAATTAAAAAGGAGATTTAAGAAAATCCTTGCACATTTGTTACCATTTTGGGCATTTTAAATAAGAATGATATGCGTATTAGGAACAATTCGAGTTACGCAAAATTTCGACTTACGTATAGACTTTTGGAACGAAATGCTTACGCAAGTCGAGGAGTGACTGTATATTTAAATGAAATTTAACGTCTATACTTAGTTCAGCTACAAGCCAAAAGCAACAGGATTAGGTTTTTTCTGTAATATTTGATGAAAACCAGGGGCGGCGCATATAGGCCCGCGTGGCGGGGGGCCCACGAGATTTAGGGGCCCAAAAGCCACATAAAAGATTTCGAAAAAAATATTCCGATGTAGATAATTTTTGTAGACCACTTTTCGAAACAATGCTAAATTTATTGTTCTTTTTTCACCAGGTCCCTTAGATAAGTGTGTTTACACTTTACGGCTTAAATGTGTCGTTGTAGATTAAAATTATTTATATTGCCTGCGGTAGGTATACAAACGGTCATGAGGGTTTTTTTAGTTTGTACAAAAATTGTATGACACTGAGGTCTTCAACGAATTAGAGGAACAAATTAAGAACAAACGTTCTAAAAATGGAAGGATTTAATTGAACGTGTCTTTTTTTTTCAATTGTTTAGCAAGTTACAAACTTCATCACGTATAGTCTGGTTGGTGTATTAAGGGCGCCACATACCTAGCGATTTATTGGATAATCGATCTGCCGCCCGTACAGCACACACACTGGGCAATTTATCGGGCAATCTGAAATTGACAGTCTCACGGTCCACAAGACACAACACAAAATAGCGAAAATTATACCATTTCTGGCGATGGAAGATGGACATCTATTGCTACTTTTGATGAAGAGAATGACCGCCACCACCACAGCATGACGAACGACCACAGGTTTATGTCAACAAATCAGCAAGTGAGAACACATGTCCTGACAGCTTGTACGGAAAATTGCATGGCAATACGCTCCACACGTCAAATCAAAAAATTGAATCCGATGGTCACTTCCGATTTATCTCACAATCAAAAAATTTCGCCGATCGATCGGAGGGTCTGTGGCGATTCTTAGGTAGGCGGCTTGTTTTCAAATCATCGACTACGACGAGCAACGATTGATGAAAGTAATCATTAATTTAATAAACGTAACAACATGAACGCCATTCTTAATATAAGAATGCGAAGAGTCAAAATAACTTTTAGGAAAGTTATTTTAAGAAGTTGGCGGGAGGGCCCCGAGTCAAGTTGTTCCGCCACTGATGAGAACATTAAAATATTTTTGTCCGTCAAAAATTCTACATTTTTGATAATATCCAGTCAAAATACCCCAATTCAGGCCTAAACAAGAAAAAAATAGAGTACGGGTAATTTTTGTTGTGCTCCCAGGAATCTAAAACTCATTTTGCAAAAAAAAAATTTGATCGGAAAGGTCCCAAGAAGGACAAAAAGGACACTCTTTAATCCTTGAGCGAAGGTCGGCATGCGGGGTATCATATCAAAGGGGACGCCGACTACATACTCGTTTTTTGTTTCCTGTTTCAAAGACACTCAACAGAATAAATAGAGCTTAAATGGAAGTTATCGTGTTTTCCGTGTATCTTTCCAAAGCCATAGCTACGAGAATAATTCAAGTTGTCACTACTTTTCTCACTTTCCAGAATCTATAATAGCAGAAGACCAGTAAATTTGCTAAGAAAAAAATTGATAGGAAAAGTCTGAAGGTAGTCTATTGCTGTCCGTCTATCCGTCGGTCCGTCTGTTGCGACGCGTTTTACTCCTCCAATTTTAAAGCTATGATTGATTTTGCACAAATGCTTCTTTTCTGTTTGAATCGCTAAAATCAGACAATGGGGTCATGGGGCTCCCATACAAACCCAAATCCCCAAATTAGGTTCTTCTAAGAAAAACTTTTTTATTTGTGCACCAATTTCAACCAAATTTCAAACAAATGCGTTTCTTTTGATGACACAAAACATATGTAAGAATGGATTAAATCGGACCATGGGGTAAAGTTTACCATCTACGAGGTTTACCGTCAGGGGAGCACCTAGCCTTTCGGCCTTTATCTCCCGGTCCCTCGAACTGTTTGGACCTTCGGCGTTTTACTGGCCCTTCAGGGCTCGGGTTATGCGAAGCCGCCAGCTCCGAGGCTCACACGATTAACCATAATGGTGACCTCCATGCGGGGGGACCATGGGATCAGAGGGCTGCCATACAAACCTAACCCCCCAAATAATGTTCTTCTAAGAAAAACTTTTTTTTTGTGCACCAATTTGAACTAAATTTAGCCAATATAATATATCCATTGGATAGCTTTTTATTCGCCATGAACCATAATGTGGTTCAATTCTCCCGAACTCCCCCTTGCTATAAATTACGCAATTACATACTGCTATCCATCAATAAATGCATTCGTTTCATGATGCAATAAATAATAAATAATACTAATATTATTTATTTGAATTTGTGATTAATATTGCCATTTCTGTATTTATCAATATGACAATATTATTATGATACATACGAGTATGTATATGAATGCATGTAGGGACTTACAAAACCGATTATGTGCTAAGGATCTCATCACTCAATTTCATATCCAATTATTCATTTCGTAAAATTGGCAGTCCTCCTATTACCATACTATATTGCATTTTGAATAGAAACTACTGGACGTAACTTTAATAAATGCATACAAAGTATTGTCTCCTGACAGAATACAAGAATTTACTCATACTGCGATAAATATGTCAATGTTATCTAACTAACAACTTGAAGACTATCTGGTAAATTTGCATTCATTTTCGATTATGTGGCTTTGAAAGTTATCGTTTAATTGCGTACAGTCTACATATTACCAGAAGGAGACATTACAATGAAATAGGAAAGTATACATAGTACGTACGTATGAAGAATTTTATGATTCATTGTGGTGGCTGGATATTTAATTTTTCTATAATATAATAATGGGTTATGTGCATATTAAATATGAACAAAAACCTTCGGTGCACAGAGTCATGGTTTTGAGACTTAACGTGAACGAATTTAGTTTATGGTGTTTTTCGAACTCACAACCCATGTGACGAAATATGATCTCATTGATAGAGATAAATACCTAACATTGCTGAGCGTGCTGTTGATCTCAACACCTCAAAAAAATAGCAGCTAAGATCTTAGAAATTGCCTGTTAGTTTTTTTTTTAAGCCAAATTTTAGCAAAGGATAGTTACTGTAGTCGTTAGGTGATTTCAGATTGCAAAGTGTGATGCAGACACTTTTTTTTGTTTCTTATGTTTTTTTTTGGGTGCTGAGCTCCAATCCGGAGCTTCCCACCAAAATTTCGTTGCGAAACAGTGTCAAAACCGCGAAAAAACCCAAAACTTTCGCTATTTTCCCATTTTTTTACTTATAACGAAAGTGTACATTTCTCCGAAAACCTGTCATGAAAATGTTAGAGAAAACATAATTGCGGGTCCAACGCGCCATTAATCTTACAAAATGCATTCAGAGGTACAGCCATAAAGTAAGGAATTGGAATAGAGATGGAACTCCATATAACATTAAAACCTACTGAACAACATTTTACCTTTGAGTGTGTGCTGTATGTAACGTGTAAATACGGGAAGATATATGTACACGTTACATACAGCACACAGTCAAAGGTAAAATGTTGTTCAGTAGGTTTTAATGTTATATGGAGTTCCATCTCTATTCCAATTTCTTACTTTATGGTACAGCTACAATTGATAGTAATTTTGATGGCGTTTTTTTGCAATTTTGACGGATTTTACGGATTCAGGTTCAGCACCCCAATATACATAATGTACAAGAAAAATGAAACTTTTGCGGCAAAAATGAAAAACCGTTCAATCCCAAAATTTTATTCATAATATGGAACCATGTTAAAAATGACAAATTTAATTTATCAATTGTAATAATACCGCTCAACGAATTTACAGTATTTATGTCTCTTTGGACGCGCAATTATCTGCTCTCTAACATATTCATGGAAAGTTTTTCGCAAAAATAAATAGTTTCAGAGTTAAGGGTCAAATAACGGAAAATGAATAAACATTTTAAAGTTTTTCGCGATTTTGACCTTGTTCCGCAACGAAAATGTTGGTGGGAAGCTCCGAATTCGTGCTCAGCACCCAAAAAAAACATAAGAAACAAAAAAAAATGTCTCCACCAGATTTTGCAATCTGATGTAATAGGTTTATCTGACCAAAAACAACAAAGTTGTAAAAGTTACCCCGCCAAAGAAAAATTCATCTGCCGCAAAAAGAATACATATCACTCCAATCCGCTGCTCATATCTAATTTTGTTTGCTGGATGTACTTTTGTTTTAGGTGTAAATGCTGGAGAAGTTTAAATGTACAGGACTACTTCTTAAAGTAATTTGGTGGGAGCTTTAACATTTTATTCAGTGCCACTTTGACGGCTCCCTCCAAATTACTTTAAGAAGTAGTCCTGTACATTTAAACTTCTCCAGAATTTACACCTAAAACAAAAGTACATCGAGCAAACAAAATTAGATATGAGCAGCGGATTGGAGTGATATGTATTCTTTTTGCGGCAGATGAATTTTTCTTTGGCGGGGTAACTTTTACAACTTTGTTGTTTTTGGTCAGATATCATATATTTTTGCATACTTAAATAGCCAACTGATATTTTTGTTTTGGGAAAAGTTTCAATAGGTTTTTGTTCAGCATATTCCATAAATTTAATATCATAAGTTATATTCAAAGGGTCTTCTTTAAAATAAATAGATACTGCAGACGCAATTGCAAATAGGCCAAAAATGGCTGATGCTGAGCTTTTTTAAAAATAATTTTGGGATGAAATGGGTATAGTTTATTAATATGTGTTTTGTGCAAAATAGATTTGTGTTATCCTTGTGTTATGGCTCTGCTAAGATTCTGTTAGTAATCTGTTAATTTTTTGTTAAATCTGTTAATGCTCTATTAACGTTCTCTTAACACTCTATTATCTTTTCGTTAATGCTCTGTTAACGTTCTGTTAATGTTCTCTTAATTCTCTTTAATCATTCGGCTAACGCTCTGTAAACGGTCTGTTACCTTTCTTTTATTACTCGATTTACGTTCTGTTAACGTTCTGTTAAGGCTCTGTTAATTTTCTGTTAACACTCTGTTAACGATCTGCTAACGCTCTGTTGTTGCTTTGCCAACGCTTTGTTAACGTTCTGTTACTGATGTGTCTTAATGCCCCCCTGACCCAGTGTCCCAATGTCACATTGTCCCAATGTCACATTGTCCCAATGTCACAGTGTCCCAATGTCCTAATGCCCTAATGCCCTAATGCCCTAATGCCCTAAGGTTCATTGTCACAGTGGCCTCATGTCCCAATGTTCTAATATCCCAGTGTCCCAATGTCCTAATATCCTAATGTGCCAATGTCCCAATATCCTGATGTACCAGTGTCCCAATTTAGGTCCTATTGTCCCAATGTGCAAATATCACAGTGCCCCAATGGTTTAATGTCCTAATGTCCCACTACCCTAGTGTCCCAATGTCCCAGTATCGGAATATTCCAATGTCCCAGTCTCCCACCTAATGTCCTAATATCCCAATGTCTAACTGTCCTAATATCCCAAGGTCCTAATGCCCCAATTTCCTAATATCCCAGTACCCCAATGTCCCAAATGTCCCAGTATCCTAATGTGATAATATCCCAATGGCCCAATGTCCTAATGTACCAGTGGTCAGTGTCCCAATGTCGCAGTATACCAAGTGTCCCAAGGTCCCAATAGCCTAATGTCCTAATATCCCAGTGCCCCAATGTCCCTGTATCTCAGTGCCCTAATGTCCCAGTATCCCAATGCTCCAATATCGCAATGTGTTATCCTATTGTTACAATGTCCCAATGTTCTAATATCCCGATGTCCCAGTGCCCCAATGTTTCCACGTCCCAGTTTCCACGTCCCAGTTTCCCCAGTGTACCTAATGTCCCAATGTCCTAATGTGTTGATGTCCTAATATCCCAATGTCCTAATGACCCAAGACCCTAATGTTCTTATATCCCAGTGCCCCTATGTGCGAATATCCCGATGTCCCAATGTCACAATATTCCGATGTCTCAGTGGTCCAATGCCCCTATGTACCAGTGTCCCAATGTCCCAATGTCCGATTGTCCCAAGGTCATAATGTCCCAATGTCCTAATATCCCAGTGTCCTAATGTCCCAGTCTCCCAGTGTCCTAATGTCCCAATATCCCAATGTCCCATTGTCCCAATATCCTGATGTCCCAATGCCCCAATATCCTGATGTCCCAATGCCCCAATATACCGATGTCCCCACGTCCCTGTTTCCCCATTGTCCCTAATGCCCCAATGTCCTAATGTCCCAAGACCCTAATGTCCCAATTTCCTAATATCCCACTACCCCAAGATCCTAGTCTCCCAGTCTCCCGGTGTCCCAATATCCAAATGTCCCAATGCCGCAGTGTGTTTTAAAAAATGGTCAATGCGATGAACCGATAGACGCAATTGTTGGAAATCTTTTGTTAACTTTACCTATTAATTTACCGTTATTCCATCCACTTATCTAAATGGAAGACATTGATTCTTTAGAAGGACCACCAGAGGATCATTCGTTCCAAATTTCATAAAAATCCCATCACGAAGAGAGACAGTAGAAGCAAGTCTTTCTGCAACTGTAGACTTCATTCTGAAATTGGGTTACTCGCTTAAGTCTGTGAGGGTGAAAATTTCACCGTTTATTGCATATATCTTACCCGTTATTGTGCCGATCGAAGATTTTATTTCGAAAGGCACTAGAACAGGATATGTGGAATATTTTGGTAAAAAAAAATTTTTGGGGGCTGTTGCCTGGAAGGCTGTAGCCTGGTCAAACAAAAAAGCAAGTTGTCTCCGGTAATCATAGACTTGTTCGCTTTCGTTTTTCTTTTTCCTTTGGCGGGCGAGACGCTCTCGCGTCTCTTGTACTAACTACACTAAGTCGAGATTAACGAAAAATGACACCTGCAAGAGTTTAGACATTCATTGGTCATTCTGATTACATTCAACTAGCCTCCAATTTCTGCGTTTTAGATGGCAGTTCGTCTATATTTGGTGCCATTTTTGGGTTTCGGACTGCATATTCCTCTTGTGAGATCTAAATTTCATTGCTGGTATTATTTGGCTACAAAATGAATGTTGATTAAATAACTTGAAATACACGTAAATGTGAGATTCTTTCTTTACAAGGTCCCTAACTGGGCAAAGCTATATACTGTTTACAAAGCTGTATAGCTGTGTATTTCTCACTAAAATCCCTTTCAGATGGAATGTTGATAAATTCCACTACATTCTCTTTTGTTGCTTTGATAAATACACATTAATTCAAGCTTTTGTGAAATTGTTGTAAAAAATGTTTCTTAGAAGAACCAAAATGGGTGGGTTGGGTTTGTATGGCAGCTCCATGACCCCATTGTTCGATTTTACCGATTCAAACAAACAAACTGCCTGCAGCAAAAATAAGCATTTGTGTAAAATTTCAGCTTCATAGCTTTTCAATAGGCCGAGCAAAACGCGTCGCAACAGACGGACATCGCCCAATCGACTGCCCAAGTCATGCTGATCTGATCATATATGTATACTTTTTATATGGTCGGAGATACTTCCTTCCATGCGTTACAAACTTCATGACAAAGTTAATATACCCTTTCACTCTATGAGCGAAGGATATAATAAATCCTGTCCATAGTTGGGATCCCCTGGTCCATATTATCGAAAATCTCGCGATTAGGGTAAGTGTGCTGAGACCATAAATCTGCACAACATTACAAATATGAAGATGGATCTCATCCCGCCCAGAAGCAGTTTTGGGTTCGGATCAAATAATTTTAATGGTAATAATTTACATTTTTTAAATATTGTCTTACATCTTAAAATTCTTAACCCTTATAAAATCCCGCAAACGATTTTTCTAAAGCAAACTTTCTTTCTGCATTTCGAAGTCAATTTAAAATTTTGCTCTAAACCATTCATTTTCCAACAAAAATGTCTCCTTTACGTAAGGGAAGAAACTAGCTTTTTCTCAATTTTAATATAATTTGTATTCATCTTATGCCTAATATGAGGCAGATTTATGATTTATATTTTTACAGTTTGAGGAGTTTTTTATACAAGATACTTTGTACAATATTATTATTCTGAAAGAATACTGTATTAAAACACGATGGACCTGGACCACGAATACAGTGCACATAACGTCACCATGCCTGCTAGTTATGGTTGACAGGATCTCTCCTTATTTACACGAACAAGGAAACTTGTGAAAAAAGAACCCTTCCGATGTACTTAGGTATAAAACGATGCTCGCTTTCTAATCAAATGAATATAACCACCAGATTATGTAAAATAAATCGAGTGGGGGCTACTGTGATAAGATTTAATTGGTTGACAGAATCCTACGGTAATATTGAGTGTGGACGGTGAGCAGTTTGGGCTTGGGGCCAAATATGGATAGGCGAAGTGCATATAAGATCTCAGAGCAGATTTCGAAATTTTCAAACGCTCGGTGGCATTCAACAAGTGAAGGTGCACAATAATATACTGACAGAAATAACATTGAGTGCGTAATTATAAATATTGGTTGTTTTTAAAAATGATGTGAAACCATGTGAAAATTGTGATAATTCTGTAGATTGTTTCCAAGTTATGTATATCAAATAATGCTTATGTATTTAATTTTTTGCAAGATTGGAATATTATAAAAAAAATGATGAAGATGGAAAAATTGACCAAAGCCCACATAAACTTTAAAGTGAATTTGTGCGTTTATTTTGGCGTGCTGTTGTTATGTGAGTATTCTTTTTTTAAGGATGAATTTTCTTATGATTAATTTTGTCCTTAGAAAATTCAATTTAATTTAAATTTGTACATACATAAATGGTTTTATTTTAACAAATAAGGAACAGAAAAAAAGCCTCTATCTAAATACTACAAATGACTTCATTAGGCCACTTCGTGATAATTTTTCGTCCCGAAATTCGGGGCGGAAAATGATTGGATAATTAGTCGATTGGGTTGTATAATTTAATGGAACGCGAACCCCTTGGATTGGAGTTTATTTACGTGTCTGAATCACCACGGTGCGTCAATATCCTTATTATCTGTCCAAAATTTGGCGGAATCCATTTCAAAAATAGTGTTTACTGAGCGATCAACCAAATTTTCGCAGTTTTACTTTTTGTCTTAAGTTTCTAATCCCGAGGTCGTTAGTGATTCAGATTTATAAGTATGTCTTAAAAGGAATAATATCCTTTAATAAAATTTTGGAAACATAATTATGAATCATATCTACTCTCGCCGACAAGCATTCTGCATTTCACATTATAACGCGTACGTACGACTGGTACGTACAATCATGCATGTTTTTTTGTTGTAAAGTTTGTTCGTACGGTTTTTTTTTTCGTATGGAACAGCATGGATAATCTTGGTACGATTGGTCTTCAATAGTATTGATGAAACAACCCCAGCCAACAGCCGTCTCCTGCTAGATCTTGGACCGCCTATGTTGGGCATAATCCTTGACAAAGCTACAGTAGCTATCGCCGCTTTTTCGGTTACAAATTTCAGATGCTCTCCGAATTTTAGTTTAGAATCGATCATAGCTCCCAAATACCTAATAGCCATTTTTGGAGTTATGGTTTCGTTTCCTACTCTAATATTCAGAGAGTACCTTCTTCTTCGCTTGCTGATAAAAACAGCTTCCGTTTTTTTGTTCAGCAAGCTCCAGGCCAACTGCTAGTAACCAGAGCTTTATGGACGTAATCGCCTCGCTGGCGTAGACCTCGATGCATTCTGGTTTTTTTGCAACAACCACTACTGCGATGTCGTCTGCAAACCCCACTACAACAGTCACTCCTCTAGGCATTGGCAATTCCAGGATACCATTGTACATAATGAGCCACAGCAGCGGACCGAGGACTGACCCCTGAGGAACTCCTGCTGTAACCCTATACTCCTTGGGCCCGTCATCCGTATCGTATTGGAGGACTCGGTTTGATAGGTAACTCCTGATTATAACTGCGAGATAGTCTGGTACATCTGCTCTTTGCAAGGTGGCGTGAATGCTAGCCCAGTTTGCGGAATTGAATGCGTTCTTGACATCCAGCGTCACTACCAAACAGCATGTGTCATTTTGAAGCGATTCCCTTGCTAAGCTAGTAACCCTCCCAATTGCATCGACTGTTGAACGCGCCCGTCTAAAGCCATACTGGTGGTCCGACAAGCTCCCTTTTTCTTCGACAACCGTCTGTTGAAGATGATCCTTTCAAACAGTTTCCCCACCGTGTCGAGCAGGCAAATTGGCCGATATGAGCTCGGCTCCCCAGCCGGCTTATTCGGTTTCGGGAGGAGCACCAGCTGTTGCCGTTTCCACAGCATTGGAAAGGCACCTTCGGCCAAGCACGCATCGAATACTTCGATGAACTTTTGAGGAATCGCACGGATTGCCACTTTCAACGCCTTATTAGGGACTCCATCCGGTCCTGGAGCCTTACTTTCTTCCAATCTTGAAGACGCTTGCAAAAGTTCTTCCTGTGTTATCGCGGGAACTTGGGCCTGATCTACTGAACCTCGATCCACGGGCTGGTTCTCACGCTGAGGAAACAGAACCGAGACAATATTTCGGAGCATTGTTGGACACTTTATTTGTGGTGCTTTTGGCCCTATTTTCTTCATCACCACCCTATAGGCCGTTCCCCACAGGTTTATGTCTGCATCGTCGCAGAGTTGCCTGAAACAGTTTTTCTTGCTTTTTTGAATAGCCAGCTTTAGCGATCTTCGGGCACTTTTATAACTCTCTAGGAGGACGTCATGGGTGATTCCTTGAGTCGCTCGTTGGCACAGACGTCGCGCCTTCAGGCAATTTCGCCTGAGGCTCGCGATTTCGTCGGTCCACCAGAAATTTTCATTCCTTTGCCTTGCTGAGCTTTTCCGGGGCATAGAGGCGTCGCAAGCTGATGTCAATTGCTTCATGATCTGAGCTGACCTCTGATCCACTGAACCTCCTATGGGGCCACTTTGAAGCAGTACCTCTTCGAAAAGTGCCTCATCAAATCTCTTTGTGGACCATCCAAGAGTGCGTGTTTTGTACTTTGTTCGGTGCACTCTGCCAGCAACAGCAAACACAATTGCGTGGTGATCGCTATGAGTATAGAGCTCACTAACTTGCCACTCCATAGTCGGCGCCAATGAGCTACTGACAAATGTGAGATCAATTATGGAGCCCACATTTCCCCTTGTGAAGGCCCCTGAATTCATGAGGACGATATCCAGTCGTGAAAACGCGTCCAGAAGTGCACGACCACGTCTGTTTGTCATCCGGCTACCCCATTCGGTTACCCACGCGTTGAAGTCTCTCCCAATTATCACCGGACTTCTTGTACTTGCGTCATGCACCAGCCCGTCAAGAAATTTCTCAAACTCAACATCGTTCCACCGTGGTGGAGCATAGCAACTGTACACATATATGCCATTGATCTGAGCTCTTACGACCCCTCTCAATTCTCCCGCCATCCCTTGCTGGAACGGATAGTAGTGTTAAGAGGTTTATGTTCGCACAGACGACTCTTGTGATGATCGCTCGGCGATCGCAGTTAAGCCACCGGTTCTTACGACTACACGTGCTAATTTTTTATACAGATATGTTCCTTTAGGTCATAGTCGACACAAGAAAAGTAGCACCATTCAAAAAATATGCAAACATGGCTCGGAATTGGATGCAAAACTACGATCACTAAGCGATCATCACATGAATCGTCTCTACGAACACGTACCTTTAAGGTACGTTGTCGTCGACGCGGCCGCAGCGACTCTAGCGACTCCAGCGGCTCTAGAGCTCTACCCTAAGCAGCCGTCGTCCGAAGCCCACAAACAAGCAAGTACACCACGTTCACCATTCGTGCATGCATTATGTACAACAAGAGTCTCGCGACTGCTTTCTATATACAGACAGATTCGTGTATCAGCCGAATCAGTACGACTATTGTGCGAAACAACTACCCTACCCCAAGCAGCCGTCGCCCGAAGCCTACAAACAAGCAAGTGCACCACGTTCACCATTCGTGCATGCATTATGTACAACAAGAGCCGCACGACTGCTTTCTATATACATGCTATTCGTATATCGGCCGAACGAATAGGACCGTTGTGCGAAACAACTACCCTACCCCAAGCAGCCGTCGCCCGAAGCCTACAAATAAGCGAGTGTACTACGTTCACCACTCATGCGGGCATTATATACAACAAGAGCCGCGCGATTCATTCGACCATAATTTTCATTGTGGAGCTATGCCAAGGGATTATCAACTAAAAACGAGTTTTTATATGCAATGGGCAAGCCGCAGTCGCTAGAGTAGCTGGGGCCGTGCCTTGGAAAACGTACCTTTATAGACAAGCATTGGGAAAGCACGTCGTACGATCGAAAACCAATCGTACGTACGATTAACCTTGCTGTTTTTTCTTGTAAAGTTTGCTCGTACGTTCGGTTTGTTATATTGTGGAATAGCCAGGAGCCATTGCTGGTATAATGTACAAGTGAATGGTCCCAAGGCTCATTTCTTCAAAAATAACAATTTCGCGGAATTGCTTAAATTAGAAACTGTAGTTGTAGTGCATCTCACCAAATAAGGGCCAATTTATCGTACATCATATTTTGCTTGGTTACGAGATTCTATGAAATTCCGCAATGATTTTTTCAATTTCGGATGATGGCGTAACCAAGCCAAATATGGCATAACGATGCAAAAAAAAATTATATTCAATATATAATGTAAAGTGTTTGTGAAAATAGTGTTCGTCTTGTATATACGATAATAGCAGTGACACACATATCTTCGAATGACGCAAATTCGTCATTATCACGAAAATTTACCATCATTAGCACGAATTCCAAATTACACATTTGGACTATCATTTGCTTAATAACGACAGGGGACGCCATCTGTTGCAAAATTGAAGAACAATAATTTTTGCAAAAATATTAAATATGTTATCAAATTTTACACATTTCAATTCAAATTCTTCAAGAAAAGTATGTCTTTAAATTATTGAACAGAATATTCATCAAAATAACGTTGTTGTTAGGGACATTTTCATCATTCACCCAAACGTCAAAAGTAAATGACGAACTCTAATGACGAAAACATATGTGTCACCTCAATTTCGAACTTTCATCATCACGACGGATTATCGTCATAATGATTTGGATATGTGTCATAGGTATAATACTAACCACTAGATAAAATTTACGAGAAATCGGCCCTATATGTGACGAATTGTAATATAAATTAAAAATATATTGAATGCTCGATTCCAATTTTCATATTACCCGATCAGAATCGATGAAAATTGAAAATTGAAAATCCATCTCCAGCATAGAATGTATGCTCGAACCCGCTTCTGCCCAGAATTCACTTTCTTTATAAATTCTCTCAAAAAGCTTCATACGTCACTGTTTCGCTCACTGGTTCCAGTTGCTTCCGCCTTAGGCTACATTCAAACGGCACGAAAACGGCTCGCAAGCTCCAGCCACACAAATGCATTGGCTTATATGGAAAGCTCACGACGAGCGAGAGCCGTGTTGCTGTCAAAACACGGTTGGCGACAGCTCACGAGCCGTGAATTTGTGGCTTGTTGTGCACGAAATGTGAAAACCTGTGCAAATACGTCTCGCGACTAGTGTTTTGACAGCAGCACGGCTCTCGCTCGTTGAGAGCTTCCCATAAGAGCCAATGCATTTCGATGTGTCGAGCTTGCGAGCCGCTTTCGCGCCGTTTGAATGAAGCCTTAGAGTCACCATAGGCTCTCCAATCGATTGTACAATCAAGGTTCCGCTACCGAGTCACTAGAGAAAATGAGCTTTCCCGACAGAAAATGAGCTTAATTTTACAATCAATTGCACAGTCTATGGCGACTCTTACGTTCGTGACGTTTCGATCCGTCGTTCATTCTGCTGTGTGCTTTGAATGGATGGCTTGGTT
Organism: Microchrysa polita; assembly: GCA_949715475.1. NCBI lineage: Eukaryota > Metazoa > Arthropoda > Insecta > Diptera > Stratiomyidae > Microchrysa > Microchrysa polita. The sequence continues at coordinate 49,639,918 of OX454420.1, forward strand.
GGACTTCGCTAAAAATGCCTCTTTGTGGACATACTAACAGAGCTTTCATTCATTTTCAAGTGTACACTGTGTTTATTTATATATCCAAGAGGAAGCATTGCTTCCCTTGCTTCCAAAGACGCCACGCCAATGGACTGTATCAAGTCAGCGTAATATTACATGTAAATTTAAAGGGTTGGCTATGATATGCCGCCATTTCAATATCCCGTCAATTAAAAATCCGGCTCAACTGAAACCCTGCCTTATCAAAAGGCCGCCTACTTAATATCTCGCCATTCGAATAACCTGCTTCTGCCTCTTTTAAATATCCTGCTTTTTAATATCCCGTTACAGAATGTACACTCAGAGAAAACTTATTGTAACACATTAACTATGCAATCAAGTTAATATGTACTACTATTTCAAATTTACCATGAACATGGTTGATTTGTATACTAAGAAATAGTTCTTTCAACCAATTGACTGATCGTTTTCATGTCATATTTTGCACAAGTGAAAACAACTTCGGCATAGTTGTTTTTGAATATTAGCTTTGCTGTTTCTTTTATGCAATGTCTCACAATGTAAGGTATAAATTACATTATTACAAGCTTCATCACTCATAGAGTCTGGTTGGTCTAGTAGGTAGGGGCGTTAGTCTCCAAATCATAGGGTCTCGGGATCGAATCCCACTGTATGTAGGATTTTTCTTATGCAATTTAGAGCGTAAAGTGTGTTACTTTCGGAGCTTGCAATTCGTTGTGACAAGTTTATTTAGAAGCTATAAGAACTTCAAAATTTTCAGACATCACTTTCAGTAAGTGTTGTTACAAAAAAAACATTATTCGGACTTTTTTTTATAATTATCTTTCGGAATTTGCGCTAATCATTCCATAACTAAAATTTCGGACGCTTGACTCTTTGAAGCGCCCAGATTAAGATGGGGAAATTTGGGTGCTTGTTTAAAACTTCCAACGGATGTTATAGTGAACATTCTTTCTGGTCACAGCCTCCGTGCGGGAGATTACTCATTCCAACAAAAAATTAGGTTTCAAGGGATGATTTGTGCAAAATTCGGCTAATATTTCCGGAGCGAAATGCAGAAGATACTTTTGTCTTTTGCCTTCTGCAAATTATAGTTCTTGAATCGCAAATAATTTTTGATTACGAACAGTGGTCAAGTCGGACGCTAGGCGAATTTGTGTAGGTATGGAGTGGGGAATCTTAAACCTAAAATCCGCCACAAATGTAGCAGCAATCTTCTACGCTTATCAAACTTTCAAATATTTTTATCTATCATCAAAAATTATTATCTAAATATTTTCCTTTTCCTCAGTATCAACAATCTTTTTCACTGGAGCGGAAATGTCGTGTGATTCATGTGGACGCGAATGTGCCAGAGCTTGTGGAACGAAACATTTCAGGTGCAAACAAAAAACACTAATAACTCACTGAAAAACGTAACTTACTTTGGTTTTTTTTTAATAACACGTTTCAGGACGTGCTGTTTCAACTATTTACGAAAACGATCTTCACCTATGGAAACCGAACAAACTCAAAACGCTCTGCCACAGAATACGGCTGATGCTCTGCTATCGTTTGATCAAAAGTTGGAAACATGGATTCGCGATACCAAAGATCTGGAGGATACTCTTCGTCAAACAATAACTTTGCAAACAGCGAATAGTTTGAAAAAACGGACACAACCGGCTTCGTCAGATGAATTTATGGAGTTGCCATAAATAAAAAAAGTGAATAAGCCCTTCCATGTGAAGGGCACAAAATCATTATAATGAAATAATAGATGGGTGAATTAAAATTACGCTTACACTAGCGGGCAGAAATATTTGAATAAACATTATCATCATTTGAAACAATATACCCTGTACCATCTTATGGGTATAGGGTATGATACAACAAATACCCGATAGTGTGAGCATAAATTAATTCCATAAATGCCATTTCGTAAACGCTGTATTGCTGATTGAAGTAAACCTAAAATATGAGAACCGTTCCTAATAGTATTGTTTTGTTAATAAATAAACTACATAAATATGTATAAATATATGTATAGAAAGCAAGAATATACTATAAAATCTTATATAGACCCTGTTATTGAAAACAGAAAATCAAATCCAACGTTTGGAAAATATGCAAATAGTGAAGTCGATTATTCCAAACAACCAAACAATGAAGATCTTTTAATAGCATTCAACAGATGAAAGAGCTACAAAAATAACCCAGAACTTGACTATTTTGGTGCCATTTTCAATCCCTTTTTCGAAATATTGTAGGATTTACATTTTACGTCTTTGTGATCAGTCAATTGCTCAATCTTCGCTTCTGATTCTGATGATGAAAACTAAATATCTGAATTGATTTTTCAACTCTTTATTCCATCATTTACTCTCCTCTCCACCTCCACGAAGCACATCAACAATTTCATTTTATAATTATATACTTTTCACGGCTTCATTTTCACACAACTTTTTTTTTTAAGTTTAAATTTAGTAAAGTTACCACACACATAAGTAAATAGTGACGATAATACATGACATGGTTTAGCACGATGTTTTCATATTATTATTTCGGTATACGAACGATTAGATTTCCTACTGCGTACTGAAGGATATTGGATACCTTGGCGAGGATGTGTCGGGGTGATGCCTTTGTGTATATATTTCGCGGCTAGCTTCTTGTAGAGCTTCCCACATTTTCGCTTGTGACATTATTTGACGCATCAACTCATCAACTGCTGGCTCTGAGTTCATGTCGATCAAATCGGTAAGAGAATTTTCTTCAGCAATTTCTTCTTGACCAGATTGTAAGCTTTCTTGAAATCGTAGTGGTGCTGGTCCGATTGGATCGTTTGATGAAGATCGTTTCTTTCCACAGCCTATTATTGATGAAGAAAAATCAATCATTATTTCATTCACTCCTAAATATAGAAGGTATGTATATAAAACAAGTCAATTCACACAAAAATCGGACAAATGTTAAAAAATGCAAACTAAAATCTAAACAAAACTCTTTTATTAGTCCTGGGAGCTGCATAAATTGCTATCGATCCGCTGATGTGGACTCTGCCGTCTCGCATATGTACTCCCCTAAATTTAGCCATAACTCTCAAGTTCCAAGAGCAAGGCCTTAGATGTTATGACCGTTCTTCCAACTCTGTTTTTGACCGAGTACTTTTTGCTGCGCTAAGCAACTGGTAGCTTCCGCTTTTGCCCCACAACCTCCAATCCCATTCCCTATCAAGCCCTCTGGATGCGAAAATATCAGTTTAGTTTAAAGCAGTCTTGGTTCCCAATCTTTATCAGTTCGTGCCCCCCTTGCGAAGTCTGCTGATCCCGGCGAGAAAATGTTGGCCAAAAAACGAAAATAGGTGTACAATAATTGGCATGGACAAAGAAATGTTTTAATTTTGGTCACTGGGTTAAAGAAATGGTTCATATCATATAGCGGAACACTATTTCAATTTCGATAATTTGAGCAATTAATTTGGTCGGTTGAGGCTTACCGGCAATAGAGAAAGAGAGGCGCATAAGTAAGACGTATGGTTTATCTTCAAATCAGGTTGTGAAGAAAATATACGGAACATTGTGTCGAAAATTAATACTCAGAACGAATTTTCTTTATTCACTTCCAATAATACTTTTTAATTAATCCGTACGAATGATCTTCGAACCTTTCAGCTTGAGGGTTCTGAACGTTCTTTACAGCCCATTCACACTGCGGGCGACGCGATGCGATAAGCTTCCCATCGCAAGAAAACAAAATTCTTAGCATTTAAATAGGAACCAGCACGAACCTGCTTGTACCATTCAGACTGCTTGCGATGCGCGTTGGGTTGTACGATGGAGAACTTTTCCATGTCGAATCATCGTGTTTTCAGCAGCTGTAAGGTGCCTTGTGGCCGATGGGAGCGACATGGAGGATACGATTTGTGTTTGGATCGGGTTCGTAGTGGCATGTGGTTGTACGATGGAGAGCTTTTCCATGTCGAATCACCGTGCTGTTTAGACGATGCAATGTGCATTGCCGCGGCTGTAGTCTTCTACCAGCGACATGGGGTATACGATTTGTGTTTGGATCGACTTCGTAGTGGCACGGTGTATTGTATGTCCATATGAATGCAGCGCCCGCTCTAGCACTTACGCCACCCCGGGCAAGAGGACAAATTGCCGCCCCTTAGGTTCTATACCAAGCATATTAATAATTGCTAATATGTACGTCGTTGAAGTAGATGAGTAGTTTTCCATAAAATCCTTGCAGACTGCGCAGCCGATAAACTTCAATTAGCCGGATTTCTTCAGTGTGGGACATCATGGCTAATATTTTGAGAGTCATGGTCGTAGCCCAGCAGGTTGAGGAGGCAGGGCAGGGATTGGCGTTTCCTGGTGGATGATCAAGGATACATTTTTGTTTTACTGCTGAAATACCTCATAAAAAATTGATGCTCTACGTATAAAAATTTCCGTACTACAATGTTCAGTTGGCGCTTGGTCTCAATCGCAATTTTAAGAAATATTTCAGTCTGGTGATCTCGGTTATTCCGAGATAGGGATTCTAAAAGTCTATCATCCGCACAATTCTAATGAGACAGTTTTAGGCATTTGATATCCGAAACTTCAACACCCACATGTAGGTGTCATTAACATCATAATATCCATATCGTACTTGCGTTTGCGTGACCTAGACTATCGAAACTTACCGTTAGAATAAATAATACGTCACACGAAATTTTTTTTTGTGAAGCTAATGGATTTAAAAAAATTTCGTCTGAAAGGGATGTAATTTGTGACAAAGGTCATGGTGATGCATTCAGGAGTAAAACCCATACATACGCCTTTTATCGTTAAAAGGACAAAGGTCGTTTTGGATTTACCTTTAGGAAATCCAGCCTACGCTCATACTGAGAATTTTTATAAAGAAGACGGTCAAAGCTAGGAAAATCGGAGGAACCAAGCCAAGTCCTGATTTGGCATGTCCGAAAAGTGGAAGTACTACTACTGCGGCTCTGGTAATGTGTACTGTGATTCCATCACTCATCTTGCTGAAACTCAAACAACTTTGTTTGAAATTTGTCCTTTAAATGCTAGATGAATCAATGCAATTGAGGCGATCCATCCACTTATGGAGATCGGGCGAATTGAAGTCGAATTGCCGCTAAAGGTTTAAAATCCTACATGGGTATGAAATTTTTTACAGGAGAGTTTATTTTAATCGCTTTTATGTATTTAGTGTTTATACGACTCAATATTTCTCATTTAATATCAATTTCTCTGGAGGCTCAATATTTTTTTAGGGGACATGCTCTACTCCGATGCAATAGACTAAGAGAAAGTTTTAGACCTTACATCCAGATATTAAATTGTGACGTATCGCATACAAACTCAATAATAACATTACGTTCTATAATTTAGTTTTATATTTAAAACTGAGGCCATCCCCTTTGTTAAGAACATGGGACCGTGCATAGAAGGTTCAAATATAATCCTTAATGCTGGTAAAAAGAAGAGGTACTAAATAATCAATTGGAGGACGAAATTAGCACATGAATCTCCAATTTCTGTCTTAAAGTAGAACTTGATTACCGCATAAGGTTTCGTTTCCACTAAATGGAAACTGATATTGAATTTTTGCTTCTGACTTTTATAAAATTTTTTTTGTTCGAGTGCCAGCCAAAAAGCCGCCCCTAAAATTTGGCGCCCCGGGCGACCGCCCGGCTTGGCCCCCCCCCCTAGAGCAGGCGCTGATGAATGGAGAGGTTGGTTTCGTGTCGTTTGAAGATGTTTGATGCTAATAGAGAGTAGGATTTGTTTCAGATCCGCTTCGATTGCCATATTGGTCTACTAAATTTACAGTGCTGTCCAACCACGTTCGTAGCAAAAAAGGGCGGAATTTGGATTTGGAAAAAAATGTTTTTATACAAATCTATGAATGGGTCGGAATGAAGTAACATTTGTGGAAATATGCAGTGCAGGAAAGTTTCGGACAGTGCATATATTTGCAATGAATTATTGAAGGTAGCGGATAGGTCACTTGTGGGAACATACGGTGATGAGAAAACTGGGGTACCATTTTTGGGCGGGCAGCCCTAACATTTTTTTCTTTTTCTTTTTTTGACCTCAAATTTGGAATAAGCGACCCACATTTACCTGTGTTTCTGCCACGCCGATTGGACGAGTATTTCCCCGAGAAAACAGGGGTGCCATTTTGGGGTGGGCAACCCTAAAAAAAATCTGGTTTTTGACCGCAAATTCGGAATCAGCAATCCAAATTTACCTAGTGTTTCTGCCACGCCGATTGGGTCAGTATTTCCCCGAGAAAATAGGGGTGCCATTTTGGGGTGGGCAACCCTAAACAATATTCTGGTTTTTGACCTCAAATTCGGAATCAGCGGCCCAAAATTATTCTAGTGTTTCTTCCCACACCGATTGGGTGAGTATTTCCACAATTTTTTTTTTTGTTTTTTACCTCAAATTAGGAATCAGCGACCCAAATAGACCAAATGTTTCTGCAACGCCAATCAAACGCGTATTTCCGCGAGAAAACAGGGAGGCCATTTTGGGGCCGGAAACGCGAATACTACAAAGGTACCGTAGCTCTTTTTCCCATTCATTATTACTTACAACAATCCATTCATGAATACCCACAATTATCTACAACACTCTCATAACCATACAGACACGTATGTATGTAAATAGAAAATACCGATGATGCTACACTTGAAGCGCCAACTCACGAGGCCGATCTAAAATCATACCCGCATCATAATCAAACAGCGCCAAACCGCACGAGGCAGCGCCGGTATAAAATCCATTGAAAAATCTGGTTTTCTTGCCATGAAAACAAATTGCATTATCTCGCAACAAATCTCATCGCATGGCATCGCCCCGCCCGATATCGCAAGAAGTGTGCACACATCGCATCGCCCGGCCCGGCCTGGAAAAGCTCGGCGTGGTACTGTATGTGTACGCGGGGGTTGGGTTTGTATGGCAGCCCCATGACCCTATTGTCCGATTTTACCGATTCAAACATACAAACTGCCTGCAGCAAAAAGAAGCATTTATGCAAAATTTCAGCTTCATATTTTTTAAATTGGCCGAGTAAAACGCGTCGCAACAGACGGACAGACTGACATCGCCCAATCGACTCCCCAAGTCATGATGATCCATATATACTTCTTATATGGTCGGAGATGCTTCCTTCAATGCGTTACAAACTTCATGACAAGGTTAATATACCCTTTCACTCTATGAGCGAAGGGCATAAAAACAGAAATCTACACTCCTGTTGGAGACTGAAACTTTTTATTTATTTTTTATTTGTTAGGACATTTTTGGATTGTGGTAGCTCTTGTAATAGCATTTCTTTACTTTTCGACGTATCGCTTAGCCAAAAGTACGCCTTTTTCGTGAAGATGAGTTCTTTTGTGAAATAGCGGATTTTCGACAAACATTTTAGTCTTGTCTATGGTTTGTTAGCAAAATTATATATGAACATACGCCTTAATCCAAATGGAAAATAATATTGGCTGTTTGTCATGGCGACAGCCGATCTCCACAAAATTCACGTTGCGGACGTCGCGGAACTTCGACCTTCCTTTTTTAGAAAGTTTTAAAACTTGGCCTTCACTAAAAAAAAATTCTATTTTTCTATGCAGAGAAAAATGAACTATGAAGAATTGGTAAAATTTATTTTTAAAATTAGCCGAAGAAACAAAAAATGTAAATTAAGTACACAACCTGACACGCGTAGTGGACTATACATAAATGGCAGAAAAACAAAAATGTCCACACCTATTTTCAGTTTTTAGCCAACATATTCTGGGGGCGCCAGATTCTGGAGATCTAGTAAGGGGCACACACTGAAAGTGATTGGGAACCACTGATTTAAAGTGTGCGACCTCCCTACTTATAATTGAGGCAAAGGGGTGGCACTCTGAACATTTGTTTTTTTTTTTGTAGAATGGGATGCATGCTTCGCAGCCGTACACATCGTACACATATTTAACATTTTAAACGAATTCCATTGGACAGAGTTGGACTTTCTTTGCAGATATGTTTCTGTAAATTAAAATGATAGTCAATACCAGGAATGTAGGCACATTCAAAAAATATGCACATAAGGCTCAGGATTAGTTGCTGAATTACAATTGCTGAGAGATCATTGCATGATTCGTCTCTAACAACACAAACCCTTAACCCTTTCATCTTCATGAAATTTCAACATAAACCGTACTTTGAACGGGTAACTCTGCAAACTTGACAAAAATTGCTTTAGACTTTCCAACGGCATTTTATTACTTTTGACATTTGAAAACTCAAAAGTACTCTTCTGAAGGTTCAAAAGAACAAAATCGAACGTTCGGCTAAAGTTTTACCCTTTTCGTGCTGGGAAACACCCCTATGTAACTCGTTGGTTTCAACTGCAGTTTGAGGAGATATATTTTTTTTTATTGAAAGGGATCCTCGCCCATTCGTTGATTAAAACATCTCAATTTTTTATTTATTCAAAATGTAGCATGTAGAGGAGACTCGGGTATTGCGGGGTACATTCGGCGGAAATCTATAGTATGGTCAAATGTGTCCCAATACAAAGTGCTGAATCTACCCCGGGAGTACTTCTTTTATTTACTTTTTATACCCTTCGCTCATAGAGTGAAAGGGTATATTAACTTTGTCATGAAGTTTGTAACGCATTGAAGGAAGCATCTCCGACCATATAAAAAGTATACATATATGATCAGCATGACTTGGGGAGTCGATTGGGCGATGTCCGTCTGTCCGCGTCGCAACAGACAGACAGACAGACGTCTATCTGTCTGTCTGTTGCGACGCGTTTTACTCGGCCAATTTAAAAGCTATGAAGCTGAAATTTCGCAAAAATGCTTCTTTTTGCTGCAGGCAGTTTGTATATTAGAATCGGTAAAATCGGACAATGGGGTCATGGGGCTGCCATACAAACCCAACTCCCCAAATTATGTTCTAAGACAAACTTTTTATTTGTGTACCAATTTCAACCAAATTTCACACAAATGTATTTCTATTGGCAACACAAAACATACGTCAGAATGGATCAAATCGGACCATGGGGTCATGGGGCTGCCATACAAACCTAACCCCCAAATTAGGTTCTTCTAAGAAAAACTTTTTTATTTGTGCACCAATTTCAACTTAATTTCTCTTGATGACACAAAACATATCTAAGAATGGATCAAATCGGATAATGGGGTCATGGGGCTGCCATACAAATCCAACTCCCCAAATTAGGTTCTTCTAAGAAAAAGTTTTTTATTTGTGTAGCAATTTGAACGAAATTTCACACAGATGTATTTCTATTGACAACACGAAACATATGTCAGAATGGATCAAATCGGACCATGGGGTCATAAAAACCTAACCCCCCAAATTAGGTTCTTCTAAGAAAAACTTTTTTATTTGTGCACCAATTTAAACACAAAACAACATGACACAAAACATATCTAAGAATTGATCAAATCTGACCATGGGGTCATGGGGTGGCCATACAAACCCAACCCCCATTCTGGTTCTTCTAAGAAACATTTTTTGCACCAATTTCACAAAACCTTGAATTAATGTGTCTTTACCAAAGCAACAAAAAAGTTAAAAACGAATGGAATCGTACTGTGGGGTCATGCTCCCGCAACCCCAATAAAATTTCCGAGTAAATATGTTTATTTGCCCACTTATTTCAACCAAGCCCAAAACTTTTGACAAGACGGAAGAAAAAGAATGAGGAGGGGGATTAAATACAAGTCATAGGTATGCCCGAAATGCCATAGATGCAAAGAGGTTGCGGAGAATGCGAATTATATCTTATTTGATTGTGCCAGATTTGGATATATCCGCAGTCAACTAGAAGCGAAACTGGGAGAAAACATAAGCAACGAGAATCTACGGAGGGAGGAGAGCAGACGCAGGTCTGCTACCCAAGATCATGGCTAATTAGCTGAAAGTGGCCCTGTGATACTGAAAGGTTGTCCCCCAGAGTCAAGCGGTGACGAAAGAGGTATTAGGTTTAGTCGGTAAGAATCCGACATAACTGCCTGCTGTCTGTCCCTGCTACACGGCATGCAGTATCTATGCATGATCCCCAACTCTACCCAGGAATAAAAATAATCTCACAAATGTTCATGCCAAACCGTTCGAAATTACGATGTAAAAGATTTCAGTGAGTCGTGCTGGTGATGGTCCTGGCAAATAATAATAATTCGTGAATTTGTTGTCCTCTGGAAATATCATTAAAAGAAAAACCACAAAACTCAGCAAGACCATCACAGCTTAATTTTTGTACCATTCGCTCGTAGAGTATATTCTGAACGGTTCTATGAGCTCCGAAAGAGAGTTTTCATGGGCCATCACCCATCAGCTACCAATAAGCCTCGCCAAAAGCTTCGACATCTGGCATAGTAATCGTAAGGAAAACCCGTCAAGGGCTTCCTCCCCTACAACAGTCATCAGCTGCAAAGAAGCATCGAATTCTGCCGCATGTGGGAAATGGTGGAATATTATCTTGCCAAAATTTTGGTTAACGATGACCGGCGCGACGCGCGAATCATGTTTGATTTAGTTCGTTGCGCGAAAAAGTTGCCGGCTAAAGGCCTGAATAGACTTCGGGCGGAATGAAAATGAAATTTTTGTCCGCTGCGATTTTTTCAATGAAAATGCATGCTTACTGTCGTGGAACATATTGGAAATGATGGGGAATTCCATAAGCTACAATCCGAATATGGTTCCAAAATTTTTCTCGGCCATTTTATGTATTATTTTTCGATTCCCCCGTCATTAGATATTTTCCACGGTGAAATGACCGGGGAATTGAAAAATAATACATAAAATGGCCGAGAAAAATTTTGGAACCATATTCGGATTGTAGCTTATGGAATTCCCCATCATTTCCAACATGTTCCACGACAGTAAGCATGCATTTTCATTGAAAAAAATCGCAGTGGACAAAAATTTCATTTTCATTCCACCCGAGGTCAATACTGCGCTTAATACGTTATCGACTATACCTAATATGTTAGGTGCTTTTTAATGTTATATGTTAAAGGCAAACGCAGTGCGTTATCGACGTGTTGTTTGTGATTCACTTATCAATTAATGTACCGTTGTTTATCTCTCCCATGAAACAAGCAGTCTTTTACCGTCTCATTTTCGGTAAACCTACTTCTTTTCTTTCATCTTAATAAATGACTAAAATGACAGGAGTTTCGCACTGTATTGCTAAATATAATAATTAAGTCAAACTACAGATATTTGCAGTAGTTGAGCTTAGTTCTAGAAAAATTCGTAACCTGGATTCTTTTCATAGAAAAGTAGTGCTACGCAGACATTTGTTAGTTGAAAACCACTGGATTGGATGGACCACACAATTTATGGTAACAAGGGGATTCGAAGTCATGCTATAATTCAATGATACAGTTCGATTTTTACCGATGCAGGGTTGTTATAATTGAAGATTCTTTAGAAATACTTTATGCAAGGGCTTAGATTCGTTCCCGCTCAGGAGATGATTACGGTCAGAATAGGTCTCAGTGAGTAAATTATTCTGCAAACAGAAGAATTAAGACGTAAATCTGCATACCGTCGGAAGAGTGGGGGTAAAGTTTCAATATCTCAATATTAGGTCCGCTTTATTAGGTCAGAACAGGATAAAACAGCACAACAACCATACAAATGTGACAAACAAGATTGATTGCACAGAACCGAAATCTGAATTCATTTTTGGCTCATAGAAAAAGTCCATGCAAAAAGAGAGAGATATTTAAACTTGGAGATAGCTCGTGTACTTCCCAGATTAGTCCCCAACATGAAAGTTTTCAATTATGGGATTTTTTTTCTAAAAAAAACTAAAACTAAACGAAACAAATTTTTCTAGGAGGCCTGCTTACGCTCCGCTATTCGTAATTAAAATATAATAGAAGGCTCAGTAAATGTACGGTAGGGAAGTCGTGATAATTTTTTTTAAATTACATAGTTATAAAGTTTGCTCACCATAAAAGGAGACTCTTTCAATTTTATAAAATATGGACTTGTTTATCTACTCTTCTTGCACTAGTTTTGCAGAGTAAAAGCTTTATGAGAAGAGTTAAAATAGTTCCCTAATAAAAGCCAACTTCTCGTGCACGAGGGGATACAAATATAAATATTATGTACATGAAAAAGGTAGGGAAGGCGATTGTCGATAAAGTGGTCGATATATTAAACAGACTTATTTGCCTACGGTGTATTTAATAAATGGACGCAGCCTTTCGCAACTTCTCTGACTAGTTAGATTCAAATTCAGTTAAATTCAGATTCGTTCCATTCGGAATAATTTTTATTTACAAATTTTGCAAATTTGATAAAATTAAATTAAAATTTTATAATACAGTAATTCTAATATTGTAAAATTGTAAATAAAAGGCCCCCTAAGGGCTCCATTACACAGTAATATTTCTATTATCATAATACATATGATAATATGCTTAAGCCTACTTGATTTCGTTTACTGCATGTGGGAAAATTTGAACCGAATGAATTGAGTAGGATTAAGGATATGACATACATACATAATGATAATAGGAATATGACTGTGTAATGGTGGAGCCCTAAATGTATGTTTTTTGCCATGCCAATGCGCTCGTTTTTTCTTCGACATTAAATTTACAACAAATGTCAAATGTTTGAAAGAAAATAAATTGCTTCATTTGATGTGCCCATACTTTTTAGCACGTTTTCCATGGGAAAATTATCCCATAAATCGTTCCAATATGATAAATATTAAAGTTTATGTCTTCTGTAAGCGGAATAATAGCACAGCAATTGAATTGTCTCATCGTTTGGCATGAAAAGCCTTACCAGATTTGCATTCACCTTTGCAAACGGCATGATTTTCTGGCGCAAAGTGTCTCATTCATATATGGGGAACCTTACACAATTGTTTGACTTTTGAAACAATTCGAATGAAAGAAATTTACCACACGCGAATAGATTGTGTGTGCCACTCATTGAATTTCTAGTACATGGAATGCGCATACAATAAGAAAATGTTATCAAAAAGTGGCTCCAACATCTGGGTAAACTTTTTAAGTATTTAGACCAGATTTTCAAATGTTGCTAGCAGGCAAGGTGTTTAATGTTTCTTTTCGAACTAAAACAGCATCAACACGGGCTGCCAAATTGCAGCTGCCAGCCGTAAAATGATGCAATCAAAATTTAATTTTGAAAGTTTTCATACATTTATTTATCGAAATTGTACACTGTGTTTGTACTTAGGTCATTCGGTAATTTTATAGTTTCACACAAAAAACGAACAAAAGTTACAAAACTATCACTACGTATTCTATAAATGGTACACCGCTGTACAATTGACAACTGCATGATACACCACTGTAATAAATAAATAAATTGGCATGATACACCACTGTAATAAATAAATAAATTGGATATCTAAATTTGGAAGAGAGTGAAATTGTTGCTTGCGTGGAATTGATGACTGCTTCCAATTAACATCGCGAGCAACCAATTGGCAGGTCGTGTGGATACCACAGACAGCTCAAACAGTCAAATTTGATGGTTCAGATATTAAACAAGTTTTGTTTTGTGTGAAATTGAATAATTCTTTAAAGGCCGTTTATTCAAACGCGCGGGGCCGATTTTGATCATTAAATTTTAAAAAATCACCAAAATGAAATTTTGGTTATGTCATTTTCTGTCTCCATTTGGTTGCTAGTGTATATGCTAAGTAGCAACCATGTCAGCTTTTGGACGCGCAACCATTTGGCGATCAGTCTGGATGGACCTTTAGACAAAAAAAGGTTTACCCAGATGTTGGGACACTTTTAAATTGGTCTAAGCTATTCCATAGTCTAGAAGTTCGATGGTGAGCTAACACATGGTTTACTATGTTTTCGCTAAAATTCCGACACTGAATCATGCAGGAATGTAAGCAAATTAAATAAATGAATCCCTTATGTTGACACTTTAGACGTCATCAGTAAAGCGATGTGGAGCAATAAAAAAGAGGATCATGTTTAATACAATTTCATAATTTTGATTGGCCTAATAGGCCAATCAAAGAAGAGATTATAGAGAACATCGAAGGGGATGACGATTTTTTTCTTCGGTATTTTGTTAGGAGTAGTTAGGAGGTAAAGGTACTAATTTTACTCGTAGCTGAGGGGTGCGCTAACGCGGGGAGAGGTGGTTAAAGGTGCAATTTTGTGCAATTTTTGGTGTTTTGGTCTATATCTCGAAAACGGTGAGTCCCACAGAAAAAAGTTGTGAGTAAGCATTAAAGCTTTCTAAATATCCTATTTATTTGCCCGTTAGGAATCCGGCATATGTATGTTCAAATAAGTTTTTCGAAATTTAATGGGCTTTAATACTGCCATACAAATACTCTCAGGAGGACTCACCGCTTACGAGATATTTCCGAGATTAAGTCGAAAACCTGCCCGCCCTCCCCACGTTAGCGCACACCTCAGGACCGCAAGCTTTTAGTATGTTTTACTCCAAATCAACCATTATGGATCCATGAAATAAAAAACCGTCACCCCTCCCGCTTTTTAACAATGTTTGCTTTTAGTATGTTTTACTCCGGACCATCCCTTACAGATCCGTGAAATAAAAAACCGTCAACCCCTCCCGATTTTCCACAATGGTTGTTTTCATTCTGATGAATATAGAATATTACTTCGTTGAGACTACTGAACAGGCAAAGGAAATTCAGCGGGCTATCGTGACAGAGGTCTTCAAATGTGAGCCATCGAAGGCCCCACTGTTCACCAATAGTTACCCGGACAAGGGCGTCCTTTACGTAACCTGTGCAAATCAGGAAGCCAAACACTGGTTAAAGGTCACAATACCTTTCATAAACCCATGGGAGGGAGCAATCCTTCGCGTGGGCGATGCAAGGGAAGTGGTCAAGACCAGCAAAATTATGTTTCGGATTCCCAACACGGACATAGTTGGTACGGAGGATCCGAAGCAGATCCTGACGCTCCTCAAGACCCAAAACCAGGGGCTGAACACAGAGGAATGGAATGTCGTCGCATCCACGAAAGATAAAACCGGACTGAATCTGGTCGCCTGGATCGACGAAACTAGCTGGAAGGCGCTGGAGGCCAGAGAACACATAGGTTACTTTGGCCTAAACCAGATAACCTTTAAGGCAATTTCTAAGCGGCCTCATGATGCTGAAGGTGGTCCAAATCAACCTTCAGCACAGTAAAGCTGCAACCGCAGCACTAAGCCGCCTCATCGCAGTCGAGGGTCTGGATATAGTCCTTATCCAAGAACCCTGGCTGTTTAAGGGCAAAGTAGCCGGCTTAGGAACCACCGGAGGTAAGTTAATATACGATATAGCTTCTGGCAACGCCAGGACCTGCATCTATACTAAGCCTACCGTTAACATACTGCGACTATACCACATTTCCAGGGACCTAGTAGCGGTGAAGATAAATGGGAGTAGTAATCGGGAGCTCATCCTCGCTGCCGCCTACTTCCCATACGATTCACAGACGCCTCCACCACCTCAAGAGCTGGAGGAACTGTTAATAAGCAGCGGACCACAAACACCGCAGCTCATCATCGGAGCGGACGCAAACGCCCACCATATAGAGTGGGGAAGCTCTGACACAAACAAAAGGGGTGAGTATCTTTATGATTTTATAATCAAAGAAAACTTTGAAATTCTGAATAAGGGTACTGAGCCCACTTTTGTAACAACACGTCGAAGAGAGGTCATTGATATAACTTTAGCCACCTTCAACGTATCTCCTAACATCCGCCATTGGCGTGTTTTACCCGAACCTTCGTTATCGGATCACAGATACATAAGTATGGAAATCGACAAAGTAGATAAGCCAACTGAATTGTATCGTAATCCGAGAAAAACAAACTGGGACCTCTACAGAGAGCGCCTGGCCGTCCATCTGAATGAAATTCCCAGACACATTAGTACTACACTTTGTATGGAGGCTGCAGCGGATCAACTGCAAGCCGCAATAAAGACCTCCTTCGAAGAGAGTTGCAGGTTAACAAGACGACATACCAATGCGAAATGCAAATGGTGGAACTCAAACCTGAATACCCTGCGTAAGAAGACACGTAAGCTCTTCAACGTAGCGAAAAGAACTGGGGAATGGGATACATACCGCAGCACCCTAACCCAGTATAGCAAAGAAATCAGGAAAGCCAAGAGGGAATCCTGGAGGAAGTTCTGCGAAGAAATAGAAAACTCGCATGAAGGAGCGAGACTCCAGAAGATTCTAGCCAAGGATCCAACAAACCCTATCGGGACACTTAAAAACTCCGATGGAAACCAAACCAAAACAGGTAAGGAGACACTGGAAGTCCTTCTAGGGTCTCACTTTCCTGGATCGACCATAACTTCGGAACGCACAGACCAGTTGGATGACAACTCCCTTTTTCTCAGGGCTAACAAAGACGACTGGCGGATTGCGAACCAAATAGTAACATATAATAGGGTGGAATGGGCGATCAACTCTTTCGAACCCTACAAATCACCAGGACCAGACGGCGTCTACCCAGCCCTGCTTCAGCAGGGTCTTACGACTCTGGTTCCGCTTGTACTAAGACTATTTAGAGCCAGCATAGCCTTAGGATACATTCCAATCACTTGGAAGCAGGTAAACGTAGCATTTCTGGCAAAGCCAGGGCGTGACCAAACCCTAGCGAAATCGTATAGACCAATAAGTCTAACCTCCTTCCTTCTTAAGTCATTGGAAAAGCTCGTCGATAAACATATCAGGGACAGGTGTCTGACGCATTTCCCGTTACACCAAAACCAACATGCCTATCAGACGGGGAAATCTTGTGAATCAGTACTACACCATTTAGTTGGGAAGATTGAGACCACACTAGAAATCAAAGAAATAGGGCTCGCGGCCTTCCTAGATATAGAGGGGGCCTTCGACAATACTTCCTCTGAATCTCTTGTACACGGCGCCTCTAGTCATGGAGTTCAAAACACCCTATGTCGGTGGATAAAATCGATGCTTCAAGGACGACAAGTACATGCAAAATTATTCGGCGAAACCATGTATACAGCTGTCCTCAAAGGATGCCCACAGGGGGGTATACTCTCACCCCTCCTGTGGAACTTTGTAGTGGACAGCCTACTGGTCCAGCTAAACAACACTGCCTTCTATACCCTAGGATACGCCGATGACATCAGTATCCTGATAAGGGGAAAATTTCCAGGAGTTCTTTCTGAACTCATGCAACAAGCTCTGACCCAAGTGGAGGATTGGTGTAGGAGGGTAGGCCTATCGGTCAATCCCGCCAAAACAACACTAATAGCCTTCAGTCGCAAACACAACTTGGAAGAGCTCAGTGCTCCAACATTATTCAACCAACAACTGCAGTTTACCACGGAGGTAAAATATCTGGGAATCACCCTGGATAACAAACTCACGTGGAACAAGCAGCTGCAAAACACAATTGCCAAAGGCAAACAGACCCTATATGCGACAAAAAGAGCAATAGGGAAAACGTGGGGGTTAAAACCACGAATGATACACTGGATATACGAAGCTGTAGTCAAACCCCGTCTGACCTATGGCTCGATAGTCTGGTGGACCAAAATCAAGCAAAAAACAGCAGCAGCGAAGTTGGGATCAGTACAGAGACTGGCCTGCGCAAGTATAACCGGCGCCATGCGCAGTGCACCAACTTTAACTCTAGAGAAACTACTAGACCTGCCACCACTGGACCTCACAATCACAGAAGAGGCAAGACTTGCAGCGTACAGACTCCAATCATCAAACATGTGGACACCACAAAGGACAGGACACTGTACGATTACAGAAACTATTGCAAACCCAATCCTAGATATGGGCAGCGATTATACCCCGGCCATGTACACCTTCGACTCCAATATCCAAACCTCAACGGTTAGGGAAGACTGGAGTAAATGGAACGACAACCATCTATCAAATCACATCGTGTGGTACACGGATGGGTCGAAGACAGACGAAGGAACAGGGGCAGGAGTTTATACTAAAACCAACAACTATTGTATCTCCAAACCCCTAGGTCAATATACAACTGTTTTCCAGGCAGAACTTATAGCCATAAACCTTGCAGCGGGGGAGAGTACTCGAAAGGGATATACCAATAAGACCATATTTATTCTCTCCGATAGTCAAGCTGCTATAAAAGCCATTGCAAATCCCAAAACAACCTCTAAATTGGTTTGGGAATGTCAACAAAATCTCAAAAACCTAGCTACCCGGAACAAAGTAACTCTAAAATGGGTGAAGGGACATAAGGGGATCGAAGGAAATGAGAAAGCGGACGCCCTTGCAAGAGAGGGTTCCGAACTACCCTTAACTGGTCCTGAACCTGCAATCGGAATCAGTAAATCTACTGCCAGAACCGTTGCTAGACGATGGACCGAGGATAAATTCCAAAATCGATGGAGACTAGCTGAAGGGCTCAGGCACAGCAAGCGTATGCTGGAAACTAACTGGCAAACCAACTGCACCGAAGCCCTCAGTCTAAGTAAAACGAACCTCAGGGCAGTGACAGGCCTTATAACCGGTCATTGTACCCTACGAAAACATCTGCATACAATTGGGATCTACACACAAGACCCATTATGCCGCCTCTGCAACGAAGACGAGGAATCAGCCTCGCACGTTATCTTCGAATGCCCCGCTCTTATGAGCTGGAGACAAAATTTCTTTGGGGCTCAAGCTACCACAATGGGTGCACCCAAAGTAAACCTGGTTAGCTTTCTTCTAAGCCTTATACGAAGGACAGAGCTCTTAACCTGAAACGTTCTCGCTTAGATGGGACATACAATAAGCCAGCAGGCTGCAGTATTGGGCGCAACCAGCCCAACCTATCTCAGCGCCATATCCATCCATCCATCCATCCATCGTTGAGACTCTTTTAACTTTCGAATGACAGGAGACAAGCCAAGATGAGGTGTATCAAATTAAAGCAAAGTTAATGCTTACTAACTTTGCCCTACAAAAGTTCTTCGAAAAACAATTCGATGAGACACTAGAGTCAATGGAATGCAAAAAAAAATTTTGAGTTTTAATCACCAATATCGGAAGAACCGATAGGAGTTTTACATATGCAGGTATGGGCAAATAAATAGGATATTTAGAAAGCTTTAATGCTTACTCACAAAACTTTTTTCTGTGGGACTCATCGTTTCGAGATATAGCCCAAAACACCAAAAATTGCACCTTTAACCCCCTCTCCCCGCGTTAGCGCACTCCTCAGCTCCGAGTAAAATTAGTAGGTACCTTTACCTCCTAACTACTCCTAACAAAATACCGAAGAAAAAAATCGTCACCCCCTTCGATGTTCTCTACAACCCCTTTTTATGCTTTCATTGCTTGGCCTATAAATTAACCATCCTAATAAATACTCGACTCGGAAAACCAGATAGCGCCTACTATCTATACGGTTTTTCCCTTTCTTAAAATAACCGAAAAACCGGTTACTTGGGAGTTTACGCATCTCTAATAGTAATTACAAGTGAGCAACAGGTTTGGTATGATTTACAGAATTAATAAGGAAACATCAATCGAAAAATATACAAAAAAAAATATCTTAATAAAAATCTATTCAGCTTACCTGTGAACGCATTACAAAAGGGTCGTTTCTTTGGATCTAAAACATGTGTCCGACGAATGTCCAACTCCTGAAGTTCAAACAAACACAGAATACCAATGATTTAAAGTACGAAAACTGAACAAACTGTATTTTAAGTAATTACCCTTGGCGTAAGTATCGCACATTGACCAACAATTAATGTAATTACATAAAACCAAATCATCGCCAGCCAGCCTTTTTCGATCAGCATTTTTTTCTGGATCTGTTTAGGAAATATTCGACAACAAAAAAAAATAAATTATTATTTTACTCCAATTCAAAGTTAAAGAGAACATTTTAATGTTATATTTACTCAAAAATATTTTAATAATCCAGATGGCACTCACTATAGAAAAAACTAATTTCAATTTCCTTGTTTCTTTCTTTACTCATGAATCTAAGATTATTTCCTACTCAAGCTTATCAATTATACAAATAACATACATGTAATTTGCCACCCTTTAAGGCAGTTATTGTACCGATTTAGATTTCGAAAAACACCGGCTACCACTTAAAGAAAACAGCAGGACAACTACTTAGACTACGTATGAGATTTTTCACCCTCTTTAAGATGAAGCAGTCTAGCCTAGTTTCAAGAACATGGGGTTTGTTCGGATCTTATTTTTTGGGAAGATTATCTTGTCTAGAAATGGTTACACTGGTGAATTTAAGAGAAGTTTCATAATAAAAGGTTCACACAAAATAACTCAAATATTCAGCAAGCAACTGCATCTATTTATACAATCGTAGAATATATATTTAATAAACTATATAAGCTTAAAAATCCAGCTTGGTTAAAATTGACGGTAATAGGCACAACAATGTTATATTTTAACGATTTAATACTTATTTCTAAAATATTCTATAGATGTTTAAAATATACTTGCAAAAATAATTGCTACGGAGTTTCTTCACTCTTCACTAAATGCACTTTTACCACAACATTTCAGGATATATATGTATGTATGTACCTCGTTTGAAAATTTCACTGATTTTTATCTTTCGGCACCAAAAAATCCTTTCGTCTGCAGACACTGTGCATAAATCCGTTAATAAATCCACTTTCAGAAGTACTGAGAACTATTTGCTTTCAGTGTTCGGCTTTTATAGCAAACTGACCGTATCCTGAAAGTTGCCTCGTCCGCATCACTCTTCAGCGTTTCGAAACAAGGCAATAGCATTCCAAGAAGCTAAATCGTCCTCAATGTACGCGAAATCCATGATGGGCGAATTAAAGAGAACGAAAGTGGCAATTGACACCGCGGGTGGTTGTAACAATATTTTTGCAGCACTTCTTGGACGCAGAGTTTTTCGCTCGTCTGTTATTGTGGTATGCGTAGTTGTAGGATGAAGGAATAGTTGTGCATTGGATTAAAAAAAAATCGCTTGCCATAATCTTTACAGCTAACTATACGAAACTGAAGGCCATAATGTAGGTAACCCCTTTAGCAAAGCGCCATCCCCCCGCAGAACAAGTCCAAGTTAAGTATGGTCTCATGTAATTCTATTGTTTTTTAGACGCGCTGTATGCTTTTTTTAATGGCATGAATCTCATTTTTCCAATATGCTTGTCCATTGCTTTTTTATTTTTATTCTTTGTCGTTTAGGAAAACCACAAGGAGAAATTGAAATTTGTATTTTCCACTCGTGAGCTGGGGTGTTAGCTATTTGCCTATCGTGTCATGTTGAGAACATTTTTCTGACAAGCTTTTAAAATTAGCCACAAAAATGTATTAAAAGAGAGGATAGTTGATAACATATGCCCGCAGGAGTCGAAAAGTTTTGCGGGTTTGATTGGTAGATTTATTTTAGGTATTTATTTCAATATTATACGCTCTGAACTAGCAGAGGGCGGATTCCCCAAAAAATGAATTTTTGTGAATGTACACCGTGCAAATTTCGCGACTCCCCGGCATCGAAAGAGATTATACAGTATAAAATATGTATATTTCAACAATTCAATATTCACATACACTCCCAGTCACTTGAACAGGGACAGCCTTTTCGAGAGTTGTTTATCTCAAAATAATCTCTTCCTTGCAACAGAGAGCATAACTTAGTATGTATTTATTTACAAAGGCTATTATGTTGCTCATAGTTTGCGTTGCGAGAACAAAATGAATCATTTAATAACAACAGTAATTATTTGTTTTTTTTTTTGCCTCACAGAAACTTTTGTCCCGGGACTTGGCTTCTCGACATCACTTTACTTACTATGCGTCCGTAAGTGACTAATCAATCAATCGAGTGTAAACTCTAGCAGATCGTAAAAAAACTGAAAACAAAATGTATTAATAAGGAAATTTATCAAAATAACTTCTTTTAAACATTAGTTTATTAATACAATTAAAATTAACTATGTCCTTCAAACTATTATAAAGAATAATTGACCTTGTAATTGGTTCATTAAGCCCATAGTTTACTCTATGATAAGGCTGAACAAGGAGGTTGTTCCGCCGTAAATTGTGAGGAATATTTCTGACTTGAAAGTTATTTAATATATCTTCACAAACAATATGAGAGCAAAACAGGTCTCTTATAAACATAGCGTTTAAAAATATTCTTCTATAATCTAAAGCTTGTAAACCCAATAAGGAACAGCGAGTTTTATAATCTGGCTTGAAACGCCAGCTAATTTGATAAATGGCAAACCGTGTAAAATTGTGTTGAATTCTTTCTATACGCTCGATATGCACCTTATAGAATTGACTCCATACAATAGAACAATACTCCAGATGCGAACGAACCAAAGCTGTATACAATATTTTTAAGGATCATTAAAATCACACGCGTTACGTTTAACGAATCCTAACATACTATTTGCTTTTGGAATAATGTAATCAATGTGTTGTCGAAATGAAAGCCCTTGGTCGAAAATTACACCAAGATCTGATATTTCGGCAACCCTTTCAAGAACACTATACCTGTTAAGGAGTACTCAAAGATAATCGGAGTTTTCAATTTATACATGCTAAGTACTTTATATTTACTAACATTTAAATTTAAATTATTATCGCGGCACCAAAATTGCAGCGTTTCTAAATCGAATTGCAACTTAATACAGTCATCTATGTTGCGTATTTTCATAGCGATTTTCATATCATCGGCATACTGCCAAACATGCACGAATTTAAAATTCTGGATGATATTGTTTACGAGAACTAAAAAGAAAATTTGTCCTAAATGGCTTCCTTGCGGAACCCCTGAAGAACACTTTATAACAGAGCGGTATGTACAGCCATTTAACTTAACCAACTGAGTCCTATCTGTTAGATAGGATTTTACCCAGCTAAGAAAAACGGACTGTATACCTAAATTTTCTAGTTTCTTGAGTAAGATATTATGATCTACTCTATCGAAAGCCTTCGAGAAATCGGTATAAACCACATCAACCTGCATTCCCTGCTCAATGCCATCTGCAACAAATTTAGTGAATGATACCAAATTTGTTGTAATTGATTTTCCTTTAAGGAATCCATGTTGAAATGGTGATATTAAACGGCTAATTAAAACATATATTTTATTTTTAATAAGCATTTAAACAACTTCGGTATTGCAGATAATTTAGCTATTGGTCCATAGTTATCAATAAGGTGCTTCGGACCCTTTTTGAGAACAGGCGTTATGTATGAAAGTTTCCATTCATCAAGAAAAACACCTGAAGACAATGACAAATTAAAAACTAGGGGGCTTCGCCCCCTGCTCGCTTCGCTCGCCAACCCCCGGGGGCGAAGGCTAATTTCGGACGCGGCCGAAATTTGGATACCTTCGCTCACCTTGGGCTAAAAGTGTTTTCGGGCGTATATATTACTTGTAGTTAATCCCCCTCATTCTTTTTCTTCCGTCTTGGCAAAAGTTTTGTGCTTGGTTTAATTAAGTGGGCAAATAAAAATATTTACTCGGAAAATTTTATTGGGGTTGCGGAAGCATGACCCCAAAGTACGATTCCATTCGTTTTAACTTTTTGTTGCTTTGGTAAAGACACATTAATTCAAGGTTTTGTGAAATTGGTGCAAAAATTTTTCTTAGAAGAACCAAAATGGGCGTTGGGTTTGTATGGCCACCCCATTATCCCATGGTCAGATATGATCAATTCTTAGGTATGTATTGTGTCATCAAGAGAAACACGTTTGTGTGGAATTTGGTTGAAATTGGTACACAAATAAAAAACTTTTTCTTAGAAGAACCTAATTTGGGGGGTTAGGTTTGTATGGCAGCCCCATGACCCCACTATCCGATTTGATCCAATCTTACATATGTTTTGTGTCATCAATAGAAAAACATTTGTGTGAAATTTGGTTGGAATTGGTACTCAAATAAAAAAGTTTTTCTTAGAAGAACGAGCGAAGGCTAAAGGACGACATAACGATTGCATACAATTCTTCAAAAATATATTAGGAATGCCATCAGGTCCGGCCTGAATACTAACATCAGGATCACGCATAGTATTCAATAGGTCATCCTCAGAAATCTCAAGAGCACTCGTAAGGTCCTCCTCAGCTATCCGAGAGACCAATGCACTCTGGCTTGCATTGATGTTAACATTCATTTCTGATGAAACGGAGTCTGGCGTTTCGTAAACTGAACGGAAAAATCTAGCAAATCCGTCGCAAACCGATTGAACATCTTTGTAAAAATTGCCATTGAATTCTAAATTTTTTGGGATGCCTGTATTCTTACGCTTGCTGTTTATAAAATTCCAAAATGTCTTACTGTCATTTTTTATATTATTTTCAGCTCTAGCAATATACTGTTTGTAAAGATTTTTATTCACTAATTCATACTCTCTTCTCAATCTAAAGAAATTTTCTTTATTGGTAAGAGAGGATGACTTCTTGTATAATTTATGGGCCTTATTTTTTGCTCTTAAGTTTAAACAATTCTTTGGTAGCCCTAGGATTTTTTGCTATTATTTTATTCTTTTTTAAAGGAACGCACTTGCAAATAGCTTCCAATCAAATTGATTTAAAAATGGTATAACTATCAACAAGATTACTATTCGATATAACTTTCATCAACGACCACAGAAGCAGATCTGGGTGCTGATGCACTACTAAACTCTACGTTAAAAAATTGGTCATTTGAATAGGGACACTAGTGAAATCCTGGTGTTGCTTAAGAAAAAATGCAAATAGTATTCGATTACTTCAAAAATTCTGTTTGACATCGAACCATTCAATGATGTGAGGTAATTTAAAGGTATCTCATCGCACGCGACTTTGATTGCCTCTATCAGCTGACTTTTGTCCTTGAATTGTCTGCCATCTCCGTAAACTTTTCGCGTCAGCCATCCCCAAACGTTTTTCATTATGTTAAGGTCTGGGGAGTATGGGGGCCACGCCATTAAATCGACATTTTCGGTGTGGAATCATGTTTTTATCGACCGCGCCGTGTGAATAGGGGCATTATCGTGCTGGTGCATCCACCTAATAGGCCCAAAGATGTTTTGACATTGTGGAAATGCTGTTTCTAATACCGTTTGATACGTGTGAGCAGTCATCTTATTGCTTTGGAAGCTCAAAGGTATCGCTCCGTAATAAGAGACAGCTCCCATGACGCTACCTTCTCTGCTATGATATCTTGACAGGAACCGTTCGTTTTTACTCAGATCGTGGAAATAGAAATGGTACCCATCTGGGCTATCCAGGTTGAATTTCTTTTCATCCGAAAAAACTACCCTGTTCCACTCTTGTCGCCATGACATATTTTGGCGAGGAAAATCCATACGATGGCTTTTCCTCTTTGCGTCTAACGGTGTTTTTTTCCGAATTTTCTTTCGTTTTAGGTGTAAGGAATTCCTTATTACACGTTGCACTGTTGATACACTAGCTGTACTTTTTTTCACCATTTTCGAAATTTCGCGTAAACTGTATTGTTCATTTCTCACAACATCGATTTGAACCATTTGCGCGGTATTTAATGCTTTTGCTCTAGCAACGCCATCTATAGATATACAAGCCAGATTATCAGCTGATAAAAATGTCGCTAAGAACCCCAAGTAACACGTATTACAACAATAGCAATAGAAACAACCACAGGCGCTAAGAACCCAAATTTTCGAAATCGAATTTCGACAGTCCAGCCTATCTATCAAGATGGCAGTGGCTCTACCAACGCCATCTAGAAATATCATAGCCGCAACTCAGCTGTACAATGACGTTATTGCTTAGCTCTTAAATTTTTTATTTACACGAACAAACAACAAAAACAAGTAGTGACGTAATAAAAAGCAAAAACAAAACAGTGCAACATTGGCGAACATAACCAAAACTACGAGCTGATTTTGACGTCTAAGATTCTACATTGCGGCCTTAATATATAGACGGCGTTGGCTCTACCCATGATTACCGAAACTTACAAAAATTAAAGTCAAAACACAATCTGAGCGGATTAAAACAAAAACAGTTAGGATGTGACGCTAGCACTTTCGAAATCACGACCGAATCGCAACTGTTCCGATTCAAGTGACCCAATTTTGAACATAGAATTTATTAGTGCATCAGCATAATGTTGATGAAACATAACTGTTGTTATTAAATGTTTCATTTTTTCGCAAACTATGAGCAACCAGGGCCGGCCTTAGCATTTTGGTGGCCCTGGGCCAAATCGGCGATGGTGGCTTCTATCAACATTCAAATAAAAATTGATTTTAAAGACAATTTTTTTTACATTTTTCATTTTTAATTACTTTTTTTCGTTGATGTATAGATGGCCTGAATTATTATTCTCCAATAATAATTGTATTCACAATGTTGATATCGTAATAGTACGTTGCTTGACCGACTTGACAAATAGAGTTCCAATATTTTATGCTTGACGTTGACAACGTTCGCGCTAAACACTACTTCAAACTCCTTGGGACCAAGTGCACCCTTGTACTGTAATGTACTTGTAAAAAAGCAGGCAATTTCTAGTCTCTAATATCGATTTTAAGCCAATTTGTTTTTTGGGCTCACCCATCAGCAACTACTTCAGCTTTCGACTTGGTCTTGACAAGAAAGTGTATATTCAAAGATCCGAATGCCATAATTCGATAATTTGATCCAGGTTTTGTTTTTTCTTTGTTGCGTTAGTATACCAATCAGTAGTACTGTGACCTGTGGTGTTATCATGGTGCCTATTTTGATGTTATAACCTCAGGTTTAGTATAGGCAGGCTATCTATCCTGCAACTGGATTGTGTCATCACCGAAATCAGTGCGTTGTTCAGGCTTTTTCTTTTGACACTTCGACGTGTTTATCGGTCTGCCTCTGGCCCTGGGTCATTCAAGTGAAAAATCCGTTGATATCGCCTTCTTCGCGGTGTGTGTGGACTTTTAACTGATTAAAATTTTCAGTGAGTTCATGATCTAATAAAAAGTTAAAAAAAAACCACTTCAAATTTAAAGAGTCATCGTCAGCTTCATTCGAAAATTGTTTTTAGCTTTGCATCTTCTCATGGTGCTTGCTGCAGGAAAAATCATTTCTTCGGCCGTCATTCCCAGCTCCTCGTCTAATAGTTTGGCAGCATTCTGGGCCAATTCGAAACCAGTTTCTTTGTGAGATTCCAAGAATGCCAGCACTTCATCTCCCATTAGTTTGACTATTTCATTTGGAATGCGTTTCCCTAAATAATGATCACGGATTTCGTCACTCTTAATTCGCCGGAGATGTTTTTGTAACGTAAGATCGTATTCACCAAGAATTTCTATTAACCCCAGGAAATTGCCATTATTTGGTTGAAATAGCCGATCAACGCTACCACGGAATGCAAGATTTCGTTGAGCCAAGAATTTCGCAACGAAATTAATTCGTTTAATTTCTCCAGTGCGTTCTTTCTTGATCAATTAATTGCTGGCTTTGCTTATCAATTCAGATTTTCTTCCTTCACAACAAAAGCAAAAAAGGACGTTATTTGATTTTGAGTACACTAACCATAGGCGATTTGCACCCTACCCATTCGTCAAAATCTTCAGAAAAATGATGCGCTTTTTCATTGGTATTGTACTTACTTTGTTACATCTGCGATAAAACTTGAACCTGGCTGCTGAGGATTACTAGACGGAGATGTATTTTCTTTCTCTTTAACTACGAAACGCCTTTTTGGTGTGCCTCTAAATGCTTCCGCTGTCACCTTCTTTTCTTCAACCGATTCTTGATTTAGTCCAACTCGTTTTGGTGGAAGCATTTCTATTGAAATTAAAAGCGTTTTTAAAAAAATGGACTCATAAATCACAATAAAATCATATCCATATTTCAAAAGGGTGTTGCGCGGAGGCCCCTTGGTTCTGACGCCGTTTCCGAGTGGTGGCCCCTGGAAAGTAAAGGTTCTTTAAGAGTGGTGGGCCTTCGAAAGTGGTGGCCCTGGGCGACCGCCCTGTTCGCCCACCCCTAGGGCCGGCCCTGTGAGCAACATAATAGCCTTGGTAAACAAATACAG
The DNA here is from genome assembly GCA_949715475.1 of Microchrysa polita. NCBI lineage: Eukaryota > Metazoa > Arthropoda > Insecta > Diptera > Stratiomyidae > Microchrysa > Microchrysa polita. The sequence goes on from OX454420.1 coordinate 49,667,970, forward strand.
AGTTATGCTCTCTGCTGCAAGGAAAAGGATATTTTGATATAAACAACTCTCTCTTCAAGTGACTGGGAGGGAGTGTATAATCTTGAATAGTCACTAAATGAAACCACGTGTAGTTTCACAGCAAAATGTAGACGAGTGATATGATAACAATAACGAGACCGAGGCTAATTTCGAGCGAAGGCGAAATTTGGATACCCTTCACTTTCTTTTGGGCTAATAGTTTCTTTGGCGACCCTATGACTTGTGTTCCGATTCCGTTTGTTCCTGAATAATACTTGATTTTTGGTTGCGCCGTTTCTGCGGCAGCTCCATAAACCTCCCATATGATTACTTCCGTTTTTACATACATAAGTTACGCGATGTGCGTCGGTAGAACAACATGTGAGGTTTGGTTAGGATTGGATGAGGTTACGAAACAAAACCGTTGTGTATGTTCCGCAAACATGTTTCGTCCCCTTTCAATTCTACCAACCGTTACGTATCAAAAACTTCTACTTACAAACATATCCCCTAAGCGCCACTTTGCGGACTATCACTTGACTGATTAAAAGAAATTTTCCATCTGGCATTACATAATGTTTTGTGTGATAGAAAAACATTTGTGCGAGATTTGGTTAGAATTGGGGCACATATAAAAAACTGTTTCTTAGAAGAATCAAATTGAGGGCTGGCTTTTTATGGCAGCCCCATGACCTTATGGTCCGATGCCATCCATTTTTAGGGTTTTTTAGATTTTTCAAAAAACCCTTTTGAAATCGATTTTGGCCGTCCGTCTGTTCACTAAATAACTCGCGAACGGCTTAACCGATCATAATGTAATTTGGTAGGAATGTGTCAAATCGTAACAGTCTTTGGCACGTACTTAGACGTTGGTAGGACAAAGCTAACAGGGCGTCCCGGAGATTTGACTTTTTTAGTTTTTGTTGGACATGGACATGGGTACCCAAATCATGGGTACATTTCATATCAGTTGCTTTTTTCCAGTTTTGAGTAATGGTAGCGGAGTTATAGCTAATAAATTCAGTTAATATTTGTAGCCATGATACATAGTAAATCTATTTTTAGATTGGTCTAATTAAAAATGTCACGCTAACGCCTTTCATTCTGCATTCTGGAGCACGTTTATTTAGACCAATCCAAAAACAAATTTACAAGAAGAATTTCATTAATATTGTGCACAATTCTTATTTATTACTAAAATATATGTGCAAAATTATTCACTATGTATGTATCCAAAATCTAAAAAAAACCTCGTATTTCGGGCGGAAATACGAGGAAATGGAAGAAATTAATTTGGGGGGTGTGGTTTGTATGGCAGCCCCATGACCCCATGGTCCAAATCCATCTATTTTAACATATGTTTTACGGCGTCAATAGAAATGCATTAGCATTTGTCTGTTGAAATTGGTGCATTCAAAAAAGTTTTTCTTAGAAGAACCTAATTTGGGTTGTTTGGTTTGTATGGCAGCTCTATGATCCCATGGTCCGATTTAAGCGATTAAATCATACAAACAGCCTGGAATAAAAAGAAGCACGTAGCAAAATTTCAGCTCCATAGCTTTTAAACTAGCCGAGTAAAATGCGTCGCAACATACGGACAGACGGAAATCGCCCAATCGACTGCCCAAGTCATGTTCATCATATATGTATACTTTTTATATGGTCGGAGATGCTTCTTCAATGCGTTACAAACTTCATGACAAATTTAATATACCATTTGCGCTTAGAAAGCGAAGGGTATAAAAATGAGCGCATTAATCCACAAGTGACCGGACCCTAATTTTGCAGCGAGTTCTACTTATATTCTCCTCCATCAGAAGGCACACGCAAGTGATCCACAAAAGTGGTGTGTGAATGCAATGTAACACTAATGCCAAAGGACATTCATTATCATGGCAACAATCATCAAAAATTTGTAAAGGAGCATCTCTCTTCATTACCGTAACTCCTAGTGGAGCATGGTGCGTTGATGACTACCGTGTGTAGTCATCAACGTTACAAAGACAACTAATTTCGGAGTGTGATACGGTTGTCAGCCATACCAATTCCTAGTCGCATTGTTAGACTTATATCAAGTTGGCTAAGAACTATCTGAAAAACCATTACGGAATAGTATTGATCGGCTGCAAATCGTTAGCTCGCATTTGCTCGGCACTAAAAAAGACTTGACCTATCCTTTTTATTTAATTATAGTAAGTTAGCGTTCGGAGTATCAAGTTGGCTAGGCATGTTGAAAACAGATCGTATGGCTATCAATGTGGTACCAATAGAAAGGGAACGTTAGCTATATTCATTTTTTTGAGTTGAGCGAACGAAAAACGCGACAATTCATTAGTAATTAACCATTAAAAATTCGGCTCGAGTCCTGACCATGACTACCAGATGGCGAAGCGGACGTTTTCATAGACTCGAACCAGATCAAGCTTTAACACGTTGGCTGCGGAACATGCCCCCAGGGGCATGTGATAGTTATTATTTGTGTGCGGCTGAAAAATTTGGTTTTCATTCTCCAGGTGCGAAAGCTGTGAAATCTCTAATTTTCATCCGATTTTAGCGAGACAAAGGCCCATTGGCTGATTTCAGATTATAAGACGAAACCGGACGGGTAAACTTGCAAGACAAGAGAGCTTTTGTAGTGGCCAGCAGACAAGCATTGTTCATTTCAAATTGTAAGAACGAGTCTTACGAAGGAAGAAAATCGTGACACGATTGTTTTTCTTTCGTAGGAATCGTACGATCGATAAGACGATTGCATCTACCAATAGTTCAGGCGTTCTGCAAAGACAATTAGCGCGTGTTTTACTTGCATTTTAATCTTGTCGACTCGTCACTTCATTGTACACTAACTTTGGAGCGTACATGGCAACATTTATACATATACCTGCTGTGTGATTATCGTTCGCCGGTCCGTGTTTTGATCGGATAGTGTGAAATGATCATACGATGGTTCTTGTCGTGCAAGTTTACCCGTCCGGTCGTTTTCTTACAATTTGAATTCAGCCATTCTCTCGTACAAAAAGCTTCTCCATTATATTCTCTCATACAAAAAGCTTCTCCATTATATTGGATTGATTTTTTGTTAATTTTGCATAGTTATGTTATCTTTTGCTTATTTACGCTGTTGGATGAAAGTGCGCAATGATTTTCTCAATCTAAGATGATGGCTTAAACAAGCAAAATATGGCGTAGCTATGTAAAATAAACAAAAATTCCATTCAATACAATGGAAAAGCTTTCTAAATATGGTGTGTGTCTTCTCTACGCGATAAGACTAATCAGCCGGCAGGTACTGAATAAGAGCTATCAGAAACCCGGCCAAAGAGCATTTTACTTAGTTCGGCCTATATTATAATATTATAATGGAAAACTAATACATGCCCCCGGGGGCAAGTGCCGCACAGGAGGAATAAATTATTACTCATATGCGGCACATGCCCCGCAGGCATGTATTTCTTGTTAATGGGGTGCCAGAAAAAACACCGTTAGAATTCCATCGTGTTTATTTCTCTGAAAAAAATGGTTTAGACTTTTTATCTAAAGTGAAGTAGTTGACTTAAATTTAGATAGTTTTACCAAAGAAATAGCTGATTTCTCTAATCTTCGTAGCTGAAAATACTATTAAATTCGTTCATTTAACCACGCAAGATTAGAAGAAAAAGTTTAGTCAATTCTTCCACAAAAGTTGTTGATTGTACTATTCAAATATAAAATTTAACTACAAACAATCGTTCTTTTTTCTTCAACACAATTTAGCTATCCAACATTTAACAATTTATAGATAATGAATAACTGTCTTTACAAATGAATTAATTGAATTTGCAAATATAGTAGATGTTTCAACTAATGACGAATTGAAAAATTATCCATATCTTCGTAACTGTTTCAACTACATAGAATCATAAGCTGAAAATCAACGCGAACTTTAGATGAATTCGACTATTTCTTTAGATAACGATTCTAATTTTTTTTCTCTGCACTGAAAAAAATGGTTTAGACTTTTTATCTAAAGTGAAGTAGTTGACTTAAATTTAGATAGTTTTACCAAAGAAATAGCTGATATCTCTAATCTTCGTAGCTGAAAATACTATTAAATTCGTTCATTTAACCACGCAAGATTAGAAGAAAAAGTTTAGTCAATTCTTCCACAAAAGTTGTTGATTGTACCTACTATTCAAATATAAAATTTAACTACAAACAATCGTTCTTTTTTCTTCAACACAATTTAGCTATCCAACATTTAACAATTTATAGATAATGAATAGCTGTCTTTACAAATGAATTAATTGAATTTGCAAATATAGTAGATGTTTCAACTAATGACGAATAGAAAAATTATCCATATCTTCGTAACTGTTTCAACTACATAGAATCATAAGCTGAAAATCAACGCGAACTTTAGATGAATTCGACTATTTCTTTAGATAACCATTCTAATTTTTTTTCTCTGTGTGTGAGTAGTCTATTGCTGAATTGAAGTGCGAAAATACATTTTTTTTAGTGTTAACATGTCGAAACTCTCGCGTCGCATGGTCAATTGGCCAAAGCAAAGGTTAGAAAAACGAAAAATTACAATTTATTATTATAATTATTTGGAATCGGCTCCTGCCTGAATTGAAGACAGGTTTGTACCTAAGGAAGTATTTTATCTGGTTTTTGATCGATTAAAATTAAATTCCGGCATATGAGAGCTCATTTCCTATTGCAGTAGCCACATGCCCCCGGAGGCATGTGCCGCACATGAATAATTACGACTTACATGCCCCCGGGGGCATGTGCCGCACAGAAAAGAAGATACCGAAAATGACTGCCGCAGCCAACGTGTTAACTGAATAATAATTCGGAGTGTGATATTGGCTAAATAAAGGTCCATCCAGACTGATCGCCAAATAGTTGCGCGTCCAAAAACTGGCATCACGAACAGCAATTTGGTTGCTACTTAGCATCTACACTAGCAGCCAAATGGAGACAGAAAATGACATAACCAAAATTTCATTTTGGTGATTATATTAAATTTAAGTACCAAAATCGGTCTCTGTGCGTTTGAGCGCGTTTGAATGGCCGTATAATAGCCATTAAAAAATTATTCAATGAGTGTATTCACGCACAAATGAAATATATTGTTGAAATAATGTAACGCAGAGTATGATCATGTACATATTTGTTTATCATTGTTGTCATAATAATGAATGGCGTTTGACATTAGTGTTACATTGCATTCACACACTACATTCACCGCTCATTTTCGTGTGTCTTCGGGTGGAGGAAAATATATGTAGAATTTGTGTCAAAATTTTAGTCCGCTCACTTGTGCGTGAATACACTCATTTTCACACAAAAGAACGAACAAAAGTTGCAAAATTGTCACATTGAATTTTACAAGGGGCTGCCAAAGTGGTTGGTTGAGTTGCCATATTGAAAATCTAAACTGGACGCATACCCAAATGGCGATCAGTTTGGATGCAATGACAACTGCCAGTTGCCAGTGCAACCATTTGGCGATCAGTCTGGATGGACCTTTATTTAGCCAATATCACACTCCGAATTATTATTCAGTTAAAGCTTGATCTGGTTCGAGTCTATGAAAACGTCCGCTTCGCCATCTGGTAGTCATGGTCAGGACTCGAGCCGATTTTTTGAATTGTCCGCGATTTTCGTTCGCTCAACTACAAAAAAATGAATATAGCTAACGTTCCCTTTCTATTGATACCACATTTATACCCATACGATCTGTTTTCAACATGCTTAGCCAACTTGGTATTCCGAATGGTTAACTTACTATAATTAAATAAAAATTATAGCTCAAGTCTTTTTTAGTGCTAACGATTGCAGCCGATCAATACTATTCCGTAATGGTTTTTCAGATAGTGCTTAGCCAACTTGGTATAAGTGATGCAGCAACAGCAATAACCCTAATGCATTTTCAATCCATTTACTGCATTAACGTTGCTGCTGCTATTGCTGCATCATGCTTGGAATAGATATGCTGCAGCAACAGTAGCAGCAACGATGATATTAAATAGGTGACGTCATGTTGGCAGCAAAAACCTTGGGCCGCTGCTGCGGCTGCATCATATCTATTTCAAACATTAGGTGTGTTTTTTGGTTATTCCGTGTAGGTTTGGGTAACGAAACTTCATATAAAAACTAGGGGGCTTCGCTCGCCAACCCCCGGGGCCGAGGCTAATTTCGGGCGCGGCCGAAATTTGGATACCCTTCGCTAGGGCTAAAAGTTATGACTTGTATTTAATCCCCCTCCTCATTCTTTTTCTTCCGTCTTGACAAAAGTTTTGGGCTTGGTTGAAATAAGTGGGCAAAACCTAATTTGGGGGGTTGGATTTGTATGGCAGCCCCATAACCCCATACTCCGATTTTATCCATTCTTACATATGTTTTGTGTCAACAATAGAAATACATTTGTGTGAAATTTGGTTGAAATTGGTGAACAAATAAAAAAGTTTTTCTTAGAAGAACCTAATTTGGGGGTTTAAGTTTGTATGACAGCCCCATGACCCCATGGTCCGATTTGATCCATTCTTACATATATTTTGTGTTGTCTATAGAAACACTTTTGTGTGAAATTTGGTTGAAATTGGTACACAAATAAGAAAGTTTTTCTTAGAAGAACTCAAATTGGGGAGCTAGGTTTGTATAGCAGCCCCATGACCCAGTGATCCAATTTGGGTGAATCAAACATACAAACAGCCTGCAACAATAAGAAGCACGTGTGCAAAATTTCAGCTCCGTAGCTAGACGGACAGACGGACAGACAGACAGACAGACAGACAGACGGACATCGCCCAATCGATTCATCTCGTCATGCTGATCATATATTGTATATACTTTTTACATGGTCGGAGATGCTTCCTTCAATGCGTTACAAACTTCATGACAAAGTTAATATACCCTTTCATTCTATGAGCGAAGGGTATAAAAATGACAGGTGGGTCAGCTGAATTTTTTTTTTGTATGAAGTTTTGTTACCCAAACCTACACGGGATAACCAAAAAAACACACCTATTATGGAACCGTTTTTATAATTTGGGATGTACACTGCAAAATATTCACAATTGCAGAATTCGGTCCAGTGATAAAGATGCAAGTAAACTATTATATAAGCATGAACGATTTTTGAAAAAACTATTCGCCTACCCACAGAATCGCTTTTTCGCAATTCAACCGCGTTTTGACGAAGAAAAATCTAATTGGAGCAGAGTCCATACAAAGTGACCCATCAGGAGTTTGTTCTACGTACTACTCATTTTATAAACTGTTGAACAAAGATGTCTTAGGTCATTTTTGTATGGGAGGTACCCTTAGTTTTTATCCGAATGAGCTTATTTTTGATGGGTGTGCTGATTAAATAATAAACCAAATAATAAACCAAAATTTAGCACTCTCTGCTCCAATTGTGGGAAGAGTTATGGACATGCCGTTTTGAAAAATTCAAATGAGGGCAGGCCCGTGCGCAGGGGGGGGGTTTTGGGGGTTGAAACCCCCCCCCCATTGGCAAATGTTGCCAGAATTTCTTATTAAATACTATTGTTCTCATAAGGTAAAAATTGAACTTCATAAAAATGTAAACTGGCGTTGTTAATTTATACCTTTCCAAAAGAATTCTCTCTCGCCGCTAGACACCATCCAGTTCCGGACAGTTCAAGCACATTCGTGGTAGAAACTCATAAGTGTTGGTATGCAATCCGAAAAGCGGTATTTTCCCTATACCGAACGTATTGTAATTCAAAGATAAATGTAACCGCGCGGCATGTGTAGATTGTAGTGGGTGAACTATTGTAGGGCATTGCAGAGGATTTGTTGTTGATTGCGACATTTCAAGGCTCTAGCTGCCAAGGTTTAGAGGTTACATCCGTCAAAAGATGAGATTTTAAGATGAAAAAATCAGCCATTGTACTCTATTCCGATTCCTTTATCAACCTCTATAGGAAAATGCATACTAATGAAATGACTCAGCATGGGTTTTAGGTAGGTTTTTTTCCAAATTTCATTAAAATCCATTTAAAACGGCGTTACAAGCCGTGCTCTGTGGCCATGATTGTTCGGTCACTACTCTGTGATATAGAGATTCATAGAGAGAGAGAGAGTTTCTAAACTCGTCATGACCCGCCGCAAATTTATTACTCAGAAGAAGATGATAAGAAACATTCTTATTGTAGAATAATAAACTAACAATGCGACTAATAAGTGGTATGGCTGACAACCGTATCACACTCCGAATTTTGTTGTCTTTGTAACGTTGACGATTACACATGCCACACGGTAGTCGTCAACGCACCATCCTCCACTAGGAGTTAGGGTAAATCAAGGTAGGTAAAAGCCTAAGGGAACGACATGGCATCCCTATCGTAACTATGAAGAAATCCTTATTCTCCTCGTGAAATATTGCCACCAGGTTTAGATAAGATTTATACCTCAGGCTCGTCCTTTGGTATTTGGTTTACTATAATTCGGTGACTCACCCCTCGCTCCGCTAAGATCTCCCACTGTCAGTCTCGCATTAAGGTACGTGTTCGTAGAGACGACTCTTGGGATGATCGCTCAGCGATCTTAGTTTTGCATCCAATTCCGAGCCATATTTGCATATTTTTGTAATGGTGTTACTTTCCATGTGTCGACCATAACATGTCTGTATAGAAAATATGCGCGTATAGTGGTCAGAACCGATGGTTTAACTGCGATCGCTGAGCGATCATCACATGAGTCGTCTCTATGAACAGGTACCTTTAGAGAATTCGCCAATATTTTTGCGAAGCAGTGCTGTTGCGAAATAGGATAAGACGAAGTGCAAGCGCAGCGAGCAGTGAGCTAATGGAAAGCAATTTGTTGGATTTAGATCTCTGGCTCGTCCATACATTTACTCAAATCTTATAGCTCGTCTGTTAACTAAGATCTCGCTGTCTGTCGCCCTTTTCACAATTCGCCAAAAAGTTGATACGTAGCGCTGCTTGGAAATAGGATGAAGCGAGCGCAACAAGCGGTGAGTTAATGTCAGGCAATTCGTAAGCTTTATATTTCCTTGCCCTTTACTCCGCTCAGACCTCGCTTTATCTGTCTCGCTATTTAGTATTCGCGACGTAGTGCTGTTGCGGAACAAGGTAAGTCCAGCGAGCGGTAAGCCAATGGATGAAAATTCGTAAAATTTAGACCTCTGGCTCGTCCTTAAGTTTACCTAAATCCTGTGCCTTGCCCTTCGCTTCATCCAGACCTCGCCATGCCTTTTGCGCTTTTCAGAATTCGCCTAAATTTGCGAACCAGTGATGGTGCTAAGAATGATAAGGCGAGGTGCAAGCGAGGCGATCGGTAAGCCAATGGACGCCATTTCGTGAAATTTAAACCTATGACTCGTCCGTATAACCTGTAGCTCAGAATACTCTGCGCGCTCAGACTCTGTCTGTCGTGCATTAGAAAAACAGCCAACATGTTTGCGACAAAGACCTCGGACCTGGAACCTGGATATATGACTCTGGATTTGCTTGACAACCGAATTCCGCTAGTTTGTGTACAGCATTGGGCTTTTGGGAGTCTGGTCACCTTATTATAGCCTGTATATTTTAAACTTTAAATATGCCTTTCAATGAAAAATTTGAATATATGAGTTAAACCCCCCCCTTCGATGATTCCTGCGCACGGGCCTGAATGAGGGATAATGGGGGTCCTTGCCCGGAGCGACTCAATGTTAATCTTAAAATGATCTTCAACTTATTGTGAAAACTTATAAAAAATTTTACGGCTGAACTAGCATTTTATCAAAAGTTATGGAGCTTTTAAAAAAGGTCTAAAATGAAAATTTTCTAATTTATTTTTAGTCTAGCGCCGGAATATTCTAATGTGTTATATATCATTACAAAGATAATTGAATGTAGTTTTTTTTCGTTCTCATACCATTTTTCTGTATATTTTATCGTTTTCGAAATAATCGCAAAAAACTGAAAAAAGACCCCCTTCCCCTTTTTTAAGGTTGCCGAACACTAAATCGGTTGGGATTTTTTTTGCCATAACCTGGGACTCATCCCCAACCAACATGCAAAAATATCCGATGTAGGATTTTTGCCGAGCAAATATCGTAATTTTCTTATAGACTAAATTATCAAACAAACAATTTAAATGATACACATACCGGGTCTTACTGACGCGCAAATGGGTGAACTGCTTTAAACGTTTTAACTTAAGCACAGAAATGGTTTCCAAAATTCAAAATATTGAAAATTCTATCCAGACATCTAGAGATAATTTCTGCTATACCATGATTTTTTGAGGCAATGTATGTGAATACTTCCGGAAAACTACCATTTCCGGTTACGCCACGACTCGGAAGATGCCTTTGCTACGATTTCTTTCCACATATTGCAACCCCATTTCGAAACCGCTGTAATGAATGCTTTAGAAGAAACGCGCAGACTCCTTACCACAAGGATTGTCCCCGGACCCCGGTCAACCGGCCGTATTCGTACACAATAGACGACCGGATGGCATCATCCACGGACGCACGTATAAAGTTTCCCCCTTGTTGTTCGTTGTCGTCGTTTGTCGTCGTCGACATCCTCGTCAAAGTTGTCCTCGTAGCCGTTGCACAGTTTAACTTTTTATTCATGTAACCCGGTCACGAAAGAGTACCACGCTCGCGTCTCTATTTCAAGTGAATTATTTGTCAATTTGTTTAGTGATTGATTCCATTCCATCATCATCGTAATCGGATAAGTTGCGAATCCTGAGACGTGCGTCCGTTCGGTACGCCGCCCCCGTTCAACCGGAGGGATAAAACCCGGATAAAGTCGAAATTGCATCCGCCAAGTATACACCGCTTCATCGAATCCCCGATTTTCATCCCTCTACGTTTCAACCGTTTCCGCGTCCGCATATACATACTTTCACTTCTCAATTCCGCGCACACACCCCCTCCGCGACCGTTTTAAAGTGCCGGTCGTATCGGCGCCAACACGCAAATTTTTAACCCCCAGCAGACGTCGCGGCCTTCAAAATGATGAACTTTTCAGCGTTCGGTGGACCATTTTCGGGTATCCATCAATTCGCCGCGAAATTTGGTCACGACACTCAAACACCGGGTGCTTTCACGGCACCCGCGACTGCTGTGAATGGTCCTGCTGGAGCAACCGGGCCGGACAATCACCCGCAACGCTATCAAACAAACGGCAATCATTTCAATCAGAACCCCACTTCCGGTAAGTACAGGAATAGGGAAATCATGATGTAGTGTCCTGTTCCTATATGGAACTCTTATTGTGAGTGCATGAGATTCGAAGCATTTTAGAACCAGTGTAACGCAGCTTACGCCTTTTTCAGTTGGTTCACGTAACCCTTCGATAGATGAAGTGACGCGGCTTCCTAGCTAAGGTCGCTAATGGCGTTTTTATTGATTTTCCATGTATATCACCGGAGATTTTGTGTTGTGCCATTCACCTCACGTCTTTGTGCCATCGTAGTAGTGGTGGATGTACAACATACAAGGCAAGGAGCTACCGGCCCGCGTACAGGCTCGGCATAAAAATAGGACACCCGGACCATGCTCCATTGGTAGTTGCCACCAGAACTTGGATAGTTTCCTTATTTTGTGTGCAGGGCTCATTCACGCACACATTCAATAATTTGAGGTCCTGAGGAGGATGGGTCCTGACACAATTCCAGAAATTATAGAATTAGTGCGTGGGAATATATGTACATATATACCAATTTATGTCCCGATGCGAAATTACATACATGCGTACATAGATACGGGTTTATTTATGTATTCGAGAACAAATGAAGCGAAAAACTCTGTAAATAACAGAATAGATTCTTCTAGTAGCAACAAAATACATCCATGACTTTTCTTACATGGTTGCCCTATCATTTTCTACATTTTCATGGTTCAATCGATGAACCACGACCTGAATCAAGTCGAATATACTGAGTTCATTGAGAAAACTATTTTTATTCAGGATGGGCCTTCCCATGCTATAGGTATATTGTTGAAGTTGAGTCTATGTTTGTTGTTCATGTTTTGAATATAACTTGACTTCTTGGCAAAGAATCGCAATTAGAACATCATAAAAAATGTGAATAGCTCGAGTTCACTTAAAACAATGACCTTGATATATGTTAAATATGTTAAACTGTGAAACCCAGAACATTTTGAAAGTAAGGATCAAATCAAAATATTACGTCATAGAACTGCCGTAGAAACAACAAAAATTGTTTCACCTATAAACTTTAAACATCTTAGTAAGTATTCTCACACTCTCAATCTCATTCTTCTTCCTCGCCACTTAACACTGCTCCATGGCTCGGCTTGCGACGTCGTTCAGGGCCATACCCATACATATTAAACATTTCTTTAAACTCTTTTTCTAGCAGAAATGCCTGTTGCCAGGAACTCCATTCTACTGAACCCCAAGTAATGATTCCATTATCCGCAGAGCAGACGTATAGATCTTTTTTCTTCCAGATTTAGAGCTGTCTATTGGTTATTCAATGTCTAGTAAATAGTCCTAAAATAGTACAAAGTTTTCAGCCTGAAGGCCTGGATAGACCTCGAGCATAATTAGAATGAAATTTTTGTCCGCAGCAATTTTCTCAATGATAATGCTTGAAATAGATTAGATGCGTCAGCAGAAGCATCGGCATCGCGAAACGTCAAGCGCAATGCATTTTACATTGCTGACAAAAATGTTGAGCAGAAGACTTGGCATTCAGCATATTTGTCAGCTATGAAATTCTGCCCATGCTGCTGCTGACGCGTGTAATCTATTTCAACTATAATACATTTATACTGTCGCGGAATATGAAGCAAATGCTGGGGAATTCCATAAGCTACAACCCGAAAACAGTTCCATAATTTTTCTCGGCCATTTTACATATTATTGTGCGATTCCCCGGTAATTTCACCGTGGAAAATATCTAATAACCGGGGAAACGAAAAATAATATTTAAAATGGCCGAGAAACATTTTGGAACCGATTGTAGCTTATGAAATTCCCCAGTGTTTGCAACACATTTGACGACAGTAAGCATACATTTTCATTGAGAAAATCGCAGCGGAATAAATTTCACTCTCGAGGTCTATCCATTCCTTAACTTGAAGTCCGTCTTTATTTCTATTACTGACTATTCATGATAAATAGCAAACTACTGCAGCGACGCAACCAGGCTCTTGTCCTGGTAGATTGCTTTAGTCTTATTACTGGACATTTGGTGTCGGAAGTTCGGTGGTTAAATATAGGCGGATTCACTTCTTGTGCCTTTTAGGATGTGTGGAGGGTGGTCTCTGCCTGCTTGACTTGGAAGCTGCACCAGCCAAGGTAGATTTTACAACCTGATTTCTACTGGTGTCTCTGGTAAGATTCTTTTAAAGGCTACGATTTTACATCGAGTTTTTTTTTTTAATATAACCCTAGCCGCAATCAGGGGTCTATTTGAATGTCTGGTCAAGTGAAGAAGTAAAGACAATTTCTGAGCGGAGACGAGCATGTGGATCCAATAGGTGTGTTTTTTTGGTTATCCCGTGCAGGTTTGGGTAACGAAACTTCATATAAAAAAAATGACAGGTGCGTCAGCTGTCATTTTTTTTATATGGAGTTTCGTTACCCAAACCTGCACGGGATAACCAAAAAAACACACCTAATGCTTCAAGCCTATGGCCACGTTAACGATAGGGGCGAGAACGATTGGTGTGATTTCCATCGTAAGAGTAGGGACTAACATAGTCAGTTCACGTCCACGCAAATACTGTCAAAATTTTGATGATCGTCGAATCAAATTCGATTGGTAGTACTTCACGCGAAAGTCTTTACACCGCTGTTTGACATTTCGCGACAACAATGCAGTCGCACTTTATTTCACAGTTAAAATATGTCATAGCAAATCAATCAGACCGCGAATGCACATTTATCTAAAATTTATTGAATATAAGGCAAGTCTCCATTCAGATTTTTCATGGGATGGGAGACATAGTTACCTTAAATGCCATGCTGAACGAGCGAAAAACTTGCCTTTATGTCATGAGGTATAACCCACTCCAACACTCTTACCATATGCTAGACCCTTAATCGCTTTGAATCATATTCCTACTACTATTGCTGATAGTGGCGGTTATTTTATTTTACTGCTTATTACTTACATATACTTGCAATATTTCCTCCAAATAATATCATCCCTATAAATGAGTACCACAATGCAACGTATTTACGCAAAAACGTAGTCACCTTGAATACAATTTATCGGAGTTACACTGTAATTGATTCTTCTTCTTCTCTGTACCGTAACCCCTTGGGGCATGGTGCGTTCACTCAGCCGTTTATAGGCTACTTCGAGTCAACGTTACATTGCATATAGAGGAGTGCATAATAATGTTACAAGGACTATATATTTCTTGGACCACGCCGAGATTCGATCTCCGGACCTCTGGATTACTAGCATAGTAGAGTGCGACTCAACCAAGTGAGCTACAGAGCGTGATAATAGAGTCTGTAATTGATTCAGTCACAACTAAATATTTCCATTAAATTCAAATATTGTCGAAACGTGATTGAAACAGGTGACTCAGGTACTTGAACTTGGTACAAGATTTAAGTTGCTCTCCTTTGACGTACATATCTGGTATCGGTGCATCTGGGTCTGAGAATGGGCAGCATAAGAACTCAGTTTATGTTATACTTACCATCAGTCTATGCTCCTCCAGAATGTCACACCATTTTGTTAGTGCAGCTTGCAAGACAACGATGTTTGGGCTACTGAGGACTATATCATCGGTAAAAAGAAGAGATACTTCTAGGCCGTCGGAGATACGTGTTAATAAGTAGCACATGATGATGTTGAAGAGCAACGGATTTAATACACTGCCCTAGTGTACTCCGACATTCACCGGAAATTCTTCTGATTCACCTGCTGTGCATCTAACCTTAGCCGTAGCTCCATCATACATGTCTCGTATCACCCAGACGTATGCCTCAGGGACATCAAGTGCTCTCAATGCCAACTATATCAGATCACGAGGTACTCTATCGAATGCCTTTTCCAAATCGATGAATACAAAGTGCAAGTCCTTTCGTGCTGCTCTATACTTTTCCATCGCAATACGAATGCACTGAATCGCATCGACTGTAGATCGACCTTCAACAAAGCCGCATTGATTGTCATTCAACCGCACAATCTTCCTCAATCGGTTGCAGGCAACTTGCTCGTAGATCTTTTGTGTATGAGGTGTTAACTTTATAGCCCTATAGTTGTTGAGTTTGCGGGAGTCTCCCTTGTTCTTATAGAAATGAAAAAAAAACTTTCCCTGAAAGCTTCAGGCATCGGTTGCCCATTTTTGATTTTTTTGGAAGAGAACTGTGAGCCAACTAAGCCCGACATTTTCCATTTTTAACCAAAATTCCGCGGGGATTTTGTCCGGTCCGACTGCATTTCCGCGTTTCATCTGTATCGTCAATCAGCAACATTCCTTTCGAGTCCTCCACGTACTTTGGCGCCTGTATTTCCAGAGCGTTCCTTCTCCTTTGGGCTGCGACCCTAAATATCCTGGCGTTGTGCTTAGGTCTCTCGCGCAAAGACGGTCCTTCGGTCGCAGTATCCTCTGTGTACCACAAGGCAGTCATTTGGGTCCTCTACTCTTTAATATCTTCATTCCAGACCTATCACATTTATTACCCCACCTACTCTATGCTGATGAGTGATGACCTAAAATTGTACCACATAATTCAATCACATTCTGAGGCTGCATTTCTTCAACTCAAGCTTAAATCCCTCGAGGAATGGTGCAATCAAAATTATTTATTTCTCAATGTTAACAAGTGCCAAGTAATAAGTTTTTCCCGTAAGAGCCTAATTATAACCAACTCCTATATTCTAAATAACGTTGCACTTAACCGAGTTGACCACATAAAAGACCTTGGCGTTGTTTTGGACAACAAACTACGTTTCAATTTGCAGTATGATATGGTACTGTCTACTGCTAACAAGCAACTCGGCTTCATTAAAAGGCGAGCGAGAGAATTTAAGAATCTTTGGGTTACGAAATCTTTGTATACCACATTAGTCCGACCCCTTCTTGAATATGCTTGTGTTGTTTGGAATCCGGTGTATGAAATGCATTGCAACAGATTTGAGTCGATTCAAAAACAATTTCTCCTTTTTGCTTTAAGAAATCTATTTGATCCTGCCGATTTCGGTAATCTTCCCTCATACGAATACAGATTAGGTATTTTAAATTTAATGTTTTTCTCTTCAAGAAGAACGCTTCTTAGTGCATGTTTTACTTTCGATGTAATTGATGGTCCATTAATGTGGATTTTCTATCCAACAAAATAGTTTTCGATGATCAAATTAGACGTACTAGACATACATCTCTCCTGAAGGAGTATCAACACCTAACCGTTTATGGCTACAATGAACCCATAAACAGATGCTGTCGTAATTTTAACTCTATTAGTGTCCATTATTCCCCAGGTATTTCTAAACTTACATTGTTAAACCTTGATTTGGTTAAATAAATAAATAAATAAATGTTCGCGAAGATAATAAACGTTCCCAAGTGCACTAAATTCGGAACTATACTGGTCGTTAGCGTTAGTTATAGTGAATCAAATCTGTATTTCTGTGTCTCGTAAATTCCCGAAGAAAAACTCGAGGTTGTGTGGCAAAAAATTGAGGAAATGTTAACGTATGATGTGGCCGCATTTCGCCCAAACTTTATATTCTCCGGGTCGATTCTTCGGTTTTCCACCTCAGGGCGTCGGATCGTCCGCTATTCTTGAGGTGAAACGCCTTAAACCGAGGGCTTAACTATACATGCCCTGCTACACTTTTCATAATTATGCCGCCCGAGCTGAAAGGGGGACATTTCTGATCAAATGGGGTACAAAGGGACATCCGTCCTACGTCTACCACGTACTTGCCATTAGGAGTACCTAAGCCAGGTGGCCATAACCTCCCTCCCTTGCGGGACGACAAAGTTTATCCGGCTTAAAGCCGGAAGGGTGTTCTCCGCCGGGATGCCTCTCTTTGGAACTCCACCCTGGGATGCGACTCTAGCTGGTCGACTTGTCTAACACCACAAACCCCCTCGAGACCAACGCCAAGATGGGTAAGGACTATGGTCCCCATCCCCGAGGTACACTATTCGCTAAAGATTTCTCAATAGCAGGTGTGATCATCCCTTGGCTCCCTTTCGATATACCTAACGAATTCGGCTCGCCGCGCCAGCCAGATCGTTATGCCTGTTTACTAATCGTTTGCTTAAAGCAGACTCGTAGCACTGAACCGTTCGCGTTTTTAGTGGCCACATCCGCTTACTAGGCAGCAATTTGACTCAGGCCGTGTGGTCATCAATCCACAAACTAGCTAGGTATAGGCGCATAGGCCATTCTCCGTAACTAGCCCCTTCGTGGCTTGGGTTATGCGAAGCCGCAACTCCGAGACTGGACACGTACGCTTATAATGTGTTTCTCCCCTACGAGGAAGCACTGCGTCGTGTGAGCTTGTATGGCTGACTTTTAGAAGGAATAGGGAAAAAGTCAGCCATGCTGTGTCACCCATACATGACTAGGGAGCTCGGGAACGTCATCGCCCGAAGGTCTTTGTACAGATCAACGCCATGACGTATGAACCATACCAAGGGCCTCCCTGTGCTGCTCAGGTACGTGGTGACGCAACTCACCAAAGGCCAGTGTCACGAGGACACCGACCCCCTTGCGGGAGGTGCAAAGGGACACCGCGAAAAAGCAGAACATCCCCAAAGCAGCAAAGCAGTCCCTGTTCACCCTACCATTTAACGAGTGTGTAAAAAATTTCCACACAACCGATGCCAAGTCGTACAACATGTACAACATTTCTTTAATTGTTAATTGTTATGATATCTCATACGCCTATTTAAGAGGCGCCACAGACCCTCCGATCGATTGGCCAGATTTTTTGATTGCGAGATAAATGTATGGGACCATCGGATTCAATTTTTTTATTTGACCTGTGGAACGTATTGCCAATGCAATTTTCCGTACAAGCTGTCATGACAATCATGTGTTCTCAGTTGCTGATTTTTTGACATAAACCTGTGGTCGTTCTTCATGCTGTGGTTGTGGCGGCCATTCTCCATCAAAAGTAACAATGGATGTCTATCTTCCATCGCCAAAAATGGTATAATTTTTGCTATTTTGTGCTGATATGAAAAAAATGAAATGAAATGACAAATTAAAATAGAATACACAAAATATTTCAAACAAAAAAGTGTCAAGAGGTAAAGAAGCCAACGTCACTCTTCAGTTTCACTTGAAACGTTGAACTTAATACTGTGGAAAAAGAATAAATAGGTTACACCTGGAATTATATTTTTATAATCTAATCTGACCTGAGTTCAATGTAATCTGGTTGGTGTTGGGGTTAGTGGGCTTACCCTCGCGCCACAGGTTAGGTTAAAAATCTCAGGAAAAACACTAGAATATTTCGATGGAATTAAAGACCTTTGTCCACCAACCAATTCGTCGAAATAGTTATCGCAGACTGTCTGGTTATCGTGAAAGCTTTTGGCTGACGAAGAATGCTTATTCCTTATTATTTCCATTTTTATCTTACATTTGGGTTATCTGTCTATATTCCAACTATGAATTGATAGGGAAAATAAAACTTTAACCACCCAGCAACAACGAATGCCAGGAAAGACTATAAAACTCTTTGAATTTTACTATTATTCACGACTATGCGCAACACCCAATTTTGTTTTCCCAAAAAAGTAAAGAAATAAAAATTGCTTTGTTTATCTAATTTTTTTGAATTAATACGGAAAACTATTGCCATAGTAATATGTTATATATGTATAGCCAACGTCTATATATTAAAGCCGCAATGTAGACTCTTAAACTTCAAATTAAGAGTCGAAATTGCATTGCATTGTTCTTGTTTTTAATGACGTCATATGCTTTTTGTTGTTGTTGTTTGTTCGTGTAATTCCAAAATTTAAGAGCTAAACTATGACGGCATTGTACAGCTGAGTTGCGGCTATGATATTTCTAGATGGCGTTGGTATAGCACATTATATAGTAAAATTCATACTCAAATATGATTCGCGGTTATGTACAGTTTTGATTCGTTTACAAACAAAATTTTTCAAATTTCAAAATTGCCGGAAACAGCCACGCCAATGTCAACAGGCGGAAGGGGCAAGCTGCCTCCTCAACGGACCCTGGTAGCTCCTGATTAGTACGTCCATTGGTGTGACGAATTCTAGCCTTTATGATGATTATTCTGAAAGGGAACCATATAGCACAAGGCATATTACTATGGCAGTGGTTTTCCGTATTAATTCTATAAAACTATTTGTTCTCCTTTCCAGAGACATTGTGTTTAATTGTGTAGTAGGCCCACCTTAGTTGTAATTGTTGGTAGTCCTATGAAATGGAAGAAATCTGTATTCCATGCCTCTGCTACTACAGATGCAAAACTTAAGGTTAAATTTGAAAAAAGACATTCTATGCACTATTTTAAGCTGTTCAACAAAAGCTAATTAAACCATAAAAAAACATTCCAAATCTAGAACGCCAGAATGCTGACCGATATTATAAAAGAAATGCTCATTCGGTACATACCTATTAAATTATGTATAATCATAAATCAGCAAAAAAAGGGAATACATACACATTTTCCACTACAATAGAACAAAATCAATTTTATTCGACCTACCTCAAAATTAACAAAGATACGGCCGGGTTTATCCACTTTTTCCGACCGCGACTATGCCCAAACTAACATCCCACGCATACAATCAGAAGAATATCCACACTGTCTCCTTATTATTCACATCCGTATTTCTTTCCTGCAAGGACACGACGAAAATTTGCCGAACGAAAGGGAAAATGTTCACGTAGGGTCGTGTTCGATCGGCCGGCCGGCCCCTTTTTATCCCACCCCCTTTCAACTATGTCCTCCCCGGCTATACATAACCTGGCCATATGATTCTTGTGTTGCGTGTGTTGTGCTAGGCCCTCGTCTTTGCGTTACGTCTATACAGTTCGATTGTTCTGCTCCTTGCACACCCGATCTTCGTCCTTTCTCGCATCGTTTTGCATTTTGCTTGTTAATATGTATTATGGAATCCTGCGAAGGATATATATGTACATACGTATGTATGTTCATGTTTGTGTTTAAATATTGTGCGTTTGCTTGCGCTGTATGAATGTATGTTTATTATGTATGAAAAATGTACCTTTTCTAGATGTACGAGTATATATGAATAATTTTGAAGTGTTTTCCTTATCATCCGTTTTCCTGATTTTTATCTTGTGTGTGCTCCCACTTGGAACTCATCATATATGATTTCGTCCTTTCCATTGACAGTTGCAAACAGTGCCGCGATGCAGTACGGACAAAATATTTCGATTCCTTATTCGCAACCACAAAGTGATTTGAATTTTCTCAATACCGGCGATCATAAGACAAAAATTCACCCAAAAATTGAACGTGACCGGGAAGAAGGTATGTAATGTAAAAACGATTGCATGAAAATAACCCTTAATATAATTAAATTAATTTTCATTAATGTTCGGTTATTTTTCAATTTATTTTTTATTATTTTGCGGCAAGGACATGTCCTTTTAACGGCCCTAAATCATTTTTTTTTTTAATAATTCCTGTATGCCGATATTCGAGCTCTAGATTAATAGTTTTTTTTTAAGAAAGCCTAAAAAGTTCGTGAAAAGTCGGAATCGGAAAAGAATATTTAAGTGGCGCCATGTTTGCTCTCGGCTTCGTATGTATAGTGAAACTTTGAAATGGCTACTGAGTGTAAAAGGAGATTTTCTTTATTGTTGACACGGTGCTAGGACCTTGCCTGCTCAGTGAACAAATAATAATAATTGCAATTCATTTGTTATAGTCTTCGCTGTGTTTCTCAGCAACGATTGAATATGCACTTATACATATAGACGCAAATGAGAGAAAAAAACAGAATGGGCTTGGTGTTAATTTTAAATAAGTCCCAATTTGCAAAAGGTCGAATTTTTAACGAAAGGTTTGTTTGCAGAAAAGTGTATACATGCAGTCATCTGACACGAGCGCATTTTTCATTATATCTATGTATGTACTTATTTATCCCAACGACCTTTGCCCTAATGATACACAGGCAAAAGTTTTGAGCAGATAGAGAGGGAATGAATACATTAACTATAGTCGCAGTTAGTTTATTGGTCTAATTTCTTATTACTCCAGCCTCACTCTTTTATTGATAAAATTAAAGGCTTTTTTTTGTGTCATATCACAGAAAATCCAACCGCGAATGGGTAACAGAAAATGAACATTGGATACACAAATGCACATACAAATACGTTAATGAAGCCAAAAACCAACCTCGTGTAGACTGTAGAGATGACGAATTTGCTTCCAATACTTGTAAATAACAAGTTTGTTCTAATTTATATTTCACACTTCTAGTAAGCCAAGGAAAAGTAGGATGTGAGGTCGAGGTTATTATCTCAGCGTGATACCAGGCACGTAGCAAAGGGGGGGAGGGGGTAGTTGAGACACGAAGTTGCAATTTTAGAAGTACATATTTCATTGAATGTACATACTTATTAACAGCGCTATTCGGCATAAAAACATAAAACTAAAGTTTAAATTGAAAAATTTAACTGAAAATTTGGAAGCTCAAGACCTTAACATTAATGACGCCATGAAACTCGTTCGCAGTACAATAAAGTCTTTTAAAGACATTAACAACGACAGCAAAATCAATGCGTAAGTGCAAAGCTCCATGATTTTCGCAAGAAAATTAGATATTCACCCTGAATCGGCCTACAAAAGACAACATCGAACTCGTCGTGCTCCGAAAAAATTGGACGAATCATCTCAAACTACAGCCGAAATAGGCTTTACAACATTTTACCGAAAAGAGTTCAAAATCCTTCTTGACGTTTTATCTCAAAGTCCACAGAGGAATTGGAAAAAATAGCCAAACTGCTCCAACCATTTCAAGACATATTTCCAGTGCCGGATTTCCCATATGGGCAACCTGGGCAACTGCCCGGAGCGGCAAATTTTGAAGGGCGGCATTTCTGAAACTTTCATCCTTCCATTGAATTAATGTTCTGTGAAATATACATATTTCGATATTCCAGGAGGCAATTTAAATAAACCAGAAAGAAATAAGAGAAAGTCTGCAAAACTCGTTCCTTTGGCCAGTGGCGGATTTACATATGCCTTCAGTAGGAGTTTCGACTTTTGCCGCCCTACCGACCGTGTCCCATATTTTTACTATCCAACGATTAAGCGATTGATCATTGACTCCCAAATTGTTTCATATGGCTGGATAACAAATTAAGTGAACATTAATAAAATTGGAATAAAGTCTTACCACTGAACTATTATTTTCTTTTATCTGTGCTTGGGGCGTTAAAAATGCCGCCGTAGGCTTCAGATTGATTGATTTCACCACTATAGCTTTGGGAATCGCGTGTGGGAGAAGTAACATACACTCGGAACCAAGAAGACCGGACACTTTTACTTTTTTTTACTTTTACCCTATTATAACGAAAGGTCAGTCAATGAATGGATCGGTTCCCTAGATCCACTTTCTTTCTGCTGGTATATAGCATACCCTCCTCCCGGAAACTGCAATTTCGGGCTGGTTTCATTAAGTATTGAAAACGACTATTTCGTGGGGCGGTAGCTGGAGAAAGGTTGTGACTAAGAAAAAAAAAGGACTTAATATTCATTGTTTAGGAGTCTAGTCCTTTCGATTGATTTAAATTTCACTAAACGCTACGGAAACTCATCCCGTACTAAAAACAATCAATTTAGTGGGCTGTATCGGGAAAACGGGGTTCACCCCAGGGAAAATCGAGTTCAGATCCGCTCCTACGGCGCCAAGACATTTTGTGATAATAAAATAATAAATACAGTACCGCAAAAAAGTGCCCGCTTTTGGCACTGAGTGTATGTAGTACTTAGTTTTATATTGCCAGCTCTTAGGAATCTAATTATTTCCCATCATGTGACAGTCTTAGGGGTTTCTTGTGCATCCAATGCGTAAAATCATAAATTCTTTTGAGCTCTAAGGAGTATCCGCTCCTCCATGAGCATCTAATGTTACCTTCAATGGAGTACCTATACCTATACTTCTGAACATTACTTTGATTAGAAGCTCAGTCCAAACACCTTTTCTAAGAAGTAAATTTACTGTAATTTTCACTGAAGTTGTGCTACTTCCGAAAACGCTGGAAACCAACGTATGTTGAAAAAATGTACACCTCACATGAATGCGACTGATCTACTTTCAGCTTGAACTAGTGACGAAGGGCGGCAACTCGAGTACTGCCCAGGGGCGCTACAGAGGGTAAATCCGGCCCTGCATATTTCAAATGCCGGCCGATAGGAAAAATTGCACGATTATCTCATTAGCTGCGGTGATCGAAACTTATTTTTGAATTTCGAAGGAGATCCCTGAATGCTTTCATGCTGAAATTCAAATTCTTCTTGATCAGAATATCAAAATTTTGGGGAGATAGCGAGAGAGGCTTTCAAATTAAGGACAAGATTCAGCTTATTTTGACATGTCCAGTGACATCAGCTTCGAGTGAACGATCATTTAATAAATTAAGATTAATAGAGAGTTTTAGCATGTCGGTGAAAATATAATGATAGTTCGAATAGGCTTTGACATTTTCTATAAAGAAAATCACTTGCCTGCCGTACGCAAAACAGTATACTACAATATTGCATGTTCCAAGTATAGGCATAACCGAATAATCACGACAAATAAAATATCAAGAACTCACAATTCCGGAAATAAACCTATGCCTACTTGGGACATGAACAATTGTGGTATACTGTTTTGCGTACGACAGGCAAGCGAATTTTTCATAGAAAATGTCAAAGCCTATTCGAACTATCGTTATATTTTCAACGACATGCTAAAACTCTCTAATAATCAATCATTTACGAACGTTAAAGGTTTGTGTTCGTAGAGACGACTCATGGGATCATCGCTCAGCGATCGAAGTTAAACCACCGGTTTTGAGCACTATATGGGTATATTTTCTATACGGACATGTTCCTTTAGTCCATGGTTGATACTAGGAAAGTAGAACCATTCAAAAAATATTTAAATACGGCTCGAAATTGGATGCAAAATAACGATCGCTGAGCGATCATCACATGAATTGTCTCTACGGACACGTACCTTAATGGGGTATGAACGTTTAGACTAAGGCGACCAACTTTTTTAGAAACCAATGCAGGACATACAGCTGATATATTCGTTATGTTAAGTCCCGGAGTTAATATTTTAATTGGAGCCCCATAAATTCCATAGTTGCTGGAAGCATTCTTGTCGCATCTTTTTTTAGGAAACTTAGGGTTTGATATATCCTGCAAAAAAAACGTGGTCGTTATTTTTGAGATATTGTACAATACAATGGTGGAAATTGGAATAGGTTCACCTTGAAGGGCTACCAATAAACGCATTTATTTCCGTTACTTAGCAAACAAACACAAGTCAAAACACCTTAAAGTAAACATTCCACAACGCTGCCATAACGGTATTTGCCATATGCCAGTTTTATTGAATTTACTCGTCAGTTCGATTAATTCACTTGAACTATAGGGTTGGAAGCCAACCAATAGCCGGAAATTAGAATAGGTTCATGTGAAGTGTTGTAGTTTTCGAATCTAATAAAAATAGAAGTTTTGATAAATTTGAGATAAAAACGAAAGAAGGTAAATGTTTGGATTCTAATTGGAAAAATTAAGCGGCGCTTGCCTTACAATTAATGACTTTTTTAGGAGATGGGAAGGAGAAAGCGCTTATATGCAGAAGAAATTGCGAAAATTAACGCTTTCAAAGAAATGCAACTGAGTAACCGCGAAATTGCGAGGAAAATCGGTCGTTCCGTAAATGTTATTAATAGTTTTGCCAATTTAGGAAATAATTATGGCAACAGAGGTAAATATGGACTAAATCGAAAAGTGAATGAGCGGACCTGTTCGAGCCATTTTACGAAAAGCGAGCTGCAACGGTGTGAATTCAATCCAAATAAAGGCTAATCTAAATGTCCCAGTAACAACTCGGCGTATTCGACAAATTTTGAGCGACTCGAAACACTTGCGATACTCCAAACCTCTAATGGCGCACCATAAAGCCAAACAATTGGAATTTGCAAGAGATCACATGCATTGGACAACAGAGGGTAATAAAATTATGTTTAGCGACGAAAAAAAGTTTAATTTGGATGGTCCTGATGAATATTAGTATTATTGGCGCGATTTACGCAAGGAGAAGCAGATTGCAATGAGCCGCCATTCTGGTGGCGGTAATGTCATGGCTTGGGCTGGCTTCTCCGCGACTGGTAGGACCCGATCGCGTTTTTAAATGGTCGAATAAGTACTGAACGATATATCGATCTGCTGGAAAATGTGATTGTTGATGCCGCAGAAAATATTATTGGACCAAATTTCATTTTCCAGCAAAACATCGCGGCCATTCACACTGCCAGGGTGGCTAAAGGAATGGTTTCGAAGAAAGAAAGTACCGATTTTGGATTGGCCGGCGAGAAACCCTGACCTCAACCCAATTGAGAATCTATGGAGGATACTAGACAGAAGGGTTGATGCAAATGGACGTCAGTTTTCTGATGTTTTAGAATTGCAAAAGGCGATCTCATTCGAATGGCGAAAAATTGATCCATCCTGCAAAATTTAGTTCACTCGATGCCTAGTCGAATTCACGAATTGATTCAGAAACAGAGTGATTTAATTAGTTACTAAAAAGAAGGATTCATCCTAATGTCATTGATGAGCACGTGTATTTTATTTAGTGAACCTATTCTAGTTTCCACCCTAAAATTAGCTTTTTTGAAAATCATTTAATAATTAAACTATTAACTGTAAGTTTAATCACGAATAACAATAAACTTTAAGAAAACTGTTTATAAAAAAAAAACATAATATTATGATCCGCAAAGTCCAAGATTATTTATATATATTAAAATGATTTTAAAACACTTATGCTTATAAGAAAAGTCACTTAAGGTGTTTTAAATTCATTTTAAAATATATGTATAAACAATAAACTTATTTAATACTTGTGTGTCACGCCAAATTACTTTTTTATTCATGGTTTCAATTTCCGTAAAATAAACCTTTTTTGGGTGAACCTATTCCAATTTCCACCACTGTACCTACACAAATATTGGTAATTATGAGAGGCTATATTTTTTCTAAATCCAAAAATTTACCCTTAATTTTTGCCCATTTTAGAGTCATATCTTCCATTTTTCTATGAAAAATAATAGTTTTGGTTTAATGGGACCGTGTGCCCCTACGAAAGATACACGAACCCCAGGACAGGTTACAAAGACTATCAAAATTTCGCCCTTTAAGCTATTGAAAGTCTTTCCTACTTTCTTTATGGCACGATAGCCGCCTGGATTACAAACCTCCAATTATCGCGGTCACGCGACCTTGTCCTCCAGTTCCGAAAGCCTAGCATCTAGTGGGCGTCCTCACATACAGAATGCTCCTATCAGGCTCTCGGTCGTCCACGCAATCTGGCTACGTCCACTCGTTGCGCATTCATCACCTTTTTGGGCATGCGATCGTCGTTCATCCTTTGTATATGTCCCGCCCATCAGTCGCTGCAATTTCACAATTTTCGACACCTGTAGCTCATCATACAGCTGATACAACTCAAGGTTGTACCGGATGCGCCATTCACCTCGTTCACAAACGACCCCGAAGATTCTTTGGAGAACCTTTCGCTCGAATGTGTCCAACAGGTGTTCAGAGTTTTGGGTTAGGGTCCATGCCTCACAGCCATAGCATAGCACAGGTCGGATTATGGTTTTATACACGTGGAGCTTCGTGTTCCTGTGCACCAGCTTCGAATTCATAATTAGGAGGACCGAAAAATAACACTTATTAGCTAGTTGTATCTGTCGCTTTATCTCATCTGTTTCGTTGGCGTCCTTTGACAAATTGCAACCCAGGTAAGTGAAGTTGTCTACATACCCTATATTGAGGTCCCCCACTGTGATGCTTGAAGCTACTGGCGATCTAGTTTTTGATTGCATCATGACCTTTCGTTCGTTGATATGTAGCCCAACTTCTTTGGCGTTATTGAGATTATGCAGAAGGCTTTCTGCATCACCCAATCTTCGAGACATGATGTTGATGTCGTCGGCGTACGCTACTAGTTGAGTCGATTTAATAAGTAGCGTTCCGCTGCTGTCCAAATTACATACTCCAGAGCCAGGTTGAAGAGCGTCGGCGCCAGCCCGTCGCCTTGCTTGAGTCCAGTACGAGTTTCAAATAGGTCAGTGAGTCTGTTCTGAACTCTGACCTGCAAGACGGTATTAGTCATCGTATCCTTATGAGTCGCACTAGCTTAGCCGGTATTCCAAAATGCAGCAAAATGTTGTAGAGTACGCTTCGATCGATACTGTCGTATGCCTGCTTGAAGTCGACAAATATTTGGTATACGTCGATGTTGTATTCCCAGCACTTCTGGAGTAAAAGCTTCACTGTAAAAAGCTGATCTGTCGTCGAACGACCAGGTCTAAAGCCGCCTTGGTACTCGCCAATGATTTCCTCTGCGTACGGATTAATTCTATTTTCCAGAATCTTATACAAAATCTTATAAGTCGTACAAAATAATGAGATGCCTCTGTAGTTCGAAAGTCAGCCAGTTTTAAAAACACCGCCCCTCCGAAGCTACCCTAGACACAGAGAGCCCTAAGCGAGAAAGGCTTTGACCAAAATATCTACTACAAGCCAGAACGTACCATTGAAAAATGAACGTCAAAATTTTGGGAAAAAGTATGACTCCACCGTATATTTGTTTCAGAGATTAGGCTCCTCGGTATAAGCCTTATCCTTTAGATAATGCGGCAAGACAACCATAAAAAAATCAATAAAATCTAACACTTTCTCTTTCTGATAGTAAGGAACTCAATAACTCAATATGCTATTGTAGCAAAACCTCGAAAATTTGAACCGGGAAAATTGGCTTCAAACAAGTGAATCAAATTGGACCATACAATGGGCCATTACAGACTATACGAAAATGACCGCACGATCAATCCTTACAACAACAAACAGCTTGGATAATCGTTCGTACGTACGATTGTTTTACGATCGTACGGCGCGTTCTCACAATGTGAATTGCACAATGCTTGTCTGCCGGCCACTGTAAAAGCTCACGCCGTACGATTGTTTGCCGTACGGTCGATTTCGTATATTCTGAAATGGCGCAATCACGCTGTATCGGAGTCTTTAATATCTGAGAATTCACCGCGTGTGAGAGTTATCATTTGACTATACAAATACAAGCAAAACTTTCTAGATGATGTGCAGTGCCCCGCAGTGCGCATATCTCTACCATTTTTGGCAATCTCAAATCACTAATGCGTGGACTAAATGTCAATTAAAAAAACGAGACCGAGGCTAATTTCGGGCGCGGCCGAAATTTGTATACCCGTCGCACTTGAATGAAACTTAAGGTTCTTTTGTGTTAATAGTTTCTACCACAATCCTATGACGTGTTCCGATTCCATCTGTCCCTGGATATATTTTGAGGCTTTATTAGGAACATATTTGGATGAAATTTGGTTAAGATTGGTTTAAAAAAAAAAATTCTTAGAAGAATCTAATTCTTGGTGGTTGGTTTTTATGACAGCCCTATGACGTAGTGTTTCGATTCCATCCGTTCCTGGATATGTTTTGGGGCTTTACTAGGAACACATTTGGATGAAGTTTGGTTAAGATTGGTTCATAAAGAAAAAAGTTTTTCTTAGAAGAACCTAATTTTGGTTTCTGGGTTTCTATGACAGCCCCATGACGCCATGGCCCGATTCCATCCATTCCGACATATATACAGTGTACACTAAAAAGAAACTTGTATATAAAATTTCAGCCCGATAACTTCAAAACTGAGAGACTAGTTTGTATTGAAACAGACGGACAGACAGACAGACGGACATCGCTCAATCGATTTCTCTCGTCACAATGATCAATAATATATATACTTTATATAGTCGGAGGGGCTTCCTTCTGTGCGTTGCAAACTTCATGACAAACTTCAACTCACATATTTGAACTTTCTCTACATAGCTATCGATGACGCGAGCTAGAGATTGCGAGTGGAAGTAGCTGTCAACGAAATTTGAAACGTCAAAAGTTTACTAAGAAGGATAGCTTTTGTAACTATCGAAATTTCAAACGTCAAAAGTTTGCTCAGAGGGGTAGCTGTTTGTAACTATCGAAGTTTTAGGGCCCACATACACGGAATCCATGAATTCACGGAATCCTACGAAACTCCATATAAAAAAACTAGGGGGCTTCGCCCCCCGCTCGCTACGCTCGCCGAACCCCGGGGGCCGAAATTTGGATACCCTTCGCTCTCCTTGGGCTAAAAGTTTTTTCGGGCGTACTTATGACTTGTATTTAATACCCCTCCTCATTCTTTTTCTTCCGTCTTGACAAAAGTTTTGGGCTTGGTTGAAATAAGTGGGCAAATAAAAATATTTACTCGGAAAATTTTATTGGGGTTGCGGGAGCATGACTCCACAGTACGATTCCATTAGTTTTTAACTTTTTTGTTGCTTTGGTAAAGACACATTAATTCAAGGTTTTGTGAAATTGGTGCAAAAAATGTTTCTTAGAAGAACCAAAATGGGGGTTGGGTTTGTACGGCCACCTCATGACCCCATGGTCAGATTTGATCAATTCTTAGATATGTTTTGTGTCATCAAGAGAAACACGTTTGTGTGTAATTTTGTTGAAATTGGTGCACAAATAAAAAAGTTTTTCTTAGAAGAACCTAATTTGGGGGGTTAGGTTTGTATGGCAGCCCCATGACCCCATGGTCCGATTTGGTCGATTCTGACATATGTTGTGTGTCATCAATAGAAATACATTTGTGTGGAATGTGGTTGAAATCGGTGCACAAATAAAAAAGTTTTTCTTAGAAGAACCTAATTTGGGGGGTTACGTTTGTATGGCAGCCCCATGACCCCATCGTCCGATTTTACCGATACAAACATACAAACTGCCTGCAGCAAAAAGAAGCATTTGTGCAAAATTTCAGCTTCATAGCTTTTAAATTGGCCGAGTAAAACGCGTAGCAACAGACGGACAGACGGACATCGCCCAATCGACTCCCCGCATGTAATGCTGATCATATATGTATACTTATTATATGGTCGGATATGCTTCCTTCAATGCGTTACAAACTTCATGACAAAGTTAATATACCCTTCGTTGACTCTACGAGCGAAGGGTATAATGACAGCTAGGCAAGTTGTACATTTTTTTATATGGACCTTCACAAAACGAAGAATCTAAAAAATGGATTCAGACGCTTCATGTGTGGCCGCCCTTAGAACGGCGGAAAGTGAACGTTAGTAACTATTTTTACTCAGATCGTATAATCGCTCCAGGTTTTCGCGAGCTACAACATTACAATGAAGGCATTTGAAAAAAATCCGTGAATATCCGTAAAAACGGTAACGTTGGCTTAAATGTCACCGCCGATAAAATTTTAGCTTCAGTGTGTGTTCCTCGCTCTGTGGCTCAGTTGGTTGAGTCGCACTCTACGATGCTAGTAAGCTAGAGGTCCGAAATTTTCTATAAACAGCGGAGTTAACACACCATGGCCCAACGTGGGGCTATACGGTACTGAGGAGAAGAAAGTGTGTCCCTCATAAGGAGCTACGTGGTACGTGCCGTCAAACTTTAAAATGTACAGGCTTTTGGAACTTATTTTGTTATTTTTTTCGATAACGATACTATAAGGCAGAGTTTCCCAGTTCTGCCATTTTTCCAACGGAAGATGAGCAATTTCGTTTATACGAGTATGTACACATCATTTTGCTTTAAAATTTATTTGCAAGTTTTCGTATTTTTTAATTTGTTTAGTAGCCTTCTTAATTTCTTCTTTTATTTTGGTATTATTTCAGTTCTATTCCTATGTTCCTTACACGTGATGATTCGATGGAATGATGTTCTTTCTCACAAAAATAATATCATAAATACCCATTTACAGTCATTAATCAACAAATTTTACAAAATGTCAATCAATCATGGCAAACATTGGCGAACACGGCAAATACCGTCGATTACTCATCACATCTGTTGTCCGCAACACTGCCAATTTCAATACAGCACTTCCTAAAATACTCAGAAACGATTAAAAAAGAATCGTCAGGGATTGTTGCCACACCTCTAAACTCAGGGAACTTAAATTTAGGCAATATAGACACAGCATCTGGTTTTAATATAAAAGGTGATGTTTTGAAAAATGGCACGAACTTAAGCTTAGCACTAGGCGGCGTAACACTGGCCAACACAAACCAGGGCAATGGCAGCACAGGAGGACTGGGTATGGACACAACCGGAAACGGTGCGGGAAATAACGGTCACATTCATAATATACCGGAATCAACGACCAACACAAATACAGCAACAACGACTACCACCCCGTCGGGTAAGAAGCCGAAAAAGAAGAAGCCACCGAAAGAGAAGAAACCCCGTCCAAAACCCGGTGAAATACGCGAAACAAAAGCGCTGGACGGATCAACGTTGTTCTGTTGTCCCGAGTGTCAGATGGCGTATCCGGACCGAAGTTTGATTGAACAACATGTGATTTCGCACGCTGTCGAGCGTAGGTTTGTTTGTGACATCTGTAATGCAGCGCTGAAACGGAAGGATCACTTGACAAGGCATAAGCTGTCTCATATACCGGATAGGCCGCATGTGTGTAATGTAAGTGTACTGAGGGTTATTCGGGTATTGCTATCGAAATGCTGAAGCCATTTTAATTTTTCGTTTATAGATTTGCATGAAGTCATTTAAGCGTAAGGAGCAACTCACTCTGCATATAGTAATCCACTCAGGTGAAAAGAAACACATTTGTCAAGAATGTGGAAAAGGTGAGCTGGCAAAAATAAAGCATAGTTTTTAACAAAAAATTAATTGTACACAAAGTGTTATGTCTGTATCAATTTTTATTATTATTTCTTTCTTTCAGGTTTCTATCGTAAGGATCATCTTCGAAAGCACACACGTTCGCATATTGCACGTCGTGTCAAGTCCGAGGTTTCGGCCCAAACAGGAAGCAACGGTCAGGCCGTTTCGCTACACGCCTCCTGAGGTTCGTACAAGGACTTTTGGTAGATTTTGATGAATATTCTTCACCTGACGGTCTGGAAATCCAACCAGACCTCATAAGCGATTCACGTTTTTTCTCTTCTCTCATCTCAAACGGTATGTCTGAGGTAGAGCGAGTGATAAAACCGAATCGCAAAAGCGCGAAGATATTATCAAAGTCTATCGGAAGTTCTGCAGATCGATATATTATTGAAAAACCAATTACGAAAACAACTGTAAAGCAACAGCAGCATTGAAACTTATACTGAAAAAAAAAAACAACTGAAACAAAAAAATGCAATACAAAACAAACTAAAAACAAACATTTTCTTTTTAATTTTAAAAATAACAATAAACTTAAAATTTAAAACATAAAACCAAAAGACTTAAAAATAGATAACAAAAAAAAAACAAACAAAAAACGCGAACGACATACAAAATATTTAAGGCAAGCAATTTTTTTAAGAATTTAACAAAACAAAGAATTGGTGAATGGATGAGCGAGAGCGAAAAAGAACAAGAGAGAGAGAGAGAGAAAAGACACGTAATTTTATATATTTTTGATGATTATTTCTTTTAACTAAAAAACGTAAAGATTGAACGATGTGAACGCTTTCGCATATTGTGTGTGTAAAAATAGGAATTTTTATATATTTTTCTACTAATTTAGGTTGATAAACTAAACACGATAATATTATCTGTGGTTCTCAAAAAGTGAGAAATGACAATGCCTAGACTTAACAAAATTTATTAAATTTAGTTTGTGTGTTTTTGTTTAAAAGAAAATGTAAACCCACAGGGCACATTGCAGTTGCGTTTTGGCAAACATTTTACATATTCGGCTTTTCTCAGCAATCACTTCTTTTAGAAAATTCGGTCGCCCTTAATAGAGTTCTTAAAGCTTAAGCCCTCCCGTACCAGATGAAGATATGCGAAATAATTTCGATCTCTTGCAGTGGAAATGAATAGCGATTGGTTCAAGATAATTTTATTTACTTCAAATCATTTCACAGGCTTTTAGCTATAGGCTTTGTCGTTTACAGCTCATGATGAGTATTCTTCAATCTTTCTTGCGGAATATTCACCAGAATGATTGCGGAATGTAATGCATAGTTTCATTGGTTGCTGTGTCGGCTCGCAGTGGAATTCTCTATTAAAGCTTTTAGATAAAATTATGTATAAATGACTTTCTTTCGACGGAATAAAGGGGACTGATAAGATGAAATGAATGAATTTTAAGTTCAAACTCCTATCTGGTAAGGAAGTGATGTGTAACAAATTTTTATAGAAGCATCATGCACATTACTACCGATAACAGAATTCAAGTCAAAAACCTTATTTTTATCCAAACGCTTAAATATTGGCGATTCCCCTACGACCAAACAAAAAATTGTATGCATCGCATTCCTCGGGAAATGCAGTCTCCCCGAAAAAAAAGATTGAGAAACGCTCATGAAAGCTGGAGCGTAAAGATTAAAGCTAAAAACTCGTGCGTCTTTATGTAGGTATATGAAGGGAAAAATGGAAATTAAGGTCGATCCACACTTTTCAGTCATCAGTCACAGTCATTTTCCATACAAGTTGACAGATTGCCAGTTAATTGATTGACTGACAATCTGTCAACTTCTATGGAAAAAGAGTGTGACTGATGACCAAAAAGTGTGGATCGACCTTTATTGGAGTTCAATAAAGGAATTTGGTCCCTGTCATTAAGCATCTTTCCTCCTCGGTTGCACCTACTTTCACCCGGAGAGGCACGACCCGATAAACAATCCATTGGTTGAATTCAAATTGTAAGACGAAACCGGACGGGTAAGCTTGCAAGACAAGAAAACCATCGTTCTTACAATCTGAAATGCACAATGCTTGTCTGCTGGTCACTACAAAAGCTCTCGCCGTCCGTTTGTTTGTGCTAATAAACGGACGGCGAGAGCTTTTGTAGTGACCAGCAGACAAGCATTGTGCATTTCAGATTGTACGAACGATGGTTCTTGTCTTGCAAGTTCACCCGTCCGGTTTCGTCTTACAATTTAAATTTACCCATTAATGTAACATGCCTTCTGAAAGCCCGTTAAAGTTCAATCATAAAAAAATGTTTACGAGCCTGTAGTGCGTACTGTAATGTGTCTTGAGTATTTCCCCATATCCCCGCACTGCAACATACATTAAGTTCAACTTATGGCATGCGGTTCCCAACTGTTTCTCCATTTGTTTACACCGCCCTCTACACAAACTCAAAATTGTGATTATAAAGGAAATGATCGTTTCGGAAAGATTCTAAACCAAATTACTGGATGGGCTTTTTATCTAGCCGATAGATCATTTATTGCTGTGATGATATAAGGCCCGCGATTTTTTTGTACTCGAAATTTAGTGATAGTGTGTTCTTGGAAGCAATAATAGTGTTTACAACAAACAAACAAAAAACAAGCAAACGAACCAAATTCTTTATGTAATGATCGCCAATGTTGTCGTTTAGATAAAAGTCCCAACCTTTCGTTCTAATAATATTGTGATCACTGTGATCTTCGTACATTATAATGAAGACAAAAACAAAAGTTTTTATTGTATGTTTATTTGTTAAAAAGGATTCGTTATTTTTTAATTATTTTTAATTAGTGCTATACGATTTTTATACTTTTTATTTAACACGTTTGCACCCTAAGTTAATTCAATTGGAGTACGATGAGAAATATTGAAAAGAATGGAAATTTCACGATAAACCGTTGTGTTAAATTGAACTAATGTGATCAATTTAACGGGTTTAAATAAATTACTCATTTTAAACAATTTATATTATTTTCTAATTACAAGA
This sequence comes from Microchrysa polita, assembly GCA_949715475.1. Classification (NCBI taxonomy): domain Eukaryota; kingdom Metazoa; phylum Arthropoda; class Insecta; order Diptera; family Stratiomyidae; genus Microchrysa; species Microchrysa polita. The sequence continues at coordinate 49,702,918 of OX454420.1, forward strand.
TAAAAACAATAAATCGGAATGTTCATAGCCATGACATAACCGAATTTAAATACATTGTACCAAACAACTTAAATCACGTTCAAATACACAAAAATTAAGAAACAAAGCATTAATTATTTTTATACAAATTTCAATAACTTAACAAAAAAAAATACAACTTGAATAAAACGAAATAAACTGACTCTCCAATAAATAAACCAACAAAACGAATATACAAATACTGCAACAAAACCGTTCAAGAAATCTACAATATTTTGGAATTTATATACACAACAAATATATATATATAAACAAACATGACAAATTTAAATAGTAGAATCAGCTTTCAACATTTCTTTCTAAACTACAAAGAATCTTATCAAATAAATAGTAAGATACAATTACAAAGAAAGAATACCTGCAATATATTTTCAAAATTATTCATATTGAAAGGAAATAGAACTAAACTTAAATTTGTGGTTTTTTGTTTAATATTACAGAATTAACTGTCTCAATGCAATGATCAGAATTTATAAAAAAAATAATGCATCTAAAATACTCAGAAACATCTATTTTTCAGCACAATAGACAACTTTTGTATATACCAAAGAAAAATACTTACGAAATAAGAGTTTTTTGAAAACACAAAACAAAAGCAAAACACCTCAAAGTATATGACTAAGTCAAAACCAAAAACAATTATGTCAAACCCAAAAAAAACAATTAAAATAAGATTTTACTGCATCATAACTGACATAACTGAAATTAAAAAGAAATATCCAAACCTAAAAAACAACAAGTCACAAAAAAAAGAAAGAATGAATAAAATCTTTACTTGCAAACAGTACAAATATTTACACGGATACAAAGAAAAATTGATAAGAACAAGATTTAAAACTAAAAAGAACTTAAATTCAAAGCTAGAAATAAAGTACCATATTATTATATAAAAACTTAAAATGTAATCGTAATTATTAACAAACATAATTGAGAATACAAATACAAACAAACAAACAAAAATGAAATTATTGTGAGAAATGAAGAAACGAATATTATATATAATATTAACTTTAATACACTTTTACTGGCGATGATATTAAAAATGAAGTACATAATAATATAATATACATATATTATGGTATTGTAATTTCGCTTTCTCTAAATTGTGAAAGTCAATTTTCGTCTCCGAATATATTATATATACCTTTTATTCAACAAAAGGCACACGTTAGATATATACGAATATTATAAATAATACAATATCTACGAAATTCAAAGAGGACAGTGTCACATACATAAACATATACATATACGAAAAATTCGAATATTAGTATACTCCTTTCAAAACAATAATAGGTGTGTTTTTTTGGTTATCCCGTGTAGGTTTGGGTAACGAAACTTCATATAAAAAAATGACAGGTGGGTCAGCTGGCATTTTTTTTATATGGAGTTTCGTTACCCAAACCTACATGGGATAACCAAAAAAACACACCTATTATAATTGCACCCACTATTTCGCAAATTTGTACGAATTTTCCTAAGACTCTATGAAGACTTAAAGGCGAACATGAAATTTCGAATCCTGTTCAAACTATGGTCGTGATCTTGTTCCACGATTTGAAAGGAAATCTTTAAATTTAATCTAGATTATGCAAAATCTCCAGATTTGGGTTAGTGTGTACGGCTATTAAAATGTACAACGCGTGTATTCTTTTTTCTAAAGCAAAAGAGACATACAATTTTACACTAGGTCGAAGAGTGCGATTGACAAGAGCACATCGTCTATGTAGAGTCAGCCCGAATATACCTCGAGCTACAATGCTTTGCATTAGCGAGAATATAGTGACAATTGTTTGTTATGGTTGTTATTTTGCATTAGTTGGAAAGAGAAGCTTGGGAGAGCATAATAAGCTCATCATTTAAAATAAAAAAATGGGGACGTTGAAATTAAGTTAAGGAAGCACCTGAATCTCAAACATGTCGATTTAAGCCTAAATACACGATTTTTCACCTTTTATGAAGCTTTACTGGTACATGCGATTTTTTCAAACCACATTACAAAACTAATTGTTGTCTTTTTTTTAGCCAGAAAGATGTCCATTTAACAATTTTCTCTCCCAAGAGTTTTTATGGCTACCTGGATTTGTTTAATGACTGGTGCTACAATGTCCTGATAAGCTGTCCGAAATTTGACGGAAATGAATTCATAAATAATGATCGAACGATGATGATCGCCAGCGTCGTCTGGTATCCGGCGGCAATCCATACATTTATGAGTCACATGTGATTCATAGACGTAAACGGGGAGGAACGATGTGTAAATATGTGACTTATAGACAGTGAACTTCTTGTCTAATATATCTCAGTTTATTTGAAGAACCTTTTCAAAAGATGGAATTTCTAAAGGACAGAACTCCAAGGAAGTTACTGACTCAGGCTTATAGTCACATGTTAAAGATAATATTATGTGATCAAATTTCACAAATACGTAGCTTTCTATACGCGTTTTCAACCCAACAGTGAAATTTGGCCCGGGCCAGGCTTTGAATTTCGACACCCCTGACATAGATGAACCCATTCAATTATTTTTTGACATTGGAACCGGGGCCTAGTGATTTTAGTGCTGAAAACTATTATTGAAAAATGTCGATCTCCTCTAGAGTTTTGTCGATTGCCATTAACCCAAACATACAGCTTTAACGGTACACCTGACATCTGATAATTTTGTACCGAAAGGAATAACACGGTTGAAGAATATTCCTATAAGTTAGTCGACAAATCTGTGGTGCTTCGGTAGAATACCCGGGCTACCTGCTCCTAGAGCGGAACATATTATACAATGAAAGTGATTAGGGGTATTAAAACAATTTCTTTTGCAATATGAGGCATAGAATCGCTACCACAAACATCCATCGGCTCTGCCAGTGTTGCGAAATTAGCACTTTCATAACTCATCTGTTTTGTTTGTTGGAGGAAATTATGTTAGTTACAACCATTTCCATCCATACATGCAACTTCTCAATCTGTAGCAGAAAAAATGCTTCTGCCGCTGCTGCTGCTGTCAATGTGGGTCATCAAAAGCAAATGCGTGTGTTCTAAATTGAAATTTTTTTGCTGATGCCGATGCCTCTGCCGATGCTGACGCGGGAAATGTATTTCAACCATTATTCAGCCGTCTCTAAAAAATTTGCCAAAACGGCTGTAAAGTGCTTTTTCATGTGTCAATTAGTTCGGTGCCGTGCGGCATTTTATTTTTCCTCTTGTTATTTCATTATGTAGTTTTTATGGTTTCCTTTCCACTCAAACGAAGTTGATATTGCACTTTCCATTCGGGTGTGCTAGCCAAAAGCCGAAATTTGGATACCCTTCGCTCTCCTCGGGCTAAAAGATTTTTCGCGCCTACCTATGACTTGTGGTTAATCCTCCCCCGTCCATTCTTTTCTTTCCATTCTCACATAATTTCCGTGTCGCCGATAAAACAATATTATAGTGAGGTTTGCTTGGAATGATTGGGCAAATAAACAAAATTCTTTTAGAAAACTTGGGGGAAAGCAGGGGACATAATTCCATAGTACAATTCTTTTTTGTTGTTTCGATAGACACATTAATAAAAGGTTTGATGAAATTGGTGTAGCAAAAAATGTTTCTTAGAAGAACAAAAATGAGGGCTTGTACGGCAGCCCCATGACCGCATGGTTCCTTTCCATCCATTTTTATGTATATTTTGTGGCATCAATAGAAACACATTTGTAAGAGGTTGCAATTGGTGGAAAATAAAAAAGTTTGTCTTCGGAGAACCTAATTTTGGGGGTTGTGTTTGCATGGAAGCCCCATGACCCCATGATCCGATTTCATTCAGTTTTGCATATGTTTTGTGACATCAATATAAATACATTTTCATTATTGTAAATCGTTGCCCAAATAAAAACGTTTTTCTTAGAAAAATCTTATTTTGGGGGTTTGGGTTTTTATGGCAGCCCTATGACCCCATCATTCGATTCCATCTATTTTGAGATATTTTATGTGACATCAATAGAAATACATTTTCATGAGGTTTGGTGTAAATTGGTGCCCAAATTAAAAAGTTTTTCGTAGAAGAACTTGCTTTGGAAGGGGGGGCTAAGTTTGTATGGCAGCCCCATTACCCCATGGTCCAACTCCAACTATCCATGCATATGTTTTGTATCATCAATAGAAACACATTTCTGTGAAGTTTGGTTGGAATTAGTACCCAAATAAAAAAGTTTTTCTTAGAAGAACCTAATTTGGGGGGCAAGGTTTGTATGGCAGCCACATGACCCCTTTGTCTGATTTTAGCGATTCAAACATACAAACTGCCTGCAACAAAAAGAAGCTTGTGTGCAAAATTTCAGCTCCATAGCTTTTAAACTGGCCGAGTAAAACGCGTAGCAACAGACGGACAGACAGACAGACGGACATCGCCCAATCGTCTCAGCTCGTCATGCTGATCGTGGGCCAATTACAAGTTCGTTTTTAAAAATGCAATAAAATTAACAAAATTACATTTTTTATGTCTTATGGCTTTATGAGAAAGTAAGTAAGTTCCCATTAGTGATGGCACACAACTTCATTCGGCTGGCGTCGCAGTAGCGCATTCTGTCACACCAATTTTCCAAGACCCTGTTGATGGTTTCGGGCTGTAGTTCACGGATTGCTTGGATAATATTGGCCTTAAGTGCTTGAATCTGCATGAATCAGAGGTTGTCCAAATCCATGTCTTCAATTTCAGTAAAAAAAAGTCGGATAACATGGCTTTGTAACTGACTCTGGGCAGTGCCGGATTAACCTCGTGGCAGAAGGTGGCAAATGCCACGGGCCCCGCGCTTTTAGGGGCCCCGCGTTTCTCTAAAATGTCCATAGAATTTAGAAATCACAATTATATCTCTCATTCACAGTGGCGTATCGCCTTAAACGTTATGAAAAGTGGGGGCAAGATTACCTGTTTAAAAAATGCTTCAAAATTGTTTCACAAAAATGTTGTTTCCATTTAAGAGTGTAATTTTTCCAATGTTTTTATTTTAATTAGTAAAACCGATTAAATGTAAAATGTGTTAACGTAAATTTGGCCTTTTGGTAGGCGCTACCGGATTGTCTTTATTATGGGCCTTTTTAAGCTAGATGTTTGGTTGTAAACTTTTATGAATCTGGCTAAACCTGAAAAGGGATTCAATCGAAAACTATGGGCATTCGGCGGCTCAGTGGTATAGATGACACTCCATCTCTGAGTTGCCAGAGCGTGGGTTCGAATCCCACTATCACCATGGACGATTGTGTCGTCTTTAAAAATGCTCCTAATTCTTCTTTGTCGAATAAGTATTGTTTTTATTTAAAGAAATTCGGTTTTACTAAATAAATTGAAAAAAAATCTTGGCAAGCTTACATACGTCAATGAAAAACATTTTTGTGAAACAATTTTGAATCATTTTCAAAACAGATAATTTTGCTCCCATTTCATAATTTGAGAGGTACGCCACTGATCATCAGGGATATAATTATTATTTCTATATTCTGTTGATATGTGGAAATGTATTGCCCATCAAAATCTTCAGTAATCGCATACTTCTTACTCTTTTGTGTTTTGTCCCGCTAGAATATGAATCTAAACCACTGTGCGTCGTGCATCTGTCTCCGTGCGTCTGGGCAATATGGTATTTGGCTTTCAGTAATACCGATCGGCGCTCCTAACACTTTTCATTACAATTTTAATAATTTTGGCGAATAGATGCAAAATGTTTTAACTTGTACTTTTTGCACGAAAATTTTTCCAAAAAAAAAAATAAATTATGGAAGAGAGAGAGAGAGTTCACAGAATCACAAGCAGAATGTCTTACCAAACACTGTACCTCTAAATAACATATTAGCAATTCTTTTATTGCACATTCGTCGTATATTGCAAGGCTGTAATGCTGATATTTGCTAGCTGCTAGTCGCTTTCCTATGAAGTCATCCATTTCCAAGGAACTGAACTTGTAAGATTGAAATTTGAAATTAATTATAAAATGGAGACTGAGACTAAACAATAAATAAATGATAAAAAATGGTTGACACAAATAGCATTTCATATTTTAAAAAGGGAGACAAAAAAAAACCTTGAGAAATGACTCAAGCCGAAATATTAATTTTAGGACCTCGTTATTAGTTTGGTTATTCGATGTTCCATAGGCCCCGCGCTCAACATTTGCCACGGGCCCCGCGCAGGCTTAATCCGGCACTGGCTCTGGGCTAGACAGCACTCACTTTGAAAATAAGTTTTCAATATTTCCCAACGTTGTTCAAGCTTAAAGCGACTAATTTCACTCCGCGGAGGTATGATACTGACTTTCTATCAAGATTTCGAGCGAAAAACAGCTGTCAATGTCAAAGTAACCTATGATTTGAAAACGAACTAGTAATTGGCCCACATATTACATATTTTATATGGTCGGAGATGCTTCCTTCAATGCGTTACAAACTTCATGTCAAAGTTAATATACCCTTTTCGCTTAGTAAGCGAAGGGTATAAAAAGGTATATCTTAACTACTCGCACCTATTCGATTTTGAATTCCTTTAGCGTAGCTTTGGGTCAAAATGTAAAAGTGATAAATGATAAGACAACTACAAAGAGCAGGTCGAGAAATTATAAATCTATTCGAGTTCTATAACAAAATCATTTGACAAATCTTATTTGTGTTATTCTTCTAATTCTTCTGTAACTCATATTAGCTGGTCTTTTTTCTAGGGACAAAAAAATGAGACACAAAATATGTTCTCTGCAATACTTAGACACGCTCTGTGGATCACTTGGTTGAGTCGCACTCTACGATGCTAGTAATCTAGAGGTCTGGAGATCGAATCTCGGCGTGGTCCAAAATTTCCGTATATGTGCGGATAGGAAATATGTATATAGTGCTTGCAACAATATATACCTATACACTCCGAAATGATATGCAATGTAACGTTGACTCGAAATTGCCTATAAACGGCTGAGTTAATGCACCATGGCCCCACATGGGGCTATACGGTACTGAGAATAAGAAGAAGAATATTTAGATAATTCGACAAATTGCGAAAGAAGCAAAAAAAATTTTAAAGCATAGGAACTAACAGGAAAAATGTATGACACTGTCAACTCACGAATAAAGCGTTTCAAAAAATTATTATACAAATAGAGTTCAACATATTGGCAAAATATATATAGATATATGTATATTTGTAAATCTTTGAAACAAAGGCAAAAAATAGTTATATACTAAAATTATATATTTATATACTCATAGAAATATGTAAAGGAGTTGTGTTTAACACGCAACCATGAAGTTGAAACCTGAATGCGGAATTATTGAGGCTATGTCGGTCAAGCTAGAAGCGGAGAGCAATTAACATTAGGTGTGTTTTTTTTTGTTATCCCGTGCAGGTTTGGGTAACGAAGCTCCATATAAAAAAATGCCAGCTGATCCAACTGTCATTTTTTTTTTATATGAAGTTTCGTTACCCAAACCTACACGGGATAACCAAAAAAACACACCTATTATTGCAATATTAATCCTGTTCAGATTCTTCCCAGTACGTGATATATTGTGTAACTGAACAAAGAACCAGAATAATATAATTTTATTATTTAAATCAGCGATCGATTATTTGAACGAAAAAAAAACTTGAAAAGAGCATATCGTCGACATTGGAATGGCTTTGGTAATAAGCAGAACTGTAGGTTCTGGTCTCCTGAATCCAAGAGCCATTCATCAACGCCAATTCACAACATAAGATGTACAGTATGGTGTGGCATTACACCTGGAAGTATCAGTTGATAGATGTTATGGAAAATGCTCTAAATCATCATCTTTGTGAAGCTGAAAACGGGCATCATTAAAGGGGCTTTTTTTTCTACATTTTGTATATTTTATATGTTGGGTTTGGGCCCACTCTGTATATCTATGACCTCATAAAGGTAAACAGAACCTTCCTCATATATCCGATTTTATAAAGCCTCCTCCCTTCTAGATTGTTCGGCTCAGTAGAGTTGAAAAAGCGCAAAAACCATTATAAGAATTGAGACGCATGCAGAAAATATCTATAGTGAAAGCATTTAAATCAGCCGTTGATGTTGTTTCCAGAGAATTTATTAAAAAACATAATAAAGAAATCTTGCACATAAAAGTTTGCTGAAATTGAATAAATACCATTCACAATTCTCTATACATTATAAGGCAATTGTGCATCTCTTTGTTAACAAACAAACAAACAAAAATTAACTCAAGTTCAAATCCTGTTTAGTCGTTAAATGATAAAAGTTTTTAATACAAAACAAAAGTGGGAGAAAGAAACATATTTATTCAAAACATTTTTCAACTCAATTTTCAAGCGCCCAATTATTATCGAGCCCTAATAACGCATTCCTTTTCATCCGAAACAAAAAATCATCTTTTAATTCTAGCAATCTAGACAAAACTTTTTAAACAGCCAAAAAGACTTATATTTAAATTTTCCAAAACGAATCACCCCATTTTTATGAAATCTAGCAATCAATTTATCATTCAATAAACATTTATTAAAATTAATACACTTGAAAAAATACAGTCTTCTCTGGATTGTTTTTTGTTTTTGCTAAAAATTATTTGAAGTCTACTTTTCATCCAATGATATTTATTGTATAATTACACAACTATTACATTTTTTAAGTACTAAATATCTAATATATATCTAATATTATAATAAAAAATATTTAAACGGACTTACTCAGATGGTGATTAACTAGTGATCGAAGCACCAAAAATTGGAAAATTAATTTTTAAATAATTAAGAGAAAAACACAAAAAAAAATATGTACTTAACAAAGTGATTATGCAAAAAAATGTTCTAGTATAGTAAGTTATCAAGAATGAAGCAAGCATAAGTTTGAAACTTAAAACAAAAAAAAAACTAAAAAAAAAAATCGGTGAAAAGCAGTCAAAAACCATAGGATTTTTATAAAATAAAAAAAAACAAATGCAAATTATGAATTGGCACGATTGCGATGACGATGTCGATTGATATAAAAATGAGTAGGATTTAAGAATAGTTGTGGTAAGAATATCGTTTTTAACGAGAATGATGAAACCCGAAAAAGGTGAGTGGACATGCGAATGTACACATTTATTTTATGATTTAAGTTTAGAAACCAATACACAAACCAATACTGAAAACAAAAATGAAGATACCTAAAGTAATAACCAAACAACAACAAACTATGACATGGAAAGTGTATCTATCGAAAAATGGTTCAATATAACTATAATAATAAAAGAATAATGTATTGTCTTTCATTGGCTTTGTCAATCCAGCAAACAATTGGGCAAGGGTTTGCAAAAACTAATTTGCCCCTAGCAATAAATGGGCAAGGTTTGCCAAAGGTAACTTGTTGATAATATGTCGCAGCAATATTTCACCTTTTCAATGCTTGCGTATTGCCTCCCCTCTGTAAGCATTTCGCAAATGTATATAAACACGGACAACAAATTGTATTTCTCTCGCTCTTCCAATGCTTTCATCCAGTGGCGGCTCGCCCATATGTGCACATGTGCACGTGCACCCCTTGATAAAACAACCATATCAACAAATAATTTTCTAAACACCTTCGCAAAATCAAACACTTCATAAAACAGAAAATACAGCCGACGCAACATACTCTAAGCGTACGTATACCCAAGCCATGCATTGAATCTATGTCGCGACCAGCGACCAACATCTAGCACCCAAGGTGTGTAACGGAATGGACCGGCACCATGTGCCAACGAGGACGAAGCTCCTAAGGCCGTACAGGCAGGGCAAAAAAAAAGAAGTAAATGAAAGTAATGAGCTTCTCTACGAGCTAAGCAGCGGCATGTGCTTGCTGTAGCTCAGGCTCGGCAAAGTGGGCGGGGTTGGTGCCGCTCGTAGCCTCGGGTCCACTACATATTAAAAGGGAGTCACATGCCTAAGGTAGGACGAACACAAAACACAGGGAGAAAAAAAAATGGAGAAATCTAAATTGAACGGCGTCGGCCAGTTCAAATGCCATTCTATTTTGTGCTCCAGGGCCCCGATGGCGTTGGACCCTGGCCGTCTGCACCCACAAAAACTATTATATGAAATCCCGACCGTGAGGCCCCCATGGCCAAGAAACAAAAATTCAAAAATGGGGGGCCTCCCTTAAAAATTAAAGTACGCCCCTGGAACGGGGAGCGGGAAATCTAGAAAGACTTTATAGGGACATCACTAACACAAAGGAATCGGGTACTTATCCATTTAACTGTGGGTGTGTGTGACTCTTAACCACTTCCGGTGCACGCGGTGGGCCGCCTCCCTTCACATACCACTCTTGGGGCGTTTAATATAATCTTTATTTTTCGCTACCACTGCACTGATCCCCGTCACAATTACGGCACTCAAGCACTCGCACCACTCAAAAATACAAAATTCTGAGGTTTCAACTCATTACAAAAAAACGTCAGTCACCGCACGCGAGCATGACCTCCTTCCACCATTCAATCGACCCGACTCCGCGAGTTTTTTCGTTGTCCCGCTTGCCGTGACACGCATCCACCCACACTACCACACGATGGATCAAAACCGGCCACTCGGGAGAGTTGTTTGATGACGACACCGATGAAGCAAGTTTTGCATACCATCATATGCACTTGTATTTAATCGGGTCGCATCAATTCTTAGTTAGTGTATCAACAAGATGACACACTAACAAAAGAAATGCAACTCTCTCGAGTGGATCGTTACAGGGCAGCTTCAACTACAAGGCCTGCCGAGTAGGTGAAACTGAGGTGCCTAACGCCGAATGTCCTTGGCGTGGAAGATACCAACTACCTTGCCTTGCAGGTCCGACAACAAGTAGCGGCTGTTGCCCACTTTCTTAACTACGCGACTCTTGATAAACTTGAAGTCAAGCTTGGAGTTGTAGTGCGCCGCCGCATCACTTTGCGAAAAGTTTCGACGGAACACTTCATCTCCAGGCTTGAACTCAACCAATCGAGAGCGCGTGTTATAGTGCGCCGCGTTCCTGTCGTGGGCCGCTTTAAGGTTTTGCTTGACTTGTTGCCGGAGGACTAATAGCTTATCGCTACTGCACGCCGTGGTAGTTGGATCTTCCAGCAACGACAGCTTCCGCAGCAGGCCATAGGTCTTTCCATGCGTAACCATGGATTGACCGAAGGTAACGAAGTATGGTGACGAATTAATGGTGGCGTGATGCGCGGACCTCAAGGCACAGTTGATCGCAGAAAGTCTCTCATCCCAATTCCGCTGATCTGGATCGATATAGGCACGTATGGCTGCGACGATGGAGCGGTTTACCCGCTCCGAAGCATTCGCCTGAGGCGAGTATAGGGCCGTATAAAGGTGGGTGACGCCATATCGATCCAGCAGGGAATTGAAGATGCGAGACTTGAACTGCACACCATTATCCGTCACCATTGTCTCCGGTACCCCGAAGACGTGGAAAATCCGAGTCTCGAGCCAACTGGTCAGAGTCTCGGCTTTAAACTTTTTAATCGGCTCTACGAAAGTGAACTTGGATAAATGGTCCACCAAGACTATCGTGCCCACATTACCGGATCTCGACCGGGGGAAAGGACCCAATAAATCCATGTACAAACGTTGAAATACACGCTCGGAGATGAACTGGCCCTCCATAGGAGGGCGAAGACTCTGATTCGGTGCTTTGGTCGACTTGCAGGTATCACAAAGGGACACATATTCTTTGACCTGCTGAGCCATTTTAGGCCAAAAGAATATTGCACGGAGGCGTCTTAGTGTTTTTGTGATACCACCATGGGCGCTGAGCGGATGATCATGCGCCCTAGCCAGCAAGTCTAACCGAAGCTCCTCCGGGATCCAGAGCTCCTGCAGATCATCTCCGGTCGCGAATTCGGTACGTTTGTACACGAATCCATTGGATACCTTTAAATCCGGGAGTTCATTTTGGTGTTCGGTAATGTGGCCGATAAGTTCAAGATACTTTGGTGACCGGAAGTGAGGGGAATCCAAGTCCACTTCCACAGAGTCATTAAATGGATCACTTAAAGCCAAAGACTCTGAACAGTGGACCCGAGACAAGGCATCAGGGACCACGTTTTGGCTGCCCTTTCGGTGGACAATGGAGAACTTAAACCCCTGAAGTTTAAGTGCCCACCGAGCCAATCGACCATTTAGATCCGATTGATTCATTAGCCACTTCAATGAAGCATGGTCAGTGACTATTGTAAATTCGTGACCCTCGACGTACGCGCGGAATTTCTTCACTGCTAGGACCGCCGCTAAACATTCCTGCTCCGTAACCGTATAGTTTCGCTGGGAAGGATTAAGTTTCTTCGACATATAGGCTATAGGCACTTCAGCACCGTCATCGGTGGTTTGTGTTAGCACAGCCCCTACGCCGTCCTGGCTCGCGTCGCACTGAATTGCGAAAGGACGCGAGAAATCCGGGCTGTGCAACACTGGTGCCTTCGTCAAACTTTCTTTTAAAGCACTAAATGCCGAAGAACCTTCTTCCGTCCAAGCGAAACTGCGACTTTTACGAAGCATGTCTGTTAGCGGGGTAGAGATACCGGCGTAGTTCGGAACGAACCGCCGATACCATCCGCACATGCCAAGGAATCGACGAAGTTGCCTTACAGTTTTAGGCTTGGGGAAATCAACGATTGCGCGGACTTTGCTAGAATCGGTCCCGATGGTTCCGTGGCCGATCACGTGACCCAGATATGAGACTTCCTTCATGACGAACTTACTCTTCTCTATGTTCAGAGTCAGTCCTGCCTTCCTCATGCAAAGTGCTACTTCGCGAAGAAGCTTGAGATGCTCTTCGAAGGAAGTTGTGATCACCAACAAGTCATCCAAGTAGACAAACACTTGGTGTCGTAAAGATGGTGGGATGACGTGGTCCATTAGCCGCTGCATAGTTTGTGGAGCATTGCATAACCCAAAAGGCATTGTCACAAACTGATACAGCGGCCTACCGGGTACGGTGAAAGCCGTCTTATCCTTTGACGTCTCATCGAGGGGAATCTGCCAGAACGCATCCTTCAAATCCAAACTTGAAATAAATTTGGCCTTTGGGAGGCGACTCAGAATTCCCTCGATGAGAGGTAAAGGATAAGCGTCTTTCAACGTAACCGCGTTGACCTTACGTGCATCCAGACATAGTCGAACTTTATTAGGTTTGACTACTAGGGTGACTGGTGATGACCACGCACTTTGAGATTCCTCAATGACACCTAAAGCCAACATCCTATCGATTTCCGCATGGAGAAGCTTTTCGACGGCGGGAGAGATTGCATAGTATCTCTGCTTAATGGGCTTACTGCTGCCGACGTCGATGGCGTGGGAAATAAAAGACGTACGCCCTAAGCCTTCCGCTGAAAATGATGGGAATGCTGCAATGGTGGCATTGAGGTTAGATTGTTGGAGTGGGGTGAGAAGGTGTTGATTGGCCCCATGCTCCAACGGTTCTAAAGACAAGGCTGCTGAATATAGTGAGTCATGGAAAAGTCCGGGAGCAAGCTCAAATCTGCGGACGAAATCGACTCCAAGGTAGAGATCCTGGCTGAGGGTGGGCATGATGAGGAACTCGATGGTTTCTGTTCGCCCTCTGAAGGTGACCTTGGTCAAAAGTTTGCCAACTGCTGAGTGACGAGTGCCATCAGCAGTGGTAACCCCCATCCGGAATCTCTGCCAAGGATGATTGGGTGCCGCCAGGAATTTCTTTGCAAAGTCCGACGCGATCACGCTGCACGACGCTCCCGTGTCAATTAGACCACTTACAGAGGTATCCAGCATGAATACCTGTGCATATGGTCTTAGATCATCACGGGGGCGGTTCAAAAGAATACCAGCACACTGTCGTCTAGTTTGCATAACGTTACGCCAAAACGCGCGTATACGCAAGGCAGAACGTTTGGGACGATTTAGCTTTAGTTCGTCACTATGCAAAATTCGACGACGAGCGAGCTGATATTCTTTTGCACGCTCGTGCAGCGGCCTAAAACTGTAATGCACATTCACCGATTCAAAGGTAGAAGGTGAAGTGTTCGTGGGAGGTAACGAATTTACAATAGCCCCTGTGCTACGCTGAGTCTCTAATGAACCACTCGGATCTAAACAATGATCGGTGCGCGGTAAGATCCGAGGTGTCGTAATTTGAGCGGGCATGTCAGTGGCAAGGGACATCTTAGGTTTAGACAAAGCAGGTGTAAAGATATGATTGGATATGCCAGATTGCTGAGCAGAACACAAAATGCTTTGTTCTGCTTTGCAGCATCCGGGGTTTACAAACGGAGTGCCTACTTGTTGGCACTGCCTGCAGAGACATTGCTCTGCGGCTTCTTTGGAGGCCTCGTGTGGTGTTGAGGTCTCCGATGTAGCAAGTTTTTTGCACAATGTGGGCACTTCGGTTTGTAAACTCCGGGCGCTCCACAACCATAACAAAATACTTTGCGTTCTGCTTCGCAATCTACATATGTATGGCCGGGTGTTGAACAGTTCCAGCAAGTGGCAGGAGCCTTCAGCGCCTCCACTTCAGAACTCGGTTTTTCTTCCTCTTCCGAATGATCGTCACGATCTAGCTCATCGATCCGACGACGATGGGGTTTACTCGCATCACGCGAAGACTCCCACTTCCCTGCACGTCTCTCTGTGGCCTCTTGTTTTTTTACGCTCAAACGGAGTTCTTTTAGAGAACGTATTTCCATTTGAGCCAGATGCTGGGCTAAGTAGGGCCGCAGGTTTCTTCGCACGATACGAGTCAACTCGCCATCAGAGAGCCTATATGACAGCTTGTCGTGGATACGCCGAATGCTTTCCACATAATCGGCGTACGACTCACCGTCCCGTTGACGACGACTACGCATCTCATCGAGAATATCGTCGTCATCGTATTCACCAGTGAACTCGTCCTTCAGTTCTTGTTTTAGGGATTCCCAGGTGTACTGATTCCCGTATGTTTCATGGAAACGACGAAACCAGGGAAGTGTCTCCTTGTTGAAGAGGAGGTGTGCACAAAGGCACAACTGATTGTAATCACCTCCTAGGGTTCGGTCAGTGTAGAGCTCAACCTGACGGATGAACTCATCCACTGCCTCACCATCGAAGTGGAGACCCCAGTCGTTGATAGTGCGGAAAGTTTTTCCCGCTGGGACAAAAGGCACCGGTCTTCGCCGTTCTCCAGAAATGACAGGGGCCTCAGACACACCCTGTCTTCGTCGTTCCCCTGATACAGCAGGGGCGTCAGCCACCTGTGAATCCCTAGGACGTCCTGTATTGGAGGATACTCCGGACAGCTGTTGTCGAATCGCTTCGTCAATATAAACTTTTAACGAATCGAGGAGACCCTGGTGAAAATCCGGAAGAGGTTGAGGATTCGGATTCGCTAGCGGATGGCTAAGACCTCCAACCTCTTGCTGAAAAGGCTTTGACACATTAGGGTTTTTAACACCTGCTTCGTCGCCGAAATTTAATGGGCCTTGAGGAGTATTCAATATACCTATACGACGGCTTGGACCAGCCAGTTCCAAATCTTTCAATATTTGCTGGTCCTCTACTGGGGTATTTGGAGGGGTGCTTGAGGAGTCATTGTTCTTTTGACTCCTAGTTTGTATTCCTGTTTTCGGTATAGCACCACGTCCACGGCCTTTTGCCGACGCAGGGGTATGATTTAAAGGCATACTTGATAATGAAATAATTCACAATGGAAATATATAGGTCAATACCGACTGTCTGATATATACTTATATGATATACTATAAAAACTATTTTGTATGTGCTTTTTATTATTATTGTGAATTTTTTTTTTATATGCTTAGTGAATTATTTATAATGAACTAATGGAGTATATATTTTACTACTTATATGACTAATTTTGTATGCATAAACAGAATATCAATAAATAGGACCATTAACAAAATATTTTAACAAAACTAAACTACAATAAATAGATAATAAATTACTAAATACTAAATTATGCATGCGCCTATCTACCCAATTATAATAAATTTGCTAGCTATGTACAACAAATATCTAACATGCCTAATAATTTAATAATACAGAACAAATCTAACTATCCTACAATAAATACAAAAACAAATATGTACCTACCTTAATATTACTTTGTATAAATAAATAAACTGCAACGCTAATATACCTAGAACATCAATATCACAGGTAACTGGAAATGATGTATGCAATTGAATGGTTAATGGTTTTTTTTTTCCCATATGTAATACCGGTCAGCTGGGCTACCGCATAAATCATACTCTTCAAAGCTAACACAGATTAGTTAATAGAGCATCAGTCATAAATGTACTATTCCTCTCATGTACTCATAGTACCATCCAATATGAACTACGCATGTAAACAAATGGTCGATAGCGAGTTTTCAAATAAAAGTCGTACGACTTGCAACATGCCCAAAATCTTAGGATCTCTTATCAGCAGAGACTAATTAGCAATGCACTAGTACGAAGAAAACTAAAGACAATTAAACGATGATTTTTTTGTTTTTTTTTTTCAAAAGGTAGAGGTAGAGATAAAGAAATCGATAGTGTATAGCGAACAAATCCCGTTCCCGTTCCAGGTACGTATTTAGGAGCACACGAATAAAGGTGTTAGAAAAATTATGTAAAATGGGTATTTGAACTAACCGACAACCAAGGAGTATGAAATTGGGACCAAGCAAAAAAAAAGAAGTTTCATCATTGACTCGCAGTTGTTGCCAACGAATCATGTTTGGCCGCTTAAATGCACCATTGCATCATGTCGTGTTTCCAAACATGATCCATTGGTAACTGCTAGCATGCCCATGATGAAACTATTGGAATAAGAAATTAATTATTGAGAAAAATATAAGGTCAGTCCTTTTCACAAAAATGTACCGAGGTAGCTTCGAAAGAACCGGGCCACTGCTTTAAAGCAACTCTAAAACAGAGTAATTCACCAGCCCTTTCGAAGGCCTCTGGTACGTGACAAAAATCACCGCAAGACAACACAAGAAAAGGACTGCCTTTGTTAAACTGATTCTATAAGGAAAAGCTACTCTAACAGGATGGGATGCTACAGGGGATGGGAAAGCTACCACAAGGTAAAATACGTATAGTAACAAAGCTAAGGCTGATGCCTTAGAGCAGGTAGCTTGGTAGAAACACCACTTGGTAAAAGAGTAAACTCTCAACCTGACCAAGTGTGGCCTCTATGTTGGGCGCCAAATATGTAACGGAATGGACCGGCACCATGTGCCAACGAGGACGAAGCTCCTAAGGCCGTACAGGCAGGGCAAAAAAAAAGAAGTAAATGAAAGTAATGAGCTTCTCTACGAGCTAAGCAGCGGCATGTGCTTGCTGTAGCTCAGGCTCGGCAAAGTGGGCGGGGTTGGTGCCGCTCGTAGCCTCGGGTCCACTACATATTAAAAGGGAGTCACATGCCTAAGGTAGGACGAACACAAAACACAGGGAGAAAAAAAAATGGAGAAATCTAAATTGAACGGCGTCGGCCAGTTCAAATGCCATTCTATTTTGTGCTCCAGGGCCCCGATGGCGTTGGACCCTGGCCGTCTGCACCCACAAAAACTATTATATGAAATCCCGACCGTGAGGCCCCCATGGCCAAGAAACAAAAATTCAAAAATGGGGGGCCTCCCTTAAAAATTAAAGTACGCCCCTGGAACGGGGAGCGGGAAATCTAGAAAGACTTTATAGGGACATCACTAACACAAAGGAATCGGGTACTTATCCATTTAACTGTGGGTGTGTGTGACTCTTAACCACTTCCGGTGCACGCGGTGGGCCGCCTCCCTTCACATACCACTCTTGGGGCGTTTAATATAATCTTTATTTTTCGCTACCACTGCACTGATCCCCGTCACAATTACGGCACTCAAGCACTCGCACCACTCAAAAATACAAAATTCTGAGGTTTCAACTCATTACAAAAAAACGTCAGTCACCGCACGCGAGCATGACCTCCTTCCACCATTCAATCGACCCGACTCCGCGAGTTTTTTCGTTGTCCCGCTTGCCGTGACACGCATCCACCCACACTACCACACGATGGATCAAAACCGGCCACTCGGGAGAGTTGTTTGATGACGACACCGATGAAGCAAGTTTTGCATACCATCATATGCACTTGTATTTAATCGGGTCGCATCAATTCTTAGTTAGTGTATCAACAAGATGACACACTAACAAAAGAAATGCAACTCTCTCGAGTGGATCGTTACAGGGCAGCTTCAACTACAAGGCCTGCCGAGTAGGTGAAACTGAGGTGCCTAACGCCGAATGTCCTTGGCGTGGAAGATACCAACTACCTTGCCTTGCAGGTCCGACAACAAGTAGCGGCTGTTGCCCACTTTCTTAACTACGCGACTCTTGATAAACTTGAAGTCAAGCTTGGAGTTGTAGTGCGCCGCCGCATCACTTTGCGAAAAGTTTCGACGGAACACTTCATCTCCAGGCTTGAACTCAACCAATCGAGAGCGCGTGTTATAGTGCGCCGCGTTCCTGTCGTGGGCCGCTTTAAGGTTTTGCTTGACTTGTTGCCGGAGGACTAATAGCTTATCGCTACTGCACGCCGTGGTAGTTGGATCTTCCAGCAACGACAGCTTCCGCAGCAGGCCATAGGTCTTTCCATGCGTAACCATGGATTGACCGAAGGTAACGAAGTATGGTGACGAATTAATGGTGGCGTGATGCGCGGACCTCAAGGCACAGTTGATCGCAGAAAGTCTCTCATCCCAATTCCGCTGATCTGGATCGATATAGGCACGTATGGCTGCGACGATGGAGCGGTTTACCCGCTCCGAAGCATTCGCCTGAGGCGAGTATAGGGCCGTATAAAGGTGGGTGACGCCATATCGATCCAGCAGGGAATTGAAGATGCGAGACTTGAACTGCACACCATTATCCGTCACCATTGTCTCCGGTACCCCGAAGACGTGGAAAATCCGAGTCTCGAGCCAACTGGTCAGAGTCTCGGCTTTAAACTTTTTAATCGGCTCTACGAAAGTGAACTTGGATAAATGGTCCACCAAGACTATCGTGCCCACATTACCGGATCTCGACCGGGGGAAAGGACCCAATAAATCCATGTACAAACGTTGAAATACACGCTCGGAGATGAACTGGCCCTCCATAGGAGGGCGAAGACTCTGATTCGGTGCTTTGGTCGACTTGCAGGTATCACAAAGGGACACATATTCTTTGACCTGCTGAGCCATTTTAGGCCAAAAGAATATTGCACGGAGGCGTCTTAGTGTTTTTGTGATACCACCATGGGCGCTGAGCGGATGATCATGCGCCCTAGCCAGCAAGTCTAACCGAAGCTCCTCCGGGATCCAGAGCTCCTGCAGATCATCTCCGGTCGCGAATTCGGTACGTTTGTACACGAATCCATTGGATACCTTTAAATCCGGGAGTTCATTTTGGTGTTCGGTAATGTGGCCGATAAGTTCAAGATACTTTGGTGACCGGAAGTGAGGGGAATCCAAGTCCACTTCCACAGAGTCATTAAATGGATCACTTAAAGCCAAAGACTCTGAACAGTGGACCCGAGACAAGGCATCAGGGACCACGTTTTGGCTGCCCTTTCGGTGGACAATGGAGAACTTAAACCCCTGAAGTTTAAGTGCCCACCGAGCCAATCGACCATTTAGATCCGATTGATTCATTAGCCACTTCAATGAAGCATGGTCAGTGACTATTGTAAATTCGTGACCCTCGACGTACGCGCGGAATTTCTTCACTGCTAGGACCGCCGCTAAACATTCCTGCTCCGTAACCGTATAGTTTCGCTGGGAAGGATTAAGTTTCTTCGACATATAGGCTATAGGCACTTCAGCACCGTCATCGGTGGTTTGTGTTAGCACAGCCCCTACGCCGTCCTGGCTCGCGTCGCACTGAATTGCGAAAGGACGCGAGAAATCCGGGCTGTGCAACACTGGTGCCTTCGTCAAACTTTCTTTTAAAGCACTAAATGCCGAAGAACCTTCTTCCGTCCAAGCGAAACTGCGACTTTTACGAAGCATGTCTGTTAGCGGGGTAGAGATACCGGCGTAGTTCGGAACGAACCGCCGATACCATCCGCACATGCCAAGGAATCGACGAAGTTGCCTTACAGTTTTAGGCTTGGGGAAATCAACGATTGCGCGGACTTTGCTAGAATCGGTCCCGATGGTTCCGTGGCCGATCACGTGACCCAGATATGAGACTTCCTTCATGACGAACTTACTCTTCTCTATGTTCAGAGTCAGTCCTGCCTTCCTCATGCAAAGTGCTACTTCGCGAAGAAGCTTGAGATGCTCTTCGAAGGAAGTTGTGATCACCAACAAGTCATCCAAGTAGACAAACACTTGGTGTCGTAAAGATGGTGGGATGACGTGGTCCATTAGCCGCTGCATAGTTTGTGGAGCATTGCATAACCCAAAAGGCATTGTCACAAACTGATACAGCGGCCTACCGGGTACGGTGAAAGCCGTCTTATCCTTTGACGTCTCATCGAGGGGAATCTGCCAGAACGCATCCTTCAAATCCAAACTTGAAATAAATTTGGCCTTTGGGAGGCGACTCAGAATTCCCTCGATGAGAGGTAAAGGATAAGCGTCTTTCAACGTAACCGCGTTGACCTTACGTGCATCCAGACATAGTCGAACTTTATTAGGTTTGACTACTAGGGTGACTGGTGATGACCACGCACTTTGAGATTCCTCAATGACACCTAAAGCCAACATCCTATCGATTTCCGCATGGAGAAGCTTTTCGACGGCGGGAGAGATTGCATAGTATCTCTGCTTAATGGGCTTACTGCTGCCGACGTCGATGGCGTGGGAAATAAAAGACGTACGCCCTAAGCCTTCCGCTGAAAATGATGGGAATGCTGCAATGGTGGCATTGAGGTTAGATTGTTGGAGTGGGGTGAGAAGGTGTTGATTGGCCCCATGCTCCAACGGTTCTAAAGACAAGGCTGCTGAATATAGTGAGTCATGGAAAAGTCCGGGAGCAAGCTCAAATCTGCGGACGAAATCGACTCCAAGGTAGAGATCCTGGCTGAGGGTGGGCATGATGAGGAACTCGATGGTTTCTGTTCGCCCTCTGAAGGTGACCTTGGTCAAAAGTTTGCCAACTGCTGAGTGACGAGTGCCATCAGCAGTGGTAACCCCCATCCGGAATCTCTGCCAAGGATGATTGGGTGCCGCCAGGAATTTCTTTGCAAAGTCCGACGCGATCACGCTGCACGACGCTCCCGTGTCAATTAGACCACTTACAGAGGTATCCAGCATGAATACCTGTGCATATGGTCTTAGATCATCACGGGGGCGGTTCAAAAGAATACCAGCACACTGTCGTCTAGTTTGCATAACGTTACGCCAAAACGCGCGTATACGCAAGGCAGAACGTTTGGGACGATTTAGCTTTAGTTCGTCACTATGCAAAATTCGACGACGAGCGAGCTGATATTCTTTTGCACGCTCGTGCAGCGGCCTAAAACTGTAATGCACATTCACCGATTCAAAGGTAGAAGGTGAAGTGTTCGTGGGAGGTAACGAATTTACAATAGCCCCTGTGCTACGCTGAGTCTCTAATGAACCACTCGGATCTAAACAATGATCGGTGCGCGGTAAGATCCGAGGTGTCGTAATTTGAGCGGGCATGTCAGTGGCAAGGGACATCTTAGGTTTAGACAAAGCAGGTGTAAAGATATGATTGGATATGCCAGATTGCTGAGCAGAACACAAAATGCTTTGTTCTGCTTTGCAGCATCCGGGGTTTACAAACGGAGTGCCTACTTGTTGGCACTGCCTGCAGAGACATTGCTCTGCGGCTTCTTTGGAGGCCTCGTGTGGTGTTGAGGTCTCCGATGTAGCAAGTTTTTTGCACAATGTGGGCACTTCGGTTTGTAAACTCCGGGCGCTCCACAACCATAACAAAATACTTTGCGTTCTGCTTCGCAATCTACATATGTATGGCCGGGTGTTGAACAGTTCCAGCAAGTGGCAGGAGCCTTCAGCGCCTCCACTTCAGAACTCGGTTTTTCTTCCTCTTCCGAATGATCGTCACGATCTAGCTCATCGATCCGACGACGATGGGGTTTACTCGCATCACGCGAAGACTCCCACTTCCCTGCACGTCTCTCTGTGGCCTCTTGTTTTTTTACGCTCAAACGGAGTTCTTTTAGAGAACGTATTTCCATTTGAGCCAGATGCTGGGCTAAGTAGGGCCGCAGGTTTCTTCGCACGATACGAGTCAACTCGCCATCAGAGAGCCTATATGACAGCTTGTCGTGGATACGCCGAATGCTTTCCACATAATCGGCGTACGACTCACCGTCCCGTTGACGACGACTACGCATCTCATCGAGAATATCGTCGTCATCGTATTCACCAGTGAACTCGTCCTTCAGTTCTTGTTTTAGGGATTCCCAGGTGTACTGATTCCCGTATGTTTCATGGAAACGACGAAACCAGGGAAGTGTCTCCTTGTTGAAGAGGAGGTGTGCACAAAGGCACAACTGATTGTAATCACCTCCTAGGGTTCGGTCAGTGTAGAGCTCAACCTGACGGATGAACTCATCCACTGCCTCACCATCGAAGTGGAGACCCCAGTCGTTGATAGTGCGGAAAGTTTTTCCCGCTGGGACAAAAGGCACCGGTCTTCGCCGTTCTCCAGAAATGACAGGGGCCTCAGACACACCCTGTCTTCGTCGTTCCCCTGATACAGCAGGGGCGTCAGCCACCTGTGAATCCCTAGGACGTCCTGTATTGGAGGATACTCCGGACAGCTGTTGTCGAATCGCTTCGTCAATATAAACTTTTAACGAATCGAGGAGACCCTGGTGAAAATCCGGAAGAGGTTGAGGATTCGGATTCGCTAGCGGATGGCTAAGACCTCCAACCTCTTGCTGAAAAGGCTTTGACACATTAGGGTTTTTAACACCTGCTTCGTCGCCGAAATTTAATGGGCCTTGAGGAGTATTCAATATACCTATACGACGGCTTGGACCAGCCAGTTCCAAATCTTTCAATATTTGCTGGTCCTCTACTGGGGTATTTGGAGGGGTGCTTGAGGAGTCATTGTTCTTTTGACTCCTAGTTTGTATTCCTGTTTTCGGTATAGCACCACGTCCACGGCCTTTTGCCGACGCAGGGGTATGATTTAAAGGCATACTTGATAATGAAATAATTCACAATGGAAATATATAGGTCAATACCGACTGTCTGATATATACTTATATGATATACTATAAAAACTATTTTGTATGTGCTTTTTATTATTATTGTGAATTTTTTTTTTATATGCTTAGTGAATTATTTATAATGAACTAATGGAGTATATATTTTACTACTTATATGACTAATTTTGTATGCATAAACAGAATATCAATAAATAGGACCATTAACAAAATATTTTAACAAAACTAAACTACAATAAATAGATAATAAATTACTAAATACTAAATTATGCATGCGCCTATCTACCCAATTATAATAAATTTGCTAGCTATGTACAACAAATATCTAACATGCCTAATAATTTAATAATACAGAACAAATCTAACTATCCTACAATAAATACAAAAACAAATATGTACCTACCTTAATATTACTTTGTATAAATAAATAAACTGCAACGCTAATATACCTAGAACATCAATATCACAGGTAACTGGAAATGATGTATGCAATTGAATGGTTAATGGTTTTTTTTTTCCCATATGTAATACCGGTCAGCTGGGCTACCGCATAAATCATACTCTTCAAAGCTAACACAGATTAGTTAATAGAGCATCAGTCATAAATGTACTATTCCTCTCATGTACTCATAGTACCATCCAATATGAACTACGCATGTAAACAAATGGTCGATAGCGAGTTTTCAAATAAAAGTCGTACGACTTGCAACATGCCCAAAATCTTAGGATCTCTTATCAGCAGAGACTAATTAGCAATGCACTAGTACGAAGAAAACTAAAGACAATTAAACGATGATTTTTTTGTTTTTTTTTTTCAAAAGGTAGAGGTAGAGATAAAGAAATCGATAGTGTATAGCGAACAAATCCCGTTCCCGTTCCAGGTACGTATTTAGGAGCACACGAATAAAGGTGTTAGAAAAATTATGTAAAATGGGTATTTGAACTAACCGACAACCAAGGAGTATGAAATTGGGACCAAGCAAAAAAAAAGAAGTTTCATCATTGACTCGCAGTTGTTGCCAACGAATCATGTTTGGCCGCTTAAATGCACCATTGCATCATGTCGTGTTTCCAAACATGATCCATTGGTAACTGCTAGCATGCCCATGATGAAACTATTGGAATAAGAAATTAATTATTGAGAAAAATATAAGGTCAGTCCTTTTCACAAAAATGTACCGAGGTAGCTTCGAAAGAACCGGGCCACTGCTTTAAAGCAACTCTAAAACAGAGTAATTCACCAGCCCTTTCGAAGGCCTCTGGTACGTGACAAAAATCACCGCAAGACAACACAAGAAAAGGACTGCCTTTGTTAAACTGATTCTATAAGGAAAAGCTACTCTAACAGGATGGGATGCTACAGGGGATGGGAAAGCTACCACAAGGTAAAATACGTATAGTAACAAAGCTAAGGCTGATGCCTTAGAGCAGGTAGCTTGGTAGAAACACCACTTGGTAAAAGAGTAAACTCTCAACCTGACCAAGTGTGGCCTCTATGTTGGGCGCCAAATATGTAACGGAATGGACCGGCACCATGTGCCAACGAGGACGAAGCTCCTAAGGCCGTACAGGCAGGGCAAAAAAAAAGAAGTAAATGAAAGTAATGAGCTTCTCTACGAGCTAAGCAGCGGCATGTGCTTGCTGTAGCTCAGGCTCGGCAAAGTGGGCGGGGTTGGTGCCGCTCGTAGCCTCGGGTCCACTACATATTAAAAGGGAGTCACATGCCTAAGGTAGGACGAACACAAAACACAGGGAGAAAAAAAAATGGAGAAATCTAAATTGAACGGCGTCGGCCAGTTCAAATGCCATTCTATTTTGTGCTCCAGGGCCCCGATGGCGTTGGACCCTGGCCGTCTGCACCCACAAAAACTATTATATGAAATCCCGACCGTGAGGCCCCCATGGCCAAGAAACAAAAATTCAAAAATGGGGGGCCTCCCTTAAAAATTAAAGTACGCCCCTGGAACGGGGAGCGGGAAATCTAGAAAGACTTTATAGGGACATCACTAACACAAAGGAATCGGGTACTTATCCATTTAACTGTGGGTGTGTGTGACTCTTAACCACTTCCGGTGCACGCGGTGGGCCGCCTCCCTTCACATACCACTCTTGGGGCGTTTAATATAATCTTTATTTTTCGCTACCACTGCACTGATCCCCGTCACAATTACGGCACTCAAGCACTCGCACCACTCAAAAATACAAAATTCTGAGGTTTCAACTCATTACAAAAAAACGTCAGTCACCGCACGCGAGCATGACCTCCTTCCACCATTCAATCGACCCGACTCCGCGAGTTTTTTCGTTGTCCCGCTTGCCGTGACACGCATCCACCCACACTACCACACGATGGATCAAAACCGGCCACTCGGGAGAGTTGTTTGATGACGACACCGATGAAGCAAGTTTTGCATACCATCATATGCACTTGTATTTAATCGGGTCGCATCAATTCTTAGTTAGTGTATCAACAAGATGACACACTAACAAAAGAAATGCAACTCTCTCGAGTGGATCGTTACAGGTGGTGATGCACAGTCGTATGAACTGGTGCACTCGCTCCAAAATCAGATATGTGACGGGTTCCCGGGGCGAGGAGATAGTGCAAAATTTACACTAGAATTTGTGCACAAATAGGTCGTGTACAGCCTGCACAGCACATCACTTAGGATGAACCGAATTGAGATGAATTTTGGGTATTTTCAATGAAAGAATATAGAAATGAGTAGAGATTTTACGGTTTACTTAAGAATTTTTTTACCAGAACTTTTCTGAGGACAAAAAATTAAAGCTAAAAATTCAAGGAGGTTGCCTTGTCTGAACTTTACGATGGAAAAGCATTTTGTGGAGAAATTCATTGCCAAGTGAATGATAAAAAATAACTTTCGGGGTGCTGCTGATTCGTAAAATGCAGTGATCCTTTAGTTACAAAATCTAGATTTATGTTCGCAGTTACAACGTGATGTAGGAAAACAGGATGGAAACAGGTATGAGGAAGTGGTTATTTTCGCAAAATCTTATGTATGTACTATTCTTTGACATTAAAATAAAATAATTTTATTTCAAAGTAGGTAGCCTTAGGTATTCGATAAAATACATTTTGAGCGGTTGATGTCTTATTGATGTTTTCCTTTTTGTGAACCCCCAGTATTATTGTATACGAGCCGCCACTGCTTTCATCCCTCAGTTCCCTAAGTATTTATCTATTTTTCTAGATTTCTAAAATAAATAAATTCAAATACGTATCCCAGTGCAAAAAAGCGGTAGCAGAAATGGAAAAAAATGTTGTTTGCTTGTGTTTCGGAAATTACATTGACAAATATAACATAAAACTAACTTGCAGAATAGGTATTGCATTTAACTTGCAATACCCTTGCGAAAGGCAAGTATACAACCTTTAATATAAGCTTCTTTTCTGCAAGTATCCTGAGAGTTAATTATAAGTTGCAATAGTAAGTTACTTTTTTGTACAATCCGCCCACTAAGTTACTTTCTAGCTTTTGGCAACATTGCCGGCAATATAGACCCTGGATGGATGGATGGATGGATGGATGGATATGGCGCTGAGATAGGTTGGGCTGGTTGCGCCCGATACTGCAGCCTGCTGGCTTATTGTATTTCCCATCTAAGCGAGAAAATTTCAGGTTATGAGCTCTGTCCTACGTAAAAGGCTTAGAAGAAAGTTAACCAGGTTTACTTTGGGTGCACCCATACTGGTGGTTTGAGCCCCAAAGAAGTTTTGTCTCCAGCTCATAAGAGCGGAACATTCGAAAATAACGTGCGAGGCTGATTCCTCATCTTCGTTACAGAGGCGACATAGTGGGTCTTGTGTGTAGATCCCTATTGTATGCAGATGTTTCCGTAGGGTGCAATGACCGGTTATAAGGCCTGTCACTGCCCTGAGGTTCGTTTTACTAAAACTGAGGGCTTCGGTGCAGCTGGTATGCCAGTTAGATTCCAGCATGCGCTTGCTATGCCTGAGCCCTTCAGCGAGTCTCCATCGGTCTTGGAATTTATCCTCGGTCCATCGTCTGGCAACGGTTCTGGCAGTAGATTTACTGATCCCGATTGCGGGTTCAGGACCAGTTAAGGGTAGTTCGGAGCCCTCTCTTGCAAGGGCATCCGCTTTCTCATTTCCTTCGATCCCCTTATGTCCTTTCACCCATTTCAGAGTTACTTTGTTTCGGATTGCTAGGTTTTTGAGATTTTGTTGGCATTCCCAAACCAATTTAGAGGTTGTTTTGGGATTTGCAATTGCTTTTATAGCAGCTTGACTGTCGGAGAGAATATATATGGTCTTATTGGTATATCCCTTTCGAGTACTCTCCCCTGCTGCAAGGTTTATGGCTATAAGTTCTGCCTGGAAGACAGTTGTATATTGACCTAGGGGTTTGGAGATACTATAGTTGTTGGTTTTAGTATAGACTCCTGCCCCCGTTCCTTCGTCTGTCTTCGACCCATCAGTGTACCACACAATGTGATTTGATAGATGGTTGTCGTTCCATTTACTCCAGTCTTCCCTAACCGTTGAGGTTTGGATGTTGGAGTCGAAGGTGTACATGGCCGGGGTATAGTCGCTGCCCATATCTAGGATTGGGTTTGCAATGATTTCTGTGATCGTACAGTGTCCTACCCTTTGTGGTGTCCACATGTTCGATGATTGGAGTCTGTACGCTGCGAGTCTAGCCTCTTCTGTGATTTTGAGGTCCAGTGGTCGCAGGTCTAGTAGTTTCTCTAGAGTTAAAGTTGGTGCACTGCGCATGGCGCCGGTTATGCTTGCGCAGGCCAGTCTCTGTACTGATCCCAACTTCGCTGCTGCTGTTTTTTGCTTGATTTTAGTCCACCAGACTATGGAGCCATAGGTCAGACGGGGTTTGACCACAGCTTCGTATATCCAGTGTATCATTCGTGGTTTTAACTCCCACGTTTTTCCTATTGCTCTTTTAGTAGCATATAGGGTCTATTTGCCTTTTGAAATTGTGTTTTGCAGCTGCTTGTTCCACGTGAGTTTGTTATCAAGGGTGACTCCCAGATATTTTACCTCCGTAGTAAACTGCAGTTGTTGGTTGAATAATGTTGGAGCGTTGAGCCCTTCCAAGTTGTATTTGGGACTGAAGGTTATTAATGTTGTTTTGGCGGGATTGACCGATAGGCCTACCCTCCTACACCAATCCTCCACTTGGGTTAGAGCTTGTTGCATGAGTTCAGAAATAACTCCTGGATATTTTCCCCTTATAAGGATGCTGATGTCATCGGCATATCCTAGGGTATAGAAGCCAGTATTATTTAGCTGGACCAGTAGGCTGTCCACTACAAAGTTCCACAGGAGGGTGAAAGTATACCCCCCTGTGGGCAACCTTTGAGGACAGCTGTATACATCGTTTCACCGAATAATTTTGCATGTACTTGTCGTCCTTGAAGCCTTAGAGGGGATTCACATTATGGACAGGATTTACTAAAACCACTTAATTAATCGAGTCAACACCCGCGTACTAGATTAAATCATGTGTCACTAAATTCAAAATACATCGTAGAATGTACTTGCATTATTCAAATTGCAGTACAATATGGTACAACTGTCAACTAAATCTAGGATTTAGTAAATCTTGTCGATAGTCTGAATCGCCCCTAAGAGGCGATTCAGACTATCGACCCATACATTCTACGATGCATTTTGAATTTAATGACATTTGATTTAATCTAGTAGGCTGGTTTCGACTCGATTAATTAAGTGGTTTTAGTAAATCCTTTCCATAATGTGAATCCCCTATTAGGCAAGTCAAATTATCTCTAACTTACCGGCAAATTATCCAATTATAAAACACGCATTTATCGGCGATTTCAGTATTTGTGCAGCCATATTTTGTTAATGAGATTTTATTAAGGTTGGAAGGCAAATGACTTCTTCCATATGGTACTCCTCGCCGGCGCGCCCTGGTAGCGGTAGAGGGTAAAACCTCTAACAGCGCTGTCATCACTTTTGGACATTTAGAAAAAATACCTCACCGCTGCCCTTGAGTGCCTACTGTCTTCAGTGTCTCAGGTTATTTAAAGTGATGCCCACACCGGCTCGCGGCGAATTTTTCCGCGGCGTCAAAATTGTAACACACTGCGTTGTATGGAGATGCCCACACCAACGCGAATATTCGCCAGTTTTGCAGTATTTTTTCCGGTTCGAATATTTGCTACCTAATGTCATTTTATTAAAATAATTTATTTGACAGGTGCAGTGTAGTACAACTTGATGTTGGTGTACCCGAAAAAGATGTAGATTTGGAATGAGTTGTTTAGGAATTGACCGAGCATTTAAGTTTAGAATGTTTTATGGTATAAGTGGATGAGTAAAAGAAGTAACCTTTTTGGAAACATGAATTCCAAGGAAGGAAGGTTTTTACCCATTGTTTGGACTTACACAAATAAATTGCCCTATTGTGGCAAGTCTGGCGACACCCCGATCGTATCGCTCGGCCGAAGAATTGCAGAAATATCGACTATTTCCCAATTCGACTATTTTCCAAGTGCATCTAGGTTGGCAACTAACAAAAGCTTACATTTTGTGAATTATTGTACTTATCTGGGTTAACCCCTTGTAAGCTTCGCAGGAAAGATGCTCCGACGCCACCTTAGAGAATTTTGTTGCGAGTCCAGCGAAACCTTGATCGTTTCGTTGGACTCAAGGATTCCAAAGATATCGACGGATTTATCGATCTAGTACGAAGTTGATTGTGAAATTGCTGTGGCCAACATCCGCGTTGACCGTTATCTCTGACCACCCTGTGCACTGACCGGAAAAATAAAGAGGATCCAATGACCCTTTCGGCAATTTTATGGTGAGTCTAGCGCCACCTCGGTCGATCCACCACTCCAAAGGATTGCAGAGATATCGACGGATTGCCGAAAGAATACAAGGTCAATCGTTTCCTTCATGAATAGTATACGATAGGAAATAAGGATCCTGGTGGTTCGGTACTTGCGTTTGTGCCTAAGTAGTTACATACACGCTTGAATATTCTATTGAATTGAATATTCACTTTGCATAGTTACGCCATATTTTACTTGGTTACGCCATCGTAAGGAATCACGTAAGGATTCTACTAAAAATCATTATGCAATTTCATACGATGGCGTAACCAAGCAAAATATGGCGTAACTGTGCAAAGTAAACATTCAGTTCAATAAAGTATTCAAGCTTGTATGTAACTGCGCATTTTGCGTAACCCATGCTAAGTAACCAGTTACATATTCAATTCAAAATAGCCACAAAACAATGTTCAAGCTTTGTGTCTTCTCTATACGATAAGACTAACCATTCGACGGGCACAAGATAAGATGTAAGAGCTTTCAGTTACGCGATAGTCAATTCAAACAATCAAATCGAACACTCCCGCAACTTTTTTTTAGGGTACGGTTTAACAAGGTTATACTGCACTGCATATTTCGATCAATTTGCGCATGTCAATGATTTTATCCTTAGAATAAGTATAGACATGGAGAGGGAAAATGTCGAATTTCACGTTGATTGCTTCCGCTTAGGCTTTTACATAATAAGTAAAGATGCTGCGACATTTTAATGTAGTGCACGAAAATTGCAGAATGATTATAAATGTTATAATAATTGTATTTGGTCAGTTCTTGCAGTTATTCTCTATCATGTTTAAATTCCTTCCTTACATAAATCTAATACCTTTTCTAAGGCAACAACATGATATCAGCTGTGAGTGACAGTACCCAGCGAATTATTCGCGCCGCGCCGGTGTGTGCACCCAGAAATGTGCCGCGAATTTTCCGGCGCGGATTCGCGACGGAAAATTCGTGACGCGTTGGTCTGGGCATCACTTAACGCGATAGGTGGCATTAAAAGTATAAGCAACCACCAAACCAGCATCTACAAGGCATCTCCTTGATGAGTCTCCTTCAACTGATAGCCCTCTATCATGGTTAGCGTATGCTGACATCTCGTCCTCATAAAATAAATGTCAAGCCAAGAAACCTGAAACAAAAGCCTCGAATTGGACGGACAAAAAACAAAGACGACCCCGCGAAAGAACAACTGATTAAACAAAGCAACAAAAACATTGTTTTTGGACGGTGGATGTAGCATGCTCAAAAAATGATTTGAGTTATCCACCGTCCAGTTTGTCCATAGTGGGACAGCACAAGTATGCATACTCCAACAGGTTTGTGGCAGAGTGCATTTCGAGTCGGTTTCGAATATGGCGCGCTGCAATTCTCATCAGATGCCTCTACGTATGCAGCGCGCTCGGATGAATTAAGTATTTCTAATTTCTAATTCGTCCATGGCAGCGCGTGATGTAATATGTACCAGGAGAGGCATTACCGGACTCAACCAGACAAAGGTGTACGATCCTCTTATATAGGACACGAAATACACCCTGGCATCGAATCATTTTAAATGGGGCTAGGCAATGGCTAGCCACCGATTCGACACGGCCGCGTTTCTGACTATGTGTCAGAGAACGGGTTCAAACAAAGCAACAAAAACATTGTTGTTGGACTTGGACGGTGGATGTAGCATGCTCAAAAAATGATTTGAGTTATCCACCGTCCAGTTTTCCACCGTCCGGTAATGCCTCTCCTGGTATTACATGACGCGCTGCATACGTAGAGGCATCTGATGAGAATTGCAGCGCTCCATGTAATACTAGTTCGAAACCGGCTCGAGATGCACTCTGTGTGCCGCAACTCTTTTGAAGTATGCATACTTGTGCTGTCCCACTATGGACAAACTGGACGGTGGATAACTCAAATCATTTTTTGAGCATGCTACATCCACCGTCTAACAAAAATACCATAAGCTGAACTCGTTCACGGTGAGTTTGGAACCCATGACCCTGTCCACCAAAGGTTCGCGCACTAACCACTACACCAGCAGGACTAGGCGGGTTTTGACTCGATTAATTTAGTGGTTTTGGTAAAACCTGTCAGTAGTGTGAATCCCCTCTTAGAAACAACTGAGGAGATTATAGAATTGCCTAAAGATTATGAGTACGCAGAATACGGAAGGAAGGTTGTGGGGTGAACTTAAAATTGAAGATTTGTCTCCGCAATTGTTAATGTTAAGAATTGTTGCCGCACTGGAGATGGATGCAGTGGTTTGTCTGCAGCATACAATAATGTTCTGCAGAGCAAGGAAGCAGGGCGTAAAAACAATTAGGCCGAAAGATGGCTCGGCGTATGAGCGAACGAGATGGTTGATTGATTTTATTCGAGAAAAATCGGGTAGCATGATGCAGTATTGTTTAAGCAAGTTAGTCCTGAATGTGCCGTAATGCCGTTCAATTAGAACCCTATTGTATCACTAGATATACCACAATACTGATTTACACTAAAATGTAAAATTTTCGTAGCAAATTCCACCGGATCTGTACTTGTCGCAGTCAAACTATCTGAAAAACAACGATTGAGCCTTCAGCGTACAGTATTGTTATTGGTCCGTAGGTTGTGCCGAGATTAACATTCTTCCCTGGCTTAAGGCAAGCAACAATACGTCCTATTTTCCAGAGTTCAGGGATCGCGGGATCGCAAGCGTTAAAATTAACAAGTTAAAAGACGGCTTTAAAATTCGCAATAGCTGGAAGCAGGATGGGTCGTACTGACTGAAATTTTTTGTTGGACCTATATATTTCGAGTTGGCTCATCATCAGGTATATCATTATAAAGAACAAAACCCATTGAATCAACGTAGTCAGATTGTAAAACAGCTACCAAGTACGTCGAAAAGGCAGTACAACATCTGCATATTGAAAGCCGAGATGGCGGACTGCAAACCCTGATGATGAGCCAACCGGCTCGAAATATATAGGTCCAACAAAAAAATTTGGGTTTTTTAATCACCACGGGTAAAAAACAGGCAACACAAAAGTTGCATATGTAACTTATAACCCGGCAAAACAACAAAAAATCACGAATAACGTTTATCTTTCGATTCCACAAAGAAGGTCCGATATCGCGGAAAATCAAAACAGTTACTTTTCGCGTTGGCCTGCAATTGTCAGAGCATTTTGTTGCCGTTATAGAGCAATTAGAAAATATGATTTACAATTATGTACAATGCATGAACAATCACAACAAGGCGTGCATTTTTTTCTAATAAAAAAAACTTAAAACAGGTGACAATTTGTTTTTTGATTTTTTTTTGTCGCCGTTACTACATACGCCATCAATCACCTGCTTTCAGATTGACGTTGACTATATATGTATATGACCCTGCATATGGTATCAAAGTAGTCTGGCTGGTGTAGCGGTTAGTGCGCGCACCTTCGGTGCACAGGGTCATGATATCAAATCTCACCGTGGATCATGGTGTTTTTCGAACTTACGAGCTTGTGACGGACTATGATCTCACTCAGATGTTAAACGAGTACCCATTTATGGGGATAAATAACACTGCTGGGCGTGATGCTGATCTCATTACCTCAACAAAAGCAGATAAAATCTTGGAAATAGGATTGTCACTAACACATCCTGCGGCCTTAGTCCAATGCTGGATTGTCGCGCCTGTTATTTATTTTATTTTATTTATATGGTATCAAAAATGTTGTCTTGCAATTAAAAAGGCATATTTCAATATTTAAGAAAAGAAAATTTACTTCGTATGCAAAACTATTGGTCGTATTCATCACAAAACTATTTACAAGAAAACAGCTAGCTGTTCAACAAATTACGAACACCATTCCTTTTCCGGCGTTGTACTCTTTGCCTTTCGCTTAGGCGAAATGAATTTCGAACTGTCCACCGAAGTAGAACGTCGTTTTGATGTTGACGCTTCCTCATCTTTATCTATGGCAGTGTCTTCGGCCGCTTGCCGTTTTGCCTTTTCCTCCTCTTCTTTAGCACGTTCATATAACTTTTGCTGAACGGATCGTTGAATCTCCTTTGCAGTTCGCACCAATTTCTCAGGTTGCAATACAACTTTTCCCGGTTCACCATCCCGGTGTTGTGATCGTTCACGTTCGGCCGAGCGCGACCACGATCGACGACGTGATTTAGAGCGCGATCGAGACCAGCCGGACGACGAGGAAACTGTACGAGATCGTCGGGTTGAAACCAGATTGGATTTGGAACGTGAATGATTGCTGCTGCGTGAACGTCGACGATCATGATTTCGTGAATGTGCCCTGGAACTGCGTGATCGTGAGCGTGAGTGGCTGCGAGATCGTGAACGTCGATACTTTGTACGGTAACGGTGATTAGAGCGAGAACGAGATCGTGATTTCGAGTAAGATTTGGCTCGTGATCTGTAAGTACATATAAGAAAAATAAATAG
Organism: Microchrysa polita; assembly: GCA_949715475.1. Lineage (NCBI taxonomy): Eukaryota > Metazoa > Arthropoda > Insecta > Diptera > Stratiomyidae > Microchrysa > Microchrysa polita. The sequence continues at coordinate 49,737,384 of OX454420.1, forward strand.
TAAATATAAATGGTTATCAATTTCGCGAGAAAGTGTGCCCTTTACCTGCTACGGCTTCTCCGCCGATCATGCTCGTCATAGTAATCTCTTCCGTGATAGTCGTCATCTCTCAAACCTGATGTTCTCTTGAAGTATTTAACATACTGATCATCATCATACGGGTACATGCCGTTTCGGCCACGTCCTCGGCCGCCTCGACCTCTCATCGGATAACGTCCACCCCGATATGGTCGTCGACCACCCGCTCCATCCGGAGGGTAGAAACCGGGTCGCATACCAGCTGCGGCCGCCATTATGGGGAACATAGAGGCCGCATATGGATACATGCTTAGCTGTTGGAGAACTTCTACAGCCGCATTTGGATTATAAAGCGCTGCGAATGGATTAATTGGCTGTTGTGGTTGTGGCTCTTTTTTCGTTTTCGTTGATTCTGATTCAGAGGACGAAATCGATGGATCCGACTCAATATTATGTTTTTTCGGCTTGATTTTCTTTCGTTTGCCTTTTTGTGAATGATGCGAGTCGCTGAGTACGCTATCATCCGAACTGATCGTGTTAATGCTGGGCGAGCGACCGGCTCGCCTAGGCTCCATTAAAGCAAGTAATCCTGTCTCATTTTTAACCTTTTCCACTCTGGATCGTTGCTTGTTCAACACTTGCTCCTGAACGGATTTGTACTTGGTTGCAAGTTTGTTGCGTAGATCATTCGACTTTAGGTCTTGTTTTGCCTTTTTTAGCTTTTCAGTTTTACGTTTTAGAAACGGATCTTTCAACTATAAATTTCAAAAATAAACGAACAAACCGAACAATTTTTGAATAAAAATTACCTTTATGCGTTCAAACAGTGCCTCGAGCACGCGTAAGCTCTCTAGTTTGCGCTGTGCAATTAATAACTTTCGTTCTTCTGCAATAATTTTCTGTGTTAATGAGCACTGATCTTTTTCCCGAATTTTCTTCAAATGTTTTTCTTTTCGTCGATCTTCTCGTTCACGTTGCTGTGCCAATTCTTTTTGTTTCATTTCATCTTGTCGTTTCCTGTAATTAATCGCTATCTCTTCAAATGTAATTTGTAATTGAAATTGAAATTGTTTTGACCCCAACCAACCCCTTAGTACAAGTTAAAAGGAGTGTTTGTTTCGAATGAGCTGTGAATGTAGACAGTGGTTTTGGATGTCCTCCATGAGATATTAGAAGAAATAATCAACACACATAGGAGTTGATTTATGAAGTCGATTTCTAATATTTCGAAAACTTAAAATCTTGAATAGTTGATATAACAAAATAGGAAAAAAAAATAATGACAAAAATTTGTTAAGCTTCAAACCTTTCCCGTTCTAATTTTTCATCTTCGATTTTCTTTTTTTGTAATTCCTGTTCCTGTTTCTCTTTCTCCTTGGCAATTAGACGATCTCGTACAATATTTCGCCTCTTGACACTTGCATCAGTCATATGTTTGGTCTTATCAAAAGTCACGGAAATATTAACGGCCGTATTCTTCTCTCCACACTTTCGTACCAGCTTCATTCCGCGAAACTCGTCCATGGCTTTCACGAATCCCATATATTCATTGAATTGAACATATCTACATGAAGAAAAACAAGAAAATCATTCAAAAACACAAAGTAATTAAGACTACTGTCCACATACCCCTCAAACATAACATCCTGATCGAATTTGAATGTTTTCATGCCCGTTATCTCGGTCTTCATATGCGATCGATACGGATCACAGATCGGTATATCGACACTACGTACACTTCCGAATTTTTCAAATATACGTCGAAATATATTCTCACTGGGCTTCACGTCGTCATCATTCTCCATGTGTCTTGGACAAAACCAACGTATCGGCAAGTTGGCAATGTGTACTGTATCGGGACGTTCACCCGGTTTCATTTCGTCCATGTTGCGTGCATCACGAAAGAATGAATCCCAATCATGGCGACTTGGAAACTCATCTTTTGCCTCACATGCACGCACTTTGAACGGATCGGAGAAGCCGCTCATTTTAAGCGTTAGACCGTCCAATCGCGCCAATACATTACGTAGTTTAGTGCGATCCTCAAGTTCAGCCTCGAAACGAATGTATTCAAGCGTAGTTTTGGTTACCTGGAAAGAGATACGGGAGGAAGATAAATAGGAAATTCAAAACATCGTAAGTGTATAGAGCAGATCAATACAAAAACTAATGAGCGGTAGCGTGTGGGAATCATGCAGGAGAACTACGGCAAGACTGACTTCCCTCTCCAGGAAGGTTCCAGGAAACCTCAATGTCTATTTAGGCGACACAATAGTTGGTACAAGCTCGACCGTGTAAGTTAATGTTAAATCTTCAAAATGGGTCTTTAAGAAATGGTGTCGAGCTGTTGTAGTAACGGTGCAGAAAAGCGTGATCCGCTGTATATATCTGTGGATGTATGGGTATACTTTAAGTCTCATCGTCGTTTTTGCTTTAGACAAGCTACAAGTCAACGCCATCTAGATACATCAAGGCCGTAACTCAGCTGTGCCATGCCGTCATAATTTGCCTACTAAATTTTGGATTTACACGAACAAACAACAACAACAAGCATATGACGTTATTAAAAGGAACAACAAAACAGTGCAAATTTAGTAGGCGATTTTTCTACATTGCGGCCTTAATATCTAGACGACGTTGTACAAGTACGTAGCGGCTGTAATCTGGTTGTCCCATAATTCCCTTTGAGTACGGTTGGTGGGTGTAGCAGGGCATCGAAACAGGTGGTCCACATTGTGCGGTGATACAGCCCGGGAAAATATTTAGGATGCTCGAGTGTATTCGAGAAAGGTAAGAATTGAGGAATTGACCACATAGTAAATGGAGGAAATTCCGATCACGTGCTAGTAACATTCTGGTTTCATGGACCTGATGTAAATTTTCCTGCTATACGCAGATCTTTGTAAGCGATCAGTATGGTTTTCGGCCCTTGTCCCAGGAGCTTCCTGCCGTTGCAGGAGAGAGTACGCTACCATGTTCAACTTTCTGCATGTTTATGAAATGGGTAGCCTCATCGATTTTCTCGCAAATACTATTATAGTGAAACTTCAAAACAATTAATAGAGTGAAAAAGCTGCAGAGGGTGCAGAAGGTGGAGAGATTATGTATAATTGTATTCTTGGAGAATCGGGCGGCGATGGAACATTAGCATGTGTGTGCTTCATCTTGCTCAGTCCTTGCAGGAGCGAAGATAGGTCCGTAGTAATCACAAAAAATTAAGATTTTGAAGCCAGGGTTCGTTTCTATGTCAGCGCAGACTATAAGACATAAAACACACAAGAAACACACAACCTTCTTCATGGTTGTTGCCAGGGAGGCAATGGTAGGTAACTCTTGGCCGGTATTGTTTAAACTGGGTGGTTCACCGTCCAGATATCGGAGTTAGTAGATATGCATAGTCCGAGCCTCGTAGGGGCTAGTTTATGATTTGATATATACCGTATACAGTATACGCGACCCGAGTATCATTGCTGAGTAGAATCTGAAATGGACGCCACTGAAAGGAAAACCTGCAGAATCCACTTCGAAATAATCAGACCTAATGAATAGAGAAGGGATCGGCAACTGCAGGCCAATCCGACCCGCGAGCACATTTTGTCCATTAATATGAATGATGAAATTAATGAAATGAAATATCAATATAATAAATCCCCAGGAATGCTACTTTTGACAAATAATCCATCATTCCGGTCTGAAATGCTGTACGGCGGTTACGATTCTTGCTATGGTGGTTGCCATATCTGGTGGTTACCTGGCTGCTTTATACAAAAAAGAACTAAACACTCTAAGTATGGAAATAGCTTGCTATCTCAAGCCTAAGTTCTAAGGAGCTATGCCACCAACATCGTAATGGCGTATGTTCAAATATCGGTCTTCTTCCTAGCCTCATTCTTTATCCCGCTCCATGGCGTCACTTCGGTCGGCCTTGTTGTTATAGCGGCGCAAGAGAGAGGGGGGGAACTTGTATCATCATTCATAAATCGTAGGTCAAGACCTAAGAAGATCGCAACTTCGATGGGGTTCTCCCATAGTGGGATGGGTGTTAGGTGCGGCAGTACAGTCAAATATATGGTCCAGGTTGAGTGGGCTGGCTCCACATGCTGGACAAATATTTCCAATGGTGTTGGATGCGCGACCAAAACGAGTTTAGTCTGGAGCACCATCCAGAACGAAGCTGAGGCAAGGTGGTACGTGTGGCTCTAGGCAGTTGTTGTTCGTCGGATGAGAGGTCGGGTGGTCGAGCGCGAAGGACACGGCTTACGGATAGCCTGTTGGTGGCTTTGGTTACCTCGCTGGTGTGCAGTTGATTAAGGGCCGCCTTGTAAGTGCTGTAGTTATCGAGAGGAACTCGTTTAAACCTTTGGACTTCCCTTTCCATGTCCCTTAACGAACGTCTTACAAGACGTGGTGGTGGGGTTTTGTCCATAAGGTCATGATTTGGGTGTTGGCTTCGATAACAACCAACAAGATATGGCTTAGCCAGGAGATCGTTTTGTGCCTTGAGGTCTAGCAGCTTAGTTTCTTGGTGCAGGTGGTCTTTAGATGACATGCGTACGCATCCAGTAATAGTACGCTTGGCTGCATTCTAGCATGTTTGAATCTGTTTCCAATTGGTTTTGCATAAGTTAGTTGTCCATATCGGTGCTTTACCACAGAACGGCTGACGGCTTTGTAGGTGGTGAGTAAAGTCTCCTTATCTGTGCCACATTTGCTGCCAGCAAGTGACTTCAGGATCTTGTTTCTGCCCTTCATTTTGTCACTAATGTTGTCGGCATGGCTGTTAAATAGGCCGTGGTTATCGATTGTGACGCCAAGAATTTTAGGGTGACGGATAGTGGGAACTTCGGTGTCATTTACTCTTATTTTAAGCCGTAGGTTGAATTCTTTGTTGTATGTGAGAAAGAGGGTGGCCGAGGATTTGGGCGCTGATAGCATTAGGTTTTTGTTGTTGAAGAAAAGGTTGAGCTCTTCCAAGCAACCATTAATGAGATCGCACATGTCGGGAATGTCGTTGCCAGATGTTTAGAGCCGTGTGGGCCAAAGGTTGTGGTCGTCCCGCTCTCAGCGTTGTGTTTGTAGAAAGGTTGTGGTGTCTGCCCTTTCTACTTGTGATAAGCTCGAGAGGGTGTGGTGTTCCCCCTCTTTGCACAGAGTTTACGTTTTGGAGAGGTTGTTGTGTTTCCCCTCTCCATGTTGAGTTGACGTTCGTAGAAAGGTTATGGTGTCTCCCCTTTCTACTTGTGATAAACTCGAGAGGGTGTGGTGTTCCCCCTCGTTGCACAGAGTTTACGTGTTGGAGAGGTTGTGGTGTCTCCCCTCTCCTCGTTGAGTTAATGTTTGAAGAGGTTGTGGTGTCTCCCCTCTTCGTGTTGTGTGTTTGAGAGGTTGTGGTGTTCCCCTCTCTGAAATGTGAGTAGAGGCGCGGTGCTCCGCTCCGGAGTTGATCCCCTCTGTAATAGCTAGGAGGTTGTGGTTTCCCCCTCCGCAGTCTACCATAGAATACCGAATGAGAATGTTTTCGCCAGAAGTTGTGTGCCTTAGGTAGAAAGGCTTTACTTCTGGATATAAAAGAATGAGGATGGTAGTGAAGTGGGATTGAACCAAGGAGAAGCAGCCGAATCAACGTATACATCCATCCTGCGTCTACCTCGCATTTCCGTTTTGAGTACCTGAGCCAGAATCAACCGATATGACGAGAAGCCGATGACCGATGCTGAGACGACGACGCCGACAAGTGGTTCTCGTTCACTCTCCTCTTCTTCCTGTTTGTTGGCCGGGCCAACATAGATATTTGAATTATAATTCGTTTACGTTTCAAATAACTTGGTATCTTCATGTAACTGCAGGCTCATTGGTTGTCTTTTTCTCATTACAGATGGTATCAGGCGGTATAGATCAGGTGAGTATCGTATTTTATGCATACAAATGTCCAGTACGCCGTGTTCATTAAAAAAAATAATAATTATATATCAAAGTAAAGTTTTAGTCTTTTACATAAGGAAACGAAAAGCTACGTGAGAGATGAACGAATTTGGTTGAGGACTGAGACGTGCAGTTAAAGGTAGGGATAAAGCTGCCAAACTGGTTTTTGTATGGAAATTTGACATATTGCTTTCTAAAATGTAAACATTCTAATTTGACCAGACCGGTTTTAAACGAGCTTTTGACATATTGTTTTCTAAAATGTAAACATCATTATTTAGGATTGTGGATCGTGCGAGTGTTGCGACGCAGTGTGTTTGCAGTTGCGCATGTATAGGAATTCTATCGCCAAGCTACCACGGGAACATATGGGGATTTCTACTCCATACTTATACTCAATGGTAGCAACCCACAATATACTGTTTTGAGAGTAGGCGATTATGGTCACGTATTGGCATCACGTAAGTGTCTCCTGATGTAAGTGATCCTGGGCAGACATCAGGAGGCAACCTGTGGCTGTGCGTAGAGCAGCATGTTGGCAGACCTGAAGTTTAGACCAATTTATGTCACATAAACTATGTGTATGTGACCAAACTGGTGTTGCATAATCAGTTGCTGCTCACCCACAGCTTTATAAGTAGCCAGCATAGGTTTTTGATCTTTGCCGCTGGTGCTACCAGCAAGTGCTTTGAGAATTTTGTTCCTACTGTGCATCTTTTCACATACTGCTGCAGCGTTATGAGCTGACGTTGTCATATTCTCAATATGAAGCCCGAGAATTTTAGGGTTAGCTTCAATAGGAACAGGATTGTTTCCAATACTTACAATCCCCCGACCCTCGTGGTAAGAAATGTCCCAGAAGATTTAGACGCTGAGATGGGGAGGATTCGGCTATGGAAAAATGCTTGTCATCGCGCTCAATACCGATTAACGATTAATCGTCTTTATCCTCCCCCGTGGCGAGAATGGTGCAATGGCAACTAGCTAGATAGTGTATCGTATCTATGGCAATGAAGCCCTCTGGTGGGGTTCTAGCTTAGCATGTGCAACAAGTATGGAGTGAATAAGAGCCTCTTTGCGACAGTTGGCAGTATTGTCATGGGTTGGTAGGATTCGCTGAGACTAGAGGCTTGAGACTGGGAACGATCCGTCCTGCTTTCCAGATTTCAGGGATGGCAAGCGTGAAGATCCTTGAAGGTTCAGTGCAGGAAGGTTGTGTTCTTACACACCTGAACAATCATCATTGAGGACATTCGGTAGCTCAGTGGCAGAGATGTCTATCTCTGAGTTGCCGGTGCGTGGGTTCGAATCCCACTGTGACCCATGGATGTTTGTGTTGTCCATAAAATGCTCCTACGGCAGCCGGTTCTTCGATTTAAATCGTCCCGGAGCTACCCGTTGCTAAAAACGGCCAAGAGCTGCCAAGACCCCCTTCGATTCAAGAGAAAAAAAATCTCTTGAATCGCTACAACAACAACAACATTGAGGACATAATGATGATTGTTCAGTTCTGTAAGAGACTCAGGAGTGTTTTATTCACACGGTGCCATTCTTGACCCACGCCACAGGGCGATACTTATCCTAAGATGTATTGCTACTACTACAAAATTTCATTGTTTTGGTTTAACAGAGATATAGAAAGACAATTATTGTCTTACCTTGAGCACGGACGTCTTATCCGGTTTAATGGCGCCAGCCAACTTATCCATAATATCCAAATTCGATATAGTTTTGCCCAACTTATTGGACGGCAACGATACGGAGACATTGAATCTAGCCGTTGGCTTGAGATACAAGCTATGCGGCAGATACAATGGTACACAATCGCTAACATTTGTAATCGTCTGTATATTCATTTTGATCCGCGGAATCACGTACGCGCGGAATTACGTGAACAGGACACAAAATTCCATACGTTTTAATTCATATCAAAATCCAATCAATCATTTAACAATTCAAATTGCAATGGTGGCGAGCGCGAATAAAATGAAATAAAAAAAAAATAATGAAAAAACGGAAACGTACAAAAACAAATGAAATATGAAAGATTTCCTGAAATAATCCTAAAATTAATTGGCTGAGACGTGATCGAGTGAAGGCGGATATTGCTTGGACAAAATCCTCGAGAACGCTACAAATGAAAAACAAAATGAATGGATGCCGACACTGTAACGCGAGAAGGGCGAATCGTTTGTCAAACGTTGTGGTTATATTCTTTAAAGTTTTGACCACTTTAGCAGCGACTGTCTCCGTAAAGAATAGGCTTCAAGGTAAGCAAATCTTCTGAAGCATGTTTTTCCTTGTCGAAACCCCGAAAAATCACATATCCGTCACACAAAAACGGCCCGAGTAAAATGGTTTTTGACGGATGGAAAATGGATTAGAAGACAGCACTGTCCGTGGATTTATTGGAAAGCATTGGAAACGATCAACCAACTTGTAAATGAGTTGATTTTCATGCGGACTGGGCTTAAATATGTTTAAGCGCGGTTTACATGAGTTGAGTCGAGTAAATGGCAGATGGTTGAAATACATTTCCCGCGTTAGCATCAGCATCGGCAGAGGCATCGGCAGGGGCAGAAAAATTTCTATTTAGAACTTTGAGCAGGTATTATTAGAAGGAGAGGGCGAAAGTCACGAATTCCATACAAAGTGACAGCTCAAAAATGTGCCGAGAATCTAAGGACGTTTTCACACTTACGCCAGATTACGTAATCTGCGGAACTTAATCAAGGAAATCAAGCTGTGGTGAATTTCCCAAGTAACAATTTCATCCTTATAATACTTCGTAAATTATTCTCTTCTAACGACAATAGGGGCACTTTACAGGGTATAAACACTGAATAATAGTTCAATAATGGCATCTGGCGCCGTTTTTTGATCCAATAGAACCTCATTGTAGCACTGAATTACGCTTCGAGAAAGACAAACATCATGTGTTATGTCATCATTTTCTGTCATTTTCTCGCGATTGCAAAAAAAGAGAAAAAAAAATAATTCCCGCAGCCAGCGTCGAACCAGCGACTGTCGTACGCCAGTCCGACGCCCTAACCACTCGGCCAACCTCACATATAGATAACATTGCTCGTAAACACTACAAGTGCTCGACACTTCTTTATCGACCCTTCTCCTATGCACCTTCTTCTTTATATGTCAATTAGTTGAAGCTAATTAAATTCACACATTCTTCAATAAAATACAGACATTTTCTGCGCTGAGATTATCTTAATTGATTCATAAGCTAACAAGGAGTGAGGAAATGTTGGTTTCAAGCAATATTTCAATGAATTCAATTCAAGAAACGTGGTATTCCAGAGCACTTCGTAAGTGTCAATTCAGTAAATCAGAAAGTCCATCCTTCTATAAAACTACGGTGAACAATTTATTGGATGACCATACGAATATCACACTATAAAAATGACACCGACTGTGCTATAGAAGAATATAATGCATGTGTGTGAGTTAACTTAGAGAGACCATTGCATGTGTGTGCTGTATCATCCAATAAACACAAGAGTGGAGTATTTAAAGGAGTACGTTTTTAGGTTAACGTTTAGACACAGTTTTATCGAAGTTTTATACCACCATCTTTAGATTTATTCCATAATGATGATAGAAGCTTTCCGGAAAATACTTTAAGGATGTTTTATCGGATCAAAATATTACTTTAAGCGATGTCACACTATGAATGAATTTCTTGGTACTATATGATTGCTACAGTGTGAAGTGCTTCTTTAAAGCAAACGAATTGTTGCTTGGGTTAGTGTTCACACTATACTTTACTTAATCTGATCATTTTGACATTGACAAATTTTATTTATTTTAGTGATATGTCAATCACATGATATTACATTTTCACAACGGCGTACAAACTAATTTGTTTGTTTTTCCATTTTTTGTTAATATAATACCATTATTAGTTTATTTCTAAGTATTTAATTGCCCACTATGCTCTTAAATAAAGTAATTAAGTTTTTATGTTCATACATTCAAATGTAAGTAGTATTGAGGTTCGCCAAAAGGAATGCTTTTAGTCAGCCGACGAGCCCGCACCTTTCAATAAGGTACATTATCTGGGTGACGACGCACCGTGCGCATATTTGAATTCACGTGTTCAACATTGCGTCGAACTCCTTCCGGGTTGCGGTAGTGGACAGATTGAATCTACCATTAACCACAGTACCCATATAGACATTAAAAATTTAATTAATATTCACTTTTGACATTAAAAGTGTCAATTCCGATATGAAAAATGTATTAAAATTCACCTCGACTGAATGGTGAATAAAATAAAGTCGTTCTGTGTACTTGATTTGCAGTAGTCAGATTACGTAATCTGTAGCTTAATTAGACCCCAGATTACGTAATTTGTTGCAGATTACGTAATCAGGCGTAAGTGTGAAAACCTCCTAATACATGGGAGAGCAAGCATCTAACAGTAAAGTAGTAATTGTGTCAAAAATTCGTGCGCGCTTGGTTGAATTCTTCTTCTTCTTCATTCTCTTTGTCTTTAAAAGTGGGTTGTCAAAGCATGGAACTTTGTTTGAATCGAGATGTACTGTTACTCTACTTGTGTCAAATCGCTTTGCTTCAACAGTGTTGTTATTGTATTTTTCTCTCCCATGAATTTGCGCTTTCGGCACACTTTTTAAGCGATGTTGCCTCTCCTTCTAATACCTGCTCGAAGATTTAGAACACACGCATTTGCCTTTGATGACCCACATTGACAGCAGCAGAAGCATTTTTTCGGCTTCTGCTGTCAATGTGGGTCATCAAAGGCAAATGCGTGTGTTCTAAATTGAAATTTTTCTGCTGATGCCGATGCCTCTGCCGATGCTGATGCTGACGCGGGAAATGTATTTCAACCATGAGTCAAAGCCACCTTAATTATGCTTGAAATAGATTAGACGCGTCAGCAGAAGCATCGGCATCGCGAAACGTCAAGCCCAATGTATTTTACATTGCTGACAAAAATGTTGAGCAGTAACACTTGGCATTCAGCATATTTGTCATTCTGCTGATGCTGCTGCTGACGCGTGTAATCTATTAACTATTAGAAAGCCGGGAAGCAGCAATACATGCACACAAATCAAGCCTATGAACAGGTCGTATATACGTTGCACGATGCTCCCAAGTAACAATTTCATCCCTATAATACTTCGTAAAATATTATCTTCTAACGACAATAGGGGCACTTTACAGGGTATAAACTCTGAATAATAGTCCAATAATGGCGTTTGGCGCCGTTTTTTGATCCAATTGCACCTTATTGTAGCACTGAACTAAGCTTTGAAAAAGACATACATCAATGTGTTATGTCATCATTTTCTGTCATTTTCTCGTGAAAAAAAGAAAAAAAAATTCCCCCAGCCAGCGTCGAACCAGCGACTGTCGGACGCCAGTCCGACGCCCTAACCACTCGGCCAACCTCACATATAGTAACATTGCTCGTAAACATAACAAGTGCTCAACACTTCTTTATCGCCTCTTCTCCATTCCACCTTCTTCTTTATATGTCAGTCAATTGAAGTTGAATAAATCCACACATTCATCAACAAAATGCAGACATTTTCTGCGCTGAGATTATCTTAATTGATTCATAAGCTAACAAGGAGTGAGGAAATGTTAGTTTCATGCAATATTTCAATGAATTCAATTCAAGAAACGTGGTATTCCGGAGCACTTCATAAGTGTCAATTCAATAAATCACAAAGTCCATCCTTCAATAAAACTAGGCTGAACAATTTATTGGATGACCATACGAATGTCACACGATAAAAATGACACCGACTGTGCTATAGAAGAATATATGCATGTGTGTGAGTTAACTAGAGAGACTATTGCATGTGTGTGCTGTTTCATCCAATAAAACACAAGAGTGGAGTATTTAAAGGAGTGTCTTTTTTAGGTTGACGTTTAGAGACAGTTTTATCGAAGTTTTATACCACAATCTTTGAATTTATTCCATAATGATGACAGAAGCTTTCCGGAAAATACTTTAAGGATGATTTATCGGATCAAAATATTACTTTAAGCGATGTCACACGATAAATGAATTCCGTGGTACTATATGGTTGCTACAGTGTGAAGTGCTTCTTTAAAGCAAACGAATTGTTGCTTGGGCTCTAACATAAACACAGCGCATATGTAAACAAATCGTGTCTACTTTAATAAAAATACCGGCGTACAGAGAGCTGCGCCCGCAATACGAGGGTTTTGAGGATTTTGGATACATACATAATGATTAATTTTGCACATATGTTTCCTTTCATTCTGTAACACATTCTAGGTGTGTTTTTTTGGTTATCCCGTGCAGGTTTGGGTAACGACACTCCATATAAAAAAAATGACAGCTGACGCACCTGTCATTTTTTTTATATGAAGTTTCGTTACCCAAACCTGCACGGGATAACCAAAAAAACACACCTATTGAATAATTCTTGAATGGCCGTGTAATAGTACAAGCGCGCAGAGTCCGATTTTGATAATTGAATTTAAAAAAATCACCAAAATGAAATTTTGGTTATGTCATTCTCTCTCTCTCTTGATTACCGTAACTCCTAGTGGAGCATGGTGCGTTGATGACTACCGTGTGTAGTCATCAACGTTACAAAGACAACTGAATTCGGAGTGTGATACGGTTGTCAGCCATACCACTTCCTAGTCGCATTGTTAGTTTATTATTCTACGATAAGAATATTTCTTATCATCTTCTTCTGAATAATAAACTTGCGACGAGTCGTGCCGAGTTTGGAAACTCGTTTCTCTATGAGTGTCTATTTCACAGAGTGGCGACCGAACCATCACGGCCACAGAGCACGACAATGTCATTTTCTGTCTATATTTGGCTGCTAGTGTGGATGCTAAGTAGTAGCCATTTGGCGCCTAATCTAGAGGGACCTTACGTGAACAAATTTTCCCCTTGTCCGAATGCATTTTCAACGTGAAAATGAGTCGACTCTGTAGCATATTCTCCGTCAGGCGTGGTGAGTTTTGCAAACGTCAAACCGATTCACTGTCCACGACGAGTACATCGTGGAAATTATCTAATGACTGGGGAACCGAAAAATAAAATAGCAGAGACAAATTGTGAAACCATTCTCGGATTTTAGTTTATGGAATTCCCCAGCATTTATCACATATTCCACGACAGTATGTATGCATTTTCATTGAGAAAATCGCAGCGGACTAAAATTTCATTCTCATTCCGCCCGAGGTCTATCCAGGCCTTAAATCGAAATTTTTCTGCTGATGCCGATGCCTCTGCCGATGCTGATGCTGACGCAGGAAATGTATTTCAACCATCAGGGTCATCAAAGGCAAATGCGTGTGTTCTAAATTGAAATTTTTCTGCTGATGCCGATGCCTCTGCCGATGCTGATGCTGACGCGGGAAATGTATTTCAACCATAAAGTGCATGTTGCACGAATTGTCAGATATTTTCTTTGCAATCAATTATCAGATAAATTAGACGACGAATCGCATAGTGTATGGTTTGATCAGACTATCAATTTTCCTTGTTCTTTCTTTTGTCAATTGCGACCATCTTCATTCTATAACTTTCCACCAGTCTATTGTGAATATTGGAAACGTATATTGGAAGATTGTTGGTTGTGTATACGAACAATTGCCATCCCGGCGAAAACTCGCTACGCTAACCGGAACACGATTTTATTGCTGATTTTTTGCAAATTTAACAATAAAAATAGTTAATTTGTGGTAATTACTTTTCTATCTTTAATATTTATAATTTGCTCGAGTCTCATAAGATGAATTTAAAGGCTAATTTGATTCTAGATAATTGTTCATATTTGACAGGCGTCATCCCATTTTGGCGCAAAGAGGAGCTTCGCAGCATTTCAGCATTATTTGCGCAATTTTTCAGTTGAAGAGCCTGAATGATGACGGACCGCGGTGATAATGGTGAGTAAAATAAAAATTTTAGTTTTAGTTTACTGTAAGAAGGATATATATTGATCAACTTGAGAATTTTGCATAATAAATCAAAACGTGAGGTTATGATGGGTAAGTTTTAATGAATTGTTTTGTTGAGGAAGTTCTAATGTCTATACACTAGTTAAATGAAAAGTAGTACTCATACTAATACAACACCCTAATACGTTTCTTCTTTGCAGCAACAGCCACGATGTTGCTGCCAAGAAGAAACGTACTAGGTAGGTGTAGGTATTATTATGACTAGGGTAGAAAGGGTATAAGACACCTGAAACTGCTAAAAATATATCGATGAAAGCATTCGTTGCAACCAGGTGATTTGGCTCTTCTATTAGACTTGGTTTAATATCTAGGAATGTACAACCCATCTACTAATTGTGCAGGCCTCTTCCCGGAAAATGAATAGGAAGATTTAGACCAGTCGCATGGTCTGCGAGAAGTCCTGACATTACTCCCATAGATTTTTATTTATGGGGTAATTTAAAAATATTTTGTGTACTGCGTGCCCATTAACTCCCGCGAACAGCTGGTGCAGCGAATAAGTGATGCTTGTGACATAAAAAGGAAAACCCTGCAGAAATTCCTTGGACGGTTTCGTCTACATCTGCTGTGTATGCAACCGACGTATCTTCGGGAACGCCAGGTCCTTGAGGTGTACCTGCTGCGGAGAATGGTGTCACTTCTACTGCTCAGGCTTAAGAAAAACGAGACATTATGACAAGTTGTCTTTTGTTGCTCCAGGGTGTCTGCACGCGGGTCGGCCCCCAGCCACCCCAGGCCCTAGCTCACAAGCTAATGGTCCTCCACCGTCTCCGGCCAATCTTGGCCCCAGCACCCAAAATCCTCCACCACCGATACCCGTAGCCAACAATACAACAAGACATAATCGCTCAAGTCTTAACACATGCACCCCCCGCTACAGTGTACACCCCTCTCCATATTGCAGTTTAACTGCAATGGCATCCGTCTGAAGATCGACGAGATAGTCCGTTTCATGATTACGTGCAGAATTCTGATAGCGGCATTTCAGGAGACAAAGCTCCAACCATCAACTCCCGATTTTAACATCCGCGGCGATTACATACTTTTGAGGCTTGATTGAGTATAGAGCAGCACGAAAGGACTTGTACTTTGTGTTCATCGATTTGGAGAAGGTATTCGATAGAGTACCTCGTGATCTGATATGGTTGGCCTTGAGAGCACTTAATGTCCCCGAGGCATACGTCAGGATGATACGAGACATGTATGATGGAGCTACGACTAAGGTTAGATGCACAGCCGGTGAATCAGAAGAATTTCCGGTGAATGTCGGAGTACACCAGGGCAGTGTATTGAATCCGTTGCTCTTCAACATCATCATGTGCTACTTATTAACACGTGTCTCCGACGGCCTAGAAATATCTCTTCTTTTTGCTGATGATATAGTCCTCAGTAGCCCAAACATCGTTGCCTTGCAAGCTGCGCTTACAAAATGGTGTGACATTCTGGAGGAGCATGGACTGAGGGTAAGTATAACAAAGACTGAGTTCTTATGCTGCCAATTCTCAGACCCAAATGCACCGATACCAGAAATGTACGTCAAAGGAGAGCAGCTTAAGTCTTGTACCAAGTTCAAGTACCTTGGCTCGATGGTGAACAGCGGAGCTACATGCGATGATGACATCAAACATCGCACAAAGGTTGGGTGGATGAGGTGGCGAGAAAACTCTGGAGTTTTCTGCGATAAGAAAATGCCACTGAAGCTAAAGGGCAAGTTGTACAAAACGGTTGTACGTCCCGCACTCATGTATGGATCAGAATGCTGGACCATGTATGAAGGTTACGCGAAAGAAATGACAGCGACTGAAATGAAAATGTTACGCATGTCAGTTGGTGTAACCAAAAGGGACCACATCAAGAGTAGCTACATCCGAGGCAGCTTGTCCATAGATCAACCCATCACCGAAAAGCTCGAAGACCGACGAATGGATTGGTATTGCCATGTTCAAAGGCGTCCGCCTGAGAACCCCGCAAAAAGAGCGATATCAATGGAAGTTCCACTTGATGGACCCAAGGCCAGAGGCAGACCGAAGAACACCTGGATGTGTCAAATGAAAAAGCAACAACAACGCATTGGTCTCGGCGATGACACGATCCAAGATAGAGCTGCCTGTAGAAATATGCTGAGAAATTATCGCCAAAACGGGCGATGTGCCTACACCGCAGGTCGAGCAACGCGGAACCATGGAGCGGTATAAAGAACGAGGCAAGGAAGAAGAAGATGTTGTATTCCCAACACTTTTGAACAGCTTTACAATAAAGAGCTGATCAGTTGTTGCTTGACCCCTGTAATTCTCACATTTCAGCTTGTCACCCTTTTTCTGGATTGGGAAGATTATGTTTTTGCACCAATCTTCGGGGATTACCTCGTCGTTCCATATTTTCAGCAGTAGCGCATGTATAACGTTGTTTAGGCACGTTCCACAGTGCCTGGCGGTTGTATGGCGAGATTCACATCCCCTACTGTTGGAGGTTGAACGGAAGGGCCTGGTTCAGCTTCTCCAGCTTCACAAAATGCGAGGCCAATCGTTTGTTTACGCTGTCGTCGCTGTAATGTTACTATGCTTCTTCTTACATAGGCTTGTCATGGGCTGATAACCATTCGTGTTTATTAGTTTGTACGCATGACTATTGTTCTTACTGGCTTTGATTTATTTGCTGTAACTGCTCGTCAAAATGTTTGCGTTTCTTACGCCTAATTAGCTTAGATGCTCAACTCACTTTTTCTGAACGGCATGTCCATCTTTTAACTATAATCAGGGGACTGTCCCCAACAATCCTGCAAAAATTCAGATATACATGATTTTTGTCGCTTATTGGCCATATTTTGGTTTATTTTTCTTCGACTAGAAACTTGAGTATGCTGGGACGACAGCGATTTCGCCTTAACCTGCCTCAATCAACTTGTATGGATCGGGCTTTTAGGCTGACCCCTCAGCCAGTTAATATTACACGTGGTTGTTGAGATACAGCCCCTTCCTTTCTAGGACGGCTTGGCTCGATGTTCTTTCTGTGCAATTGAATTAAGTTTGTTTTGAATAATACAAAACCAATATACAAATACATTTTGTACATTCTAGTATATTTTCTAATACTTTATGCAATCAGCTAATATATTTATTCCTTTTTTATTCAACAGCCGAATCTTTCGATGACGCAGTCGAGGAGCGCGTCATCAATGAAGAATACAAAATATGGAAAAAGAATACCCCCTTCCTCTACGATCTAGTTATGACGCATGCTCTTGAGTGGCCATCTCTCACGGCTCAATGGCTTCCGGATGTGACCAAACAGGAAGGCAAGGACTATTCAGTTCATCGTTTAATTCTCGGCACTCATACATCGGACGAACAAAACCATTTGCTCATCGCCAGCGTACAATTGCCCAATGAGGATGCTCAATTCGATGCGTCACACTATGACAACGAAAAAGGTGAATTCGGTGGTTTTGGCTCGGTGTCTGGCAAAATTGAGATCGAAATAAAAATCAATCACGAGGGTGAAGTAAATCGCGCACGTTACATGCCTCAAAATGCGTGCGTTATTGCTACTAAAACGCCATCGAGTGATGTACTCGTTTTTGATTATACGAAACATCCCAGTAAACCCGAACCGAGCGGTGAATGTCATCCAGATTTACGTTTGCGTGGTCATCAGAAAGAAGGCTATGGACTTTCATGGAATCCGAACTTGAATGGTTATTTGTTATCGGCAAGTGATGATCACACGATCTGTTTATGGGATATCAATGCTACGCCCAAGGAACATCGGGTGATTGACGCGAAAAATATATTCACCGGACATACAGCTGTTGTGGAGGATGTAGCATGGCATTTGCTACATGAATCTCTGTTTGGTTCGGTTGCAGATGATCAAAAATTAATGATTTGGGATACAAGATGTAATAATACGAAAAAACCGTCACACACTGTTGATGCCCATACGGCCGAAGTGAATTGTTTGAGCTTTAATCCCTACTCGGAATACATACTTGCAACCGGCTCGGCAGATAAAACAGTTGCCCTATGGGATCTGCGAAATCTCAAACTGAAATTGCATTCGTTTGAATCGCATAAAGATGAAATCTTCCAAGTTCAATGGTCACCACATAATGAAACAATTTTGGCTTCGTCGGGAACGGACAGACGACTTCACGTTTGGGACTTGTCGAAAATTGGCGAAGAACAGAGTTCAGAAGATGCTGAAGACGGCCCACCAGAATTGCTCTTTATCCACGGCGGTCACACAGCTAAAATCTCGGACTTTTCGTGGAACCCTAACGAGCCGTGGGTCATTTGTTCGGTGTCGGAAGATAACATCATGCAAGTTTGGCAAATGGCTGAGAATATCTACAACGACGAAGAGCCCGATATGCCGGCCACGGATGTTGAAGCGGGTACTGCATAAATTATTAAGTTATTTGGATATCTAGGGAAACACGTAATTTTTTTGTATTGTATTCCATTTATGTATGAAACAGATTACTTAGACATTAAATAAAATACAAAAAATATCAACTATGGTCTTGAATATTTATTTAATCCAACGTGTAGTTAAATTCTTTATCAAAAATGTGGATTCGAACGGCCAGCGATCTCATATCCTTAATACTTCGCTTACAGGTTATCTTTCCGTTAATTACTTCGCCCTCCTTAACTTCGACTGGTTCTCTTATAAAGAATGTAACTTGCTTCCAATGTGTCGGTTTCACTTTTGGTCCAGTTGAGAATGACACTTTATTTGGAAGATCAAAGAATGTATCGAAATATCCAACAATCGAAGTAAACGTTCCGCTCTTTTCGACTTTCAAACTGAAATCGTACGTGAAATTCGAATAGTTGACATCAACCTTCATTAAATCGTAGTCGGCAATAATATTTGAATCGGTAAGTATATGGTCTGGATTCACAACCTCAACCATTGCTTCCCGCAAAACTTCCTTTTGCATACACGACATATCAAAATCGTAGACATTTTTCCAAAACTTGACGTAGTTTTGATGGCGTTTCACATCACCGTGCCCGACTATGTTAATCGTACATCGGTTGGGCATAAGTGTTCCTCCCGGTTTCAGATGCCTGTCTCGAGCGTAGATGATTGAGTCAAGCATTCCTTCAAAAACCAAAAAGTACCCCATCCACTCCGATACAATGACATCGAACTTGTCAATGGGTAATTCTGTATCCTCTAGTCGACCTTTAACGAATTTAATGTTGTCAAAATTGTTGGTCCTGCGAAACGTATTGTATAATGAAAAGCGTAAATACGTATAAAAATAATAAATCTTACCTAGCTATTTCCATGGCCTGATATATAATTTCTGAATTGTCTATTGCTACAACTGGATCGGCACCAGCCTTTGCGGCAAACATTGATAAAATCGACGTTCCGCATCCAACATCCAATACCGATTTCCCCTTTAAAAATTGGCCGTTTCCGAGTAAGGCATCTCTGTAGCTGGCCGTTCTCACTACATCCTTAAATTTGTGAATAGAACATATGAACCATACATGGAATTTTGATTTGACTATCAAATTACCGACAACATATCGTAATGAATACCAAAGTGTGCGTAGCTGAAAAAGTATCCATCGTCTTTTTCCAAGGATATACTACCGACACTATTAACCAACTCAGGTCGCTTACACTTCGATTCTTCAGAAAAGGTGGCTTCTTTTTCAATGAGGTTCTTAAAACTCGCCTGCATTTTTTGAATGTCTTCGGCCGCTTGTTGTAGCATCGCATTTTTATCGTTCAATTCATTTTGAAGACGTTCGACTAATGCTTTAAGCTTTGTCACGTCAGGTTCAGCTTGAAGCGTACCGGCCGTATTGTCTTCTATGGATTCTATATCTGAAATTATGTACAAAACGTACTGAGTTTCAACATACCACAAAATATCAAAATCTTTCTTCTAAGAATCACATGACTGTAATCTTTTCTATGTGCACAATACATACCATAAGTCAACCATGGCTCATATTCTGCTGGCTTCAAATATTTTTCATCATTCCAATTCGCTTCGTTCATTTGCAGTATTTCGTTTGGCTGGGTTTTGTGCAGTCGGATGTAGTTAACGAGCTGAAATAAATACAATCTATTAAAACATTAAAATAAAACATTTTAATTTATTTACCTTAATATATGAATAGCAATCCATTTTAAATTTGTCCTTCAATTGCTTCAAGTTAATTCCATGTGTTGAATTTAGGTGGTCAATCGCTATCTGAATGGAAAGGCAAATTTGATCACAGAATAGACATCTAGTGGGCTCAGCACAGTCTTCTTCATTGTCGCTCCATTCCTCACCATCAGAATCGCGGTCTTTATCCATTTTGAGCCCCGAATTGTTTGCCATTGCAGAATCTAAAAATAAAATCGAAATAGAAATTGTTGGAAGACGCGCATGTTTCAGTGCTATTGTTTAAGATAAATTCAAACATTTCAGTCATCAGCAACAATCACACAGATATTTTCCATACACATGTTATGAATGTATAACCGATAAATCTGCCAATCTGACTGAAATGGGTGAGTCCATCTTTACTGAATCTTTAAGTAATGATGATAGTTCATTACTCGACCTATCATCCAATCCCACGGTTTCTATCAACAAAACTGTTGCCGTTATATCGATTTAAACAAAATCGACACCCTTAATCACCGGAGTGCATCGTGACCCGTGCTCATTGGTGGAGATGCAAATGAACATAGCTAACGAAGCAGTCGTTGTCTCGGCAGAAAGGGGTGGTTCAAAACTATAACCGTCAACCTGAACAAAACACGAGCCTCTGAACGAGAGTCGAACCAAAAAGGGAGAGCAAGAAGAACGTACAATTTTAGGAAGCTGAGATCAAAGCCCGACTCGATGATCGGATGAAGAGATGACCGATGCCGATATTCTCAAGAGAGTGAATTCCGGACATATACGTATACGCCGAACACGAAATGGGAGCTATTGCTGCAAATGAAAGCCCGCGGTGATCATTCGGTAGATGAATATAAGGCAAAGGTTACGAGCCTGTTGAGACGAGAATAGAGGTTCTCGATCTGGACGATATCACAAGCAGAGTTCGAGATTGGAAGTGAACGCTAAACTGGACGGTAACACCTTTAGAGGAGAAAATCTGGGGTTCTTCATTGATCTTACATCGTGAGCAGTTCGTTGGTTACAGGTATGGAGTGCCAAGTTAGCGAACATTACGTCCGTAAGAGCGGCTCTGGCAAGAATTATGTTAAATGTACTTGTAATTTTTCAAATTTCTACGGGGTTGGAAAGTAACTAGAGCCGGATCCGGGGAATATTATACATCCAGGTTTTATGTTGTAATAATATGATAAATTGTTAATGAGCTGCTAATTGGCAAGCCCGAAGTAAGCCAGCTAACCATGTTTACAGATTATTAGACGTAGTCGTTCCTGCGAACTAATACGGAAATGTGATCCCGCAGTGACTCACTGAGTGCATTCAGCGAACGAAATTTACTGGAAAAACACTGGAAATGCTACAAGAATTACCCGCCACCGACCTCTTCCTCCGCTGAAAAGCCATCACGCGGAATGAGAATCTAATTGGAAGAGCACTTTTCTGCTACATTTCTCGTTCGCTGAATGCACTCACTGATTAGTGGGTAGAAATATGACATACCGCTATGAATTATGATGGATTATATTTAGAGAATTTTCCCATTTTTAAAAAGGGACTGTATTTGGGACAGAAAATGAACTGCATTTTGAATATCCAAAATTGTTATAAGCATGCAATCAATAACACAACAACTTTATACGCTTTATTTGGCTTGTTCTGCTATCCGTTCTCATAGGGAGAACTTTTGTGTTTCCGATATGTTCCGCTATATGTCCGCTTTATGGCGGATGGTCAGATAAGTGTCGCTAGTCTCAATAAGGAGAAGAAGAAAATTCTTCTTCTGAGAGTTGATAGCGTAATGTTTCCTTTATTTATATTACTACTATGCGTAACATTTTCATTTCAGTCGCCGTCATTTCTTCCGCGTAACCTTCCTACACGGTACAGAATTCAGATCCATACATGATATTGCAATACGAATGCACTGAATCGCATCGACTGCAGATCGACCCTCGACAAAGCCTCATTGATTGTCATTCACTTGCACAATCTTTCTCAAACGGTTGCAGACAACTCGCTTGTTGATCTTCAGTGTATGAATGAGTTTGCGTGAGTCTTTCTTGTTCTTATAGAAAGGAAGAAGAAAACATCAAAACACATCAAAGCGTCAGGCATCGGTTGCCTTCCTTTGATTTTGTTGAAGAGAACTTGAGCCAGCTAAGCCCGTCATTTTCCATTTTCAATCAAAATTCCGCGGGTATTTTGTCCGGTCCGACTGCCTTGTCGCGTTTCATTTGATGGATTGCCTCCATCACCTCTTCCTCTGAGAAGTCTTCGATATTTGTGGTATTCGGCTCAACATCTTGAAAAGCTGCGCGAGGATATTATTCATTAGAAGTTTGTCGTACTCTCGCATTCTGCTACAGATTGCCGTATCGTCAACCAACAGCATTCCTTGCGACGCCTCCACGTACTTATATCCTGTATATCTTGAGCGTTCCTTCTCTTTTGGGCTGCGACCCTAAATATTCTGGCGTCGTGCTTAAGGTACGTTTTCCTCGGCACGGCCCCAGCGGCTCTAGCGAATGCAGCTCGCCCATTGCATTGTTTTTAGTTGATGATCGCTTGGTCCACAATGAAAATTATCGTCGAATGAACCGCGCGGCTCTTGTTGTATATAATGCCCGCATGAGTGGTGCACTCGCTTGTTTGTAGGCTGCGGACGACAGCTGCTTGGGGTAGGGTAGTTGTTTCGCACAACGGTCGTATTCGTTCGCCCGATATACGAATAGCATGTATATACAGGGTGTCTCGCATTAGGTGGTCAATACTGTAAGGTTTGATAGCACAATTGGTTTCAGCAAGAAAATTACCAATACAATCAGATTTTTTTACCGTTACTTTGTTATTGCTCTTTTTGTGAAAGTCATCGAAAATCGTGACTTGTCATGCAAAATTACGATTTGCAGCCCTCTTGATGACTTAATCCAAGATTTGATTTCAGTTTTAGAAACTACAGAAAATTTCACAAAAACTGAAGTTTTTTCTGCTGCCAACATTATCACCACTTTCAAGATACAGTTAGTCAAACTTAATAGACATTTTAAAATATGTTTTCATCGAAAATGCAAACAGTAATTTCATAACGGTGGGTGCTTTATACGTACAACTCTGCAAAGTTGATAAAAGTTGCTTCAACATGTTGGCTTTCCAACGGTATATCACTTTTCATATTTACATTGCAGAATTTTAGGTAAACACCAGGGGCGGCCGGTCTAAGTGGGCAGGTAGGGCACTGCCCACCCTACAAAATGCTAGCTAAAAATAAAAATAAAATAAAAATTATTTCTTAGAACATAATTGATTCACTTCGGTACCTACATTCATATCTAACTTAACGTAACGTAACTTTCCTTAAAATGACAATAGCCATTCATTAGTACTTAATTACTATTAAATTGCCAATATAAAAAACTCATTTCCTCTACATAAGCGAAAGCTCATATTGATATCAGTTGAATAATTATAAGAAGCGCACGCGTGAATCACAAACCATTATGTACTTTGCATTGCGCCCATTCATACTTCCTTCATGTATCTGCTCATCATATCAACATCATCATCTCAACCTGGGGCAGAATGTCTTTCTGCCCACATGTACTATCAATCTATTTTATAGCTATTCCATAGCACATAGAGACACGATGAATGTTCTTATACGTTCAACGCATGCGCATTGAAAGTATCTGAACTTCACTTAAGGGCATGCCCTTTACTACACACTAGTAGGTATCCATGAACTTGTGCAACGTTCGCGAGCGCGTGGCCCGTGGAGCTGTTCTAGTAGTTAGATACTCGTAGCATAGCGCGTACGCGTAGTGCATGGATACAACAATTAGGCCGTTTCGCATTTAAATTGTGCATGGTGCATTGTAGAGTATTTAATTTGTGCGTGTATGTTTGTCAGATTTTCTTCCTTTTTTGAAGTGGTTTGGAGGCGTTATACTCGTACTTGTAGCAGTAGTGCATGATAACGTTATCAACGGCCGTTTTTTATTTTTTATTTGTTACGTATGTTTTTAGAAAACCCTAATCGCTTTTCTCTGATTCCCTACATTTTAGTGTTATTAATTACTATTATAAAATATTTATTTTGGTGATGGGATTAATATTAAAATCTTATTTATTTGATCTAATATGTATTTTGCTTGATATAGATATGTACCTATTTATATTTTCTCCTCTATATGATCTGGAAGTTTTAAATTTAGTTTGTATGTACATACTTAAAAAAATGATTTTTTTGTTGTTATGTTATTGCATGTGCATGATATAGAAAAAATCCCACTTCTATTCGTCACACTTTTTTCCTCCCATGGCAAGAGGAATCTAAACCCTCCCCGCTAGCTCTTGCTGGGCAGTGCATTTTATTTGCATAATTGTAGAAATACATAGCAGCTTGAAAGTCCATATAAATTTACAGGAATTGTCTTTGATAAATTATTTATTCAGGAAGATTTGTAGGTATGTCCTGTTATTGTGCGAAAGAATGTTGGCATTGCTTTTAAAAAAAAATAATTTTAAGTAAACAAACTTTCGGACATAATGTCTCATCATAATTTAATATATCATTACAATTCATCATTAGGTGATCCGTTTGGGTTGCCTTTTCTAGCCTCAAATGAAAAAAAAAGAAAGAGGTATCCAAATTTGAATTACCATCAAAATGAGCAGTGCTTAATATTTACTTATTGAATATAATGTTATTGAAATATTGTCGCGACTATTGCTGGTCCCTTTGAAAGGTAAATACTGGATTAATTTTCCACATTGCGACCGTTCTCTGCCAAAACAAATTTATGTAATGTAGGATTCCGAACTGTAGCTATCTGTATGCATTTTCATAGTGCGATTGAGCATAACTGATTTGTAAAAAAAAAACTCTATTCACCTAATACATACGTAGATACAACAAGCTTAAAAACATAAAAATAGACTGACTAACAAAGAGCACAATTTTAACGCATTAAAAAACAGTGTGGATATTATTTATTTATTTATTTATTTATTACACATTACATTACATGTATAGTATTCTTTCCTGATGGTAAATCTGCCCACCCGGCTCTGTACTTCACGAGCCGCCACTGGTAAACACAGATTGACTGGTAAAAATCATGGCTTCAGTGGAATCGCTAACAATTTTCCCTATACTCGAAAAAAGACAAACAAAGGCAATTATAATTCGGGATAGAGTCTCGCTACATTATTTTGACCAGAACAAAGAACAAATTTTATACATACATTGTTTGGCAAATACAACGGTACTTATAACAGTTAAAATTTAATATTTTCTATTTATAATCGAAAAGCTGTTATATAGATAGATAGAGAGTATGCCGATATGGTGTTTATGTATGGGGTTGAAGCAGGAAATGGGCTTGTAGCAGTTCAATAGTATAGTCGGCGATTCCCACAGCGACGAATTCCAGGCAGACGTACCTTCGAAAGAACGTATCGGCTTCTTGGAGAGACACGTGGAACACCAAACCACACCGGTAGAAAAGGAGCTCGCCGTACTAGTGTGGGAAGAGAAGAAGAGATTCTTAATCTCTTCGATACTAACCCAAAATTGAGTACGCGTAGAGCAGCACTTTAGCTGGATATTCCTCGGATGACGATCCAAAGGATTCTTCAGTCCAACAACCGGTATCGGTACACCCTTACGCAAGTTCAGGAATTACTACCGAGCGACTATCAGAGGAGGATAACAATTTGCAAATTTTACATCCCGGGAACAGCTGCTGCAGCGAATTAATGATGCTTGGAAAGAAAAACTCTCCTGAAATCCTTCGGACCGTTTGCGCCGAAGGTGTCGAGTCTGCATACAAAATGGAGGAGCCAATTCCAGCAGCATTATTCCAATTCATCAAACAGACACATTTAATCATTAGTTAATATTTTTAGTTTATTGGTTCTTTCTCATATTCAAAACTTTTCATTTTTATTTAACAAATTTTCAAAATTGCGATAGTAAAATATAAAAAATAAACCAATAAAATTTCAGATAAGAAAATAATTACCTTGTTTTTTTTTACATCCAATATGTGTAATTCCGAAATCTCGCAATGTAAATATGAAAAGTGATATACCGTTGGAAAGCCAACATATTGAAGCAACTTTTGTCAACTTTGCAGAGTTGTACGTATAAAGCACCGTTATGAACTTACTATAACAAGGTAACGTTAATAAAAAATTCCGATTGTATTGGTAATTTTCTTGTTGAAACAAGTTGTACTATCGACCCTTACAGTATTGACCACCTAATGCGGGACACCCTGTAGAAAGCAGGCGCGCGGCTCTTGTTGTGGTACATATTGCATGCCCGAATGATGAACGTGGTGCACTTGCTTGTTTGTAGACTTCGGGCGACGGCTGCTTGGGGCAGGGTAGTTGTTTCGCACAATAGTCGTACTGATTCGGCTGATACACGAATCTGTCTGTATACAGGGTGTCCCGCGACTCTTGGTACATACGATAATGGGTGATAGAACAGCTCATTTGGGTACAATTAATGTTCTACATGACCCCTCTATATTTAACCGTTATAAAGTTATAGCATATTTTGTTAATAGTGTCAGAAACCTCGACTTGCAGAGCAAAATCACTATTTGCCACACTCGCGCATATTTGATCCGAGGTTTGACTTTACTTTCTGAAACTCCACAAAATTCTACATAAAATAACTGTTTCGCCAATTAAATAATTTAAAGCCCTACCCAGATACAACCATTCAAACTTTTAAGAAATTTGAAAATTTAAATTGTAAAATCGTAACGGTACTTTGAACTGACAAATGTGCAAAGTTGATAAAAGTTGCCTCATAATGTTAGCTTTCGAACGACATATAAAAATTAGGGTCTTAGGATTTGAAAAATTGCATATCTTACGTGTTAAAGAGAAAAAAACGTGGTTCCAAGAGAAACCCAAAATAAACATTTCTACAATTTTTATACGAGTTTTATTTAGTAAACAAGTTTTTTTAGTAAAAAACGAAAAAAAAACACGTTACCGAGGTTAATTTCGTGCGCGGCCGAAATTTTGATACCCTTCACTATTTTCGGGCTAATATTTTTTTCCGGTGTACTTATGACTTATGTTTAGTCCCCCCCGCCCCATTCTTTCACTTCCGTTTTCACATAGTTTCGTTACCTCGATAAAACATATTTGCGTGCGAGGTTTGGTTAGAATAACTGCACAAACGAAAAAAAAAGACTTTTTTTGGTGGGAGGGGGGATGGCCCCATAATACGAATATATGTATTTGTTTTTGCAATGTGTCTTTATAGAAAGTACAAAAATATGTAAAAACAAATATATTCGTACAATGGGGGCATCCCCCCTCCCACCTAAAAAGTTTTTTTTTCCTTTGAATGGTTGTATCTGGGTAGGGTTTTAAATTATTTAATTGGCAAAACAGTTATTTTATGTACAATTTTGTGGAGTTCCAGAAAGGAAAGTCAAACCTCGGATCAAATATTCGGGAGTGTGGCAAATAGTGATTTTGCTCGCCAAGTCGAGGTTTCTGACACTATTAACAAAAAATGCTATAACTTTATAACGGTTAAAGATAGAGAGGTCATGTAGAACATTAATTGTACCCAAATGAACTGTACTATCACCCATTATCGTATGTACCAAGAGTCGTGGGACACCCTGTATAGAAAGCAGTTGCGTGACTCTTGTTGTACATAGTGCATGCACGAATGGTGAACGTGGTGCAATTGCTTGTTTGTGGAGTTCCGGCGACGGCTGCTTGGGGTAGGGAACTTGCTCTAGAGCCGCTGGAATCGCTGCGGCCGCGTCGAGGACAACCTACCTATAGGCCTCTCGCACAAAGACGATCCTTCGGTCGCAGTATGAGCTTCTAATTATTGGTAGAATTTCTTAGCAGCCATCGCATTTGCTTGAGCTACCAGGCGCTTTACTTTTTTAAGGCATTGCATGTCTTTTCACTGCTTGACTCACATGTCGTCCATACCTTGAATGCGTTTGATTTGGCTTGCACTGCTTCTTTAGTTACGGCGCGCGTTCCGTTGTTGTTGTTTTGAAAAAACTCCGTCATTTTTTCAATTTGGACTTCTTGGAATTCGTAAGAAAATACCGGCGTACAGAGGGCTGCGCCCGCAATACGAGGGTTTTTTAGATTTTGAATACATACATAGTGAATCATTTTGCACATATATTTTATAGGTAATAAATAAGAATTATGCACAATGTTAATGAAATGCTTCTCGTAAATCTATTTTTGGATTGGTCTAAATAAACGCGTTCCAGAATACCATATATTATGGCTCCACATATTAACTGGATTTATTAGCTGTAACGCCGTTACTATTACTCCAAACTGGAAAAAAGCGACTGATATGAAATGTACCCATCGAGTTCTTTGATTTGATAAAAAATAAAAAATTCAAATTTTCAAATCTCCGGGACACCCTTTTTGCTTTGTCCTACCAACGTCTAAGTATTTCGTGCTAAAGACTGTTACGATTCTACACATTCCAACCAAATTTCATTAGTGGTTAGTGAACAAATTTGTAAATATACGGGACACCCTGTTATCTTGGTTCCACCAATTTTTAAGTATTTCATGCCAAAGACTGTTACCATTCTACACATTCCTACCAAATTTCATGACGATCCGTTAAGCCGTTCGCGAGTTATTTAGTGAACAAATTTTCAAATGTCCGGGACACCCTGTAATTTTTGTTCTACCAACTTTTAAGTATTTCGTACCAAAGACTGTTACCATTCTACACATTCCTACCAAATTTCATGGCGATCCGTTAAGCCGTTCGCGAGTTATTTAGTGAACAAATTTTCAAATGTCCGGGACACCCTGTAATTTTTGTTCTACCAACTTTTAAGTATTTCGTGCCAAAGACTGTTACTATTCTACACATTCCTACCAAATTTCATGACGATCGGTTAAGCCGTTCGCGAGTTATTTAGTGAACAGACGGACGGACAGACGGACAGACGGACGGACAAAATCGATTTCATAAGGGTTTTTTTTTTTTGAAAAATCTAAAAAACCCTAAAAACCGGGATCTGTTGATATGGGTATTTCGCCACTTCGTCTGTTGCACGCACATAATGCCAATTCCTCTCTGCTTCATGATATCCTCAATCTCCTCGCTCCTTGACGTCCTGGAACCGACATTCCAGCTTGCAACCCTCAGCTTCTTCAGAGTGAAGTTGGACTAGCTTATACTACTTGCCCCCGGAAACCGTCGAGCTCGGGCGTGAACTAGGTTCGCTCCCGCAATCACACAACCGCATACCAGAAGTAGTGGCCCCAGCGGGATAGTGCTAATATTTGCGTGAATTTCCGTAAAGCCTTCAATTCTTTTATACTTTTTGGAGAAACGTTGTGTATTTTGGCGCTAGTGCGTAGAAATAAATTTATGGACTTTTCTTTTATATCCACCGACAGTCTCCAGACACGGCAATCCATACACACACCCTAACCTACAGCAGGTCTTGTTGATGTTAAAATGCGCCTTAGGCTTCAGATGTTATGGTTACCTGCTACATTGGCTGAATTCAAACTGTAAGAAAACGACCGGACGGGTAAACTTGGACGACAAGAACCATCGTATGATCATTTCACACTATCCGATCAAAACACGGACCGGCGAACAATAATCACACAGCAAGTATGTATAAATGTTGCCATGCACGCTTTAAAAATAGTGTACAATGAAGTGACGAGTCGACAAGATTAAAATGCAAGTAAAACACGCGCTAATTGTCTTTGCAGAACGCCTGAACTATTGGTAGGTGCAATCGTCTTATCGATCGTACGAAAGATCTTACGAAAGAAAAACAATCGTGTCACGATTTTTTTCTTTCGTAAGACTCGTTCTTACAATTTGAAATGCACAATGCTTGTCTGCTGGCCACTACAAAAGCTCTCTTGTCTTGCAAGTTTACCCGTCCGGTTTCGTCTTACAATCTGAAATCAGCCATTCGCATACTAGCGGCCAAGCACCCTCTTGACTATGTATCTCTCGGCCCTCTCGGCGCATGCTGATCAACCTTGGGTTAGGGATTTTTATCACTGTAACAGGCCAAATACACCTGCAACTTGGTTGCCAACCTAAGTTGGCAACACGCAAAAAAACCGGAAATTAAGTAATTTGTAGGCATGTTGCAGGTTGCAGTACCAGGTTGCAAGAACGTGAATGGCGTGGTTGCCGAAATGTTGCAAGTGTGTAGTAACGTACCTGCAACCTAGGTTGGCAACCAAGTTGCAGGTGTATTTGGCCTGTAAGAGTTTTCATCTTTCCTGCCTCTACGCCTTCTACGACATGTCGGGAAAAGTAGTGGCACTATTCTTGACCCATGCCTAAGGGCATCACTATTCATTTAGCTAACCATCAAAACTGTTTTCTCAATTCTTGAAATATGATCTCTGTTTGGCATTTTTGTATAATGTAATAAACTGAAATTACCATCCATTTTGCACCTTTGAAGAACGATCCACTTAATTATTAACTATAAATGATGTACAACTAAGCACAAATTCACTCTTCAAATTTTCCTCAACCTGCAACCACCAATCAATCCGCCACACATGACGTTCAGTTCAGACCGCGTGTATTTGTTTACAATTTTCTCGCGATGTTAACTGATGTTAACCAGCAGAAGAACAACAGATAAACGTCAGTCAGTCAGGTATTCGTATTTGGTTGTGCGAAATCAAAACAAAAATATGGGAAAACTGCAAGTCGAGGTAATATTTGCTAATAATTGAATAAACGCTAAAGTTTTTCTTGGCTTTGAACAATAAAATTGTTCTTTTTCAGCCATCGCGAGAGAAAAAAGTGAAAAAGTCGAAGAAGAGCAAAACAAACAACAAAATCAAAAATGGACAGACCAATGCTACCGAGGCAATTCCCAACCTACCACCAGAACCGGACACTGTTGATATCAATAAGATTATCGCAAAACAACAGGAAGCATGTAGTGTAATTGAGCAAAAGAAAGATATATTGGCGTCCAATCAACTATCATACCTGGAATATGTGGAGATGCAAGAGGAAATTGTACGATTGAAGAATTTACGTGACGAGTTTCAAGCTAAAATCAATATCTTGAGAAAGTATAGAAAAAGGAATGAATCTGGCGTAATGTAGATTGTAAATTTATTATTCGTTTACTGCTCTGGAAAATTGTCACCTAATATATGTACATACATACTTACATAGTAGCTGTTAGACTAAACCAGATTAAACATAGTGGCTAGGTTATAAGATTTAAAATGCAGCCAATTTAATCCTTGTGATTGCTGCCTTTTGTATAAATGAATATACGTAAGTATTGTATTAAAGTACCTTTTTTAAATTATTCCAAATCAATATTTATGTGTAACATCGCTACACCGAATATTCCTTTTCTTCTAATTCAATAGTGTTGGGCAACCGAGATTTCTCTCAAAACGGGAAAAACGCCGTCATTAAAATCTCTATGAAAAGATATCTAAAGGATTGTAATAATTTTAGTAGATGATCCCCTTTAGCAGTCTTTGAACTGGTGGGGTGAAATAATATGTAAACGGTTGGCCATACGATACACTGAACCGTATAGATATTTAGAATGGATCAGTAGCATCATTTTTCTCCAACTCAGTTTTATCCCTAGAGTCTTAATTAGCACATTCAGCGTCTTTTTTTACCATCGAACCAAGACACTTGAGCATTGAAGAAGACTTGAAGTGCTGGCCACTTAAGCAACAAAAAAAGTAGCTTTGTCGTCACCCTAACAGTCTGGATATAGGGTTAACACCGCCCTACAACGGATTTGTAAGCAAAGATATCGCAACAAACCCGTACGGATTGGAGACAATCATGCTTCGTACTTAACTTCTTCTCTGTACCGTAACCCCTTGTGGGGCATGGTGTGTTCACTCAGCCGTTTATAGACTACTTCGAGTAAACGTTACATTGTATATAGAGTTTCTGAGTGTATATAATGTTGCAAGCACTATATATTTCCTGGACCACGCCGAGATTCGATCTCCGGACCTCTAGATTACTAGCATCGTAGAGTGCGACTCAACCAAGTGAGCCACAGAGCGTAATAAAAAATTACTTAACACGGGTTCGTAAATATACGCCTCCTGGCAAGGGAGTAAATTATTATAACACTTAACGTGTCAATATCTCTCGTCATAAATTTATTGTCGTTTCCATTAATATGTTGTACAGTAGACCCTTTAAATACACTCTAATTAGATCTGGCTTTAACTTACAAGGGCGTGCACAGACAAAAATGGGCTGGGGGTGTGAATGTTAATGAGACTTAATTCCAATAGACCTTGGCTATGAAAATATTCACCATTACGGCATAAACAGCAAAGTTCACTCTCAAGTTCTGAGGAGATACCATATCCATAATCCATTAGTAGGCATAAACGCGGTAGCTTTTTTATTTAAAAACGATATCGTGCTATTAATTCGATATGCTTCGAGTACGTGTCTTACCTACAGTATTTCACGACGGATCTTAAATGCCAACACCTTCGATCGGGATTACAATACAACCCCTACTGACGTACGTACTGCTGAAAAAAACCTGAGACGGATTATCCAGAATGCAGCCAAAAGATACATTCCAGCGGGCCGCATCCCAATCATGAGACCGCACTTCCCATCATCTGCTGCAGAATTGGCAAAAACGAGAGATGAACTCCGAACAGCAGACCCAAATGATCCTCGCATCGGCGATCTCAACAACATTATAACCCAGCAAGTCAACGACCACAGGAAACAGTTATGGAATTCGCATTTAAAAACATGCCACGTAAAATCCGGCGTAAGCAACCTTTGGAGAACGGTACGTGCACTATCAAACCCCACAAAACCCAAAGGTACGGTAGCTATAAAATTCGGTGATAACACATACAACAACGACGACAAATGCGCTCACAAATTTAACCAACAATTCGTCGAACATCCCGAAAAAGATAAGCTAAAGCGCAAAATTACCAGAGCTATCCGAAACAGCACCACTGACCAACACCTCCAGGTTACCTCAAACGAAGTCAAGCTTGCAATCAAAAATGCGAAAAACTCCAAAGCGTACGGACTAGACGGCATTGCCATGGCTATGCTCAAACACATCGACTCTCCGGCCATTGAGTATATCACTGCTACGATGAACCTGTCGCTGAAAACCTTCATCATACCCGAGCTATGGAAAAAAGGCCGTATCACCCCCATACCGAAGCCAGGCAAAGATCATACTCTAGCAGAATCATACCGTCCAATAACGCTACTGTCCCCCGTGGCCAAAATACTTGAGGCACTAGTGTTGCCTAAACTCCTGGAGCACGTCCAGCTTGCCAATCACCAACACGGTTTCCGGAAAATGCATAGCACTACAACCGCTATAGACAGGATCACCTCCAACATTTTCAATGGACTAAATCAGACGAAACCCTGCAAGCGCACTATCCTCGTAGCTCTCGATTTGTCAAAAGCATTTGACACTGTTAACCACACAGTACTTTTGACAGACCTACGCAACACTACTCCTCCGCATATTCACAAATGGATCGCGAATTATCTTGCCGGTCGTCAATCCTGCACCGAGTTTAGGAATGGGAAGTCCAAACTCAGGAAAATTAAACAAGGCGTTCCACAGGGCGGAGTCTTATCTCCCACCCTCTTCAACCTCTACATGTCAGGACTGCCCACACCACCCACGGGACTCGAAATCATCTCTTATGCTGACGACTGTACCATCATGGCGACTGGCAATGACATTCCCGAAATGTGCGACCACATCAATGAATACCTGCTGACACTCAACGACTTCTTTGTGAGTAAAGGCCTGAAGCTCTCAGCACCAAAGTCCTCCGCCACCTTATTTACCAGCTTCAACCAGGAGTACAATATGCAACTCCCGATATCTATCGACACAAACGTCATCCCTACTATTCGGACTCCCAAGATCCTAGGTGTCACGATAGACAACTCCGGCAAATTTAACACACACGCTGATAACATCTGCTCTAAACTCAGGAGCAGAAACAAAATTCTTAAAGCTCTTGCCGGTAGTACTTGGGGCACCGATAAAGAAACACTTCTGACTACCTATAAAGCCATCGGTCGCCCCCTAGTAAATTATGCAGCACCGACGTGGTCAAATGGTCTCTGCAACACAAATTGGGGCCACATACAAATCTGCCAGAACACGGCACTTCGCACCATCACCGGCTGTGTTAAGATGTCCTCAGTGGATCATCTGCACCAGGAGACTAAGATGATGACTTTGAGAAACCACAACGAACTTCTTACCAAACAGTATCTAGTCGGATGCTATCGTACAAATCACCCGAACAATGAACTCATGGACAAAACACCACCGCCACGACGAATAAGACGCTCTATCAGGGACAAAGAGCGCGAAGTCCAGCGATACAAAAAGGTTCCCTTCGATAACTCCGACTACAAGGCGGCGATTGCAGACATACACACACAAGACGTTCGTAAAGCTACTCAAAGCCTCACAAATAATCGTGTACTTGGCACCAAACCTCCAGCCATATCTCCTGACGAAGAACAATTACCGAGAGCTACCCGCACCACCTTAGCTCAGCTCCGATCCGGTTGGTGCCCGCGACTAAATTCTTATTTATCGCGCATAAATAATGAAGTTGCAAACACCTGCCCAGCCTGCGGAACCAGTCCACACGATGTAGACCACATTTTCGATTGTCCAGCTGCTCCCACGCAACTTACACCACTTGCGTTATGGTTACAACCAATCGAAGCAGCTTTTTTTCTAAACCTCGACCTCGAGGATGGAATGCCCACCATCTTCGAATAAATATGATGCAACAAATTAAACGTTTCCTGTCTGTGCCGCTAATACAACAACAACAACAACATTACAATACAGAGAAAAATTAATAATAGATTTAACAAGGCTAAAACATAGGGCATCATTGAAATGGTTGGGATTCTATTCATTTACTCTTTAAGACATGGATGCAGGTTCATTTAAACTTGTACTACAACGTATGCTCGGTATTCTGTAATAGATTGCTGGCAAAAGAATATTTTTCAGATCAGATTATAATAATGTTTCGGCAAGCAATTCAATGCTGAAAGAGCTATACCTTTGCAAATCAAGAATTGTACACGGAAGGGTCTAAAATTGAACAGGGTGTTGTTTCTGGAAAGGACACCAGTGCAATGGGATGTCAATTATAGTGTGTTCTTCTCTCTCTCTGGTTCCTTTTAACCCCTAGTGGGGCATAGGGCATTGACTACGCCTCTTTTCCACCTCTGCCTATTAGCAGCCATCGCCTTTAGCTGGTCCCACGATTTGCCTATAGATTTTCCTTCTGCCTCAACAGATCTTCTCCATGTATTTTTGGGTCGTCCCACACGACGGCTAGCATTGGTTCCCTGAGGATTCCAATCAAGAGCCTGTTTAGCAATGTTTTTTGGCTCTTTTCGAAGTGTGTGACCTATCCACTGCCACTTTCGCCTTTTGATGTCGATGCCTATCCTATTTTGGC
Organism: Microchrysa polita; assembly: GCA_949715475.1. Classification (NCBI taxonomy): domain Eukaryota; kingdom Metazoa; phylum Arthropoda; class Insecta; order Diptera; family Stratiomyidae; genus Microchrysa; species Microchrysa polita. The sequence goes on from OX454420.1 coordinate 49,773,001, forward strand.
GAGTAATTTTGAGGAGGTCGTCGTTAGATATAACCTCAGGCCAGCGAATTTGTAGGATGCGTCGATGGCACTGATTCACGAAAGTTTGCAGTTTGGTGGTAATGTTACTGGTCACCTTCCACGTGGAACACCCATATAAAAGCACAGATTTTACATTGCTTTCGAAGATCCGGAGTTTGGTATTTCTGGAGATGTTGTGGTTTTGCCAGAGAGGAGTCAGGCTGAAAAATACTGCTCGGGCTTTATTTATACGCGACTCTACATCGGCATCAGCCCCACCATCCGCGGTCACTACGCTTCCAAGGTAAGTAAAGTCCTCGACTTTTTCTATCGGTTGTCCGGAGATAGAAATGGTGTTTTGCCCTCCTGATGACAAGCTCATGTATTTAGTCTTAGCGGCATTAATTTTTAAGGCAGCGCTTCGACTTTCACGATGCAAAGCATCCGTCATTTGAGCCAGATTATCTGGTGTGTTTGAGATAAGGCAAATGTCGTCGGCGTAGTCCAGGTGCTGAAGGTAATCGAATAATTTCCACCTGATACCCTTACTTTTATGGTCGCGTAGAGAATCGCAGATTACGTCGTTGATGGTAATAAGGAACAGTATTGGTGATAAAATACAGCCTTGTCTGACTCCATTATTCACCTCAAAAGGGCTGGACAATTCACCCTTGTGCAAGACATGACATTGGGCTCCATTATAGGACTCCTTTATGATGGAAATAAGTTTCTCTGGTATGCCTCTCCTACGCAAGGCTGTCCAGATATAAGCCCGGTCAACGCTGTCAAACGCCTTCTCGAAGTCAATGAACATAAGATGTAACGGGGATCTCCATTCAGCGGATTGTTCAATTATAATTCGGAGGGTGTTGATATGATCGCTACATGAAAAACCCTCACGAAAACCAGCTTGTTCATTGTTCAGAGTGCGGTCGATCGTGGTCTTGATCCGGTCCAAGATTATTTTGGCCATCAGTTTAGAGACTGCAGGGAGGAGACAGATTCCACGCCAATTATTGCAATCCTTGAGATTTCCTTTCTTAGGGATTTTAACAATGACGCCCTTCTTCCATTCTTGAGGGAGAGTCTCGGTTGTCCAACACTCTTGGATCAGGGGTAGAAGAATATCCGATGTAGCGTTGGTATCCGCTTTCAAAAGTTCCATGGGGATACCGTCTGCCCCCGGGGCTTTACCAGCTTCCAATGATTTAAGGGCCTTAATTATTTCCAGCTTGGATGGTACACCGGTATTAATTCTGGCCATTTGCGGAAGACTTGCTGCTTCCGGTGGAGGTGGGCTTGAATGGTTGAAGTTGTTGTTAAGTACCTCCATGAAATGCTCTCTCCAACGGCGCAGTTGTTGTTCGTCTGTGACTAGCAGAGACCCGTCTTTATCTTTTACAGGATGCTCATGGGTAAAAGATTTGCCAGTCAATGGCTTAATGAGCTTGTAAAGGGTCCCACTGTCACCACGGTAAGCCGCATCTTCTGCCTCCGCCGCTAACGCGTTGATGTTGTTGCGTTTATCACGTCTTACGCTTCTCTGCACTCTTTTTTGAAGAGAATTGTACTCGGTCCTCAGTTGTTGCTTGACTGTAGTGTCAGTAGCCGAGTTCAATTGCTCTTTAATTCTCTTCCGTGCAGTTATCAGAGACCATGTATCGTCGCTGATAAATGGTCTCCTACCTCGCTGAAGTCTGCCCACAAATGTTTCGCCACACGATATAAAAGCGTCCTTCACAATGTTCCATCTATCATCAATTGATGAAGGAGTATCTGGCGTTTGTGCATTAGCTATCTCGTGCAATGCACTAGAAACTGCACGTTTTGTCGATGGATCTTTAAGTTTTTGCACATTAAATCGTGGCGATACACGCTCGTTTTGTGTGCGACGAATATAAGCGGTGCGCAAGCGAATGTTTGCTATGACAAGTTGGTGATCGCTGCCTACATCAGCACCACGCTTAGCCCTGACGTCCATGAGACAATTCCTCCATGTTTTGGAGATGGCTATATGGTCAATCTGGTTCTCTGTTCGGCCATCTGGAGATATCCAGGTTGCTAAATGGCAAGGTTTGTGTTTGAACAAGGTGCCGCCAATGACAAGCTGACGAGAGTTACAGAACTCTACGAACAACTCACCATTGTCGTTCCTAACACCCAGACCGTGATTGCCCATAAGATGTTCCAATCCAACATTGTCAGACCCAACTTTGGCATTGAGATCCCCCATAATAATTTTTATATCACCTCTGGGAGCCTTGTCAAAGGTGTCGCCAAGCAGGTGGTAAAAGGCGTCCTTAGCATGCTGGTCGGCTGACTCAGTCGGGGCGTAGCACTGAATTATAGTAATGTTTCTTACTCTGGACTTGAATCTGGCAGTTATTATTCGGTCGGAAATAGGCCTCCAATCTATAAGAGATTGGCGAGCTTCCTTGTTCAAAAGGATGCCGACTCCAGCCATTCTGGGTGAGGCTTCAAGTTCACTACCAGAGTAAAGCAGCACAGTTTGGGAACTAGGTGATAAGGTCGTTCCCGATCCGGTCCATCTTGTTTCGCTCAGTCCTAATATCGAAATTCTATATGCGGTCATTTCCCGTTCGACTTCCGTGAGTCTTGTACTACTGCACTCGCCCCACATCGTTCGAACGTTCCAAAAACCAATCGTAGTCCGTTGTTTGTAGCCAAAGGTCGTTGCCGGTAAATCAGTCCGTGGTATCCGAGGCTCGTTCAATGTTTCGAGTGTAGTTTAGTTTCAGGTATGCAAGTTACAAGCCTACACACCCTATCCCTCAAGTCGCCTTCTACGACAAGCCGGGAACGCTGTGGCATAAATTCTAACCCCAACACCACAGGGGTCAATTTATATTAAGCTTCGTTCATATCCACACAATTTAGCACAAACAACGTCGCGCGCAATTGTGGTGATTTGTACGAAGCCCAGGACAGTTTTATTCTCCCCCGCCCCATTAGTCGCCTTCTACGACACGCCGGAGGAAGCGGAGGCATTATTCTTAACCCATGACACAGGGCACAGGGTGTGTTCTTGGCCGAACGTTTTTCTATCGCAGATCCACGGCACAGAGTTTCACGCGAGGCCGATTCATGATGTTTAATGTGTAGTTGGTAGGTAGTTTGTACGATATTGTTGTGAATGAAACGAGACTCATTTGCTGCCAGTGATTAGGTGGATTTCCTCATCAATTTTTTATTGGACCAGAGCTTCATAGTAGCCTCAATCTGATCCCCTTCAAAAGCAATAATTGTGCATCGGCCTTAGGCCATATTACTGCGCTATTGTGATAACCTTCGCGGGCACTAGTACTGGTTAACAGAGGTGTTCAGGAGAGTCCTTTATGATGTTATCATTTTGAGTTAAGTCGACTTTAGTTTGTTTTTCGGTGGAATAGACATGTGCTTGCAAGAGACGAAGTTGCGAAATATCCATCTCACCTTTACTTAGCAGCATAGTAAGTGTCGCTTGATTAGCCTCAAATTGGTTATCTGCGGAAGAGTGCGTGACGCATTTTGGAGGACATTAAAAGTATTCCAGATACCGAGTTAGTGGGAGGAGATGGCCATTTAGGTGAATTAAACCTCGACTAAACGACTACAAGTATTACCTTGGTGGGAAGGTAGCTCTTCTACGGTCAGAAATGACGAAGGTGAAGCTATCCTAATTTTGTTGAGATCGCACGGTTCACATGATCATCTAAAGTAGTGGACACAGAGATAATAAACACAAAAAACACCTGTGGTGAAACCGTGGACAAAAGACTGCAAGGCGATATTGGATGAATCTTTGGTAAGCTAACACCGATTGTTCCTGCCAGAATATATTTTGAAAGTATGTAGGTTAAGCAAGAAATAGAAGAACTCCTAAGCCAGTCGAAAAAAAAATCAAATGGCACAATCTCACAAACGAAATCTATGAACCGGCTTAGTTCGCTCACAGCTCTCTGCAACAAAGTCAAAGATGGACAACCGATGTCTGCTTCTAGGGAAAGTTTTTTTCTTCCTTTCTAAAAAAAAAAACTATGGATACGCGTAAACTCTGGAGTTTTCCGCGATAAGAAATGCAACTGAAGGTTGTACGTCTCACACTAATGTATGTTAGCCTTCATACGAAAACCCGGATGGGAAGACAATGAAACCACCCAACAAAATTAGGTCTTCCGCCCTAAAATCCTTTTGCAAACTGTCTCCTGACGGAATACAGGATCGACTGGTTCACAAATAAAAAAGGTCAAAATGGAGATCAATAACAACTGTTTATTAACATTATTTATGTTTATTTTTATTTCATACCTCAACTAATTTAACAATTCAACTTCATGTATATGTACTAAATGTACTATCTTTCGGCAGTGACATCAGCGTTATCATGTGAAACTTCTATATGTCGCCTCAAATCGCTTCTCTTGAAAAAATCCGTGCTGCAATAAGTACACTTAAAAGGCTTCTGTCCGCTATGAATAATCACATGTTGTCTCAGATGCGATGCTTGCGAAAATGCTTTACCGCAAGTACTGCAAAGATGATTCTTTTCCTTTTGGTGAACGCTCATAACGTGCTTCTTTAAATGGTCGAGGGTTGCAAATTTTCTATCACATAGGGTGCACATATTTGGCTTTATCTCTGTATGAATATAGCGTATATGGGCGTTCAAATTTATGCTAGCCGTAAACAACTTCTCACAATAGGGACATGCATAAGGTTTGGCGCCTGTGTGGGTATTCAGATGGTACTTCAAACCACCTAAAGTTTTGTATGACTTTTCACATGATGAACACTGAAACGGTGGTCCTTTGTGAGAATTGCTTGTTAATTTATCCGTTAAATGCAAGTTTAAATGCGTCTTGAGTAAATCGTGTCGATTAAATTTCATCCCACAAGTATTGCAAACAAGCACAAACTCGTCATGATCATAGGCCAGGTGTCGATTTAAAAATTGTGGCTCTGAAAAACGTTGATCACATTGCGGGCATTCAAAGCGATTACATTTCAGACTTTCAGTTTCCGGCACGGGTGAGTTGAAATGCTCATCAAAATGCGTCAAGCTTAGGTCATCCCAACAAAATGAATTTTGATCGCCATTCATAAGAAAATCATCCAAAAATTCTTCGTCCATATCATCAAGAAATTCTTCTATCATGTCGGGTTCGACATCGTCGTCGCGTTGATTACCTTCTTCTTCGCGAGTTTTCTGAGCCAGCTCCGGATGAAAATGTTCTACATGCTTTTCCAAACACGCGCGACCGAGAAACACATCGGATTGGTGCATATAACTGGAGCAGCGATACTCCCTATACGAAGTTTGATGATCTTTCTTAAAATGTTTCCATAGAGAACTGCGAGATGTAAATGAATTTCGACATTTTAGGCATTCATACTTCAGATCACTGTGGTTGTCTGTGATGTGCGCGTTCAATGCATTTTCATTTGAGTAAAATGTTCCACAATATTGACAGACATTGGTAATTTCATGTTGTTTGTGATGAACAAGTAGTTTTCGATACGATGTGAATTCAGATGGACACTCTTCGCACGTATATCTTCGTTTCTTTTTTCTGCAGCTTTCTGATGTCGTTGCGACGATATCATTCTGCTGTTTGGGGGCTATTCGACGAAATATGGTTGAGTTTTCTTTCGGGTTCAGTTTTTCTGAAAGACTCCGAGAAGCTCTAATAACACGTCGATAGAACGTATAGCAAAACTTCAAGCTGGTTAGACATGATAAGCACGTTACAGTTGATCTGGTCATTAGCAAACTCGCCTAAAAATTACAATAATAAAAAAAAATTTAAAATGATAATTTCTGTTGTAATTGGTTTATAGTGGCGTGAAACAAGAAATAATTGTGACAATGCAGCCATTCATTTCATCGAGCCCTAATGCTATTGAATCGACACAAAGCTCAGCCATATTCGTCAAATTTCCAGTCCAAATATTTCAATATCTCCCTCGACTTATTTATTATCTAAGCCAGAACCAAGAGTAAACGCTGACCCATAATTTTACCCTGGAAAGATGCAACAATAGTATCAAAATTTTTGCAGCTCAGCTGACGTAAGCCCTGCTGCAATAGAGACGACGAAAAAGAAAACACATTTGATGCCAAAACGTCACAACAATCGCCTACTTTCAAAACAATATCTTGTTGGTTGCTATCGAGAGGATCATCCTTATCGTGGTCTCCTGGACCCAATTCCTCCATCACGTTACATCAAGCGTGGTCTACGAGGTCTTGAGAGAGAGGTTCAGGGATATAAACGAGATTCTTTCTATGAAGAAGCATACCGGGTCGCCATTGCAATGATTTACACTGACGAAGTGAGTCGGTCTATAGCGAGCTTAGGTACAAATAGAGTCTTCTCAGCGCTCCGCCTTAAGCGCAGTATAGACCTCGGGCGGAATGAAAATGAAATTTTTGTCCGCTGATATATTTTCAATGAAAATGCATGCTTACTGTCGTGGAACATGTCGGAAATGATGGGGAATTCCATAAGCTACAATCCGAATATGGTTCCAAAATTTTTCTCGGCCATTTTATGTATTATTTTTCGATTCCCCGGTCATTTCACCGTGGAAAATATCTAATGACGGGGGAATCGAAAAATAATACATAAAATGGCCGAGAAAAATTTTGGAACCATATTCGGATTGTAGCTTATGGAATTCCCCATCATTACCGACATATTCCACGACAGTAAGCATGCATTTTCATTGAGAAAATCGCAGCGGACAAAAATTTCATTTTCATTCCGCCCGAGGTCTATTCAGGCCTTTAGTTCGTATCTATCTCGTATAGACCCGAGCATACAAAACATCTGCCCAAATTGCGCTGACGCGCCTCATGATGTGAGTCATTTGTTTCAATGCCCAACTGCGCCCACAGATCTTACCCCTTTATCACTTTTGGGAAACCCCTTTCGCAGCAGTTCCTATTCCTGGAGACCACGGACGAGAACGATGACGAACCATAAATCGAATTCATATATGTAGATGCACAGCAGCTCGCACCTTTAGATAGATAGATAGATACCGCTAAAAGAAGAAGGAAAGAAGTCCTAGATCTTTTTCAAGTGGTTTAAAGATACTGCATGTCGTATACCAAAGACAACCAGCAGTTTTATCGAATTTGCACAAAACCAACTACATAACAAGCCACGAAGTAATAAAAACGACTATCAAATTAGACCGCCAGCGATTTCTTGTAGTATGACCAAAATAGAGCAATAGATAATGTGAATCGACGCCAGGTTGCGAGGGTACAACATTTCTTCATCGTTAGGGGGCACTTCAATCTGCGTCAATGCAGTTAAAAGTTGACCTCAACGTGGAGATCCATCTTCACTTCTCAGGTCCATTGTTGGTGATGGGCTACTCACGTTGCTAAAAGACGTTGGGTACCAAGGTAATATAGCGACGTGAAATGCAAACAGCTATCTGCACTGACAGCCAGGCAGCCATTTAGGTCCTATCAGACACGAATTTTCGTCTAAACTGGTAAAGGAGTGCTTTGATGCGCTTAAATACCTGCTGTTGTTGTTGTTGTTGTAGCGGTGCAGAAGGGTATGAGTCGCTGTGCATGTCTGTGGATGTGCTCTAAGTTTCGTCGTTGTTCTCGCCTATTGTCTTAAGCGACAAGAGCGTAGCAGCTGCAATAGGGTTGTCCCATAATGCAGCTCGGACAAATGTTCTGGACGTCCGGGTCTATTCGAGATAGGTACGAATTGAGGCGTGAACAAAAACCCGACCTAAGCTGGGCTAGTGTCACTCTTGTGGCTCCCTGGAGCCTAGTCTCCTCAGGCGATATGGGTGGTGGGGGCACTGAGAGGACTCTGTTCGGACCTAATCTCCCTATTGACCGATTCACAACGGTTGTGTGAATATCTGCGATGGCCGCATGGTATGCTGTGTTATAGAATATATCGGGAGTTACCCGTTTGTATCTCTGGACGTCTCTCTCGAGATCTCTGATTTCACTCGTAACATGTCGTGGAGGGGGAGTATTGTCCATTAGATGATGGTTTGGGTGATCCTCTCGATAGCAACCGACCAGATATTGTAAAGACAGGAGGAGATTGTGTTCACGCACTGATAACATGCTGGTTTCTTGATGAAGATGATCCTGGGACGACATGAGATGGCAACCTGTAGCGATACGTAGAGCAGCGTTCTGGCATGCCTGGATCTTATTCCAGTTTGTGTCACAAACGGTTTGCGACCACACCGGCGCTGCATAGCTGGGGATTGCCCTACCTATCGCTTTATAGGTGACCAACATAGTATCTTGTCCTTGCCCCAAGAACTCCCGGCTAGTGCCTTTAGGACGTTGGTTCTACTGTGCATTCTGTCGACTACGTCTTCGACGTGATCTTTCGACTTCATCATGGTATCCAAATAGACACCTTGGATCTTGGGGTTGATAACAGTAGGAACAACGTCTTCAGCATGCTTACCAGTGCGGATCCCAAGCACCTCCGAAAATTCCTGCGTCCAGTTGGTGAGAAGAGTTGCAGTACATTTAGACGGCGAAATGACTAGGTTGCGGATACTGAAGAACTCCACCAGTTTCTCAATATAGTCATTCAGTCGGGCACACATGCCTTTTAAATCATTCCCCGAGGTGAGTACGGTGCAATCGTCTGCATAGGAAATTAGTTCGATACCTTCCGGTGGTGGTGGAAGGCTCGACAGGTAGATGTTAAACAATGTAGGAGAGAGTACGCTACCCTGTGGAACTCCCTGCTTAATTTTCCTATGGTTTGAACAACTGCCCCGAAACTCTGTGAAGGATTGCCTCCCAGCTAGATAGTTGGCAATCCACCTAATCTCTTGTGCAGGAATATGCATATTTAGGCGATCGATGCTAAATTTTAGTTTTTTTTTGCGATTGGAGGTCATAGTGACCCCACCTACCAAAAATAAAAAAAAAACATCTGCGGCTAAATTGGCAAAAACTAGGGATCAACTCAGAAGTGCAGACCCAAGTGACCCACGGATAAACGACCTCAATGACATCATAGTCAAACAGGTCAACGACCACAGGAGAGGCATATGGCAATCACATCTCAGAAAACTAAATTTAAACATTAGTGTGAGCAAACTCTAGAACACGGTTAGAAACCTATCCAACCCCACTAAAACTCAAGGGAGGGTTTCTATCAAGTTTGGTAACTCAACCGTGAGCGACGATAATAAATGCGCAAACCTATTCAACAAACAATTCGTCGAACACCCAACTAAGGATAAACTCAAGCGCAAAATCACACGAGACATCCGAAACACTAAAGTTGATGAACATCTCCAAATCACCTCTACAGAAGTTGCAATGGCCATAAAGAATGCCAAAAATTCAAAAGCACTTGGTCCAGACGGTATAGCAATGATCATGCTCAAACACCTCGACACACCGGCCATAGAGTATATCACTGCCACGATGAACCTTTCGTTACGAACATTCATCATACCAGAAATTTGGAAGAGAAGCCGTATCATACCGTTACCCAAACCTGGTAAACAACACTCCTTAGGAGAATCCTACCGACCAATCACGCTTTTATCCCCTGTGGCGAAAATATTGGAATCGCTGATACACAAGACTCTTGCGACGCACATACAACTCGCTAATCACCAACACGGCTTCCGAAAAATGCACAGCACCACCATTGCACAGCACCACCATTGCACTAGACCGAATCATGTCTAAGGTCTTCAATGGGATCAACCAGCCCCCGCCGTTTAAGCGTACCATTCTTGTGGCTTTAGATCTGTCGAAAGCGTTTGATACGGTGAACCACTCGCTCCTACTGACGGATCTCCGCAATTCATCCACACCGCCGCATATAGTCAAATGGATCGCAAACTACCTTGCCGGACGTCAATCCAGCACCGAGTTTAGAAATGGGAAATCTAAACTAAGAAGGATAAAACAAGGCGTACCACAAGGCGGGGTACTTTCCCCCACCTTGTTCAACCTACCCCACCCGAAGGAATAGACATTGTATCCTATGCTGACGACTGCACCATAATGACATCTGGCAACGACATTCCCGACATGTGCGATCTCATCAACGGTTACTTGGAAGAGCTCAACCTTTTCTTCAACAACAAGAACCTAATGCTATCAGCGCCCAAATCTTCGGCCACCCTCTTTACCACATACAACAAAGAATTCAACCAACGGCTTAACATCAGAGTAAATGACACTGAAGTTCCCACTATCCGTCACCCCAAAATTCTTGGCGTCACAATTGATAATCACGGCCTATTCAACACCCATGCCGACAACATTAGTGACAAAATGAAGGGCCGAAACAAGATCCTGAAGTCCCTTGCTGGCAGCAAATGGGGCACTGATAAGGAGACTTTACTCACCACCTACAAAGCCGTCAGTCGTTCTGTGGTAAATTATGCAGCACCGATATGGACAAATACCCTATGCAAAACCAACTGGAAACGGATTCAAACATGCCAAAATGCAGCCATGCGTACCATTACTGGTTGCGTTCGCATGTCATCGCAAGACCACCTTCACCAAGAAACCAAGCTGCTAGACCTCAAGGCACACAATGATCTCCTGGCTAAGCAATATCTTGTTGGTTGTCATCGAAGCTTACACCCAAATCATGACCTCATGGACGAAACCCCACCACCACGTCATGTAAGACGTTCGTTAAGGGACATGGAAAGGGAAGTCCAAAGGTTTAAACGAGTTCCTCTCGATAACTCCAACATATGGACCGCTTATTTTGAAAGTGGCGTAAGTCCAACTCTTCATGAATCGAGATATTTAAAGGTTTGCGTTTCAATCAATTTAAAAATCTGGGTAGCTTCGTTTGATTTAATTAAATTGTATTTATATTCTTCGGATTTTAAATTTTTTATCCATGCTAAACATTTTGCATAACCATAAAAAAATAACAAATTTTTCATTCGGTAAACTTGGGATAACCGACAATTTGATAAAAATAGCTTATTTTTTCCCTATAATGGATCAGTTTCAGCTTCAAACAGCCGAATATTTTAAAAATCATTAATTATACATTTTTTAATAATCATGAAGTGTAAAAAAATGTTCAGTAGTCCAGTCGAATTAACACATTAACAACAAAAAATACACTTCGTTTATATTTTGTTGTCTTGAAATAGGCATAGCCGTAGGAAGCTAAAACTTATTTTACTAGAAAAAAATATTGATGGAGAAAAAAATGGCAAAAAAAGACAAAAATTTAGAATAAACTGAAGATAGACATGTAGTGTATCCTATTAAAAGGGGTGTCAATGATATTCCAGCTCTTCAGTTTTTATTTGTTTTAAGCCTTCAGGAAGATGTTAATCGCGTATTCTTTCAATTGCTATTCAGTAGGTATACAGTGTGTGTCACGCTACTTGACATCAAACTCCGCTACGAAAAAATATTTTTAAAAAACATTAAATATAAATACATATACATTATAATCGAATATTTATTTTTTTTATTTTATACTTTTCATATTGACACTTCTAGCAGTGTGTAATTTAATAGTCTCTTTACTTTCGGTGAAAACTTTTAACCCAACTGGGCATCGTATATTTAAGTTGCTAAGTACACGGTTAAAATTTCTGGTGTATTTTTTATACCAACTGATGGTATAAAGCTCATTCATACATTTTTTAGTATAAATTTTAATAAACAGCGATGTATAAATTTTGTTTATATTAATTTTTATAAAATTTATCCGAAGCTTGTATTAAAATATTGAATTCGAGATGTTCGTATAAAAATTATACGAAGCTGTTACAAAATTAATCCAAAAATACTATTGAAAATTATTCAGCATTTATGTATATGAATCTTTTATCAGAACGTGTTATTGATTTTATACTATAAATTACAACTTGCATACCAATCGAGAATTCGTTTAATAATATTGAACTGATAGAAAAATGTTATACCAAAGTGAGGTAAAGTTTATCCTAAATTGTACATTTCTGAAAAGAATCATTGCATTCGCATTTGGAAAGGTGGACTTCGTGCGTCGCTGTGGCGCACCTGGTTGAGAGTGCATGCTAGTAATCTAGAGGTGCGGAGATCGAATCTCGGCGTGGTCAAAAATGTCTGTATGTGCGGATAGGAAATATACGAGTATAGTGCCTGCAACAGTATGTCCCAGAAGGGGTTTTCTGCAGGCATACATTATCCTTCAGATCTAAATGAATGTCGTTTTTTTAAATTTTGAATAAAAAAATTGTATAGTTTTTATCATATATCTGGATAAATACTATTTACTCCTTATTCGGATTATTTTTATATTGTTAGCTTATAAAAATATTTTATACGCAATTAGCATGAACTGTATAGCTTCAACTGATAACTTCGATTAATAAAGAAGCTTGGTATAATTTTTATACAGAAAAGTCTATGGAACTATATGTATACCAAAATTTATAAAGTCTATACCATTTTTTTTAACCGTGTACCAACAAGAAATATAAATATTGTTTTTTTCTTTCTGTGTTCCTTTTCGCACTTTTTCTATTCTATATAACAATAACCTAGGTCATAAAGATGAAGAAAAAAAACCTTTTAATTAGCAACCTAAATAGAAAAAAAACTGAAGATAGAAGTTGGGCGAAAGGCTCTGACTGAAAATAAAGAGACTACAAAATTATAAACTGCTAGTGTCAATGGGGAAGATACAAAATCAAAAAGATAATCGTTACTAGTGGAAAGACTAACAATAATAAAATATTTTTACAATTATATGCAATCAAAGGAAAGTTTCAATTGGAGAAATTACGAAGACGAACGAAAATTGAAAGTGTCTAGACAGGCCCATTAACCTGCTGTGCGGTCTGATATTCCTCAAGTTTTATATTGACAAAAATTAATAACCGTTTTGATTTTAATAAAAATACGACCTTCTTTGTTGAACCGAGAAATCAAACTCATTTTAAAGTTTAAATAACTCTAAAAAACATTGCTCAAAATTTTAAAATGTTGTCTATATTCCACAACGGTATCAAATTTACTTCAGTATTACTATTTTTAGTGGGAATATCTTTTTTCGAAAATAGTTCCAAGACTCAAAATGTAACTATAGGTCGCTAGAAGTCCGTTAAGTTCACACTTGGTCAAGTGACTTCTTTTCTCATTCAAACTCGAACTTTAAAAATTTTATAGTAGTTACATATTTGGCAAAAGAATTAGTTTGAAAACTCGGTTCCACAAAGATAAGGTGACATTTATTACAAAACCAAACCAGTTTTATTGTAAAAACATTTTTTTTTAATATTATAATTTAGTTAGTTAGTTAGTTAGATTGCATTAAAAATATCAGCAAGTTTAGCATTTCTTTTGATCGCATGTAACTCTAAAAATGCGTAAAAGATTAAATATTTTCTCAGAGCAGGAACCCTGTATAGCGTCTGAAATTCACATTCGGATTGCACTTCAGGGAAACAAAAGAAAGAAACATCATGGCGATTGTCCAAAAAACCAAGCCGAATTGCTGTAAAGTCGGATAGTCTGATATCATTTTCTTATGCATTTGAGGACTTAACGGCCCAGTATGCTTCGAATTTCTTCAACGCATCGTTATCAAATATTAGCCAAATTGTGATTTTCAATAGCCGAAAAAAATGGACGAAATCGGAGCGGGCAGAAATAATTTTTTTTTATTAAGGACATATTTCTCGTATAATGCTTCCAAACAATTAATTCCACTCAACTCATAATTTCAGTCATTTTAATTGAAAGTTTGAAGGGTTAATCACTATATTTCAAGACATTTTCTTTCATATTTCCATTTTCTTCTGATATTAAATTTAAAAAAAATCAAATTTAATTTTACTGAAAAATATAGATAAATTTTTACAAGCACATTAAAATCAATTTACAAAAGATACATTTCTAAAATATTTTCTGATCAGAAGATAATTTATTGTTCCCCTAAGCATGTTAATTTTGAAAGTGGAGTAAGTCACACGGATGGACTTACGCCAGTTTCAAAATAAACACTTTGAAGTTGTTGTTAAGTAGCAGAATTTGTGACTATGAAAACAACAGTACATTTTTGAAATATTTGTTTGATTTTTTTTTTTTCATAGAAAGAAACCGCCAAAGACATGATAATCCCTTCATTAACTCAATTTCCATAAAAAGTGGACTTATGCCACTTTCAAAATAGGCGGCTCATATATAAGGCGGCCCTAAATCAACTGCACACCAGCAATAACAAGGATTTCTGATATACGAAGCGAGCATGAATCCCCCTAAACCAAAGCCACAAATAGGCTATCCGTAAACCGCGTCCTTCGCGCTCGACCACCCGACATCTCAGCCGACGAACAACAACTACCGGGAGCCACACGTACCACCTTGGCTCAGCTTCGTTCTGGATTTTGCTCCAGACTAAATTCGTTTTGGTCACGCATTGACAACAGCATTGGAAATATTTGTCCAGCATGTGGAGCCAGCTCACACGACGTGGATCATATATTTGACTGCACTGCCGCACCTACGCATCTAACACCTATCGCACTATGGGAAAACCCCATCGAAGTTGCGATCTTCTTAGGTCTTGACCTTGAGGAGAGGATGCCTACGATTTATGAATGATGATACAAGTTCCCCCCCCCTCTCTTGCGCCGCTACAACAACAACAACCAAAAATCAGCTCATTCGGATAAAAACTAAGGGTATCTCCCATACAAAGTGACCCATCAGGAGTTTGTTCTACGTACTACTCATTTTATAAACTGTAGAACAAAGTTGTCTTGGGTCACTTGTATGGGAGGTACCCTTAGTTTCTCAATTGCCTTAGATCTCTGTCAAGCCAAGGCTCCGAAAGGGTGTTTCGTTTCTTGATTTTGGGTACGTAGTAATCAATAGCGTGGAATATTATATTGTAGAAAGAAGAAACGATATCATCGATTGTAGGGGAGGAAAGATATGTTAACCAATCGGTAGAATCAAGATAATTTTTGATGCCATCATAGTCAGCATTCAAAAAATCATATACGATTTCACTATTGTACGTTTGAGTAAGAGATAACCCAGTGGCAGAAAACTCGACTGTAAGGGCAGAATGGTGTATGGTGTTGGAAAAGAGATTCTCGGCGGCGATTGTAGGAGTAACTTTAACTTCGTCGTAGCAGTTAGTAAAAATAAGATCTAACCAATTGGTATTTTGGTTGGGTATGGAAACAACCTGCTGCAAATCATTGCTATAGAATGTGTTGACGAGGTTAAAGTCAGTATTGTTAAGCAGGTTCACAGGAAGAAGCTGATTATCATTATCGTCGACTATATGAATCTTATGTTTGGACGATTAAAGTCACCAAATACAATGATTTTGTCTTCGTCGTTCAGAGAAGCCATAACAGAAGAAATTATTTCACAGAGCTCATTATATGTATCTTCATCCATGCGAGGGGGTATGTAAACAACACCAATATAGAGGTAATGGCTTTTGATTGGAATTTTGGCAAATACATGTTCAAAAGCTATGTTAAAGCTGGTTGCTAGCTCACTAGGGAGCGGGTTGCGGATGGCGATGAGAGCCCCACCACCTCTAGAAACACCGGTCAATTCATAATTACGATCTGACCTATATATTGACCAATTGCAGTCGAGAATCTCTTCATTTTCAAAAGAGTCATTCAGCCATGTTTCCGTGAAAGCAAGAATGTTAAAATGGGATGATTAAGCATCAAGCAAAAGGTTATTAATTTTGCCCCTCATGCCACTGCAATTATAGTAGAGGAATCTAGGAATTATGGGGTTCGCTCTATCTAGATCATGTACTTTCGGGAGCATTATACATACATATATGCAAGATACAAACGTACGCTGTCAGAAATCTTATGATCTCTGAATCTGGATAGTAGATATCTAGAGTCAAGATCATCAATTGGGTTCTTAGTAAGCTTTACGACAGGTGGTATCAGTGGATCAAGGAATTTCGTAGTTGTACAGAAAAAGTGCTTGGAATATGCGTCGAACCTGATCTAGATGGAATCAAAGGGGCACCGCGAATGAAATTTGTATATTTAGGAGTTTTATCAGCATTGGTCAAGGAGATAGCATGAGAATTACTCGGAGGGTTAGAGGTTGACGGTTGTTTTTTGTTTTTCAATTGGAATTGGAGTTTTTATATTTAGTTTAGCTTTGGCGGAAGAAAGATTGTCTAGGGACTTATGTGGCGCAGTTTCTAAATTAGGGGCAGCAACATTTTTTAATGTCATAATCTGGGGACCATTCCCAACCATCATCCAAAAAAAATCTGATGTAGGATTTTTGCCGACCAAATATGCCATTTTTCTTAGACTATAGGCAATCCAAAGATCTCATTAACGCATAAGGCGAATTATCATCTGAAACAGAATGCCGATGGCTGGATGATGCTGAGTTCATTAAACATCTTTTCGAATGTCCGGGAATAGCTCGGTCGAGGCTGTTGTATCTTGCAGACTGTCGAAATCATACATTTTTATGTATTTGGATTGACAGAACGAAAATCCAAAAAATGGATTCAGATTCTCCGTGTGTGTGCGGCATTAGAAAGGATAAATATTTGTAAAAGCCAAGTGGAATGTGTTTCAGACAAGGATGGCACAAGTAAAAAAATCCATTATAATAGATTTAGAAAGTTATTCTGATTGTTAGTGCTTACATTCAAATTTTGAAACATTTCCAGCATCTGCCCCGTACTAGGACTCCCAATTGTATGTTCGCTGCCATCGGAAACTAGTTTTTGCTCCTTTTCGCCACACAATCTGCAAAAAGACATTTTAGACAGAGAATACCTAAAAGAAAATTATTTCGTAATTCGTATTGCAGCTTCAAATTAAGTTGTTTTTAAGCACCCTTTACTAATTTTATTTTCTCCTTTGACCAGGTCCTTGCTTTGTTCCTGACAATTCCTGATGTCGCGCCGCAATGCAATTCTCCTATAGAATTGGTGCCTCCGGCAGCCATCGGTTTTATTTACCAACATATGACAATTGGCACTGGGTGCATTCACCGTTACAGAGGGGCTAAGGAGCCGATTATAATCCGTTCTACATGTATTGCTGAATCCTGTCTAAGGGCGGACACACACGGATTCAAACGAAACTCCATATAAAGAATGTCTTGCCTCGCTGTCATTTTCTATATGGAATCACTGCATTGCATCTAAACTGATCGCCATTTGGGTGTGCGTCCAGTTTTGATATTCAATATGACAACTCAACCAACCGCTTGTCAAATTCAAAGTGATAATTTTGCAACTTTTGTTCGTTCTTTTGTGTGAAATTGAATAATTCTTGAATGGCCGTGTAATAATTCAAACGCGCAGAGTCCGATTTTGATTATTAATTTAAAAAAAATCACCAAAATGAAATTTTGGTTATGTCATTTTTCGTCTCCATTTGGTTGAGTGCTAAGTAGCAACCAATGGCTGTTCGTGATGTTTTTGGACGCCCAACCATTTGGCGATCAATCTAGATGGACCTTAATAAGTATTATAACAATAGCAACAACAACAGGGGTCGATGGACGAAATTGTAGACTCGAGTGGAACTTAGATTTCGTGTAGTTCGGTCTGTCTACCTAGATGGCAGTGATTCCAAGAATCCATGGGTCGTGTGTGGCCGACCTAAAATTCAGCCATTCAGAATCAACATTTTTCTTCTCAGCTACTCAGAGCAACTCAGAGGCCCTAATGCAATCAATTTCATTGAACGCACTCAAAAATTCGTGTCACCTGTAAACTGTCAATTGACTGTCATGTTCCATTAGTAAAATTAGTGACTTGTATTTTGCGGGACGGGAATTCCTTTTTATAAATAAGAAACTAATCACTTAACAATGGGATCATTTCGAACTAGTTTTCTAGTTCTTTTTCTAGTCAAATGTCTCCTATATATCAACCCAGCTTCAGCACTTTACGAGGATCAAATTAAAAAGTTCGACTGGTATGTCTGCCATTGCACATTGCCCCATTGTCACTCAAGCATCCACCGCAGACCGTTTCAATATATGCACTTCATACATTTCCATTTCTAGGACACAGCAAAATATTGGCGAAATTCTCGGCGCTCAATTCGAAACGTCCGATTACAACAGCCGATTGTATGTAGCTACCAAAGAAAATGTTCTGGCGGCATTGTGTCCACGTACAGGCAAAATTATATGGCGACGAGTCTTCGAGAAGAACCCACGTGGATTAATACGTTTTTTCCACTTTGAAAATGACGATGCTGCCACTTCGTCAGCCGTGGCACGTACAGCACAACCGCGCGGCATTATCACAGTAACAGGACACGCTCCGGCCGTGGTTCGAGGATGGTCACCGGCAACCGGCTACATAGCCTTCGAATGGTCCGTGATGCCTGTACAACATGAACGAGCTGAGAGTGCACAATGGTTTTATCATAACACCTACTTGTACAACGTGATTCCCGTTTGGGGATCACATTTGGAAGTGACTAAATATGCTTCCGTTTCGGGATTAAGTAGCGGAATGACTGCAAAACTTACCGCGCCATGGATTCAAAGTGAAAAATGCACTCTAGTCGGTTCGCGTTATGCCTGTTTGGAGCGGAATCAACTTGTCTGGTTGGATTTGATTGAGGAAGCACCCAAAATTCAAAGTAAAACATTGAATTTTGTGCCTAGTGCAAAGCCAGTGGTTGTCAAGGTGAGGTTGATGGAGCTATGGCTTTTTATTGTGACTGAATGTTTTCATTTCTTTGCAGGGAAGGTCAGGAGTTGCTCTTCTAGATGATACTATCATCTCTTTCTCTAACGATGCTAATTGTCAGAAAGACTCTGGATCGACGGCGTTCCATTCAAATGTTCGCGACCAGTCAAGCATCATTTTGAGCACAAAGAAACCTAATGTAAGTAGTATGAATATACATTCCGTTTTCGAGCTCGGTATCGTTGAACATTCACGACGGTAATGTAAAGATACCTTGCCGTAAATTGGGATGTTCTGGATGGTTCCCTACACACTAAAGAGCGTTAGTAGCAAAAGCCAAGTGGTAGTGCCTGATTCGCGAAAAAAATTGACGGTGGAACGAAAATGGGACACGCAGTTTTTTATCAAATTTATCAGCTATAGCAAACTTTGCAAACAGAGACGACTGCTCGGAATGTATGCCCAAGACGATTTAACCGCAATTTCAGAAATGTCATTACTATTTTTTATGCCCAGTTTTTTCGATCCAAGCTGAACCAGAGTTGCTCTTGTGATTCTCGGGAGCCTAGTCTAGAAACAAAACAGTTGGGTGCGTTCGGAAAACATGTTTGCCGTTCTGATCCCCTAACTGCCATTTTGTGGATCAGAAATAATATATGTGTCCGTCTCTTCCTTTCATATTTACACGACGCACCTGAAACTACATGCACCGACGGTAAAACCAAAACCAATCTTAAAGTTTTGATACAGCAAGAAGGGTTACCTATTGAGGTGAATTCTTTGCGGAATTTCTTTAAACAATATCACGAAGAACTTGGTGTGCCCCAAGAGCAGGTTAAAAGGGATCTGGAAACGTATCGCTCCTGCGTTAGCGCAAAATATATTTCTCGGCTGCAAAGATCTCGTGAGGATATGAAGAAATATTATTCCTAACGATAAATCAAACCGGTACACGCCTAGATTCCTCTACCGCAATTGCAGTGGTATGAGATGCAAAACCAATAAACTATTCCTTGACGCTAAGTCCTGCTAATTTAATGTACTTGCTCTCTCCGAAACCTGGCTGAATGACAATTTTAAAAATGAGGAAATTCTTGATTCCAACTGGACCACTCATAGAACTGACCGTAACTATCAACTTACAGGTATATCTAGGGGAGGTGGTGTTCTTATTGCTGTACACAACTCTATTCCTAGTGAACTAGTTCCAACTGAGCACAACCGTATATTTCAGCTCACGTTTATTAAAATCCCCTTTGAGAAACATTACTTCTATGTTGGTGTTGTTTACATACCTTCCTGTTCCGCTGAAGAGTCTTATAATGATATGTGTAACGTCATCTCCTGTATCCTTGCTAACATGAATGATGATGACAGAATTATAGTCTTTGGTGATTACAATCGCCCAAACATAAGATTCATCGTAGATGAGAATGATGATCGGCTCCTTCTTGTAAATCTACTAGATAATACCGACTTTAACATCATCAGTACATTCTATGGTAATGACTTACAGCAGGTTTCGTCCAACCCCAACCAAAATGGTAGATGGTTAGATATGATCTTCACCAACTGCTATGATGAAGTAGTTGTTACAGCGACGTCGGAAGCATCCATCCATCCATGCCATTACAGTTGAATTTGCATCCATATCTTTTAGTCAGGAAACAAATTATGAAATTATCTACGATTTTCTAAATGCCGACTATGAAGGCATTAACAACTATCTGCTTTCTGTGGACTGGGCAATCTATCTCTCTTCATCGATTCTTGACGACATTGTGACCACCTTCCATTATATTATCCTCCATGCCATTGATAATTTTGTCCCCAAAATTAAAAAGCGTAACAAGCTCACTGAACCCTGGCTTGATAGTGATCTTAGACAATTACGAAACCAAAGGAATAAGCTCTACAAAGCTATTAAAAATGATCCCTTTATTAATGACTCGCTCAAGCAAAAGTACGAAGAACTTGCGAATGATTTCCGCAATAAGTCCCATGAAGCATATAACCATTATGTTAATTTGATGGATGAAAAGATTATTAATGATCCGAAAAAGTTCTACGAGTTTGTTAACACCAAACGTAAGAACACAGGTTATCCCGCTTCTATGTACAAAGGTAATATTACCTCTTCGTGCCCCCTAGATATATGTAACCTCTTTGCTGATCACTTTCAAGACAGTTTCTGCGCACCTTATAATCCAACCCTATTTGCGGATGCCATCCCAGTATCTATTATTGACAGTATGGTTATCACTCAGGTTGAGATATTTATTGCTATTTAACAGCTAAGCATTAATAAAGGTCCTGGTCCTGACTCAATTCCTCCCTCTTTTGTAACGCGTTGTGGAGACCAACTAATTACTCCTCTACACATAATTTTTAACAAATCACTTCGTTGTGGTATTTTCCCATCTTCCTGGAAGCTTTCACATCTGAAACTTATCCATAAAAGCGGTGATAAGCGATTGGTTGACAACTACCGGGGCATAGCTATCTTGTCAACTATCCCCAAACTTTTCGAGAAAATAGTTTGTGATAAGCTCACTCCCATTATCGATCCTCTTCTCAATGAACAACAACATGCTTTTCGAAAAGGCAGATCGACTACAACTAACCTCATGATACTAGTTTCTGAGGTCCTCTGCAAAATGGAAAAAGGTGTTGTTGTATTAGCGGCACAGACAGGAAACGTTTAATTTGTTGCATCATATTTATTCGAAGATGGTGGGCATTCCATCCTCGAGGTCGAGGTTTAGAAAAAAAGCTGCTTCGATTGGTTGTAACCATAACGCAAGTGGTGTAAGTTGCGTGGGAGCAGCTGGACAATCGAAAATGTGGTCTACATCGTGTGGACTGGTTCCGCAGGCTGGGCAGGTGTTTGCAACTTCATTATTTATGCGCGATAAATAAGAATTTAGTCGCGGGCACCAACCGGATCGGAGCTGAGCTAAGGTGGTACGGGTAGCTCTCGGTAATTGTTCTTCGTCAGGAGATATGGCTGGAGGTTTGGTGCCAAGTACACGATTATTTGTGAGGCTTTGAGTAGCTTTACGAACGTCTTGTGTGTGTATGTCTGCAATCGCCGCCTTATAGTCGGAGTTATCGAAGGGAACCTTTTTGTATCGCTGGACTTCGCGCTCTTTGTCCCTGATAGAGCGTCTTATTCGTCGTGGCGGTGGTGTTTTGTCCATGAGTTCATTGTTCGGGTGATTTGTACGATAGCATCCGACTAGATACTGTTTGGTAAGAAGTTCGTTGTGGTTTCTCAAAGTCATCATCTTAGTCTCCTGGTGCAGATGATCCACTGAGGACATCTTAACACAGCCGGTGATGGTGCGAAGTGCCGTGTTCTGGCAGATTTGTATGTGGCCCCAATTTGTGTTGCAGAGACCATTTGACCACGTCGGTGCTGCATAATTTACTAGGGGGCGACCGATGGCTTTATAGGTAGTCAGAAGTGTTTCTTTATCGGTGCCCCAAGTACTACCGGCAAGAGCTTTAAGAATTTTGTTTCTGCTCCTGAGTTTAGAGCAGATGTTATCAGCGTGTGTGTTAAATTTGCCGGAGTTGTCTATCGTGACACCTAGGATCTTGGGAGTCCGAATAGTAGGGATGAAGTTTGTGTCGATAGATATCGGGAGTTGCATATTGTACTCCTGGTTGAAGCTGGTGAATAAGGTGGCGGAGGACTTTGGTGCTGAGAGCTTCAAGCCTTTACTCACAAAGAAGTCGTTGAGTGTCAGCAGGTATTCATTGATGTGGTCGCACATTTCGGGAATGTCGTTGCCAGTCGCCATGATGGTACAGTCGTCAGCATAAGAGATGATTTCGAGTCCCGTGGGTGGTGTGGGCAGTCCTGACATGTAGAGGTTGAAGAGGGTGGGAGATAAGACTCCGCCCTGTGGAACGCCTTGTTTAATTTTCCTGAGTTTGGACTTCCCATTCCTAAACTCGGTGCAGGATTGACGACCGGCAAGATAATTCGCGATCCATTTGTGAATATACGGAGGAGTAGTGTTGCGTAGGTCTGTCAAAAGTACTGTGTGGTTAACAGTGTCAAATGCTTTTGACAAATCGAGAGCTACGAGGATAGTGCGCTTGCAGGGTTTCGTCTGATTTAGTCCATTGAAAATGTTGGAGGTGATCCTGTCTATAGCGGTTGTAGTGCTATGCATTTTCCGGAAACCGTGTTGGTGATTGGCAAGCTGGACGTGCTCCAGGAGTTTAGGCAACACTAGTGCCTCAAGTATTTTGGCCACGGGGGACAGTAGCGTTATTGGACGGTATGATTCTGCTAGAGTATGATCTTTGCCTGGCTTCGGTATGGGGGTGATACGGCCTTTTTTCCATAGCTCGGGTATGATGAAGGTTTTCAGCGACAGGTTCATCGTAGCAGTGATATACTCAATGGCCGGAGAGTCGATGTGTTTGAGCATAGTCATAGCAATGCCGTCTAGTCCGTACGCTTTGGAGTTTTTCGCATTTTTGATTGCAAGCTTGACTTCGTTTGAGGTAACCTGGAGGTGTTGGTCAGTGGTGCTGTTTCGGATAGCTCTGGTAATTTTGCGCTTGAGCTTATCTTTTTCGGGATGTTCGACGAATTGTTGGTTAAATTTGTGAGCGCATTTGTCGTCGTTGTTGTATGTGTTATCACCGAATTTTATAGCTACCTTACCTTTGGGTTTTGTGGGGTTTGATAGTGCACGTACCGTTCTCCAAAGGTTGCTTACGCCGGATTTTACGTGGCATGTTTTTAAATGCGAATTCCATAACTGTTTCCTGTGGTCGTGGACTTGCTGGGTTATAATGTTGTTGAGATCGCCGATGCGAGGATCATTTGGGTCTGCTGTTCGGAGTTCATCTCTCGTTTTTGCCAATTCTGCAGCAGATGATGGGAAATGCGGTCTCATGATTGGGATGCGGCCCGCTGGAATGTATCTTTTGGCTGCATTCTGGATAATCCGTCTCAGGTTTTTTTCAGCAGTACGTACGTCAGTAGGGGTTGGAAGGGCAGAAAACGCTTCATTTGTGTAGGTTTGGAAGCCAATCCAGTCGGCTTTGCTGAAATTCGAGTATGTCTTCTTCTCAGTGTACGTAAACTGAGACGGTTTATCAATCGTGAGGACGATAGGCAAATGGTCTGACGAGAAAGTTATGAACGGTTCCCAAGTAATGCTGTTTATGAGCCCAGGGCTGGCGATGGATATGTCAGGCGAGCTTCTGCATGATCCTGCAATGCGGGTTGGTGAGTCGTCATTCAATGGACAGAAATCGGAATCATCTAGCTGGTTTGCAATGTGGTTGCCTCTGGTGTCGTTGTTGAGGTTTGAGTGCCATAAATCATGGTGAGCATTGAAATCGCCCAGTAATAGGCGATATCGCCCGGTGAGTAGGGGGGAAATGTTGGCCTGGAAACCAGTGGGACAACTTGATGCTGGTGGTATATAGATATTGAGAATATCTATATCAACATTTCCCGACCTGATTGATATCGCTTGTAATTCTGTTGTGGTATCGGCGGCAGCGATGTCGATTAATGAATATGGCAGCGAGTTGTGTATCAGGAAAGCCAAACCTCCTCCTGAGCCAGTGGGTCGATCGCGTCGGATGATGTTGAAGCCTCCGTAAGAATTTAGCGATGAATCGGCATTTAGTTTGGTTTCCTGGATTGCAGCAACTAGTATGTGATGTCTGTCCATAAAGTCAGTGATCTCAACAATTTTATGTTGTAGACCATTACAATTTAGTTGGACTATCTTTGTGGTGGAGTAGTTTGCAACTTGCAGTGGTGGTGCTGGTGTAAGAGTGTGTCGTGGTGCTGTGTGGTGTGCAGAGACTGTGGGGGTGACATGTGATGATTGTTGGCCCTGATTAGTGGGTTGTTGTGAGGTCGATGAAGACTGTTGGCCACAGATTTTGCAATTTGGTGCTATGAAGGTGCTGATCGTTGTTGTTGATCGTAAGTCCGTCTTGTTGAGCCCAGAACAATTTTTGAAATGGCACCATTCCATACAGCATGAGCACTGCACTGAGGATTGTACGTTAGAATAAATCCTCTTACCACAGACGCAGCACATCCATGGACCAGGATTTATTTCGATGCCGGCGCGTATAAGTAGAATTTGGAGCAACTGGGCCGGCATGGGTTGCTCCGATAGTGTAAAAAAGATGTTGATGATGTGATGCAACTTTTGTTTCCTGTATGTGTCGAGGGGGGTGTGCGGCTCTTGGCCATGCATAAAATGCATGGGTGGTTCCGGGGCGAAGACCCGGCCGCGATAGGAAAAAGGTGTCCAAGTAGATGCTGTCTATACAGACTTCAGCAAAGCTTTCGATAGGGTTGATCATTTAATTTTAATTGATAAACTTCACCGCTTTGGTGTAACGGGTTCGTTGCTTAATTGGATCCGATCCTATCTCCATGAACGTATACAATTCCTCAAATACAAGGGCTTTGTCTCTAAAAGCGTATTTGCGACCTCAGGCGTGCCTCAGGGAAGTCATCTAGGTCCACTTCTTTTTAACATCTTTATATCCGACTTATCACATATATTACATGATATTCCTCATCTTTTCTACTTGCATCCTTTCCCTGTATGACTCTGCATTCCTTCAATGTAAACTAGAATCCCTTGAACAGTGGTGTAGTCGTAATAATCTATATCTCAACGTTGAAAAATGCCAAGTGATTAGCTTTTCTCGGAAAAATGATGTGGGCAGAACGGCAAATATGTTTGCAGAACATACGCAACTGTTTTGTTTCGTAACCTCACCCACCGTCGTCGCTGCTGTTTAAGGTCTACATACTGTCTACAAATCTAGGTTATTTTCCCATTTGAGAACAAAATATTATCAAACAAAAAAGTTAGAATTAATTTAGATCGGAAATCTCGCAAAAATTACGCTTTTTCTTCTAATTCTAAAAATCACTCTTTTCCTAAAACTGACCAACTTGGTACCTTATGCCAACAAATCTCTAAAGTGGGCCACCCTGTATTCACGGGTGGTGTCACGGATTGGTTCGTTATTACTCTTAAGAATACTAAACTAGCGCTGGTATATATTTTGTCAGCTGGCGTTATGCGACGAGTTGCTGTGGATTATCATATTTCTTGAAACTCTGATACTTCTCATGCCTCAGGTGGTGTTTGGCGAGTGTTTCAAAGCACATACATATACAGTGAGTCACATTTAAAGGAGCCACCCATCAGTATGAATTTTTCTTTTAAAATATTACCTGAACTCATTTTTGAACACGCTAATTTGTCTAAACCTTCAGGAAATTATTCTCTTTTATATTCATTATGAATTGTCATTGTTGGGCTAGTTTTCGTCTCTGGCCAAACCACTATTCACTAGGAGTTTCCCCATCATCATGGAAACTGGCTCATATCCAGCCTATTCTAAAAAAAATACCGAGCCTACAGAGGGCTGCGCTCGCAATACGACGGTTTTGGTTTTTTAGAACTTTAATGCGTAGTGAATATTTTTTGTACATATATTTTATAGGCAATAAATAAGAATTATGCACAACATTAATGAAATGCTTCTTGTATATCTATTTTTCTCCGAATCAAGGAAAAGGAGCTTATATCAAATGACTTCGTTAAGCCCGTTGATATAAGTACATACAAACCTTTCCTATGAGTACTGAGAAAGTAGACTTTTGCAGCTATTCAGGGACACCCTGTTAATTTGGTCCTACAAAACTTCAAAAGTATTCGTGCCAAACACTATTACCATTATTTGGATTCCCACCTAATTTCATGTTCATTGTTTAATCCAGTCACAAGATATGCAGTGAACAAATGCTTAAGACGTTGCTCTAGTATTGTGAAACGCCCTTACTATATTTCCGGTTTGGCTAAAGTTATTCGAATGAAAATTTGCAAACATATTCCTAATGCTATTCCCTAAAACCCCTCATCAACATTTTCATATTTGGAGACCTAAGAGGGGCTACACACGCATAAATTGAAATTTCACAAACTTACTGTTGTTTACTTTTTCTTAGCAAATGTCAACAGTCTTAGTATTTAACGTATATAAGCTCATACTAACGAATCTTTCTAAGTGGCAACCAAATGGCGGTTCGTGATGCCAGTTTTTGGACGCGCGTACATTTAGAAGCCAATTTAGATGCACCTTATAAAGGAGACGCATGTGATGCTACCAGCTATAGGCCGATTGATAGTTGATAGTTGTCTCCATAACTTTAGTGAAGCTGACGTGGCCGCTTTGGACATCTCAAAGGTTTTCGACCGTGTTTGACATCCAGCTCTACTATCAAAACTATTTGCTTTTGGTGTCCATCGCTCATTAGTAAGTTGGATTAGATGTTTCCTAATTGACCGGCCAATTGCTATTGTACTGTACGTCGTAAAATCGTCTGTTTATGCAATCAGCGCTGAAGTGCCGCACGGCACTGTCCTGTCTTTAACTCTTTTTCTAATCTTCATCAATGACCTTAGCCTTAACATTCAGTCCTATTCGTAGTTTTGCTCTCGGATTTTGATATTCCTTTGACTCTGTAGTCGATTCCCGTGGGAACGCTTCATCAATCCAAAGACAATCAATGTTCACATCGTCATCGTCCGTATGTAGGTACGTATGCAGGGGTACCCCGCAAGGAGGTATTCTCTCTCCCTTACTTTGGAATATGGCGATCAATCAATTGCTTTTGAACTTAGAGAGAACTGGCTGCAAAGTCATCGCTTATGCTGACGACGTTGCGATCGCTGTTAGAGGTAAGTTTCCGGATGCCCTTAGCGGGCTTCTGGAGCAGGCCCTAACTATTCTAACTGGTTGGGCTGATCTCCGCGGTGTTGGAGTTAATCCAGGCAAAACGGAATTGGTTCTCTTTACGAGAAAGCGCACGACTCCAACTATTATCCCCCTAATTTAGGGGATTGTCAACTTGTGTTTTCTGATAGGGCCAAATTTCTTGGCCTTATCTTGGACAAAGAACTAAAATGGAAACCCAACATTGAAGAAAGGGTGAAGAAGGCCGCCACGGCCCTGTATTTATGCAAGAGGGCTGTTGGTAAAACTTGGGGCTTACAGCCAAAAGTTGTATATTGGATGTATACCACTATTGTGCGGCCCATACTACTCTACGGAGTTAGTGTATGGTGGGCGGCACTAAGTAGAATTACTAATTACAATCTGCTTGTAAAAGTACAAAGGCTGGCATCTCTGATTATAACTGGTGCCTTTCGTACCACCCCTTCAGCCGGATTGGATATGTTATTGGGTCTAATCCCGCTTGACATCTTCGGTCAGCGAATGGCTGCTTTTACGGCTCTGCGCCTGCGTGAAACGGGCTTGTGGCGCATGTAGGACTATGGACACTCAGCGATACTTCGCAACTTTATCCTGCCAACAGCGACTGACTACACTGTTCCTAGGTACTCTTTTGGTAGGAACCATTATAGCTTAATTCCGTCCAGGGAAGCTTGGGATGATACCATGGCCCCGGACAGTGGGTCGTGTGCTATCTACACTGATGGATCCAAGACAGAAACAGGAGTCGGTATTGGAATCTACTCGGAGGAGTTGGGCATTCGGTTGTCGCTCCGTTTTCCTAATGTCTGTACCATTCTCCAAGCGGAGGTCTCAGCTATATATGAAGCCTTAGTTTGGTTAGGTAGTCACGTCATCTCTAAAAGAAATATTGTTCTGTACACTGACAGTTGATGAATTTTGCTATCTCGGAAGTGTAGTTACAGCAGATGGTGGAGCGGATGCTGATGTAAAATCACGGGTAAACAAGGCTAGGGCGGCTTTCTTCAATTTGACTCATTTCTGGCTAAACAACAATATTTCCAGACGCACCAAAATACGTGTCTTCAATTCTAATGTGAAATCCATTCTGCTATATGGCTGTTCAACCTGGAAGGTGACTAAAGAGATCACTGATAAGTTGCAAACTTTTGTTAATCAGTGTCTACGGCGCATCCTAAACATTCGTTGGCCGGAGATCATTTCGAACGAGGATCTCCTTACTATAACTGGCCAGGAAAGGATAGGCACTTCGATCAAAAGACTTAAGTGGCAATGGATAGGTCACACCTTCCGAGGGCCCAAAAACGTCGCAAAAAAGGCTCTAAACTGGAATCCACAGGACTCCGGAGCAAGACGCCGTGTTGGGCGGCCAAGGAACACATGGAGAAGATCGGTAACTAGCAAAGCGAAAACGCTAAATCTTACATGGTCGCAGCTAGCGCCGTTGGCGCAAAACAGAACGAGGTGGAGAGTAGGCGTGGTTAATGCCCTATGCCCCACAAGGGGTTGACAGGAACTAGAGAGAGACACCGACAGCCAAGCTGCAATTCGATCGCTAGAATCTGTACTGACGACATCTAGAACTGTTGAAAAATGTCGGGCACTACTCAGAGAGTTAGGCTGCTTTTTCAATATAACCATATGTTGGATACCAGGCCATCGAGAGTTTACAGGGAACTGCTGCGCGGACAGCTTAGCCCGCGATGCGGCAACTGAAAGCGAAGTAGTTGATCGAGTTGACCGAGATGGCATTAAAGCGCCAATTTCCGCGTGCGCTGTGATTATTGAAGGTGCTGCAAAACGCAGGACCAATGCTAGATGGATCAACGGTAACACTTGTGCTACAACGAGATTAATATGGCCAAAACTGGACGCCATTCGCTCCGCCCAACTACTGTCCCTGGACAGGAAACACATACGGAGTGTGGTCGGAGTTATCACTGGACACTGTCCTATTGGGAAGCTCGCAAGAAGACTCCGAATTCCTCATAACGACTTTTGTAGGAGTTGCGATGACGAGGAAGAGGAAGAAAGTGTACATCACTTCCTCTGTGACTGTCCTGCCTTAGCGGAGAAACGGAAGCGTTAGCTGGGCTCAAGGTTCTTTTTCGATACAGACGATCTTCGGGATATAAGCCCAGTACTACTCAATAAATACATTGTTAGTACGGGCTGGTTTCAAGCTTGGGGCAAAGCTTCTCGCGTTTATTACAGGTTTTTTCTCGGTGGTATCACAACGGACCCAAATATGTGGTCTAAGTGCGCTGGGTTCTCTTGTACCTAGCGGCCCCTGTACCTAACCTAACCTAACCTCACATCGTTGAATCAGGATATTTCGAAAATCTACCTGTCTGATCTCTAATAAAATGTATGATCCACCTGTGTTCTTGTCTATCATCGTTGATGGCACTAATATATCAAGTTCAATTACCCTCAACAATAGGCTGATCATACATTTATACCCTACAACCTTAAGATGGTATAGGGATAGGGTATATTGTTTTTGTTTCGCCGATATTATGTAACACCTCTAAGAAGCCACCGAAGGTACGGCAAAGTATATATGTATTTGTACTCGTATATGTATATGTATGATCAGGGTCGATCCCTGATTCGAATAAGCCATGTCTGTCTGTTCGCACGATAACTCCCGAAATAGTGGATTAAATAAATAAATAATAGTTAGCGGTTTGCAATTTTGGTCAGATATTTGTTTTGATAAAATCTTGGACGGTATTGACAATGGGCTAAATCGGACCAAGGGTTCCCCTATCTCCCATACAAATGACCACTCCTTGCTATTTTAATTCGGCCATTACTTTCGACAGAATATCGCTAGGGACCTAAAATTTAGATCAATGTCTGATTGTGACATATCCTTGAATTTAATGGTGGAGTAGGTCTAACTACCCCTAACTTCCCTACAAAACTATATTCAGCTATATCTTTTGATAAAATGTTGCAAAAACCTTTAAATTTGTGTCAAATGGTAGTTGATGGATGTCCTTATAAAATATGAAAGGTTTCTCTAGATCTGACCCATTCACCATATCTTGAGTTCTTAAATGGTGGTAAACTATATTTTACATTTTCTGATTTAGCTAAAACTTATAAAACCTAAACCTAGACTGGAATATAATTGCCATATTTGGGCAGGCGCAGGCTGTACTGCGGTCGGGTCTTGCTACCCTACGCGTGTCACCCGACTTTCAAATCATGCCCCTCAGCATACACTCGAAATCAGGTTTAGCCGTACCGCAAAATTCTTCGACTCATTTCAATAGAAATGTGGATAAACTACCATCTTCTGTTTTCCCAGTTAATTATGTTTTGCAGCAGTTCAACCTGATAGGAACTTCTTTGTCATGCAACCCCTCCCGCATCCCTTACCCCGATTTCCCTTCCGTCAGGGCTATGCTTGCATTGGAGGGTTATATCCTCCTAAAGTCTTGACATAGTCATGAAAAAAGTTGACAGTTATAAAAACCGTTGAAGGGGGTTGGTCCTTTGTTTTCGAAAACGCTGCAGAACAATCCAAAAAACTATAAAGCCCATTAGATCCTTGAAATTATGATTTACTCCAGGCTAAGTTTGAAGTACATTTGTAAAGGTAGCGATCACCTCCAGTTGATCACGGATTACGACCAACGTAGGCTGCTTAAAACCAAACAGGAGGACTTTTTTGGCTAAGGTTGTTAAATCCATCCTTCTGTATACCTCAATTATTATCCAGTTATCGGGGTATGTCCACAAAATAGGCAAAAAAGGCGCAACTTGTTATCCACCTGCGTAGCTTGTGTTGCAATTCAATGAAACCTTACACCGTATAGCACCGCAGTACACATATTGAGCCCTCGTTGCAAGCAGAAAATGAATTGTGTTGCCAATAAATGCCAAGTCTAACGCTTTTTCCTCCTACAAGAAGACTTGAACGACAATGCCCATAAATGCACCTAAACAGGTTATATTGTTCCTAATACAACGAATATTTCTTTTCTTACTCGTAGATGCTCCAAGTCGACATTATTAACGCCAATAACTGCGAGAAACAAAACGATTTACAAAAAACTGTTCAAATTCCCGAGGGCTATGGTAAATTCTCACTTGAGGCGTTGGATTGCAAAGTGAAACGGAACAATCAATTTGGATGTAACTTCTTATATTCAACAGAGGATGGTGCCATCATTTTCACAAATGGCGGTATGAACGAACATTTATGATCATACGGACTAGAATTTCTACTTAAGTTATTTTCAGATGGCATCCGCTGGACTAGGGAGGAATCATTGTCTAAAATTGCAACTGTCGAATTTATAGACCTTCCGCTTTCAGACGCCGAAGGTGCCATAGAGAATGAGCTTAATAGCAAGCAAGGTAAGCAAATTTACAAAATGTCCAAAAAAATGTGAAACCTAATCCTAGAATTTCTTATATTCAATCTATTGCCAAAAGAGGATCAAAATGATGATTGTAAGTTCTATTCTAATATGCATTTGGCTTGAAGTGTTTTTATAGTACGATATGCTGCTGAGTTGTGCAGCATGTTTTGATTGTATTTTGCATTGTTGGACCTTTGTGCCAAACGAAATTGGCCGGGTAGTTTTATTGTACATAGTAAACTAAAAGTATTTATGTACATACTTATAATTTGCAACAAGAAAATTGTATTGCTTTGTTTGCCTAAAATGTGAAAATTGTGCTCATTTATTTATTTGGTTTTCGTTTTCGCCCCAGGGGATGTTATTGGAGCACTTTTGCGGCGACTTTACAGCCAAATCTCACAGGTAAAACATCTCTTTTCCACGGTTCTGGGTGTCAGTCAGCCACAAAGTGCAACGCAAAAGGCTGGTCTTGTTCGAGATGCATTCGGATTGCACAAGATGATGGTAGTTGTTACGTCCACCGGAAAACTATTTGGCATTGACAACTTAAACAGCAAAATACATTGGCTCAAATATTTGCCGGGCATGGAAAGTTTTGCAAATAATGAACATTTGAAGTTAATTGTTCAACGTACATCGAAACATTTTCCACACCAGCCAACGTGCTCGTTAATTAGTCGGGAAAAGGTTTGTGTTTAATTAGGACAACATTGAGAAACATAAGACCAAAAACCAAAATATGTTTTATTTAGTCGACAGGAAATGGCTTGATATATAGATTCAATCCAATCACGGGACAACCTGTGGATGGGGGATTTATCCGGTTGGAATACCAAATCAAACAAATGGCTGTTCTACGTGATCGTGAGGTAGATTTCTTAAAGCCTTTGATGTTGTTGGATTCGAAGAATGGCGTTCACGTCCTTCCTGAGGATGCTACTGAATTGGTAGGAACCAAATGTTTATTTTGCCTTCCCCATAATCAATAATTTATTGTTTAACTGCTTCCTTATTTCACGTTATTTGAATCGTGTAATTTGTTTTTATTAGGCTGATGGGTTTTACATGTTTACGGCTGACCAAAAGTCGAGTATTCTGGAAGGTTTTGCCATCGAAGCCACCTCAAAGGTATTTATCACTTTTTTTATTCCGCATCAACCGTATCTCATTCTCAATAATATTTATTTATAACCAGAAAGCCATCGCTAAACCCATTTGGAAGATTAACCTCAACAGCCAGGGTAACTCACAAAGAATAGTCAAAATTGCGGGCAAAAATCCAAACGAACATGTTCACTCGCAAGGTAGAGTTTTGGGAGATCGTTCCGTTCTCTACAAGTACATTAATCCGAATCTCGTTTCGGTGGTTACTCAAAGTTTGGATCCTATTCATAAATGTAAGTCTGGGTGTAAGGAACGCACATTTTTAAGTTCTAAATGGAATGAAATTGCTTTCCTTTCAGACGTTATAAATGTGTATTTAATTGATGTTGTGTCGGGATCAATTGTATACTCAATGGCTCATCGCAAGGCTCGCGAGCCATTGCACATTGTACACTCCGAGAATTGGTTGGTCTATTCATATTACAATGATAAAGTCAGAAGAACCGAAATAAGTGAGTATATTGGTCGAATTTGAGAATAAAAATATTCAAGTCTAAAATGTTCCTATTTATTCCTAATTTATTTTTAATTACAGCGACCGTCGAACTTTACGAGGGTAAAGTCCAAACTAATAGCTCCATGTGGAGTTCACTTGATGCTCTGCCAGTTCCGCTTATCGAGAAGCAATCGTATATTCTGCCCGCCAATGTGGAAACTATGCGCGAGACTATAACCGAACGTGGTATCACCAACAAACATGTTCTCAGTAAGTTTAATTTTTTTTAACGTATTAAAAGTTAGTTTTCTAACATTCCTTTGCATCGGTCCTTTTTAGGGTTTTTAGATTTTTTTTTTCAAAAAACCCTTATGAAATCGATTTTGTCCGTCTGTCCGTCCGTCTAAATAAATCGCGAACGGCTCAACTGATTGTCATGAAATTTGGTAGGAATGTGTAGAATGGTTAGTCTTTGGCACAAATACCTTAGAAGTTGGTAGGAAGTGGTCTTACGGCAACTGCCTCTACGGGGCGGACCACACCCGTTTTGTATCACAAAACGGCCAAAAGCTGCCAATATGCCTTCCTGGCAAGAGCCCCGGCAGGAGCCCTGAAGGTTCGATGCAGGAAGGTTGTGTTTGTCTGTGTATATGTGTAGGTGCGATATATGTGTTTTTTCGTCATATTGAGAGCATTACATCTCGGCGCGGCTGCTCTCAATTTTACTAATTCGCGCCGGTGTTGAAACAAATCCAGGCCCAGAGGTATGGATTTGTAGTGTCTGCAACCAACGTATCGGTTCGAATGCCAGATCAGTGCAGTGTAATTGCTGCAGGGAATGGGTTCACTTTAGGTGTTCAGGGTTACGAAGACAAGGTCAACACTCCTTAGCATATGTTGCGCCAGGTTGTATGAATTCCGGGCAACCCAGGGCTGCTCCCAGCCCACCTTCCCCACCACTGCCCCCTACACCGCCAAACAATATGATAAGGAATGCCAGACCTAGTCTTACGCCTGGCCCTCCTCCTCCAGCAGTTTTCACTGCACTATCTATATTACAGTTTAACTATAATGGCATTCACCGAAAAATCGCTGAGATCACACACTTCTTGAGTTCCAACAGAATTCTCATCGCCGCCATCCAAGAGACGTTGCTTCACGCAAACTCGTCTCTAAGCGTCCATAGCGAATATGTTATACTGCGGAAAGATAGACCGGCCGCCACGGATGATTCTCACCCTGGAGGTGGACTTGCCTTCCTAATACACAAGTCCGTACATTACTGTGTATTAGATGTAGTTGCTGACGGTACGGCGGAAATTCAAGCCATCTCAGTTCCATCAGGGAGTACTAATATCGAAATTTTTAATATATATGTACCACCTCATTCTAGTTGCCCTTCTGGCTATCGTTTCGATATTGGTCCTCTCCTTTCCGGAGAGCACAGGGTCATCCTTGGCGACTTTAATGCGCACCATGAGCTCTGGCATTCGGACCTCAACAACAATGCCAGGGGTATAACTATCGCCGAATCACTTGACGCCTCAGAATTCTGTTCACTTAATGAAGACTCGCCGACTAGAGTCGTGGGCACTTGCACTTCTCCTGACATAACTATTGTCAGTGCCAGCCTAATTGCTGCTTCCCGATGGGAAGTACGTACCACCCTTAGATCAGATCACCTCCCAATCATTATAAAAATTGACAAACCAGCGAGCATGACTAAGTCTGAGAAGCGAACGTTTGTCAATCACAAGAAAGCCGATTGGGATGGTTTCAAAGCTTACTCGTCGGCGAAGTTCACCTATCACCATTCATGAGGCCGAGAAAAATATTAGGAACGTCATTACCACAGCCGCGGCACGTTTTATTCCGGCAGGACGTATCCCGAAAGTTCGGCCTAACTTCCCCACTAGTGCCGCCAGATTAGCCGATGAACGTGATCAGATCAGAAGCGCTCACCCTGATGATCCCAGAATTCAGGAGCTTAACTCCGAAATTGACCGACAAGTCAAAGACTATAGGAGGGCGAAATGGAATCAGCACCTCGATGAATGTAACCTCAACGAAGGTGTCAGCAAATTATGGTCTACCGTCCGCGCCCTTTCCAATCCTCGGAAAGAAAAGGGCAACAACGCCATTGAATTTGGCAACACAAAAACCTGCGATCCTCTTCAGTGTGCTAGCCTGTTCAATAAACAATTTATTGAACATCCCAAGTCCGACGGCCTCAAGCGCAAAATTAGAAGACGGATTCGCAGCCGGAATGTTGACACCATACCATCTTTTACAGCGGACCAGGTTAAAAAGTCATCGAGAATGCTAAAAACTCCAAGGCGCTCGGACCAGATGGCATTTCGATGACCATGTTGAAACATCTCGACCTTCCAGCCATTGAGTATCTCACGGCCGCCTTTAACTTGTCGATGTCCACGCTTGCCATCCCTGAAATCTGGAAAACAGGTCGAATTGTTCCCTGTCTCAAGCCAGGGAAGAGCGCAAATCTCGGGGAATCCTACCGCCCCATTACGATACTTTCTCCTGTCGCAAAGACGCTGGAGGCCCTTATTCACCCCACTCTTGTTGCACATGCGAAGCTAGAACCTCACCAGCATGGCTTTAGGAAGATGCATAGTACCACCACTGCCCTCGATGCGATCACTACACGCATTCGTGATGGGCTAAATCAACGCAGTCGTTGTCACAGAACTATTCTGGTGGCAATATACCTATCAAGTGCATTCGATAAGGTCAATCATTCAATGCTCTTAGCAAACCTAATGAATATGAAGAGATCCCTTGGATTGCCAACTATCTAGCTGGTCGGCACTCCTTCACCGAGTTTCGAGGCAAACGTTCTAAGCTTAGGAAAATCAAATTAGGTGTTCCACAGGGAGGGGTACTCTCCCCCACTCTGTTGAACATCTACATGTCCGGCCTTCCCACACCACCTGAAGGAATCGAGGTGATTTCCTATGCTGACGATTGCACCGTAGTCGCCACAGGAAATGATAAGGATGAAATGCGCCTCCGGATTAATCGCTATCTAGGACGATTACAGGCATTTTTCCAAAGCCGAAACCTCACTATCTCTGCGTCCAAATCCTCTGCGACTTTTCTAACCACTTGGTGGGAGGACATCAGATGGGAGATGGATATACGTATTGGCAACTATTCTGTTCCTACTGTTAAAAACCCCAAAATTCTCGGGCTTCACCTAGAGAACATGATGACGTCTGCAAATCATGCAGCTTCAGTCTGTGAAAAAATGCGCAGTAGGAACAACATCCTAAAAGCTCTAGCTGGTAGCACCTGGCGCAAAGATAAAGAAACCATGCTAGCTACTTATAAAGCGGTGGGTCGACACATAGTCTATGTGACACAAACTGGTCCAAAGTTCAGGTCTGCCAAAATGCCGCTCTACGCATCGCGACAGGTTGCCTTCTGATGTCTGCCCAGGATCACTTACATCAGGAGACAAAATTGATGCCAATACGTGATCACAATCTCCTACTCTCTAAACAGTATATTGTTGGTTGCTACCGTGAGGATCATCCCAATAATCATCTCATGGACCGAATTCCTCCACCACGACATGTCAGGCGTGGTTTACGAGACCTTGAGAGAGAGGTCCAGGGATACAAACGGGACCCTTACGATGAAGTTACATACCGAGCCGCCATTGCAGCGATCCACACTGAAGAAGTGAATCGGTCTATCGCGAGTTTAGGTGCGAATAGAGTCCTCTCAGAGCGCCCACCACCAATTTCGCCTGAGGAGATTAGGCTCCCGAGAGCCACTAGAGTAACACTAGCTCAACTTCGGTCGGGCTTTTGTTCACGCCTTAATTCGTACCTTTCTCGCATAAACCCGGACATCCAAAACATCTGTCCAAACTGCAATGGTACTCCTCATGATGTGGGTCACTTGTTTCAATGCTCCGCTGCGCCCACTGATCTTACCCCTATATCGCTGTGGGAAAACCCTATCGCAGCAGCTATGTTTTTGTCCTTAGACCTCACGGACACAAACATTGACGAACCATAAATCGTACCCACATAGATGCACAGAGGTTACACACCTTTCTGCACCGCTACAAGAAGAAGAAGAGGTGTTCTTCGGTCTGCCTCTGGCCTTGGGTCCATCAAGTGGAACGTCCATTGATATCGCTTTCTTTGCTGGGTTCTCAGGCGGACGCCGTTGAACATGGCAATACCAATCCATTTGTCGGTCTTCGAGCTTTTCGGTGATTGGTTGGTCTATGGACAAGCTGCCTCGGATGTAGCTACTCTTGATGTGGTCCCTTTTGGTTACACCAACTGACATGCGTAACATTTTCATTTCAGTCGCTGTCATTTCTTTCGCGTAACCTTCATACATGGTCCAGCATTCTGATCCATACATGAGTGCGGGACGTACAACCGTTTTGTACAACTTGCTCTTTAGCTTCAGTGGCATTTTCTTATCGCAGAAAACTCTAGAGTTTTCTCGCCACGTCATCCACCCAACCTTTGTGCGATGTTTGATGTCATCATCGCATGTAGCTCCGTTGTTCACCATCGAGCCAAGGTACTTGAACTTGGTACAAGACTTAAGCTGCTCTCCTTTGACGTACATTTCTGGTATCGGTGCATCTGGGTCTGAGAATGGGCAGCATAAGAACTCAGTCTTTGTTATACTTACCCTCAGTCCATGCTCCTCCAGAATGTCACACCATTTTGTAAGTGCAGCTTGCAAGGCAACGATGTTTGGGCTACTGAGGACTATATCATCGGCAAAAAGAAGAGATATTTCTAGGCCGTCGGAGATACGTGTTAATAAGTAGCACATGATGATGTTGAAGAGCAACGGACTCAATACACTGCCCTGGTGTACTCCGACATTCACCGGAAATTCTTCTGATTCACCGGCTGTGCATCTAACCTTAGTCGTAGCTCCATCATACATGTCTCGTATCATCCTGACATATGCCTCAGGGACATTAAGTGCTCTCAAGGCCAACCATATCAGATCACGAGGTACTCTATCGAATGCCTTTTCCAAATCGATGAACACAAAGTGCAAGTCCTTTCGTGCTGCTCTATACTTTTCCATTGCAATACGAATGGACTGAATCACATCGACTGTAGATCGACCTTCAACAAAGCCGCATTGATTGTCATTCAACCGCACAATCTTTCTCAATCGGTTGCAGACAACTCGCTCGTAGATCTTCAGTGTATGAGGTGTTAACTTTATAGCCCTATAGTTGTTGAGTTTGCGTGAGTCTCCCTTGTTCTTATAGAAAGGAAGAAGAAAACTTTCCCTGAAAGCATCAGGCATCGGTTGCCCGCCTTTGATTTTGTTGAAGAGAACTGTGAGCCAACTAAGCCCGACATTTTCCATTTTCAACCAAAATTCCGCGGGGATTTTGTCCGGTCCGACTGCCTTTCCGCGTTTCATCTGATGCATTGCCTCCATCACCTCTTCCTCTGAGATATCTTCAATATTTGTGGTATTCGGCTCAACATCTCGAAAAGCTGCTCCAGGAAATTCTTCATTTAGAAGTTCGTCAAAATACTCGCGCATCCTGCTACAAATTGCCGTATCGTCAATCAGCAACATTCCTTGCGCGTCCTCCACGTACTTTGGCGCCTGTATTTCCCGAGCGTTCCTTCTCCTTTGGGCTGCGACCCTAAATAGAGGTAATTTATCGTTAAAACGTAACAATTGTCCTTTTTGAAATATTGTTTTAGAATGTGTAAAATCTTTTCTAAGAAGATTGGACCGCCAATTTAAACTGACGGGAAATCTTAATTTTTGTCCCCAAGGAAATTCCGGGCACATAGTCTTAAAAATTAAAAAAAAATTGGGGTTGCCCCTTCTGATCCTGGCTACGCAGCCCTTACTTGTTATAGCTTACATTTTCTACTCCACATGCTGACGATATTTTGTAAATGAGAACATTGAGAACTTGTGGGCTCCTTTATGGGTCCTGTTTAGTATCAACAGAACCTTGCTTTCTGAAGTTACATCACCACAAATAGTATGATTGAAGGTTTGTCTGAAAACCAAATTCCGCAACGTGTACAGCATTGGGCCTTCGGGAGTCTGGTCACCTTAGCTAAGGGTATTTAGAAAATTACATAGGGAATATGTCTCCGAATTTTCATTCGAATAACTGTATCCAAACCGGAAATATAGCCAAGTAAGTATTCAGTAAGGGCCTTTCACAATGCAAGGGAAGCCTCTTAAGCATTTCTTCAATGCATATCTTTTAACTTGATGAAACAATGAACATGAAATTTGGTGGAAATGCATAGAATGGTAATAGTGTTTGCCACAAATATTTTTGAAGGTTGTAGGACCAAGTTAACAGGGTGAATAGCTGCAAAAGTATAGGTACTTG
This sequence comes from Microchrysa polita, assembly GCA_949715475.1. NCBI lineage: Eukaryota > Metazoa > Arthropoda > Insecta > Diptera > Stratiomyidae > Microchrysa > Microchrysa polita. Next base: position 49,812,841 of record OX454420.1, read on the forward strand.
TTCAATACTGTCCCTGAATAGCTGCAAAAGTATACTTGTTCAATACTCATAGGAAAGCTTGCGTGGGCTCTTATGTCACAATGGAATCATTTCATATAGGTTGCTTTTCCTTGATTAAAAAAACAGTAACAGTAAATTTACAGCTAATAATTCAGTTCACATATAAAGCCAAGCCATCCTTACGTTTGCCTGAGTTTCTTTTTGCTCAAAGGCCATCAGAAATCTTAAATCGAAAAATGCCTGTAGATTTGCCTTGGAGTACTCTTATACAAACTGGGTAAATAGTAAATCTATTTTTGGATTGGTCTATTTAAAGGTGGAACAGACTGAAAGGCGCTAGCCTTTCACTCTGGAATGCGTTTATTTAGACCAATCCAAAAATAGATTTACAGGAAGCATTTCACACAATCCTTATTTATTGCTTATAAAATATATGTACAAAAAATATTCACTATGCATTAAAATTCTAAAAAACCCTTGTATTGCGGGCGCAGCCCTCTGTACGCCGGTATTTTTTTTATAATGGCATATCTTCATTATCTTTATTTTTTATTTATTAGCGTAACGTAAAAAACCATACGATGAACTAATTATAAACTTTGGCGTTTTTCATTTCATTGCAGTTGGAATATCATCTGGAGCCATCATTGAAATGCCATGGGCTTTACTGGATCCACGACGTCCTGTAATGACAGGAAATCAGCCACGCGAAGAAGGTTCTATACCGTACATTCCGGAATTGCCATTACCTACGGAGAACATTGTGAACTATAATCAGTCCATTGCACGAATAGAGAATATTCATACAGCTCCCAGTGGGCTTGAGAGTACGTGTCTGGTTGTGGCATACGGACTAGGTAATTCTAATTTACGACTTCTAACGAATAACATTTTCTTGAGAGTCGAGCATTATTATAATATTATAATATCTACCTTATTTTATTTCAGACATATTTGTTACACGAGTGTCACCATCAAAAACATTTGATTTACTCAAAGAAGATTTTGACTACTTTTTAATTACCGTAGTACTAATTGCCCTTAGTACGGGCTCATTTTTCGCAAAGCATTTATCCGCGAGAAAAGCCCTGAAACAGGCTTGGAAATAAATAGATTTAGATAAATAGTAAAATATGTAATTCTTTTGATATACACATAATTGGCTAGAAGAATGTAGTGTAGTACAAATTTGATACACTTCTTCTACAATAAGTATTTAAACTGTGTTTAGTTAATATATTTTGAAAATTTAATATGGTTTATAATAATTGGCTCTTTCAAATGTGCATACAATCTGTAATTAAGTACAGGTCGAATGGCTCAGATTTAAAGCAGCTAATTTGAATGGCAAAGAGCTACCAATTGTGAACCACGTTGAAAAAAGCACTACCAAAATGTAATTATGTACTAAAAAAAATTAAAAGAAGTTGTATTATTTTATTCAATTTTGTAACTCGAAAATGTTCATTATATAGGCTAATTGTAATGGAATAGACATTTTTAGGGTTGTCATTTATGTTCATTGTAAGTTGGGTATTTGTAAATGTTAAGCATTTAATTTCACAACAAAAATGAATGCAGATAATTGAATATTAAGTGTTTTATTTATTAAGTTTTTTATCAACCCATTCGTATTATATAGGGTGTACAACGGGACCCTCTATTTTTAACTGTTAAACTGTAATTTAATTTTTTGTTAAAATGCCTGACTTGCCGAACTAAATAAATATTTGCCACACCACCAAACATTTCATCCGAGTTATGACTTCACTTTCTGAAACTACATTAAATTTTCAATAAAACGACACCTCGTCCTTTAAGAAGTTGCTCGTATCTTCCGAGATACACCCGTTTAAAAATAAATTTTAAAGTGGGTTTTTCATAAATTTTTATCATTTAATTTTTAATGAAAACCCGTTTTGAAAATTTATTTAAAGTTTGAACGAGTGTATCTCGGAAGATACGAGGAGCTTCGTAATGGGCGAGGTGTCGTTTTATTGGAAATATTATGTAGTTTCAGAAAGTGAAGTCATATCTCGGATGAAATGTTTGGTGGTGTGGCAAATTTTGATTAAGTCGGGCATTTTTACAAAACTACATTGTAACGGTTAAAAATAGAGGAATCCCGTTGTACATTAATTTTCCCGAAATGAGCCACACTACCTACCATTAAAATATCCTCCACAATGAATGGGACACCCTGTATATTATTGAACGACTTAAAGAGGGTACCTTGTTCACTTCTAAAGGAAGAGGAAATCAGTCGATGCCTTCCGGGGATTTTGGAATTAGGAAAGGAATTAAAAAAGGCCCAGGTCGATTTTAAACAAGGTAGGAGAGAGTGTGTTTCCCTGTGGAACATCCCGCTTTATTCTTCTATGATTAAGGCTATATCTGACTCAATGATGATGACAAAATTCTTGATGGCGTTGCCGGGGGAATATAATCACTTTCATAGTGAATGGGAATCAACGCGTGTTTCGAGTGCCAGTGAAACTGTTGCAAATGTGGCTTCCAAATGAGCGACCCCGCAGGGGGGTCGGTGTCCTTGCGACATCAGCCAAAAAGGCTGTATGTAGTGGCACAACGATCTTTGGTGAGCTACGACACCACGTACCTGAGCAGCGCAGGGAGGCCCCTGGTACAGTTGATACGCAGGCCTGTAGAGAGGGTGGGGGGAACGGGGTGATTCCCCCCGGGCCCGGGATTCCAAAGGGGGCCCGGAATTGGACACAAAAGTTGTGTTTTAGTGTTTTTTTACATACAAATTTCTATTTTGAGGTCCTTAACTAAGAAACCTTATTAGAACTGTATCTAGCATTTTGTATTACACATTCTGCACTAGGCTTGTGGCCCCAAGTCTAATATTGAATTGTTAGGACTGGGGCCCGAATCATCATATTCAATCAACAAATCAACATGATCGTTTCTTTACTAAATGTCTAAATTCAAACTGCCCTCGCATTTTGAAAGTGCATGTATAACTTTTTACGTAAATAAATTAGAAAATTCGACTTCTTCATCCATTAACGTAACGTTTTTCAAACAATGTGTGTTCAAAGTAAAAATAGGAGTGACATTTTTTCTAGAAGGACTTTTCCGGGCGATCATTTTGTGTACGTACTGCGCTGCTGCTAAACACCGAGATACAAACACCGAGATTTTGGTCACTTAAATTCAGCGTCCCCTCTAAGAGGGGGCAAGCCGGGCGATCGCCCAGGGCGCCACATATTAGGTGCTGCATTTAGAATGGATAAAAGGCTAAGTAAGATCTGCGTAAATTTTAAGTCTGTGATGCTTGCACCCGCCCTACTTTCAGAAAACAAAGCGATACAATTCCCTGCTATGTGCTAATTCAGTTATTCTTTAAAAAAAAGACACTAATTTGAGAATTACTCGTATGTACTAATTTCGTCCTCCAATTGAAAATTTAGTTCCTCTTTCTTTTCACCAGAATAAAGGACATTGCATGATCTTCAATTTTTGCCGAGGGGAGGGCTACCTGATTTTCGAATAGAGGACGAAATTATAACACGTACAATTTTATTGTTTCATTTAAATGCGATTTGATTTCCGGAAGATCCGATCTAAAGTTTCTGTTTAGTCTATTGTGTTACAGGAGTAACTCCCGAGGAAATTCGTATGAAATAAGAAATAGGGAGTCGCATAAATGCTGACCACATAAAGGCGTTTAAAACACACTCTTCTGATAGAAATGTGTGGAAACAAAGGCATTCATTTCATCATTAATTTTGGAGTCATTTTCCTTTATTTTCATAGACCTTTCGCAGCATAATTTCACTTAAATTTGCCAAACCTTCGCGTGGATGGATTTCTTCAGTTGATTGCATTGATTCATCTAGCATTCTTTTCAGCAAGGTGAGGAATCGAACCACACATAACACATTGTCAGAGCTCCTAATTTGTGTTCGGGAATGCTAATATCGGAAATTGGCTACGTCTCCTCGATTTAACTAGGTCTAACCTTATTGCATTTATGAAAATAAGCCATGCACGAAATCCGTTTTTTTTGGCTGTGTAGTTTCCAAGGAATTTATGGAAGGCAAATACAGGAAATTGGTAATGAATGCGAGCACCATTTTTTGAAACAATATTTTTGAGAGCAGAGTTTTCTAAAAATGTGTTGAGTGTTTCAGTGGAAAACAAAATTTCCCATTTATTTTCGATTACATTAAGCTTTACAAGATTTAACTTTGAAATGCCAAACAAACTCTATAAGGCCTTGCTGAACTGTTGTGAATTGCGCTTCATAGTATAAATGATAGCTAGACGTTGGTTTGAACCCCATTGTGACCATGAATTTGTGTGTTGTCTCTATAAAAATGCTCCTACGTCAGCTTGTTTCACTACGTAAATCGTTTCGGAATAACGACCATGCCACAAGCACTCGACAAGAGGAAACAATCCTTGGAATCGATTCTACAACAACGATGTCCATCCATACTATGTATCTTTACTATCAATTTGCCTGGTACAACTCCTTAAGGGCGGCAAATTTGTCCTCTTGCCCGGGGCGGCGTAAGTGCTAGAGCGGGCGCTGCTTAAATTATTGAATCTCCATTTCAATCTATCTATCAATCATTAGTTTTTCGTTTCCCAAAAATTAGGAACGAGCCACTTCTTCTCTTCTCAGTACCGTATAGCCCCATGTTGAGCCATGGTTCGTTAACTCAGCCGTTTATAGGCAATTTCGATTCAACGTTACATTGCATATCATTTCGGAGTGTATGTAATTTTGCAAGCACTATATATTTCATATCCGCACATGTACGGAAAATTTGGACCACGCCAAAATTCCATCTCCGGATCTCTAGATTACTATAGCATCGTAGAGTGCGACTCAACCAAGTGAGCCCCTGAGCGCCACTGATTAAGAATAATAAGATGCCCTACAATTCAATACAAAAAGTGGACGGGAACGAAATCAGCAAATTTCTTCAACGAAATTCCAGAGCTCTGGAGATGATTTAATATGAATACATCATCAATATACGATGTCATACATCAGTATCCGAAAAATGTGCGGCAATTAGAATTTATTATTGTGCAATTCTTGGAGACAACAGTTTACGTAAACTTAGCTAACTTTCTGGAGCAAGTTAAGGCTGTTTTTCGCAAGATATTTTTAATATGAAAATTTGGACGTATATACCTACACTTTGGAAAGTGTATCTCTTCTTGTCTAAAAAAAATCTTAATTTCCAGAAAATTGTTTTTCATAGTCGCGATTTATTCATGGTTCAATAAATCATTCTTACGTCTTATGAACCCCTAAACCTCGAAGACCAACAGTAGGCTCAGGAGCGTTATTTATCTCCATAAATAGGTACTCGTTTAACATCTGTCCGTCCACATACGTGATTTATAAGGTAAAAAATATAAATATACAATTTTTTAAGAACCGAAATGTAAAAACAAAATATTCTTCGATTTATAATTTTTTATCGTATGGAAGGGGAGGGCCCGGAATCATTGTCCCCCCCGGGCCCGGAATTTCTATCCACGGCCCTGTTGATACGCCATGGCGAGGATCTGTACAAAGACCATTCGGGCGATTGACACCTTCCCGAGCTCCCTAGTCATGTGCGGGTGGCTCTTGGCGTGACCTACCTCCTCCCACAACTTACGGGAGGGAAGTCACTAAAGGCCGAGCACGTAAACGGTGTTCCCTGGTGGGGGGGGTTCACCATTACGGTTAATATCGTGTGAGCCTCGGAGCTGGCGGCTTCGCATAATCCGAGCCTCGAAGGGGCTATTCAGGGAGAATGACCTTGGTAAAAGTTGCCTTTGCACCTATATCTGACTAATTTGTTGATTGATTGATCGAATCGCATTGCTGACTAGTAAACTGAAGGGCCGCCCGGATGTGAAAAGCAGCGCTAAGAGTCTGCACAGGCTCGTAGTCACAGGTTCAACGAGCCTGGGAGATGCACATCTGAATTGTACGTGAGGCTTAACGAATAGGGGGCCGAAGGAAGATCACACCTGCTATACAGAAGTCTTTAGCGAATAGTGTACCACAGGGATGGGTGTGCCCAGGGGACCATGTTCCTTGCCCATCAAGGTGTTGGACTCGTGGTGGTTGTAGGTTGTTACCCGAGACATCGAGCTGGTGATGCAACCCCGGGGTTGGGTTCCTGAAGGTGAGTGCATTCGCCGGATGGAGAAATCCCCCTCTGACAAAACGACCTTGTCAGTAAACACCGAAGGTCCAAACAGTCCGAAAGACCGGGAGATAAGGCCGAAAGGCTAGGTGCTCCTCTGACGGTATCCTCGTAGATGGTAAACTTGTCAAGTGAGTGATACTTAGGCCCTCGTATTTATAAACGTACCTTAAGGAAACCCTCAATCAAGGCGACCTTAGCCAAGGAAATATTTAACGAGAAGTTAAGTCAAGGAATGAAATACATATTCAGTAATTTTTTAATGCAAATAATTTGTTTCTTACAGAAAAAAAAAAACAATTTAAAAAATTTGGGAAAACATTTTTTTTGCGCTCTTAACGGAAGATAAATAAATTGACAACGAGTTTGAAAAAAATTAATGGTGACATTAAATTTTCATTGGGATTGTGAAATCGTTATGCCGCACAAACACGGTCAATCTATGGATTCTTCGTTCTGTCAAACTCCATTAAAAAAAAAAACCAGCTGAGGGTAGTATTATATGTGAGAGATGTTGTGTAATAGATGGTGGACTACGTGTTGCTGTCTGGACGGCACGAAAAAAAAGTTTTCGATTGTTTCGAATTGTGTTGGTTTTATTTGGAGAGTTTGTGGTTTCTCTCTTTCCGCGCCGAGTTTGTAATTTGAGAGGTTGTTGTGTCTCCCCTCTCTGTGGGCTGTTTAGAGCCGTGTGTTGATCCACCTCGGAGAGTCCCCTCCGATTGATTTCTTGAGAGGTTGTGGTTCCCCCTTTCAGCGTTGTGTTTATAGAAATGTGGTGTCTTCCCTTTTTATGTTGTGGTAATCGAGAGGTTGTGGTGCCCCCTTTTTCTCCCCTCTTCATGTTTTGTGTTTGAGAGGTTGTGGTGTCTCCCCTCTCTTAGACGTAGAGGCGCGGGGCTCCGCTACGGAGTTTATAGCTAGGATATTATGGTTTCCCCTTCCGCTTTCTACCAGAATATCGAATGTGTGACAGAGTTTTCGTCAGAAGGATTTACTTCTGGATATAGAAGATAGCGAAGTGGGATTGAACCCAAGAGAAGCAATCGAATTAGCCGATGGCCGGCCGGCATTCGGTAGCTCAGTGGCAGAGATGTCTATCTCTGAGTTGCCGGTGCGTGGGTTCGAATCCCACTGTGACCCATGGATGTTTGTGTTGTCCATAAAATGCTCCTACGGCAGCCGGTTCTTCGATTTAAATCGTCCCGGAGCTACCCGTTGCTAAAAACGGTCAAGAGCTGCCAAGACCCCCTTCGATTCAAGAGAAAAAAAAAATCTCTCGAATCGCTACAACAACACAACATGGCCGGCCAAAGTAAGTAAAATTTAGCATATAGGATTGCTACACTCACTGCAACACGAGGCGATTTGCGAAGATGATCCATGGACGAAAGTGGTTCTCCTTCGCTGTCTTCTTCTTGTATTCTTGATACATGTAATAATGGCAAACGCATATGTTGTAATAATGACAAACTCATGTGCTGTAGGGACGAGATGGACTAGGTGAGTATCGCACTTGTACAGTAATGTTCAGTAGCTTATGTGTTTTAAATTAAAGTTGATTTGTATTTAATTTGTATTTAATAAAGTTTTATTGCAGAATATAATATATATAATATGTTCATTTTGTGAAATTACTTTGCAGCCCTCCTCCAAAGTTACAACTTGTGTGGGGAGGGTGGGGTGGTGATAAAATAACCTAATCAATTATTTTGTTGTTTTCTAACACAAGAAGTTGTCCCTTCGTAAATGAATGGTTTCAGTTATTATTCTAGTGGATATTTTTTTTTCATGATTCCTGGTTCGCAGAAAGTTGCATACTTGACGTGCATCTATAGTGTATGTATGTATACTACGAGTATGTATATTATCATTCCATTTCCATCTCTTCTTCATCAAGAAGAGTACCTCAAATTAAGGAAAAGGCCAACGAGAGCGAAACCATTGACCGTTGATCAACGAAAACGAGGAAGTTTTCATTCTCCTTGTCAGAAAACCGTGCCGACGGTAGAGAATTTCACAGTAAGATTGGGCTGCTATGCTAAGGATTTCGATATTGTTGATCTTCGCTCACAGTTAACTCTTTTGAAGAATATGCCGGGAGCTTCACCTACATGTTGCGCCAAAATTTCTGATCACGTTCGAAGTATATCGAGCACAAATACGGCTAGTAACATTACTGCTGACGGTTCCAGTATCAGCAGCATCATCAGGAAGGTCGTTCAGTGCTTTGCCACGTCTTAAAACATCTGACACATCTATTCCTTCTCCGTGTTCACAGGGATTACTCGTTTCCCGAGGAAAGCGGAAAACAACCTTTGCAAAAATCGTTTGACCCTCAATTTGATAAAACTATACAAAATAGAAAGTCTATGTACATCAGAGCGTCGAGTATATGTACGAACTAATGTTGGCAGAGGTTTGTTCGGATAAACGAAAGTTCGGTTAATCGAACTTCCATAGAAAGATTAGAAAATAGCCCAAATGTGAAATTACCCGACAACAAAAAATGCCACTGAAGCTAAAGGGCAAGTTGTACAAAACGATTGTACGTCTCGCACTCATGTATGGATCAGAATGCTGGACCATGTATGAAGGTTACGCGAAAGAAATGACAGCGACTGAAATGAAAATGTTACGCATGTCAGTTGATGTAACCAAAAGGGACCACATCAAGAGTAGCTACATCGGAGGCAGCTTGTCCATAGACTAACCAATCACCGAAAAGCTCGAAGACCGACGAATGGATTGGTATTGCCATGTTCAAAGGCGTCCGCCTGAGAACCCCGCAAAGAGAGCGATATCAATGGAAGTTTCACTTGATGGACCCAAGGCCAGAGGCAAACCGAAGAACCTGGATATGTCAAATGAAAAAGCAACAACAACGCATTGGTCTCGGCGATGACACGATCCAAGATAGAGCTACCTGTGGAAATATGCTGAGATATTGCCGCCAAAACGGGCGATGTGCCTACACCGCAGGTCGAGCAACGCGAAACCGTGGAGCGGTATAAAGAACGAGGCAAGGAAGAAGAAGAAAGTGAAATTACCCGACAAACTGAAAACGTGTAAAATGACCAGAACTGAACAAAAATAGAAAATTCGAGGTAATTGAGCGATGCAGATGAGAGATGGCTTCCATCAGGCCCTTAATTTAATTATTAATTAATCTTTCACAAGAAAAGAAGCTAAGTACCCGGTTCGGTTAATCGAGTGTTCGGATAATAGACGTTCGGATAATCGACGTTCTTCTGTATATAAAAGAAAGTTGTGTGTTAGTTACATCAGGTGTGTTTTTTTGGTTATCCCGTGCAGGTTTGGGTAACGAAACTCCATATAAAAAAAATGACAGCTGACGCACCTGTCATTTTTTTATATGAAGTTTCGTTACCCAAACCTGCACGGGATAACCAAAAAAACACACCTATCATTTACATATAACTCGAGAACGGCTGGACAGATTTTCATGATTTTGGGTTTGTTGGATTAGGCTCTGGCCAGAATAGCATAATAACTATTGAAACATGCAAACAAAATCACAATGAGCTAATATTCACAATGGGTTTTTTTTCATCTATTTCTGCGTGTATTTCTTTAACATATGAGCGGATTTCAATCAATATCTTCCACAGGATTGGTCTCTACCTAAAGTAACAGGACAAGCATCGAGACATATGAAAAATTCACAATGGGGCACAATTATGACATTTTTTTTATATAGGTACATACTTCTTTCTTGAATGAATTACAGGATGTCAGTAAGTTGACCCCACCTTATGGGTCTACACAAGGTCCGACCGGAATAGCTTTACTGTTATTCAAGTAAGCAGGAAATTCACAGCGAGCAACAATTTACAATGAGTTTTTTCCACATATTTTTGTTTATATTTCTTGAATTTTTTTGCGGATTTTCGGAAGATTTTCCTGCCGAATTGGTCCTTTCCTTGAATATCAAAATATGTAAAATTGAAACAAGCAAAAAATGACAATGCGCAAAATTATAAATATTTGTTTTTCGTTTATTTCTTTCTGTATTCCTTGAAGCAATTACCAGATTTCAGTCAAAAGATTCCAGCGGATTGGTGTGTAATTACATTATAATCATAATAATAATAATCATTATAATTGAATGGTTTCCAACCATAGCAATAAGGATAGCTCTTGACGCCAGCCACCAAATTATGAAGTCACTTCTTAAAAGGATTTTCGTATTTCAGTAAACTTCCCCACCTGGAAAAGCAACCCCAAGATGTACGTTTATATTTTTTATAATCTTGAACACTTCGGAATTACAAAGGGGTCAAAATAGATAAGGAAAAGAAACTTAAAGGTTATTCTCATCTTGGAGACTATTCTTGTTGTTTTAGTAGCGGTGGAGACTATTCTAGTTGGTTTCTGATCGCTGTTGTTCTCTAATATGTTTCATAATCACTTCTTGGTACCGTTTCACAGGATATTAAAGTGGTAGAGGTCCGGTATATGGTGACCGCCTAATTTAATATGAATTTTAGAAAAAAATCTTCAATCACTGCCTGGTTTTGGCTCAATTTCTATTGGCTAATGACTTGGGAGTCCGGAATCGAGAAAGGTTAAAATCGAAAATGGCTGTGATCGACGTCGATAACACAGATGACTGCGAGATAGTCGCTAAATGGAGAATCCGGCAAAAGCACACGTAAATGCAGTCAAGCGTAATTCAAACTACGTGAAGGGTACACTGACCATGGATATCTGCTTCGATAACTCTCAGTAGTTACAATGATGCACCCGACGAACATCCGGATATGTTTTCATATTCGGTGGAGGATGGATGGATATGGCGCTGAGGTAGGATGGGCTGGTTGCGCCCAGTACTGCAGCCTGCTGGCTTATTGTATTTCCCATCTAAGCGAGAAAATGTCAGGTTATGAGCTCTGTCCTACGTAAAAGGCTAAGAAGAAAGTTAACCAGGTTTACTTTGAGTGCACGCATACTGGTAGCTTGAGCCCCAAGAAGTTTTGTCTCCAGCTCATAAGAGCGGGACATTCGAAAATAACGTGCGAGGCTGATTCCTCATTTTCGTTGCAGAGGCGGCATAGTGGGTCTTGTGTGTAGATCCCTATTGTATGCAGATGTTTCCGTAGGGTGCAATGACCGGTTATAAGGCCTGTCACTGCCCTGGGGTTCGTTTTACTAAGACTGAGGGCTTCGGTGCAGCTGGTATGCCAGTTAGATTCCAGCATGCGCTTGCTATGCCTGAGCCCTTCAGCGAGTCTCCATCGATCTTGGAATTTATCCTCGGTCCATCGTCTAGCAACGGTTCTGGCAGTAGATTTACTGATCCCGATTGCAGGTTCAGGACCAGTTAAGGGTAGTTCGGAACCCTCTCTTGCAAGGGCATCCGCTTTCTCATTTCCTTCGATCCCCTTATGTCCTTTCACCCATTTCAGAGTTACTTTGTTTCGGATAGCTAGGTTTTTGAGATTTTGTTGGCATTCCCAAACCAATTTAGAGGTTGTTTTGGGATTTGCAATTGCTTTTATAGCAGCTTGACTGTCGGAAAGAATATATATGGTCCTATTGGTATATCCCTTTCGAGTACTCTCCCCTGCTGCAAGGTTTATGGCTATAAGTTCTGCCTGGAAGACAGTTGTATATTGACCTAGGGGTTTGGAGATACTATAGTTGTTGGTTTTAGTATAGACTCCTGCCCCTGTTCCTTCGTCTGTCTTCGACCCATCAGTGTACCACACAATCTGATTTGATAGATGGTTGTCGTTCCATTTACTCCAGTCTTCCCTAACCGCTGAAGTTTGGATGTTGGAGTCGAAGGTGTACATGGCCGGGGTATAGTCGCTGCCCATATCTAGGATTGGGTTTACAATGATTTCTGTGATCGTACAGGGTCCTACCCTTTGTGGTGTCCACATGTTCGATGATTGGAGTCTGTACGCTGCGAGTCTTGCCTCTTCTGTGATTTTGAGGTCCAGTGGTGGCAGGTCTAGTAGTTTGTCTAGAGTTAAAGTTGGTGCACTGCACATGGTTATGCTTGCGCAGGCCAGTCTCTGTACTGATCCCAACTTCGCTGCTGCTGTTTTTTGTTTGATTTAGTCCACACTAGACTATGGAGCCATAGGTCAGACGGGGTTTGACCACAGCTTCGTATATCCAGTGTATCATTCGTGGTGTTAACCCCCACGTTTTCCCTATTGCTCTTTTAGTTGCATATAGGGTCTGTTTGCCTTTTGCAATTGTGTTTTGCAGCTGCTTGTTCCACGTGAGTTTGTTATCAAGGGTGACTCCCAGATATTTTACCTCCGTGGTAAACTGCAGTTGTTGGTTGAATAATGTTGGAGCGTTGAGCCCTTCCAAGTTGTATTTGCGACTGAAGGTTATTAGTGTTGTTTTGACGGGATTGACCGATAGGCCTACCCTCCTACACCAATCCTCCACTTGGGTTAGAGCTTGTTGCATGAGTTCAGAAATAACTCCTGGAAATGTTCCCCTTATAAGGATGCTGATGTCATCGGCATATCCTAGGGTATAGAAGCCAGTATTATTTAGCTGGACCAGTAGGCTGTCCACTACAAAGTTCCACAGGAGGGGTGAAAGTATACCCCCCTGTGGGCAACCTTTGAGGACAGCTGTATACATCGTTTCACCGAATAATTTTGCATGTACTTGTCGTCCTTGAAGCATTGATTTTATCCACCGACATAGGGTGTTTTGAACTCGATGACTCGAGGCGCCGTGTACAAGAGATTCAAAGGAAGTGTTGTCGAATGCCCCCTCTATATCTACGAAGGCCGCGAGCCCTATTTCTTTGATTTCTAATGTGGTCTCAATCTTCCCAACTAGATGGTGTAGTACTGATTCACATGATTTCCCTGTCTGATAAGCATGTTGATTTGGGTGCAACGGGAAAAGCGACAGGCATCTTTCCCTGATATGTTTATCGACGAGCTTTTCCAATGACTTAAGTAGGAAGGAGGTTAGACTTATTGGTCTATACGATTTCGCTAGGGTTTGGTCACGCCCGGCTTTGCCAGAAATGCTACGTTTACCTGCTTCCAAGTGATTGGGATGTATCCTAAGGCTATGCTGGCTCTGAATAGTCTTTGTAAAAGCGGAGCCAGGGTCGTAAGACCCTGCTGAAGCAGGGCTGGGTAGACACCGTCTGGTCCATTCCACCCTATTATAGGTTACTATTTGGTTCGCAATCCGCCAGTCGTCTTTGTTAGCCCTGAGAAAAAGGGAGTTGTTATCCAACTGGTCTGTGCGCTCCGATGTTATGGTTGATCCAGGAAAGTGAGACCCTAGAAGGACTTCCAGGGTCTCCTTACCTGTTTTCGTTTGGTTTCCATCGGAGTTTTTAAGTGTCCCGATGGGGTTTGTTGGATCCTTGGCTAGAATATTCTGGAGTCTCGCTCCTTGATGCAAGTTTTCTATTTCTTCGCAGAACTTCCTCCAGGATTCCCTCTTGGCTTTCCTAATTTCTTTGCTATACTGGGTTAGGGTGCAGCGGTATGTGTCCCAATCCCCAGTTCTTTAGGCTACATTGAAAAGCTTACGTGTCTTCTTACGCAGGATGTTCAGGTTCGATGAGGCATTTCATTATCAGTTGGGGCTCAGAGCGTCAACGGTCGGTTGCGCTGTCGACCACAGAACCGTAGTAGGTTACCGTCTTATGCTATAAATGTGGCTAAATCAACTACTACTAGAGTTAGTGTGAAGTGACATGGTTGCGCCAACATTCTTATTGGTTAATAGACAATCAGATCCCCATTTGAAGATCCCAAACCAAACATATCAACGCATAATATAATTTCATACGAGGGTTAGAAGTGTTCATTAGGAAAAGAAGCGCTCTAACAGGCTCCGATATAAGCAATAGAGCGCTTCCAAATATTTAGACTCGATGCTCGTTCACCAGTCAAGACTTATTCACTTGATAATATTCTGGACACTGTAAAAAATGCTAATATTTTTATAGTATATAATAGGCTTTACATAGCCTTTTCGGAAAGATACAGCAAACCTTTCTATATTTTCCGCTGTGACAACAATCAGGATACCGTTATATGCTCTATAAACATTAGATAGGGAGAAAATAGTAAAAAATGCTAATTTCTTGTGTTTTTTTTTATTTTTCTCTTTAATGTAATAAGGCATTCGATTGACAAACTGATTTTTTGTAATAAGTAGCAAGCAAATACCTTACAAACCTAAAAGCATTTGGTTTAATATTAACTTCTTTCACTTTTTTACTCTTTCAAAACTTGAGTCAAATAATACAATATCTATGATAATACATTTTTAATATGAAAAAAAAATCGAAAATATAAATAGAATTCATACAGTCGTATTATCTCAACTTGCTATATATATAATATAAAGTAAATAAAAATAACGCATCTTACGACGATATTATACGTTATTCGTTACATAGCTAATACATAATTAGATCATTTTTAGATATGAAAATCAATCATCAGAATTAGAAAAGAAAAACTAATCGCATTATACGGAAATAATAATAATTATAATATATATTTATATGTATGTATATGTCGTCTGTGACTTAATGAATAAACAATGAAAGATTTTTCAAAAAATAAACGTTGCATAATATATACCGAAAACATAAAAGGAGCGTATATATTGACAATCTGGCTAAATCAGTAATTTATATAGAGGATGAGTTCTTTTATTCGCTTTTCTCTTAATCAACATATTTTATATGGTATTTTTTGTTTCTTTTGTTTTAATTGCCTTTTGTAGCCTCCTTGGCGGCCATTATCAATGGCGTTAAACTGGCTAAAGGTCGTGCTAACTTTAAGAATGGATGCTGCAATATACAATAAATCAACATGTTAGAATTAGAAAACTAGCAAAGATAATATCGTATGTACCTTTAATAACTCGTAGGCACTAGATCTACGATCAACGTCAACTTCCAAACACTTGTCAAGAAAATCTTGAAATATTGTGGAAAGTTTATCTTTCTCCTTAATTTCCGGTTTGCCATTAGTTGCTATAAGGTACAGTGCTTTGAGAGGATTCTCATTCAGGTAAGGCGGTTCCCCCTCAACCATCTCAATTGCCATGATTCCCAATGACCACAAGTCCACCTGCAAAAAGGAAGAAATTCGTATAAAAATCGTCAAGGCAAATTTTATTTGTATTTAAACGCTTTTACCTTTGGCCCGTATTGTTTTCGTGTAACAACTTCCGGTGCCATCCAGTACGGCGTGCCGACCATTGTTGTGCGTTTGGATTGCTCGGGTGAAATTTGTGCACAAAAACCGAAATCTGTTAACTTAACGCTACCATCTAATCCCAACAGTATATTGTCACTTTTTATATCTCTATGTATCACTTGATTGCTATGTAAAAATTCTAGAGCTTGTAATACTTCGCGGCATACAGCGGCAATTTGTCCTTCATCCATACACGTTTCCGTTACAACATCAGTCAACGAGCCGCCCGGCAAATATTCCATAACGACCCACAATTCTTCGTTCACTAAATAACTATCCAGATAATTCACCACGTTTGGATGTTTATTTTCTCGCATTACAAGAATCTCATTGATGATCAGTTCTTTCTTTGGTTGTTGACTTAAATTCATTTGTTTGATGGCCACCTCCATTCCGGTAGAGCTTTCAATCGCCGTATAGACAGTGCCCGATGCTCCCTGTCCGATCTTTTCCATCTTCGTATATTTACGATTCGGATCACCCACGCTCACGATCGTACGTAATTTTTCGAGGATTTCCTCGTCGCTCATTTTCTTCTTTTTCACAGCTCCTCTCGATTCGTTTGTTGGCGTTGTTTGAGCCGTTGGCTGTTGCGGTTGAGCTTGCGCCTGCGGACCGGCATTATTTGTCGTTTGCTGTAAATTATTTATTGATGCTAGGTTATTGGTATTGTTCAAGGTTGAATTAGATATTGTTAGAGCCGATACATTGCTACTCGTCTGCTGTTGTAGATTGGAATTATTAGTGTTTGCGGTCAGATTGTTGGCATTGTTTTTATTCTTGTCGAGTGTTGGACTCTTGAGCGTGGGACTTATGTGAACGGGTGGAACTGATGGCGGAGGTTGCGGTGGCAATGGTTGATGATGTTGTGGCGATGGAATCTCTTCGATAGGCCGCGTGTAAATTGATTTCGTTCGTTCCGGACGACTTGCGATCGGTGGTGGTGGTGCGATTTCGTCTTCATTCGTTGAACTATGCGACGAGGGTACTAGATTATGCGAGTGTGATTGACTTAGGGGAATCACTTGAGGGCCAGTATGTGACTCGGAGTCCGTTGGCGTACTGCTGGGACTACTACTACTAACACGACTCAGCGATGAACCTGCCATGAATGGATAAAATAAAACAAAAGTTAATGACAAGCTCAAATGACGACTTATCCACTTTATAACTTACCTGAATGGGTTGTAGTGGCATTTGTCATATATTTGGAATTAGGCCGCTGTTTGCTGGTATTGTCATACCATTTAAGAACGTCAAGAACAGCTTGAGGATTCTTCTTTTGCTCCTGTTTACTGATATTTGAGTTCATCAACAAACGAGCCCATGCTTCTGGCATTCCCTGAAAATAGCCAGAACAAAGCGGCATATTAGTATAATACTATAAGAAATTATTATATTGTTTATATAATGTACACATTTATTATTCGATGTAACGGATTATGGGCCGATTTCTCATATGTTTATCTCTTATCTAGTACCTGGTTAGTCTTATCGTATAGACGAGACAAACATTATTTTCAGAAAGATTTAACATTATATTGAATTGAATTTTTGTTTATATTGGTCTCGGCGATGACACGATCCAATATAGAACTGCCTGTAGAAATAGGCTGAGACATTACTGCCAGAACTAAATGTGTCTACACCGCAGGCCGAGCGACGCGACGCCATGAAGCGGTATAAAGAACGAGGCAAGGAAGAAGAAAGAATTTTTGTTTGTTTTAAGCCGGCCCCACACCGACCGGAGTGTGTCACACACCGCACAAAAGACCGGTTCCAAAAATGATACCTTGGAGTCGCCCAACCACACTGCTGCATTGCTGCTGCTGGATTTTTCGTATCAATCTTTTGTGCGGTGTTTGCCATACTCCGGTCGATGTGGGGCGGGTTTTACATAAATAAGCCACATTTTGCTTGGATACGCCATTGTATGAAATTGCGCAAAGATTTTTTTTTTCAATTTCAGATGAAGGCGTAACCAAGCAAAATATGGCATAACCGCATAACGATGCGAAAAAAATAACAAAAATGCAATTCAATATAATGTAAAAGCTTTCGGAAAATAGTGTGCGTCTTAGAAAATAATTTAGAACGTACTGCATAGGAAGGTGCCGCCGTCTGCCACTTGAGCCAAACAACTGCATTATCTATTTTGGCTTACAACATATGCGGCTTAAAAAACAAAAACATTTTTTATGATTTTTATACATTTTTGAATAGTTTTCACATAATAATTTTATTAGAAACGTTTGTTGTGGATGGATTCGAATTATTTGAAAAAAAGCTAAGTCAGTTTGAATTGAGATGGATACCTGCTGTGAGACGAAGTAATAAAGGAAGACCGAGTGGAGGTGCATTGTTGGGGTATAAAAAGGATCTAAAGGCACGTAATATTGTATGTAATTTCGAGCTCTTTGAGGATTGGTTTTATCTCACTCTGAATACCAATAATAAGTTACGGCATATAGTTCCAATATATCTAAACTGTAACCATTGGATGAGCGATTACTATAAATTAGTTAACTTACTTGTTAATATAAACAGCACTGATATTCTCGTAATGGGTGATGCTAATGCACGAGTTGGATACGAACAACCGATCTCCAACAGGGTAGTAAACTCCATTCGAAAATCTAAAGACTGTGTTTGTAATGCGTACGGAAGAAAAATTATTGACTTGATGGACTCTTTTGGTATGAAGATTCTAAATGGATGCTCGCAACGCGATTTCTTGGGAGAGTTCACATACATCGGACATCAAGGACACTCGGTAATTGACTTATGCCTGGCCGGAGGGGACTGGATTCCCCTTCTCACGGATTTCACGGTAGAATGTAAGCAGTACTCCGATCATCTCCCAATTATAGCTACGATTGGGTTAGATTGCATCGGCAGTACTGATATTGAAACGGAGCCCATGAAACTACTCCCCAAGATCATGTGGAAAAAAGAGTTCGCCGATGAATATAGGTCGAAAATAAATGAAAAATTAGCTGTGGTGCAACACGTTAACATCGAGACCTTGAATAAAATGGTTACTGACTGCGCACATATCACACCCAGTCCCAAAAGAACATCCAAACAGAAATGGTATGATAGTGAATGCGAAAAATATAGATGCCGCTCCTTCGCATGGCTAAAATTGTTCCGAAAACGTAATAGTGAAACAGCTAGAAATGCGTATATTCGAGCAAATCAGGCATATAAAACTTTGTGCAGAGAGAAAAAACGCGTATTTTTCCAACAACAAGCTGAGTTATTAAGCCAATGCACTAACTCGAAAGATTTTTGGAAGACTGTCAAATATGTAAATAATGATGATTGTACATTCCACATCGGAAATAAAATAAATACGGCACAGTTAAGAAATCATTTTTGCAGTATACTACAAAGTAGAGATATAACCGACACGGTGCAATTCGCAAGGCCTAAATGGAGTCAGCCTATTTTAGATGCAGTGATAACCAAAGATGAGGTCCAAAATGCTCTGAATCAATGCAAAGATAACAAAGCAGCAGGTAGCAATGGAATACCGGTAGAATATTTTAAATATGGAGGTGATAAAATGGTGGAGGTTTTATGTACAGAGTTCAACCGAATTTTCGATAATGAAGATATTCCAAAGGAGTTTCGTGATTCAGTAATATTTCCGATTTTTAAAAAAGGTGACGTCAACGATCCTGCATGTTACCGTGGCATATCATTTCTGAACGCTTCTGGTAAAATATTTACGACTATTCTGCAAAATAGATTTTCCAAATGGATTACCGAAGAAAAGAAAATAATTGAAAATCAAGCCGGATTTCGGAAAGGGTACTCAACCGCCGATCATATTTTTGTTCTTCGAAATACAGCGCAATTTTATTTGAATGAGAGCCGCAGACTGTATGCAATATTTGTCGACTTCAAGGCAGCATTCGACACAATTGACCGTCACGCCCTATTCTATAAATTATATAGTTGCGGAATGTCCGCAAAATTCGGAGCTATTTTCGAAGAACTATATGAGGATACCGAGGCGATGATTTGGAGTGGAAAGCAGACATCCGCGGCGTTTCCAACAAATGTGGGTGTTCGGCAAGGCTGCAAACTAAACCCCGATGCTTTTGCGATCTACATAAATGACATAATTGAAAACTGTCCTGGAGGAGCTGAAGCATTTGGTATGTTATTGAAAGGATTGATGTATGCAGACGATATTGTGTTCTTCGCGGAGTCACCGAAAAAACTGCAAAAAATGATAAATCATCTCGACGTTTATTGCAAACAATGGAAACTGATTGTTAATCTCGATAAAAGCAAGATAATGGTATTTAAGAAACGACATCGATTAGCAAGAAATGAGAAATGGACGTATAGAGGGTTTGAAATCGAAGTAGTCCAACAATATAAGTACCTGGGAGTACTCATATCGAGTAATTTAAGCATGGAACCGCATCTCGATGAAAAATTGAAAGAGTCAAAGTGGGCTATAAATTCCGTTTGGAGGAATTGCTTCAGAAATACAGACCTCAGTCACACAGTCAAATTTAAAATTTACGAAGCAGTAGTAAAGTCGATAATGTTATACGGCGCCCAAGTATGGGGAGGGAGGAGATACGATGATGTGGAAAAGTTACAGCGATATTATCTGAAGCGAACATTCCATTTACCGATGAATACCCCAAATAACATGCTGCTGCAGGAAACTGGCTTACCACAACTGATTATTGAAACGCTCACGATGCATATAAGCTACCTGGTTAGAGTATCCGACATGAGTAGTGACAGATTGCCTACAAGAGTGCTTGGACACGGAGTGCAATCGCAATCGCTATTTTATGAGGATCTACTGAAGCTGGCCAACGAATCTGCGACACCGCTTACCTGGAACGGAAGACGTGAAACTAGCAGCATTCTCTACCAGCTCATACGAAACTTAAAGCGAAAACTAATCGAAACGACGTATGAAAGTGCAAGGTCAAGTCAACATCGCGAAATATATGTTAATCTTAATCATAATCTGCATACCAACACATACTTCCAAAACAGCTTTAGTGTGCAGAAAATATCTTTTATATTCAAAGCCAGGGGAGAGCTTCTATCGTTGAATTATATACCTCATCGAATGGATCTGCCAATCCTATGCGATTTATGTAATATGAGGACTCGGGAAGACACTATGCACTTTATCGATGTATGTCCCATACTGAAAGAGATACGAAGAACTTGCTTTGGAAAGAACTGTCTGAACGAAAGGGAAGTATTGGATCTCCTGAATGGATCAAACTGGGAAGGCCTATATAATTACTGCAAAGTCGCAATGAAGTATCGTAACCGAATTTTGAATGAAGATTTGTAAATTTGTAATAAAAAAAAGTATAAAATGTAATATTTAACGTAAACTAACTGATAATATTATAATAATCAATCAATTCTGGCAGACGGCATTGCCAAGCCATATAATCGTTTTATATTTTATTTATGTTATAAAATACTTGTATTATGAATTTGAAAATGAAACTATCTATCTATCTATCTTATCTATACGAGACTAGATAAATTGTACGGGAAACTGGCCCTATGTTTTAGATAGATCTTAACCTATCGAAATCGTCTCAACTAATTTTAATTCAATAGATCCTAAGTACCCTAATTGAGAGGCTTTCAAGATAGTATAATCGTTCGACACTTGCCAGGAGATGTATGACTCGAGATTCGCCGGGCAAGAGAGAAAACCGATACATATTGCAGTTTATTACTTCTCCATGGTGGAATTATGATTATTATATGGGTACTCACAGTTATTACTTCAGATATACACTCGTTAGCAAGTGAAACGAATCAATCTAGCTCTGAAACATATTTTTATGCATATCACCCGTTAGGATTTTTAAAAATCGTGTATGAAGCCGGAGCTTAAATTTTCCAAATGGTTCATTTATATAGTTTCTCGGAAAACGCTGATTTAAAATGCTTAAAAGGCAATAATTTGTTGTCCCAAAAACTTAAAAAAATAAGGAAAACAAAAAAAGTCGATAAAAGTTCAGATTGTATATATTAATGTGGGTATTTGGTATGTACTCGTATACAGGGTGTCCGGAAACTGTCGCATAAACGCACCGGATTGTGATTCCTCATGTGTTTTCCAGCAAAAAAGTTGTACGGAACATACCCCCAATTCTTAACCCTTTAGCTGTCACATGCATTTGAAGATTTTTGAAAAAATCATTTTCTTATACGACTTAAACCTTAATATCTCCAAAGCTAGACTAGCTAAAATAGTGAAATAAGATGATTACTACAGCCAACAAATGTATCAAAAATAAAACTAGCCACACTAAAATCGGATAAGAGATTTTGTTTTTACAGAGCTTCAAAGTCAAATTTGTGTGATATGACCCAAAAACAATATTTTTTCCATCTCAATTTTCTCCAACTTCTGCCAAAGTGAGGTGCTTGTACGATTCTTTTAAAAATTGGCGCATAGCCTTACGATCATATCTTTCTTACATCATTTTTTTCTTGCTCTATTATTTCTAATATACGTTTTATACGTTAAGTGTAGAAAACTAGGGTTAATTTTAGCTCGATTTCAATACAATTCAATTCAGACTACCCCTAAAGATCTGCAATGTGGTAAAATCTATTCAAATTATGTCGAAATAATAATAAAGGCACATTAATATCATTTTTGGTTGGAATTAATGCAACAGTTGTTTTCTTAGATGATGTACGATTTGTACGGCAGCCCCATGACCCCACGTTGCGATTCTACGCACTTTTACATATGTTTTTTGTTTTTTAAGTTTGATTGAAATTGGTGCACAATTTTTTTTTCTTAGATGAATCTTATTTTGGGGGGTTGGGTTTGTATGTCAGTCCCATGACCCCACGCTCCGATTACATCCATTTTAACATATGTTTTGTGGCATCAATAAAAATACATTTGACTGAGATCTGATTAAAATTGGTGCACAAATAATAAAAGTTTTTCTTAGAAAAAGTAATTTGGGAGGTTGGGTTTGTATGGAAGCCCCATGACTCCAAGGTCCGATTCCATCCATTTTCACATATGTTGTGGGGCATCGCTCAAAACACATTTGTGTGAAGTTTGGTTGAAAATGCTGTTCAAATATAAAAGTTTTGCACAATATTAATGAAATGCTTCTTGTAAATCTATTTTTGGATTGGTCTAAATAAACGCGTGGCAGAATGCAACTATGTACATATCCAGTTTGCACAAATGTACTCAACAATGAAATGATTTCGTTAAGGCCGTTGATATATGAGTACTGAGAAAGTAGGCTTTTGTAGCTATTCAGGGATACCCTGTTAACTTGGCCCTACAAACTTCCAACGTATTCGTATTCATGACTGGAAATCAAAGCAAAGTCATGCTGTAACGCACACGATCTCTCTTCCAGACAAAGCAAGGCAAAGTCGTCGCGAACGCGTGACTCGTGCGACGGCAGTTTGTAAAATGCTTGGTTCTGACGCTTTCGGCCGCATGGCTATGTCCACACCTAATCATCTTTGATCTTCTATATCGTCCGTTTCGTTGTCCGTTTCCTCTTTCAACATTGAACTTATCATTGATTGCATCAAGTGAACAGAAGAGATGAATTCCTTGTTCTGTCGACATTTTTTCATCATTGGCTATGTCCACACCTGTGCATCTTTCGTCTTCCCTATCGTATTCAAGTTCCGTTTCCTCTTTCAACATTGAACTTGACATCAAATGAACAGAAGAAATGAATGCCTCAGTTTTTCCCCACATTGTTCATGTTGTTGTTGTTGTAGCGATTCAAGAGATTTCTTTTTCTTTTTCTTCTCTTGAATCGAAGGGGGTCTTGGCAGTTCTTGGCCGTTTTAACAACGGGTAGCTCCGGGACGATTTACATCGAGGAACCGGCTGCCATAGGAGCATTTTATGGACAACACAAACATCCATGGGTCACAGTGGGAATCGAACCCACACACCGGCAACTCAGAGATAGAGTGACATCTCTGCCACTGAGCCACCGAATGCCCCATTGTTCATCATTCGTCCTTAGATACGTATATTTGTCCCGACTTGTGTCTGAACGTGTAAATAATAGCTTCTTTTGTTAACATTATAATTAGATAGTGCCTATTATATGAGCAGGAGTAGATGTTGCAATACTAGTGTTCATTTTAAAATTTTAAAATTAAATTTCTACACATTTTACCACTTATCCAACCGCTCTGAAATGAAGACACGCTTTGCTCGCAGACACATAAACGCCAATTAATTTTACTTTATAATCCTCCCACACTGCAAATTATAAAAATGTTAAAATGGAAGACGACAGCAAACCCGACTTGCGTGGGTTACAATTTTTCATCCATTCCTCTTCGATTTTGACATATTCAACATTAATAACCACTGTCAAGATTAAATTCCTCTTTTCAATAGCGCAGGCAACCCAAGTTTCAATTGTCAAATTGACGAAGATGAACGAAAATCTAACTGATATGGACAGGCCTCATGAGCTTCTGGTTAAACATGCGATTTTTTTCAAGGAAAATATGTATGTAAGCAAAAACAACGCATTGGTCTCGGCGATGACACGATCCAATATAGAAATAGACTGAGACATTACCGCCAGAACGGGCGATCCGCCTACACTGCAGGCCGAGAGACGCAACGCCATGGAGCGGTATAAAGGCTCCTGTTCGTACAGACGACTCATGTGATGATCACTCAGCGATCGCAATTAAACCACTGATTCTGATGACGATATGCGTAGATTTTCTATACAGATCAGATATGTTCCTTTAGGTCGTAGTTGTGACATGAAATGTAGCTTCATTCCAAAAATATGAAAAATTGGATGCTACACTACGATCGATGAGCGATCATCACACGAGTCGTCTCTACGAACACAAACCTTAAATAACGAGGCAAATGGGTGAAACTAGACGGGGAACAAAAACGCGAGAACAAAACCGGTTTTTATATGAAAATTGAATTTTTCCTTGCCTTGCTCCTCACGAATCTCTTCTAAAAAACAACGGTTTTCATCTTGTTCTTGTTCACGTGTAGACAGGCCCAATAAGAACAAGATAGAATCCAAATTATCGGGTAGTAGTGACCTTGATTTAAAATGTGACATTACGTATATTTATTAGTTTATTACCCTTCAGATAATATAGCAGCCAACTATGCTAATTTCGGTAGTGGATATTTGGGTGACGGATTGGAAAGAGGGGCGCGAACACAACTCAAATGTTGATGCCGTTTATGAAAATTAAAAATTTTCCGAAATCTAGCCAAGCTTATCTGCGTTGTTACGATACAACGGCCAAAATTTGTTACAATAAATACTATACAGTTGAGCCCCGATAATCCAGATTGATTGGGACCAGACCCCATCCGGATTATCGAATTTTTGAAACGGGTTTTCGAACATCATTAGCGTCTTTGAACCAACATAATGTTAAATGGTTAGGCCTCATTCCCAACCAAAAATAAGTCTGGTTCCTGCTTACTACACAGCGAAAGCCAAACTCAAAACGAAATTTATGTTGCGGACATCACAGAATATCGATGTTCAAAAGTTCCAAAATATGGGTTTCACTATAATATAAATGGTTCTTTTTCTATGTAGGATGGAGATATGGCTTCTGAGAAGACACTTTTCTGAGGTATGTTTGACTTTATTAACAAGATAAATCTTAGCATTGGACTCGGCCATTAGGTCATAATTTGAATTCCAAAAAAAATAATCTAGACTTGTCTTTCAAATCAGTGTATGATTTTTCAAAATTATAGCGGACCATGTGGAACTGCAACTTGCGACCTTGGACTTTGTATATTTAAATGGCTAAAACACAAAAATGTCCAGGCGTATTTCTGTTTTTGGCCAAAATGTTCTCGGGGACGTCAGACTCTGCAGACCTTACAAGTCGGGCACGAACAGAAAAAGATTGGGAACCCATGGCTTCCTAGACAGTGATCCTACACTGAAAGAAAAAGGTGCCCTGAAGCAATGAAATTGTTCATTAAAGTAATGAATATTTACACCGATATCCCACCGAAGACGACTTTCATCAGTCTAATGAATCTGATCTTATCAAAACAACGAACAAAAATTTCATCAAAATTATGAACTAATTTATAATATTAACAATTTGTTCATTGATATAATTAGTGAGTTCATCAATTAAAAAAAAACTGGCGCAGGCCGGCATCCAGCTTCATAAGTGTTGACGACATCTATTTTACCTCTGCTCTGAAGTCATCAAAAATAACCTACCTACCTACAGTGGGAATCGATCCCGGGACCCTATGATTTGAAAACATGCGCCCTGCCTACCTACACCATATGTTACGAAGGTTTATAGAATACGCTTAAAGCGATAGTGACGTCAATATGTACTACTATGAACGATGTCATGTAATTAATGAACAATAACATCAAATTTTGTTTTATTTACTTACTATCGCGGCTAATGTATGGGTTCATAACCGGAATGTACGATGCATATTCTACTGGAAGTTCATTGTGTTCATGATCGCTTTACATTAAGTTGAAATTTTGTTTTCGTTATACTAACGACTGGTGTTTCGTAAAATAGATGAACTCTGAATTATTTTAAGGAAGATCATCATGGTAATGAACAAAAGTCTATACTCCTAGTTCATTAATATTATGATGATTTTTTTTCAGTGTAGTAGATGACGTACGAGCCTGTCTCTAACCAAGGGGCGGCCAAAAGGCAGATTTAAGCTTAAATGGCGACGTTCGCTGTCAATGTGGGTAAATCGTTTGCGGTGATGCGACCCAGGATTGAGTAAAATAGGGCGACGCACTATGACCCACTAAGGGTTAATGCATAGTAGTAAGATCCGAAAATTTATTCGTCCTAAAAAATACAGTTTCGGGACAAGTTTGGCGAAAATGAGTAACGCATACAAAGTTGCAAAAAGACAACGTGGAATACTATTTCATCTAATAGTCTTGTTAATATAATAGTGACGACGAATATATTAACATAAAACTATGCGAGGTTTATCTAGTTGCAGCTGGTAGTTTGCATATTGTCACATTTTGTTACACTTTAGTTTAGACATTAGGTTGGCTAGATAGATCGATATAAACAAAGAGAAACAATTGAGGGAGTATGGATTTACATTCATTAGCAGCAACTATGTATGTATTTTTGCACACTGTCAATTCAAACTATTTTCTTTACATACTCCTACACACGTCGGCTTCAATTCGTTTCTTTATTACGTTTCTACCAATGACACTTTGCAATTATGTAGTAAACAAATTATCGCATGAACAGAATTGTAATATGTTCACATACATATATATTAAATGAAATATGTCTTTAAATAAAAAAAAAAAACTAAAAGAACATAACACACCTTGATTATGTCTCTCATTTAAATAAATTCTATTGACGTTAATGACTATTCTATTATTTCACTGCACATACGAGTACATCAAATAGCTACCGAACACCGATCACAACGACTTTTTCACTTCAATTCCTTCTGTTTAATATAATCATTTCAGCCCGAATCCGATCATCATCATAACAAATCTGATATTGAATGTTTTTGCAAATTTTAATCGAGCAGACTTGCGTGATTTACATGAGATTTGCTTGCATCAAACAATAACAAAAATCTTCACAACCTGATTTACGTACCATATATTCCATTCCACAGTGAGTAGACAATTCAGATAAATAGGTATATATAAACATGCTTCATTTTGAAAATATTTTTTAAAATTATTGCATGAGTCAGATATTGAATTTGACTGAATATATTTGAGTTACATAGTCTTCCGGGAGCTTATACAATTATTGTGTGGGCGCATCATTTATCTTTATTTTGTTTTATATTTCTTTTTTCATTTCACCGAAAGGACTGCGATTTTAGTTTTTTTTTATCATCGTACTCACGAATTGGATGCAAACTTCATATAGAAGCAGCCCTAACGATTAAAGTGAATATGGTCAACTAAACAAGACATCTTTTAGTATATCCGATAAATTTAATATTTACAGATTGCGGATTTTAAGATCTTACTAAAGTAATCAAGTGTGCGTTAGGCCTTATAAATTACAATGTCGGGCTTAACTGTATTAAGAATAGCCTGCGTCATTAATTTAATAATTTTCATTTTTATTCTTCACGCATCATTGAAAACAAAAAACCATAACTCCATTGGCAACCGATAAAATGATGCAAATAATGCTTCACGAATTCACCAACTTATCAATATGATTTCTGAAATAAATTCTTGCAGGCAGAAAGAAAACAACAACGACAACAATATAAGTATAAACATTTAGTACAAGAAAATTTGAAACAGTGCCTTGTATGAGCGTTGCGAAGCGAACGAAATTTTGCAAAATTATAAGTTTTTTTGAAACATAAATTCTTTTGAAAAAAGAAAAGATTTCAGAAAGCTCCAATACAAAGGGAAATATATAATTACAGCAAATTATACTAGAAACTAAGCAATACTTACTTTCATTGGCAGCTTGAAACAGAAACAGAAAAAAATAAATGTATATAGTGATGTGACACCACTTTTGTTTGATTTTCTTGATTATTACAAAAAAATAACAAGGAATCATAGCAAGAGCAAAAGCGAATCAAGCTATGTTTTACATTAATACCTATGTATATAGTGTCGAGAACTATTAGCAAATTTATTCAAAATTTGCGGAACCAATATTGTCAAGTGCAATTTTTTTCGCCACCTGAATAATTTATTAATCGTTGGATAATTATGTACATACTAATCTCACCACGTGCGTGGTCTAATACTAGCTTCTATCCAAAATAATTTTTTTCGGATGTGCAGTTCTTTTTAACGAAAGGCTAATTAACCAAAAAAACTTTAAAATTATTTAAATGCAATTTAACTATCATTTCGCAATAGTCAGATCCTCCCTATAGTATGCATTTCTGAAATGAAGGAGATACGTAGATATATATTTTTTCCAAACATCTCTGCAACTATCTACTTGATGGGTAGGGACTATGGGCGAATTTATCCCAGAGGTACACTATATGCTAAAGACTTCTCAATAGTAGGTGTGATCCTCCTTCGGCCCCCCTTAAAGGTTAAGCCTAACGTGAATTCAGACGTGCATATCCCAGGTTCGTTTATGTTAATACCCGCTGGCTAACCAACCTACGGGTAGCGCCGCTTTTCATTTCCGGATGGCTCCTCCCGGAAGTGACTAGTAACACTGAAACTAATCTCCCTACCTAGTTACTTCGTGGCTCGAGTTATGCGAAGACACCAGAATCGCTCGCTTATGGCGGATTCCCTCCTACTAGGGAAATCACAAGTCCATCGGAAACGTTAGAGCCCGAAGGTCTTTGTACAGATCCATGCCATGACGTTATCAACCATACTATAATTGAAACAGCTGGTCCGAAAAAACAGGCCAACTTCACGGGGAAATCAAGTGACAGTTATCGCAAGGTCTACCCAGTTTTTTAGGAGAGGCGCCTTACATTTGTTTATTCGGCCGCGGGTGCATCAGGTCAGGTTTATTGTTTTGAAATTTTAGTGGATTTAGTTTGGCCGGGAACCGTATCTGGTTCCATGGAGCATCAAAAGATGTCACCTGTGCTGGTCGACACTACTTATAATTCATCGCCATTTCATGTATTATAATGTAGTCTGGCTGTTGTAGTGGTTAGTGCGCGCACCTGCGGTTCACATGATTATGGGTTCGAGAATCATCGTGAACGAATTAGTTTATGGTGTTTTTCCAACTCACGACCTATGCGACGGACTATGATCTCACTCAGATTTTAAACGAGTACCTATTTATGGGAATATGCTGAGCGTGCCGTTGATCTCAACACCTCAACAAAAAAGCAGGTAAGATCCAAGATCTGTCACTAACACATCTACGGCCTTAGTCCAATGTTGGACTGTCGCGCCTTTTATTTATTTAATTATGTATTAGAATAAGGTATGCCATATTGTAAGGTATGCATTATTGTAAAACGACAGGGAAAACTAGTGGCATAAACTTCACTAGGCACTCCGCCCTGAGCTACAGCAGAGCATTATGCTACTCGCTCGTTGAGGAGGAATCCGTACCCTGGACATCTTCAGATGCCCCCCCCCTTCCTGTTCTTCGTTTCAAAGAACACTTTTTCCTACTCTTGAATAAGTGAAGATACGAAATTTTGCACGGAGATATATGGGATGCGAGCAGTATTGCGACAGGTTTTATCGGTAATATATTGGTTCCGAGTCGATACCTCAAAAAATCAATATCTTAAAAGTTTTCATAACAGTAAAACTTTAAAAGAACACGAAAAACATTGGAATGATATTCAAAAAAAAAACTCGGTTCATTTCTCCGGCATATTTGCCCACGACAACACATATTGCCAGTTATGTTATTTTTAACATTACAAATTATTTTTACAGAAGATATGTAACGTGCTGAGGTGCCATTTTATTGAAAACTTTACGATACTTCGTGTATATGATGTGGAGTGGGTAAAGAAAAATGCCACCGTTTTTCCCCACGTGTCACAGAAGGCGACTAAAGACAGAGAACGAAACTCTAGTCAGCTTCTTATAGAACTGAATAATGATGTGTGCGTCTTTGTTTCATGCGTGTGGTGGTCAGGTTCAGGTGTATAAGAAACTTAACAAAAAATTGACCCCTGTGGCTAGGGGTTATAATATACCAACTTGCATTACCTACAATTTTGTATGCAATCGAAACGTTAACAACGCCTGGAATAAGAATTGACTCAATGGTTACAGCTATCGTATACTGACAAAGAGTGGAGACTGAAATATGCGTACGCTTCTGGACAACGGATCTGAAGGTAAGAACGGAGAGCAATAGCAAGTTTCTGAGATATCAACTCGACATCTTAGGTGTTCGCGAAATAAAATGGTGGAACTCACCAAAGCGTTAGTCTATAATTTTATACTCTGACCTACACGACCAATAAAATATTAGACTCTCGTAAACCTACCGGTAGTGGTACGTGAGGCAGGTTCAGTACTCATATTAAGCAAACAGCGAGGAACTGTTTGTTGTCTTTGAACCCTGCCTCGGTTAAAATTTTGACTGCTTGATTCGGGACCAGTGCCGATAACAATGGGCTCAAACATGTGTTGGGGAGACACGGTCTTGCAGATCGAAATCATAGCGGAGAAATATCTGTGGATTTCTGTAATTTTCATCATTGGTGATACAATGTTTGAACACAAAGACCATCACAAGGTTACCTGGACTTAAAATATGTTGATCGACACAGAACACAGAGTCAGATTGATCATTTTGCCTTTAGCAAACGTTTTAAAAGTTGCCTACTGGATGTGCGTTATAAGATTGGTATGGGAAGGGACTATTATTGTATGATCGTCAATATCCAATTGCGGATTACTGCCGTGCGTCGAAAACGATGAAAAACCCAGATTGCTCAACTTGAAAATCAAGTTGTTCTACGAGTACAAGAGTTGAATGATCAACTTTTGATCAAAGCAGTGGAGATATCTATTCGCACAAACACAGATGTCAACGAAAGCTAGGATGCCATTAAAAAGGCGTTTGTTACCATCCTAGGTCCACATCCGGATTGCCGGAAGAAACCTGGGAGGACGCTCCTCGTACATGGCAGCAGATTGTAAAAAAACGATACCGAGGCTAATTGCGATATATGTTGAGAGGCTTTACTAGGAACAGGGTGAAGTTTGGCGAAGATTGGTTCATAAAGAAAAAAGTTTTTCTTTTTGCAGGGGTTGTTCTGATTTCATCCGTTCCTAGATATTTTTCGACGGGTTACTGGGAACACATTTAGGTGAAGTTTGGTTGAGATTGGTTTATAAAGACAAAAGTTTTTCTTAGAAGAACCTAATTTCCATTTGGTTTGTATGACAGCCCTATGTCGTAGTGTTCCGATTTCATCCGTTCCTAGATATTTTTGAGTCTTTACTAGGAACACATTTGGGTAAAGATTGGTTAAGGTCGGATTAAAATAGACAAAGTTGTTACTAGAAGAACTTAATTTTCAGGTGTTGGTTTGTATGGCAGAAGTTACATACATTTACATTTACTTTACTTATGACGCTCTGTGGCTCACTTGGTTGAGTCACACTCTACGATGCTAGTAAACTAGAGGTCCGGAGATCGAATCTCGGCGTGGTCCAAAATTTTCCGTACATGTGCGGATAGGAAATATATAGTGGTTGCAACATTATATACACTCCGAAATTATATGCAATGTAACGTTGACTCGAAATTGCCTATAAACGGCTGAGTTTAACGCACCATGGCCCCACATGGGGTGCTATACGGTACTGAGAAGAAGAAGATGAGGATTTACTAGAAACACACTTGGGTAAATTTTGGTTAAGATTGGTACATAAAGAAAAAAGTTTTTCTTAGAATAGCCCAATTTTCAGAGGCATCCCCATGACCCCATTGTCCGATTCTATTTGTTCCGACATATATACAGCGTACACTTAAATGAAACTTGTATACAAAATTTCAGCCCGTTAGTTTCAAAACTGAGGGACAAGTTTGCTTTGCAACAGACGGACAGACAGACAGACGGACATCGCTCAATCGATTTCACTGATCAATAAATATATGCTTCCTTCTGTGCTTTGCAAACTTCATGACAAAGTTTATATACCCTTTCACATAGTGAGAAGAGTTGAAGATTTGTTTAGCTGCAGCAACCGATGACAATTGACACAACATTGAAAGTCTTTATCGGGAAAAGGCTCGCAAGTTCAACGACGCGACAAAAGAGAAATTGGCCAACCCAGCGAAGGAAGTTGCAAGAAGCAATAACTTGAATGCTGGTAAAGATGTAATTAAGGAGTTTGCAGATCGTAACTCTTCTCAACAACCAGCGAAAGATAGCGACAGAAGGCTACTTAGAAAAGGAACAAATAAGGCGAGGGAAAGAACACTTCAGTGAAGTTCCCACTCGAATAACATCAGGTAAAGTTCGTCCTCATATTGATGTATCAGCAAAACCATCAAAGTGTTCACAACCGATGGGTTATGATGTAAAACACCGACAAAGGAGGAGATTGTCTCCGCAATTATTGCACTGAAAACGGGTAAAACAGCTGGAGTTGATGGTATCCCTGCCGAAATGTAGGCGCGAACGACGACGAAACTTAGAGCACATCCACAGAGATACACAGCGGTTCATGCCTTTCTGCACCACTGGAACAAGTAGTGGAGTACCGAAATGTTCCCCACGGAATGGAAGCAAGTTTGATAATTAAACTCCCAAAGATGGGCAGCCTAAGAAATTGCAATAATTGCGCGCCTACTGCTGTTGCTAAAATAATAGCAAAAATAATCATAAAAAGACTTGAAACGTACCTTTCGATAACGAGCAGAGTGGCTTCCGATCTAGATTCTCTTGTCGACCACATTAATACTCTGCAAGTTATGTTGTTATTTTAGTAGCGATTCAACAGTTCTTTTTTTCATAGCTCCGGAACGAACACTCATAGTCACAAGATTACCATCTACGTGTTTACCGTCATAAGAGCACCTAGGCTTTACGCCCTTATCTACCGGTCATTCGGGCGGTTTTGACTTTCGGCGTTTTACTTACAAGGGCTTATTTTCAGATGGGGATTTCTCCATCCAGTGAATGCACTCAACATCAGAAACCCAACCGCTGGGTTGCATCTCCAGTTTGATGTCTTATGCAACAACCTCTAGCCACCTCGAGGCCAACACCCAACACCTTGATGGGCAAGGACCATGGTCCCCTGGGCATACCTATTCCCGAGGTACACTATTCGCTAAAGACTTCTCTTTAGCAGGTGTGATCCTCCTTCGGCCTCCTATTGGTTAAGTCTTACGTAGAAATTCAGAAATTCATCCCAGGGTCGTTGGACATGCTTTTCACATCCGGGCGGCCACTTCAGTTTACTAGTCAGCAATGCGACCCCCCTGCGGGGCACTCATAGTCACAGTGGTAACACGCTCCAGGAACTTGTCATCTCTACCACTGAGCCACCGAATGCCAAGTTATCATCGAACAATGCGCTGAGTTTAACTGTAACGCTTCACTTGATTTTCATTGGTTTTGGCAAGGCTTTTGACAGGGTAAGCCGGTCAAGTCATTAGGCGTGTTTTGCACTTCGGTATAGGTTAGTTTAGTGTGACTAGATTGGCTTACAATAACAACATAACCTGTATGGTATGGGTCATGTTGTTCGTGTAACCTCATGCAGTTACACTAAACCAACCTACACCGGGGTGCAAAAAACACGCCTAATCTATGGGTAGCCCTGTGCAAGAGGGCACCCCATCCCTTATTGCTACTATAAGGGTAACATATAATGGCTTTTTGCATAAAATGTCTGACGATTTTGAGATACAAGCAGCATTCGGCAAGGATGCATTCTATCTCCAATCTTTCATTTTTGTCATACAATACAAGCAGTATTGGGCAAGGATGCATTCTATCTCTAATCTTTCATTTTTGTCATTGGAGTTGAATTGCTTGCATCATTGATTGAGCAGAGGAATTCAATGGACAGTTACCTACAACAACTTGCCTACGCTGACGATATTTGCCTATTCTCCCACAAGATCAGGGATCTTTCGGCTATGTATCTGGATAGGAAAGCTAGCAAAGTTTGGCTAAGTATCAACTCTAATAAAACCAAGTGACATATCCCGGCTATGGGTAGAGGAAACCCAGCACTATTTCCCATTAATATTAACCGGCAGCAGTTATCTCAGCAGCCTATACATCAACCAAGCTAAGAATTTTTGGGCATTGTCCCTGATAAAAAAAAAAGAGTTAACTACCCAATTTATTCGTAAAAAAATAGCAGTTGGTCGTCAAATCAGCCCAATCGGATTAAAACTAAGGGTAGCTCCTGTACAACTTTGTACTACCCAGCGCGATTTGCTTATACAGTATTCCTCTATTATAGTGAAAATATGTAATGTTGTCTAAAATGACCCCATTAAGCTTTTTCTTAACACACTTGTCAGCTTTCATAAAGGATCCCTTGTCAGGACCTAAGCATAAAGAGGAAGAAAAATTGAAGACATCTAACAATATTTGTTTAGTTAAATAATTCTGTAGTTTGGTGTAGTGGTTAGTGCGCGCACCTTCGGTGCACAGGGTCATGGGTTCGAGACTCACCGTGAACGAATTCAGTTTATGGTGTTTTTCGAACTCACGACCCATGTGACGGACTACGATCTCACTCAGAAGTTAAACGAATACCCATTTATGAGGATAAATAACAGTGCTGAGCGTGCTGTTGATCTCAACACCTAACAAAAAAGCAGGCAAGATCATGAAAATTGGATGTCACTAACACACGCTCTGTGGCTCACTTGGTTGAGTCGCACTCTACGATGCTAGTAATCTAGAAGTCCGGAGATCGAATCCCGACGCGGCCCAAAATGTCCGTACATGTGCGGATAGGAAATATATAGTGCATGCAACATTATATACACTCCGAAATGATATGCAATGTAACGTTGACTCCAAATTGTCTATAAACGGCTGAGTTAACGCACCATGGCCCCCCACATGGGGGCTATACGGTACTCACATCTGCGGCCTTAGTCCAATGTTAGACTGTCGCGCCCGTTATTTATTTTTCTTATTTATATAATTCTAGAAGGGTAAACGAACTAAGTTTAATTTCCTGATGCTGAACACCGCAAAATACATTTCGCAACCTAATATGTAGATGTATTTTGGAAAAACAGTAGAGCGTCGATTAACCGAACCGGGCACTCAGCTTCTTTTCTTGTGAAAGACATCGATTAAAATGAAAAATTAAAGATCTGACAGAAGCAAGCTCTCATCTGCATCGCTCAATTAACTCGAATTGTTTATTTTTGGTCAATTCTAGTCGTTTACACGTTTTCAGTTTATCGCGTAATTTCACATTTAGGATATTTTTTAATTATTCTATGGAAACTCGATTAACCGAACTTTCGGTTATCCGAACACCCTTGCCAACATTAGTTCAGATAATCGACGCTCTACTGTACTTGCACATCAAGCATATGGTAAATTCTACGTGGCACCGTGACGAGGAATGTTCGGCGACTAATGGACATTTGGAGATGGAAGAGGTTTTAAAGCTTTACACTGCAATCGGGTAGGCTCAACGGATCTTATGGTAGAAAGAAAGCTGCAATTAGTTAGCAGTCGTTCTTGATTTTTTGCATAGGCAGATTCAAGTACATATTCCGTACGCAATCATGTGTTTAAAATATCGCCAGTTTCTAGTTGGATATTAATGAAGTTTTGATTTAAGACTCGCACTAACATTTATAATTAAACCTTAATATTTAACTTATGGAATATGTACATCATGGTTGAAATAGATATCCCGCGTCAGCATCAGCATCAGCAGAGGCATCGGCATCAGCAGAAAAATTTCAATTTAGAACACACGCATTTGCCTTTGATGACCCACAATGACAGCAGCGGCAGAAGCAGAAAAATGCTTCTGCCGATGCTTCTGCCGCTGCTGTCAATGTGGGTCATCAAAGGCAAATGCGTGTGTTCTAAATTGAAATTTTTCTGCTGATGCCGATGCCTCTGCCGATGCTGATGCCAGTAGCGGCTCGCCCATATGTGCACATGTGCACGTGCACCCCCTGATAAAACAACCATATCAACAAATAATGTGCTAAATAAAACACTTCACAAAAAAGAACAAACCGCCTGACGCAACCTACTCTAAGAAGCGTACGTACATTATGCACATACGATATACCCAAGCCATGCATTGAATCTATATCTCGACCAGCGACCAACACCAACACTGTGGTGCACAGTCATATGAACTGGTGCACTCGCTCCAAAATCAGATATGCGACGGGTTCTCGGAGCGCGGGGATAGTGCAAAATTTACACTAGAATTTGTGCACAAATAAGTCGTGCACAGCCTGGAGCCTGCACAGCACACCACTTGGTGATGAACCGAATGTATGAATTTTGGGTGAGTATTTTCAATGAAAGAATATAGGTATAAGAATGATTAGAGATTTTATGTTTAACTTTAGAAATTTTTTGACAAGAACTTTTCTAAGGACGACAAATTCACGCTCAATATTCTGGGATTGGGTTTGCCTTGTCTGAACTGAAAAGCATTTTGTGGAAAAATGTAATGCCAAGTAAACGACAAAAAATAAATGTTGGTGTGCTGCTGATTCGTAACATTTTTTTCTTGGCTGTTATGTGAAAATCGCAGTGGTTCTTTAGTTATAAAATCTAGATTTTTGTTCGCTGTTACAAGGAGATGCAGGAAAACAGGATGGAAACAGGCTTGAGGAAGTAGTCATTTTCGCAAAAAATTAGAATGTACGTATGTATGGACTATGCTTTGACATTAAAATAAAATAATTTTAATTCAAAGTAGGTAGTCTTAAGTATACGATAAAATAGATTTTGAGGCTTTGATATCGTATTTAGTTTTCTTTTTTGTGAACCCCCAGTATTATTGTATACGAGCCGCCACTGGCTGATGCTGACGCATCCAATCTATTTCAACTATGATATACGTACTGTAAAGTAAAATAAGAACATAGAGATGAAAATGTTACGGTGGTTTATCATATTTTTATTTATTTTTTGTTCAAGGGAGAAAGGCATTGTGTCATTTCATTATTTTAAATAATTAGCCGTAAGTGTACACATTTAAATCGCTAAATATTGCGACAGTTGTACTTATATCATTGGATGTTTCGGTCAAGTAAAGCTTGGAACTTCTTTATCAGATCTTCAAAAAATAGCAAAGAACCTGTATACTCAATTATAGAATTCTTCATTATTCCGTAAATTTACACTAAGTCCGTAAACGTTATAATTTTTTTAAACATACTAAAAACAATCCTACGAAGCAATTCACAGATGCAAAAGGAAAAGCGCTTCAACAACGAAATTGCTCTTTGTACGCATGGCATTCTTATAATAAGAAAAGCTACAAACGAAATTAAATAAAAAACCAAACTAACTCGAAAGCTTCTGCCTAAGTAATACAATAGCGCTGCTATTTATTAAAAAATCATATAAGAATTGTAATAAAAATATTGATTAGGACTTACCGTAAATTCGCCTGTTATCGAGTCGAAGCCAACATGAACCGTATGTTCGAAATTTGTTGGATACGAAATATTCGGTTTTGAATCGGTATGTAGTGGTTTAGAACCTTTGATTTTGTTTTTTAACGTCTTCTTTTTACGATCAGCATCCTCAGGCTCTGCGATATAGAAATTAATTAAATTCAGTTAAAACTGAATCAACGAAGAATTAAACATTATACCTTTAGGTAGTGGTCGCATATCAACTGGTGGTCCATCTCCTCGATCGGTCGCACTCCGATTACTGGTCAATCGAACAGGCGGTGCTGGTGGTTTGTCTTCTTCACTCGACATATTTATGCGTTATTTTCGGTTTAAGTGAGACCAACCGATTCAATTAAAATGTCTTTTTCTATAAAGCGAGTATTCTTACGACGTTCAAGCAAATTAATGATGAAAGCTCGATCTAAAAAAGAGAAAAATAAATATTGAACAAAATATTTAAAATAAATAAGGTTATATATGTGCAGATTTAAAAGAAATAAGAATGAGTATTTTTCTCCAAACGAAAGATTAATCTAACCGCAAAATTTTCGCGAAAGACCTATGGTTTTTTTACCGTTATGAATCGGATCTTTTACGTTTGATTTTCCCGACGATGTGACGAATAGCAATCAGTTTTAGAGGCGATTTTTCGTGCATCTTATTTGCTGCTTTCAGAAGTCATAACTTTTAGAAATAAATTCTGGGTCAAGTAATAGGTCAGTTTTGGTAGACTGGTCTGTACTATTTGGGAGAATTCTTCAGATCAGGAAAATTGTTGGCTAGTTGATCTACAAAGGGTACATCCCTTACAAAATGACCGGAAAATTGCCTACGAGTAAAACTTTAATTTTGGTTGACTTGTCATAGTAAATGAGTGGCATTGAATTTGAATAATTTGTATGGGAGGTACCCTTTGTTTTAATCCGATCGAAGTAATTTTTGGTGGGGGGTCTAATGGGACTTAACTTTATCGTTTGCGAAACTTTTTCCAGCCTACTGTGATTTGGAGATAAGTTACAGACATGACTTTTTGAAAAATGTTAATAGGGGAAATATGGGCATGATTTGTCGGAGCAGCCTGAGTCTCCGTGTGGGTGGGCCAGCTATATATTGATAAGAATAGTTATCCGAATGACCATGGCTAAAATTAAATTACTTCAGGAGCTAGAGAGACAAATGTAACTACAGTGCGTACTCGATAATCCAAAGCCTGGAAACCTCGAATTTCCAGTAATCCGGATCACCTCAAAGATTACATTGTACACTCTGTAGTCCGAATTTCAAAAGCTTCTCTAATCCGAATCTGACTTTTTTCTCATAATAACAGTGATATTATCGTCCGAAATAAAAACAACAGTTTCCTTTGTTCTTGGAAAAAACAAAATCTAGAATAACACAGTGAAATTCTTCGAAAATAGACAACAGATTCTTCGAACAATTTGATTAAATTCGTCCATTTCCTCGAAATTTAGAGCAAATTAAAGGCTTCCACTAGTTCGAATTCCTCTGTAGTCCGGATCGACCCTGCTTTTCAATAGTCCGGATTATCGAGTACGCACTGTATCAAAAAATCGGAATTACATCGGATGTTTTTAGGTCTAGTATATAATCTGCCAAGATTATACGGTATTA
Organism: Microchrysa polita; assembly: GCA_949715475.1. Classification (NCBI taxonomy): domain Eukaryota; kingdom Metazoa; phylum Arthropoda; class Insecta; order Diptera; family Stratiomyidae; genus Microchrysa; species Microchrysa polita. Next base: position 49,852,010 of record OX454420.1, read on the forward strand.
CATATCATTAGAAGGGGAATTTCGTGTAGTTTAAATTGTTCTCAGAACATTTTGCTGTAAATATTACAGTTAACAAGATATTTGCGAAAAATCATAATTTAACCCCTTTGCCACCGCCTCCCCCTCAAATGTGACGCGCAAAAGAGTGTACATTTTTACTGCGTAATGCGGTCAGACCATAGAACAATTTGGCATCAAAAGTCAGCTCTTTTTTTGGATGCTTGGGTTTCGTCATTTTTTGAGCTAAAATCACTATACTATATACTAGTCACGCTGACAATTTTTCACACAAATTTTATGATTGTTTGATTGGCAATCTGTCTACTTGTATGAAAAATCGGTGCGAATGATTCTAATGTGTGAGTAGACCATAATCCATCGTCATTATGCCAAACTCGATTTGTAAGCTGAGAATGGTGAGCCAGTTTAATTTGACTTTGGAAACTAATTTCACTAATTTACTACTATATTGCGTTAAATATGTAATAATAATTTGATGTTAAAAATTTAATCTAGATATTTTTTAAATTCCTAATCACAGTATTTTTACAAAGTAGAAATATTGCCAGGATGATGATTAATTTGACTTGTAATATCGTTGTTTTGGGTTGTTACATCGTTGATTTCACTTGACACATCGGAGTTTTGCGTTGAAGAATGGTTAATTTGTGTTGAGAGAACGTTATTTTCAATTGATACAACAGCCGTGTTTTTTTTTATCATCGGGTGCAGGTTTGTTGACCCAGTCGCGCAAAGAAAACTATCGAGGGTAGCACCCAGGTTAAATTTAAAAATGTCACGTAGGCATTGCCATTAATTTCAAAACATTGCTCATAAATATTAAAGCCAGGTTTTCACTTTACAAACGCAAAAGTTCAAATGTAATTTTTTTAATGAAAACATATTTTTATGTATGAATCATAATTTTGTTAGAATAAGAGTTCGACGAACAACATTTTGACCATGAACTTACAAACAAAAACTTTTTTTTTGCACAGACTTGTGTGTTGCATGTAAACTATACCTTGGAACTTTTCAATTTAAAATTTAATTTTAGCTAGTCATTGGAAAACGTACTAGAAAACAATTGGGATTGAATACATTTAGGCGAGTTTTGGAAAGCTCATTAAAACTGGATAGCAATATAATTTCTAACCTGAATAAAGTCACAGGTTAGCGTTTGTATGAAAATTACCCCGTATAGTGTAGGTTAGCTGATTAAAAAACACGGCCAACGTTGATTTCATTTGCTGAATCGTTGTTTTCAATTGTGAAAGCGTTATTTTCATTTGGGAGACCGTTAATTTCATTTGCGAAACCGTTATTTTCATTTGTGCAAGCGTTGTTTTCATTTGCAATACCGATAATTTCATTTGATAGACGGTGAATTTGTGTTGAGATATCGGAAATTTGCTTCAAAAAGGTATGTTCGATATGCAAGAACAATCGAGATAAAAAGGCTTCAACATAGAGTAAGGCTCGGGTGTTCATTGCCTGGATATGCAAGACAACAAAGGTTTTCGTATGCATGAGGTTTTAAATTAATTTTGATCAGTTTTATTTTTTAATGGAAGATGTTCTAATTCTACTGGGATAGGCTATAAATAGTTCGGCGGTAAGTTAGAAATTTGCTTTGATACGAAAATTGTCACATTTGTGGGATTAGTAAGAAACCGTTCAAATCAGTCTAATATTATAATTTGCATTATTTTTTTTAACAAAATACATTGGCCGTGTTTTTTTTACATCGGGGACAGGTTTGCTAACCCAGACGCGCAAAAAAAACTATCGAGGGTAGCATCCAGGTTAAATTACAAATTGTCACGTAGGCATTGCCATTAATTTCAAAACATTGCTCAAAAATATTAAAGCCCCGTTTTCACTTTACAAACGCAAAAGGTAATTTTTTTTAATGAAAACATATTTTTATGTAGGAATCATAATTTTTTTAGAATAAGAATTCGACGAACAACATTTTTAACATGAATTTACAAACAAAAACTATATTTAATATTAAATATATTTTGTGTGTTGCATGTAAACTATACCTTAGAGCTTTTCATTTCAAAATCTAATTTTTGCTGGTCATTGGAAAACGTACTAGAAAATAATTGGGATTGCATACATTTAGGCGAGTTTTGGAAAGCTCATTAAATCTGGATAGCAATATAATTTCTAACCTGAATAAAGTCACAGGTTAGCGTTTGTATGAAAATTACCCCGGATAGTGTAGGTTAGCTAATTAAAAAACACGGCCATTGATACAAAATTCTTAATTGATGGTTTCACAGTTTAATCCCCTTAGTCGAATTTACAATTACTCGAACATTTTGTGTAACACTTTAAATCAGTGGTTCCCAATTCACAAATGCCTGCGGATTAATTAATCATGAAGCACTACGGATCACCATATTTGATAATAAGGGTATTTAGCGATTTGTATTTTCCAAGGTTTTAGACTTTTTATTATTTTTTTAACGACAACAAAGACAACAAAAACTTATAACAAAAATGGTTGGAAACATCAGAAAAAAGCACCACATTCCTCCTCTGCAACCGCCTGGTATTGAAATATGTAATTTTAACTGAAAATTTAATTCCCCTGGTTTTCTTTTTCGTAGTACGGCGAACATCGCGGTAAATTGGACCGGCTTTAGAAAAACCTATACAATGCATCATATCATTGATTAACTTAGTACCGACTTTTGCTCATTTTTGATGACCACTCATATTCGACAAAATGTATATGGGTGAAGGGTTTACCGTAGTAACTACCAAAATTAAAGTATAGACAAAGGCATTTGCATTCTTCAGAACAGGACAATTACACCTAACTTTGAGAGTTAAGTGCGCCTAATTTTGTCAGATAATAATTCATTGGATGCGGTTTTACAGGATTTATTTTCACCCGTTTTTACGAAGGATTGAGGTGGTTGATTTCTACTACACTGTTTTTATTCAAATAATATTGATTGATTCTATAATGCTCCTTTGTTCAGTACTGTGGCAATAAATGGACACTGCGCCAATTAACTTAAAAAGTAATAACAATTAGGTAAGGCAATAGTGTCCTGCTCTGTTGCCGTGATCATTCTTTCGCCACTCTGTGATATAGGATTCACAGAGAAACGAGTTTCCAAACTCGGCATGGCCCCTCGCAAGTTTATATTCAGAAGATGATAAGAAATATTCTTATCGAAGAATAATAATTAAGTAACAATGCGACTAGGAAGTGAAAATCATAGGTATATGTATGTCGACTGAGATCACCGTGCTTTATGCTTTATGTAACTTAACATCTGCACACATCGCATTTTCAGATCAACCACAGACCTAGAACCGAAAATACAGTACTACGTAGAATATTTTTCAAAGCTCATGCCCATTATTATAATTAATCCTTTTTCAGAAGTAGTCCCCATAATATCTCGCGGACCACTTATGCGTCTCTCACGAACCACCTTCGGTCCGCGGACCACCAGTTGGGAAACAGTGCTCTAAATTAATGTGTAATTTTTCTCAGAATGCAAATCTACATGACGTACTCAACTCAATAATTAGGGAGTTAACAAATTCGTCACCACTTATTAAGAGATTCATTACACACTTAGTTGTAGTATATTGTACATTATTCATACGATTTTGACGAATTGGAATATGTATTTCAGGCCACTAATTTCTTCAAATCTTCGTTAATGAAACATCGTGCACTTAGTTATTGATATATGCATAGAAGAAAATACATACAATGTATGTGCATATTATATCAGAGCAGCTGATAATATTGTATTTTCTTTGATAAGAAAGTGTCATACACTGAAACTAATCGAATGAATGAAACGTAAAGAGGCCTATTTTGCGTTATGTACATATACGTGATCAAATTCTAATTCTAGTCATATCTCTGTGGAGTCCAATGAAAGTACATATTCAATTAAATGTACGAGTATGGATGTACAATGGTTATTTTCTTATGTGTTGTTAGGTTCAGTGAAAATTTAATTGCATACCGAAAGCGCAAGATGGACAAACCGTATCTAATCTGCAATAAAATAGCTCTTTCCATCTCCTGATAATAGAATAAACAATATTCCGTTCTTTCGTACTTTCCTTTTTAGATAATATTTTTGAATGCCATGCCATATTTTTACTATGCCAAATAATAAAATATTTGGCTTTAGAAAATCACTAAAGGCTTTATGGGATGTTTCTGGGTTCGTCGATAAACATTTTCAACATCAAGTAACCTTATAATAGGAAATACGAGTGTGGTAAATCAAGCGATATAGGAAAAATTCATAGAAATCATAGAATAATATATAATAATAATTTAATATAATAATTTTCTTTCTCATGATCATGTAGGACTTTAAAGACCGAATCCAATCTAACTCAGTATTGCACGGGATTGCGGCGATCGGACAATGGGATCATGGCGGCTGCCATACAAACCCAACTCTTCCAATTAGGTTCTTCTAGGAAAAACTTTTTTATTTGTGCACCAATTTCAACCAAACTTCACACAAATGTGGTGCCATTAGTGCCACAAAACATATGTGAAGATAATCCGATTCCACTTATTTTCACATTTGTTTTGTGGTACTAATGGAAACACATTTGTGAAGTTTGGTTGAAATTGGTGCACAAATAAAAAAGTTTTTCTTAGAAGAACCTAATTGGAATGGTGATCAGTTTGGATGGAATGACAACGGCCATTTGGTTGCACGTGATGCCATTTAGCGACTAATCTAGATGGACCTTTAAGTGTTACATTGGCTGAATTCAAATTGTAAGAAAACGACCGGACGGGTAAACTTGGACGATAAGAACCATCGTATGATCATTTCACACTATCCGATCAAAACACGGACCGGCCAACAATAATCACACAGCAAGTATGTATATACACTGCGTTTCACTTGAATAGCACACTCTATACATTAAAATTATTTTCTTAATATCTTTAAAAAAAATGAAGACAACAGATATTTTGTATTTTTTATTTGTCATTTGATTAATTAGCTTTAATTTGAAATAAAAATAATTCGAATTTTTCCAACATGTAATCTTAGAAAAAAAAAAATGTAAAACACCAATGAAAAAACACGTAAATTCTGTTTCACTTGAATAGCACACTTTTTTTAAAACTTATTTTAATTAACTTTTTATGCAGGGAGGAAAACTTATTATTGTTCGGAATACAAGTTGAGATCAATTTGAATTAAAATCAGCAATTTTAGTAATGGGTTGAGCCTCCCCCGTTTGAAATAACCTCCTAGATCCTATTAGGCAAAGAATCGTACAAAATTTTGATGTAAGCAAGGGATATTGTAGCCCATGATTGCTGAATGGCTTCAATTAGGCTAGTCTTTGTTAAAAACTATTTGCCAGACTCATAAACTTTTCTGACCAGCCATCCCCAAACATTTTCTATTATGTTTAGATCCGGCGAGTATGGTGGCCAGTTCAAAAGAGTAACATTTTTGGAATCGATAAACTACTTTACGGCACGGGCAGTGTGTATTGGTGCATTCTCGTGTTGGAAAGTTTACGGCAATGGTCCAAAGAGACTTTCGAATGTCGCAAAAGCCTTATCTAAAACACCTTGATACGACTTAGCATTCATGGTGGTGTCTAAGAATTGGATTTCACAAGTGCCGAAGTAGGATATGGCTCCCTAAACCATAACGCCGCCAACTCGACTGTGCAAACGGTCCAACTGGTGAGTCTCCTTCCTTAAATCATAAAAATAACAGTTATATCCGTCGGGCCCTTCCAAATTAAATTTCTTCTCATCAGAAAAAACAACGCGATACCACTCTTTGGTCCATGACATGTTGGTACGACAAAAAGTCAACCGAGCTTGTTTACGAGCGGGGTTAAGTGGTGTTTTTTTTTTAATTTTAGACGCTTAAGGTGTTTAGCTTTTGAATTAGCACGCCATACAGTTGTTTCACTCGCGCTGAGACCAACTTTTAACCGAGTTTTGACCACAGAATCATGTGAATTCGATGCTTCACGCCAAATAGATTGCGTATCTGCATTAGAGAGTACACTGCTTACTCGACCTTTCATATTTTTTCATAATTTTCACCATTTTTAATAAAATTGTAAATCACGTTTCTGCTTTTTCCAATTTTTTTTTGATATTTTAGTCACTGAAAGGTCACAATCCCTGTAAGTTTTTATTTTAACTTGTTCTTCGCTTGTTAAGGCTTTACCACCACCCAAAATTTTTTAAAATCAACGAATTGTATTTAAAATACTCAAAACTACTATAAATTGTGTCATTGTGACCACGTGCACCCCGTATGTGAAGCTTAAACCCAACTGTGCTATTCTAGTGAAACAAAAAATCTGCTCTCTTTTGAAGCAAATTGGTGAAAAAATGTAACGGTTAATTTCGAGAGCACAATTTTTCTTTCTGGGAGCCCACACAAAGAAGACAAAAAAAAACTACTAGCAAAGTTATAAGAATATTGGTATATATGCAAATTACAATGAAAAAACGGAATGTGCTATTCAAGTGAAACGCAGTGTATGTTGCCATGCACGCTCCAAAGTTAGTGTACAATGAAGTGACGAGTCGACAAGATTAAAATGCAAGTAAAACACGCGCTAATTGTCTTTGCAGAACGCCTGAACTATTGGTAGATGCAATCGTCTTATCGATCGTACGAAAGATCTTACGAAAGAAAAACAATCGTGTCACGATTTCTTTCTTTCGTAAGACGCGTTCTTACAATGTGAAATGCACAATGCTTGTCTACTGGCCACTACAAAAGCTCTCTTGTCTTGCAAGTTTACCCGTCCGGTTTCGTCTTACAATGGCTGAATTCAAATTGTAAGAAAACGACCGGACGGGTAAACTTGGACGACAAGAACCATCGTATGATCATTTCACACTATCCGATCAAAACACGGACCGGCGAACAATAATCACACAGCAAGTATGTATAAATGTTGCCATGCACGCTCCAAAGTTAGTGTACAATGAAGTGACGAGTCGACAAAATTAAAATGCAAGTAAAACACGCGCTAATTGTCTTTGCAAAACGCCTGAACTATCGGTAGGTGCAATCGTCTTATCGATCATACGAAAGATCTTACGAAAGAAAAACAATCGTGTCACGATTTTTTTCTTTCGTAAGACGCGTTCTTACAATGTGAAATGGACAATGCTTGTCTGCTGGCCACTACAAAAGCTCTCTTGTCTTGCAAGTTTACCCGTCCGGTTTCGTCTTACAATCTGAAATCAGCCAATCTGAATTCAGCCATTGAATTCACACACCACTTTTGTCGCTCACTTGCGTGTGCCTTCTGGTAGGGGATAATATAAGCAGAATTCGTTGCGAAATTCGGAACCGTTCACTTGTGAGTAAATGCACTCATTAACGACATTCTGGTGAATCACACACGGCGAATCCATGAATTCTGAATCCAACGAAACGAAATAAAAATGAGCTTGTCAAGTTGAACCTATAAGCCTATAGATTCTATGTGTTTGCGACCATAGGCCATTCCGTGGATTCGATCGTTACTTTCGAAGAAACTCATTAAAGAACGAAACGATAATAAATATTATAGTATTCGCGATTGGTCACATACACGACATGGTAAGTAGAAACGTTTTTACTCATTTTTGGACGGTTTCAAGTGATTCTTACACCGACGCGGATGCCAATTTTCCAGATCGTCGACGATTTTTTAATGTAAGATCAGAGGGTACCCCGGTTTCCTCCGGAAATACTCATCGAAACGACGCGCCGATCTGACGACGGACGAGTATTTTTCCCCATAAAACACGGGTACAATTTTTTTGGGCGGGCAACCCCGCATTTTTTCTTGTTTTTGACATCAAATGTTAAATCAGCAACCCCAAAATAACCTTAGTGTTACCGCCGGGTTGATCGAACGAGAAAACGAGTGTATACATACATAAATGTCAATTGGGCGATGTCCGTCTGTCCTTCTGTTGCTGCGCGTTTTACTCGGCTAGTTTAAAAACTATGAAGCTGCAATTTTGCACCCTTCCTTCTTTTCAGTGCAGGCAGTTTGTATGTGACTCTGTGGCTCACTTGGTTGAGTCGCACTCTACGATGCTAGTACTCTAGAGTCTAGAGATCCGGAGATCGAATCTCGGCGTGGTCCAAAATTTCAGTACATGTATGGATAGGAAATATATAGTGCTTGCAACATTATATACACCCCGAAATGATATGCAATGTAACGTTGACTCGAAATTGCCTATAAACGGCTGAGTAAACGCACCATGGTCCCAAATGGGGCTATACGGTACTGAGAAGAAGAAGTTTGTATGTTTGAATAGCTGAAATCGGACAATGGGGTCATGGGGCTGTCATACAAACCCAACCCCAAATTAAGTTCATCTAAGGAAAAACTTTTATTTGTGCACCAAATTATTCCAAACCTCATACAAATGTGTTCTGATGCCAAAAAAATATCTAAAGATGGCGTCTAGGGGCTGGCGTACTCCAACTCCGCCATTTTGGTTCTTCTAAGATTTTTTTTTACACCAATGTCACAAAACCTTGAAAAAATGTGTCTATATTAAAACAACAAAACATATCGAAGCAAATGAAATACACTGAACTTCAATGAAACCGGGCCAAACGGTAAGCGCGAACTCTAATCAAAACAGGCAAATCGTTTGTAATGTGAGTTAACGGTACTTCAGATAAAACTCATAGTCATTTGAATTGCCATTAAATGCACTTTCTGTAGATATAACTATCATAGTTGTAAGTTTCATACTTTTTGAGAATTTGTGTGATTTTTGTGAAGCCGAGTGTAGTACATACTAAGGTGCCATGCTCCCGCATCCCCCAAGAGGAGGATAAAACACAAGTCATAGGTACGCCCGAAAAAGGGTATTCAAATTTCGGTCGCGTCCGAAATTAGCCTCGGTCTTATAGTTGAAATAGATTACACGCGTCAGCAGCAGCATCGGCAGAATTTCATAGCTGACAAATATGCTGAATGCCAAGTCTTCTGTCCAACATTTTTGTCAGCAATCTAAAATGCATTGGGCTTGACGTTTCGCGATGCCGATGCTGCTGCTGATGCGCGTAATCTATTTCAAGCATAATGTAGAACCTTTTCTACCCAAGTGAGCTGTACTATCATCTATTATTGTATGTACCATAAGTCGTGAGACACCCTGTATAGAACACATGTGTCAAATTGGAATGGAAGTTGTGCTGTTCTGTCCTGTACTGGATAGTTAAAAACGCACCTAATGTTTCTAACAAAACAATTTAACTTGCGACACAGCACATGAGGACATTCGGTGTCTCTTCTGACACTTATCACTGAGTTGCCGGGTTGGAATCCCACTGTGACCCTAGATGTTTCGTGTTGCATATAACATAATATAAAATGGTCCTATGTGGCAGCCGGTTCTACGATAAAAATCGTCCCGAGCTACGCACACATTCATTTTATTGAAACGATGTCCACGATGAGTGATAACGAAATTGTAGCTTCCAAATAACGGCATATTCGCGAATATTATACATCCTGTCTCTTCTCTTTCTGTACAAAATGAAACGCTATTTACGAGGGTAGTCTGATAAGTACCCCGCCTGATGGTGTCAGTATCGCAAGAACAATTTACCATCGTGTAGTACATTCTTCTAGACTGTCCAAATTTTAGCCGGATCAGACTCGTAGTTTTGCTTTGGCCGCGTGTGAAAGCTGGAGTGTCCGCCGATCTTAGAAAAATGGAAAAAGAGCAATATCAGTCGGTCATTCGATTCTTGTTTTTGGAAGGGAAATCGCGCAGCGCAATCAAAGAGCGTTTGAATGCTCTGTACGGTGACTCTTCTCCTTCGATGGCGACCGTCAAAAATTGGTTTAACGAGTTTCAACGTGGTCACACGTCGGTTTTTGATGAGCCACGTCCAGGTGCCCCGAAAACGGTTACCACGCAGGATAACGTGACAAAAATCCACGATCTCGTATTGGCAGACCGCCGATTGATGGTGCGAGAGATAGCTGAGACAGTAGACATTTAAAAAGATCGCGTGGGTCATATGCTGCATGAAAAAGCTGTCGGCGCGATGGGTGCCGCGTTTGCTCACTCCGGACAACAAGGGCAACCGTGAGACCACTTCAAAGCAGTGTTTGACGCTGTTTAAGCGCAATCCGACGCAGAAGCGTCGTTTCGTGTCAGTCGACGAGACTTGGATACACTGGTACACACCAGAGACCAAGAACCAGTCGAAACAGTGGACTTCACTCGGCGAACGTGCTCCGAAGAAGGCGAAGACAGTCCCATCGGCCGGCCAGCGTTTTCTGGGATTGACAAGGTGTGATCCACATCGGCTACCTAGAAAAGGGCAACACGGTCACAGGGCTGTACTATGGCGAATTATTGGGCCGATTTGACGCCGAATTGAAGAAAAAACCGCCCCACTTGGCAAAGAAAAAAATGCTCTTCCACCATGATAACGCACCGGCTCACACCTCCGCCTCGAATTGGGCTACGAACTGCTGCCCCATACACCGTATTCTCCAGATTTGGCCCCGTGCGACTTCTTTTTGTTTCCAAACTTGAAAAAGTCACTCGCCGGGCAGAAATTTCAGTCGAATGAGGAGGTCATCGCCGCCACGGAGGACCACGTTGCAGGCCTCGAAAAAACTTATTATTCAGACGGGTTAAAGAAGTTGGAGCATCGCTGGATCAGGTGTATCGAGCTATATTGAAAAATAAATCGCCACTTTTCCCAAATTTTTATTTTTCTTTTGTAGGCTAGGTACTTATCAGACCACCCTCGTATTTCAATTTAATTTAAATCTTTGTTTTAAGATTTGATCTATTCTGGACGAGTTCAGCTCAAGAACTCAACTAACTTCTTTATTAGACTCGCGGTTCATGAAAGTATGTATGTATATATCGTTTTCAATACAATGCTATGCCGTCTAATGTAACTGACTCCATTTACATATATATATTTTACGATCATAAATATCCAACAGCGAAAGCCCTGGTGGCCACTTGCTACAAAACACGATCAAACGTAAATGGCAAAACCTCCTCTTTCTAATGAATCTAATTTCGTGTGCATTAAGGGCGCTCCTCCGTGCTTTATTCCAATTTGAAGTTCTAGCACGCGAAAAAATACCCTGTACAGTGATTTATTAGATCCTACTAACGCCACTTTTCTCGAAATCGTTTTATGCACCAAGGGCTTAAAAAGGCTGGAGTACAATTGTTTGTATTTTCTTGCCCATTCCGGAGGCTTTGAAATCCACATCCGTAATTGCGAGTCCGTATCCACTCAATTGAGAATTAAAGCTGCATCTAAACTGGCTTCTAAATTGAGGCACGTTCAAAAAGTGGCATCGCGAACCGCCATTTGGCAGCTACTTAGCATCTACACTAGCTACCAAATGGAGGCTGAAAATGGCATAACCAAACATTCATTTGGAGATTTTAATAAATTAGATTATCAAAATCGGACTTTGCGCGTTTCAATTATTACTCGGCCATTCAAGAATTCAAGTTGCAAAATTGTCACTTTGAATTCAACAAGCGGTTGTCAAAGCGTCAGCTGGCATATGATTGAGTTGCCACATTGAATATTAAAACTGGACGGCCAACCAAATGGCGGTCGGTTTGGATGCAATAACAACTGCCAGTTGGTAGCACGTGCTGCCATTTGGCAGTCAGTCTGGATCTGGATGGACCTAGGCATCTACAAAAGCAAAAGCTATTTGCTGCCAACATGACGTCACCCATTTAAAATGCATTTGACGTGTGGAACGTATTGCCATGTAATTTTCCGTACAAGCTGTCATGACAATCATCATGTCTTCTCAGTTGCTGATTTTTTGACATAAACCTGTGGTTGTGGCGGCCATTCTCCATTCTTCTTCTTCTTGTAGCGGCGCAGAAAGGTGTGAAACCTCTGTACATCTATGTGGGTACGATTTATGGTTCGTCAATGTTTGTTTCCGTGAGGTCTAAGGACAAAAACATAGCTGCTGCGATAGGGTTTTCCCACAGCGATATAGGGGTAAGATCAGTGGGCGCAGCGGGGCATTGAAACAAATGGCCCACATCATGAGGAGTACCATTGCAGTTTGGACAGATGTTTTGGATGTCCGGGATTGTGCGAGAAAGGTACGAATTAAGGCGTGAACAAAAGCCCGACCGAAGTTGAGCTAGTGATACTCTAGTGGCTCTCGGGAGCCTAATCTCCTCAGGCGAAATTGGTGGTGGGCGCTCTGAGAGGACTCTATTCGCACCTAAACTCGCGATAGACCGATTCACTTCTTCAGTGTGGATCGCTGCAATGGCGGCTCGGTATGTAACTTCATCGTAAGGGTTTGTATCCCTGAACCTCTCTCTCAAGGTCTCGTAAACCACGCCTGACATGTCGTGGTGGAGGAATTCGGTCCATGAGATGATTATTGGGATGATCCTCACGGTAGCAACCAACAAGATACTGTTTTGAGAGTAGGAGATTGTGATGACGTATTGGCATCAATTTTGTCTCCTGATTTATTTTATTTTATTATTTTATTTTATTCACAATTCACTGAACAGGATACATTCCCAATAATACAGTAAAGAACAATTATAAGTTTGAAGCTATTAAACAAATTAGCTGTTAAAAAGAGAAAATGCAATAATAGTAAAAATATGATCAGTAAAAAGAAAATAAGGTGCGGAAAAAAATAAGTAAAGAGTAAGATCTATAAATAAAATGTGTACTGTGCAAACGATTAAAATTTAAATAGCAAATCGAACTTCTGGATTCAAAAGAGATACTTTATGAATTAATGTTTGTTTAAAAGTAGTGAATGAATGAGGGAGAGGACCAAGCTCCAGCTTATCATATTCGTGCATAAGCCTGATCAAAGGGGAATTAAAATAAACCGACATCTGAGTAGGAGGTGGGTCAAAAACAGCAATAGATCGCGTGTTGTAAGCAGTAACGCGGTACTGAATGCGGTCGGATAGTTCACTATGCAGATAGCCGCGACATAATTTGTAAAGAAAACACATGTCCAAGTAAACTCTTCTTTGGATCAAACTCATCAGATTTAAAGTTCGCAGGCGATCAATGTAAGGTATGTAAGGCAAATTCGATTTGAATATTAATTGGCGGGAGAATTTTCTTTGTACTGATTCTAAATCTTTCGTGCTGCTATCTGTCGATGGCGACCAGACGACTGAGGCATATTCTAAGATGCTACGCACTAGCGAAACATATAAACTGACACTGGAACCTAAAGTATTAAATTCATGGGAACATCTTAAGGTAAACCCAGCAAGTTTGGAAGCACGTTTAATGATGTCGGAATAATGATCAATGAAACGGAGTTTTGAGTCAAATTCAACACCAAGATCATTAAACGTAGAAACGGGCTGAAGTTGGACCGAATTCATATAATAAGGAAATGTGATGGGGGATACCTTCAACGAATAAGTCGTTGCTACGCATTTCGATATATTTAAGTACAGATCATTAAGTTGACACCATTCCGATAGAGCGTCTAAGTCAGCTTGGAGACCGATGCAATCGTCGGTGCTCGCAATAGTTGAAAAAATTCTGCGTAGAGTAATGAGCACTGTTTTAGTGATGAGGGCAGGTCGTTGACAAAGAAAAGAAAGAGAAGCGGGCCAAGGATTGACCCTTGGGGCACACCAGAAGAAGGCCAGTATGATGAAGAAAGTTTGCTATTAAATGATACGTACGATTTACGGTCACGGAGAATAGCCATGCTATCAGAGATGGAGGGAAACCGATGGAATATAATTTGTTAATTAATATTCCGTGATTCACTTGATCGAAGGCTTTAGCGAAATCTGTGTAAATAACATGCACATCGAGGTGATTGTTGAATGCGCAAGCGATGAAATCCGTAAATTCAACCAAGTTGGTGACAGTGGATTTCTTACGACAGAAACCGTGTTGACATGGGCAGATAAGATGCCCAAAGTTGTCATATATGTAATTATAGACTATCCTTTCCAGAACTTTAGAGCAGGAAGATAATAGAGAAATAGGTCTATAATTAGATATTTCGTTTGTATCACTATTTTTGGGTATAGGCACAACCAAGGAGGACTTCCACTGAGAAGGAAAAACCCTTTCCTGGATGCTCTTATTAAATAGTATAGCTAGAGGAAGAGATAATGCACCGTGGGTTTTTTTCAGAAAAGAATTGGGTATACCATCCGGGCCAGTTGATTTGTCAGCTTTAAGAGAAGAGAGTAGAGTATCAACATAAGTGCGGGTTATTACTGGTGTGGTAGAAGCTGAAAGATCTTCGAGGTTGTTGCTTGATAAGGAAGAGCGTTTGAAAGTGCTAGCAAAAAAGTAGGCAAACAGGTCACAAATTTCCTGGGGAGTTCTAGCACTAATGTCTCCCAAAGAAAAAACGGATGGCTGAGATGTGGAAGATCGCATGTTGCGCACGTAAGACCAAAAGAGCTTACTCTCATTGCTACGTACGCTATTTTCAACGCTACACACATAGGCAGCACGCGCAGCTTTAATGAGTCTCTTAGTTCTAGCTCTAATCGCGTGATAATCGCAGAGATCAGAAGGACGTTTGAATCGCTTATATTTCAAGCGAATCTTATTCTTTCTATGAATCAGACGGTATATCATGGGCGTAAACCAGACAGGACCCTTCCGGGGTTTAGAGTTACTCAAAGGTACAAACTCAAAAACAACATTATAGATCAAGCTGTAGAATTTATCCAGTGCGGATTCACAGCTTAAATCTAGGAGAATGTTGTACCAATCGAATGATTCTAATTTTGAATTAATAGCTTCAAAATTGGCTTTTCTGAAATTAAAGCGAATAGGTGCAGCAGGAAGATTTGTCCGGATAGGGGGAATTTCCAAATTTATGTCATTGCATAAGGCATGGTGACAAATCGCAAAGAGAAGACAAACCTGTAGTAGGCAAATTGCTAAAGACTAGATCGAGCATCCGACCCATGATATTGTGGGTAATATTAAATTGTAGCAAATTACAGAATTCCATAAAGGAGACTAGGGACAGTAGTAATGAAGGCGAGGATGAGGAAGTTGGAAGACCTGGTGAGTGAGGCCATTGAATATGAGGTAAATTGAAATCGCCGCAAATAACTATTGAAGTGTTAGGATGATTTACATTGCATATGTTTGAAAAATAGGAAAAAAGACTCGCATATGTAGCCAAGGAGGAGTTGCAAGGGACATAAATGCAAGAAATCAAAAGGGACAAGGAACCCGAAGTGTGAAGCGCGACTGTGATTGCATCGAAAGATTCAGAATCAGTTTTGGAGATAAATGAACAATTTAAATTATCCCGAATGGCAATAAGAACTCCTCCACCAGCAGAAGTTCCATAATTTTCGTAATTTCGATCGCACCGGAAAACTGTAAATCCTTCGAGTATTTCCCCACTAAAAAAAGAAGAATTCAGCCATGTCTCAGTTAAGCAAATGATAGAATGTGTAAAAGTTAGAGCAGATGAGTTTAGTTGCTGGAGTTTGGTCCTGAGCCCACGTACATTTTGATAATACAAAGAAAAGCTTAAAACTATATTGGAGTTTTGGTGCTGCGTTGACGGAGAAAATTTTGGTTCGTGAAGTCTTTCAATATAACACCAGGTGGCCAGAAAGTATGGCTACAAGGCAATTTTACCTAGTCGGAGATAGTTATTTTAAAAGAAGCAACAATTCTGTTGGGAAGATTATCCTTCGTCAGTTTTCTGCACACGAGCAAGGCAGGTTCAAAGCCCAATTTTTGAACTATGTACTGCTTTACATCCGATGCAGAAGTATCATATGCCAACCTTGAGATGAATAGTTGTTTTGGTGGCATACAGACACGTAGAAGGGTAGAGATATTTAATGCATTACTTTCCGGCGGTAACGTCATCGTCTTGATGCTAGCTGAAGAAGTAGATGGCGCTGGAATAGCGACTAAAGTTGTAGATGGGCTCGGAAGATTATTAGGCACATTTGGAGATAGCAACGGCGATCTAACATGAACGACGTCTGAGGTTGAGGCATACCTGGAAGGCCCTGATGTTTGTTGAATGTTATCAACATCACTTACGGTGCTGATTTGAGGCGGTTGACTGGGCTGTTTCTGCCTCTTCGCTCTCTCCTGAACTGACGGGTTGTCACTCCAGATGATGGTTGAGTTGAAGAAGAACGTTGACTTGCCGAAAAAGAATCCGTGTTGCAACAAGTGACATCATGGGTAGAAGGAAGCGATAACGGTTCAGCAATTACGTTTGGCAGATCAGATTGTGATTTGGCCCTAGATCGAGTGCGGGTAGCGATACCTTGATTTGGTAGACTTAAGGTCGATGTTGATTCACACGATTGCGCAATTGTGGAATAAGATTCACCTAGCGCATAGGCAGTGAATTTTTGCTGCAACGACTTCAGTTCATTTTGTAGCTCGGCAAAAGATGATGTTTCTTGATTTACTACTGAAGCCTGTTTCTGGTGATGGGTGGATGATGAAGCTAATAGCAAGGCAAACTCGTTAAGGGTTGATAGTAATTTCGATTGAGACGAAGCTATTTCATTAGAAAATTTCTCCATCAGCTGCTTTGCGTTTAAAAGTTTTTTGACGTAGATTACCATCGAAGCCGGTCGGCAAGTATCACAAAACCAATACACGCCCGGTGTATTTCGGATAGCGTCACCAAGTGAGTTGGACATATCAATACATTTGCAATGGAATGATTTCTCACAGAATCCAGAACAAACGACAGCCGGCAGAATACTGGATTTAATTGCACAAGATTTGACCGAGCAGATTGACATATCGGAGGCGAGTTAATAGTCAGTTTAGGTTTTAATTATTACACGTACTGTATGGGGATGTCAAAGAGAACTGCAGGTGCAGGCTAAATGTTTTGTGTACTTGAGGCGATTAAGGTTTACAACACAAGTCTGTAATGTTTTCAATTGAAATCGAATATCGGTGGCAAGTTAGTGGTCACTTTAGGTTTAAAATATTTTATTTTATATTGCACGCACGCACTGGATGACAATGAATGTGTATGATGCAAAATTCAGAAAAAAGTTTTTGATAGTTTACTTCGAGCACAACCCTACCCGGGTATAAAACATCCGAAATTGCAATGCGCCGAAAGGTATGCAAAATGCTAAATGCGAAAGGTTCGAACCTTTCTCGTAAGTATGGTAATGATGGCACACATACACTATCACAGTGGGTATAAGAAGCGAGTTTCTTTGTCTTCTAAGTGACACTGGAATTAACAGTTAGAGGCTCACTAAGATCGAAATTTCAGTCACACCACAACACCACTTGAGTAAACAACGGTTGGTCGCGGATTTAAGTTTAAAAAGTGAACGCAATCGAAAAAAAAAGGAGCGGTAGTTTTCGGAAACAGCGCGTCGCGATGACAGATTATATGCTGGTTGGTACTGCTCAGTTCAGGGTGCAAAAAAGTTCAGCTAGCGCTTTTGAACACAACCCGATTTTGTAAAAATTTCACAATTTATTTCTTTCCGTGTATAAAAAGTCAAAAGCACATAGACTATGTAGCAAGGACACAAACCGGATGCAGAATCACGGGTAGGAGAGCCGGTAGGTAGGCAAATTATTGTTTACAAAATTAAAGCTCGGCACTAATAACACCTGATATAACGGAGATCACTATGGGCGAAGAAGAAAAGTCTTGCACTAATCAGGATTTTAGTATTGTTTTTGCGTTTATAAGACACACAGGCACTTCACTCCAATTGTGTCACTCGCGATGGATGATGCGAAGAACTCGCAACCAGGTTTACACGACTTTGGCAGACCTGAACTTTGGACCAGTTTGTGTCACATAGACTATGTGTCCAAACTGGGGCTGCATAATCAGCGGCCGCTCGACCCACCGCTTTATAAGTATCTAGCATGGTTTCTTTATCTTTGCCCCAGGTGCTACCAGCTAGAGCTTTTAGGATGTTGTTCCTACTGCGCATTTTTTCACAGACTGAATCTGCATGATTTGCAGACGTCATCATGTTCGCTAGGTGAAGCCCGAGAATTTTGGGGTTTTTAACAGTAGGAACAGAATTGTTGCCAATACGTATATCCATCTCCCATCTGATGTCCTCCCACCAAGTGGTTAGAAAAGTCGCAGAGGATTTGGACGCAGAGATAGTGAGGTTTCGGCTTTGGAAAAATGCCTGTAATCGTCCTAGATAGCGATTAATTCGGAGGCGCATTTCATCCTTATCATTCCCTGTGGCGAGTACGGTGCAATCGTCAGCATAGGAAATCACCTCGATTCCTTCAGGTGGTGTGGGAAGGCCGGACATGTAGATGTTGAACAGAGTGGGGGAGAGTACCCCTCCCTGTGGAACACCTAATTTGATTTTCCTAAGCTTAGAACGTTTGCCTCGAAACTCGGTGAAGGAGTGCCGACCAGCTAGATAGTTGGCAATCCAACGGATCTCTTGTGCAGGAAGATGCATATTCAACAGGTTTGCTAAGAGCATTGAATGATTGACCTTATCGAATGCACTTGATAGGTCTATTGCCACCAGAATAGTTCTGTGACAACGACTGCGTTGATTTAGCCCATCACGAATGCGTGTAGTGATCGCATCGAGGGCAGTGGTGGTACTATGCATCTTCCTGAAGCCATGCTGGTGAGGTTCTAGCTTCGCATGTGCAACAAGAGTGGGGTGAATAAGGGCCTCCAGCGTCTTTGCGACAGGAGAAAGTATCGTAATGGGGCGGTAGGATTCCCCAAGATTTGCGCTCTTCCCTGGCTTGAGACAGGGAACAATTCGACCAGTTTTCCAGATTTCAGGGATGGCAAGCGTGGACATCGACAAGTTAAAGGCGGCCGTGAGATACTCAATGGCTGGAAGGTCGAGATGTTTCAACATGGTCATCGAAATGCCATCTGGTCCGAGGGCCTTGGAGTTTTTAGCATTCTCGATGACTTTTTTAACCTGGTCCGCTGTAAAAGATGGTATGGTGTCAACTTTCCGGCTGCGAATCCGTCTTCTAATTTTGCGCTTGAGGCCGTCAGACTTGGGATGTTCAATAAATTGTTTATTGAACAGGCTAGCACACTGAAGAGGATCGCAGGTTTTTGTGTTGCCAAATTCAATGGCGTTGTTGCCCTTTTCTTTCCGAGGATTGGAAAGGGCGCGGACGGTAGACCATAATTTGCTGCTGACACCTTCATTGAGGTTACATTCATCGAGGTGCTGATTCCATTTCGCCCTCCTATAGTCTTTAACTTGCCGATCAATTTCGGAGTTAAGCTCCTGAATTCTGGGATCATCAGGGTGCGCGCTTCTGATCTGATCACGTTCATCGGCTAATCTCGCGGCACTAGTGGGGAAGTTAGGCCGAACTTTCGGGATACGTCCTGCCGGAATAAAACGTGCCGCGGCTGTGGTAATGACGTTCCTAATATTTTTCTCGGCCTTGTGAATGTTGGTAGGTGATGGTAGCTCGATGAACTTCGCCGACGAGTAAGCTTTGAAACCATCCCAATCGGCTTTCTTGTGATTGACAAACGTTCGCTTCTCAGACTTAGTCATGTTCGCTGGTTTGTCAATTTTTATAATGATTGGGAGGTGATCTGATCTAAGGGTGGTACGTACTTCCCATCGGGAAGCAGCAATTAGGCTGGCACTGACAATAGTTATGTCAGGAGAACTACTGCAAGTGCCCACGACTCTAGTCGGCGAGTCTTCATTGAGTGAACAGAATTCTGAGGCGTCAAGTGATTCGGCGATAGTTATACCCCTGGCATTGTTGTTGAGGTCCGAATGCCAGAGCTCATGGTGCGCATTAAAGTCGCCAAGGATGACCCTGAGCTCTCCGGAAAGGAGAGGAGAATCATCCGTGGCGGCCGGTCGATCTTTCCGCAGTATAACATATTCGCTTAGAGACGAGTTTGCGAAGCAACGTCTCTTGGATGGCGGCGATGAGAATTCTGTTGGAACGCGATTTTTCGGTGAATGCCATTACAGTTAAACTGTAATATAGATAGTGCAGTGAAAACTGTTGGAGGAGGAGGGCCACGCGTAAGACTGGGTCTGGCATTCCTTGTCATATTGTTTGGCGGTGTAGGGGGCAGTGGTGGGGAAGGTGGGCTGGGAGCAGCCCTGGGTTGCCCGGAATTCATACAACCTGCCGTAACATATGCTAAGGAGTGTTGACCCTGTCTTCGTAACCCCGAACACCTAAAGTGAACCCATTGCCTGCAGCAATTACACTGCACTGATCTGGCATTCGAACCGATTCGTTGGTTGCAGACACTACAAATCCATACCTCTGGGCCTGGATTTGTTTCAACACCGGCGCGAATTAGTAAAATTGAGAGCAGCCGCGTCGAGATGTAATGCTCCCAATATGACGAAAAAACACATATATCGCACCCACACATATACACAGACAAACACAACCTTCCTGCATCGAACCTTCAGGGCTCCTGCCGGGGCTCTTGCCAGGAAGGCATATTGGCAGCTTTTGGCCGTTTTGAATTGACAAACCGGGTGTGGTCCGCCCCGTAGAGGCAGTTGCCGTAAGACCACGGCCATTCTCCATCAAAAGCAGTAATGGATGTCCATCTTCCATCGCCAAAAAGGTATCATTTTTGCTACTTTGTGTTGTGTCTTGTGGACAGTGAGACTGTCAATTTCAGATTGCCCGATAAATTGCCTAGTGTGTCCTGTACGGGCGGCAGATCGATTGATCAATAAATCGCTAGGTATGTGGCGCCCATAGTCTCATAAGTGTATCACTAATTTTCAAGATCATGCAGACTAATTTTATGACAAACACGTCTGTGTCTGATACCTGTGCAGGATACATAGAGGACATTTCTTTAAAGAACGCAAACGACTCAAACGCCAACTTCGCGGATTTGTTGCATGAAAATAACCAAAGAATAAAATACATAACGCATAACCGTGCTAATAAATGGCTTTTGGCACAGCCAGAAAGAGGGCTGACTAGTCGGCGATTAGTCATCGTCTCGGTTCCATCCTACGCGCGAATTTGCAAGCCATTGACGTCGGAGACTCGACCATAAGCAATAGTAATTCCAATTGTGCGACCAGCACAACTCTATTCAGCTAATTTATAGCCACAAGTGACTTCTGGAGTGCAGCACCACCACCGTTGGCGTTGCTGGTCATGTAGTCGAGTCTCGAGATTAAAAATCCCGTCGAGATGTGAACAGTGCACTCATCGCTGCCGCATTTCTCAATGCATCAGTGACTTTGCAATGATGTTGATGACTATGGCCTCTTCTGAAACGAGGAGTTGCCGTGGCTCCAAACCATCTCCAAACAGCTGAGAATGTCTACAGCCTCCAAAAAAGTTTATTTGTATACTCTGCTATAGGCGGAAGTATTTAGTAGGATCACATTACAGAGGAGAACCTCAATAATCACACAACTTTGTGTTGGAAGACGCTTAAAATAGAAAAAAAAAATCTGATTGCCACCGAATAATCGAATCGTCTAGCGGGCGGTATACAATCAAACGAGTACGGGCAAAGGCGACGACGACAGCAGTGGTTTCTCATCCGCTTTGGAGCGAAGCAGCACACATTGGAGAATGGTTGCGACTCAATAACCGGCAGCGCGGATAGTTTATTTTTATGTTTCACCGGTCTAGCGATTATGTCACGGCGGGGCAGGGGATTTCCGTTCAACGCTAGCAGCGCTGCGGTGACGTCTCTAGGCATATGTCTCCATAGAGTCGCCAATTATTATTCGAATGGGAACTTCCTCCCTACGTGAATGATTCATACAATGTGACGGTGGTGACTGCTTTGGCACCTGTCCCAGAATATTTACCTGAACTGCAGTGGCCCGCGGGTGTACCGTGCAATGGTCACAGTGTCCAATACATCCAGTTGGACAATTTGTCGACGATGGTTCGTAATAATTTTCAGGCTAGCTCCGAACGTATGCAAAACGGGCAAACGACGAACGAAAATCTCGAGACCAGCCGCACTGCAAGAAAGTGCAATGGCTGGAGGGCTAGAGCAGCAGAAGAACACAACGACAATGGCCACACCGCGCACACACAACACAACCGACTTAAAAACTTTTTTTGAAGCGAAAACTAAACGAATTCAATACAATTGGAAACCAATTGGCCGCCGTGTTTCAAACTTTTTGATTTACAAGCAATTGGCCTTGCATTTGGTAGCGACAGGACTAAAGATGTTGCGTTCGCCCGAAATCGATGCACAACATTCTCATTTCACACTACTCTTGACTCCACACGAACGGGGTGTCTTCTTGGCCTTCGTGACGTTCACACAAAATGACGATAGACGACGGTAAAGTTTGACTTTTTTCGCGTATCGCGAACGATAAAAACACTTCACTGAACGATTTTCCCGTCCGTTCCATTGACGATTGTCGCGTTTTAAGTGAAAATTATCTTTATTCGCGTTGAACTTCTTGTCCAGTCGCCGCCATTGTGTATTTCGCCCGTGACGAGTGAGACAGCGCGAATAAGATGCGAAATACGTTCGGCTTGCTTTCACTTTTACTTTTTACGTCAAAAATGTCAGAAGAGAAGGACAACACCATATGGAACGTGCAGGAATGGGTATCTAGATGGCGTTGGTATCGCCATTTTTTCTCTGGACAATCCAATTGGGGGTCTGATTGGATTTGTCGTTCACAGGAGTATGGAATTGAAATGGGCATTGAACTTGCACGAAGTTAGGCATTGGGACAGGGGTTTGAATATTTGATGAGAACCTAAAGGGAGCCTTAAAAATCCCAATAGATGGCACTTTTTAGCGTTTTAATGGTGTTCAATTTGATTGCGTTAACAAAATGACTGTTGCCATTATTCACAATATTTAATATCCTACAACACTGTTTTAGGCTTTAGATGTTCTGGTTGGATCAGAATGAGTACATTCAGCAAACGAAAAATGTAGCAAAAGTGTTTTACTCCACTTAAACTCTCTCTTCTCATACTGACTATAGCTTTTACTGGCGGGTAATTCTTGTGACACTCTCAGTGTTTTTCCAATGAATTTCGTTGGCTAAATGTATTCACATACACACCGCTAAGTACATTTCGTTGAGAAAAATTGAGGTTTTTCTCCTTTCCACCATATTCGGTATTTGCTCTCCTTCTCGACAATGTAGTATGCTTGAAATGCATATGACGCAGCAAAACAACGGCGGAAGCAGCACCAATGCATTTAAATGGGGACGCCACTCCCAAGCAACAATTCGTTTGCTTTAAAGAAGCACTTCACACTGTAGCAATCATATAGTACACGAAATTCATTTATCGTGTGACATTGCTTAAGGTCCCTCTAGACGTGTCGCCAAATGGCGACGCGTCCAAAAACTGGCATCGCGTGCAGCCATTTGGCTGCTACTTAGCATCCACACGAGCAGCCAAAAAATGACATAACCAAAATTTCATTTTGGTGATTTTTTTAAATTTAATTATCAAAATCGGACTCTTCGCGTTTGAATTATTACACGGCCATTCAAGAATTATTCAATTTCACACAAAAGAACGAAGAAAAGTTGCAAAATTGTCACTTTGAAATTGACAAGCGGTTGGTTGAGTTGCCATATTGAATATCAAAACTGGACGCATAGCCAAATGGCGACACGTTTGGATGGAATGACAACAGCCATTTGGCTGCACGTGTCGCCATTTGGCGACACGTCTAGATGGACCTTTAATGTAATATTTTGATCCCATGAAACATCCTTAAAGTATTTTCCGGAAAGCTTCTATCATCATTATGCAATAAATTTAAAGATGGTGATATACGACTTCGATAAAACTGTCTCTAAACGTTAACCTTAAAAGATACTCCTGTAAATACTCCACCCTTATGTTTATTGGATGATACAGCACACACATGCAATAGTCTCTCTAAGTTAACTCACACTATAGCACAGTTGGTGTCATTTTTATAGTGCGACATTCGTATGTATGGTCATCTAATAAATTGTTCAACGTAGTTTTATAGAAGGATGGACTTTGTGATTTTTTAATGAATTGACACTTGTGCTCTCAAATACATAATTTCTACATTAAAAATCCTTGAAATCTTCATGCAAGACACACGTCCACTGGTATGACGACTCATCAGGAGCTGCCTTTTTCATACCAGTGTGTAGCTCGACCATTTTTGCAATCTGTGCTGCACCAAACGAGAAACCATATAGCAAATGTGTAGCCCATAACGGTGAATAATTTTTGAGGGGGTCATACCATATCCATAGTCCATAGCTGACTGGTTGGTATTGACAATAACCCCACTTTCATTCTCAAACAGATTTTTAGCTATTTAGTGAATAATGTACAAATCAATTATGATAAAATAAAATTCACACTTGCGTCGACACCTTGCCACTATTTAAGTGCAAGCGACATGCAAATTCGTTGCACTCTGACACTAGTCGGAGTGCAGCACAGATTGCAAAAATGGTCGAGCTACACACTGGTATGAAAAAGGTAGCTCCTGATGAGTCGTCATACCAGTGGACGAAACCATATAGCAACCATATCCATAGTCCATAGTTGACTGGTTGGTATTGACAATAACCCCACTTTCATTCTCAAACAAATTTTTAGCTATTTAGTGAATAATGTACAAATCAATTATGATGACTAATACCGTCTCGCAGGTCAGAGTTTAGAAAAGACTCACTGACCTATTTGAAACTCGTACTGGATTCAAGCAAGGCGACGGGCTGGCGCCGACGCTCTTCAACCTGGCTCTGAAGTATGTGATTCGAGCCATGAATTTGGACAGCAGCGGAACGCTACTCATTAAATCGACCCAACTAGTAGCCTACGCCGCCGACATCAACATCATGTCTCGAAGATTGGGTGATGCTGAAAGCCTTCTGCATAATCTCAATAACGCCGCCAAAGAAGTTGGGCTACATATCAACGAATCTAAAACCAAGGTCATGATGCAATTAAAAACTAGAACGCCAGTAAATTCAAGCATCATAGTGGGGGACCTCAATATAGAATATGTAGACAACTTCACTTACCTGGGCTGCAATTTGTCAAAGGACGCCAACGAAACAGATGAGATAAAGCGACGGATACAACTAGCTAATAAGTGTTACTTTGCGGTCCTCCAAATTATGAATTCGAAGCTGGTGCACAGGAACACGAAGAATCTTCAGGGCCGTTCGTGAACGAGGTGAATGGCGCATCCGGTACAACCTTGAGTTGTTTCAGCTGTATGATGAGCTACAGGTGTCGAAGATCGTGAAATTGCAGCGATTGCAATGGGCGGGACATGTACAAAGGATGAACGACGATCGCATGCCCAAAAAGGTGATGAACGCGCAACGAGTGGACGGAGCCAGATTGCGTGGACGACCGAGAGCCCGATGGGAGCATTCTGTATGTGAGGACGCCCACCAGATGCTAGGCTTTCGGAACTGGAGGACAAGGTCGCGTGACCGCGACAATTGGAGGTTTTCAATCCAGGCGGCCAAGGCCCGACGTCGGGCTATCGTGCCATAAAGAAGAAGAGAACAACCAAGTCTATGCTTGATGTAAAAATTGTACTTCCTTTTCAAGATTGAAGTCGGTTTGGTACATTTGCAGACTATGGTTTTTTTCATTTATATGTATTATTCAGAAACTGGATGACTCTGTGCTTTATTCTTATATGCCGTTCGAAAGCTAAGATACTACGCCAACTTTGCAGATTTGCCACTACAATAGGTGTGTTTTTTGGTTATCCCGTGCAGGTTTGGGTAACGAAACTTCATATAAAAAAAATGACAGGTGCGTCAGCTGTCATTTTTTTTTATATGGAGTTTCGTTACCCAAACCTACACGGGATAACCAAAAAAACACACCTAATGTCTCTCTTCATTACCGTAACTCCTAGAGTGGAGCATGGTGCGTTGATGCCTACCGTCCCATAAGCCACAATTCGTTTGCTTTAAAGAAGCACTTCACACTGTAGCATTCATATAGTACCACGAAATTCATTTAGGAGGTTTTCACACTTACGCCAGATTACGTAATCTGCGGAACCTGGGATTAGGTAGACTATGGATAAGCCCTTAAGGAAAAATTTTGTCTAGGTTTTTATAACACAATCACAAAAAACACACATACTATCAACTACACCATAGGCGCCGTAAGTTTTTCATACGATGGGGGCATACATTTGGCGCAAAAATTTGAATTCCCAAATAGATTTTTATGAACTGCATGCAAACAATTTCGGTACTCAAGGCTCTAGTACACAATCATATTTGGTAACATTTATATTATAATATGCTTAAGCCTACTTGATTTCACTTATTGCACGTCTAAAAATTTATACTGAATGAATCGAGTAGGCTTAGGCATACGACATACATATTATAATATAAATATGACTGTGTAATGAAGCCCTAAGCAAAAAAGATAAAGACTAAATACATAAATCGAAATTCTTGTTTTCCGCAAATTACGTTTAAGTTTTCTTATGATTTTCATATCGGTGTAATGGGAATATGAGTAACGAATCAATAAGGCTTCAGGTGTGTTTTATTGGGTCGAGTACAACTTTTGTCAAATTTGTATGGAAGTTTTTCACCATTATACTAATTTCCTCCAGGGGAATAATACTTACGAATGTCACATTTTGATTGGGTAGAAAATAAATTATATTTCGTTAATCGCCTCCCTCTTCCTTTTATAACCGGGCTTGGGACCGGCTTTGGCGGAATTAAGGCGATAAGGACTGCATTCATTCCACGCCCACTCCATGCTTAGGCGTTTATGCAGCGGAATCAACTTGTCCCTCAGATGGTTCACAACAACCAGCGGCTCGTCTGGACTATTAGCTACCTTTCGCATTAAATGATTGATGATCTCGTCGTTCAAATAGGCCACAGCATCGCGTTTAAATTGCTAGTACCGAACAATCAGTTTGTATGCAAAATTAACTCCTCCGGCGACTATAACCGCTAGCCCGATGAGTCCAACATAAAAGAAGAACTTCTGTAGCTTATTGTACACGGAACACGTGAACGGAAGGCGGGGATTCAAAATTGCAAAACTGTAGGCTTGAGCATCTGGCAACGCCAATACTTGATCAACAGACAATGCAGTGCCGTCTTCATCGACTGCACTTATTTTCCACTGCGGATTTTGGTGAATCAAATATTCGACATTGTGCAGATCGCGAACCATTCGACGAACGTTCAGATGCAGATGAGTGGCCTGAACCAATCGAACATTTTCCTTGGTACCCAAACTAAACTGTGCTGTATTATCTTTACATTTGTGGTCCTCAATAACTCCAGAGCTCCTTTCAAACCCTCCTCATCGATGCACGTCATCTGTGTGAATCGTCGCATATCTGATAGAAAGTATTTCGATCGTTGATGGTGTTGGCCAAATCGAGACTGATCGTTACATACATGAAGGTCGCCACGCCGAGGAAAATGATCAATGCACTAAGCAGCACGCAAAGAGTCAACGTTTGCTTCACACCATACTGTTCGTCCAGTCGATTGATGAGATTTGAAAATGCCGCACGTGGTGATATGTTTGAATGGGGCTCGGGTGCTTGATAGACAATATCAGCCTCTCGTGGTGGCGGGGCATAACTGCTTCCCTAGTACACTGTCCCGCAGATTCACGGCTCGCGTCCTGCATGTGACGATCCTAAACCTGCTTGAACTGCATTTGACTCGCCGATAGACTCATTAGACATCTGAAAACAATCGATAAATCATTATGCATACCAATTTATATTTTAACAATTCAACTACTGTCGGTTAAATTTATTTGTTTACTTACCGTAATACCAGACGGATTCAGTTCCGGAAATGCATTTTCTTTGAGCACAGTTCGTTTCTCAAGTCAAAATATGCCGTCATTACGCAAATGTTTCGTTCAAACCACAGGTCTTTTAGGAATCTACACACCTCTTAACTGTAGTTTGTCTATCCACACAGCGCGTTCGCCTCATCAATTAGAAATCTGCAAGAAACGGTTTACATTATGAAAGAATTAGCATATTATTTTACCAAAGCAGTTTAATTATCAAATTGACTCGAAACTTTGCACGAAAATTGCAAAAAAAAATTTGCAAAACTCTAACAATGTGATGAGCCCCCGAAACAGAAAGAAATTGATACGTTCATGAACACATCGACGAGACGAATTTCCATCGTAACCTTTCGTGCCCGCTTCGTACAAAACATGCACGAACAAGGTACGAACCTGGGACGAACTCAAACGAACGGAAACTCGTCTATTGTATTGGCTGTCAACCACACAATCGCGCACTTGTTTTCAAGAAAACATGTATGAACAATGCGATAAACTATAATTTTGACACAAAAATTCACATATGACCACTAAAATGTAGGCTCTCACGCGATTACCTGTGAAAAGATACATTCATAGTGTTTCACTGTTGGTCGCTGGAAAACCCGACAACAATGCACTTCATGTTCTGAAATAAACTTTTTTTTTAAATTAGAACGAATTCGCAGCCTTACGGCCTACACTGTTTAAGTCAATTTCTTACAATTCACTTGGAAAAACTCGATTTTGTCCACTCACACTCACTGCGTTCACTTGGCGCGAATTGGGTGAC
Source organism: Microchrysa polita (assembly GCA_949715475.1). Classification (NCBI taxonomy): domain Eukaryota; kingdom Metazoa; phylum Arthropoda; class Insecta; order Diptera; family Stratiomyidae; genus Microchrysa; species Microchrysa polita. Next base: position 49,880,624 of record OX454420.1, read on the forward strand.
AACCACACTGTTGACAGTCTGTTCATCGGCCGACCATCTTGTGGGTTGCCCGAGGGGTGTACGAGAGGTGGCGTTGAGGAAGAGGAGAAAAAATTTCTAGACACACACGTACGCTCATCTACACGATGATTTCCAATCCAGTTAAATATCATAGTGCGGAACTTAATCTGGCAAATCAAGCTGTGGTGAATTTGGTGTTCACACTATCTTCACTTGATCTAGTCATTTTGACTTTGACAAATTATATTATTTTTTAGTTATTTGTCAAATGTCATCCCAAGAACAATTTTTTTAGCTGATTTTTTGTTTAACACTTTCCCGGACACAACGTCTATAGACGTCCAATTTTGAGCATTTGACCATACAAATCGTGTCAAATTTTGGCGTTGTGTCCGGCAATGAGTTAATTTTGTATTGCATAAACACTAAATATCGCTTAAATTAATTTTATATTTCTAAATATTGCCAAAACGCAATATTTATACTTTTCCAAATAAAATTGGAAGTAAAACCTGATGACTGGAAATTTGTCCTATAAAGATTCATCATTACAGAATGAAAAAGGAATGACACTGGCTCTTGAAGAAAGAAATGCTGATGTGGATATGAATGGAAGTAATGAAGAAAATCTGAATATAGTCATTGATAATACGGCAGAACCACCGATTGCGTTATGGATGAACAAAATATCAGAAAGAGCTTCTAAAAAAGGATAAGATATTGTCACGAACCACGGCTCGATAATCAAAGGACAGTTTTATGGCAATTCAAATATGTACCATAATTTTGCATTGCCATCTTACTGACCTACCACAATATATCACCCGTCGTCATCATTGCTCGAGTTCATCAAATCATACCAACAACAATTACATTACGCACGATGAACGTGACACCTAGAGAATAAATCTCAACTATGTAACGTTGTGGATATGATTTGCGTTGCATGGTAGCGAGCAGTGACGACGAGTGATGTATGCAACTATCAAATGCTGGTACATGGTTGTGTATGATCGGGGGGGGGGGGGGGGGGGGGGGGCGACAATGCATTGCTGAGTTGATGCTGCGTATGCGGGTGTTTTTTTTTTTGAATACAACGGATTTCGAAGGTGAATGTACTTTTGCATTGTATCGGGAAAAAAAGTAATATTTGGAGGAGAGGAGGTCAGTCGATTTTGAACCGCAGGTTCGCTGACTCGGGTGAACCGCCTTCGGGCGTAAGCCCCGTCTGCTTATTTTATTTCCTTGAAATTTTCCTTTATTGTGACGCCAAATAAAAAATATACATACAGTCAGTTGTTCGGACCATTAAGGCAAAACATTTTCGTTTGTGCGGAAACACTAACACGAAATATTTAGTGTGTTTCGAAAAAAAAAACAGTGAAGCCAATGGTGCAATAATTAAAAGTGCCGAATATAAAAATGAAAACTGACATAATGTGCATAATTTGATTTTCTTTGGTGTTTGGAAAAATTAACAAAAAAAAAAAAAAAACTGCAAATAAAAGACCCATAATGGTTAAATTAGAGTGTTGCATAGTGTAACGATTTGTTTTATGCAAAAATCGAGCATCTGAACATATAAAAACAATAGTTTCGATAATCTACGCTCTACTGTAGTTGCGATGCGTGAAAGCGATATATATTCTAACGGCCGGCGGTGTCATTGGAACGTGATGTACGATTGTACCTATATGATGTGTACAAAAAGCGAGCGAGAGGCGCCTAAAATCGGAGGATTACAAATTTTTGGAGTTGTACAAATAATTTTTGTGGATTTTTTTTTTGTATACATTTTTTTTTCATTACTAAATTAGCATTCAGCATGGATCCGTCTACCACGATCGATCGTCGGCAGCGAACATCTGAAAAGTAAGTTGTATTCTTCTTTATAATTCAGTTTTCTTTATTTTAATAATAATGTTTGGTTCAACTCTTATTTACTGAATTCGATCTCTTTGAAATCATTTCTTTGTGTTTTTTTTTGCTTGAATTCCATTTTTATTTTTTTTATTTCTATCCTTTTATTTAAATTTTTACCTTAAATAAACACATTTTGTAATGCATTGAATTACTATTCTTTTCACTCAATGCTTCTACCGTGTCCCGAAGGATGGACATGTCCTTTCATTTCCCGATCCTTGTAGTTTTCCCCGTTAGTTTGATGGTGGCTTAGCAAGAACCGATATGTGAAACCCAAACCTCACGACCAATCGCTGACCTCGCCGGGTCACTTGCCACCGGGCTACCTCACATTCGGTTATTTTTCTTTGTTGCAGTGACGGCGGCTCGACGCATAGCCGTGGTTCGCAACAGAATGGCGCCCAAGTAGGCTTTTGTTATCCGATGGCTAAAACCATCGTTTGATTTATTGTATTAATAATCAGTATGAATCGAAGGCTTGCGGTCCATACGCGCGAGTCACGAGTCGAGAAGTCGTCATTGCAACAATGGCGCTCAAAGTTATCCCAACAGGAGGGTGGATCCCGTCGTAGGGTGGTTTAACTATCGAGACTGCTCCTACATCTCCCGCGTGGGATAGGCCCTTGAGTGGCCGCTAGACTTAGGAAGCAACTCGGTAGTTGACCATCTGCGATCGCAGGTGTTAACATTCTCTTGCAACTATATCCGGCCTTGGGCTGTTTGATTTATTAAGTAAATCTAATCGAATTAGTTAGCAAAAGAGAGTGTAACCCTGTGACGCGGCGGAAATCCAACCTCCTTTATTTTTTTTGCTCATCTGTCCCAATTTTAATGCCTGTCTATCCCATCCTTGTGTTTCTCTGGAAGGACACGGAATACCAACTCTAAATGAATAGCATTATTTGTAACTTTTAATTGAATTTACTCTCGGTTTTGTTATTTCTTTCGGTTTAATTTTTTTTTCTCAAGTCTATGCTCATTTTTTTTTCTTTCCTTTTAATCCGCTCTTGTTACCACTGCCAATATGATCGCATATTTTTTCGGAGAATAATATATTATCGTTTTTCGAGGATGCTTTTGCCGTTTTGCATTTTTTTTTCTTTGTCTTCTATCTTTAAAGAATAATAAAAAGGAAAAAGTGCATAACCCGAATCAGTTCCGCCTGCTAAGAGGTGATTTCCTTTTTCTGTCTTTTGTGTTCCAAGTCGAAATGTCCAAGGTACATTCCCCATGACCGAACCGAAGGCATTCCATGAGGCAGCTGTGGACGAAAGTCCATAGTAACCGCGCGCTGCTGTAATCGGTCGACACCATTTTAATAGAGATGAAGTACGAGATCTCCCCATGGATCTCAGTCTTTTTCAATGAGCCTTGACCCAATACAGCGCTCGTAATTTGTATTTATTTACCGGTGCTTGGTTCCTTCACAGTTGTCTCATGAATTTTCTCTGCGTGCTTCTGCCTGTAATCAAAAATTGACATAGCCCGGCATTATAAGACTCTTCTCCTGGGTGTGGGTCGTCCCCACGATTGTCACGAACCACGGCTCGATAATCAAAGGACAGTTTTATGGCAATTCAAATATGTACCATAATTTTGCATTGCCATCTTACTGACCTACCACAATATATCACCCGTCGTCATCATTGCTCGAGTTCATCAAATCATACCAACAACAATTACATTACGCACGATGAACGTGACACCTAGAGAATAAATCTCAACTATGTAACGTTGTGGATATGATTTGCGTTGCATGGTAGCGAGCAGTGACGACGAGTGATGTATGCAACTATCAAATGCTGGTACATGGTTGTGTATGATCGGGGGGGGGGGCGACAATGCATTGCTGAGTTGATGCTGCGTATGCGGGTGTTTTTTTTTTTGAATACAACGGATTTCGAAGGTGAATGTACTTTTGCATTGTATCGGGAAAAAAAGTAATATTTGGAGGAGAGGAGGTCAGTCGATTTTGAACCGCAGGTTCGCTGACTCGGGTGAACCGCCTTCGGGCGTAAGCCCCGTCTGCTTATTTTATTTCCTTGAAATTTTCCTTTATTGTGACGCCAAATAAAAAATATACATACAGTCAGTTGTTCGGACCATTAAGGCAAAACATTTTCGTTTGTGCGGAAACACTAACACGAAATATTTAGTGTGTTTCGAAAAAAAAAACAGTGAAGCCAATGGTGCAATAATTAAAAGTGCCGAATATAAAAATGAAAACTGACATAATGTGCATAATTTGATTTTCTTTGGTGTTTGGAAAAATTAACAAAAAAAAAAAAAAAACTGCAAATAAAAGACCCATAATGGTTAAATTAGAGTGTTGCATAGTGTAACGATTTGTTTTATGCAAAAATCGAGCATCTGAACATATAAAAACAATAGTTTCGATAATCTACGCTCTACTGTAGTTGCGATGCGTGAAAGCGATATATATTCTAACGGCCGGCGGTGTCATTGGAACGTGATGTACGATTGTACCTATATGATGTGTACAAAAAGCGAGCGAGAGGCGCCTAAAATCGGAGGATTACAAATTTTTGGAGTTGTACAAATAATTTTTGTGGATTTTTTTTTTGTATACATTTTTTTTTTCATTACTAAATTAGCATTCAGCATGGATCCGTCTACCACGATCGATCGTCGGCAGCGAACATCTGAAAAGTAAGTTGTATTCTTCTTTATAATTCAGTTTTCTTTATTTTAATAATAATGTTTGGTTCAACTCTTATTTACTGAATTCGATCTCTTTGAAATCATTTCTTTGTGTTTTTTTTTGCTTGAATTCCATTTTTATTTTTTTTATTTCTATCCTTTTATTTAAATTTTTACCTTAAATAAACACATTTTGTAATGCATTGAATTACTATTCTTTTCACTCAATGCTTCTACCGTGTCCCGAAGGATGGACATGTCCTTTCATTTCCCGATCCTTGTAGTTTTCCCCGTTAGTTTGATGGTGGCTTAGCAAGAACCGATATGTGAAACCCAAACCTCACGACCAATCGCTGACCTCGCCGGGTCACTTGCCACCGGGCTACCTCACATTCGGTTATTTTTCTTTGTTGCAGTGACGGCGGCTCGACGCATAGCCGTGGTTCGCAACAATATTGAGTCGAGTAGGAAATCAATGTAGAATATAAAAGAGTGCAATAAGAAACTTAAGGCAATACCTTGTAAATAGCTAAAATTTTGTTTAAAATTCCGAAGTTAAAACTCATTAAGTAACGCCTCAACTCGAGTGAAAAGTCATGTTAAGAAGAACAAACAAATTGATTAGTGGCAAAACATCTACAAATAAAGTGACGTGATTAAAAAATAAAAAGTTGTTTTTAGTATTGATAGCCAAAAGAAATACTTCAAAGTTTATGAGAATATAGCTTATGTATGTAATGTCAATTGAGTTTTTGGCAGAATATAATTTCTGACATTACAAATCACATGTTTGGCATTATATAAATTAAATAAGACAAGTATGACGTTAAAAGTGACATTTTCGATATTGAAAATTCACCTCGACTGAATGGTGAATAAAATCAAGTCGCTTAAAGTAATATTTTGATCCGATAAAACATCCTTAGGATGGATTAGGATTACACTTGTACTTAATCTGGCCAGATTACGTAATCTGCGGTGTGGTGAGTTTAAAAATGTGTGGAATTTGACAGCTCAAATTAAATAATTTGCACAGATTACGTAATCTGGCCCTAAGTGTGAAAACCTCCTTAGTAGTATTTTCCGGAAAGCTTCTATCATCATTATGTAATAAATTTAAAGATCGTGGTATAAAACTTCGATAAAACTGTCTCTAAACATTAACCTAAGGAGGTTTTCACACTTACGCCAGATTACGTAATCTGTAGAACTTAATCAAGGAAATCAAGCTGTGGTGAATTTAGTGTTCACACTATACTTTGCTTAATCTGTCCATTTTGACTTTGACAAATTTTAATTATTTTAGTGATATGTCAATCATATGTAATATAAAATTTTCATGGCGGCGTTTAAATTAATTTCTTTTTCGTTAATATATTACTATATTATTGGTTTATTTTCATGTAATTAATTGTGCAATAAGTTTTTTAGTAAGCAATAAGTTTTAATATACATACATACATACAAATGTAAGTAGTATGTATATTGAGGTTCGCAATGCTTTCAGTTTCAGTTAACCGACGAGCCCGGTGCGCTACGTTTCACATACACTGAGTGCCTTCTGGTGGAGAGTAATATAAGTAGAATTCGTGTCAAAATTTTGATCCGCTCAGTTGTGCGTGAATACATACTCATTGTCGATGACATCTTTTCATTGTGAAATATGCAACTGCACTATTTCCACTGGCGAAATGTCAAAAACCGGTGTGGAGACTTTCATATATGTGAAGTGTGAGTACCACCAAGCGAATTCGATTTCACGATCATCAAAATTTTGACAGTATTTGCATGGATTTCACGTGAACTGATGATGTTAGTACCAACTTTTAACGGTAAAAGCTAGAAAAATAATTTTGGCGACATTTTCCCTAAAACATCCTGTAGAGTCTACCATTGGTCTATGGCTATCCAGCTGCGGGACACCCTGTATATTTCCTATCGGAAGTTTTGGACCACGACGTGATTCGATCTCCGGATCTCTAGATTACTAGCATCGTAGCACAGAGCGCAGGTCAAATTCATAATTGACCGTTTATATACCGCAGCAAAGATAAAAAGTTTTAGACAAATTTAAATTATTTTTGGACGGCATATACGGGCTGCACTAACTAATTGAAACTAAATTTAGTCTCGCTCGCAACATATGGCGAGGTGCTTGCCAATCCATAATGCCTAGACAAGCGACTGTCTCTGAAATTTATCCAGGAAGAGCGAAGTCGTTTGTTACTGGAATGATATCGTTTTCGATTTTCGTTTCGCTACAAAGTTTATATATTCCTGGTGGAGAAACCCGAGATTAACAAATTCCAATCATAATAATTGTCCAAATAATCGAAATGTCAGATATTTCTAAACATCTGCACATTCCACAACCAATTCGAATAAAAAGAAGAAGAAGAAAGTTAATACGCGAACTAGACTAGGACGGTATATTCACCCTATCGAAAAGGTACTATCTCCAAAAATATTTTAAAATAGTTTAAATTAGAGACGGTATATAAGCGCTCATTGGTAGGAATCGGTTTTTTGCCGAAAAAATTTTGCTCGGGAAATACTTACTTGCGGAAATATGCGCATAACCCAGCCAGCATCGGCGTCATGTACCGTGAACATAGCCACAAATAAGCTTTACTTCATGAATCACGAATCGGCATTATGTATCGATAGGACGCATTGAAAGTTAGATACATGATGGTCAGCTGAAGGAATGTCGACGGATCATGCATATAGGAAATGTAAGAATAGCTTAAAAATAGCTTAAATCATTTTTTTTTCTTTCGTTGTATTCGGCCAACCGATCTGCAAATATAAAGAAGACAGACCTGAGCACTACAATTATAAATAAAATGAAGCATTACAAACATATTGATCAAATGACATTCACTAACAATCAGTGTTGCCAACTGAAAATTTAGAAAACGGCTAAATTTAGCGGGAGAACCGGCTTTATTTTTTTCAAAAAACGGCTAAAAGTCCGGCTAAACAAATTTCAGCCAGAAAAACGGCCAAAAAACCGGCTAAAACATACAAAACAATCACATTACGAACAAATATAGTAAAAAACTGATTTTAATAATTCAAATTCTTTCTGGAGAATTACCCATAGAATAGCAAGCATAGTTTTAGGCAAATTTCTTAGTTTTATTACATATGTATATATGCTCCAATCGCTGGCATTGCAGTTAAAATTTACTGAGTTAGATAGCTCAACTAGTCAAAGTTGTTGTATACAGGTACAATTTCTCGGTCAAGTCCATAACCACGTTAGGTTCGAAATTGTGGAACATAAAATTCGTAAAAGGAGCGTCCATTGCGTAACTATGGGCAAGGACAACCGCATTTATGCGTGGATATCTTACCATCATCGCACCTGAATAATTTTATATTTTGATTAAATTGAACCATTTTATTCATTTTCGAATTTAAGCCCTCCAAATGTTATTTCATTTTCCATAGTTACGAAATTGATGTTAAATTTTTGATGTGCCGCGCCTCTTTTTGTACGGCAGCCTCATGACCGCATGGCTGCTTTCCATCAATTTACATACATATATGTTTTTCTTTGAAGTACCTAATTTCGGGGGTGGGTTTGTATGGCAGCCCTATGACCCCATGGTCCGATTTCATTAATTTGCATATTGCATATTTGCATATGTTTTGTGTCATCAATAGAAATACATTTTCATGAGGTTTGGTGTAAATTGTTGCCCAAATACAAAAGTTTTTCTTAGAAAAACCTAATTCGGGGGGCATACATACATTTTCATCAGGTTTGGTGGAAACCGGTGCCGAAATAAAAAAGCTTTTCTTAGAAGAACCTAATTTGGGGGGTTCGGTTTGTATGGCAGCCCCACCCAAGCAACAATTCGTTTGCTTTAAAGAAGCACTTCACACTGTAGCAATCATATAGTACCACGAAATCAATTTATCGTGTGACATCGCTTAAAGAAATATTTTGATCCGATAAAACATCCTTAAATTATTTTCCGGAAAGCTTCTATCATCATTATGGAATAAATTTAAAGATGATGGTATAAGACTTCCATAAAAATGTCTCTAAACGTTAACCTAAAAAGATATACTCCTTTAAATATTTATTAGATGCAACAGCACACACATGAACTAGTCTCTCAAAGTTAAACACATGCATAATATTCTTCTATAGCACAGTCGGTTTCGTTTTTATAGTGTGAAATTCGTATGGACATCCGATAAATTGTTCACCGTAGTTTTATAGAAGGATGGACTTTATGATTTTTTAATGAATTGACACTTATGAAGTGCTCTGAAATACATAATTTTTTTACTAGAAATCCTTGAAATCTTGCATGAAACACACTTACTCACTCATTGTTATCTTCGGAACCAATTAAAGTGATCTCTGCGCAGAAACTGACTCTATTTTATTGATAAATGTTTAGATTTAGGGTGCATTGCAGAAGATTCGATAACATTTGTAGTGTTTACGAGCAATGCTGACGATATGTGAGGTTGGCTGAGTGGTAGCGTGTAGGATAGGCAATCAACAGACACGGGTTCGATGCTAGCTGCGGAAATTTTGTTTTTCTATTTTTTTGCAAATTCGTTCAATGACAGAAAATAATGATATAAAGCAATTCCGATCCATTTTAACATATGTATTTTTTCTAACATCCATAGGGATCCATTTTTATTAAGTTTGGTTAAGATTGGTTTATAAACAAAAAAGTTTCTCTTAGAAAAACTTAAATTGGGGGGCTCGGTTTATATGGCAGCCCCGCATGACCTTGTGATCCAATTTCGGTGATTCAAGCATACAAACAACCTGCTAGCTTGCATACCCATCGAGTAAAACGCGTCGCAACAGACAGACAGACGGACATCTCCCAATCGACTCCCCAAGTCATGCTGATCAAATACTCGTATGTATACTTTCTTCTTCCTTTAATGCGTTACAAACTTATATACGCTTTCACCCTATGAGCGAAGGGTATACAAAATTCACCAAATAGTTTTAGCCGGTAAAACGGCCAAAGAAAATTAATTCCGGCTAAAAATCCAGCCGGCCGGAATTACAAATTTCTTCCGGCTAAATAGCACGGTTTCCGGCTAAATCTGACCGGAAAACGGCTAAATTGGTAACTCTGCTAACAATACAAAAGCCAGTTTTCCTACCCGGAAAACTGTCGATCACAGGTCTGGATTGAGATGATAACCTCCTCCCAACCACTATGAGGATAACCTCCTCACGACCCTGAAATGGCCAGGGAGTGCACGTCCCTACGAGGTTGTAACCCAACCTCGGACCTCACCCAATGATAACCTCCTTGGGGATCAGCCATCGCTTATTAATGAACTGCCAAGGATAACCTCCTTGGAGCTCAATACTAGGTCTGTTTTTTTGGTTATCCCGTGCAGGTTTGGGTAACGAAACTCCATATAAAAAAAATGACAGCTGACGCACCTGTCATTTTTTTTATATGAAGTTTCGTTACCCAAACCTGCACGGGATAACCAAAAAAACACACCTACTATTAATTACTAATTTATTTTATTTTATCATTTGATCAAATAAATATAAAAAATAATAATAAGAAGCAACAAACACTTGCCCGTAAGACTACTTACAATTATTACAGCAAACTATTCTTCTTCAAGCACACACAAAGAAAAACACTTTTATATAAAGAAATACGTCAACGAACTATGTATAAAAAAAAAAAACACATTTTATAAATACAGAATATTAATTTTAAGCTATCAAAATTTCCTACAAGCCTTCTATGCCAGCTTGTAGAAAATTTTATATGCATAAACATAATGCATTTCTTACAGAAATATAATGGTTTTCTCCTCAAGTGTGATTTTTGTTGCTGGGGTGATTAGAATCACGAATAAAATATGATCATTCATATAGTCTGGCTGGAGCAGTGGTTAGAGCGCGCACCTTCGGTGCATAGGGTTATAAGTTCGAGACTCTCCGTCGCCCGTGTTTTTTTAATTATTCATTGATGCATTGAATATATATGATACTTAACTATTACATAATGTTTACGAATAACGATTTTAAAATGATTATCCGTAATAAGGCGGAAATGCGTATATACATGAAATAGAGGTGGACATCGTCATATACTGCTTGTATGAAAACGTGATGAATGAATAAGCAATATGTGCTTACGCGTGTTGCATGAAATAATGATTACAAATGTGTTAAATGCTGGCTGGGAAGCTCCTAAAAAATTGAAAAAAAAAAAGTTAGAAATTTTTTCAAAATTTCAAACGCGCCCATTCCACTCTTTTCGCGCAGCTTTCCTTCACTTTTCTGGCAGCACTCGCCTGCATTTGACATTTCGAAATCTACTTTCAGAGTCGACGCGAGCGCCATCCATAATTTCGAAACACACCGAATAGAGACGTCACTTGCGAAAGGTGAATTTTCTCAATTCCGAAACGTCGTATGTGTGGAATTTTTACTGCACAAAAAACGCGATCATTTTACGATAGAAAATCGTATTCAAGTGATAAAATAAGCTGTGGATATTATAGATCTAATATTTAGTGAATACCAGTGAAAATAAATAGTTAAAAACGTAGGCAAGTTACATCACATTAGCAATTTTTCAGTGTGTGTGGTGATAGGTGCGGATGATGGCGATTCGGAGCGCCACCATTTTTCTCGAATTTTTTTTCGGACTTGCAAACCTGTATGTAAATCGAAATTGTATGTTTTTCTACGCGAGAAATTTATAAAAATTGTGTTTGTGCCCCTTTGCGAGTCGCGAAAATGTTCAGTTTTAATAAAAATATTAACTGACAACAACTTTTCCAAATTTATGGAAGTTTTTATCAACCCAATAGGTGCCCTATAACGCACGACCAATGGTAGTGTGTCTTCATAGTGCACCCAGGGCAAAGGCAAACAGTAGCTGACAACAAGGCACTTGATAATTGTAAGCTTGATAGCAAAATCACTACCCGCTTGTAAATTTGGGAAAGTTGTCGATTTTTTTTTCTCATGTGTCCATTGGCCACGAGATTGTACGAAACAAGATGACCCGGGTCGTCGTCATTTTTATGTACGTATGTACTCGGTATATGTGTGAACTCCCCAATCGCCCGCGAGTGAGCAGCCCACTACGATGTGGGTGGCAGATATCTGTACCACCACTCTAAGCAAATTATAAAAAGATAAATAACACATTCTGCTCGAAGATTGAGTTTTAACCTCCCGGGTGGGTTTTCGTCTATTTGCAGGAGTAAGTGAAAAGCGAACGGAGATTATTCAGTATCGGACCACTCGTAACTCAAGGAAGCGGGAAAGTTAATCGTGTGTACCGAAATAGACGGCGACTATGATCATAAATAACCCGGAGGCCCTGAAGGGCTGGCTGTCAGAGGTTTTGGCCCCATTGTGAGTACAAATTGTTAAGCTTATTATTAAAAATTGTTTTTATCAATTTATTTTTGTTGGAGTAATTTAGTTTCTCAAAAAAAAAAAAATAAGTAAGAAATAAGAACGCCCTTTATTCTTTAGAGTCAGTGATTTTTTAATTTTTTTTCGAATATGTAGTGTTTGGGTCAATAATTTTGTCCGGTGTTCGTTTGATAGATTGTCTTTTTTAACCTTTTTTTTCGTACCACCCACAAAAAGAAAAGAAATCACACCAAAAATACTAAAATACTGCTCATAACTCGTGTATGTATACAACAAAAAAAAAGCAGACAAATTCCACCAAAAATATTAAATTACTGTACAGAATTCTTGAATTGCTAGACATGGAATTGCAAGCCACTAGAATTTAGAAATATGTATGTACATAGTACAAAAAAAATCCACCTCTGATGACGCAAAGAGAAGCGCTGCCCGCTTATTACAGTTTGACAGTAGGTACTTACATCGGCATTTCACGTGAAATCCATACAAATACTGTCAAAATTTGGATCCTGAAATCGAATTCGCTTGTTGGTACTCATTTTACACGATAGTTTCCACACCGGTCTCGACATTTCGCTAGCCAAGAGAATGCACTTGAACTTCATTTTACAAAAAAAGTTTCATCGACAATCGAACAGGCCTCGAGTGCACATTCATTTTATATTTAGTAGGAAAAAAGCCAAATCTGCAAGTTTTTCCCTCGGTGAACATAGTACATACTTACCTTAAACTTAAGGCTTAAAGGTAAGCACTGTGGGGGAATCAGCGTACCGGTTTTATTTTAGAACAGATCAAAAAGTCAAGTCAACTTAAAAAATCGTTATTAGACCATTCAGGAAGTATAACGTTTTTGAAATACATAATCGCAAAAAAAAAAACAAAAAAAAACCCTCCTTCCCCCTTTTTTTCAGGTTGGGACTTTTTATCCCATAATCTGGGGACCATCGCCAACCATGAAATATACAGCGTAATATATTGCGCGCAACATTTTCAATCGCGAATGCAGATCGCGTTGCGTGACGGAGCCTTTACGGCCCTAACTCGGCGATATTCTGACCTGAAAATTTGCGGTTAAAAAAACTTATTCTGAAAATGCTCGCATTTTTTTAAGGATATGTGCAGTCAGTTTTGTCGGTTACGGAACATTTAACCATCTAACCGTCAGTTTGATGACCAGAAGTACAGCGGAAGAGTGCATTCAACGAAAGATTTTTACATGTAGACAAAAAATGCCTACTATCACCAACAATGGAAATACAATGCTAACTGGAAGCTTTTGTTCGTTGAGTGAATATGAAACATCTCCCCGCTTTCTCCTAAACAGTTGATACGCTAGCAAACAATTGACAAACGCAAAAAAGTGCTGTCTGTTTCTGTCGAACGGGTAATAATTGATATTTAGCGGATTATGCATAATAAATTAGGGATAGAGTGTGTAGGCTTGTAACTTGCATACCTGAAACTAAACTACACTCGAAACATTGAACGAGCCTCGGATACCACGGACTGATCTACCGACAACGACCTTTGGCTACAAACAACGGACTACGATTGGTTTTTGGAACGTTCGAACGATGTGGGGCGAGTGCAGTAGTACAAGACTCACGGAAGTCGAACGGGAAATTACCGCATATAGAATTTCGATATTAGGACTGAGCGAAACAAGATGGACCGGATCGGGAACGACCTTATCACCTAGTTCCCAAACTGTGCTGCTTTACTCTGGTAGTGAACTTGAAGGCTCACCCAGAATGGCTGGAGTCGGCATCCTTTTGAACAATGAAGCTCGCCAATCTCTTATAGATTGGAGGCCTATTTCCGACCGAATAATAACTGCCAGATTCAAGTCCAGAGTAAGGAACATTACTATAATTCAGTGATACGCCCCGACTGAGTCAGCCGACCAGCATGTTTACCACCTGCTTGGCGACACCTTTGACAAGGCTCCCAGAGGTGATATAAAAATTATTATGGGGGATCTCAATGCTAAAGTTGGGTCTGACAATGTTGGATTGGAACATCTTATGGGCAATCACGGTCTGGGTGTTAGGAACGACAATGGTGAGTTGTTCGTAGAGTTCTGTAACTCTCGTCAGCTTGTCATTGGCGGCACCTTGTTCAAACACAAACCTTGCCATTTAGCAACCTGGATATCTCCAGATGGCCGAACAGAGAACCAGATTGACCATATAGCCATCTCCAAAACATGGAGGAATTGTCTCATGGACGTCAGGGCTAAGCGTGGTGCTGATGTAGGCAGCGATCACCAACTTGTCATCGCAAAAATTCGCTTGCGCACCGCTGCTATTCGTCGCACACAAAACGAGCGTGTATCGCCACGATTTAATGTGCAAAAACTTAAAGATCCATCAACAAAACGTGCAGTTTCTAGTGCATTGTACGAGATAGCTAATGCCCAAACGCCAGATACTCCTTCATCAATTGATGATAGATGGAACTTTGTGAAGGACGCTTTTATATCGTGTGGCGAAACATTTGTGGGCAGACTTCAGCGAGGTAGGAGACCATTTATCAGCGACGATACATGGTCTCTGATAACTGCACGGAAGAGAATTAAAGAGCAATTGAACTCGGCTACTGACACTACAGTCAAGCAACAACTGAGGACCGAGTACAATTCTCTTCAAAAAAGAGTGCAGAGAAGTGTAAGACGTGATAGACGCAACAACATCAACGCGTTAGCGGTGGAGGCAGAAAATGCGGCTTACCGTGGTGACAGTGACCCTTTACAAGCTCATTGGGGCATTCGGTAGCTCAGTGGTAGAGATGTCTATCTCTGAGTTGCCGGTGCGTGGGTTCGAATCCCACTGTGACCCATGGATGTTTGTGTTGTCCATAAAAATGCTCCTACGGCAGCCGGTTCTTCGATGTAAATCGTCCCGGAGCTACCCGTTAAAACGGCCAAGAGCTGCCAAGACCCCCTTCGATTCATGAGAAAAAAAAATCTCTTGAATCGCTACAACAACAACAACAAGCTCATTAAGCCATTGACTGGAAATCTTTTACCCATGAGCATCCTGTAAAAGATAAAGACGGGTCTCTGCTAGTCACAGACGAACAACAACTGCGCCGTTGGAGAGAGCATTTCATGGAGGTACTTAACAACAACTTCAACCCTTCAAGCCCACCTCCACCGGAAGCAGCAAGTCTTCCGCAAATGGCCAGAATTAATACCGGTGTACCATCCAAGCTGGAAATAATTAAGGCACTTAAATCATTGGAAGCTGGTAAAGCCCCGGGGGCAGACGGTATCCCCATGGAACTTTTGAAAGCGGATACCAACGCTACATCGGATATTCTACCCCTGATCCAAGAGTGTTGGAAAACCGAGACTCTCCCTCAAGAATGGAAGAAGGGCGTCATTGTTAAAATCCCTAAGAAAGGAAATCTCAAGGATTGCAATAATTGGCGTGGAATCTGTCTCCTCCCTGCAGTCTCCAAACTGATGGCCAAAATAATCTTGGACCGGATCAAGACAACGATCGACCGCACTCTGAACAATGAACAAGCTGGTTTTCGTGAGGGTTTTTCATGTAGCTGAATGGAGATCCCCGTTACATCTAATGTTCATTGACTTCGAGAAGGCGTTTGACAGCGTTGACCGGGCTTATATCTGGACAGCCTTGCGTAGGAGAGGCATACCAGAGAAACTTATTTCCATCATAAAGGAGTCCTATAATGGAGCCCAATGTCATGCCTTGCACAAGGGTGAATTGTCCAGTCCTTTTGAGGTGAATAATGGAGTCAGACAAGGCTGTATTTTATCACCAATGATGTTCCTTATTACCATCAACGACGTAATCTGCGATTCTCTACGCGACAAGTAAGGGTATCAGGTGGAAATTATTCGATTACCTTCAGCACCTGGACTACGCGGACGACATTTGCCTTCTCTCAAACACACCAGATAATCTGGCTCAAATGACGGATGCTTTGCATCGTGAAAGTCGATGTGCTGCCTTAAAAATTAATGCCGCTAAGACTAAATACATGAGCTTGTTATCAGGAGGGCAAAACACCATTTCTATCTCCGGACAACCGATAGAAAAAGTCGAGGACTTTACTTACCTTGGAAGCGTAGTGACCGCGGATGGTGGGGCTGATGCCGATGTAGAGTCGCGTATAAATAAAGCCCGAGCAGTATTTTTCAGCCTGACTCCTCTCTGGCAAAACCACAACATCTCCAAAAATACCAAACTCCGGATCTTCGAAAGCAATGTAAAATCTGTGCTTTTATATGGGTGTTCCACGTGGATGGTGACCAGTAACATTACCACCAAACTGCAAACTTTCGTGAATCAGTGCCTACGACGCATCCTACAAATTCGCTGGCCTGAGGTTATATCTAACGACGACCTCCTCAAAATTACTCGCCAAAATAGGATAGGCATCGACATCAAAAGGCGAAAGTGGCAGTGGATAGGCCACACACTTCGAAAAGAGCCAAAAAAACATTGCTTAACAGGCGCTAAATTGGAATCCTCAGGGAACCAATGCTAGCCGTCGTGTGGGACGACCCAAAAATACATGGAGAAGATCTGTTGAGGCAGAAGGAAAATCTATAGGCAAATCGTGGGACCAGCTAAAGGCGATGGCTGCTAATAGGCAGAGGTGGAAAAGAGGCGTAGTCAATGCCCTATGCCCCACTAGGGGTTAAGAGGAACCAGAGAGATCCACACTGGCTTCCAGTTAGCAGATGTCACCGCATCTAGGTTGACTGCTATTTAGTTGGCCGTCCAGGCCGTCATATTCAATATGAAAACGGAATCATATATGACAGCTGACACTTGACAACCGCTTGTCGAATTCCAAGTTGTGTGGTTATACGTATGTCCATAACTCCCCACAAAATTGAAGCAGAGTGCTAAATTTAGGTTTATTGCGATTGGAGGCCATAGTCTCTCCATCCACAAAAAATCATCTCAATCGGATAAAAACTAAGAATACCTCCCATACAAACTCTAATGTGTTATATACCTTTTTTCCTTCAAGTTAACACATTTACGGACCGAATGGACAAATTTGTGAGTGAAATTGACGATTTAACGAATCAAGTTAACAAATTTACGGATCAAATGAAAATATTTTCGGAGCAATTAACCCTTCTGTCGGCACCTACTACAATATGCATATTCTATACCCAATAGGTCTGGCTGGACCTACTGAGAAAAAAATTTTTATTTTTTAGAAAAAGTAAAATTTTTATCGGTAAAATCATTCTATCCATTCTTTACTGCAATTTTTCAACAATAAAAGCATCAAAATAATTTTTGTAGATATACTGGAAACGTTTTTAAGTAGATATATTTTGAGGTGGTATTAGTACAAACGTTTTTCTCCCTTATTATACCCCTATACCCATAAGATGGTATAGGGTATATTGTTTTTGTTACGACGATTTATGTAACACCTCAAAGGAGCCACCTGAGGTATGGCAAAGTTTATATATAAATGATCAGGGTCGGTCCCTGATTCGAATAAGCCATGTCCGTCTGTCTGTCTGTCTGTCTGTCTGTCCGTCCGTGTGTCTGTCAGTTCGCACGATAACTCCCGAAATAATGGAGCTAGCGTTTTGAAATTTCGGTCAGATGATTGCTTTGAGAAAAGCTTGGATGGTATTGAAAATGGGCCAAATCGAACCAAGGGTTCCCCTACCTCCCATACAAATGACCCCTCCGTGATAGTGTAATTCGGCCATATTTTTCGACAGAATGTCGCTAGGGACCTGAAATTTTCATCAATGCCTAATTGTGACTTATGCTTGAAGTTAGTGGAAAGTGAAAAAGGTCTGCCTTCCCCTACCCCTACATCCCCTACAAAGCAATATTCCGCCATATCTTTTGATAGAATGTCCCGAAAAACTTGAAATTTATCGCAAATGATAGCTGCTGGATGCCGTTATTAGATATTAAAGATGTGCGAGATTCAGCCCATCTACCCCTCCCCCCTTAAAAAAAATTAAATTGAGTATTTTCGGTTTTACGCGCATTCTAAGTCTGTGCATGGGTATAGGGTATACACTCATCGTGCTATTCGCACGATTAGAACTCGTTTTCTTCTTTTTTTGCCTCGCTATTTGCATTGTGTTTATCTAGTAGATATTTCGATCGAATTTTCTAATTCCAATATCTTTGGGGAAATATTAAGCACTTTGTTGGCAGATTTTACCTCGATATTAGTCTGCCGATTTAGGGAAATAAGTGGGAAGAAATAGGGAATTTTCAAGGCAAAAATCATTTAATTCTAAATTTTTCGTAAATTTTTTGATCAAATCTATTTAGAAAGACGTTTGCAAGTCACTCATACTTAGTCCTTACTATTACAAAGGAAATAAAACTGGGTTGAATTTCCTAGGATCAAATCTCAGTTGATTAGGTGGTGTTATAAAATGTGACGAAATTAGGCATACCCATTTTCCGAACTTCTCGGCTTTTTATAGAAAAATCTCAAAAATTTTTATCGTTTATAGTTCAAATTGAGTTTAAATGACATTATTACATTATAAATAACAGAATTTAATATTTACACTTCTTATTTCAAGAGAAAAATGGGGGGAATAACTATAGGTCTGGCCAGACCTATTGGGTATCAAAAAGCACTATAAATTGAAAATTATCAAAAACATACTCAAAACTTCAACCGATTTTTTCAAACTTTTGCAAAATGCTTCCAAACATATTATTCTAGGATATCCTGAAATATGAAGTCGCTGCGATGTCATCTTCTATGCTTTTTACACCAAAATATAGTGCCAAAGGTCTGGCCAGACCTTCGTGCCGACAGAAGGGTTAAGCACATATGCGAATGAAGTAAACATTGTTTTGAATGTAGTTAGCAGCTTTACAGAACAATTTGACAAATTCGCGAATCAAATTAACAATGTTTCGAACCTAGTAAGTATAATCGTTAATCATATTTTTAATTCATAAATCAAGTAAACTTCGATTAATGCAACTCCCTTCCGGCTGCGGCAACTGGCAGTTGCATCATCATGGGTCATTCTCTCGTAGATCTTATAGAATGGTTAGTCTTATCGCCTAGCGAAGACACACACAATATTCAAAAAGCTTCTCCATTATATTGAATTGATTTTTTGTTAATTTTGCATAGCTACGCCATATTTTGCTTGGTTACGCCATCATCTTAGATTGAGCAAATCATTGCGCACTTTCATCCAACAGCGTAAATAAGCAAAAGATAACATAACTATGCAAAATTAACAAAAAATCAATTCAATATAATGGATAAGCTTTTTGAATATTGTGTGTGTCTTCGCTAGGCGATAAGACTAACCATTCTATAAGATCTACGAGAGAATGACCCCATATCTAGTACAAAGTTTGTACAATCCGTCGAAGTTACTGTTTGCACTCCTTGAGCAATCAAGTCAGTTAAAACATGATCTCGTGTAAGATCACAATAACAAGCGCACCTTCCCACGATGAGTCCAGATTATCCACCAACTCTCTTAGAAATGTGCAGAACTTTTGTGCATTGCATGTTGAGTGTGCAAGAATATTGCTATGGAGAACTTCTTCATTAGACATTGCAGCAACAAGGCTTACATTTCTTCCGCGAATAGTAGGCAGTACGCCTCGAGCTCGTGTATTCCGTCGGGAGCGAGCATGTTTTCTGCGGAGATGTAAATTAAATCCAGACTCATCAATAAAAATCATTTTGGTCCGGTTAAGTTAACAGCGGCTGGATATGTCGATGGCATAATTTTTGCTTAATTCGATAGTACGTGGTTCGTTAACCCGGTCAAGCTCAAACGAAGCAAGCTTAAGCTTAATTTTAAGCCTTCGTAAACCCTCATTGACGGTGGAAATACTTATAGAAGTGCCAGCCTGTTTTCGCTTAATTTCTTTTAAGGTTATCCCCGGAATATTCTCCACGATGCGTTCTATTTCACGTACAACGTTATCGGTTAATTTTTGCCGTCGGAAACCACCGCGGGATTTCTGGAGCAGAGCGGAATCATTTTTTCCTATATAAACGAAGTACTGTAGAAGCCGAATATTCATTTACTTTCGCGGCTGCAGCTGCCTCTTTAATTGTTGCTCCGTCTTCGTATACGGACATCAGCAACTCCTTCTTTTCATTACTGATTTTCTTGTAGCATCCCCTTTTTCTTCGCCTGCGTTGTGGCTGCCCACATTTCTAAGAGAGTTGGTGGATAATCTGGACTCATCATGGGAAGGTGCGCTTGTTATAATGGACAATGCCCAAATATATACATAAAGGTGCTGAGGTCAAGGAAATTCTACAGCGCGCTGGACTTACGCTACAATATCTCCCGCCGTATTCGCCGATGCTCAACCCTATTGAAAAAGTGTTCGCAAAAGTAAAAGAATTTGTACGTCGAGAACTTGGTGATCTTACACGAGATCATATTTTAACTGACTTGATTGCTCAAGGAGTGCAAACAGTAACTTCAACGGATTGTACAAACTTTCTACTAGATATGATGATGCAACTGCCAGTTGCCGCAGCCGGAAGGGAGTTGCATTAATCGAATTTTACTTGATTGATGAATTAAAAACATATGATTAACGATTATACTTACTAGGTTCGAAACATTGTTAATTTGATTCGCGAATTTGTCAAATTGTTCTGTAAAGTTGCTAACTACATTCAAAACAATGTTTACTTCATTCGCATATGTGCTTAATTGTTCCGAAAATATTTTCATTTGATCCGTAAATTTGTTAAATTGATTCGCAAAATTGTTAAAATCATCCAATAAAGTATTTTTTTCATCGACAAAATTATTTATTTGACTCGAAAAAATGTTCGTTTGTTTCGCAAATTTGTTAACTTGATTCGTAAAAACGTCAATTTCACTCACAAATTTGTCCATTCGGTCCGTAAATGTGTTAACTTGAAGGAAAAAAGGTATATATCACTGAAAGATTTTTTTTCGTTCTCATACCAGTTTTCTGTATCTTTTTTCGTTTTTGAAATAATCGAAAAAAAAGACCTCCTTTTCCCCCTTTTTTAAGGTTATCCCATAATCTGATGTAGAATTTTTGCCGACCAAATATCGTAATTTTCTTAGACTAATTGCATGCCGACGCAGATCGCGTTGTGTATGCGGGATTCCTTATTCCTAATAAATACTGTTACATATATATTTCTCATGTATCAGGAATTCCATTTCTGTTACAAAGATTCAAAAATAGTGTCAAATAATCAAACAAAGTATCAAACATAAATTTTCGTTGCCATCAAACATTAACTTTCGTTGCCTTATGGGCAGCAAATTCGCTGATAAAATTATCGAAATTCAGTTGCCTGCCTAACGGCGCGGCGCGTTGATACATAGAGTAGCAAAGTCCTGAAACGCGCTCTTGTTACGAACACGAACGATGAAATTTTTTGACTCTGCTAAGAACACTAGAGCCTTCAGCGATAGCAATAGTAGCAGGTATAGTGCAAAATATTCGCAAAGCAACGCAAATATATGGGAAAATAGTTTCTAGATTTTCTAAAAATAGGATAGTTTCCAATTCGTGTGAAACATTGGATTCGTGCTCTTTGGAAAAAGTTAGCAGCATCATTTTTAATTTCAGATTCCTCCATCATTTTAAAGCGCCATTAAATAGAGTATGCGGCATGTGTTCTTTTTAAAATGAAGTTCTCGATCAGGCTCCTCCTTATTTTCTTCATAATAACCTTTTTTCGACGGATGGCTGGAAACGTTGGTATAATGCCCAGCTCAGTGGCAACAGTTTTCCATTCGTGTACAATAAGATCCCATTGATCTCTGATCAGTTGTAAATCAGACAGTGAGCTTTCTAGATTTATAACTTCAACGTCAATTAATATTTCCGACCAAATTGAAGCCACCAAAACACATTAAAAGTGTGGATCGACCTTAACTCAGTTTATTTTATCATGTATTCGGATTTATTCGTAGTCTGTATCGGCTATTAGCCGTTATTCTACTCTCTCATGGAATATGCTTCTCTCCCATTCCTAAACTATTATCATCTCTCCTTCTATAACAACTTGCTCTGTTCATGTGTGCTCCAAGAGGGGGCACCCGCCACGCCCCTTTCGGTTACTTGGGATTTCTTAGAGTGAAGTTAGGATACAAATCATAAATAACTGCAAAATGGCTTGTTTTAATTATGTTAAAAAATATGAAAAATGAAAAATATGCAGTTTCAAAAACTTCGAAAATTGTGAAGGCCATAACAAAATGGTCTGAGTACGAGTTAAGCTACATAAAAAATACGTACAGTAGACTAGACTTCACCCTAGGCTTACTATAACTCCGAAAGAAATGTAAGATAAGGCAGCATATTTTGGGGATATATTTTGAACAAAATGAAATTGACTTCTGGCCAAAATGGTTGCAATCCGTCCAATGATACGCTTTTTTCGCGACGATCCTGACACTTAAATAAAAAATAAGTAACAGTATTGGGAGCCTAAGATGGCGAACGCGAAAACATCTTGTTTTCTTGCTTCAAACCTTCACGCGTTGTCTGGTAAATTGTCTGTACATGTTTGGATATTTTTTTATTAAATTACAGTATCATGGGCAAAACTCTTTGTCTACTATTAAAATTAGGTTTTGACAATCTCCTGCGTCACTTTCAAAAGAAGCTTTTATAAATACATTTTTTTAACAACTTACCATTCTATTCCAGTTTTCATGAAGCATACATTAATTTCTTGATGATTTAAATTTTACAGATGTGAGGCCGAACCGATTGCTCTCGCCCGCTACGTATTTGCCCTATTGAAAAAAGATAAGCCCATCAAAGAGTTGAAAAAGAGCATGACTGAGCAGCTTGATGTATTTCTCGGCATGGAAACCACACCATTTTTGGATCGTCTTTTTTCAGCCATTGCTTCGGAAGAATATCTTACACATGTGCCGGCCACAAAAACAACAACTGAAACTGAGATACTGCCGACGGTTAGCCTAGACAATCATGATGCAGCGAAACAACATGATAAAGAATGCACCCCACCTCTGTACGAAAGCAAAACCAAAGATATGTTGTCATTCACAAAAAGTGCTGAGATTGTATCGAATGTATCCGCCGTCGATGATATGCAAATTGTTGCACATACAACAGCTGGAACTGTTTCGCCAATCGTTGCCACCGCAATTGCGACATCCGCCGTTGTTCCTGCAGCCCAGAACAGTCCGACAAAAACATCCGATAAAGAGAACCAGCCACGTGAGTCCCGACGTCGTCGTGTGTCGCTTCGATCGCGTTCTCGGTCTCGATCACGATCGGGTGAACGATCACGACGCTCACGCTCGCGCGATCGTAGGGTGAATGAAAAACGAATATTTCGTAATAAGTCACCCCCAGCGGGTGGCGACAGACGACGAGGTGAACGACGTGGTGCCGTTGATCGATCTCCGCGAGCAATTGGTAAGAACAGGACTAAAAGCAATTCGGCGTCTCGAAGTCGTTCATGCTCGCCCGATCAGAGGAAAATTTCACGATCCTCATCCCCACCGGTTAATGATAACAACAATGTGAACAACACAGGCAAGCGTCAACGTTGTAGAGACTTTGATGAGAAAGGCTACTGTGTCCGTGGCGAAACATGTCCTTGGGATCATGGTATAAATCCTGTGGTGCTTGAAGGAATCAACAATCCTACACTGATCGGCATGCCATCTCATTTACGTGAATACAATCCCGATGCGCCGGAACTTTGGAATCGCGCACCAGGCTTTCAAGGAGGCCGCGGAGCTTTCGCCCATAAATCAGGCGGCGTTGTACCTGGAAATTATACACGACCACCGGGAAGTGGTTTTCGGCCGTCCAGTGCATTTGCGTTTCCTATTAATCCGGCCGCTACACCCTTGCAACGTGAATTGATTTCTGTGCCAGTCGTCGATGCCAATTCGGGTGGCGATATTTCGTCAGCTCAACAGAAGCGACGGTATGAACCCGAGGACACTGTGGCTATCGCTGAAGGACCCACCAAACGGAAACTTCCAATCAATAGCCGATTGGGTCCGAGAGTAGGTCCCCAACAGAATTGTACGTTGGAATTGCGCAAAATTCCTCGCGGTATGAACACAATCACACATTTGAACAATCACTTTTCGAAATTCGGAAAAATCGTCAATATACAGATATCATATGATGGTGATCCAGAAGCGGCAACTGTGACATTCTCAACTCATGCTGAGGCAAATGTCGCATACAGAAGTACTGAGGCCGTCTTGAATAATCGTTTCATTAAAGTATTTTGGCACAGCCCGGGTAATACGGAAACACCAGTGAGTAACACGCCTAAGGAGGATGTCGTGACAAATGGACGCAAGCAAAGTCAGTACCATTTGAACAATATAGTTCCTGCCGTGCCTACCACTGCCGCTGAAAGTGCCAAAATTGCAAATGCATCTAACTCGCCTGCAGCGATAAGCACTGCTTCGAGTACAACTACTACAACCGTACCGGCATCAACACCTGCATCAACACCCACCGGACCAGTACGATTAAAAACAAATCGTACGGGCCCGATATCAACGACCGCAATAATCCGAAAGAAGCAGGAGGATCATATGAAAACGGCCGTTCAGCTTGCGCATGGCTTGCACAAACGAAAGAATGAACTTCTCCGTGAATATTTGAAAGAGATGAAGGCTGCTTTAGAGTTAGTGGAAAAAACCGATGCATCCGATCCGGCACGTGCAAGAAAATTGGAAACTATTAAGGAGTTGCAAGTCGTTATTGATAAGTTGCGAAAAGAGATAGCCGCCGAACAGGCGCAAATTTCTGCGCAAATACAAAATCAGCCGCCAATAAAAAAGACCAAAGAACAACAAAAGAAAGAACTACTCGATCTGGAGTTGGAATTAATCGCACAACAGCAGGAGGGTAACGACACGACCGCCATTCAAAAACGTGTCGAAGATCTTCAACGCAGCTTGGGCATTTCGTCGTCGGCATCGTCGGCGGCTACGCATAAACCAGCACATTTTGCCCGAAATATGCGATTACGTAATTCGGTGCCACCCGTTTCCACCCACGTTGACCGACGACCAACAACTCTACTTATATCCGGCTTCGACAGCGAGGACAGCGATGTTCTGTTGGGACATTTTAAGGTAAGCTTTGGCAATAGTTTAGGCGGCTCGTCACATATTTATATGTTATGAATTTTTTATTTAATAGCATTTCGGCGAAATAACTAAACACGAAGTTGACCGTGCAATCCCGCAACTGACAATATCGTATGCCACCCGTCTTAATGCAGAACAGGCTGTTTTGCGAGGGCGGGTGTTCAAGGAGAAACGTTTGCAAGTAAGTCAGCCTTTCCCAATCAAAATTAACATTAACCTGAAACAAATCCGATTGATTTACATTTATCTAATGTTCTATTTACAGATCGCATGGGCCCCAACACAAAACAAAGTCGATAATACAGCAACCGACTTTACGGCTAAAAAGGTCACTAACATGGAAACTGTGCCGGATAATCGTTTGGAAGATGAGGAAGAGGAGGAGGATGCCGAGTCCGAGGATCGATCATGGCGTCGTTGATACTACACCTAAAAAACACAACCCGTCAACACAACTGCAACTCTATAACATAAATTAGGGAGTAGAAAATACTATAACAACACAACAAAAATGTAACTGAAAACGACTGAAAGAAAATCATTTTTAGAATTTTTTAAAAAACAAACATCTAACCTACATCTAGAAAATGTTAAAAGGAAACATCCAAAATTTATGATTGTTTTAAAATTTCTTAATGAAAGAGTTTCCAATTTTATGAAATGATTTTAATATCAGTCGCACAGTCTACTCTAGAAATAAAATAAAAATTATGGTTTTGTTTTCACTGAAGAACACTTTCGAGTTAATAAGTTTTATGTTTTTCTTTTTGAATATCTTGCTGAGAAAATGTTTTATTTTTTAATAATTACAATTATTAATGTTTTTCTAAGATTTTGTTATGTTCGTTTGCTTTTCCTTTATTGTATGAATGATCAAAAGAATTTGGTGAGATAAGAGGGAAAGCAAATAAAACAATATATCATTAGTCGAAGACATGTATATATTACATGTGCTGTGCTTTTCTTTTGTATTGTACAATAAATATGTAATTTATAAAATATATATATATATAAATTAGGTTTAATGAAAACATTTGAATTACAATGAGAATTTATATGTAACTATTCGATAATTTTAGATTTTAGCTTATAAATTATGAAAACATTATATAGCAACGTCAAGACAACATCTCTGCACATTATGTATGTGTCAATCTTGTAAAAATGGAAATAAATGAAAATGCGAAATTATTTGTTAAGAGAAAAAAAAGTCCCCGACAAAATTATGACATATTTCAAGTGAGGCTTTTTATTAATAACATCTATCGAAAGAGGTTAGAAAAGAAAATAATGAAAGCAAATAAAAAAAATAGTCGCAAAAAAGACGTAAAAGAGAGTAAAAAGCTAAAGAAAAGAAACAAAATTGAAAAGAGGAAGAAGAAAAGAACTAGCGAAAAGTAATAAAAAATAAAATAATCACGACTAAGAAATAAATAAGCGATCGGTTTTCATATATAATCCAGTTGTTTTACTTTGGCATTTACAAATATCCGGAGGAGGTAAGACATTCCCTGTGGCAGTTGGCTTCGTTAACTCTAGGACGATTGTTCAACTCTATTTGTCACTAAGAGCAATCACTTTATACTAAGGCTTTCGTACGGATAATGTTATTCAAGCGAATCGACTCCATAGTGACTCCAGAAAAGATCCATCTATATGGCATGGTGATTTATCTTCTTCTGGGAACATCATGTCAATACGAGCCACGGAAAAGCATGCTATATCGTGTTTTTTTGTAGCGTGTACCATTATGCTTGAAACTGAAAGGGAGCAGCAAAAGCGGCACAATGGATCTTAAATTTAAAATGCATTTTGCTGCATTATCGCCGCTTTTGCTGTTGTTGCATCCAATCTGTTCAAAGCACAACATAACTACCAACATCAAGTATTGGCGTTTCAAAGAAAGAAGATAAATTCTCTCTACACGGAAAATTACAACAAGGTACTCACTCATTGGCGGACGTGATGTTTTTCTTGAGTCACTTTTTATTGAAGCTAATCGCTCATCGGGATCATGTCTAATACTTGACGGGATTATCATGGTAACTTTCTAGACTAGAAGATGAATGCAGCAATGGAAGAAACATTCCATTGAATATGTTATAATCTGCAGTCCCAGGAGTCTAAAACTCAATTTGCTACGACAAATATTTTGTGAAAGGGGTTCAAAATTATCCTGTATCGGAAATAAGCATGTCAAAGGAGACATCTAGTATATTCCATTTCGTATAATATGTATATATCTTTATTTTATACACTTGTCGACAAAAAACCGACGTGGATTTAATTGAATAAAATTTGAAATCTGCCTGTGGAGTTGCTCATTTGACAGATCGCAAATCCAATTAAAATCATGGACTTAATTACTTCTATCAAATGAGCCCAAACATGGGCGGATTTGGATTTTAATAAAATCGAATCCATGCATTCGCAATATGTACGCTCGTCAATGGCAGATACAATAATAAATAATCCTAACATCAGTTTTAATTCAGAAGATCCTAAGGCTCCATGACACAGTCATATTTCTATTATATCATTAGGCCTACTCGATTCATTCGGTTTAAATTTTTACATGTGCACTAAACGAGATCGAGTAGGCATAAGGATATTATAATATCTATTATCATATACACATATGACTGTGTAATGGAGCCTCTAAATCTGGGCATAAAATTCAGCACTGCAAGTCACGAAACTGTTCCATTTGCGACAAATGAGGAAAACATAAATGCAGCAGCATCTCAATATAAACAATTCAACAATCACAAGGCAATCTCACTGGGTGACTTGTGAGAAAACTCGGAATTTCAATGAAAGCGCAGTATAGACCTCGGGCGGAATGAAAATGAAATTTTTGTCCGCTGCGATTTTTTAAATGAAAATGCATGCTTACTGTCGTGGAACATGTCGGAAATGATGGGGAATTCCATAAGCTACAATCCGAATATGGTTCCTACATTTTTCTCGACCATTTTATGTATTCTTTTTCGATTTCCCGGTCATTTCACCGTGAAAAATATCTAATGACGGGGGAATCGAAAAATAATACATAAAATGGCCGAGAAAAATTTTGGAACCATATTCGGATTGTAGCTTATGGAATTCCCCATCATTACCGACATGTTCCACGACAGTAAGCATGCATTTTCATTGAGAAAATCGCAGCGGACAAAAATTTCATTTTCATTCCGCCCGAGGTCTATTCAGGCCTTAAGCGCGTAAACATTAAAGGAATCAGTAAAACTAGAAGTAGCGTTCACCATCACATTATCGTTGAATTCCGATCAAAGCTTCGTTTTCGAGTTGCATAGAGGCTTACGAGCTACCATCAATCATATTTTAGCTCAACCAGCTAAGAAGATGGACACTTCATCGTGGGCATTTCCACCCTATATTGATCCCGTGGATTTGATATTAATTATTATTAATACATATAGGCCGAATTCTATTATAACATTTTCAAAAATGGCCAAATACAGTTAGAAAAGAGTTTAACCATACTACAGAATCTGGAAGAATAACACAAAAGCTCAAAGCTCGAAAATCAGAATCAGTCAACAAGCATTGCAGTTTGGACTCCGACCATCATTTCAGTTAGATTTCGCTATCATGCCGACAAAGTCGCTGCAGGCTCGTTATTGCGAAGATACGGCTATAAGGATCGCGTAGAGCGTCGTGGTCTTCTGCCGCATCTGGACAATGGACAAAAGCTACCAATGCCGGAGTACCGTCCAAAGAATGCCTGGTCAGAGAAACGGGCCCTATTCGGTCAGAATGATTACATTGATATTTTAGGCAGCGAGAAATTGCATCCAACTAAAGTATTGTATTCTGTGCCGGCGTGGTTGCGCGGAGTTGCTGGAAATGAATATCAAAATTTGCTCCGAAAACGAACGATGCTATCGCGTACAGTCGCCCCCATTGCTCGACCAACCAAGTGGAGAGAGAAGGAGAAGCGTATTTTATACTTGTACAGAAAGTTAAACCGAAAAACGCCAACTGGCTTTACGACGCAATAGAATTAAGTTGTTATCATGCTAGTTATTTCGAAATAAAATTTAATTTTAGCTTTCATATTCTGGTTTATCTAAAACAAAAAATCTGTTGTCAGCAATCAAGCCTCGACTAGCTGCATGAAATACCTTTCAATCCAACGACTATGTAACGACCAGCAAGGGCTTGACTTCTAAATTTACTTAAGGATCCCAGGTTTACAAATCTTTTCATGTTTGAATTAAAGATATAACTAAACTCATCCTTGTCAAAACGGGTTTAAATAGTCCGGTAATGCCTCTCCTGGTATTACATGACGCGCTGCATACGTAGAGGCATCTGATGAGAATTGCAGCGCATCATGTGATACTAGCAAAGAATAGGGATATAAAGAAGACGGACTTCATACAAAATAAAATTTAGAGCAGGATGCAATTAAAATCGCGAACACGCATACTTGTGCTGTCCCACTATGGGCAAACTGGACGGTGGATAACTCAAATCATTTTTTGAGCATGCTACATCCACCGTCCAACAACTAGAGGTGTGTTTTTTTGGTTATCCCGTGTAGGTTTGGGTAACGAAACTTTATGTAAAAAAAATGACAGGTGGATCAGCTGGCATTTTTTTTTATATGGAGTTTCGTTACCCAAACCTACACGGGATAACCAAAAAAACACACCTAATGTTTTTAAACCATCAAAACATTGTTGTTGGACAGTGGATGCATCAAGCTCAAACAACTTATTTGAGAGATCCACCGTCCTATTTGTCCATAGTGGGAACAACACACTTTTATGCTATCATGATAGCAGAACAATGTTTTTGTTGCTTTGTTTAAATACTACATTAAGAATTTACAATTGGTACGCCCTTGATCCGATTTTCATTATTTCTGGGTATAACCAGCATCTGACTAATTATGTACTCTTAATTCCAAGAGGCACATGGTGCACAAGCATCAGCCTATTGAGTGTAGCTACACGGGGAACAACATTTCGAGAACTAAACCGGTTTTTATATGAAAATTGAATCTTTCCTTGCATTGCTCCTCACGAATCTCTTCTAAAAAAACCGGTTTTCATCTTGTTCTTGTTCCGCGTGTAGACAGGCCCATTTATACAGGCAGCTCTATTGGCTCAATCTTCAATCGTGTCATCACGACAATGCGCCACTGAGTCAAGCAATGCTTGCAAAAGTTAAAGCATAGAAATTCATCAATAATACCTGTTGCACTTTGAGCAAAATACGAACATAACAACTGAGAACGTTTCGTTGTGAAACTTCCCGTCGCAGATTCACCCTTGAATCTTCTCGTTTATGATGGGTTAGGCGGATCCGACTCCGTCACTCTAGCAAATGAGACACGGCGTTACTTGATTCAAGTATTAAACAATTATAGATTCTCTCTTCGACAATCAGCCTGAACATCAAGGAGTCAATCTTAATAAATACAGGGACGACGGAGCTTACGACACTTTTTGCTCAGAAAAAAATCGAGATAAACTGAAATGCCTTCCTTGATGCTTTCAAAAGAGCAAATGGGGCCGCGGTTTACATCCGCTCCGTTGCCGAAAACGGGAAGATAATCGTGAGAATACTTTGTGCAAAATCTCGCGTGGCACATTTCAGAAACTTCTTTTCCTCATTGATACCATACTGACCTTAGTTTGATAGTGCCACTGCAGCTAAAGGTAAGGTAAGGTCTTTGAAAAAGTAAGACTTAGAAAAGGCATCCGAGGTAGCTTTTCTATAAACCAACCAATCACCGAAAAGCTCGAAGACCGACAAATGGATTCGTATTGTCATGTTCAAGGCGTCCGCCTGATACTTGAAATAGATTACGCTCATCAGCAGCAGCATCGGCAGAATTTCATAGCTGACAAATATGCTGAATGCCAAGTCTTCTGTTCAACATTTTTGTCAGCAATGCAAAATACATTGCGCTTGTAAAATGCATTCTTACTTCGCGATGCCGATGCTGCTGCGCGTAATCTATTTCAAGCATGAGAACCCCGTAAAGAAGGCGAAATATCAATGGAAGTTCCACTTGATAGACTCAAGGCCAGAGGCATAACGAAGAACACCTGGATATATTAAATGAAAAAGCAACACCAACGCATTGTCGCGATGACACGATTCAAGATAGAGCCAATAGAGCTGCCTGTATAAATAGGCTGATGCTTGTGCACCATGTGCCTCTTGGAATTAAGAGTACATAATTAGTCAGATGCCGGTTATATCTAGAAATAATGAAAATCGGATCAAGGGCTTACCAATTGTAAATTCTTAATGTAGTATTTAAACAAAGCAACAAAAACATTGTTGTTGGACGGTGGATGTAGCATGCTCAAAAAATGATTTGAGTTATCCACCGTCCAGTTTGCCCATAGTGGGACAGCACAAGTATGCATACTCCAGCGAGTTGCGGCACACAGAGTGCATTTCGAGTCGGTTTCGAACTAGTATTACATGATGCGCTGCAATTCTCATTAGATGCCTCTACCCTCTACGTATGCAGCGCGTCATGTAATACCAGGAGAGGCATTACCGGACTATTTAAACCCGTTTTGACAAGGATGAGTTTAGTTATATCTTTAATTCAAACATGAAAAGATTTGTAAACTTGGGATCCTTAAGTAAATTTAGAAGTCAAGTAAGCCCTTGCTGGTCGTTATATAGTCGTTGGACTGAAAGGTATTTCATGCAGCTAGTCGAGGCTTGATTGCTGACAACAGATTTTTTTGATTTAGATAAACAAGAATATGAAGGCTAAAATTAAATTTTATTTCAAAATAACTAACATGATAACAACTTAATTCTATTGTGTCGTAAAGCCAGTTGGCGTTTTTCGGTTTAACTTTCTGTACAAGTATAAAATACGCTTCTCCATCTCTCTCCACTTGGTTGGTCGAGCAATAGGGGCGACTGTACGCGATAGCATCGTTCGTTTTCGGAGCAAATTTTGATATTCATTTCCAGCAACTCCGCGCAACCATGCCGGCACGGAATACAATACTTTAGTTGGATGCAATTTCTCGCTGCCTAAAATATCAATGTAATCATTCTGACCGAATAGTGCCCGTTTCTCTGACCAGGCATTCTTTGGACGGTACTCCGGCATTGGTAGCTTTTGTCCATTGTCCAGATGTGGCAGAAGACCACGACGCTCTACGCGATCCTTATAGCCGTATCGTCGCAATAACGGGCCTGCAGCGACTTTGTCGGCATGATAGCGAAATCTAACTGAAATTATGGTCGGAGTCCAAACTGATTTTAGAGAATTTAAAACATTCGTGCAGATCCCGGACATTTTTAACTGGACACTTGAAAGGAAAACCAATCTAACCACACTCTACAGTCATCTGTTTGCGGCCTCTGAAAATTAGAGGAGTGACCAAGAGCTGCCAAAACAATGTGTTCAGAAAACTGTTGAAGCAACATTTTTGTATCTAGGCAAGGCTGATTTGTACAAGTTTCAGTTCCATTTCATCTTTTTCCACTATTGTCACCGCTGTCAACGAAAAAGTTTGAATTATTTTGCGCCCTCGAAACATTACACCTTTGTAGAAATGTACAAAAACAAGAAATACAGGCAAAATAAACCGACGACTGCCAACCAAACATTAGAAAACAAAACGAAATCCGTTCTATCACCGATTGTTGAAAATATACCGACAAAGCAAAGAGTAAGATGACGATTTTTAGTATCCTCTGTGTCGGATGACAAAATTTACTATCATTCCAGCGTATAGATCGTGCTGAATCTACTAAAATTGTACAAATTGAAAAGGACAATGATGTTCCGTCGGATAATGATGATTCGATTCCCGCTAGTCAACCCCCAACTCAAAGACGTTACTGTTCGCAGCGAAGCATGTTGCATCGAACACAATCCAAGACCATGAGCAGGGCGCCAAATTCATACTATGAGTTGATTTTGATGAAAGCTGGCGCTGATTTGGATGATCCGAAAAATTTTATTTTAAGTAAGTATATACAAGTCACTTAATGGAGAATACGAAAATGCTTCCTTGACGTAATTGCTTAAGCGTCCACATCTGCAGTAAATCTGCACCAGGCAATATTTCATACGTTTGCGAAATAAGATAGGACATCCAATTTCCGTATATGAGAGCCTTTTGCCGACCGGGTCCGCTCCCTGTGTCCCACAAAGTGTTAACTATTAAGACAGCGAGATTTCTCAACACTGCTCCAAAATATATTACTATGTGCCGGTATCGAATCGAATCCGACCCATAGATTTGCTGTGTTCTGAACGTGCTGTATCGAATAGGTCTACTTCAAAAATTTCTCAGGACTAAGCATTATAAATTATTGCAACTCCACGCGTACTGATAGCCGCTGTACGTACAGAGGACAAAGTCGTCCTTACACCTCAACAACCTGTCGCGGACCACGGCTAAGTGTCGGGCGGCCGTCACTGTAACAAGAAAAAACGAGACCGAGTTCTAGCACGATGAGTGTATACCCTATACCCATGTACAGACCTAGAAGGCACGCAAAACCCAGAAAATCAATTTCATCTTTTTTGTAGGGGAGGGAGGGGTAGATGGTTGGGACCTGGCACATATTTAATATTATATCAAGGCTACCATTTGATACTAATTAGAAGTTTTTCGCGACATTCTAGCAAAAGATATGGCTGAATATAACTTTGTAGGGGGGGGGGGGGGGGGGGGGGGGGCAGGGGTAGGGGTAGTCGGACGTTCTCCACTTTCCATCAACTTCAAGCATATGTCACAATTAGGTATTGATGAAAATTTCAGGTCATTCGCGATATTCTGTTGAAAAATATTGTCGAATTAAACTATCACGGAGGGGTCATTTGTACGGGAGGTAGGGGAACCCTTGGTCCGATTTGGCCCATTTTCAATACCATCCAAGTTTTTATCAAAACAATCATCTGACCTAAATGTCAAAACGCTGGCTTCATTATTTCGGGAGTTATCGTGCGAACTGACAGACACACGGACGGACAGACAGACAGACAGACGGACATGGCTTATTCGAATCAGGGACCGACCCTGATCATTTATATATATACTTTGCCACACCTCCTGTGGCTCCTTTGAGGTGTTACATAAATCGTCGTAACAAAAACAATATACCCTATACCATCTTATGGGTATAGGGTATAATAACCAGAATGCGATACGACCCAGTGGCACATGACCTGGCGAGGTGGGTTTTTGGGACATCGCATTCCGATCCTAGATAAGCCACCTAGTTTTACGAGGGAAAAACTAAAAGGGCGGGAGGAAAGCGTTTATCTGCAGAAGAAATTGCAAAAATTAACGCATTCAAAGAAATGCAGCTGAGTTATCGCGAAATTGATAGGAGAATCCGTCGTTCCGTAATACTCCAATCAACGGGGAGATTTTACCTTGCAAAAATTGGGGGCTTCTCAAATTTTTGATATGTTATAAAGACGGGTGGGGTAAGTTAAAATCCAAGTTTGCGTCACTTTCCCCCCTGTGCTCCCGCCGCTATCTTGAAAAAAAAACCATCTAAAATCGGCTCTTTTATCAGTTTGCGGTCTATAACTCCTTCCCAGTCCATTTGAGCACGAAATGTGCCGAGACAATATTGTAGAGTACAGAATTTCCTATAAATTTCATCTCACAAGTTTTACTCTACAATCAAAATTGGCAGAGTTATAGCGCAAAGAATATGCTAAAATTTCCAAAAATCATTACTAACAAATTTCAAAACATACTTCGAGAACTCTATACTAAAATGCAGAGGAGGCTATGAGTTATTGGTATACAATGCGTTTTTGTGAATTTGAAATTGGCATAATTTTTGATATTTTCTCCATTTTCTTGGCGCTTCAACTCTGTTATTTTGATTGTAGAGTACAACATCTTAGATTAAATTTGTAGGAAATTTTGTCCTCTACAAAATTGTCTTGGTAGATTTTGTGCTCAATTGGACTGTAAAGAAGTTACAGGCCAAAAACTGATGAAAGGGCCGATTTTTAGATGGTTTTTGAAGATAGCGGCGGGAGCACAAGCTAACCATCTACAGGTATACCGTCAGGGGAGCACCTAGCCTTTCGGCCTTTATCTCCCGGTCCCGCTAAAAAGTTTGGACCTTCGGCTTTTTACTGACAAGGTGTTGTTGTCAGACGGAGATTTCTCCATCAGGCGCATGCACACACCATCCGGAATCCAACCCCGGGATTGCATCACTAGCTGGATGACTTGGGTAACAACCTCCAGCCACTACGAGTCCAACACCTTGATGGGCAAGGACCATGGTCCCCTGGGCACACCCATCCCCGTAGTACACTATTCGCTATGGACTTCTCCATAGCAGGTGTGATCCTCCTTCGGCTCCCTATTGGTTAAGCCTTACGTCGAATTCGGGCATGCACACCCCAGGCTCGTTGGACCTGTGACTCCGCGTCTGTGCAGACAACGAAGCGCTGCTTTTCACATCCAGGCGGCCCCTTCAGTTTACTAGTCAGCAATGCGACTCAGGCAGTGTGGTCATCAATCCACAAACTAGCTAGATATAGGCGCGTAGGCATTTTCCACCAAGGCCGTTCTCCCTAGCTAGCCCCTTCTTGACTCGGGTCATGCGGAGCCGTCACCTCCGAAGCTCACACGACTTCCGTATGATGCACCCCCCCACCAGGGGACATCAAAATCGTGCTAGGCCTTTAGTGCTTCCCTCCCGCAAACTATGGGGGGAGGTAGGCACGCCAAGAGCCACCCGTGCATAACTCAGGAGCACGGGACCATTAACGCCCGAATGGTCTTTGTACAGATCCTCGCCATGGCGTATCAACTGTACCAGGGGCCCCCTTGCGCTACTAGGTCCGTGGTGTCGTAAGTCACCAAAGATCCCTGTCCGACTACAAACAGCCTTCCAAGCTGAGTGTCACACGGACACAGACCCCCCTGCGGGGAGCGGCGGGAGCACAGGGGGAAAGTAACGCAAACATGGATTTCAAGATAAGAAATATTTTTATCGTAGAATAAACTAAAATGCGTCTAGGAAGTGTATGGCTGACAATCGTATCACACAACGGATTCAGTTGCGAAACGTTGACAACTACACACGGTACTCGCCAACGCACCATGCTCCTCCGCATGGGTTAGGACAAAACAAGAGACATATCGTGTGAACTAATGTCCATACATTTTTAACATTTAAACGATATGATATGTTTACCGTTGTTTTATGGAAAATACAATGATATGATTAAGCTATTATTTTGCAATCATGATTAAATCTAAAAATACAGTATTGTCAAAATCAATGTCTCTAAATAAAGAAGAAATATCTTAACAATCTGTATGTAACGGATCTGGTTTCCTTAAAGCATCAAATGCAAATAAATTAATCCATTTGGGTTAGACGAAGCAGTCTTCTGTATACTTACTGAAACTATTTGAAACACAAGAGAAAAGGGTGAAAATTGGGTCATTTTAGTAAACATTGTCATGAAAAGAACTTTGGTGTTCTTGGCCTCCGACTTTGCTAGAACCAAAATGGACCACGCGAGATTGACATGAAAATGTTGAACAAGTCGACGTTTAAGTTTCAATAATTCGACCAGATTTAATTTTTATGAGAATAAAGGAGATTTTTAAAGAAAACAGAGGTGCTTCAATGGAAAATATATCAGGATTTCCAGATGGACAGTAACCCAGTCTTAAGACTGGTACAAAATGTGGAGAAATTAATTCTTTGATGGAATCAATGTACACTGCGCGACAAATGCTTAGGTTTATGGATATTTTTCTTTAAAATGATATAATTTCTATGTACTCTACTCGCAAATAATTTTTAAATAATGCTCTCTCAAATAACGGTTATTTAAATAAATATTGCAATTCTATCAAGCAACTCGCATAGCTAACGGAATTTTTTAAAATGAAAATCGCAATTTCCATTGCGACAATTGTATAGGTGCACTTACTTTAAAGAGTTATCTCGTCCAAAGAGTTCTTAGATCTACTACTTGTTTGAAACGTTTACGGTTAAAGAAAAAACAGCTAGATGGGTTTTCCTACTATTATTATGCTATTAGGAAGGAACTTATGTCTGTCACGCTATCACTCTCGAATAGGTTCCGTTATGGTATGGGGAGCCATATCATATCATAGAACTATCGACTTGGTCATCCTACGAGGTCGCCAAACGAGTTCATCTTATAAACAGCTCTTAGAAGAGGAAATCCCTAAGATAAATCTCATGTACGAAGGCGATCCTTGGATATTGCAACATGATGGCCGAATTCATACAGCGAGGGTGGTTAATTCGTTTATTGAGGAGGAAAATGTGACTTTGTTAGACTGGGTGGCCAACTCCCCTGACATTAATACAGGTATCCGTGCTGCATTCATTATACGATTCCCTGCCTCGAAGGCTTTATGAAATTATAAGTAAAAATAGCGGAAATACACACTGTAACAGTAAATTGTTTTTTTTTTGTATTTATTCACTGATACTTTTCTGAAATATTTTTCCGCGAAAACATTAACAAAACGGTAAAATCGTCCCTGAACCTATGCAATTGTCGCACTGGAAATTTACTCTTTGAAATAAATTATTGTAATTTAAGGAAAATTTCCCGTGGGGATTCAGGCCAACCATTTTCTTTGTGATATTTAATAATTTCGATAATAACATTTTTTTTAGCCGGTAAGCTTTTATTTTAACGTTTCCTGGAAGGAAATATGGGTGAACTTAAGCATTTGCCGTGCAGTGTATGTGCATACTGGAAAGTAATTAACGTGATCATGGTAATTAACAGAAGTTTAAAAACTCTTTAAATTCGGTAGAAACGACCACACAAAATAGCAAACACAACTTACAAACATCAGCGGCAAAATTGCCTAAAAATAGGGATGAATTACGGAGTGTAAACCTCAGTGAGGCCCGCATCAGCACAGGTGTGAGCGATCTCTGGAAGACGTGGTCCTACGGAAACTGCCTCTACGGGGCGGACTACACCCGTTTTCTACATGGAAACGGCCAAAAGTTTCCAATATACCTCCCTGGCAAGAGCCCTGAAGGTTCGATGCAGGAAGGTTGTGTTTGGCTGTGTATATGTGTGGATTCGAGTTATGTGTTTTTTCGTCATATTGGGAGCATTACATCTCGGCGCGGCTGCTCTCAATTTTATTAATTCGCGCCGGCATTGAAACAAATCCAGGCCCAGAGGTATGGTTTTGTAGTGTTTGCGGCCAACGAATCGGTACGAATGCCAGGTCAGTGCAGTGTAATTGTTGCTTGGAATGGGTACATCTCAGGTGTTCTGGCCTGAGAAGGGTTGGTCAGCACTCCACAGCATATGTTGCACCGGGATGCATAAATACAGGGCGACCAAGGGCTGCTCCTAGCCCTCCACCTCCTCCTCAGCCCCCAGCACCCCCAAACAATATGATCAGGAATGCTAGGCCTAGTTTAACCCCTGCTCCTCCTCCAGCGGTTTTCACTCCACTGTCCTTATTGCAGTTTAACTGCAACGGCATTCACCAAAAAATCACCGAGATCACTCACTTCATGAGTATAAACAGAACTCTGATTTCTGCTATCCAGGAGACTTTGCTCCATTCGAACTCGTCTCTTAGCGTCCATGGCAATTACGTTATACTGCGCAAAGATAGACCAGCCGCCAGGAATGATTCTCACCCTGGAGGTGGACTTGCCTTCCTAATACACAAGTCCGTACATTACTGTGTATTAGATGTAGATGTCGACGGTACGGCGGAAATGCAAGCCATCTCAGTTTCATCAGGGAGTACTAATATCGAAATTTTTAATGTATATGTTCCACCACACTCTAGTTGCCCTTCTGGCTATCGTTTCGATATTGGTCCTCTCCTATCTGGAGAGCACAGGATCATTCTTGGTGACTTTAACGCGCACCATGAGCTCTGGAATTCTGACCTCAACAACGATGCCAGGGGTATAGCTATTGCCGAATCTCTAGACGCCTCAGATTTCTGTCCACTCAATGAAGACTCGCCGACTCGAGTCACAGGCACTTGCAGTAGCTCTCCTGACTTAACTATTGTAAGTGCCAGCCTAATCAGTGCTACTCGATGGGAGACGCACACTGCTCTCTCGTCCGATCACCTCCCAATCATAATAAAAGTTGACAAACCAGCAAACCTGACTAAGTCTGAGAAGCGAACGTTTGTCAATCACAAGAAAGCCGATTGGGAGGGTATCAAAGCATACTCGTCGGCGAAGTTCATCGAGCCACCCACACCAACTAACGTTCATAAGGCCGAAAGAAATATTAGGAACGTCATTGCCAAAGCAGCGGCACGTTTTATTCCTGCTGGACGTATCCCGAAAGTTCGACCTAATTTCCCTACCAGTGCCGCCAGATTAGCCGATGAACGAGATAACATCAGACGCGCTCACCCAGGTGATCCCAGAATTCAGGAGCTTAACTCCGAAATCAATCGACAAGTAAAAGACTATCGGAAGGCGAAATGGAACGAGCACCTAAATGACTGCAACCTCAATGAAGGTGTCAGTAAACTATGGTCTACTGTCCGCGCCCTATCCAATCCTAGGAAAGGAAAGGGCAATAATGCCATCAAATTTGGCCATAAGAGCACCAGCGAACCCCTTCAGTGCGCAAGCCTGTTCAATAAGCAATTTATTGAACATCCCAAGTCCGATGGCTTAAAGCGTAAAATTAGAAGACGGATTCGCAGTAGAAATGTTGACACTATACCATCGTATACTGCGGACCAGGTTAAAAAAGTCATTGAGAATGCTAAAAATTCAAAGGCCCTCGGACCCGATGGCATTTCGATGGCCATGATGAAACATCTCGACCTTCCAGCCATTGAGTATCTCACGGCAGCCTTTAACTTGTCGATGGCCACGCTTGCCATCCCTGAAATCTGGAAAACAGGACGGATTGTCCCCTGTCTCAAACCGGGTAAAAGCGCTGGTCTCGGTGAATCCTACCGACCCATAACAATATTTTCACCTGTCGCAAAGACGCTAGAGGCCCTTATTCACCCCACTCTTGTTAAGCATGCTAAGCTAGAACCTCACCAGCACGGCTTCAGGAAAATGCATAGTACCACCACAGCCCTCGATGCGATCACTACACGCATCCGTAATGGGCTAAACCACAGACGTCCTTGCCACAGAACTATTCTTGTGGCAATTGACCTAACGAGTGCTTTTGACAATGTCAATCACTCGATGCTTCTCGCTAACTTACTGAATATGCATATCCCTGCTCAAGAGATCCGTTGGATTGCAAACTATCTAGCTGGTCGGCATTCCTTCACTGAGTTTCGTGGCAAACGTTCTAAGCTTAGGAAAATCAAATTAGGAGTTCCACAGGGTGGGGTACTCTCCCCCACTCTGTTCAACATCTACATGTCCGGCCTTCCTACACCACCGGAAGGAATCGAGGTGATTTCCTACGCAGACGATTGCACCGTACTCGCCACCGGGGAGGATAAGGATGAAATGCGCCTCCAAATTAATCGCTATCTCGGACGATTACAGGCTTTCTTCCAAAGCCGAAACCTCACCATCTCCGCGTCTAAATCTTCTGCGACATTTCTTACCACCTGGTCGGTGGATTGTCGGTGGGAGGTTGATGTACGTATTGGCAACAATCCAATTCCTACTGTTGCAAATCCTAAAATTCTCGGGCTCCATTTAGAGAACATGATGACGTCAGCTCATCACGCAGCATCCGTTTGTGAAAAGATGCGCAGTAGGAATAAAATCCTAAAAGCACTAGCTGGTAGCACCTGGGGCAAGGATAAAGAAACCATGCTAGTCACATACAAAGCGGTGGGTCGAGCAGCTGCTGATTATGCAGCCCCAGTTTGGTCACATAGTTTATGTGATACAAACTGGACCAAAATTCAGGTCTGCCAAAATGCTGCTCTACGCACAGCCACAGGTTGCCTCTTGATGTCTGCCCAGGATCACTTACATCAAGAGACAAAATTGATGCCAATACGTGACCACAATCTCCTACTGTCCAAACAATATCTTGTTGGCTGCTACCGTGAGAATCATCCCAACAACAGTCTCATGGACCGAATTCCTCCACCACGACATGTCAGGCGTGATTTGCGAGACCTAGAGAGAGAGGTCCAGGGATACAAGAGGGACCCTTACGACGATGATGCATACCGAGCTGCCATCGCTGAGATTCACACTGCAGAAGTGAGTCGGTCTATTGCGAGATTAGGTGCGAATAGAGTCCTCTCAGTGCGCCCTCCACCCATTTCGCCTGAGGAGATTAGGCTCCCGAGAGCCACCAGAGTGACATTAGCTCAACTTCGGTCGGGCTTTTGTTCACGCCTCAATTCGTACCTTTCTCGCATTAACCCGGACATTCAAAACATCTGTCCAAACTGCGCTGGCGCTCCACACTTGTTTCAATGCCCAGCTGCGCCCACTTACTTAACCCCTATCTCACTGTGGGAAAACCCTATCGCAGCAGCTATGTTTTTGTCCCTTGACACAACGGACGAAAGCATCGACGAACCATAACTCGAATCCACATAGATGCACAGCGGTTGCACACCTTTCTGCACCGCTAAAAGAAGAAGAAGTATCTCTGGAAGACTGTGAAAGAGGGTTCCAACCCCGTGAAAACGAAAGGAAAAGTCCCGATCGTATGTGGCAAAAATTCTGAAATCGTTGATAATACGTATACTTTCGACGCATATTAATCTTGCTAATCATCAACAAGGCTCTCGGAAAATACACAGAACCACCACTACAGTTGAACAGATTACGTCCAAGTTTTTTAACGGATTAAATAAATCGAAGCCATGCTAGTGCACAAGATCTTCGTAACACGTCTGTCCCACGAACTGAAATGGGTCGCTAAGCTAATGACCTTGCCGGTCCCAAATCCTGCACAAAGTGGAGAGATGGTAAATTTAAATTGCGTAGAATTAAGCAAGGCATCCCCCAAGGAGGAGTTCTATCTCCCTCCTTGTTCAACCTTTATATATCAGGATTTTCCACACCACCCAAAGGGGTCGATACTATCTCGTACAGTGGGTAGAGAATACACTCTACCTCTGAATTGGGTTCGAACCCCACCGTTACTGATGTTTGTGTTGTCTTTATAAAAATGCTTCTTCGGCAGCCGGTTCTTCGATGTAAATCGTCCCGGAGCTAACCGTTGTTACAACGGCCAAGAGCTTCCAAAGTCCCCTTCGAATCAGGAGAAAGAAATCTTGAATCGCTACTTAAGCAACAAGAACAACAGCAGCAATATCTCGTGATGACTGCACCATCATGACAACCGACAATGATATTCCCGCATTAATGGTTACCTAAAACATAATGGTATCAGCACCCAACTCCACAGCCACCCTTTTCACCACATTTAAGGAACATTACGCTATCAGCTCTCGCAAGAAGAATTTTCTTGTTCTTCTTATCGACACAAGCGACACATATTTTACCGTCCGCCATATAGAGTACACATAGCGGAAAATATCGGAAGCACAAAAGTTCTCGTTATGAGAACGGATAGCAGAACAAGCCTGAAATCCTAATCGAGAGTGAGTGTTACGCGTGACATGTCTTGGAAGACGAATGTGGTCTATGAGATGAGATGATTTGGGGAGTGTGTCCCTGAGAACTTTCACTATTTATAAATTTTCAGAGGTCCTATTTTCATTTTACAAAAAGTTACAATTTTGTATATACTTTTGTGTGTCCTTTTATTTCAGATTGCGACTATATAACATATGTGAATCGCTTCCGAAATCAACTGAAAACTCATCGAGACTTTCCTGAAAACGTATCTTCATTTATGGAGGGCTTTCGAGAGGCAGTAGAATCTCAAGACACACTTGTTAAACTAATGAGCGGTTGTATGATCAACAATCCTAATTATGATAACAGTATCTACATCCAGGACACTTTGATGATGATGTTTCTTATGATGGACTTTTTACAAATCGATGTAATAGAAATGCTAACTGCAAAAATATTGGCTCTATCAAAAAATGAGTATGATCGATCATGCAAATCTATGAATATATATAAACCCGATTCCAATATTTGCAGTAAAAATTTGTACATGGATCCACCACTATTACCACTGATTGTATCCCAATTGAAATTAGTTACCATGGTACAAGGAAATTTACTGTATGACAAGGTGACTAAAATCTATGGAGAAGCGACACCGCGTGCTCGTCGTGAGCTTATTAGTCAGGCCGAACACATTTTGAATCCTTCACATCACGATGATTTTGTCGATTTTCTGATGTAAGATTGACTAAGATTCAATTATGTATTCACGGTCGTTTCAAAACACGCTTTGTTTCTTTCCAGAAATAATATTGGATCGACCGAGGAATTGCTCAACTCAGAGACAGTGCAGTCGTTTACTAACATGTACCTAAGCGTCAAAGTACAATCGAAATTGCGTAATAAAATTTTGGACTTTCTGAAAAATGGTTGTAATGATTCGGTAAGCTAACGTTTAGCTCATCTAATTTTATGATATTAAAATAATCTGTTTTCTCTTACTGTAGCTATTACCTGTTTTCACCAAGTTTCTACTTAAGCCTGGTTGTGAAGATGATCAAATTTTGCCTAAAGTAATATAAGGAATATTAACAATGTATGAATCAATATGACTAATTGTTAATTTATTTTAGCTTATAAATGATCTTCGCGTTGCATTAAATTTCCATTCGCTCGGCGTGAATGATGATTCGAAAAGAATCGAGTTGGATACATTCGCAAATATAAAGCAGGCATTGACGAGATCTAAAAAAATATTTGATACGTGGCAGAAAGTTATACAGGGTGTTACAGGAAATGATTTAAGGTTTTATTGAATAAAAATATACTTGTGTCATTCGTTTTCAATTGCAATTACTCTTATTTATTTACAGATCTATTGACTTTGTAGTGTTACTAATGTTGATGTCTATTAGAGATGAAAAGAGTTTCTATTTGGAGAACCTGGTAAATATAATTGATGAAACCCGTTTGTTTCGTAACTGAGCTCCTGTTATTAGTGATTTGTGATTTCACATTATTGAACATGGTCGGGATGGACCGTTTAACTATATTTGATTGGTTTTCTCCTGTTTTTTTCAATATATATAAAATACCAGAGCTATTAATTGTATATTTTGTGTTAACAGATTCGCCGCCGTATTAAGCTAGAACATTTCACAGTCAATAGCCTGAAAGAAGTTCGCAGAGAACTACCCAATGTATTCGATCAACACGCAACAATATTTCTAATGACCCTTCATACATTTGTCAGGGAGAAAAACCATTTGATTGCTTCTTTTGCGAAAAACTGTTACAAGTAATCTACACAAAATACTTCTAATTGATAGTTCCAAAGCTTACTATATATTATTTCAGGATGATCTTTGCCATAGATGACACATATCAAAGGAAAATTCTATCGAATCTGATTGAATTGGCGTGCGATAAGACCTTGGCTGATTCAACAACCTTAGCATTGGAGATGCTCAAGGACTTGAATAGTGTTTACGGGAAGGAGATGCAAAATTGTGGTTTGCTGCTATTGGTACGGAAGATGCTTCTAAATAATCATGTGTAAATAAATCCATACTGAGATAGATATGTTTTCTTTTTACAGCCACTACTTGATCGTATTTCGGACTTCAGCTTAAAACAATATAGAATGTTAATGGAACTATTATGTTCACTCGCCTACCCACCACCACCTTTGGCGGAATGTCAGATGCT
The DNA here is from genome assembly GCA_949715475.1 of Microchrysa polita. Taxonomy (NCBI): domain Eukaryota; kingdom Metazoa; phylum Arthropoda; class Insecta; order Diptera; family Stratiomyidae; genus Microchrysa; species Microchrysa polita. Next base: position 49,925,494 of record OX454420.1, read on the forward strand.
GCAAGATCACATCGATATGCTTGTTAAAAAACAAATCATTAGTCGTACCCCACAGTAAGTACTATAAATTATAATAGCTGTGAGAGCACCCACTAGCCTCTTATTCGCTTCACTCGCTTAAAAATATCCTAATCAATGAGAAAAGTATACATGATGCGATAATGAATTGATTTGGGTTCTCGACGCTTTTCAGACCATACACCATACACGATCCGTTTTGATTCCTATCCTTACCCTTGAGTCCACATTTCTATGTGTATATAGCTAAGTCTAGGTCCCTCATCCCATCGGACTTGCCAACTTGTTAGAGATCATGGTATGCCATGGCGACCACTGTATAGCCTGTCGATTTCATTGTTCCTGCTAGGCCATAGGCTGCTCCTTGTGAATTGGTTTGGTTCACATAGCATTGACTCAAAGTAGACACGATAGACGTGTGCGTTACAGGCGAATCAAAGCACTCTAAACTGGCGTAGTCCTACTGGAAACCTTGCCTTATGGCAATTCAGCCAGAGCTATGAAGATTCGATGCTGGCATCTGAAATCACATAGATTTCCAGTGGTTCCACACCTTTCTGCACCGCTTAAAGAGAAGACCAAACTGGAGAGGCATATAATAATAGATTGTGTATGACATAAATACTTCGAGTCCATCATAACCGCAAAGTACCTAATAGCCTGCTTAGATGTACTAACCGTTATGTCAAATCTGATTTTGATGAACGACCAGCTTTTGCGCTTACTTATTTGTGCAGCTTTCTTCTTTACTTAAAGATCATTTTGGCTGCGTTGTGCGAATGCACCATAACTCGCAATATTAATACATTTCTTACATCATCAACATCATCATAGTGCAAGTGGTGCCCTGCTGGAGAGAGTATGTGTTCTCAACGTAGTTACTAACGTGATTCTGTCTACTGTCAAACACGCACGTCAAAAGAATATATAGCCGGTTTGGAAGTTTCTCTTTACCATTTTCACTGATAAATCGGTTGAAGATGAGCAATTCGAGCTCGATCTCTTGTGGTGACGAGCAGCCAAATAGGGCATGTTGGAGTGCGGAATGGGCATCAGGTTTTGACTCCTCCATCGTTTCGGAAATGTCCGCTTCGCCAACCAGGTCTCATAAATTTCGACGCACACCTTCGGCGCACAGGGTCTTGGGTTCGTGTCTCATCGTGTACGAATTCAGTTTATGGTGGTTTTCCAACTCACGACCCATGTGACTATGATCTCACTCAGATGTTAAACGAGTATCCATTTTATGGGGACAAATAACACTGCTGAGCGTGCTGTTGATCTCAACACCTCAACAAAAAAGCAATTAAGATCTTGCAAATTGTATGTCACTAAACATATCTGCGGTTATTAAAATTTTACAATTTTTGAATGATTAACGCAAATCCCGATATATTAGATTTGATTTTTAATCTAATATCTGCGGTGTTAGTCCAATGTTGGACAGCCGCGCCAGTTATTTATGTATTATCAATATTAACTGTTCGTTTGCACATCTTGATCTCTCTCGGTTTTTTGACGGGGTCTTTTCTAGGCATACCCAGATAGCCTATGATAATGTCTGCTGTTTTTTGGTCTGCTGATACCACAATGGAATCTAAGATTGTCCTGAAAGCCGTCTCTTCGAATCGCCATCCGATAATACAACGGGTAAATATAGTGTCTCGACTTGACAAGTTAGGTCGTCTAACGAAAACAGATACGTCCATCACTATGTGTGTCAATCTCACAGACATACCAGTCTATTGCTGGGGCCTGAAGCTGCTGGGCAATGTTAGATCTCAACTATTATTTCGTTTCTTATCTACCACACTCTTGAGGCCACAACAATCATCAGAGACTGTGTGTATTCGTGTCATACACTAAGGACTAAGCCATCAACAAATCTATCGAATTAATCGATTTTATTTGCTACTAATTTATGAAAGGTCATCTTGGGGAGATTTACAATTTCTATGTGAATCGTCATTCATTTGTGTCACGATTAAATCCATCACAAAACAACTTTCGCGAATCAAAACACTCGATATGGCGCAAATCTTCTGTCACCTATATCTTACAATTTGGTACATTATCAAAGTTACTAGGCAATCATAAAATATTATTGGGACTAATCGATTTCTAATTTTCATAGAATACGAAAGCAAGGTATCATCGGTATGGTGCAACTTGTAAATCATATAATTCGTACAGAGGACAGTAATAGCGGTGAAGATATTTACGATTTGAATGAAAGCTACAACACTATCAACGAAATGCCAGAAGGTCCAGCAAAATTGGCAGCTACTTATATTGGTAAACTAATCCGTTTATTTTCAAATTTCACATTAATTTAATCTTTAACAATTTTTTTAATAGGCAGAATATTCTCTTCGACGGAATATTGTCCCACAACGTTAGCCATATTCTATGATGAAATGGCAGCAATATGCTCGTCATCCAACTATTGCAAGAATCGTGGACTAAGACGAATTGATCGATATTTTCTAAATTGGTTTTGTGATTTCACAACAAATTATTTCCAAGAATACTATATTGTCGAGGATGCACCAACCGGACTGTGAGCTTCGATGTTTACGCTTTTTTTCACAATAGTTCTTACTTACATTAATGATATTTACAGTGCCGTGGAATTGATGTACGATCATTGCATTAACGTTCCTGATGAAGATGCCAGCGTTGACAGTGAATTGGTACCCATTGCAATTAATTTGGGAGGATGTTTCAAGCAACACTCAGAGTATGAATTTTCATTCACGGCATAGAAGAAGCGCCAGAAGTTCACTGCTTATTTTTCATATGTTTTTTTTAGATCGACTGGATCTATAACGGTATTGCCGTCACTTTTCAATTTAGTACGAACATTGAATTTTATTAGATACGGTGGAAATTTGGAATTGATAAATGCCCTTCTTGGCTGTGCCATAGTTGTGCCAAAACTGCCTGGTTCAATATCAGATTTTGATATATTCATCGAATATGAGGAGGCGACAGCAAAGAAAATTTTGAATGTCTACTTTTATTTAATATCGTGGCTACGCGAAGTGATAAGTGCATTCGCTAGTCAGGATCATCACCTATTGCGCAAAAAGGTTTGTAGATTCTTAATATACGGCTACGATGATTAGTGTAATTTTAATATTTAGGTTCTTTCGCGATTGACTACTCTGATTGAGATGGAATCACTAATTTGCAACGCGTCAAGTAAATTCCCTGCCGATTATTCGGCACCCGTTGTCAATTTTCTATCGGACGAACAACGTGATGCAGTTTTCAAAAAGCCTGTCGGTATGTACTCGTATAATAATAAATAACCTTCACGTTCGCTAATAGTTTCAGTTATTCATTTTTTTCAGGAAAACCTAAAAAAGCGGTTAAGACAAAATCAAAAGGTGGTGATAAATCCACTCAACAAAATACCATGACAGAAGGTGTTTCAATTTTGTCAGCATCGAGAACACAAAATACGACTACTGCAGGTGGTCGAAGTAAAATGTCGAAATATTCCTTTGACATGTGCCCACCTAAAGGTATTGAGTACAGGTAATTTTGTTATTGATGGTTTCTGAGGCAGAACTTGCATATTAGCGTATAAAGCCCGTTGAAATCACAAACTCCGTGAAGGTTAACTGATATGTTGAATTTAAGTGTTGAGAGGTGCTTCGAACCGGCCTGAGTTGTTTAGGAAGTAAAGCAGCCTCCCTATTTTCACTTCAGCTGCATCCTTCAAGCTAGAAAATAGATCTACTTCCTCAGTGTAAATCGCTGCAATGGCGACCTCTGTATGTCTCATCGTCGAAGGGGTCCTTTTCATATCCCTGAACCTCTCTGTCAAGATCTCGGAGCCCACGTCTGACTATACCCGGAGGAGAAATTCTCACCTTCAACATTTGGACTATGCTGACGACATTTGCTTGTTCTCGCATGAGATCATGGATCTGAGCGAAATGGCTATGGATCTCGAGAGAGAGAGAGGCCAAGGTTGTCGGGCTTAGGATGAATACCAGCAAGACCAAAATCCTTAGCCTGACTGGGAACCCCACTCTCCTCATAGGTATCAATGGACAACTTGTAGAACAAGCAGACGAATTTGTTTACTTAGGTAGCATTGTTGCTGTTGATGGAGGCATTGCTGATCGCGCTTTGCGATGGAACCCTTTCTCCCAATGCGGCCGACAAAGGAGTCGCCCTAAAATCACATGGCACAGATCTGTGGATCTTTGAGAAATAACTGGGGTCAAATTTGATACATGGTCTGAAACCGTACGCGATGGGGAGTAGGTCTAGTAGACGCGCTATGTCCCACAAGTGGTTAACGCAACTTAGTAGTCTTAGTAGTAAGACATCAGGAGAAATCCTGTAGTGATGCGCTAAACAGCATTCTGACATACTTGAATTTTGATTCTTCGTCGTTTATCAAGGCTGGCTAACCTTTTCTCACATAGTTCAATAACCTTGGAAGTCGTCTTCACCGATTCCAATGCCCTTAAGCAGTCCGAATACGTATCTGACTATATGGCTATACTGTGGTTGTCTTTTATGTTGCTGAGCGCAAGCGTTTCGACCTGAAAAATTCAGGCGTGATCAGGAAGGTAGCATTCAGAGATATTTAATGAAACATAGAAGATTCTCGCACCAACTCCACATTCCATTTTGGACGCATGCTCACCTCTAGTGGGGAATTTAGCATTAAAGTTCTTCCCAAATCTGAGTTTGGGCACTATGAAATCAGTTACAGCGTTTGTTATGGCTTGTGGTAGCTGGCTTAGAATATGGCTGTGGCTTAGTACGCTAGCGGCTGAACACTTAGAGCGCGGCTGAACACTTAAAGCGCGGCTGTACTGCGAGTTTCCAGTTGGTTGATGAAAAGATCGATGGGTACAAGCTGCAGGATTACATTTAGTGCATCCCTCGGGAATGTTTGCATGCCGACTGTGACTAAGGCATGCTGATCTTTGCAGTCCACCCGATTTTGATACATTGTAGCCTTTAATGAGTGTTGTCCACCAGACTTCTAGCTGGGTGATAATGCGTAATAAACAAAGTCAGGCTTATGCTCAACCCACAACTTGTGACCCATTTGCTGACCAAACCAAGGGTTCTTTCCATGATCTGACTAATCACGGAAAGACACATTCCTCATCGCTACATCATCCGCATACCATCACCTTGATCCCCTCCCTGTCAAGCCTTGCTAAGATTTTATCAATTACCACTAGTCACAGTAGTGGAGAAATAATAATGCCCGGAGGTGCCCTCTGTAGATGGTACGCGCGACCTCATGGAGAGCCGTTTCTTTGGACCTTTCCTTGACGTATGCATACTGTGACTTCAAAAGAGCTGAGCTCTCAAGCGAACTAATTGGCACGACTGAGGGACGTTCGTTCCTAGTGCGACCGGGTCTACGTCCCGGAACGACCTATGCCCCAGGCATGGCCAAGACCCCCTTCTACGCAAGAAGGGGTCGGATACTTTGTATCATCATTCATTCACCGTTTTTTTCGTTTGGGGAGCAGTTCTGGCCGGCCCAGCTGCTCCTCATACTTCTAATACGTGCCGGCATCGAGACGAATCCAGGTCCATGGATGTGCTCGGTTTGCGCCAATAGAATTTGGTCCAATGTCCAATCGTCAGTTGAGTGCACATGCTTAGTGACTGAGTGACCGTGAAAGGAACGCAGGAAGAGGTTTGGCTTTCCTCATCCACAATAATTTGCCATACAGCGTCGCTGATATCACTTTCGCCGATAACACCATGGAGCTGCAAGCGATAATCGTTAAATTAGAAAATTTTGACTTTAAAATCTACAACATATATATTCCACCTGTCTCCAGGTGTCCCACCGGTTACAAAGTCAATATCTCTCTCTCTTCATTACCGTAACTCCTAGTGGAGCATGGTGCGTTGATGACTACCGTGTGTAGTCATCAACGTTACAAAGACAACTTCGGAGTGTGATACGGTTGTCAGCCATACCACTTCCTAGTCGCATTGTTAGTTTATTATTCTACGATAAGAATATTTCTTATCATCTTCTTTTTGAATAAATAAACTTTGCCGAGTTTGGAAACTCGTTTCTCTATGAGTGTCTATTTCAGAGAGTGGCGACCGAACGATCACGGCCACAGAGCACGACAGCACAGAGCACGACAGCAAAGTCAATATCAGCCCCCTATTAAACGGACAATATCGCCTCCTACTTGGTGATTTCAACGCCCACCACGATTTATGGCATTCCAACCTTCAAAACGACACACATTACGTCACCCATTTTATAATGCATTGTACTGCATTCCACCATGAGAGTTTTCTTACTAATTTTCACTGGATACGAAAACATACTTTCATGTTTTTTTTTACCGATGACTGAACCTCATTGTCCTCTACGAAGCTGATCGATGAAATTGGTTTACTTGAGATTTTAACTATACAAATCCCCCTGAACTTCTTCTAGTTAATCCTCTTAGGATTTCTATGTACATTAATCTGATGAACTTTTCAGACAACTTGACGCGGATATAATTTTGATCTTACGTGAATCGCTTACGACCACCTTTCCTATGCCAAACAACGACGAAGGCTCTTGTATTGGTCTTCAGGAATTTAGGTGAGCTAAATATTTGTATTATGTTCAATTGGCTTTATTTAATAAAAATTTTGGTTTTCTTTTAGGTTTATAATTGTGGATATTGTACACAAACTAGAATCCATTCCAGGTGTGAAAAGAATGGCTTCTGATCAACCACACCAATTTATAAACTACCCAGAAGATTTAATTAAAGATATTATTCGGTTTATACCAAAAATAATGGAGCACTTTAAAAAGGTATTACTAATTTTTTTACTCGTCTCAAATTAACCCACGAATGAGACAATAATTCTTCATAAACTCAATACTTTCGGTAAGCCTATAAAATAAAAATATTTCACATTCTTTTTGCTTATAGCTTCAAGAAAAGCTTAAAGAATCACTTGAGTCGGTAAAAGGTGCTCTAGGAAACGTCGATTTATTTACCGATGAAATGAACTACGTAAAAGCATGTTTTGGATATTGTCTGCGTTTATTTGCTGCCTTAATTTCCTGGTCAGGTTTTGATAATGACACCGAAGAATCGTTTTTGAAAGGTTTGTAGTTTAGTAATAATATAAAGTTTAAGGTGTCTATTATCGCCCCAAATTTTTAGATCTTTTAAAAAGTCTCAATGACCACTCAATGTTTGCATCAACACCTCAGAAAAGTGTAGAGGAATTAGCTGCGCTTACCTTTAAGAAATTCATTGCCATCGAAGAAGTTGTTATTGATATTAAATCTGCCGTTCATCTGTATCAAGTTGTCACAACAGTGAGGAGATTTATCAAAGATTCGGATTGCAGAAAGTCCATACGTGAGTCATAATAACTTAACATTGTCAGCAATTGTTAAAAATATACAAACATACTCGACAGGAACACTTTGTAAAAAGTTGTTGTGCAAGAAATGGTATGCGTACACCGGAACAGTTGACAAAGGGGCCCAATGTAACATTCTATTGAACGAGTTGTTGATTGGCTTTCTAGCAGATTCAGACTACAAAAGAGTGAAAACGATCGTTAAACTCGTGCTAGATGAAGTGAATTTACTGAAGAAGAAGGACGATTGCTTGCAATTGTTTCCAAATATTAACAAGTATGGAGAAAAATTATCGCCAAGTGACATTATAAGTAAACTGTTTCCATTTTTTAATTTTTAGAACGAATTTTCCAATGGTATTTCGTTGTCTGTGCGAAGCGTTTATAACTATTGTGCAAGAATCATCCTCGGAATGTAATGCAGTCAATTCACTGCAAAAGTGGGAACACAATTGTGAAATTCAAAACAGTTTACTGGAAATCGTGAAATCGCTAGATATTCCACGTAATTTTACGATATTGTTGAAGGTGCGATTTAATTTCCCTTGCCAATTTGTCCCCTAAATGTACGGAGTTGTATTCCATATTTCCAGTATGCACATGCATTTGTTAAAGCTTTCCTGCAAAGCGGTTTACCTGCCGTTGAGACTGGTCTCCGGCGGGATCCAGAACGTGCCAATGGATTACTTAAATCGCTCCAAGTCACAACTCGATTCTTGCATAGTTTATGCTGTCATTCGAAGGTAAGCACTTGGTGAAGTATGCATAGAGGTTGGTATCGACGATAAATATGACTTATTTCTTTCAGGCAATTCGAAACACGGCTATTGTCGCTCAAATACCGGCGTTAAGAGAGACTATTGAAAATTTAGTGTTCCGTGTGAAAGCAGCACTTGCGGCAAACAATTGTTCGTCTGTTTTCTTCATGGGCAATTTGAAGAATAAAGACTTGCAAGGAGATGAGATTCGTTCACAGGTAATTTTAGACTGAAATAGTATTTGCTATATACGTATAAATATAAATGTGTTTTCTACTCTAGACTTCTTCGTTATCGGCGGATCAAAATGATGATAGCGAAGATGAGTTGCCAGACGATAGCAACATCGAAGAATCGGTTTTAAACGATGAACCACCAGCACCGCCCCGAAACGATAATAGCCGACCAGCTAGAGCATCAAGAAGCAATTGCTTTTAAAATGTATTTTTTGTTTATGAATTCAATAAATACCTGCACTTTTTTGTTACTTATACTTAGAAATCAGCGGTCTTTTATTTGGCACTGCTCGACAAATACTTAGTTTCAACCATATTTCCTTGAAGGAACGCTGAAATAGACCCCGGAGATTTAACTAATATTTTTTCGAAACTACAAAATGATACAATTAAAACAAATGGATTGAATCCGCTGAAACCCTTTTTCTTACTACAAATATTTCTAGAAAATATATGAAAACGGTTTTTTTTTTCAAAAATGGTTTTATTGTTTTTCAAAATATTCGACATGAGCATATATACACTTTTGCATGCGCTCAAAGCAATTTTCGAACCATTTTATCCACTCCGATGCAGACACCTCCAAAACATGGCTTCTGAACGCTTCAACAGTTACTTCGGGCGAAGAAAATTGTTACCCACGTAATTTATTTTTATCAAATGGGAACAATAAAAATCATTCGGTGCCAAGTCAGGACTCTAAGGCAGATGACCCGTCAATTCAATTTAACCGGTTAAATATGCACTAGTTTGAACTGATGTGTGAGAGCTCGCATTGTCATGATGAAAAATGATTCGTCTTCTCTTGTTCGTTTTGCGAATTTCCCCGAAGACTCGGAATTGATCGTACTACGTTCCTCCACTGGAACAATGGTCACAGGACCCTCATTCGGTCCCATTAGTTTCCGGCTCATAGGCATAGATAAATGTCATTAGGTAGACCGATTCGACAGTATTCCACGGAAGTTAAGTCTCGGTGGCGGATCGGATCGGCGATTACAATTTGATAATGTGTTGTATAAAGCTTTCAACTTAATGCTGAAATATGTACGGACTATGTACCGAACTTCAGGTCTAAGTCCAAAAACTTCCTTGTCCACATTCGAATGATATTTGCATGCTTACTACATCAAATGCGTACAGTAGAATATCTAGAGAACTCAGAAACCGATTCCTTGCCTACGAATATATCCAAGCTCAGATTATATAGCAACGGAGTTAGACTGTGGCAATCAATACCAATCCCACGGGAAAAAACAATCGCCTTTCAGACCAATAAATGGTACACGGAACTGAACAGGGTCTTGCATCTGGAGATATTGGTTCTAGTTCAAGTAGATACAATGGGTACATGGTCCAAAGTTTATAAAGCCGAGTTCCACGACATCGTGCAGTGTGCGAAGGCGATTCTTGATATTGCTCACATATTGCTATTTGCCTAGATTTGGTAAGTGTAATTTTAATATGTGGGATTTGGGTGATTTTGGATTTATCAAACCTCTCTCTTCAAAAATGTATGTACTGCTGAAGGAAATTTTTTGCATAATACTTCCTTTATTTATGGGTGCCAGCGAGAAGCGTGGTTTGCTACCTCGACCTAGAAATCACTAACACTAGCATGGTGCATCGCATTCTCCAAAAAAGCTCTATATAGAAAGTCCACCGGCGTTATCTTGCAAGAAATTCGGTCATGGAAAAAATACGACAAAACAGTGTGTATGTGCTAGCAAACCTTTGGGAGGGAGTAATTTACCCGAAGAGTTATTCCATACAAAACCTTCTTCTTCTTCCTTGCCTCGTTCTTTATACCGCTCCACGGCTTCGCGTTGCTCGACCTGCGGTGTAGGCACATCGCACGTTTTGGCGGTAATGTCTCAGGCTGCTCTATCTTGGATCGTGTCATCGCCGAGACCAATGCGTTGTTGTTGCTTTTTCATTTGACATATCCAGGTGTTCTTCGGTCTGCCTCTGGCCTTGGGTCCATCAAGTGGAACTTCCATTGATATCGCTTTCTTTGCGGGGTTCTCAGGCGGACGCCTTTGAACATGGCAATACCAATCCATTTGTCGGTCTTCGAGCTTTTCGGTGATTGATTGGTCTATGGACAAGCTGCCTCGGATGTAGCTACTCTTGATGTGGTTCCTTTTGGTTACACCAGCTGACATGCGTAACATTTTCATTTCAGTTATTACATACAAAACCTTAATGTGTTTATTTTACAAATCAAAAGAAAAAATAAATTTTAAGAAGTATAACTGTATTTTTAATACAATTCTGATGGCCCTACTGGCGACCATTTCCAATGGCAACAACCGCTACAACAACAACCACATCTTGCGGGTCAACAACATACAACAACGCAGAGCCATATGTGAAGGTTGTAATACAATCGAGATCACATCTGTGCCGTAGTTAAACATATCCATCCCAATAATGTACAATTTACATTCAGAATAGTTTTCATCTCTCGCCCGCTCAGATTTAGATTTGGTACTGTGATTCAATTTTTTCAAATTCAGTGATGTTAAAGTGGGGTTTGATTGTTATTGGTGCATTCAAATTTATATAGAAAAGGAAAATAAGGTTTTTAATGCGCCCTTTCAATACGTTTGTGGATGGATAAGATAATTCCGAATTTGAGTTTTTGTCGCCTCAGATGTCGACATTTCTGCTTATTCGAATTCACGGAAACATCACAAACTGAGATCAAAAATCTGTGTCCAAACCTAAACCGAGAGATCTTGGCGTCATCATTAAACATATATATAAAACGGATTAACGAAATTATCAACATTATATTTCAGTTATAGTAAATTTTCTCATAATTATTGCAAATGCTTAATAGAAAATAAAATGGCATAAGTCTTATAAAAGCGGATTCGATAACGTCTCCTTTCATAAATAAAAATCAGTCTTCCCATATACTTCGTCCCTTGACAAAAATATCTTTGAATCCTTTTACAAATATTTTAGATTCTTTCCACAGTACATCTGCTTCTGCAATTTTGTTTTCATCAATGCGATATTCTTCATTCGAGTTCAAGCTCTCCTTATCCGAAGCCGCATCATCGCAACCGTCATAGACATAAACGTTACGGCAGCAATTCACATCGGCAGCTACCGACTGCTTGTGTATCAAATTGATATGAATGATGGGACATTTGTAATAGGTGTCAATGTCTTCTTTAATTTGAAAATTTTCATTATCAACATTATTTGATGTGGCCGTCGATGGCGACGTTTCAATCTCCACATACATATTAGTCATGCCGAGAGAATTTGAAAAAGTTTGATATAGTTTTTCACAAGTTAACAGCGACCTGAAAGTAGAAAAAGCAGAAAAATTATGGGCTTACACCCTAAAGTGTGTGGTGCATACTTACATTATTACTTTGTTTGTTGCAGTAGCCACAGATTTTCTGTGATTATTGGCAACGTGTTGCTTCGACATAGTTGGCAAATGTATAACATAAATTTCTTTGGGTGTTACGGGCGTTGCTCCAAAAAGGATTCGAGTCGAATAGACTGTGTCTTTTACAAATTCTTGTTTGATAGACTGAAAAAATATACAAGAATATTTGAATTTACTATTCAGTTGAATTGAAAAATGTATTTAAAAATGGCAATGAAACGTAAAAGCGAACAATTCAAATACACAGACAACCTTCCAGCATTTGAACACTCATAGTTCTTGCCAGGGTGGCAAAGTCGGCTCTTTGTCGTTAAAAAAACGGGTGTGGCCCGCTAGGTATCACATACATCATTCAATTAGTTCTCCATTAACCGATTTCATTATTCTGTAGTTATTTTTTTCAACGACTTCGTTATGTTTGCTTCTGAAGCCTGAGGCACAATTTAACATCAACAGGCCTCCCATAGGTTAGTGTGTGGGTGTATAAGTGTTCATCATCAATGTGGCACGATAGCCCGACGTCGGGCCTTGGCCGCCTGAATCGTTGACCTCCAATTGTCGCGGTTACGTGACCTTGTCCTCCAGTTTCGGAAGCCCAGCAGCTGTTGGGCGTCTTCCCCTACGGATTTCTCCAGCGAGCTCTCGGTCGTCCACGCAACCTCGCTCCGTCAATTCGTTGTGCGTTCATCACTTTCTTTGGCATGCGATTATCGTCAATCCGTTGTACATGCCCCGCCCATTGCAAACGTTGAAGCTTCACGATTTTCGATACTTCCAGCTCATCGTACAATTGATACAACTCATGGTTGTACCGGATACGCGAACGGCCCCGAAAATTCGCCGAAGGACCTTTCGTTCGAATCGGTCTGCAAAATTTCGGAGGTTTGGGTGAGAGTCCATAACATAGCACGGGTCGGATGATCGTTTTGTACACGCGGAGCTTCGTGTTCCTGTGCGCAAGTTTTGAATTAATTATAGGGAAGACCGAGAAATATGTCTTATTGGCTAGTTGTATCCGTCGCTTAATTTCGTCGGTTTCGTTGGCGTCCTTTGATAAGTTACAACCCAGATAGTTGAAGTAGTCTACATACTCGATATTAAGGTCCCCCACTGTGATGCTTGAATTTGCTGGCGTCCTTGTTTTCGATTGCATCATGGCCTTTGTTTTGCTTTCGTTGATATGTAGTCCAACTTCTTTTGCGGCGTTATTGAGGTTATGCAGAAGGCTTTCTGCATCACCCTATCTTCGAGACATGATGTTGTTATCGTCGGCGTACGCTACTAATTGAGTCGACTTGATGAGTAGCGTTCCGCTGCTGTCCATATTCATGGCTCGAATTACATACTCCAAAGCAAGGTTGAAGAGCGTCGGCGCCAACCCATCGCCCTGCTTGAGACCAGTACCGGTTTCAAATAGGTCAGTGAGTCGGTTCTGCACTCTGACCTGCGAGACGGTATTAGTCATCGTCATCCTTGTGAGTCGCACTAACTTTGCCGGTATACCAAGATTCAGCATAATGTTGTACAGTACACTTCGATCGATACTGTCGTATGCCTGCTTGAAATCGACAAAGATTTGGTATACGTCGATGTTATATTCCCAGCACTTTTGGAGTAGTAGCTTCACTGTGAAAAGCTGATCGGTCGTTGAGCGACCGGGTCTGAAGCCGCCTTGATACTCGCCAATGATTCGTTCTGCGTACGGATTAATTCTCTTTTCAAGAATTTTCGATAAAATCTTATAGGACGTACAAACTAATGATATGCCCCTGTAATTCTCACACTTCAGCTTGTCACCCTTTTTGTGGATTGGGCAGATTATGCTTTTGCGTCAATCTTCGGGGATTACCTTGTCGTTCCATATTTTCAGCAGTAGCACATGTATAGCGTTGGTCAGGCACGTTCCACCACGCTTCAGCAGTTCTGCTGGGATCTCGTCAGCGCCGGGCACTTTATTATTTTGAAGCGACTGTATGGCAAGACGCACCTCCTCTACTGTTGGGGGTAGAACGAGAGGGCCTGGTTCGGCTAACTGCTCAAGAGCTGGCTCCGCGGGGGATGTTGATGTGGATTGAGGAGCTCTTCAAAATGCGAGGCCCATCGTTTGTTGACGCTTTCGATGTCGCTGATGATGTTACCATCCTTGTATAAGTGTTGCCGGGTCTAAAAAATGCGGACGGATGTAAAAGGAAAGATGGAACGTTCCTACGCTCCCCAATTGGGACTGCTGCTAGAAGAAAAAGAGGCGCTCTGGAACGACGTTGACACGTTCAAAGTATTCGTATAAATTGTCATGTGGGTCCATCAAATTACTAAGAGAATCGACATAATGGTAAGGGTATCCGTTACCTACGGCCAGAAATGACGAAAGTGAAGCTATCCTAACCATGTGATGATCGCACCGTTGGGTCCTCATAAATACATTGTTTATGAAAAACCAAAAACACCTGATCACCTACAGTAGAGGGACGTTTTATGATTTTTTTGTTAGCCACAAGATTGTTCCTGCCAGAATTTATTTTGAAAGCCGGAGGAGCCAGTCGAAAAAAATAAATGGCACAATGTAAAATGACGGATTGGTTTCAGAATAACACCAACTCCACCGCGCACAGTGTGGAAATGTGGAATGCCATGGCAGAAGTGACAGTAGGTGAGGCGGAAAAGGCACAAGGAGTTTCAAAAGGTCCACTCCACACGAAGAAAGAAACATGAAACGTCGAAGCTAAAGAAGCAGTGCTAGGTAAATCGAACGCATTCAAGGGGTGGACGACATGTGAGTCAAGCAGTGAAGCCGAACCCGTTCAACAGCAAAAGCGAAGGCAGCTGAGAAATTCTACTAAGAATTAGAAGGTCAGACTGCGACCGAAGGACCGTCATTGGACGAGAGAGGTAAGCACGATGCCAGGATATTTTTGAGTTGCAACCCGAAGGAGGAGTAACGCTCGAGATATACAGGCGCCAAAGTACGTGGAGGACTCGCATGATACGAGAAATGTATGATGAAGCTACGACTAAGGTTAGATGCACAACCGGTGAATCTGATGAATTTCCAGTGAATGCTGGAGTTCAGCAGGGTCTCAGCGATGAGACGATCCAAGATAGAGCTGCCTGTAGAAATAGGCTGAATAACATTACCGTCAGAACGGGCGGTGTGCCTACACCGCAGGACGAGCGACACGACGCCATGGAGCGGTATAAATAACGAGGCAAGGGAGAAGTCGGCAGTGTATTGAGTCCGTTGCTTTTCAACATCATCATTTGCTACATATTAAAACGTATCTCTGACGGTGTGTTATTCTGGAGGACCTAGGGTCTGCATAACAAAGACCGAGTTCTTATGCTGCCCTACTCAGGTCCAGATGCAACGATACCAGATATGTATGTAGATCAAAGGTGAGCAGCTGAAGTATCTAGGCTCGATGATAAGCAAAGGAGCTACATGCGATGATGATATCAAGCATCGCAATCGCACTATGTTTGGATTGATGGGCGAGAGAACTCTGGGAATTTTGCGAAAAGTAAATGCAACTGAAGCTAAAGGGAAAGTTTTACAAAACAGGTGTGCGTCCCGCACTCATGCATGGATCTAAATGCTGGACCATGTAAGGTGCCCGAAATGCAAATGTTGGTTTAACCAAAAGGGACCATATCAATAGCGATGTTTAGATCTGAAGCTGGCATATAGTGTGTAATATCCACAATTGAAACAAGTACCTGGCATTAAAAATAGGTAATCAATTCCTCCGACAAATACATAGACAGATGAATCTCTTTAGTTTTTCTCCTTTGATCGCGTGTTGCTTTGCTCCTTTGATAAGCCACCTAGGGCCGCACAGGTGAGACAAGTTTCTGCGTATGCACGCGCCGTTGTCCTATTGTCAATGAATAAGAAAATCTAAAAAGGAAATGCAAATAACCGCAAAATACACTGGATATGCGACTTTTTATCGGGACCAAAATATTTTCTATGGTAACTTGATCGAAGCTACAAGATGACATTTCTCATACGAATTTTATATGGAAAATTAACTAATATATAATATATACTCGAAAGTAAAAACATAGACGTCAACGTTAACGGAGTCTCTGTGCCTCGTAAAGACTCGATTAGATACTTAGGAGTCCAACTTAAATATGATATGAGATTTAACCCCCATGGAAGACTACAAATCAAAAAAGCAAAAAAGGCTACCTACGCTTTAAAAAAAATCCTTTCGCGGAAAGCTATTCTTCCGCGTACAAAATGTCTTCTCTATAAAACGCTTATACGCCCCATTATTTCCTACTGTTTCCCTATTTGGACAACTATTTCCCCCTGTGTGGCTAAAGAAATGCAAATTTTTGAACGCAAGGTGTTACGTGCGTGCACCTCTCTATATCGCCGTCCGGACAAAAAACACTTTAAAAATGTTATACTATATAAGAAAACCAAAATCATCCCACTTATGCAATACATGACATTAATAGCTGCCAGCCGAACTGCAAATTGGATTAATCATTGTAACCCAATTATAAAAATTATTGCGGAACGGAGCCAAACAATTTCGAACAATAACTTTCATGTGCCTGGGCTACCTATCATACTCTCAAAATTTCCTGATATGTTTAACTTTGGACACGGTCCAACATTCCTATCTAAATTCTATACTAAAAAATCGGGGCAAATCCGTAGAGGATGACTTAATAAATTATTTATGTAATATACTTTCATGCCAACACTAAATAAGATGTTATATATTGTACTCAGTCTCTTTATTATCAAAAACTATGTAATTCAATACAATCGAATAAAAATTGTTTTCTGTCCTTCTGTAATTAACATTCTCTATCAATATTGTAATATAAATTTTCCTACCATGAATCTAATCAAATTCAATTTCTTTTACAACGAAAATTGATTCGTAACCGCCTCTGCATTAGTTTTTATTTTTCTTATTTATATACAAAAGAAACTACTATGTAAAATAATAATAATCGTTTATGGAATATATATATATATATTTTCTTTAGATTTAAGTCAGTTAAGTTGTTAGATTTAAGTTAGTTATTAAGTTGTTAGAATTAAGTTAGTTATTAAGTTGTACATACTTCCATTTTAAATAATTGTGATCCTCAAATGAGCATCGAGGTATCTTTATCATTTCATGTAACTGAATTAATTACACATCCCACTGATAGGTGGAGATTAAATAAATGTCAGAGTGACATCATTACTAGTCACCGCCATTCGCTCAAATTTGTAACCCAAACATAGGTTAAGACTTATATTGTTGTACATATATGTATATTCGCTCAATAAATTCAGTTCAGTTCAGTATATGGAAAATTAATAAATAAACAAAATCATGCACATGCGCAGCTTAGTGCTGTAACTTCGTAGTAGGGGCGTTGGAAAAATGGGAGCAATGAGTACGAAATTTCAAAATTAATAGATGCTTGAAATTAATTAATCAACAACGTTCCTGTTGCATAACTTTATACCAACAGCATCACAATTTACACTATTGCAAAAAGTACATTTAAATGGGATTGCAAAGCGTTGCGTGGTATAAATTCGTTTAAATACAAAATTTTAAATACTTTGTATTCCAGTGCATTGCGGTTGAATACTCCAACCAATGAAAAAGCCAAAAAGTATTAAACCATACCAGCCCCAAACACTAAATTTCCTACGCCACTGCTAGCTATAAAAAAAATCAAATTGTCCCCTTTATTTTCAGATATTTCGTTTCCTTCTTTTTCTTCTTCATTGCCTATTGTACACAAACTCACCTGACACAAGTCCACAATATCCTTCAAAGTTGCCGTCGCCATTCGGCGCTGTTTGTCCAAATGAAATGTCTCATATGTGTTTTCCTCGTTTATCGACCATTTCGATGTCATATATTTGAATGTTGGAAAGACGAATGGTATTTGATGACGTTGAAACAGCAAATATTCAATAGTACTTGTGAGTAAACTTGAAGCGCATTCGGGTGTGAAAACATCTGTTTCAAATTCGATATCAATTTGCAGATCGTTCTTGTAAAGGGGCTTCATTGTGAAATCGAATTCGCCAAAAACGGACTATGTTCAATAAATACTTTAAAAAATAACACAATTAAATGCTGAATCAGCTCAGTTTCAAACAAAACAAATTTGAAATATGTCAATTAACTGCCAATTTAATTCGATGTCAAGCAAAAAGCAGAGAGCGGCAAGTTGATTAGAATTTTAGTTCAGTGATTCGGACCTTTCGAAGCGCACTCTGGTGAGTGAAAACATTTGTTAGATTGTTTTCTCCGCAGCTACACGTCCGCCTCTATGGTCTGTCACTTGCGTAAGTTGGCACTGGAAGCAAGTATCGAAATCGAAACAAATGGCCAACGAATTGTTCCATTGAGTGGATCGTCATAAATGAAAAAATAAATGACAATTGGAACGATTACGGAAATTGGTTGTCAAAATTCCTCTATTCGGTTAGGTATCGGTTTTTGCTCGTTCAGCCTACTCGCGTAGCGGTATCAACGGTCACTTATCGTCGCATTATTCGTATTTGTTTGTTCTTTCTCCCCCTTTGTTAAATATAAATAAAGCTGCTTGTCGCGTTAGTGTGAACTAAATTTCGTCTCGTCTAGATAATACCGTTCGGCTCGAATCCATTGCGTACATCTACATACTCGTCAACTCGCGAAACGGAAAAGTTTTCTTCCCTACCCTGGTTTGAACCATACAATCCAGCCTTATTTATATTGCCAGCTTATATCGTTGTGGCTCATCTCCACCCCCAGCGTTTGTGTTGTGTATTCCGGGATTTCATGTCAGTGGTGTTGTAGATTGTTAACGCAAATCAGTGAAATAGCATACCCCTTTAGCACCCGATGAATTTATTGTTGGGAGTCTCCAGACGTGTGGGTAGCTTGATTGTATAAAGTGGGGATGAGTCGACTCTGCCATTGCCGACCCGTCAAGTTTTTCTGACGACCGTCGAGTGGTCGAGTACGAGTACGTCGTTTCGTGGATGACAAAACAGCTGACATTTGCAGAAAACTGTTTAGCAGCAGCAGGGATAGCCGATATGATGGTTCTATTGCTGTAAGGAGTTTCCAGGATATCGCTAGCAACATGTAAGTTAACTGCAATCATCGATACGATACGATCCGTTACGTTAAGTGAAGTAAGTTTCCGATTTTCTTGGCCAATCGATTCATCTTTCCCCTTCACGTTGCTATTCTGTCTAGGCATGATGTGTGCTCCATTTTTTTATTGTAATATTATTCCGTATTCGGAGTACAGACATGCAGAGCTATTTCATTAGTGCAGCTTGCCGACTATTGCCCTTGGCATTTATTAAACCTTTAGTGAGTCGCAATAGTGCGCACGCAGTTCATGGATGGGTCATAACGTCATCACTCACTTATCGTGCGGGTGGCAAGAATGCAACGATGAGTGAGAATGCAGTCGATAATTTGGGGAAATTCGCATTAGATCCAAAAGAACCCGATTTTTGTTTATTTCCAAAATTTAACATTGGTGGTTGATTGCTTACGGTCCCCTTATATCATATTCTAAGGGCGAAATGCATAGTCCTCATTTACACTTGAGGGAGTGAAGCTATTCTTAGGGCGGAATTCATAGTCCTCATTTAAGGAAGAAAGCTTCCCTTAAGGAATAATTATGTAAAGGAATTCCTATTGGCGCAAAACATCACCTGTAAACCCATTACCTCTTTTATTAAAATTATTTAAAGGGTGGTTAATAAAACAAAAAGTTTTTAGAGAATTGTCTATTTTTTTTATTATGATAAAAAATATCAACCAAATGCTCGCCATGGTTACCGTGGCATACATACTTCTATGCGATGGTCCATTTTTTCAATTACTCTGAGACATAATTGAGGTTGAATATCGTTCATCATCATCATCAATGTGGCACGATAGCCCGACGTCGGGCCTTGGCCGCCTGGATCGTTGACCTCCAATTGTCGCGGTTACGTGACCTTGTCCTCGAGTTTCGGAAGCCCAGCAGCTGGTGGGCGTCTTCACCTACGGAGTTCTCCCAGCGAGCTCTCGGTCGTCCACGCAACCTCGCTCCGTCAATTCGTTGTGCGTTCATAACTTTCTTTGGCATGCGATTGTCGTCCATCCGTTGTACATGCCCCGCCCATTGCAGACGTTGAAGCTTCACGATTTTCGATACTTCCAGCTCATCGTACAATTGATACAACTCATGGTTGTATCGGATACGCCATTGGTCTCGCTCGCGAACGGCCCCGAAAATTCGCCGAAGGACCTTTCGTTCGAATCGGTCTAGCAGATCTGTCGTCGAAGCCGCCTTGGTACTCGTCAATGATTTCTTCTGCGTACGGATTAATTCTATTTTCTAGAATTTTAGATAAAATCTTATAAGTCGTACAAACTAATGAGATGCCTCTGTAGTTCTCACATTTTAACTTATCGCCTTTTTAGGGTTTTTTAGAATTTTTTTTTCAAAAAACCCTTATGAAATCGATTTTGTCCGTCCGTCCGTCCGTCCGTCCGTCTGTCCGTCTGTTCACTAAATAACTCATGAACGGCTCAACCGATTGTCATGAAATTTGGTATGAATGTGTAGAATGGTTACAGTCTTTGGCACATATACCTTAGAAGTTGGTAGGAAGAAGATAACAGGGTGTCCCGAACGTTTGAAAAAAGTCGACTTTTTTAGTTTTTATCGGAGAGTGACGTATGGGTATTTAAATCAAATATCTAAACGAGTATATCAGTTAAAATTTTCCAGTTTCGAGTAACGGTAAAAAAGTTATTGGCGTTTAAAGTTAAACTTCCTTTTCGAGCTCCGTTTTTCTAAACCGTTATAGGGATCGATATGAAACTTTGCACAAAGATTGGTCAGTAGGGCCTTATATACGTTAAATATTAAGATTAATATTAAGTTGACTTTTTCAAAGGAAAAGTAAATAACAGTAAATTAGTAAAATTTCAATTTGTTTGTGTGTAGCCCCTCTTAGGTTTCCAAATATGAGAATTCTGCTAAGGGTTTTTAGAAAATTACATATAGAATATGTCTACGAATTTTCATTCGAATAACTGTATCCAAACCAGAAATATAGCCAAATAAGTATTTATAGTAAGGGCCTTTCGCAATGCAAGCCTCTTAGGCATTT
The DNA here is from genome assembly GCA_949715475.1 of Microchrysa polita. Lineage (NCBI taxonomy): Eukaryota > Metazoa > Arthropoda > Insecta > Diptera > Stratiomyidae > Microchrysa > Microchrysa polita. The sequence goes on from OX454420.1 coordinate 49,946,449, forward strand.
CTTCAATGCATATCTTTTAACTTGATGAAACAATGAACATGAAATTTGGTGGAAATGCATAGAATGGTAATAAAGTTTGCCACAAATATTTTTGAAGTTAGTAGGACCAAGTTAACAGGGTGTCCCTGAATAGCTGCAAAAGTATACTTGTTCAATACTCATAGGAAAGATTGCGTTGGCTCTTATGACAGGGAACACAATGGAATCATTTTATATAAGGTTTCTTTTCCTTGATCAAAAAACAGTAACAGTAGATTAACAGCTAATAATTCAGTTCATATATAAAGCCAAGCCATCCTTACGTTTGCCTGACTTTCTTTTTGGTCAAAGGCCATCAGAAATCTTAAATCGAAAAAGCCTGTAGATTTGCCTTGGAGTACTTTTATACAAACTGGGTAAATAGTAAATCTATTTTTGGATTGGTCTAATTTAAGGTGGAACAGAATGAAAGGCGCTAGCGTTTATTTAGACCAATCCAAAAATAGATTTACAGGAAGCATTTCCTTAATGTTGTGCTCAATTCGAATTTATTGCTTATAAAATATATGTACAAAAAATATTCACTATGCATTAAAATTCTAAAAAACCCTCGTATTGCGGGCGCAGCCCTCTGTACGCCGGTATTTTTTGTGGATTGGGCAAATTATACTTTTGCGCCAATCTTCCGGGATTATTTCGTCGTTCCATATTTTAACGATAAGTGTGTTAACAAGGCTCTCCCCACCATGCTTCAGCAGTTCAGCTGGAATCTCGTCAGCGCCCGGGGCTTTATTATGTTTCAGTATTTCTATTGTTGGGGGTTGAACGGGAGGGCCTGTTTCAGCCGTCAGCTCCAGCGCTTCTTGTGTGGGGTTGTTCGGTTGAACATTAAGGAGCTCTTTAAAATGTGAGGCCCAGCGTTTATCAGCGCTATCGGTGACGCTAATTATATTGCCATCCTTCTCCTTACAGAGGCTGGTCCTGGGTTGGTATCCACTTTTAATTGAATTAATTAGCTTGTACGCTTGTCTACTGTTCCTACTAGCTAGTCTTTGGTTTATTTGCATCAACTGCTCGTCAAGATGCTTACGTTTCTTACGTCTAATTAACCTATTCGAAAATCGTCGAAGCTCGTCATAATTTGTTTTTTTGCGCGTTCGGTCCATTGGCGATATGCCTCGTTTTTCGCATCTACCGCATTTTGACATTCCTCGTCAAACCAATCATTTCGGGCTCGCCGGGCTTTGTATCCCACAACCTCCTCTGCGACCCCTTTGATGGTGTCTTTGAGTGTATCCCAGATCTCAAGGGCGCCTTTGTTGCTGATGTTATTTAGCAAGGGCGTCAGCTTCCCCTCAAGGGCAGTCGTATAAGTGACCACCGTGGCATCATCCAACAATTTGTCAACCGCAAAAAATTTTGCCGGGTTGAATCTCGAATGATGCACCGAAGAAATTCTGCACCTATAAGTCGCCTTCACCATATAGTGGTCAGAGTCAATATTTGCTCCACGATAGGACCGAACATCCATCATGCTCGATGCCCATCTCTTGCAGACAAGGACGTGGTCAATTTGGTTGACGGTATGTTGATCTGGAGATCTCCAGGTCTGTCTGTGAATACGACGGTGCGGAAAACACGTTGAGCTAATGGACATGTTTCTGCTGGTCGCGAAGTCTATTAGTCGTTGGCCGTTGTCGTTACATTCTTCATGGAGGCTGTAACCTCCAGTAATCCCCCTATGCCAATTTTCGTTTCCCACTTTGGCGTTGAAGTCCCCCAGCAGCAATTTGACATTGTTTGATTGAAAAGAATCGAAGAGATTTTCTAGGCGGTGGTAGAACTCGTCTTTGGCCGCGTCTTCACTGACTTCGGTGGAGGCATGCGCGTTTAGGAGCCAGAGATTGAAGAACCGAGTTTTAATGCGAATCGCACACAGCCGTTCGTTTATGGGTTTGAAGTCGATAACATGAGGCTTAAGTTGATTGTTTACAATAAACGCCACTCCAAACTCCCTGTGGCCCGAAAGTTTTCCACTTGTGAAAATTGTGTACGAATTTCGGTCGTCTATCTCGCTACTAAGCCATTTTGTTTCCTGGAGTGCAACTATGCTCAGCTTATATTTTTCAACCTGATCCAAGAGGGCCCTTAAGGCCCCTGCCCTATTCAGGGAGCGTACATTCCAGGTTCCGAAAGAGTAATCCGTTGTTCGTTTGCGAGGTCGTCGTTGAGTTGTATCCGTCCAATCCGAGGCTTTCGTTCCAGGTTTCTTGACGTCGAAATTTTTTTACAAGGATGAGTTGTCGGCCCTTCGCTTAACCATGATAGTATTCGTAAACGAAAGAGGTCCATCATGGAGGGGCCTCGGAGGTGCTGCCTCGGTGATTGACTATTCGGTTTTTGTCACCCTATTACGTTTAGTAACCTGAGACGCTGAAGTTGTTAATACAGCACTCAGGCGCAGCGGTTACTCGGATAATGCGGGGAAGTAACGCCCCGTAGAGAAACATAGGAATTGGCCGGAGCCGTTCACCCTATGAAACTCCTCCTGCATAGCTAAGGGTCCGCAGTTATGCCACAACTGAAAAGGATATAGGAATCGGCCGGAGCCTTTCAACCTTTATCCTCCCCCTTACGGGGAAGTTATGCACGAAGTTAATCTATCTATATATAAAAATGGACGTGTATTTGTGTCTGTTGCCAGTAAACTTCTAAACCACTGGACCGATTTGGATGATTCTTTTTTTGTTTTATCCGTCTTACATTGGAGAAGGTTTATGGACCAACATTTTTTTTTTAAATATCAAAGGAAGTGGTAAATATCGAAATTCCATTTTGTGTGAGAGTAAGCGATTAACCCTACTCGATTCATACGCTTTAAATTTTTATACGTGTACTAAATGAAATCGAACCGGCTTAAGGATATGATAGAAATATGATGATATGACGTAGTGTAATGGAGCCATAATTATCCAGAGAAGTTTTAACTGTATTAGAGGTGGGTACATCAACTGTTAAACACTGCTTAACACTATTGAGCAACTCTGTCGAAAATTTGTAGTAGGGTAGGCTACCATGGAACACTTGATAACGTCACTTCCAGTATAGGAAAACTCTTAGGATTATCGTTTTATACAGAAGATAGGGCACATAACGGGTTTTTGTTTGTTTGTTTAATCCATCTTACGCTGAAGAAAGTTTACAGACCGAGAAAATTTTGAAAGTCTCAAAGGAAGTGGCGGTAAATTCAATTTTGTATGTATGGAATATTTAGCTGTCATTGGGTCAAATACAGTGTAACTTAGATAAATGTGACTACGTTTTTGCGAACATTTATCCTGGATGTTGGTCACAGCAATTTCATAATCAGCTACTACTTCGGAAATCCGTTGATATCCGCAATTTTTTAGCGGAGCGACACGGTTGAGGTGTTGCCCAACTCACGACAAAATTACCTAAAAGGTCATCGGACCCTCTTCCCGATTCCCCTCTTACGTCGATCCCAATAAATTCAAAATCGCTCATAAAGTTAAATAAGTGTAAAGTTGTGAGCCAAGCGAACAACGCGAGCGCAGCGAGCACTAGATAAGAGAGCGAGCGAAGCGAGCTCTCTCAGCTAGTTGTTAATAAAACAAAAAGTTGTTAGAGAATTGTCTAATTTTTTTTATTATGATAGAAGGATCTATGGCAATTATGTGTGAAACAAAATATCAACCAAATGCTCGCCATGGTTACCGTGGCATACATACTTCTATGCGATGGTCCATTTTTTCAATGACTCTGAGACATTATTGAGGTTGAATATCGTTAATGTGCTGAATGATATCATCCTTTAGCTCTTGAATTGTTTTTGGCTTATTGACGTACACTTTTTCTTTTAAATACCCCCAAAGAAAGAAGTCCAACGGTGTCAAATCACATGATCGTGGCGGCCAATTAACATCGCTAAGGCGAGAGATAACACGGCCATTGAATTTCTCGTGCAAAAGAGCGATTGTTTCGTTGGCTGTATGGCAAGTGACCCCATCCTGTTGGAACCACATATCGTCCAGGTCCATATCCTCGATTTCTGGCCACAAGTTGTTGGACGGACTTAGAGAAAAAATGGGAAGAAGTTATCTGATAGAAACCACAAAAGAGCGGTTGCCAAAATTGGCCATATATCGGCTTAATAAACAATATTCACCAGAAGAATTAAAAGAAGAAATTTCAACTCTAAATTATGGAATTGATACTAATCAAACTAATCAAATAAAACGACGTTTGACGTTTATCATAGCAAACACGCAAAATTTTTCGCTAATATTAAATTCCTAATTTTTTTATCAAATTCATAAGATTTAATATTAAATTCATAATTTTATGATTCATTTGCTCGTTCACTTCATCTGTGAAAGTGGTTTCGCGGATTGGTGTAGTGATAAATCATAAATTTGTTCGAAAAGTGTTTAGTGGTTTGCATTTTTTACCTGCCGCTCGGACGGTCTTTGTTCTTTGTTTTCATTTGGTCCAGTAGTCATTTCAACTCGGCTTAACTGAGTTATCTGGGCATACATTTTCGTACTAGCATATAGCGCAGTGGTAGCGTGTACGACTCACGCCCGTGAGGTCCTGTGTTCGAATCCCACTTTTTGCAAATTTTTTTCTTTTTGCTTTTTTTCTCTTTTTATTAATTTATTAGTTTAGTTCTTGTATTAAAATGAATTGTGTTTGCGAGCAGTTTTACAAAGTCCAAATTGACGGTCTATCTCAGCTCGTTTCGTCGTTGCAGAGCCAACTTAGCAAGCTGAGATCCCTTATGAAATCTGTAAATTGTTGTGAAAACAATTCCGAAGCATTGCGAGAAAAAAATGTAAATTTAAAAAATAAGAAGAGTAATATAGGGAAAGACACTAAGAAAAAAACTAAAAATATTATTTCAATATCTTCTGAGCAATCTTTCGTTAGCCATGAAGCGGGGACTTCCACTGTTATTTCAGATTCATCTTCTACAATTCCTTCCAACGTTGACAAAAATCAATCTCCGATTGATAAATTTGTCACAGTTCGTAAGAAAGGGAAACATATTAAAAAACCTTCTCCTGTTGGTGATGTTATTCCCAAAAAGAGTGATAATAATAATAGGCGACACAAAAGAATCTTCGGTATCGATCAAGCTAATGATTCTCTTCGAAGTGTCCCCAGTTTCAAGGTATTCCATGTTTCTAAGCTGCATGCTTCGGTAAAAGCAGACGATTTAAAGGAATATGTAATGAAAAAGCTTAATTTAACTGATGACAGCTTTCTTTCGGTTTATCCTCTGATAAAAAAAGATTGTGATATATCCAAATTAGTTTCAATCAGTTTCGGTTTGAAACTTCCTCATGAATATTCTAAGCAAGTGTTTTGTGCCAACTTCTGGCCCAAGGGCGTCAACATATCACCCTTCAAATTTTCAAAAAACGACAAACGCCAAAACAGTGTCCAGCAGAACACATAATTTCCAATTCATTTTTCTCGGTCTATTATCAAAATGTTGGCGGTCTTCGTTCAAGAACAAATGACTTTTACCTTGCAGCTTCACAAGAAGATTATGCTGCCATTTGCTTAACCGAGACTTGGCTTCACACAGACATTACAAATGAAGAACTTTTCATAAGAGACTATGATGTCTATCGTCGCGACCGTTATGAGGCTTCGACTAAGAGAGGAGGTGGTGTTTTGGTAGCTATCAAAACCACATTCCCATCTCATGAAGTTGAGCTTTTTCATAAGGACGTGGAACAGATATGTGTTTCTATCAATGTTTCTCGCAGCGAAAAAGTATATATTTTTAATAGCTATTTACCACCTTTGAGTTCAGTTGATGTTTATAACAAACATATAGATAATATCTCCAAGCTATTTGCATCTTTTGAGGAAAAAGACAAATTGATTGTTGTTGGGGATTTCAATCTTGGTAATATAAGTTGGTATTGGAACGACGACGAGAAAAAAAATCTGCCGCGTGATTTACATCTTGAGTGTGAATCTGTTCTAACAGATTGTTTGTTTGCAATGGATTTGATGCAAATGAATCTTGTTAAAAATTCGATTGGTAGAATTTTAGATCTAATTTTTGTTAGTACTTGCTTGAATGCTTCTGTAATTAAAGTAGATAAACCAATTTTGCCCAATTCAATCCATCACAGTGCTCTTCTTCTTGAGTTTGTTTTTTATGATTAAATTGAAGAAGAGCCCGAAGTTATTCCTACTAGAAATTTTCAAAAAGCCCAATTTGAAAAACTAAATTCAACATTTTTTAATATGGATTGGGCTCCAGTTATATCGAATAGTAATCTTATTGAAAGTTATACAATTTTTAATTCAATTTTAAATAAATCTATTCGCAAGTACGTTCCTTTAAAAAAGAACAAAATAAAAGCAAAAAATCCTTGGGCTACCAAAGAATTGTTCAAACTTAAGAGAGCAAAAAATAAGGCCCATAAATTATACAAGAAGTCATCCTCTCTTGCCAATAAAGAAAATTTCTTTAGATTGAGAAGAGAGTATGAATTAATGAATAAAAATCTTTACAAACAGTATATTGCGAGAGCTGAAAATAATATAAAGAATGACAGTAAGACATTTTGGAATTTTATAAACAGCAAGCGTAAGAATACGGGAATCCCAAAAAATTTAGAATTCAATGGCAATTTTTACAAAGATGTTCAATCGGTTTGTGACGGATTTGCTAGATTTTTCAGTTCAGTTTACAAAGTGCCAGACTCCGTTTCATCAGAAATGAATGCTAACATCAATGGAAGTCAGAGTGCATTGGTCCCTCGGATAGCTCAGGAGGACCTTACGAGTGCTCTTGAGATTTCTGAAGATGACCTATTGAATGCTATGCGTGATCTTGATGTTAGTATTCAGGCCGGACCTGATGGCATTCCTAATATATTTTTGAAGAATTGCATGCAATCGTTATGTCGTCCTTTAGCCTTTATTTTTAATTTGTCCTTGACTTCAGGTGTTTTTCTTGATGAATGGAAAGTTTCATACATAACGCCTGTTCACAAAAAGGGTCCGAAGCATCTTATTGATAACTATAGACCCATAGCTAAAATATCTGCAATACCGAAGTTGTTTGAAATGCTTATTAAAAATAAAATAGATGTTTTAATTAGCCGTTTGATATCGCCATGTCAACATGGATTCCTGAAAGGAAAATCAACTTCAACAAATTTGGTATCATTTACTAAATTTGTTGCTGATGGTATTGAGCAGGGAATGCAGGTTGATGTGGTATATACCGATTTTTCGAAGGCTTTTGATAGAGTAGATCATAATATTTTACTTAAAAAACTAGAACATTTAGGAATACAGTCAATTTTTATAAGCTGGGTGAGATCCTATTTAACGGATAGGACTCAGTTGGTGAAGTTAAATGGCTGTACATCTCGCTCTGTTATAAAGTGTTCATCAGGGGTTCCGCAAGGAAGCCATTTAGGACCACTTTTCTTTTTAGTTTTCATAAACGATATCATCCAAAATTTTAAATTCGTGCGTGTATGGCAGTATGCCGATGATATGAAAATCGCTATGAAAATACGCAACATTGATGATTGCCTTAAGTTGCAATCCGATTTAGAAAAGCTGCAATTTTGGTGCCGCGATAATAATTTAAATTTAAATGTTAGTAAATGTAAAGTACTTAGCATATATAAATTGAAAACTCCGGTCTTCTTTGAGTACTCCTTAACAGGTAGTGTTCTTGAAAGGGTTGCCGAAATATCAGATCTTGGTGTAATTTTCGACCATGAGCTTTCATTTCGACAACACATTGATTACATTATTTCAAAAGCGAATAGTATGTTAGGATTTGTTAAACGTAATGCGCGCGAATTTAATGATGCTTTTACTTTAAAAATATTGTATGCAGCTTTCGTTCGTTCGCACCTGGAGTATTGTTCTATTGTGTGGAATCCGTTCTATAAGGTGCATATCGAGCGTATAGAAAGAATTCAACACAATTTTACACGGTTTGCCATTTATCAAATTGGCTGGCGTTTCAAGCCAGATTATAAAACTCGCTGTTCCTTATTGGGTTTACAAGCCTTAGATTATAGAAGAACATTTTTAAACGCTATGTTTATAAGAGACCTGTTTTGCTCTCATATTGTTTGTGAAGATATATTAAATAACTTTCAAGTCAGAAATATTCCTCACAATTTGCGGCGGAACAACCTTCTTGTTCAGCCTTATCATAGAGTAAACTATGGGCTTAATGAACCAATTACAAGGTCAATTATTCTTTATAATAGTTTGAAGGACTTAGTTAATTTTAATTGTACTAATAAACTAATGTTTAAAAGAAGTTATTTTGATAAATTTCCTTATTAATATATTTTGTTTTCAGTTTTTTTTTTTACGATCTGCTAGAGTTTACACTCGATTGATTGATTAGTCACTTACGTACGGATAGTAAGTAAAGTGATGCCGAGAAGCCTAGTCCCGGGACAAAAGTTTCTGTGAGGCAAAAAAAAAAAAAAAAAAAAAAAAAAAAATATGGAGCTGAAATTTCTAAAATATAATAAGTACAAGAAACAGGAGGGTAAATATACGGCTGTTTTTGAGACGACAGGGGATGTTTACTCAAAACTAGTTAATAGGTATGTAAACATCGACTATTCTAGTCCCTATTGCAATGAGGTAATAGATGTGAAAAGGTGCTTCTCGTATGTAATACTCATAAAAAAGGAAATTAACAGCGTTATTATAGTTAGTACAATAAATGCGCCATAAGACATACCTAAAATTCCAACTTTGCCAAAAATATGTTTTTTTATATGAGATATTTTTACCTACGTGAGAAGGCGAGCGATGAGCAAATTGCCGCCTGATGGTAACAACCTCCTTCTCCAGCCCCACTCCGCCCACTGACGACGTACAGCCTTTCGGCACGAGTTCTGGATGAAAATAGGGGCAGCTACTGAAAAGCGCAAACTTAACGAAGAATTATTTTACGAATTATTAAGGTTTTTTTGGTGAGGGCGGCAAAATGCTCATAGCGCGCCCACTCTAGGGTTAATAGAATCAACTACAACAACAACACACAATGATCCAATGTCCCTTAAAAATTTTCTACGCGAACGCTAGAAGCTTAAGAAATAAATTATCTGAATTAGAAATCATGGTAAGTAAGCTGGAGAAAGCGGATATTATAATTGTTAATGAGACATGGTTATATAAGAGTGAATGTGATTATTTCAATATTCAGGGTTTTACCGCGACGTTCAACTGCAGGGATTCTTTAGGCGGCGGCACTGCTATATATGTTAATAACGACATTCAGTTTAAGGAAATTGTAAATATATAAATTATTATAAATATATAAAATATTATAAATTGTAAATATATAATACGCTTAATCTTGGAAATAACAATTTCAACCAGGACTTTCAAATTAGGTACTTATTATAGGGCCCCTAATGATAGTACTAGTGAATTTCTTGACATTGATGATCTATATCAGCAGTATACAAACTTGACTATGTTGACTGACACAAACATAGACATTTTAGATGAGAATTAAAGTTTAACGACAGAATACCTGGAAATCATTACAATGAATCAAATGAAAATTATTAATGATAAGGAGCCAACAAGAATCACAGCCACTTCTTCTACATTAATTGATCACATAGTATCCTCATTGAGCCTCTCCATTTACGATTTCAATTTTAGATTATTCGATCAAGCAGAACTTGATCATAAAGTCGCTATTGTTAAGTTGAAATTAGTCCCAGCGCCAAAAAAACGAATTGAATCAGTATTTATAAAAGTACTCCACCAAGGTCATTTTAAAGAACTCGTGAGGGCAAAACTTAGCAATTTAAATAACAACTTAATTGATTTTGAAGAACTGATTAATATTATAGTATCAGCCAAAAATGAATCAACAACTTTGAAAAAAGTCCGTACGCGACATCAATCATGGATAAATTTTGAAATTATTGAGGCAATCAAGAAGAAAAATATAGCTTACAGCAAATTTAAATTAGACCCACCTAATGAAAACCTAAAGACCATTTATAACCGCTTTAAAGCAAATGTTTTAAACCTTGTTTATCATGCGAAGAAAGTTCTCTCAATGAACAATATAGAAGGCTTCTGGCGATAGCAGAAAACTTTGGCGTATAATAAATACCGAACTAAACGCCGCCTCTGCAAATCGAAAAGAAGGCGGTAGCAACCTATCAGCTAATGACCTTAACCAATTTTTTGGGACAGTTGCAGATAGAATACAACGATGCAACATACCGGTCTTTAAAAGAAGAACACCAAATATAACTAATGAAAGAACGATATTCTTAGCACCTACTAGTGCATATGAAATTTCAAGAATCATAGCGAATTTACGCAATGTAGCAGCTGGATATGATGGTATCAAGAACAAGGATCTCCAAATAGTTTCTGAGGTTATTTCTCCACTACTTTCAAAGTTAATAAATAGGCATTTAAGTGAGGGTTCATTCCCTAATTCGTTGCTCTTCCACTCAATAGTTATGTCCTTTCACATTCTAGGAGGAATCAGTTAAGTATCGATATCATCAACAATAAACCTATTTGCAGCTTTAGTGACGAGGTGTGTATCGTTAAACCAAAGTACTGCAGGTCTGTACTGCGCATCTTATTTTGCTACAGTGATAAGGTCAAATGCCTTTAATAAGTAGGCAGTTAGTTTTCTTTAAAATAAAATAAAAAATCAAACACTGATACTTTTTGGTCTAACATTTAGCAAAAATAATGATAGTATTTCTAATTAGAACCATATATTTGATGCATGCCTAGGTTCAAAAAACGAGTCTTAATATGATGTTAGTCGAATTGACTAACATTGGTTACAATGTAGAAAGAATAACGTTGGTTATCTAGGGTTAAGCGAACATACGACAGTATCCACCGTTGTGCACTGTATAACATAATGCTGCAATTTGGTATACCACCAAAACTAGTGAGACTGACGAAGATGACGATAACTTATTCCGTCTCACAGGTCAGAGTGCAAAATCGACGTACTTATCTATTCGAAACTCGCACCGGACTCAAGCAGAGCGATGGGCTGGCACCGGCTCTGTTTAACATGGCTTTAGACTTAGAGTATGTAACTCGAGCCATGAATATAAACAGCAGCGGAACGCTACTCACCAAGTCGACACAATTAGTAGCGTACGCCGACTTCATCAACATCATGTCTCGAAGATTGGATGATGTAGAAAGCCTTCTGCATAATCTCAATACAGCCGTAAAAGAAGTTGGACTACATATCAAGGAAACCAAAACAAAGGCCATGATGCAATCAAAAACAAGGAGGCTAGTTAGCTCCGCGTGTATAAAACGATCATCCGACCCCTGCTTTGCTATGGCTGCGAAACATGGACCGCCACCCAAGCCTACTTTGCTGGACAGATTGGAACGAAAGGTCCTTCGGCGAAATTTCGGGGCCGTTGGCGAGCGAGATGAATGGCGGTACAACCACGAGTTATATCAATTGTACGGAGAACTGTAATAATCGAAAATGGCGAAGCTTCAACAATTGCAATGGGCAGGGCATGTACAACGAATGGACGTTAATCGCATGCGAAAGAAGGTGATGAACTATGCTCCTTGTGGCCTCTAGATTTTCCACTTTCAAATATTATACAAATTCCGACCGTCGTTCGTGTTTTCATAACACTTTGGACGTATTGAAAATGGGTCAAATCGCACCAAGGGGTCCCCTACCTTCCATTCAAATAACCCCTCCTTGATAGTCTAATTTGGCCTTAATTTTCGACAGAATAACGCTATCAACCTGAAATTTTGGTCAATGCCTAATTATGACATATACTTTGAGATGATGTAAAGTGGAGTAGGTCGAACCACTTTTACCCTTACCTCCTCTACAAAGCTATATTTAGCCATATATCATATTGTCGTCCCTTCTAGGTCTTTACATGGGTATAGGTAGGTGCTATTCGCATGATTAGAACTTGGTTTTGTCATCAGCAAAAGCAATAGGTTTGCTTTTTAATTTTTGTATAAGGACGGCGCAGCAAAGTCACTTATCCCCATAAAGGTCGATCCACACTTTGCAGTCATCAGTCACAGCCATTTTTCGCACAAGTTGACAACTTGTATGGAAAATGACTGTGAGTGATGACTGAAAAAGTCGTGACATGGGTTGTGAGTTCGGAACACATCGAAAAATGAATTCCCTCACGGTGAGACTCGAATCCACGACCCTATGCTTCGAAGGCGAGCGCATTTCATTTTTAAACTCAACAAAATTTTCAATACACATAAAATATCTGCCAGGAAAATGTTTATAAATATTTTAGACATGACATGGCATTTGAGATTGAGACCAAACTTAACACATACTTACAAAAGTGATCTCCAATCTGATTAATTTTAGGTTTTTGTGTGCATCAAAATTGTAAGATTAGTAAAAGCCAAATTAGCCCATTAAATCATAAACTGGCGCCGTTTACAAAATATAATGGAAAACGATCAGCAAGCGCCCAGAGATCTACAAAGATCAACGCTAAGGGAATTGTTCGATGCTGCTTTTCAGGCTGTTCGAGAAGCTGATGCCGGATCACAAGCAGAGCATACAAGCAAGTTTCTAGGCAATGTAATTGAATGTTAACAATGTAATTAAATTATGAATAATTGCAGATGTCAACACGGATGAGACGATGTTTGATCTGTTTGGATTCAGTTCTGTACCACCACCGCCACCACCGATAGAAATTCAATATGTAAGAAATATTTTAATAATTTAATTTTTTGAAACAATTCCACGCGCGTCATTCTGGCTAGTATAATTCCGCGCTTGGCTTAGTCGGTTGGTTAGTAGATTGCTCTGTACATTAGTGTGACTAATGCTCAGAATGCAGTCCTTCAAACTCTGGGTCGTATCCATATAAATTAAGTGAACACTTATTAACTTGTATAGCGGTAGTCCGCAGTAAATCCTGCAGCGAAGCTGCTGTCACGTCATTTTGATGTTAGGGCAGTTATTTTTTTTATTTACCGACATGTTGCTTTTAGCAATTCATCTTTTGCATTTCCCCATTATATTCCCATATAGAACACGAACGATTGGTTTGCATATATGCCTAGTCTTCAGATTGACTCGGCAGCTCAACCGCGCGCACCACCTCCGTCGCCACCTACCATGCTGATGCAGCCAACATGTCACATGCCATATTCGTCATCACACTCGATGTCCAGCGAATCAATGATACCTGACTATGAATCGCCAGACTTGCGTATAGAATCACATCTGTCTCAGCCTAGTCACGTAGTTGTCTCCTTGTTTAGGAAGAATCCGCCGCCGAATCCAAATAGCAGTAACTCTACAATTTTTAGTAATAAAAATTTCCTGGACTGCCCCTCAGTTTCAAACAGAGATATGAGCATGAGCACAATGGCAACTGATTCTAGTAACAACATCGATCTTTGTGCAAATCCAGCCACACCAATTAACTCAATGTCAATGAGTAGACCGAACTTCCGCACAGACCCTGTCGTTTTTCAAGTGCCGTCAGTGACAACCATGAGCCCAGAAGTGCCACTGATATTGCCTGACAGTAAATGTGATAAATATTCCGCGAACAGTGTAGCGCAACATGAGACTGAATCCACTTCGACCGAAGTGGCCGGCCGAGATGGATATGTGATAGGCGAAGACAGTAAATATACGCCAAAGTCTTCTAGTTCGAAGCATATCCCAGCGATTCAAGCCGGTAGTATAAAAATGGTCGATAGCAACGTTGTGAATGGAGCAAATATTTCAGAGCCAGTTGCAGGTCCGAGTGGCTTGAATCGTTTCCGAGCCATTTCACCTGTCTCCTTACACTCTAATAAAACAAATCGTTCAACTGCAGCGAGAAACTGTATGGAGTACAGTGACTCCGATTCGGATGACGACGATAACAGTGCCATTAACTTGCATACGATATCGCTTCCCTATTCTTTAAGTCACAATAGTAGTAATACAACGGCGAGCTTCTCTAAATCGTTGGACCACGAAAACAAATCGACTTCAACATCAACATCGAAAGAGCAAGTAAAGAATGCTGCGCATGGAAACGTTGACAATCGTTCAAACCGACCTGATGTTCTAACTGCACCCGATTTGCAATTGGATTGGGTATCCGATTCTAGTGGTGAAGATGACGATATTATTTTCGTGACTTCGTCAACGGTAACTAAACCAACTAGAATATTATGCATTACATTGATTTACGTTGTCTTTCTTTTAACAGGAGCCAATAACGTCGATTGACCTAACAAAAGACGATGAATCAGAAGAACCCGATCATCCTTCGAATAGTGTCCAACAACCGGTTTATCCGGAAAATAATGTCCCATCTAGTTCATCCGGCGTGCAGTCAAATTCCAATTATAACTATTCCGTGATGTGGCCGTCTACTTCGTCTATGGAGCCTAACGAGGGATTGTATCATCCACCAGAACTTCTTCAAAGGATAATGACATCCGAGACGCAACCATCGTCTAGCGAATATTGTTGTATTCATCCTCCTTATATGGTCCCGCAAGGATTCCGACAGGACGTTCAGAATTCGTATGATTCGACAAATCACCATCATCATACTACGCAACCTCATCATCAACACACGCCCCAGATGACGACACATTGCAGTACATCATCAGATAATTCTATGCAAAGTCCACGACGATTGTCGCCCCATCCTATACAAGTTTCTGTCTCATCGGCTCCTGGCGAACCAAATGTTAGGCGACCTTGTCCAGCCAGTTCGTCAAGATTTCGTGTTTGGCATAATTCACTAAATGCACAAGCACAATCGGGCGATGAATTTGCCCCTTACAACCCGTCAACATCGCCGCCGGCAGCCCATTCACCTGTCTATGGTCGTTCTAGTATACATCGTCGTCTATGTCACGAACCGAATCAGATGCATTACCAGTCGTCGTATCACGTACGACCACCCTACGCTGTTCACGAGAACCTATGGTATCGCCAACAGCATCAACGTGAGCTCAATCGACGGCTTATGACACCGATGGATCTATCGTCTGGTCGTAATGTTCCCACTTATCGTATCGCGGGTCGTAACGGTCACTCTTATCACCTTACGGAGCCGGTGAACAGTCCATATTGTTCTACACACTGTCGTTATCTTGGCCATGCATGTCGTATGCCAAATTCCGATCGTCCGGTAAGTGACATTTAGCTCTGGCAATGAAGGTTTATTTGCTTACATGTACATAATTGTATTTACAGTATTATATACGGCCAAGATTAACACTGTCCAGCACATTGATAGAACCGACACACAATCATCCAGTAACAACGCGCCCCGGTGTGCAAGCAGGCAGTAGTCATCAACATGTTCATCATCATATGATTCATCACTATCCGCCAGCCCATTCCAATTGCCCGCCACAGGTACACTTGAGCATTGGCTTACGATCGGGTAATGAGTATCCGCATCCTTTGAATTTGATGTCGCGAATGACACGACTGAATCATCATCAAATTATTATTGGTTCAGCGCCGATGAACAGTCAGCCGCGCGGTGCTACTCTGGTAAGTAAAAAAAATTCAACAAAGAATTGAAGGAATTGGAAAGGTAAAACATATGGAGCGTATATTTCTGGCTGGCTGGCTTATGGCACCAGATTATGCACAGCAAATTGTATACAGTTTTTTTTGATCCACTAGCACAGCCAGTAGATCCATGGATACCAGTACGCATCGTAAGGTGCTCCGAAAATACGCACCGACTGAACCTGCAGATCCATCAACAAAGGACGTTTTTTATCGGCGACTAGGCGACACCTTTGATAGGGCTCCCAGGGGTGACATCAAAATTTTTATGGGGGATCTCAATGCCAGGCTCTGTGGCTCACATGGTTGAGTCGCAGTCTACGATGCTAGTAATCTAGACGTCCGGTGATCGAATCTCGGCGTGGTCCACGAAATATAGTGCTTGCATCATTACATATATGCACTCCTCTATATGCAATGTAATGTTGACTTGAAGTAGCCTATAAACGGCTGAGTGAACGCACCATGCCCCACAAGGGGTTACGGTACAGAAAAGCAAAGCAAGCAATGCCTAAGTCGGTACTGATAATTTAGGCTTGGAACACCTTAAGGGCAAAACAGAACGCTTACGTTATGTTACGTGCCGAACACCTGTCAAAGATGATTCAATGGAGTTTGTATGCAACTGAACAGAATGCACGTAACGGAACGAAAGCTTTCGGAAAATTATTCGAAATGTCAAATTCCATTACGATAATGTTATTGCTTAGCAATTTATTTCTTTTTTATATCTTTCGTATATACTCCGCCAGAGATGCGACACACAAAATGCATTTATCCACTATACAGCTGGTGCATAGTGGGATATCACTTGTGTGCGCAAACTCCAGCAAAAAATGCGGCCCACATTGGCGGAGTATACACACGTGATGTTCCACTATGAACAAACTGGACGGTGGATATCTCAAATCATTTTTTGAGCATGTCACATCCACCGTCCAACAACAATTTGTTTTTGTTGCTATTTGTTGATCTTTCGTATAGTTTATAAATTGCATCAAATGCTAAAAATACTTAAAAAAAACTCGATTCCATCTATTTTGCTTTCTCTTTTGAATACCTTTTCGAACATTTAAATTTGACATTTGATGTTTCGGAACGGAACGTATGTGACCATCTAATAATTGTCGCGGCACGAAAAGGAACGGCACGTAACGTAACGTAAACGTTCTCGTTTGCCCTTTATAGGCAATCATGGGCTTGGCGACAGGAACACCAATGGCGAAATGTTCGTGGAGTTCTGTAACTCTCAACAACTAGTCATTGGCGGAACCTTGTTCAATCATAAACCCTGCCACCTAAAAACTTGGGTTTCTCCTGATGGCAGAACAGAAAACCAAATTGACCATATTGCTGTTTCAAAGACATGGAGAAACTGCCTCTTGGACGTGAGGTTGAACCGTGGGGCTGATGTTGGCAGCGACCATCATCTTGTTATCGCGAAATTTCGCTTACGAACGGCAGCGATCCAACGCACGAATCGTGCCACGTTTTAATGTGCAAAAGCTAAATAATCCATCAATTAAACGCGCATATTCTACCGTTTTGTACGAAAAAGCTAGTGCAGCAACAGCTCTTGAGAATCCTACAATTGATGATAGATGGAATTTTGCAAAAGATTCTTTCATTTCGTGTGGCGAAGCGACTGTGGGACGATTGGATCGAGGTAGGAGACCTTTTATCAGTGATGCTACTTGGGCTATTATCTCAGCACGCAAAGGGCGGAACAGATTAACTCCGCTGCTGATAATTCAGTCAAAAATCAACTCCGAGCTGAATGCCATTCACTACAAAAAGGCGTGTGTGGCGTGATAAGCGTAATTACATCAACGCTTTAGGGAAGGAGGCAAATGATGCGGCCTACCGTGGTGAAAGTGGTACCCTTTTCAAGCTTACTACACCATCTAAGACGGAATTATAGCGGGTTATCGAATCTATGGACGCCGGTAAGGCCCCGAAGGAATGGAATTCCGGTTGAATTATTTAAAGCGAATTCGAATGCTACAGCGGATAATCTGCTTCCCCTCATCAGAGAGTGTTGGGAAACCGAAACTCTTCCTGTCGAACGGAAAAAGGGCGTAATTATTAAAATTCCGAAAATTCTCCAAGCTGATGGCTAAAATTAATTTGAACCGGATCAAGGCTGAAGTCGATCGCACTTTAAGCAATGAAATGAACAGGCTGGTTTTCGTGAGGGTTTTTCATGTAGAGACCATATTATTATTGAGGAATCCGCCGAATGGAGATCTGATCCCCATTACACCTCATGTTTATTGATTTCGAGAAGGCGTTCGATGGTGTTGATCGGGAGTATATCTGGAGAGCTCTTCGTTGGAGGGGCTTACCAGATAAAATAATTTCCATCATCAAGGAATCTTATCAGGGAGCCCAATGCACGTAGGGCGTTGCACGTTGTCGTGCTCTGTGGCCGTGATGGTTCGGTCGCCACTCTGTGAAATAGACACTCATAGACAAACGAGTTTCCAAACTCGGCACGACTCGTCGCAAGTTTATTATTCAGAAGAAGATGATAAGAAATATTCTTATCGTAGAATAATAAACTAACAATGCGACTAGGAAGTGGTATGGCTGACAACCGTATCACACTCCGAATTCAGTTGTCTTTGTAACGTTGATGACTACACTCGGTAGTCATCAACGCACCATGCTCCACTAGGAGTTACGGTAATCAAGAGAGAGAGAGAGAATGCACGTTTTGCACAAGGGTAAGCTTTCAGATCCTTTTGAGGTGCACAGTGGAGTGAGACAAGGTTGCATTTTGTCACCTATTCTTTTCTTCATAGCTATTAACGATGTACTAGTGAGCGCGCTTCCAAACCAAATGAAATGTATCAGGTGGAAAATGTTTGATCACTTGCAACACCTGGACTATGCTGACGATATTTGTCTGCTATCAAATAAAAAGGAGGATCTTGCTCAACCGATTCTTTGCATTGCGAAAGTCGTAATGCTGGGGGCCAACAAATTTTGCAAAACAGGCCCTAGAGTCACAAGGCCCACAAGGAGCCAATGCAAGTCGCCCTGTTTCACGACCAAGAAACGCTTGGAGAAGATCGGTTAATAGCGAGGCTGCTTTATTTGCTTTGCCCCACAAGGGGTTAACGGGAACCAGAGAGAAGTACCACGACTTCCTCCCCCGACCAACTTTCCATTATTATAAATATAGATGAACAAGCTGAACTGACGAAGTCGGCTTAAGTTTATCAACCATCAAAAGGTTGCATTGTTTTTTTAACCACGGCGAAGCTCGTCGTGTTACCTACTCCAATAAACGCTAGAGAGGCCGATAAGAATATAAGGAACGTTATTGTCAAAGCGGCAGGACGTATTCTCAAAGTTCGGCCATATTTCCCAACTGCTGCCGCAAGGTTAGCCAACGAACGGCATAACTTGTGGTCCTATTGGCAACCCCACTTCTGAGTTGCCCACAAATTTCTGATTTCACCGAGGAGATTTGAAATCGTGTCCTAGCGTCCATGCAGTGGCGTGCGCCCCATAAATGCATCAAAGCATTGCCTACCTTAGGCGAAACGTAAAAAAAATATAACATTAAAGTTTCTAACATTAGTGCTTTTCGACTTGGCGGGTCATTTCCATATTTACTGGAAATCCCATACAAAATGACAATCTGGAAAATTTATTCAGGCTATGTCATGGATCATCTGCCAATGCCGTCCCCCAGATGAATCCGGGAACAATTTCCCTGAAATTTCCCGTATGTCATTTTGTTTATCAGTTTATTTGATTTGATAAAGATTTATTAGAGTTAATCATTTCAATATTTCCTGAGACATTATGCTTTAAATTGTATCTCGCACGGTGCATAATATCAAATCCAATTTCCAATTTAGAATATCTCGTTGGAGACTGATGATGATGGACAATGATCTGTCCAGTCGAAAGGCGCTAATAGTTCAACTTCGGTCGGGCTTCTGTTTGCGCCTTAATTCCTATCTTTCTGGCATAGACCCAGACATCCGAAACATCTGTCGTGGTCCTACTGGCAACCATTGCATATTGCATTTTGCAATTGCAATTCGCCTCTCCGGGGCGGACCACACCCGTTTGCTACAACAAACGGCCAAGAGTTGCCAAAACGCCTCCCTGGCAAGAGCCTCGAAGGTCTCGATGCAGGAAGGTTGTGTATGACTGTGTATATGTATGGACTCGTTATATATGTTTTTTCGTCTTATTAGGAGCATCACATCTCGGCGCGACTGCTCTCAATTCTTCTTTTACGCGCCGGCATTGAAGCAAATCCAGGCCCTGTCTTGGTATGGATGTGTAGTGTCTGCAACCGACGTATCGGTTCTAATGCCAGGTCACTTCAGTGTAGTTGCTGTTCGGAGTGGGTGCATTTCAGATGCTCCGGTTTGAGAAGGATGGGTCATTACATAGAAGGTACATTTGTTGCACCAGGCTGTAGGAATACTGGGCAGCCTCGGGTAATACCAGGCTTCTCCCCACCACCAATGCCCCTTACTCCCCCCAATAATGTTGCCTTGAACGTAAGACACAGCTTAACTCCCGCCCCTCCGCCAGCAATTTTTACACCGGTGTCCATATTGCAGTTCAACTGTAATGGCATCCTAGGGAAATTTTCTGAAATCACAAGCTTCTTGAGAAAGTACAGAATTCTGATTGCAGCCATCCAAGAGACGAAACTCCACGCGAATTCACCATTCAACGCTGAAGGTGAATATATCATCATACGCAAGGACAGAGATGGCGCCACGAATGATTCTCACCCTGGAAGTGGAATTGCCTTCCTAATACACAGGTCCGTACATTACAGTGTATTAGATGTAGTTTCAGACGGTACGGCGGAATTGCAAGCCATCTCAGTTTCATCAGGGAGCACCAATGAATGAAATTTTTAATATCTACATACCACCACATTCTAGCTGTACAAACTACCATTTCAATATTGGTCCTCTTCTTAATGGATAGCACAGGATCATTCTTGGTGACTTCAATGCCCATCATGAACTCTGGCATTCCGCGCTTCACAACGATGCCAGGGGTCAAGCTATCGCCGAATCTCTGGACGCATCAGATTTCTGTACCCTCAATGAAAACTCGCCAACCCGTGATGCGAACAATTGTATTAGCTCACCAGACATTACAGTTGTCAGCGCTAGCCTAATTAGTGAGACCTCCTGGGAAACACTTACTGGTCTTCCCTCTGATCGCCTCCCAATCATAGTCAGAATTGACAAACCAGCTGACCTGACCAAGTCAGAGAAGCGAACTTTTGTCAATCACAAAAAAGCTGATTGAGAAGGTTTCAAAACATTCACGTAATCGAAGTTCTTCGCGCTTCCCCCTCCCACCAATATACATAAGGCCGAACGGAACATTAGGAGCGTCATTGCCAAAGCTGCGGCACGGTTCATCCCTGCAGGGCGCATTCCAAAGGTTCGTCCAAATTTTCCAACAAGTGCTGCAAGGTTAGCCGATGAACGTGACAACATTAGGCGCGCTAACCCTGGTGACCCCAGAATTCGGGAGCTCAATATTCAAATACAGCGACAAGTTAAAGACTACAAGAAGGCCAAATGGAACGAGCACCTCAATGACTGTAACCTTAATGAAGGTGCCAGTAAGTTATGGTCCACTGTCCGTGCCCTTTCGAATCCCACAAAAGATAAGGGCAATATAGCCATAACCTTCGGCAAAAAAGAAACAAGCAATCCTCTTCAGTGTGCGAGCCAGTTCAATAAACAATTTATTGAACATCCCAAGTCCGATGGCCTCAAGCGCAAAATCAGAAGACGGATTCGCAGCCGAATTGTTGACTCCGTACCAATTTATACCCCAGACCAGGTTAAAACAGTCATTGAGAATGCAAAAAATTCTAAAGCCCTTGGACCAGATGGAATTTCAATGGCCATGCTCAAACATCTTGATCTTCCTGCCATTGAGTATCTCACGGCAGTCTTTAACTTGTCAATGTCTACGCTCGCCATCCCCGACATCTGGAAACAAGGTCGCATAGTCCCATGCCTTAAACCAGGGAAAAGTGCCAAACTAGGAACTTCCTACAGACCGATTACGATCCTGTCACCAGTAGCAAAGACGCTGGAAGCCCTCATCCACCCCACTCTCGTTTCACATGCAAAGCTCAGCACGGATTCAGACGCATGCATAGTACAACCACCGCTCTGGACGCGATCACAACACGTGTAAGAGACGGACTAAACCACAGTACACCTTGCCATAGAACCATCATGGTGGCGATTGACCTATCAAATGCGTTTGATAAGGTTAATCACTTCATGCTTCTGGCAAACCTCCTCAATATGCATGTTCCGACTCAAGAGATAAGATGGATTGCCAACTATCTAGCTGGTAGGCAATCCTTCACCGACTTTCGAGGCAGTCGTTCCAAACTTAGAAAGATCAAATTAGGTGTTCCTCAGGGTGGGGTTCTCTCTCCCACCTTGTTTAACATCTACATGGCCGGTCTCCCAACACCTCCGGAAGGCATTGAAGTTATTTCTTATGCCGATGACTGCACTGTACTCGCCACGGGAGCGGATAGGGATGTCATGCGCGAAGATATCAATAGATATTTAGCGCGACTCGAAGCATTTTTCCATAGCAGAAACCTAACCATCTCAGCGTCCAAATCGTCTGCGACCTTCCTTACCACCTGGTCAGGTGATTGTCAGTGGCCGGTTGGGGTACGTATTGGCAACAAACCAGTTCCTGCTGTTGCAAATCCAAAAATTCTCGGGCTTCACTTTGAGAAAATGATGACTTCAGCTCATCACGCGGAAGCGGTATGTGAAAAGATGCGCAGTAGGAACAAAATTTTTAAAGCACTGGCTGGTAGCACCTGGGGCAAAGATAAAGAGACTATGCTAGCCACTTACAAAGCGGTGGGTCGAGCAGCGGCTGATTTTGCGGCGCCAGTTTGGTCGCAAGGTCTCTGTAACACAAGCTGGAATAAAATCCAAGTCTGCTAAAATGCTGCTCTACGCACAGCTACAGGATGCCTTCTGATGTCTGCCCAGGACCACCTACATCAGGAGACACATTTGATGCCAATACGGGACCACAATCGACTACTTACAAAACAATATTTAGTAGGTTGTTATCGAGAGGATCATCCTAATCGTAACCTTATGGACAAAATTCCCCCTCCACGCAACATCAAACGTGGCCTTCGTGACCATGAGAGAGAGGTCCAGGGTTACAAAAGGGATCCTTTCGATGAAGATTCATACCGGGCTGCCATTGCAATGAATCACACTGAGGAAGTAAGTAGGTGTATTGCGAGTTTAGGTACGAACAGAGTCCTCTCAGCGCTCCCACCACCTATTTCGCCTGAGGAGATTAGGCTCCCGAGAGCCACCAGAGTGACTTTAGCCCAACTTCGGTCAGGCTTCTGCTCACGCCTCAATTCGTATCTATCTCGCATAGACCCAAATATACAAAACGTATGCCCAAATTGCGCTGGCACGCCACACGATGTAGCCCATTTGTTTCAATGCCCAGCTGCACCCACTAATCTCACCCCCCTCTCACTATGGGAAAACCCCATTGCAGCTGCCACGTTTTTGTCCCTGGAGATTACGGACGAAAACGACGACAAACTATAAAACGAGTCCATATAGATACACAGCGGTTCACACCTTTCTGTACCGCTAAAAGAAGAAGAAACTGCGCTGGTACGCCTCATGATGTGGGTCATTTGTTTCAATGCCCAGCGGCGTCCATGCTAAAATTAAAAGAAGGATTCGTAACCAAGCGGTTGACTCGATTCCCATATAGATAAATACAGAGGACTATCAAAAATGCTAAAAACTCTAAGTCCATTGGACCAGATGGCGTTTCAATGGTCATGCTGAAAAATCTAGATATTCTTACGATATGTTCAACTTGTCGGAATCCACGCTCGTCATCGTTGAATTCTGGGAAAAGGCTTTGTTACCCAATATTGTAGTGTTTATTTATTATGGCAATACATTATTTATAATCTTTATTATGTATGGAACAGACCCTAAGAATATTTATATAACATTAAAATAAATTTGTATTTTTCAAAGATAAACGCGGTTCACGACTATCGACCAATTTCGTACTCTTCTATTTTTCTTAATTTTAGGAAGTCATCGAGCGTAATACATTGCCGCACAAATACAAACGACTGCGACGACCCAGTGAAACCGATGAAGACGCGGAAAAGTGTGCCATTTGTCTTTCACCATTCGAAATTGAAAATGATGTCAGGTAATAACTAATTCATTATTTCCTCTCTCGCCATCAGGTAACCTAATTTATTTTTTGTGTATCCTCCCCTCATACAGACGTCTGCCATGCATGCATCTTTTCCATATGGATTGTGTCGATCAGTGGCTGGTGACAAACAAACACTGCCCAATTTGTCGTGTCGACATCGAGACACATTTAACCAAAGACTCAACTACATCCTTATGACATTGTTTAGGCGGTAATATAATAATCGATTAGATCTTGTTTTTTGTTCGAAAACAATATTCTAGGCAAGACACAAGACAAAGACACATAAAATATAGTGAAATAATGAGAGTGAATCCTATCGTAACATTTAATAAATATGTATGAATAACAATATTGTATAAATAGAAATTGTATATTATATTTATTTGGAAACTATAAGGTATATTGTGTAGAATAAGAAAGCTAATAAAAGAAATGCACTAACTAATCTAAGAGACAGCGGCTTTAATATAACAGCCACAAGCTCTATTTTAGCCGGAATCTTAAAATGAAGTCATTAGTGAAGTAAAATATTTGTTATATTTACATGTCTATAAAATTCAAATCAAAATTTTGTTCTGTAAGTCCACGTTGTATTATTTATATCATTATACATACATTAATATCCAATAGTCGAATACATATACAAACATTAATCTCATAGAATACCGTAAAAGTGAAATAAAACCAAAAAATCCAAAACTAAGCGTTTCAATAAGACGCGCTCCTTACTGGCGGCCAAAGTAAATTTACGCTAAACAAGCATTTATTTTATAAATTTCGTTTCGGTACAGAGTTTTGTCAGTTTATTGTAAGTCCATAAGTAATATCTTTTTTCGTTCAGTGGAAAGACAGTCGATGTCATATTGTTGTAATTAATTTCGATTTTTTCTTTGTCTGTTTAAAGCATTATATAATATTATACCAATGAAGAATGATATTGAAACGCAAAAGACATGTGTGGAAAATTCAATTTTGTAATTTCTAAATCATTTAACTAATGATTGTTATGCTTAGCGGAGAAACAATAAAGTTCTCTCCACGAAATATCAAAATTTGGAAGAGAGAGAGAGAGATACAGAAGAGAAGTGATAATAAAATGTAAATACAAAATTAAATTGGTGTTTGTCTTCGCTTGTATAGGAGATGACAAGGTCTGTTGATTTATTGGAGTCTTTCGAATCTCTACCACTTATATATAGAGGATAGCGAGTTGAGCGTATCAACGCCATCCATGGAGCACAGTTGCTTGCAAAACACTAAAGCATACAGACACACATTGCATTCATGTTCAGATCCGTTTCAGGAAATACTTTGTCGCGAACCATAAACATTTTAACAAACAGTTTAAGCTTGACTTCATCTAATCATTTGTTTACATCTTGCAAACGAGATGCCAAAAGCCAAGCTGATAATAGCTAGCTGCCCATCTAAACAGATGTCATTCTTATGATAGCAATGTTCAGCATCAATGGTTACACAATGTGATTCCAATCAGTTGATGACGTGTCGCATTATGTTACCGGCGGTGAACATGATTTTTTACCAGCGAAATAGGTGAACGACAACACACTAGTTGTTTTTTTCTCTTTCCTGTTTAATGGTTATATGCATTGTTCGTTGTCAGCATATACATATTAAAACGAAGCGCGACGGCTGTGGGAGAGCACAGGATGCGTTGAAAAGAATCCACTGGTGGGTTTCTCACGTGTTGAAAAGTTTGATTCTTACGCTGGTGGATTAGCGGTGAACGAAGGTTCTTCGACCAAACATATGCAATTTTTTGCTTTTTGCAAGTAAAAGCGGGAGATCATGTGCGGTGGCGTTCAATATTTGAATATGTCTCTACCTAAAGCCTTCTTATTGAGAGTTCTACCATGTCCCGATAAAAAAATGAGTGGAACGCTGATTCGGCGGCACATGGCGTGTGGCGTGGGCGCGTTGAGCATTAAATCGTTAATCGTTCCAATCCTTGTGAAGCCACCTGTCACCATTATTGTTGTCCGTCGTTTTTTGCTGCAGTGACGGCGGCTCGTTATGGAAACCGTGGTCCTCGACAACTTGTAAAATGAGACCGTTGCATATGTTGAACCGATATTTTATAGGTACATTTCATTTGAAACCTCTCACCACAAACCAGTCTTATTCTGGTTCTGGTATAGGTGAAAATTTGTTATTCAATGGGTGGGGTTCCAAAACGGAACAGTTGTGTATGTTTCGCAAATTGAACAGTTGCGTATGTGGCAAACGTGTTTGCGGAACATACGCAACTGTTCCGTTTTAGAACCCCACCCAACAAGTACAGTTCCGAAACGAACCGGTCGCATATGCTCCGACAACATATGTTGTCCATTCTGATCCTCTTATACCTCTAACTGCGATTTTACGAATAAGAAATGATCTCCGGAACTTTTCGTTTACATACTCCACTCCACATAGGCAGACATAC
The DNA here is from genome assembly GCA_949715475.1 of Microchrysa polita. Lineage (NCBI taxonomy): Eukaryota > Metazoa > Arthropoda > Insecta > Diptera > Stratiomyidae > Microchrysa > Microchrysa polita. The sequence continues at coordinate 49,972,752 of OX454420.1, forward strand.
GGAAAACACCGAAAGTTATTGCTGATCCGCAAGACCGCAGTTATAGGATCAGAATGGACAACATGATGTGGGAACATATGCGACCGGTGCGTTTCAGAACCCCACCCAATGACACTCACAATATGCGTTTTGTCCTTTTTTGCGGCGATGTCGATCTTTGTCTGATTAACGATTGCGCAGAAACTCCTTATATCAAAGAGTTGTATGTACAGGGTGTCCGGAAACTGCTGCATAAACGCACCGGATTGTGATTCCTCATGTGATTTCCAGCAAAAAAGTTGTACGGAACATACCCCCTCAGCTTAACTCTTTAGCTGCCACAGGCATTTAAACATTTTTTAAAAAATCATTTTCTTGCACAACTTAAAGCCTAATATTTCCAAAGCTAGACCAGCTAGAATAGTGAAATAGAATGATTATTACAGCCAACAAATTTACCTATAAAATAAAACTAACCACACTAAAATCGGATACGAGGTTTGGTTTTTACAGAGCTTCAAAGTCAAATTTGCGTGATTTGACCCAAAAACAATCTTTTTTTCCATCTCAATTTTCTCCAACTTCTGCCAAAATGAGGTGCTTGTACGATTCTTTTAAAAATTGGCGCATAGTCTTACAATCATACCTTTCATACATCATTTTGATCTAGCTCTATTACTTCTAACAGTTTTTATACGTTAAGTGTAGAAAACTAGGGTTAATTTTAGCTCGAATTCAATACAATTCAATTCACACTGCCCCTAAAGATCTGCAATTGGTAAAATCTATTCAAAGTATGTCGAAATCGAGCCAAAATTAACCCTAGTTTTCTGCACTAAAGGTACTAAAACTGTTAGAAATAATGGAGCTAGGATAAAATGATGTAAGAAAGATATGATCGTAAGACTATGCGCCAATTTTTAAAAGAATCGTACAATCGTACTATTTCACTAATGTAGCTGCTCTAGCTTTGGGGATATTAGGCTTTAAGTCGTGCAAGAAAATGATTTTTTTTTAAATCTTTAAATGCCTGTGGCAGCAAAAGGGTTAAGCTGAGGGGGTATGTTCCGTACAACTTTTTTGCTGGAAATCAAGTGAGGAATCATAATCCGGTGCGTTTATGCGGCAGTTTGCGGACACCCTGTATACAAAACAAATAAAATTCGTGATCCGTGACTGATCTGTAACAAATGCTCGAAACGCTATGTTCTTATGCAATGCATGCAATGATTTGTAATGTCACCTATCAGATAACGGCGAAACAAAATTGAAAATAAGGACGCCATTGCAGAGTAGACAACAGCTGGATCGTTCGATACTAATCTCTGCTCTTCAAAATATTCAAAACACATTAATGACTGAAATGTGTGAATTAATCTTAAGGCAGGTTATTCTTCATAAGGTAAACACTGGTTTCTTCGCATCTGGTCTGGTAAAAGGTTTTCTGTGGGTTAGACCGTTGAGTCGCGCTCTATGAAGCTAGTAGAGACCGGAGATCAAGCCTTGGCGAGGTAATATTTCGGCAGATAAAACAAAAATAAATAGCCGCACCATGAAACAGACTGATCCTTGGAAATTTAAAGAGAGCACAGTTATTCCTCATACTACAAACCAAATGGCACTTGGAATTATTATAGCAAAAACTGATTAAAAGGCAGAGATCGGAGAAATTAATAACGGGAGAGATCCTTTCGAATAAAATAGACTCTGAGAGATTGTTTCGTTAATGTTTGACGAAATCATTTTAACAGTTTTTTGAGTTTTGGGCTTATTAGCTTGTTAGCATCAATAACCGCTACTTTTACATAGTAACTCCGAAGTCGTGTTTTTTTTTACTAAATTTTACGTAATAATGTTTCTCGAAGCTTACCTGTCTAATTTGGATCAATCGGAGGCTCCTCTCTAAAATTTGTAACATTGCAACCAACTTTAAGTACTACGACTGGTGAGAAATTATGCATTATCGTGCTTCAAAATCCGTTATGCGTCCAATCTTCTGCACAAATTGGAGCATTTTATCGTCAGGAAAATCCTATGAAACTTTTCCTATGCTGGAAGTGACTAAATCAAGTGTTCTATAGGTAGACTATCCTGTCCAATACTTTTAATGTGCATTTGCCGGATTTTCATAGATCTCAATACAAATTTTGGATAGAGTTGCTTAATAGTGTTAAGCAGGGTTGTTTATGTGTTTAAAAGTTGATGTAACCGTCTCTTATACAGTAAAAACTTTTCTAAAATATCCTAACGATAAACTTTTTTCGTTTTAATACGGATGACATGGCACATAATGGATTTTCAAGCCCGAGATTGCAACATCTCTCGCCAATCATTGCACTTCAAGAAGGTTTCAATGTAAAAAATGTTACGGAGGTGGCCCCTCCTTCATCAAAATTAGACAGGAAATCTTTGGGAAACATTATTACGTGATATTAAGAAAATAAATACAATTTCTAAGAATTTTCTATTTAAAGAGAAACGGCTATCGATACTGAGAAGTCAATAAGCAAAAATCTTGAAAAAACGTTTTAATGATTTATTGAGAAATAAACAAAACAATCAGTTACAGTAAATTTTATTTAAAAAATATTCTTCCTGTTATTAATTTCCTCAATTTCCGCTTTTAATCAGTTTTTTTCCACACTGATTCCGACTGCGGCTATAGTTAGGACGGACCCGAAACTCGGATTTTCCTTTATAAAAGAATGACGGTTTGGAATAAAAGGATTTTTTTTGTGGAATTATTTGTTTTTTTTTTTTAGTTCCCTTAGTTTATAATATGTTGAATAACTGTGCTCTCTTTCAATTTCTAAGGATCAGTCTGTCTTCTAGTGCGGCTATAGTTATGACAGGCATAGTGAACTTCACCAAAACTACAACAGCTAGAAAAGCGAAATACATATCCTATTAATAGGATAGTTCCACTTGAAAAATGACTGTAAAGGCCTGGATAGACCTCGGGCGGAATGAGAATGACATTTTTGTCCGCTGGGATTTTCTCAAATAAAATGCTTGCTTACTGTCGTGGAACATGTTGGAAATGCTGGGAAATTCCATAAGCTACAATCCAAAAATGGTTACATATTTTTCTCGGCCATTTTATGCATAATTTTTCGATTCCCCGATCATTTCACCGTGGAAAATATCTAATGACCGGGGAATCGAAAAATAATACATCAAATGGGCGAGGAAAATTTTGGAACCATTTTCGGATTGTAACTTATGGAATTCCCCAGGATTTGCAAATACAAATATTCTACCAAATGCAATGCCCTAAGATTACCGACATTTTCCATGCAACTACTTTAAGATTTTAACAGAATAATTACCCCATTTATGAAGGAAAGCTGATAAAAGATTGGTTTAAGGGCTAGTCCATCAACGTTATGGAATGATCACCATACTTTCTAGATCTAAATATCATCAAAAAGGTTTGGAAATAGATGACAAGGAAGATCTATACCGTTACACGACAATTAACCAACACTGATGAACTTCTCCCAGCGATTAGGGGAACTTGGGAAGAAATAAGCTTAAATTACCTTCAAAACCTATACAATTATATCCCGCTAATAGCTAATATTACTTAACGGAAGTTCGACTCATTATCAGCTACATTTTCTAAAGCAAAATTATCTTTTTTACCGTTATTTTCTGTTTTATTTCCTCTGGAACTATCCTAATGACTTTCAGATTTTTACTGTTTTTAAGAATTCTTGTAATAAAATCCTAACGGGACTCCGGATCTGACCTTGTGTTATTGAAAGAACAAGCAGGCGGCTACTGGAAATATTATCACCAAGTTTGAAGAAATACTAGGATTGAGTGCGATATACCATGAAGAGCGTTGAAGCAACGCCGTCTAGATATTAAGGCCGCAATGTAGAATCTTAGACGTCAAAATCAGCTTATAATTTTAGGTTATGTTCGCCAATGTTGCACTGTTTTGTTTTTGCTTTTTATTACGTCACTACTTGTTTTTGTTGTTTGTTCGTGTAAATAAAAAATTTAAGAGCTAAACTATGACGGCATTGTCCAGCTGAGTTGCAGCTATGATATATCTATATGGCGTTGGTTGAAGTCACCGAGTATAATCAACGCCGTCTAGATATTAAGGCCGCAATGTAGAATCTTAGACGTCAAAATCAGCTTATAATTTTTGGTTATGTTCGCCTAAGTTGCACGGCTTTGTTTTTGCTTTTAATTACGTAATATGCTTGTTGTTGTTTGTGCGTGTAAATCCAAAATTTAAGAGCTAAACTATGACGTCATTGTACAGCTGAGTTGCGGCTATGATATATCTAGATGGCGTTGGTTACGGCCTTGATGTATCTAGATGGCGTTGGTATAATGCTACTACTAACGCCGTCTAGATATTAGGCCGTAATATAGAAAAATCGCCTACTAAATTTGCACTGTTTTGTTGTTTCTTTTATTTCCGTCATATGTTTGTTGTTGTTTCTTCGTATCTTTCCACAATTTAGTAGGCAAACGGCTCAGCTGAGTTACGGCCTTGATGTATCTAGATGGCGTTGCTACTACCTGGATACGGTGTCTATCCGGCTGTGTGAAGTTAGCCAGTCATGTTTTTGAAATTAGGTCCTTTTGCTCGGTGAACCGTTTGTTCTACAGCGGCTACGTTTGTTCTTGATTGTTAACCAATTAATATCGTTTGTGCTTCTCTAATTATTTAATTATAGCAACTTTAAAATTGTGAGTGTGAACTTAGCCAGTCATTTTTAAATATGGGTCGGAAAGGTATAGGTTTGGTATCAATCGAAAGCCAGACGTTTGTTCATTTTGTAGGGCGTTTGTTCATCCTGGAAACGGAAGGATACAGGAATTATTAAGGAAAAAGAGATTAGTTGTGACGTCATCTTCACTCAACCAATGCCATCTACTCAGCTCAGCTGTACGGGCAACCCGTGTCCCGCGAACAATTTATGCAAGATCCACACCATCATCGTACAGCTGAGCTGAGTAGATGGCGTTGGTTGAGTGAAGATGACGTCACAACTAATCTTTTTTTCCTTAATAATTCCTGTATCCTTCCGTTTCCAGGATGAACAAACGCCCTACAAAATGAACAAACGTCTGGCTTTCGATTGATACCAAACCTATACCTTTCCGACCCATATTTAAAAATGACTGGCTAAGTTCACACTCACAATTTTAAAGTTGCTATAATTAAATAATTAGAGAAGCACAAACGATATTAATTGGTTAACAATCAAGAACAAACGTAGCCGCTGTAGAACAAACGGTTCACCGAGCAAAAGGACCTAATTTCAAAAACATGACTGGCTAACTTCACATAGCCTGTCTATCCATAAAAATAGTAAGCTCCGCAACTTTGCTTTGGAGTTCATTACGATGGAGTCAGATTTGGTGGACTTGTATAAATAATATAAATATGCTTAACAAAAAATCAGAAATATTTCAAAACTAGATGCTTCCACTTTCGAGCATTTGCTTTAGGATAAAATGAAGGATGGATGTGTTTTACGTCGACCAGGATTTAGGTACTAAGAAAATTAATCTGTATAAAGATTACTATTTTTTTACTTATATATTTTTTTTATTTTTACACTTCTATAAATAGACACTGAATTAAGTTAATATAAGGAGAAGATCCATAGAACCTCATTAAAATTCGATTCGAATTTACCAAGAATAAAACCATAGTAATTTGGTAATTTTAGAGTCGGTCTTTTACAAAATTATAAGCCTAATTAGCTGCATACCGCCATAAATAGTCCATTTTGATGAATTCTATCTCCCACTTACAGCTCGGTATGATGTGAGGGAAACCTTCGTAGCACGGCCGTATACAGATTGTAGAAAGCATAAACCGATACGGAAACAATCACCAAGAGAGCACCGGCAAAAGCAACACTCAAAAAGTTCCCATCAATAATTCCCGTTGTAACGTGTTGTGGTCGAGACCAATCCTCAGCATTATTACTATTAGTCCGTTCCGCCATTAGTCGCTTCATTGTATTCAGACGTTCTCGTAAAACTTCCACTGATTCTGAATTGAAGTCGTCTACAATGCAAATTAGAGTTGCACTAAGCAATTTGTTGCACTTATCAGTTAAGATTTAATATACAAACCATCCGGTGAAATATCCTCAAATTTGGCGTCTTCAAACTTTGATCCCATTGCGGGTAATATATTGATACACAATTAATCGCTGCTTATATTCTTCTTCTCCAGGAAAGTAATATACGGAGTAATGTCGAGATGTATGCTTTCATAAAATATGCACTTTGAAAAAATCGATAACATCCTACCATATCATTTGGTACAGGGGAGATTCTGCGCAAGGTTCATGGACAGGGTGAATCATAAGGAATCGATATTGTTTGCATTTGTTGAGACTTCAAATGAATAAAATTATGTATCTATAAAAATGTTTTAGCAAAACTATTATGAAGTTTTTTTAGTTTTGTAGAAACAAAACGAAATCGGTGAATGGTCCAATATTGAATATCGGAATTCGCATATAGAATTGGACAGCGCGTATGGCACCGTTTTAGTGTGTCGACCGAAGGCGAAGGCAGATGGTAGCAAGTAGTAGAAAATAAACAGGGTGTCCAGAAACTACCAGCACAATGCGAATTCTGCAAAAATGGACGGACTGGAACATCCTCAAAATGTTCAGCCCTTTAGCTACCAAATGTATTTAAATATTTTTCCCCTTTTAGACTATACTTAAACAACCTGATTTCGCTTACTGCACGTCTAAAAATTTATACTGAATGAATCGAGTAGGCTTAGGCATATGACATACATATTATAATAGAAATATGACTGTGTGATGGAGCCCTAATGGAGGCCTATAGTAGTCTGGCTGGTCTAGCGGTTAGTGCGCACACCTTCGGTGCACAGGGTCATGAGTTCGAATCTCACCGTGGGCCATGGTGTTTTTCGAACTCACGAGCTTGTGACGGACTAAACGAGTACACATTTATGGGGGTAAATAACACTGCTGAGCGTGATGCTGATCTCATTACCTCAACAAAAAGCAGATAAGATCTTGGAAATAGGATGTCACTAACACATCCTGCGGCCTTAGTCCAATGTTGGATTGTCGCGCGTGTTATTTATTTAATGGAGGCCTATAGCTAGGAACTGTTTGCCCCAAGGCCTAAGATGGAACGAATAACGTTAAAACCGGTCCAGCGGCTTATTATACTATTCACATTATGTGAAAGGATTAACTTTGTCCTTTGTAATGCACAGAAAGAAGCATCTACGACTATACAAAGAATATACACTGCCTGTCATAACTATAGCCGCACCATAAAACAGACTGATCCTCTATAATTGAAAGAGGGCAAAGTTATTCCACAAAGGGATATTAAAAAGACTAATAAATTCACAAGAAGATTCCGTATATTTTTTTTTTCATACGAGCTTTATTTATTTATCTTCAATTTAGTTAATAAAAGGCATGTCTCCACGGCACATTTTCCACGGGAGACATAAATAGTTTTTCGCTCGGTGAAATTTAAGGTATGTACTGAGTTCACCGAGCGAAAAACGTGCATATATATGTCTCCCGTGAAAACGGTGCCGTGGAGACTTGCTTTTTGTTCACTCGCGTTCTGATTGATTGTTGTTGTTGTTGATGTAGCGATTCAAGAGATTTTTTTTTCTCATGAATCGAAGGGGGTCTTGGCAGCTCTTGGCCGTTTTTTTTTTTTTTTTAACAACGGGTAGCTCCGGGACGATTTTACATCGAAGAACCGGCTGCTGTAGGAGCATTTTTTATGGACAACACAAACATCCATGGGTCACAGTGGGATTCGAACCCACGCACCGGCAACTCAGAGATAGACATCTCTGCCACTGAGCTACCGAATGCCCCCTGATTGATTGTCGATGACATCTTTTCATTGTGAAATAAAGTGCAACTGCATTATTTTCGCTAGCGAAATGTCAAAAACCGGTGTGGAGACTTTCATGTGAAGTGAGTACCACCAAGCCAATTCGATTTCACGATCATCAAAATTTTGACAGTATTTGCATGGATTTCCCGTGAACTGACGATGTTAGTACCTAACCTACATACTTTTAATGGCAAAAGTCGTGTATGAATGCAATGTAATACTAATGTCAAACGGCATTCATTATCATGTCTACAATGTTGAAACCATACCATCTTTTACCGCGGACCAGGTTAAAAAAGTCATCGAGAATGCTAAAAACTCCAAGGCCCTCGAACCAGATGGCATTTCGATGACAATGTTGAAACATCTCGACCTTCCAGCCATTGAGTATCTCACGGCCGCCTTTAACTTGTCGATGTCCACGCTTGCCATCCCTGAAATCTGGAAAACAGGTCGAATTGTTCCCTGTCTCAAGCCAGGGAAGAGCGCAAATCTCGGGGAATCCTACCGCCCATTACGATACTTTCTCCTGTCGCAAAGACGCTGGAGGCCCTTATTCACCCCACTCTTGTTGCACATGCGAAGCTAGAACCTCACCAGCATGGCTTCAGGAAGATGCATAGTACCACCACTGCCCTCGATGCGATCACTACACGCATTCGTGATGGGCTAAATCAACGCAGTCGTTGTCACAGAACTATTCTGGTGGCAATTGACCTATCAAGTGCATTCGATAAGGTCAATCATTCAATGCTGTTAGCAAACTTGTTGAATATGCGTCTTCCTGCACAAGAGATTCGTTGGATTGCCAATTATCTAGCTGGTCGGCACTCCTTCACCGAGTTTCGAGGCAAACGTTCTAAGCTTAGGAAAATCAAATTAGGTGTTCCACAGGGAGGGGTACTCTCCCCCACTCTGTTCAACATCTACATGTCCGGCCTTCCCACACCACCTGAAGGAATCGAGGTGATTTCCTATGCTGACGATTGCACCGTACTCGCCACAGGGAATGATAAGGATGAAATGCGCCTCCGAATTAATCGCTATCTAGAACGATTACAGGCATTTTTCCAAAGCCGAAACCTCACCATCTCTGCGACTTTTCTAACCACTTGGTGGGAGGACATCAGATGGGAGATGGATATACGTATTGGCAACAATTCTGTTCCTACTGTTAAAAACCCCAAAATTCTCGGGCTTCACCTAGAGAACATGATGACGTCTGCAAATCATGCAGCTTCAGTCTGTGAAAAAATGCGCAGTAGGAACAACATCCTAAAGGCTCTAGCTGGTAGCACCTGGGGCAAAGATAAAGAAACCATGCTAGCTACTTATAAAGCGGTGGGTCGAGCGGCCGCTGATTATGCAGCCCCAGTTTGGACACATAGTCTATGTGACACAAACTGGTCCAAAGTTCAGGTCTGCCAAAATGCCGCTCTACGCATCGCGACAGGTTGCCTTCTGATGTCTGCCCAGGATCACTTACATCAGGAGACAAAATTGATGCCAATACGTGACCACAATCTCCTACTGTCCAAACAATATCTTGTTGGTTGCTACCGTGAGGATCATCCCAATAATCATCTCATGGACCGAATTCCTCCACCACGACATGTCAGGCGTGGTTTACGAGACCTTGAGAGAAAGGTTCAGGGATACAAACGGGACCCTTACGATGAAGTTACATACCGAGCCGCCATTGCAGCGATCCACACTGAAGAAGTGAATCGGTCTATCGCGAGTTTAGGTGCGAATAGAGTCCTCTCAGAGCGCCCACCACCAATTTCGCCTGAGGAGATTAGGCTCCCGAGAGCCACTAGAGTAACACTAGCTCAACTTCGGTCGGGCTTTTGTTCACGCCTTAATTCGTACCTTTCTCGCATAAACCCGGACATCCAAAACATCTGTCCAAACTGCAACGGTACTCCTCATGATGTGGGCCACTTGTTTCAATGCCCCGCTGCGCTCACTGATCTTACCCCTATATCGCTGTGGGAAAACCCTATCGCAGCAGCTATGTTTTTGTCCTTAGACCTCACGGACACAAACATTGACGAACCATAAACTGTACCCACATAGATGCACAGAGGTATCACACCTTTCTGCATCGCTACAAGAAGAAGAAGATGTCTACAATCATAAAAAATATGTAGATAAGCATAATCTGCACTACATGTTTGTATCAATTAATTTGTTTATAATTTTCAAAATCGTTTCCCGCCATCTAGTTAACTAGTTAGTGCCTTCTTGTGGTTAAGTAGATTATGGGGGAAAAAGTACTGATCGATAGAGGGTCCGCAATATGAAAAAGGAGGTAACGGGGTATTTTTTTTATTTTAGCGATTATCTACTTAAAAATCGGCAAAATAGAACGAAAAAAACTACATAAAATTTCCTTTGCAAATACCTTACCGAAAAAGTACGCGCTAGACTAAAAAATAAAATAGAATATTTTCATTTTGGACCATTTAATAAAGCTCCATAACTCCTGAAAAACGCACGTTTAGCAATAAAATTGTGTGAGTATTCTATTATTATTATTTCTAAAAATTGTGTATCATGTCCTTATACGACCGGCCAAAAATCAGCTTAATCGGATGAATAATAAGGGTACCTCCCATACCAAATGATTCAACACAACTTTGTCCCACACTACTCTTCGGTTTAGCAAATGAGTAGTGCGTAGAACAAAATCCTGGATACGACACTTGCAGTGTTCCCCTGAAACTCGGATTAATGAGATATTCTAATTCTAATTCGTCCATGCCCTGAAATAACTATTGTCTGTCAGTGCCCGTTTGATTAGTGTAATCATGCCAGATTGCAAGAACGACCGAGAGCTCGATGGCAGCAAACTGTAGTGAGAACGCCCACCAGATGCTGGGGTTCCGAAACTGGAGGACAAGGTCGCGTGACCGCGAGAATTGAATGTCAACGATGCAGGCGACCAAGGCCCGACATCGGGCTATCGTGCCAGAAATAAAAATCTTCTTCAACGCCTGGCTTGAGCCAGATGAATTAAGTGCAGAATTAGTAGTCAACCTAGTCATTTCATCACCTGAATGTACTGCAACTCTTCTAAACACATGCTTACTAATCGCCATTATGTAACAGATAAATTGCGCTCCTCGCGTTACGACTCGTTTTGAATGAATGACCAGAATGTATCCATGGATCAATAAGCCAAAATAAAAGATAGTAGTTTATGATTTAAAACATAATTGTACATAAAAGTAAGAAAAACTTAAAATCTAAACGTTTCCTTAACAATTCAATGATATTTATTGATAAAAACTACTCACTACACTACTTGACGTCGCGATCGCGTCCTTTTAACTTCTTCCTCCGCCACTTCTACCGCCGATCCCTTGCGTTTGTTCAATTTGGAATTCAGATTGCTGTCATTGGCGTTATCCTCTTCGACATTCTTTCGTCTTGATCGAGATTTCGTTTTGGTTGCGCTCGATTCTACTGCTGTCACTGACTCAAGGCGTCGCGTACGTTTAGCGGGAGTTTTCTTTTCTGGGGAATTTTCTTTTTCATTTTCATCATTTGATTTCTCGTCCACTGTTTCGGCTTCAACGTCGGCGGCATTGCCCCGTTTCCGGCCTCTTGTTGGTGCTTTAGAAGGTGTGCTGCTTTCCACATTTGCTTCAACAAGATGCGCTCTAGCTCGTCCAGCAGGGATTTTCTTCCCAGGAGAATTTTCTTTTTCATTTTCAACATTTGATTTTTCGTCCATTGTGTTGGTTTCAACTTCTGCGATATTGACACGCTTCCGTCCTCTTGTTGATGTCTTTAATGGCGTGGTTTCGACATTTGGTTCAACAAGCTGCGCTCTGCCACGTCTCGACCTACCAGTAGGATTTTTTTCTTCTGTTGAATCTTCAATCGCCACCGGCTTTGCAGCAGCTCGCCGTGAACGGGATGTGGCCTTTTTCTTCTCAACGTTAGCGGTTTCCTCTTCTTCCGTTGACAGTGCAATGGCACCTGTATCACTCTGCTCATTAGTTTGCTTGTGTTCGGACTCTGTTTCGATCACACTATCTGTTGACTGTATAACGCCTCGTCTGGATCGTCCTGTGGGTTTTTTGTCTTCGGATGACTCGTCATCGATGACTTTCTTTGCACCACGCCGTGATCGAGATTTGACTGTTTTCTTGTCTTCTACATCGCTTTCAGTTTTCGCATCTTGTAATGGATGAACGAATACTTCATCCGCCTCGCTTCCAGGCGAAACAACTTGCGAATCTTCTGTAGATCGTGTTGCACCTCGTCTGGATTTAGTATTGGCTTTGTTGTCTTCAGTCGAATCATCGTCGGTCACCAGTTTTGCTGCACCACGTCGCGAACGTGAGCTAATTGTTGGTTTTTTGTTGGCAATGGGTTGATCGTTTTTGTCAGTTTCACTTGGCAGGGAACTTGTATCATCACTTGTCTGCTCTTTTGCAGCAGGCTCATCTTCGGTGACAGACTTGACTGCGGCACGTCGTGAACGGCCAGCTGCTGCTGGCTTTTTCTTTGCATTTGAGTGATCGCTTTTGTCAGTTTTTTCAATATTTTCTGCTGCTTCATTTGCAACTGGCACTGTATTCACTTCGTCATTTTTGAGTTCACTTACAGCCACCGACTCATCGTCGGTGACAGATTTGGCTGCGCCACGCCGCGAACGACCACCGGCTGCCGGTTTCTTGTTAGCGGCTGGCTTTTCATTTTTATCATCTTGTGCAATATTTTCGGTGGCTTCAACTACAGCTGGTTTTGTGGGTGCATCATCTTCTTCTTCATTTGTAGAACTGGACTTGGTCGTACTAGCCGAACGTGCAGCGCCCCTTCTAGATCTTGGAGCCGTTTTTGATTCTTCCACGGGTTGCTCATCGCTGACTGAATTTTTACCGCCACGTGTTGATCGGGAAACGACAGACGTCTTTTTATCATCATCCTTCATAATTTCCGGCTCCTTACTCTCAGTTGGAGATATTTCCTCGCTATTTGTGTGTTCAATTTCGGACTCGACTTTTATCGGTTCTTCCAAAACGTTTCGTTTAGATCGTGACCGAGATCCTTTGATCGGCTTTTTATCGTTATTTTTCTCATCTTCGAAGTCTGTCTGAAGGGGCTCTTCCTTAGCCTTACGTCCACGAGAGCGCGAGTTCACTTCAACTTCTTTTCCGGGTTCGTTCTCCATACCTGAACTTTCCGGAGTTTCAACCGTTTTTGCACCGCGTCCAGAACGGGATGACTTTGCCGGTGCAACAGGTTCGTTCGCAGTCGTTTTTATCGGCTCTACCGAAACTTCTACTGATTCGATACTTTGCGTTGTATCATCTGCAACTGATTTAGATTTTGGTGTGGCTTTGGTTGGTTTTTTCTTAGTTTGTCTTTTCCCCTTGGGAGTGGTTACATCTATTCGACTAATATCGAAATATTTATTTTCGCCAAAGTGTACGTGACGGTCATTTTCATCTGTTTCTGATTCAACCTGAGATTTCGACGAATCAATTGCCATATCACTTATGGTATCTACTAAGTGACTATTTGTAGATTGCGCTTCATTTGCATTAGCTTCATTGGAATCAGCTTCGTCTGCGATCGAATGGACGTTTTCATCAGTTTTCACTTGACGTCGAGTACCAGCCCGGCCCTTTCGAGGAGTACGGCCAGCCGTCTTAACATCCACTGGCTTCTGATCGGGTTCTGTTTCTGTTTCAGTAATCTGTTCATCTGCATTTGTATCTTGTCTATTTCGGTTTCCACGACGCCGGGACTGCATATTTGTAGTCCTTTCAACACTTGATTCTGGCTCATCGTTTTCGCTTGGCAACACAACATTTCTCTTTCCTCTTCTTCGGCTAGGCAAAATCTCCGTTACGGGTTCGGAAGCAGGATCGGCCTTGGCCGTTTGATTTTCAGTTTCTACTTGACTTTCTGCCGTAATTTGATCTTCCTCTACATTGTCATGCTCACTTTGATTGTGTTCTTGTTCGGCATTGTGTTCGGATTGTTTTTGTTTGTTTTCCGTTGCGGTCTCGTCATCGGAATTTATGACAACGGTTTCAACTGGAATTACGTTGACTGCACCACGTCTACGCGCATGAGCTCGTTGCGGTGATGGCGTACTAATATCAACAACATCGACTACGAAATTTCGCACTCTAGCCGATTGTTTCTTTCCAATTTTTGTTTTTTCCTGTTTTTCTGGAGATTTTCCCTGTTTTTCTGGTGATTTTTCTTGTTTCTCTGGTGACTTGTCTATGGTTTGTGATTCCTTTTGGGATGAAATATCCGGTGTTTTCTCGGCTAATTGTGCTATTCTTTCTTTTTCTTCTGAGGCGTTGAAAGTCAAATCTGTATTGTCGCCCATCGTTTTTCGTTTCATTTTATTGGTGTGATCAATAGTCTGGAAATAAATTTAAACGTAAAATTAGCAGTTTTTTATACATCTGGTTATAGAATAAATAGTCTCAAAGTTTAAATAACAACAATAAAAATTCTTGAAAATGCAAGACTATCCGATAGCAATTTCATCTTAAAATTGTATGACTGACAAGCACAAGTAAATAGAATCACTCCATCAATGAAACCTGAATTTCAGACAGGGTTTACGGCGTGTTTTCGAAAGTGACTAAGGAAACAGGACCGAAGAAAGAATTTTTAGTTTTAGACGGCTCCGTGAGGAGCCCGCAAAACATGTGTTCATTAGACTTAGAGTAAGTTTGAGTGAGTAGTAGGCGAGTCAAGCTAAGAACTTTGTTTGCCAAAGTCTTGGAAGAATTCCCTAGTGTGACTTCTGGGCCAAAAAAGGGATGAAGGACACTCTTCTTGCTAGTTGCTCCGACCAGCTCGTTTTCTTCGATGCCAGAATGCCAAGGTACCCAAAAACAAGGATGTTAAGGGAGCCTACCTTTTGGAGGATTTCCTAACATACTAACAGGAGCTTTTATTTGACAGTAAAACATGGTACAACTCGTGCGTACTTTAACTGCAGATTCGCTGTCAGTAAATATTGCTATTGCGTATATTCCAGGGACAGAACCTGTATCGGTCTTTGAGCCGTCAGTGTAAAAAATAACTGCACTGAGGCGAAGATATTAACCTCTACTAGATGAGCTGGGAATATAACATCGACGTATACCAAATCTTTGTCGACTTCAAGCAGGCATACGACAGTATCGATCGAAGTGTACTGTATAACATTTCGCTGCATACCGGCAAAGTTAGTGCGACTCACAAGGATGACGATGACTAATACCGTCTCGCAGGTCAGTGTGCAGAACCGACTCACTGACCTGGTTGGACTACATATACATAAACGAAAGCCAAACAAAGGCCATGATGCAATCGAAAACAAGGACGCCAGTAAATTCAAGCATCACAGTGGGGGACCTTAATATCGAGTATGTAGACAACTTCAACTATCTGGGTTGTAACTTATCAAAGGACGCCAACGAAACCGACGAAATTAAGCGACGGATACAACTAGCCAATAAGACCTGTTTCTCGGTCCTCCCTATAATTAATTCGAAACTTGCGCACAGGAACACGAAGCTCCGCGTGTACAAAACGATCATCCGACCCGTGCTATGTTATGGCTGCGAAACATGGACCCTCACCCAAACCTCCGAAATTTTGCTAGACCGATTCGAACGAAAGGTCCTTCGGCGAATTTTCAAAGCCGTTCGCGAGCGAGATCAATGGCGTATCCGGTACAACCATGAGTTGTATCAATTGTACGATGAGCTGGAGTATCGAAAATCGTGAAGCTTCAACGTTTGCAATGGGCGGGGCATGTACAACGGATGGACGATAATCGCATGCCAAAGAAAGTGATGAACGAGCAACGAATTGACGGAGCGAGGTTGCGTGGACGACCGAGAGCTCGCTGGGAGAACTCCGTAGGTGAAGACGCCCACCAGCTGCTGGGCTTCCGAAACTGGAGAACAAGGTCACGTAACCGCGACAATTGGAGGTCAACGATTCAGGGGGCCAAAGCCCGACGTCGGGCTATCGTGCCACATTGATGATAAGATGAGCTGTTTGCTTTTGGCCCAAAGAAATTTGTGTCCGCCGTAGCATTTTTATAAGATAACACAAACAGTCATGGGACAGTGCAATCCACACTCCGGCAATTCAGAGATGGAGTGTCGTCTCTTCTCTACCCACTGAGCTACCAAGAACACCTAGTTGTAGGGAAGGTCAGTGGAGATTGGAGGGAATTCTAGAGCCAATCGTGTGAAACGAGCTGATGGCGATTGTTTCTAAGTGGGGAGGGGGACATTAATGTCATGTGCTCTACAAGTGGTTAAAATAATACCACAGTTAATGTATATACATTTTTTGTTCCTGCCTTTGATATTGCCAATGACCACAATTATGCCGAATAATAATTTTTTTTAATAAAAACTTCAAACGTCTAATTACCTTTTCTAAATGTACATTTTGCGAACGTCTTTGCTCTCGCATGTTATGTTGAAGTTGTGGCTCGGCGTTAAAGTTGGCGAATTCTTTCTCCAAATGATACCGCTTCTTTTCCATTTCGACATCAAAATCATCGTTTGACGGCTTACGACCCATGGTTCGACGATCTTTCATGAGGGTAGCCGTATTCTGAAATGATATACAAAACATAATTAAATAAAAATTACTCTGTTCGTGATTTCTAATAGAAATAGCTTTTGTTGCATATATTATTTTTACCTCAAGTTGAATGGGACTTTGCGATCGAATGCGAGTCCGCATTTGTCGAGATTCTGGTTCGAAATTTTCAAATTCTTTCTCCATAATATAACGTTCTTTTTCCACCTCTGCATTAAATTCAGCGCTTAATGGGTTTTGTCCCATTGTGCGACGATCTTTTCGAAGTTTCTTGGTATCCTAGGAAAACGATAAATAGAATCAATTAATAATTTGTAAGAATTCATGAATGAAATATGTACATATTAACAAAATAAATTTATTCGAAATGTCCCGTATGATTAAAAATGAAATTAAAAACGAGACCGAGACTAATCTCGGGCGCAGCCGAAATTTGAATACCCGTCACATTTGAATGCAACTTAAGCTTCTTTTGCTTCTTTTTCCAATTTGTACCGCAGCCCTATGACGTGTTCCGATTCCATCTGTTCCTGGATGCGTTGAGGCTAATCCAGGAACACACTTGGATTAATTTTGGTTAAGATCCAAAAAGATAAAAAGTTTTTCTTACAAGAACCTAATATTTGGGGGTTGGTTTGTATGACAGCCCTATGACGTAATGTTTCGATTCCATCCATTCCTAGATATGTTTTGAGGCTTTACTATAAACACATTTGGGTGAAGTTTGGTTAAGATTGGTTCATAAAGAAAAACGTTTTTCTTAAAAGAATCATTTGCAAGCGTTTATTTGTATAGCAGCTCCATGACGAAATGTTCCGATTTCAGCCCTTCCTAGATATCTTTTGAGGCTTTACTAGGAACACATTTGGGTAATGTTTGGTTAAGGTCGGATTAAAATATACTGCTCAAAACAAAATAAGGGCCACTAATAATTTTCTGATTATTTTTGTGTGAAAAAAGAAAATCATAGTTTTGATGGTCTAATTTAATAAAACAATATGTTTTTCATTAAATTTAATTAATTTTATTGAATTTTGACCAAAAGTTACACTTTTTTTAGCATTTTTTCGGATTGCTTACTTTTTGCGGTCATGTAATCGCAACAATAACAATTAATTTGCATGTCTAATCTGTAAAAAAAACTGATTCTTTGTTTTTTTAGTATCGAGTATGGCCTTCACTTTTTGATATGCAGTTTCAAAGCCTGGACGGAACGCTTTCAATCGATCCGATCAACGCTTTCTTTTGATATCTCGTCCTAACACATTTTCAGCAATTGAATCAGCTGTTGCCGATTGTGTATATCCTCTTCAGCTGTCTGCATCCGGCGTTTTAATTGATCCCAAAGATGTTCTATCGGATTTAGGTCCGGACCGTTGGCAGGCCACTCCATGACCTCAATATTGACCTCCTCGAAAACAGAAATTGTCGCCCGGGCAGTATGTGGTCGTGCATTATCCTGCATGAGGAAAAAACCATCCAACGCCTGTTGTGAAAAAGGAATGATATGTGGCCTAACAATCCTTTCAATATAACTTTCGGACGTAATTGTCCCGTTATTTAGGATAACAAGGTCAGTTTTGCCTTGCAAGCTAATTCCGGCCCAGACCATCACACTGAAACCGCCTTGCCTCTCAATTTGATTAATGCAAGGATCCAAAAATGCTTCTCCGGTTATCCGCGAGACTCTTATGCGTCGGTCGTCACTAAAAAATTTTACGTTACACTCATCCGAGAAGAGCACCTTGCGCCATTGTTGCATGTCCTATTGGATATGTCGACGAGCAAATCTTAAACGATTCGTACGATGCGTCCTGGTCAGTTGTGTTCTGGTAACACGTCTCCTTGACCGCTGTTGGTCTTCGTGCAAACGATTTCTGATTGTTTGAGGACTAACAATGGTCCTAGTCGTCCTTAATAGCCTACTTTGTAGTCCACGAGCACTAATGGTACGATCCCGTCGCGCACAAAGTCTCACATATCGGTCTTCTGCGGGGGTGGTTATTCGAACTCGGCCTGAACCATGACGACGGGAGACATTTCCTGTTTCCTGGTAACGGTTCCAAAGATGTTGAATGGCTCTTCGCGAATACCCTAATTGCAGGGCCACAGAACGTGGCAAACGACCTTCCTCCGACATTTCTAAGGCTCTGGACGAAGCATTTAAATTTAAATGGCGCCGAATTGTTGGTATTTTGTATTTTACAGATTCAAAAGTGCAACAACTAATGTTGCATTTAAAGAACTTAGCGAAAACTAATTCTTAATCAAAATGAGAAATAAACAAAATTACCAAATGTATGACTCGTGACCCCAAAAGAACTGTTTAAGCCAGTTCCGTTAAAGCTAATGTTGACGAATCATACTGTGATAACTCACATCACATTCAGGTACAGAATGGCATTTTTAAAATTAATTATAACACTAAAAATTCGTCAAAAGACGTTGTTAAAGCCAACGGACATTAGTGGCCCTTATTTTGTTTTGAGGAGTATAGAAACAGTTTTTCTTAGAAGAACTTAATTTTCACGGGTTCTTTGTATGGCAGCCCTATGACGTAATGTTCCGATTCCGTCCGTTCCTAGATATGTTTTGAGGCTTTATTAGGAACACACTTGGGCGAAGTTTGGTTGATTGGTACAAGAAAAAAGTGTTTCTTAGACGAGCCAAATTTTCAGTGGCAGCCCCATGGTGCGATTCCATTCGTTCCGACATATATACAGCGTACACTAAAAAGAAACGTGTATACAAAATTTCAGCCCGATAGGTCCGGGCATCGCTCAATCGATTTCTCTCGTCACACTGATCAATATATATACTTTCGGAGGTGCTTCCTTCTGTGCGTTGCAAACTTCAGGACTAAGTTAATATACCCTTTCACATAAATAAATAACAGGCGCGACAATCCAGCATTGGACTAAGGCCGCAGGATGTGTTAGTGACATCTTATTTCCAAGATCTTATCTGCTTTTTTTTGAGGTAATGAGATCAGCATCACGCTCAGCAGTGTTACTTATCCCCATAAATGGGTACTCGTTTAACATCTGAGTGAGATCATAGTCCGTCACAAGCTCGTGAGTTCGAAAAACACCATGCTCCACGGTGAGATTCGAAATCATGACCCTGTGCACCGAAGGCGCGCGCACTAACCGCTACACCAGCCAGACTACATAGACTTTCACATAGTGACGGGTATAATGATGGCACTACTGTCCAGAATAAGAATAAGAACTAGGGATAATAATAATTACCTTTTCATTTATCGGGCTCTGAGATCGCATACGCTCTCGTCGATTTCGCCCTTGCAATTCAAAGTTTTCAAATTCCTTCTCCAGCATAAGACGCTCCTTTTCTGCTTCCACGTCAAACACCTCTGTTAATGGTTTCTGTCCCATCGTACGGCGGTTTTTCTTAGCTTCCAACGATTTCTCCTGAAAAATTAAGTTGTATTATTGTAGGGTTTTTAATATGTATTAATCCAAACCGAAGAATATGCCAAATTTCGCAAAAAAAAAGAAAACTGCTACCTATTTATTTGGAGTAACTTGCAAATACAGCACTGATACTTAATAGTGGGTGAATCATAAGAACGTCCATTTTTATGGTGCTGTTGTAGTAGCAGTCCATGAGCCGCACCGCACCGAAACTAGAATATTTTTTGGTATATTCAAGAAATGTCGAATATTGTAACCTTTCCGCTAATGAGTGTTTGGTGTGGTGTCACTATTTTCTTAGTCATTTTTATTAACTTATAAGCGTTCGTGATTCGTGAAATTTACTATGATAAAAATGTTAACCTTTCTTAACGATTTCCCATTAACATATCATGAAACAAGTTAAAGGCTGTGTTTTGATTAAAAGACGAAATTTGTATGTCGCTATGAAAAACGCTATATAATATGTAGTAGTCGGCGGAAACCTTCAATGCATCCAAAGCCTGACCCTGGCAATAAAAATAATCTAAGAGAGAAGTTCAATCGTCCATTGATTGTACATGTTGCTACTGGAAAGCGCCCAGTCTCAAAAGTGGCCAAACTAGAAGGCTTAGATAATTACAGACAGACAACACATGAACCTGCATTCTGATTACCTTTTCATTTACGGGGCTCTGCGATCGCATACGCACTCGTAGTTTACGTCCTTCTGATTCAAAGTTTTCGAATTCCTTCTCCAGAATATGACGCTCCTTTTCCGCTTCGACGTCAAACTCTTCGGTCAATGGATTCTGTCCCATTGTTCGACGATTTTTCTTAGCTTCAAATGATGTAGATGGCTTGTCCTGTAGAATAAAATTTTGTTTATAGTAATTGTAAATAATATTTATGATTTTAACTTCAGCCGAGTCATGTACTTTTTGAAAACATCGCTCTAATAGTAGACAAAAAAATGAATGAATTAATTTTTAAGATAAATCAAATAATTTTTACAGACTTTTAACTACAGAGCACGACGGGAAAATTCTAGGTTGTTATATATAATTATTAGAGGTACGGAAATTTCGTTTTTACGAAATATATGCGAATTTCGGTGAAATTTGCTCATTTTTGCGAATTGATGCGAAATATTCAAATTTGTACTATTTCCCCGAAATGTTAATTTTTCTTCTCAAAAAGAATCAGTTGTGGAAGATAATTTTTCATCTCAGATTAGAGAAATTTACAAAATTGCATGAGTTCGCAGACGAGTACAATGGCTTGCCAAACACCGAGCAAGGTGTTTAGTCGGAGGTTGGATGAATGAACTTTGTTTTCTGCATCGGGTTTTTTGAAGGTAAAGTTTTTTTTTTTTTGTGGTTCGATGAGCCCCAAAATTGAACTGTACATAAAAAAGCGAACCAGTACTAGCGGGTTCTGCCTCAGAAGTTTGTTTCTCTTTTTACCGTAACTTCTTTAGGGGCGTAGTCGACTTTGTCGTATGCAGTATCATTCAGTATAGGGTGGTTACTTCCTAGTCGATTTTATTGCTTATTACTTTTAAAAATTTCTGAATGAAATGTGATTGTGACTTCACAAGTCGTTTCATTGTGATTCTCTAGAATTTCTAGTTTAATAAATTTTAACAGCAACGAAATGTACAAAATTATGATTTTATGCGAATTTCAGCGAAATTTCTAATTTTCGAAATTAGTTTATGCGAAATTCCTGTCTTTTATTTGCGAATTTGCGTACCTCTAAAATTCGATGTAGTTTCACTGTAATTCCGCCTTTCATTAACACTCGACCAAATCAAGTGGAAACTTTTTATTGTTAGGCTCTCTGCAATCTTTCTCTTTTCTTTTAATCGCAAGCTTTATTAGAACATGAAAAACGTTTCTCTCGAGTGTACAACTTTTTTTTTTCTTTTTCTTTCTTCTTTAACCCTTTCATCAACCGATGCGTAACGATTGCGCTACAGCCGAATGCACTCAAAGTGTCGATTTCTATTCTACTACTGCTAACTATACCAACAAGTTGCGATCATAACTCGATACCATGCTGCTGTCAAAAGAGGGTCTCCTTCTGAAGTTGCTTCCATAGAATATTAGTGCAGTCGTTTGGACTGATAAATGACTAAATGTTTCATTTGAAATATTTTAACGAGTAATAACCTGAGCACAACGAGGACCCGATGAAACTCGTTTGTCTCAATTTCAATGGGAATATATCATAATCCTTCCTTTTGTCAACTTTGCAGATTTTACAGTTCAAAGTACCGTTATGAAAATATTGTTTGAAATTTACACTTGTAAGCGCGAAAAAGTCATCATCATCAATGTGGCACGATAGCCCGACGCACAGTGGGGCGAAAATCCCGAATTTTGGAAACAATTATAAAAACAGGTCAATCTTAAAGTATTTGGCCATTAAATCGAATGGAATTGGTTTCACGCAGATAGGATCAGCCGTTTTGAAGTTATTTCGATTTTAAGGGGGGAGGGGGGATTTTTCAGTTTTTTCCTAATGATTTGAAAAACTATAAAAGTTACAGCAAAATGGTTTCAGGTCACATGAAACTACTCAAAATTAACTTTGCGATTACATATAATACAATTGACTTATTTTGATAAATTATACCCTAGACCAAAAAATAAAATTGGATATTATCATTTTTTGACATTTACATTTTTTACTGTAACTCTGCAAGAAATGCTAGTTGAGTCAGCATAATTTAGGAAAATATTCTTAATAAAATGAAGTTGATGTTTGCCAAAAATTGAGTTGCTCCGACGAAGGACACGCCTGATTCGCCTACTAGAACTTGTTCAAGTCAAAACGTCCATAGCTCCTCTCCAGGGAGAAGGGAGGTGGTAAATTTTGGCTGAACGTCAAGACAGAGTCCTTTTATACTCTCCACCAAAAACTAGTTCAATAGGATAAAAACTACGGTTATCTCCGGTTCAAAGGACCCAACATATTTTACAGTAGATAATGAAAAATCGTGTCGAAAACAGCCAACATGACATAACACAATGGGTTATAAAAGTAGCCTGGGGTTCTATGGGGTTATGATTCTTACATATTAGTAATCTTGAGACTTTCTGGAATAATGTAGCATAAACAGACGCTTGGAGGCACGTGGAGGTAGTTGTTGAAACTTAATGTGAAAAATCCAGTTAGGGTCAATTTGACCTTCAATGATTAAAATTAAATAATTTTCTTTTCATTTTTTTATACTTTTTTTATGCTAACATATTAATTACAACCTAAATATTGAAAATAAAATCATAAAACGAAGTTTTATCTGAATTTATAGTCAGGGTTTTCATTGAAACTTAGTTATGGAAAAATGTGCAAAAACTGCAAAATCAATTCTTTACACTTTGAGAGCCGCTGATTTCTTACTGTGATAGATATAGGTCCGAAATTTTTTGTAGAAAGAAACTTCAAAATGTCACACTATGCGATGAATCATTCACAAAGGCCTTCCAATATTATACATTTTTTGAATTTTTGCCTCTACCGCCCCACTGTGCGACGTCGGGCTTTGGCCGCCTGAGTCGTTGACCTCCAATTGTCGCGGTTACGTGACCTTGTCGGCCAGTTTCGGATGCAAACAATCACCTAGCTGGTGGGCGTGCTCACCTACTGAGTTCTCACAGCGTCCTCTCATTGGTCCACGCAATCTCGCTCCGACAATTCGTTGTGCGTTCATCACCTTATTTGGCATGCGATTATCGTTCATTAAGTGTACATGCCCGCCCATTGCAATCGTTGAAGCTTCACGATGTTTTATACTTTTAGCTTATCGTACAATTGGGCCTGTCTACAAGCGAACAAAAAACGCGAGAACAAAACTGGTTTTTATATGAAAATTTAATTTTTCCTTGCCTTGCTCCTCGCGAATCTCTTCTAAAAAAACCGGTTTTTCATCTTGTTCTTGTTCCGCGTTTAGACAGGCCGATTGATACAACTCGTGGTTGTACGGGATGCGCCATTGATCTCGCTTGCGAACGCCCCGACTTGATATTCGCCAATGATTTGTTCTGCGTACGGTTTAATTCTCGTTTAATTCGGAATTTTTGAGAAAATCTTATAAGTCGTACAAACTAATGATATGTCCCTGCAATTCTCACATTTAAGCTTGTCACTGTTGGGCAGATTATGCTTTTGTGTCAATCTTCGGGGTCTTCGAGGCCTGGTTCAGCTAATTGCTCAAGAGCTTCTTCCGTGGGGGAGGTTGATGGTATATTGAGGAGCTTTTCAAAATGTGAGGCCCGTGCAAAAAATCAGTTTATGTGAAATTTTATGTAGTCAGAAAATGAAGTTAAATTTTTAATTTATTGATTAGTCGAGTAGCCAATATTAAATTAGCTGTACAAGTCGTGATTTTCATTGGCTTCCAAATAACATAATAAACATTTTACCAATTCTATTCTATTATTCTTCTCAAACAAATAAGATCGAACAGCATCGGCTCATGGGACTTCCTTACGAACTCCGCCCTCAAAAAGAGGTTCCTTTTGATAAAACATTGTTTATTAATAAACCAACCCTGCAGTAATGGGTTTCCACCCAATTTAATATATTGGACTCATGGGTCAGTTATAGAAATGCAGCCTCCAAAAGAAGGTTCTTTTAATAAATGTTTTTTCTTTGGAAACCAATCTTAACCGAACTTCTCATAAATACGAACTTGTCGAATTCACAAAATAAATATTTAAACGGATTGAGTTAGAACAATACGTATTGGGGCTGCCGCTAATCTATTAGCCCGAAATGAGCTTTTCCCTCGTTTTTTGCTTAACATTAATTTTTTTTATAAATGAATAAAATGAAAAATCCTACCGAATTCATCCACAACGGCATGTTAGGCGTGGTATACGAGACGTAGAGAGAGAGGTCCAGGAATACAAGCGGGATCCTTACGAAGCAGAGACATATGGGGCCGCTATTGCAGCGATTCACACTAAAGAAGTGAGTTGGTCTATTGCGAGTTTTGGTACGAACAGAGTCCTCTCAGCGCTTCCACCACCTATCTCGCCTGAGGAGATTAGGATCCCGAGATCCACCATAGTGACATTAGCACAACTTCGGTCAGGCTTATGTTCACGCCTTAATTCCTATCTTTCTCGTATAGACCCTACTAAAACATCTGTCCTAACTGCGATGGTGCACCTCATGACGTGGGAAAACCCTATCGCAGCAGCTATGTTTTGTTACTTGACATTTCGAACGAAAACAATGACGAATAACTTGAATCCACATAGATGCACAGCGGTATCACCGCCAAAAGAAAACAGAATTGATGCACATAGATGCACAGTGGTTTCACCGCCAAACAAAAAAGAATTAACAAACTTAATTTCCAGCTTTATGAGCCTATCAAAAAATGCGATTACACAACATAAGTCGCCTACTGCTGGTGCGGTTAAACGAGTACTAATGTGTCAGATTAAACCTACTATGTACCGCCAAGGCCCTTAAAGTCAGTGACTCTTAAGCCCTGTCTCCATTGTAAACATTTGTTGTCTGCGAACAGTTGCGCAACATTTTGCTGAACTTTTCCTGAACAGTTGTTATACACGTTCACACGATGTTTATGAACAGTTGCGGAGTAAGAATCTATATTGTTCGTGAACAGTTGCGCAACATGTTCGAATATTTAATTTATTATTTGAAAGTTCTATTTTTCCGTGTGATTTGTGCAATTTCTTGAAGTAACTAGCGCGATTTATTTGCCGGTTCAAATTAATACTTTTATTTGAGTAACTTTACGCGTTTATCGTCGTGTAACCCACTTCAACATTGAAAAGTTGTGTTGACAGTGTTCAAGTTTATATCAAACGCTCCAGAATAAGAAATGAAGAACGAATCTTCCTTTGGCGGCCAGCGTTGTCATTTTCGAGGATTCGAAAGATCCTGAAGTCACACATACGAGTATTTCGACATTGAAATGTTCGGCAAACCATCTTGCGTGCCGGACGTATTGAAATTGAAAGTTAGGCGTAATGTGACAAAAACGTGAATAATTTTTTAAGCGGAACGAAAGAGGCTGAGGGACTCTAAATAGAAATCGATCGTCGTAAAAAAGAAGCTGTAATCGTTTATCCCTGTATCTTGCCAGTGGCCGAACCATTATTTGTTGCCGAAGCCGTTGCTGTTGATCCATGAAGAGGAGGAAGAGGTCAAGGGGAGATAGCCGTTATATTTAAGTTTATTTATTTGTAACAATCGTTATAAATATAGGAACTCATAAAAAAAAAGTTATTTGCATTTTAATTTGAATTAGTTAAGAAAAGTAGATATTATTTATAGAACCCGCCTATACATACAAATCCTATCCCTTTAGTTGTCTTATACGACAAGCTGACTGGTTTATTCTTCCCCTCACTTTAATCAGATAATCCGGGTTAAAAACGTCCTGTGGAGAAACACTGAAATTGATCGAATTCGTTCAACCTATGCAGTTACATACTACATAATACATGTCCTCAACTGAAAAACATATAAAACTCGGCCAGAATCTTTTAACAAGTCTTTTTATATCTTTCACCTTACGGGTAAATAAAATCGACACGCTGTGCCCCACAAGTGGTTAAAGCACTGAACATTGTGTCGTTCTTCGTGATTGTCAACAGAATTCTTCCAGCAGAACTTTTTTTTTGTACTATATCTTCAAGTAGGTGCAAAGAAAACACCATACGGCCGAAAGTTAATGGAAATATGTACATAATTAATGTGTAGTCACGCTCGCGAATATTAACACAACTTTGAACCTTAATAATTTCTAACTAATTTGATTTGCACTAAAAATTAGTTAACAATTAATTATTTATTGTTATTTCCGATAAAACTTAATCAGTTGCCATAAATGAAACTACTCATTTCTAACTATAATTCTCTTAATTCATGTAATGCTCCCTGTGTTTTCCACTTAAATGGAAAACATCGAACAACAATAAATTACTTACAAAAATCAGTGCAACAGCTCAGCAACAAGCTCGAAACGAACTTGGGCTGCTCGCGAACATTGTTCGGGAGCAGTGTTGCGATACAACTCTTTACAATGTAGACATGAGACAATTGCTCCAAAATATTTGCAACAGCTCAGGAACATTTGTTTACAGTGTGGACGTGACACTATTGTTCAGCAACTGTTCGCGAACAATTGGGGAGCACTGAAACATCATGTTCGTATACAGTTGCGCCACAATTGTTTACAATGGAGACAAGGCTTTATGCTTTGTTTATTTGATATATGTACATACTTCTAATTATATAAAATATAAAACGTACTGGATGAAGAATCATTGAAAAGACACTAGGCAGTCACGCTAAACACGTAGTACACACAAATTACCTCATTAATAGGATATTGCGATCTTCCACGTTTGCGCATCGGACGCGAGACCTCTTCAAAATGTTCAAATTCTTTTTGCACAATGTAACGCTCCTTTTCTTCTTCCACATTAAACTCGCCGGTTAATGGTTGTTGTCCCATAGTGCGACGGTCTTTTGTTAAGTTCTTTTCCGTAGCCTATAAATAAAAATACAAATAATTACATATGTTTTATTAATTACAAATAATTAAATCATTACCTTCATATGAACAGTCCTTCGCTTTGACTGAGGATCAATTGTTTGATCTGTTTTGAAATTTTCAAATTGCAAGCTCATGTCACGACGCTCAAGTTCAGCCTCATGATCAAATGTATTGCAGGAGCTCTGGCCACTTGTTAATCTCCTTTGGATTGATTCCGATGACTTCTTGTCAGTCAGTCCAACTTCAGATCGACCACGTCGACTACGTCGGACGGAAGGCTCCGTTTCAAGATGAGCAAGCTCAAGACTACGATTTCGTCGTTCCAATTCATATTCATAGTCAAACGAATCATCGTTGTTGCCTGGTTGTCCCATCGTCTTTCGATTTGATGTGGAAGCTTTCAAATTGGGTTTCTTCAATGGACTTAATGAACGACCACGAGCAGTTGTTACAATGTCATTTTCATTGAAGTTTTCGAAGTCAATGCTCATGTTGCGACGCTCGCGCTCAGCTTCTAGATCAAATGAAGGATTTAGTGGTAAGCGGCCCACTGTTCGACGACTAACTGTCATTCTTGTCAATTCTACAGGCAATTGAGACGCGCCCCGAGCGATTCGTGATTTTGGATTTGTCTCGAAATTAGAAAATTCTATTTTCAGCTTTTCAGCCTCCACGTCGAAGGTAGGCAATGTTACATTTGCCGAAGCGCCAAGAGTTTTTCGAAGATTGCCACGCTTACCGATGTTCCTCGTTACATTCGGCGTTTTTGATTGATTCACGCGTAGGGTGGGATTTTCAGCGAAGTTTGAAAATTCGTCGTCCATGGGTCCGTCTTTGCCGGGTGATTTATAAGTGCTCTTTTCGAGGCTAGAAACGTTTGCCGTACTTTGTCTAAGCGACTTATAACGAGATTCATTCGATTCGGTAATTGTCGTTTCCGAGTCATTAAGTGCATCCTTGGCGGGCGTCATACAGGCCTTGGACTGATCATTGTCTTCGTGTGTCGACACATATACGACTTCAATGCTTGCCTGATGTTCCGTGGAGTTTTCAAGTTCTTTGTCATATTGTTCCAAAAGTTTTTCCTCTTCATCGTTGAATGTTTCTAATTCTTCTTGCAAAGATACAGAGTATACAGATGTTGCGCGTGAACTTATATCGATTGTTTTGTCTTCTTCGTCATCGTTACATTCAACGGTTTTCGATGTCGCACTTAAAATACTCTTGAACGCATCTGTGTTGGACATTTTAGCTGTTGCGACAGATTGCAAACTGACCTCATTTGCATCGACAAATTCGATTGTTTGCTCGTTTCCTCTTATGGATTTTCTCAATTTTGAATGATCAACACTTGCACTAACTTCTACGTTAGACAATGCATCATCCTCGCCTGCGATGGAAATGACAGAATCAGATTCTGGTTCCCTTGAAATTTGTGAGTTATTCTCAGTGTGCTCCAGCAAGAGGCTACTATCATTGTTTGAGTCAATCAATTCTAACGAGATATCGTCTCCGACTGCGCTCTTTCTGATCTTGAATCTTGAAGAGTTTAGTGGCTTATCAGCATCGGTGACTGATGACTCATCAATGAATTGTATTGATGAGCTGTTTAGGGTGTTTCTGAGAGACTTATTTGCCAGTTTCTTAACGTAAGGAGTTGAGATTCGACCTGATAACTTGCTCAGTTGTTGACGTCCCTTCAAACTTGAACGTCTTTGCACGCCTGTTTCGACAAATTGCACAGACTTAGATCCAGTTTGAGCCAATTGAGCAGCATCCTTACTGGCTGTTTCGCTGGCATTGTTATGCTCTTCGCTGTCCAGGAAGACACCAGAAATTTCACTAATAGAATCGTCCAGTTCCTCCAATCCACTAATATCATTGATATTGACGCTCTTCGTTGTTCTAGTTGATCGACGGGTTGTTGATTTGATACAACTGCTAGCCGCTAGTGGCTTATTGAGTTTCTTTGGACACGGCGAACTGACCATCGCCGGATTATCCTCGTTCATGAGCTCGACGTTTTCGACCCCTTCAAGCCATTCCTCAATATCTGTTGGCGGTTTTTGCGTTGATGTTTTTTTAGCAATCGGAATTGGCAAAACCTTAGGCGTGACCGACAAACGTGAATACGTTCGTCGGTTCGAAGGTTTGGCTCCTGTTAGCTGATCGAAAGATTCTTCAGGCGATAATGCCAATATATTATCAGTTTCATCCATACACGATTTAGAGCTCCTAAAATTGGAAAGAGGACTCTCGAATATTTCGGCAACTTCCTCGATGTCTTCAAGAACGTTAAGTTCTTTCGGTGTTTTCATCAAGTTTCCGGAATAGTCCGATCTTTCTACAGCTATACTCTTGGGCGTGCTCAAAACCATTCGGCTACGACCTGCTGGCGTTTTGAAAACATCATTTAGAGCATCAGCATCTTCATAGTTGGGTACGTAGGGTGTTTTCATTAATTCGCGAACTCCCTTGAAGTCTGGCGATGAAGCACATGGCGTTTGTAGCATTTCCTTAACGCCTCGAATATCATTCAATTCATTTCGGGCTGGTGTGTTGAATAGCTCCTTCATTCCCTTGGGATCATTTAGTCCTACTGACGGATTGGGTGTATTCAACATTTCTTTGACTCCCTTCAAATCGTCGAGTCCCGATTGAGGCTTCGGCGTATTGAAAAGTTCCTTGACTCCCTTTGTGTCCGATAAGCCGACGGTCGGTTTTGGTGTGTTGACTAGCTCTTTGACGCCTCGAACATCAGATAGATCGTCTCGTGCTGGTGTGTTGAACATTTCCTTCATTCCCTTAATATCGTCCAAACCTCTTGTCTCTTTCGGTGTATTCAACAATTCTTTAACGCCGTGCAGGTCAGATAAATCATCACGAACCGGTGTATTGAAAAGTTCCCGTACGCCTTTCGGATCGCTGAGTCCTGCTCCCGGTGTTTTAGGCGTACAAACTAATTCCTTAACGCCCAACAAATCATTTAGACCAGCAACGGATTTAGGTGTGTTAACCAACTCCTTGACGCCTATCAAATTGATTTCCTTTGATGGTTTTGGTGTTTTCAACAGCTCGCGCACACCACCTAAACGTGGACTGTTGTGTGTATAGGTTTCAACGCGATTAACTTCTACAGTTTGTACAATGTTCACGTCATTCGGCACTTTTTTCGGCGAATCTACGGTCGAACTATCTTCCGCTTCTGCGACGAAAGATCTGGAACGCCTGGTTGACTTTGATTGATTCTGTAGCGATACATTTGCGTCTCCGGAAGAACTGACCGTTACCGATAGGATATCCGATTGGTTGAGTATATTTACTGAGTGTACGCTAATATCTGGTGATTGATCCGAACCGACTGACGAATTGATTGATTTCGAAGATGTTGCATGTCGAAACGATCTGCGTGATTTATTTTTTGGAGTTTCGTTTCCATCACATTGCACTAAGTCAGGTTTCGGAGTGGATGCTTCTTCTGTCACATCGCTACCCATAACAGAGACATTACCTTCGTCATGCGACAAAATTGAGATAGAAAGGATTTCCGATTTTGACAGAGCATTTAACGAAGTATTTAAATCCAGAGTGTCATCACCACTAGGGGATTGTCGTAATTTTGAATATCTTTTCGATTGACGCTTGGAAGCCGATTGGTGATTGTCTGTGTCTGAAACTTCTTCAATTATCTCTTCTTCCACCACAACGTCGTCCTTATCAAAAGTTGCATTTAAAACCTCTACAGCCGAATCTGATTGAATTTCAGTTGGAGGATAGTTAATATCAGCTGTTTCAGTATTTGCAGATGATCTCATTGAAGTTACATCTGTTGGGGTATCAGGCGCTGAATTATCCACATTAGAAGGCAATGTGGATAGTCTTGTCGATTTTCGGCCCGTGCTCCTTGCGGGAGTTACACTTAGATTATTGTTTGCAATCGATCTTCGAGATGTAATTTTTTTATCAGACTTTGCCTCTAAATCTTCATTGCTCTGCTTGCCAACCGAAGACTCACACGGAATCTCAGCAACATTATTCTTATCTTCTCCTTCTGAGCAAGTTTCCTTATCAAAAGTATTGTTCAGCACTCCACTTGAGTTGCTCAGCGCATCTTGGGACAATTCCACTTCTGAATTAGTGGTCTCGGCAACTAACTGTTCGTTTTCAGCACTCGATTCGGTCAGTAAAAATGCACTTAAGCTTTTATCGTTTGCTTCATCGGTTTTGACTTCAATACTAGCATTAACTGTATTACTTGAATCACTTATAACAGAGGAGGCAACAACATCGGAGGAACTTTGATCGGATGTACTTTTGCTCACTCCCAAAACACTTGAAGAATCCAAAATAAACGTATCGGATCGTTCCATCAATGGAGTTTTAGCCGGTTGTGGTTGTTTGTTTCGTCCGGGAGAATCCAAAATAAATGTTTCGGATCTTTCGAGTCCGCTGTCAATCTTCTTTTCCATCAATGGCGTCTTTGATGCTAGCACTTTCTTTTGTGTAGAAATCGGAGTCGTGAGGCACGAATGTCGTCGTGCGCCAGAAACGCCAGGAGTTGTTTTACCAGAACCGGATTTTGTTGCCGAAAATATTGATTTTGGTGTCTCCAACGGCTTAGACACGAAAAGAGATTTTCTTTTTAGATTTGGTGTTGTACCCTTGGACAGTCGAGGCGCCGACTTTGCACTTCCAACCGTCACGGTTCGTTGTCTTGTAAGCGGTGTTGGCGTTTCAGCAGCCGAAAAGGATAATCGGCTAATCGATTTGCGTGGCATTGAGCGGGTAATTGAGGATGAGGCAATAGTTTTTGAAATTGAGGCAGATCTTGTCTTGTTTTCGATTGTTTTCGGTGTAGTTGCTCCACTAAAAGGTTTGGGCGAAGCAGGAGATCTCAATGTGGATTTTTGATTACTACCGATAACTGTAAAGGAACAAAAGCAGAATTGGGTTTAGCGAACAACGAATGATGACCATGCAGTTTTTAAGCGTGAAATTAATTTGTGAATCGACCGTAGTGGAATCTCAAGTAAATTTCTATTGAATTAGAGAATAGGATAACGGCGTGCTAAGTGTGAAATTAGTTGCATGAACGTTGATGACTGCTGTCAAACCCGCCAAGACACCGCCCCAAACACGATTCTCCATTGCTAAGGTTTCATCACACGGCGAGATTTTAGTCTCTGAGAATGAAATACTGAGAGACTACGACTTTCCTTACACAGACAGACTCTTGAGAGGAAATGCTGGGCGACTTGGATACTATAGCAGTTCTGATTGTGCAATCAAATGATAACACTCATACGTTGATAATCCAGCCTCGGACATCATACTGCGACACTTGAATATCCCGGTGTCAGCGTCATCATTTGATTACACAATATTGTTACGATAAGAAGTATACTAATTCTTCTTCCTTAGGGGACTTTTTAGCATTCGATACCATCTTGATAACATCGGCGTATCAAGAGACACTGTGTGTCGCCTTTGCGAAACAGGCTGTGTGTTCAACGTTTGGTAAAGCCTGTAGAGTATCCTTTTAGACTAGTCCCCAAAATTGTCAAGTCGAAATACCTGAAATCTCTCGGTTTGAGGAATGATAATAATAATAATGATTAACTCATTCCCGGACACAACGCCAAAATTTGACACGATTTGTATGGTCAAATGCTCAAAATTGGACGTCTATAGACGTTGTGTCCGGGAAAGTGTACTACATAGCTCATTACCTAAAAAACCGTTCAGCGATTAATTTACAATAGAAACATATAAAGTAAAAAACAAAAACAAGTTAATACTCACTCTTATTACCAGTTTTAACAGTAGAGTTTTTTAACGCCGACTTTAAAAGTGGCGTCGTTGTAACAGCCCTTTGCATGGGCGTCTTATAGACGTCGGGAGTGGTGAAGTCAATCAAGTGCATTGAACGTAAAGATGATAACGGTGTTTTCTTGGGTGTCACATCCAAAGCTGCAAGACCGTCATCCAAATCACGATTCAACTCCGACAAAATACTGCGAGGAGTACCATAATCACTTTTCGGTGTATTCGGATTGGACTCAACAAGACACGCAAAAGATTTGGGAGTATTTTTTCGAACGGACGTGACGGTACTGGGCGAATATGATGTCAAAACCATTCCGGATGGTTGACATTTCAGGAGCAATCTGTTCTTATTGGCACTTTTATCGACGGTTGTATTTTCTTTGTCGCTTTTCAATGGCGTGGCAAGTTCGATAAGCTTCTCGTGCCGGGGCATCATAGAAACACGCCTGACCGAGCGCGGTGGTGTTGCTCCGTAAGATTTTGCTGCCGATACGATTGATGCTCTCGTCAAACGATCCTGATTTCTACGATCGTCATCTTCTTCACGTGTAAGCGGTGGTTCTGTGACTTGATCATCTTCATCATCGGCAATTTCCATTTTTCGACCAAAACTGCAAGTTTGTAGAATAGCGATAAAGATGTGTTTTAGTTTTATTGTTATTTGTATGAGCAATAAAATAAAAATAAAAAGTAAATTGACACACGCAAATGTATACACGTAGAGGCGAAGCGTCATTTTATATTTTTTATGTGCACATACTCCGTTAAAAAATTGTTTTGAAATATTCAACATTTTCGAATCAATTATTATTTAAAACTTATTTCTTATCTGTGATTTTTGTAAATAGGAAAATGGAGCCTTTTCATTTCTTGCAGTAGTATACAAGAGCCCTATTCGACTCACTGGATCATTTCCAGATTTATTGGAAATCCCATACAAAATGATGATCCTGGAAATTGATCCAGGGTATGACTTGGATCATCTGCCAAACTAATCCCCCAGATGTCTCCGCGAACAATTTCCCTGAAATTTCCCGTATGTCATTTTGTTATTTAGTATTTTTTGTTTGTAAACTTTATTCAGAGTTTATCATTTTAATATTTCTTGCTAATTATCCTTTTAATTGTATCTCGAACGGTGCATAATTACAAATGCAATTTATAAAACTAATTTTTTTTTGTTGGAATGAGTGAATCCCCCTTACGGGGGATATCAAAAATGGTGATTCCACGGTTTCGACCACTCTTTGGGTAATCTGGTCGGCAGCGGGGTGCGCCACGTAAGTTGCGTGGAGAGCGGTGGCTGCGACCAAAAACAATGCACTTTCATATTGATATGCAATTTATAATTTAGAATATCGCGTTGGGGCCAGATGACACGATAGTCAGCTGTTACCGATTTGGGAAATTTTGATCCGTTTTCATTCGACTTGGACAGGATCAATGATCCAGTCAGTCGAATAGGGCTAAGGATAAGGACTGACTGATAAGTAGCGTATTTCTGAGGGCTCAACGCCAAGAAGTCTCTTGCTTTCCTACTGGAGCAGCTTTGTTATGCTCTTCTTCATTCGCAATTGCCAAGCACTTCGCTACTGGACCAGTCTTGCAGCGGTTCCTCTTTATTCGCAATTGCGAAGCAGTTCCGTTGAAAAAACTTTGAAAGTTTTCAACAGCTCCGTCCCCATTCGCAATTGCACTCCTTGGAAGCACTACATTGTCTTTCCAAAACCGAGTATAAAAGTTTCCCCAACTTACTTTCCAGGCAGATAGATGTGAAAGTGCTCCGTGTCAGCTTTACTAGAAGTATGTACTTCCAAGCCGCGTCTTAGGAAGCGCTTCTATACTGTTACTTAAGAAGCGCACCTCTGCAGATATGCAATGTTAAAATCATGCGGAATAGGAGATGGAAGCGCTCCAGTGCTTCTATCGGAGCGAATGTATTCTAGGCAGCTTTTTCTGATTAGGGATATATTGAGAGAGTCAGCGAAATATACACTCGGCCGCAAAACTATCGACTCAACCTGAAAGCGCGTGTATTTGTACGTGTTTTTTGGAAAGTATGATAGTTATTCATAAAAGTCGTATGTCGTTTAAAAGATTGAAACTTTAGCTGCCTGTTTGTACCCTTTTTATCAATATTTGCTTCGCACTTTTTAAATTATTGCCACTTGTAACAAAAAACCCAGAAAAATTGAAATTTCAGGTAAAGGTCGGGTTAGGTAAACTACCCCTAGAAAAGCGCCCGTAATCGGTTTCTCATTATCAGTTGCATCAGAAAAGTTAGGTAACTTACATCTGAACTAATTTCAATCACTGTTTTGTCATCAATGGATACGACGCCAGATCAGGCGGCACAAGTTGTAGCCCTATTGTCGGAAAATCATAGTCAGCGAACCGTCGCTCGCCGTCTTGGAATGAGTCAGTCTGCTGTCTCGAGAGTTATCAGGAGATTTTGAGAGACTGGTAGCTTTAATTCGAGACCAAGAACGGGCCGCCCTCGATCCACTTCAGAGAAAGACGACTGTTTCATTGCTACAAGTACGTTACGAAATCGGTTCTTCACGGGTGTTGCTGCGCCAGCGGAACCTGAGGCGTGTTCGCGGAGTAGCTGTCAGTGTCTGGACAGTAAGGAGACGATTAATGCCTTGATTACACCGTGCGAGCTATCGTGCGAGTGGGCCTAGACAGCTACTGCAGAGTAGCTACTTGCACCATGTGACCGCATCACGTATGATGCGGTCACATGGTGCATCATACGTGATGCGGTCACATGGTGCAAGTAGCTACTCTGCAGTAGCTGTCTAGGCCAACTCGCACGATAGCTCGCACTGTGTAATCAAGGCATTAGGGAAGTGAATATCACTCCAAGACGGCCTGCCAGGGGCCCCAAATTGACTGCACGACACCGACAAGCGCGCCTCTTATTGGAGCTCAGTATTGTTCACTTACGAGTCGAGAATGTGTCTGCATGGCAGTGACAGAAGATGTCGAGTCTACAGGCGTCCAACTGACCGATTTTCGCAGTGCTATTTCACTGAAACGGTTCCATATGACGGCGGTACCTGATGATGTGGGCTGACATTTCCTTGGAGGGAAAAACCGATCTCGTATTCGTGCCCGCAGGAGGTATTGAGCGATACGTTACCGATATTCTCCGTGACCACGTTGTGCCCTATGCAGCATTTATTGGCGAGAACTTCACTTTGATGCACGAAAATGCCTGGTGTCATGCATCGACATATTGGCTTCATTCAAGAACTGCCCAGTGAGGGCAGTTCTTGAATGAAGCCAATATGTCGTCACTTAACTGGCCTGCACGCAGTCCCGACATCAATCCCATTGAACACTTATGGGACGAACTCAATAGAAGAGTCCGAGCCAGAAATCCAGTCCCTTCGTCCACTGAAGAATTGAAGGCAGCCCTATTAGAGGAGTGGAACGGTATTCCTCAAGATACCATCAGCAACTTGATCAGATCAATGCAGAATCGACTGGAAGCTGTCATTGGAGCAAGAGGAGGCAATACCAAATACTAAAATAATAAATACTTAACTTATTTTCCAACAGTTTTTGTTTTATTTGCAAAAAACCTAACCAAAAACCATTTTCATATTTGCTCATTTTCGCTACGATTTCGCTCAAAGAGCATCAATTTTAAAAGTGCTCACCAAATATTGGTTGAAATGGTACCAACGTAAAGCTGAGGCCTTAAGCTTTTCAATGACATACGATTTTTATGGATAACTGCTATACTTTTCGAAAAACACGTACAAATACACGCGCTTTTAGGTTGAGTCGATAGTTTTGCGGCCGAGTGTACATATGTAATACATATTTGATTGATATTGAATAAACTAAAACCCGTATGCGTATGTTCCGCAAACATGTTTGCGGATCTGATCCCCTTACTCCAATCAATAGAGACGAAATAATAGGGGTTAGCGTGCAAAAATTGGGGATGTCTCAAATTTTTGATATGTTATAAAGACAGGTGGGGTAAGTTAAAATCCAAGTTTGCGTCACTTTCCCCCTGTGCTCCCGCCGCTATCTTGAAAAAAACCCATCTAAAATCGGCCCTTTCATCAGTTTTTGGCCTGGAACTTCTTTACAGTCCATTTGAGCACAAAATCTGCCGATACAATTTTGTAGAGGACAAAATTTCCTACAAACTTAATATAAGATGTTGTACTCTACAATCAAAATTAACAGAGTTATAGCGTCAAGAAAATGGGGAAAATATCAAAAATCATGAGCCAATTTCAAATTCACAAAAACCCATTGTATACCAATAACTCATAGCCTCCTCTGCATTTTAGTATAGAGCTCTCCAAGTATGTTTTGAAATTTGTAGGTAATGAGTTTTGGAATTTTAAGCAAATTATTTGCGCTATACCTCTGCCAATTTTGATTGTAGAGTAAAACTTGTCAGATGAAATTTATAGGAAATTAAGTGCTCTACAAGATTGTTTCGGCACATTTCGTCCTCAAATGGACTGG
Organism: Microchrysa polita; assembly: GCA_949715475.1. NCBI lineage: Eukaryota > Metazoa > Arthropoda > Insecta > Diptera > Stratiomyidae > Microchrysa > Microchrysa polita. The sequence goes on from OX454420.1 coordinate 50,010,507, forward strand.
GAAGAAGTTATAGATCGCAAACTGATAAAAAATCGATTTTAGGTGGTTTTTCCAAGATAGCAGCGGGAGCACAGGGGGGAAAGTGACGCAAACTTGGATTTTAACTTACCCCACCTGTCTTTATATCATATCAAAAATTTGAGTCATCCCCAATTTTTGCAAGGTAAAATCTCCCCGCCAGACAAACGGACACGGAGATTATTTCTGATCCGCCAAATGGCAGTTAGGGGATCAGAACGGAAAACATGTTTGCGGAACATACACAACTGTTGTGTTTCGTAGTCTCACCCATTGTTCTTCATGCTACTTGGGCTGCTACGTGCTACGCGCGTTGTATATAAAAGTCGTGCAATGGTCTTATTCGTTTCGTATACATTCGGTTGAGTGGCGAGCATTGAATTTCAGGAATAATTAAATTGCCATCAAAAAGTGGCTTTAACATCTGAGTACAAACTTTTTGAATATTTATAGAACAGATTTTCAAATGTTACCAGTAGTCGAGGTGTTTAATGACATTTTTGGAACTAAAACAGCATCCACATGGACTGCTTATTTTTGAAAGGTTTGATAAATTTAATTATTAAAATAGGACAGTGTTATGTTAGGTTTTCACACTTGTACTTAATCTGGCCAGATCACGTAATCTGGGGTGTGGTGAGTTTAAAAATGTATGGAATTTGACAGCTCAAATTACGTAATTTGTACAGATTACTAATCTGGCCGTAAATGTGAAATCCTCCTTAGGTAATTCGATAATTTCAATTTCACAAAAACCGAACTAAAGTTGCAAAATTGTTGCAATGTATTCGATAAATGGTACACCGCTATAAAATTGACAACTGAATGATTGCATAAATAATTTGGATATCTAAATTTGGTAGCGAGATAGATTGTTGCTAGTGTAGAAGCGATGACTTGTTCCAATTGGCATCGCGAACTACAAATTGGCAGCCCGTGTGGATTGTCTCTTAGAGCAAAATCCCCGTAATCTATCTAGCTAACATTGCCTAGCGACGATAGCTCAGTGATTATCGCATGAGACTTGTGTCAAACCTTAAGAGTTTATATTGTGCTATGGTCTACCTCAGAGGAAACACTGCTACCGGCCAACGCATCGTTCGTGACAAATGAGTTTACCATCTCTCAGTAAGGGCGCCATTACAGTCATTCTCAGTAAGGGCGCCATTACAATCATATTTCTATTATCATATGAATGCCATATCCTTAAGTCTACTCAATTAATTCGGTTCAAATTTTCCCACATGCAGTAAACGAAATCAAGTAGGCTTAAGCATATAAAATACATATGATAATAGAAATGAGAAATATGAATGTATGCCTTTCAGTGAAAATCTACAACATGACGGCAATCTTCTTATTAGCGTCCTGCCTGTTTAGCACCTTGTTTGTAAAACAATTCATCTCTGTCCAATTGCAATTTGTCAACCATAAATAAGGTAGCGAGCGCCTCTAGATTGCAACCTTAGAAAAAGCATAGTAACCCATGCCATGCGTTAGTCCAGAATGGCTATGTGATCACACAACCCATATGTGTTTGACTCCAAATTTATTACACTACACTCCACGAAATAATTCAAACGTCAAAATATTGTCGATGCAATTATTAACCCTTCTGTCGTCGCCTACGAGCTATTATGCCTAAGGTGTAGCTGAAATTTCTGTGAAATCAATCTTAATTTTTGAAGAGGTTTAATTTTGGATCTTGAAACAGTTTACATACTATGTCTTACGATGATGCGCCGTTTTTTCGTTTCTTTAGACATAGTTTACATTTCGCCGAACGTTTGATCGCATTTATGGCCGTCGGTTCCTTTGAAATATATATGGAAAGGGTGGAAAATATTGTTGAACGATATTTTTCATCAAGATATAGTACCAATAGTCTGTCTGGATCTATACGCCAACAGAAGGGTTAAATATCACGTTCGCATTTTAAGAGAGTAATAAATATTACGCGGATTGGATTTGAATGGTTGTATTGCCGGGATCGTTTTACTCAATCGGAGAAAAATGTTGTATATCCTCCAGTGTTGAAGGAGGAGGATATACAACATTTTTCTCTGATTACGCGGATTTTATATTCTCAATTGTAAACAAAAAATTGACGTTTATATAAAATTTTCACGCATACTATGAACTGCAATAGTGTGAAAACGGTGCCATTTTTATTTTCTGATGGCCATTCTGGACTAACGCATGGCATGGGCTACTATGCTTTCTCTAAGATTGCAACATACTCGCCCTAGATTGGTCGTGTAGTTATCGAATTCCTAAGAGGGTACAAAACCTTATATGTTTTAGAAACACTGGGCGCAGTTGTAAGAACGGAGTAATACTCGAAAGTAAAAACATAGACGTCAACGTTAACGGAGTCTCTGTACCTCGTAAAGACTCGATTAGATACTTAGGAGTCCAACTTAAATATGATATGAGATTTAACCCCCATGGAAGACTACAAATCAAAAAAGCAAAAAAGGCTACCTACGCTTTAAAAAAAATCCTTTCGCGGAAAGCTATTCTTCCGCGTACAAAATATCTTCTCTATAAAACGCTTATACGCCCCATTATTTCCTACTGTTTCCCTATTTGGACAACTATTTCCCCCTGTGTGGCTAAAGAAATGCAAATTTTTGAACGCAAGGTATTACGTGCGTGCACCTCTCTATATCGCCGTCCGGACAAAAAACACTTTAAAAATGTTATACTATATAAGAAAACCAAAATCATCCCACTTATGCAATACATGACATTAATAGCTGCCAGCCGAACTGCAAATTGGATTAATCATTGTAACCCAATTATAAAAATTATTGCGGAACGGAGCCAAACAATTTCGAACAATAACTTTCATGTGCCTGGGCTACCTATCATACTCTCAAAATTTCCTGATATGTTTAACTTTGGACACGGTCCAACATTCCTATCTAAATTCTATACTAAAAAATCGGGGCAAATCCGTAGAGGATGACTTAATAAATTATTTATGTAATATATTTTCATGCCAATACTAAATAAGATATTATATATTGTACTCAGTCTCTTTATTATCAAAAACTATGTAATTCAATACAATCGAATAAAAATTGTTTTCTGTCCTTCTGTAATTAACATTCTCTATCAATATTGTAATATAAATTTTCCTACCATGAATCTAATCAAATTCAATTTCTTTTATAACGAAAATTGATTCGTAACCGCCTCTGCATTAGTTTTTATTTTTCTTATTTATATACAAAAGAAACTACTATGTAAAATAATAATAATCGTTAATGGAATATATATATATATTTTCTTTAGATTTAAGTCAGTTAAGTTGTTAGATTTAAGTTAGTTATTAAGTTAGTTATTAAGTTGTACATACTTCCATTTTAAATAATTGTGATCCTCAAATGAGCATCGAGGTATCTTTATCATTTCATGTAACTGAATTAATTACACATCCCACTGATAGGTGGAGATTAAATAAATGTCAGAGTGACATAATTACTAGTCACCGCTATTCGCTCAAATTTGTAACCCAAACATAGGTTAAGACTTATATTGTTGTACATATATGTATATTCGCTCAATAAATTCAGTTCAGTTCAGTTCAGTTCGTAGAGGCGAAGCGTCATTTTATATTTTTATGTTACATACTCCGTTAAAAACTTGTTTTGAAATATTCTCGAATCAATTATTATTTAAAACTTATTTCTTATCTGTGATTTTTGTAAATAGGAAAATGCAGCCATTTCTTGCAGTAGTATACAAGGACTGACTGATAAGTAGCGTATTTCTGAGGGCATATATTCTATCGGCTCAACGCCAAGAAGTCTCTTGCTTTCCTACTGGAGCAGCTTTGTTATGCTCTTCTTCATTCGCAATTGCGAAGCACTTCGCTACTGGACCAGTCTTGCAGCGGTTACTCTTTATTCGCAATTGCGAAGCAGTTCCGTTGAAAAAACTTTGAAAGTTTTCAAGAGCTCCGTCCCCATTCGCAATTGCGCTCCTTGGAAGCACGGCATTGTCTTTCCAAAACCGAGTATAAAAGTTTCCCCAACTTACTTTCCAGGCAGATAGATGTGGAAGTGCTCCGTGTCAGCTTCACTACTTCAGTACTTCCAAGCCGCGTCTTAGGAAGCGCTTCTATACTGTTACTTAAGAAGCGCACCTCTGCGGATATGCAATGTTAAAATAAGGCGGAATAGGAGATGGAAGCGCTCTAGTGCTTCTATCGGAGCGAATGTATTCTAGGCAGCTTTTTCTGATTAGGGATATATTGAGAGAGTCAGCGAAATATACATATGTAATACATATTTGATTGATATTGGATAAACTAAAACCCGTATGCGTATGTTCCGCAAACATGTTTGCGGATCTGATCCCCTTACTCCAATCAATAGAGACGAAATAATAGGGGTTAGCGTGCAAAAATTGGGGATGTCTCAAATTTTTTATATGTTATAAAGACAGGTGGGGTAAGTTAAAATCCAAGTTTGCGTCACTTTCCCCCGTGCTCCCGCCGCTATCTTGAAAAAAACCCATCTAAAATCGGCCCTTTCATCAGTTTTTGGCCTGGAACTTCTTCTTTCTGAGGAGAGTCTTATTTGGCCCGCGCCAGGTTTTGAGTTTGACACCCCTGTGCTATGGTCTACCTCAGAGGAAACACTGCTACCGGCCAACGCATCGTTCGTGACAAATGAGTTTACCATCTCTCAGTAAGGGCGCCATTAGTCATATTTCTATTATCATATGAATGCCATATCCTTAAGTCTACTCAATTAATTCGGTTCAAATTTTCCCACATGCAGTAAACGAAATCAAGTAGGCTTAAGCATATAACATACATATGATAATATAAATTAGAAATATGGATGTATGCCTTTCAGTGAAAATCTACAACATGATGGCAATCTTATTAGCGTCCTGCCTGTTTAGCACCTTGTTTGTAAAACAATTCATCTCTGTCCAATTGCAATTTGACAACCATAAATACGGTAGCGAGCGCCTCAAGATTGCAACATACTCGCCCTAGATTGGTCATGTAGTTATCGAATTCCTAAGAAGAAGGTACAAAACCAACACATCATGCCAGCAAATCCAATTGAATTTTTCAGTAACGCGTTGTTGTTGGTACTGAAACCAATTTGAAGCAATCAACACCAGCACCGATCATTTTTATTACTATCGAAAAAAGTGATGTCAAGGTCTAGGTGATGCTGCACAAATGCTGTTTTTTCTATGCATCATTCAATGCCGTACGGCAGGCCGAAATGCTGTATGGTAATTTTATCCTTGCATACAATTAAAAAAAGGTTAAATTAGCTAGTGGCTTACTTGTGAATTGTATTCCGTTTTAGTGCATCCTTTCGATGAAGCTGCAATAAATCAGCAAACATAAGTTATCATTTGAGGGTGATATGATCAAATTCGTACTCACATGAAGTGACGGCTCTGAATTGGGTGCTTGCTCTGCCGTCCGCAATTCCTTCACTGGCGTCTGTAACCCATCGACTTCCATTTTATTGCGTGGCAATCTCTGATTGTTGACCCATTTGATTTGTTTGTCTAAGATAGTTATTACACTACCCGTGTACAAGGGTCGCGTACCTTTCAAGGGGACGCCGTTAATTCTAACGGGATTTCTCTTACTGTGGTTTGTGATGGAGATCTAAACAAGGCAATGAAATGACTTCCAATATTATGACTACCAGCGAAACTGAAATTGATTGCCGCTTACCCGTCCGAAAGAGTCACTTTCTATTTCACAGTGAACTCTTTTGGCTTCTGAATGTTTCAGAACCAAATCACACGACAGTGATGATCCAATTCGGAAAACTTTTCCTGTTGTTTGCAACTCCTCAATTTCGTCGCCATTCTCTTCGACGACAGTTAATTTTCCACTTTTAAGAGACATTTTTCTGTCTATCTTTAGTTTTGGTTCACAACTCTAAAAGTGTATTGTCATATTTTTAATAATTGACGATTATATTCAAGGAAAACACGAATGGGCGCGTTTTTCACATACAAAAAAAAAGTCCAATTTATACAAACGATATTTTACACGATCGCGGATTTCTTTTCACGAACAAGAATTCACTTTGAATTTTAATAGAACCGAAACACAATTAATTAGTTGCACAACTTAATTAAATAACAAAATTTTCACCGTAAACAAAATAAGCCGCGCGCGTTTAACATATTGTACGAGACGTCGACCGAAGACGCGCAATTAGCGGTTGAAGAAAATTTCAAATATGAAGGTTGGAGAAGCGACAGATGTTGAGTTGAAGGATTCTGTAGAAGTGTGGTGAATTGGCCGAGTCAACGGTTTGGAATAATTTTGAAAATTGTTGATTACAAATTAAATTTCGATGTTTTTGTACATTTCAACTATCGAAACTTTAGTTTTTTTTTGGTTTATGCTAATGCTGCAAATTACGATGCGAAGGCACACACATTAAATATTTTGGACTAAAAGCAAAGCCACCTTAATTTAGAAAGCCGGGAAGCAGCAATACATGCACACAAAGCGAGCCTATGAATATGTCGTATATCATACGCCATCTAGATATATATCATAGCCGCAACTCAGCTGTAGAATGACGTCATGGATCCGTATTGAATTGTTCGTCGGACACGGGCAAACAACAACAATGTCATGAGAGGCAACAACAATGCAATGCAATTTAATCTGCGGATTTCACGTTTACGAGTCTACATTGCGGCCTTAATATATAGACGGCGGTGCGTATATACGTTGCACGATGCACTAACACAAGCACAGCGCATGTGTGGTCTTACGGCAACTGCCTCTACGGGGCGGACCACACCCGTTTTGTATTGCAAAACGGCCAAAAGCTGCCAATATGCCTTCCTGGCAAGAGCCCCGGCAGGAGCCCTGAACCCAGCAAACAATTTTATCGTTTTATTCGAAAAATCACAAAAATGATACGAAAACGATATCATTCAAATGAAAAATTTATCGTAAGCTTGTCTCCCCGACGAAAAATCGCTTTATCGTCATCAATATGTCAGGAATGTGACTCCTATTAACGAAATAAATGATACGAAAACGATATCATTCAAATGAAAAATTTATCGTAAGCTTGTCTCCCCGACGAAAAATCGCTTTATCGTCATCAATATGTCAGGAATGTGACTCCTATTAACGAAATATCTTCTCATTATTGCAAGGATGATAAAATCGTAATTCTTCCCAACGAGCGAATTACGAAATTGTCAAAATATAAAACGACTAATTTATTCCCATAATTTGTAATCTTAGATAGCTCAGGTGTAGGACGTAGGACTACGAAACGATAGGTGCCCGGTTCGATTCCCAGTAGAAGCAAAGTGTAAAAAGGTAAAGTTAAAATAAGGTAAAAAAAGTTAAGGATGAAATAGAAGAAAAAAAAATAGAAAAAAGGGAAAAATAAAAAAAAAAAAATTTCACTTTTTCTATGTATTAGTCTATTATCGCCAAATTATCATCCTGGCGAATTAATATCGGTCACTATTCCTTCACGAAGGGAGTGACGCCTTTAATCCGAAAACGATATGAAATTCGAGAAATGTTTTCTATCAGGCGAATTGAATTCGTATCGCGGACGATAGAAATTGTTTGCTGGGAAGGTTCGATGCAGGAAGGTTGTGTTTGTCTGTGTATATGTGTGGGTACGATATGTGTTTTTTCGTCATATTGGGAGCATTACATCTCGGCGCGGCTGCTCTCAATTTTACTAATTCGCGCCGGTGTTGAAACAAATCCAGGCCCAGAGGTATGGATTTGTAGTGTCTGCAACCAACGTATCGGTTCGAATGCCAGATCAGTGCAGTGTAATTGCTGCAGGGAATGGGTTCAATTTAGGTGTTCAGGGTTACGAAAACAAGGTCAACACTCCTTAGCATATGTTGCGCCAGGTTGTATGAATTCCGGGCAACCCAGGGCTGCTCCCAGCCCACCTTCTCCACCACTGCCCCCTACACCGCATAACAATATGATAAGGAATGCCAGACCCAGTCTTACGCCTGGCCCTCCTCCTCCAGCAGTTTTCACTGCACTATCTATATTACAGTTTAACTGTAATGGCATTCACCGGAAAATCGCTGAGATCACACACTTCTTGAGTTCCAACAGAATTCTCATCGCCGCCATCCAAGAGACGTTGCTTCACGCAAACTCGTCTCTAAGCGTCCATAGCGAATATGTTATACTGCGGAAAGATCGACCGGCCGCCACGGATGATTCTCACTCTGGAGGTGGACTTGCCTTCCTAATGCACAAGTCCGTACATTACTGTGTATTAGATGTAGTTGCTGACGGTACGGCGGAAATTCAAGCCATCTCAGTTCCATCAGGGAGTACTAATATCGAAATTTTTAATATATATGTACCACCTCATTCTAGTTGCCCTTCTGGCTATCGTTTTGATATTGGTCCTCTCCTTTCCGGAGAGCACAGGGTCATCCTTGGCGACTTTAATGCGCACCATGAGCTCTGGCATTCGGACCTCAACAACAATATGCCAGGGGTATAACTATCGCCGAATCACTTGACGCCTCAGAATTCTGTTCACTTAATGAAGACTCGTCGACTAGAGTCGTGGGCACTTGCAGTAGTTCTCCTGACATAACTATTGTCAGTGCCAGCCTAATTGCTGCTTCCCGATGGGAAGTACGTACCACCCTTAAATCAGATCACCTCCCAATCATTATAAAGATTGACAAACCAGCGAACATGACTAAGTCTGAGAAACGAACGTTTGTCAATCACAAGAAAGCCGATTGGGAAGGTTTCAAAGCTTACTCGTCGGCGAAGTTCATCGAGCTAACATCACCTATCACCATTCATGAGACCGAGAAAAATATTAGGAACGTCATTACCACAGCCGCGGCACGTTTTATTCCGGCAGGACGTATCCCGAAAGTTCGGCCTAACTTCCCCACTAGTGCCGCCAGATTAGCCGATGAACGTGATCAGATCAGAAGCGCTCACCCTGATGATCCCAGAATTCAGGAGCTTAACTCCGAAATTGACCGACAAGTTAAAGACTATAGGAGGGCGAAATGGAATCAGCACCTCGATGAATGTAACCTCAATGAAGGTGTCAGCAAATTATGGTCTACCGTCCGCGCCCTTTCCAATCCTCGGAAAGAAAAGGGCAACAACGCCATTGAATTTGGCAACACAAAAACCTGCGATCCTCTTCAGTGTGCGGGCCTGTTCAATAAACAATTTATTGAACATCCCAAGTCTGACGGCCTCAAGCGCAAAATTAGAAGACGGATTCGCAGCCGGATTGTTGACACCATACCATCTTTTACAGCGGACCAGGTTAAAAAAGTCATCGAGAATGCTAAAAACTCCAAGGCCCTCGGACCAGATGGCATTTCGATGACCATGTTGAAACATCTCGACCTTCCAGCCATTGAGTATCTCACGGCCGCCTTTAACTTGTCGATGTCCACGCTTGCCATCCCTGAAATCTGGAAAACAGGTCGAATTGTTCCCTGTCTCAAGCCAGGGAAGAGCGCAAATCTCGGGGAATCCTACCGCCCCATTACGATACTTTCTCCTGTCGCAAAGACGCTGGAGGCCCTTATTCACCCCACTCTTGTTGCACATGCGAAGCTAGAACCTCACCAGCATGGCTTCAGGAAGATATATGGTACCACCACTGCCCTAGATGCGATCACTACACGCATTCGTGATGGGCTAAATCAACGCAGTCGTTGTCACAGAACTATTCTGGTGGCAATAGACCTATCAAGTGCATTCGATAAGGTCAATCATTCAATGCTCCTAGCAAACCTGTTGAATATGCATCTTCCTGCACAAGAGATCCGTTGGATTGCCAATTATCTAGCTGGTCGGCACTCCTTCACCGAGTTTCGAGGCAAACGTTCTAAGCTTAGGAAAATCAAATTAGGTGTTCCACAGGGAGGGGTAGAGTGGGGGAGACTCTGTTCAACATCTACATGTCCGGCCTCCCCACACCACCTGAAGAAATCGAGGTGATTTCCTATGCTGACGATTGCACCGTACTCGCCACAGGGAATGATAAGGATGAAATGCGCCTCCGAATTAATCGCTATCTAGGACGATTACAGGCATTTTTCCAAAGCCGAAACCTCACCATCTCTGCGACTTTTCTAACCACTTGGTGGGAGGACATCAGATGGGAGATGGATATACGTATTGGCAACAATTCTGTTCCTACTGTTAAAAACCCCAAAATTCTCGGGCTTCACCTAGAGAACATGATGACGTCTGCGAATCATGCAGCTTCAGTATGTGAAAAAATGCGCAGTAGGAACAACATCCTAAAAGCTCTAGCTGGTAGCACCTGGGGCAAAGATAAAGAAACCATGCTAGCTACTTATAAAGTGGTGGGTCGAGCGGCCGCTGATTATGCAGCCCCAGTTTGGACACATAGTCTATGTGACACAAACTGGTCCAAAGTTCAGGTCTGCCAAAATGCCGCTCTACGCATCGCGACAGGTTGCCTTCTTATGTCTGCCCAGGATCACTTACATCAGGAGACAAAATTGATGCCAATACGTGATCACAATCTCCTACTCTCTAAACAGTATCTTGTTGGTTGCTACCGTGAGGATCATCCCAATAATCATCTCATGGACCGAATTCCTCCACGACGACATGTCAGGCGTGGTCTACGAGACCTTGAGAGAGAGGTTGAGGGATACAAACGGAACCCTTACGATGAAGTTACATACCGAGCCGCCATTGCAGCGATCCACACTGAAGAAGTGAATCGGTCTATCGCGAGTTTAGGTGCGAATAGAGTCCTCTCAGAGCGCCTACCACCAATTTCGCCTGAGGAGATTAGGCTCCCGAGAGCCACCAGAGTAACACTAGCTCAACTTCGGTCGGGCTTTTGTTCACGCCTTAATTCGTACCTTTCTCGCATAAACCCGGACATCCAAAACATCTGTCCAAACTGCAATGGTACTCCTCATGATGTGGGCCATTTGTTTCAATGCCCCGCTGCGCCCACTGATCTTACCCCTATATCACTGTGGGAAAACCCTATCGCAGCCCAAGTAACAATTTCATCCCTATAATACTTCGTAAAATATTATCTTCTAACGACAATAGGGGCACTTTACAGGGTATAAACTCTGAATAATAGTCCAATAATGGCGTTTGGCGCCGTTTTTTGATCCAATTGCACCTTATTGTAGCACTGAACTAAGCTTTGAAAAAGACATACATCAATGTGTTATGTCATCATTTTCTGTCATTTTCTCGTGAAAAAAAGAAAAAAAAATTCCCCCAGCCAGCGTCGAACCAGCGACTGTCGGACGCCAGTCCGACGCCCTAATCACTCGGCCAACCTCACATATAGTTAACATTGCTCGTAAACACTACAAGTGCTCAACACTTCTTTATCGACTCTTCTCCATTGCACCTTCTTCTTTATATGTCAGTCAATTGAAGTTGAATAAATCCACACATTCATCAACAAAATGCAGACATTTTCTGCGCTGAGATTATCTTAATTGATTCATAAGTTAACAAGGAGTGAGGAAATGATAGTTTCATGCAATATTTCAATGAATTCAATTCAAGAAACGTGGTATTCCAGAGCACTTCATGAGTGTCAATTCAATAAATCACAAAGTCCATCCTTCAATAAAACTAGGCTGAACAATTTATTGGATGACCATACGAATGTCACACGATAAAAATGACACCGACTGTGCTATAGAAGAATATATGCATGTGTGTGAGTTAACTAGAGAGACTATTGCATTTGTGTGCTGTATCATCCAATAAAACACAAGAGTGGAGTATTTAAAGGAGTGTCTTTTTTAGGTTGGCGTTTAGAGACAGTTTTATCGAAGTTTTATACCACAATCTTTGAATTTATTCCATAATGATGACAGAAGCTTTCCGGAAAATACTTTAAGGATGGTTTATTGGATCAAAATATTACTTTAAGCGATGTCACACGATAAATGAATTCCATGGTACTATATGGTTGCTACAGTGTGGAGTGCTTCTTTAAAGCAAACGAATTGTTGCTTGGGAGCAGCTATGTTTTTGTCCTTAGACCTCACGGACACAAACATTGACGAACCATAAATCGTACCCACATAGATGCACAGAGGTTACACACCTTTCTGCACCGCTACAAGAAGAAGAAGAAGCACAGCGCATGTAAAAAAAACCCGTGTCTGCTCTGATAAAAACCGCGAAAACATGGAAAACTAACTTTTTATCGGGATTTTTTTCTTTCACTGCATTATAGCACCGCCGTCTATATATTAAGGCCGCAATGTAGACTCGTAAACGTCAAATCCGCAGATTAAATTGCATTGCATTGTTGTTGCTTCTTATGACATTGTTGTTGTTTGCCCGTGTCCGACCAACAATCTAGTACGGATCCATGACGTCATTGTACAGCTGAGTTGCGGCTATGATATATCTAGCTGGCGTTGATTATAGACACATTGCACTTTTGGCGACGAAAATCGACCGGGAACCAATACTTTTCGTGTAAAGTTTGCCGCGACCCAACCCGATTTGCCTTTACCGCAATGTAAATTTTCGATCTGAACAGGCCTATGAATTGTCGTTTCAGCATATGACCGTGCTCTGCTTCCGGGCTTTATGAAGGTGGCTTTGGTGCAAGTGCCTTCGAGCAGGTATTAATAGAAGGAGAGGAAACGACACTTAGAAAATGAACCGAAAGCGCAAATTCATGGGAGAGAAAAATACAATAACAACACTGTTGAAACAAAGCGATTTGACACAAGTAGAGTAACAGTACATCTCAATTCAAACAAAGTTCAATGCTTTCACAACCCACTATTAAAGATAAAGAACATGAAGAAGAAGAAGAATTCAACCAAGCGCACACGAATTTTTGACACAATTACTACTTTACTGTTAGGCTTCATGCACACGACGCGAAAACGGCTCGCAAGCTCGACACATCGAAATGCATTGGCTCTTATGGGAAGCTCACGACAGCGAGAGCCGTGCCGCTGTCAAATCACAACTAGCGAGACGTGTTTTCACATATCGTGCACCACAATCCGCAAATTCACGGCTCGTGAGCTTCCCATAAGAGCCAATGCATTTCGATGTGTCGAGCTTGCGAGCCGTTTTCGCGTCGTGTGCATGAAGCCTTAGATGCTTGCTCTCCCATGTATTATATTCTCGGCACATTTTTGAGTCGTCACTTTGTATGGAATTCGTGACTTTCGCCCTCTCCTTATATTAATACCTGCTCTAAGGCAAGTGCAACCGAATATCAAAGTGAGTTTCTTTGATATGGAACGGCTATTCTGGTACAATTTCGATAATGACTACTTTTGCAGTAGTAGCTATCTGTCGTAGTGTATTCGTGTATTGGAACAAATTCGTGTTGCTTCGTCTGCCAGTTGTGTCGAAAAAAGGGAATATTTGGTGCAGAAAAAGCTAATTATTTTGCTAATATAACTTTCGCAACTTTTAGTATTTTGTATGTAATATTCGCGGCCGCCGTACCTATAATCCGTGGCGAAACAAGAGTGCAATGTAATTGTTACCCGGGTGCATTTTGACAAGGGAATGAAGTGAGTGTTTTCCACAAAGAAAAAAAAAACTAATTTCGGCTCCAATTCGATATATTTCCACTCCAAACACGAGGTAAATGTTTATTGTGTAAGCCATTGGATAGTTTTTTAAAGATTCGCTTTTCATGGGTTCTGTTATGCTCTTACACAAAGGCTAATAAAGGGGTGCTAATTGGAATGGTCCAGGTACAGCTGTAATCAGCCCAAGGTCGTCTCCGTTGAGATTACAGTACATAACATTTGGTTTACAATCGTCTCGTCTAGCTAATCAAAATAAACAAAATCGTTTGTACGACGGAATAAATGTCTAAACAATACTTTTTTTTATTTAAATTAAATTATGCTATCTTGCTATCAACACACGCACGATTAGCAAAAGAACGATATGAACGATGAGTGATGACTCAAACGTCTTAAAACCCTATCAAAACGGTCAAAGTAGGTACTCAAACGAGTCATTCAACAGCTTTTAACTTGCTGAATCTAGCGATCTAGCGTGCAAAAGGATAATGTTCTTAAAGTAGAAAGACATCAGCTGTCGAAACTTTCGGACGAAGCCGTTCGCGCACTATGAAGCAATCTTTTTCGATGCAAATTAGCGCTTTCTCGACAAGCTCACAAATTTCGCTGTGCTATCGTAAGTAGTGCAGAAATGTTTTTGTTGTCTTCTCTTCTAATATTTGCGACACACTCAAGGCTATATGAGCTGTATTGATTCAATTAACGTAGACACACGATAGATGCGCAGTCGCCCATGATAATAGCGGATCATGAAACTGGTTCGTATTTGTTATGTTGAAATTTGCATGCATAAATACAGCTCCGCTAGTTGAGTCTTGAACAATTATATTGTCAACATTACCCGCAGCAACCGTAGTCCCGAAGTTTAAAAGTGAAAATGATTCTAAAATGTATGGGAAAAATATAAAATAAACTAGAATTCAATGAAGTTTGACGTTTAATGTCGATATCGAGGCTTGAAACATCCATATTAGTCCTATGGCAAATGCAGAGTATACCTGACTTCTCCATCGGGATGGTGGATGCCATATTGAAAAGAGGGAACTCATATCATTAGTAAATTAGGGCGACCACATTCCTGAAAGAACAATCAATGGTGATGTCCTCCTGTAAGCGTAGAGCCTTGATAAGAAATTCCAATGAGTCATCAAACAATCCACTTTCGCGTACGTACTTAATTAGTTGTTAATATAGTTTAACTGTCGCGTATTTCAATCTTTTGTTATAGGTTACGTGGATTAAAAAAATCTGCCCAAAAGCGTATGCTGTACGTCTGGTCACCTTATCTAAAATAACTGTCCGTAGGGTGGAGTACTCTTGCCGATACTAATTTATAAATTAGCTACACTTACCTTTTTTCGTTAAGCCCCAGATAGAGTTCTAGCGGAATGAAAATGAAACGGTAATGAACCGGCATAAAAACCGTGGTGAATTTAAAATTTTAGCTTCGAAAATTGCTACAAAGGCGTTTTACGTCCTAAATCATCTTAAAAATAACTAAAAAAAATAATTTCCCCCTTGTCCGAATGCATTTTCAACGTGAAAATAACCTAGCCGGGCACTTAATTGCACAATTGAACTCATGTTTAGTCCTGTTATGACCGAAGAGTTGTTCAATCGAATAGCGGTAAAATGAATTCAATCGGATAACTGTAAGTGTATTTTTCTCAACAATTTTGGATTCTACTACGTAGTTGCTGTTTAGAGTGGGTCGATTTTAGGTGCTCAGGTTTGTGCAGTGCCAGCATAGGTTGCAGCGGGTTGTAGGTCGGGCAACACCAGGCCACAGCCATTGCCCTCTACTCCCCCTCACAATGTGATCTTGAATGCAAGACCAAGTTTGACTCCTGCCCCTCCGCCAGCAATATTTACACCGGTGTCCATATTGCAGTTCAACTGCAATGGCATTCTTCACAAAGTACCTGAAATAACATATTTCTTGAATAAGCATAGAATGCTGATTGATGCAAGACTTAAGTCCGTACTTACAATGTATTAAATGTAGAAATGCAAGCCATATCAGTGTCATCAGGGAGCACCAATATCGAAATCTTGAATATTTATGTATCAACTGACTCCATCTGTTCGTCTGGCTATCATTTCGATAGTGGTCCTCTTCTTACTGGACAGCACAGGACCATTCTTGGCGACTTCAATTCTGCGCTTCACAATTATGCCAGGGGTATAGCTATCGCAAAATCTCTTGACGCTTCAGAGTTCTGTACTCTCAATGAAGACTCGCCGACTCGCAACGCTAACAAATTGTATTAGCTCTCGAGATATAACCATTCTTGGCGACTTCAATTCTGCGCTTCACAATTATGCCAGGGGTATAGCTATCGCAAAATCTCTTGACGCTTCAGAGTTCTGTACTCTCAATGAAGACTCGCGACGCTAACAAATTGTATTAGCTCTCGAGATATAACAATTGTTAATGCCAGTCTAATTTGTGAAACCTTCTGGAAGACACGTACTGGTCTCGCTTCCGATTACCTCCCAATCATTATTAGAATTGACAAATCAGCTGACCTGAGCAATTCAGAGAAGCGAACGTTTGTCAATCACAAAAAAAGCCGATTGGAAAGGTTTACAAATATTTATTTCGGGGAAGTTCATCGAGCTACCTCTTCCCACCAGTGTGCATGCACGATTTTAGTATCTGCAGCGCCAAATTTTGATCATGCCATTTCATTAATATTGGCCTGAAACGACCGAATTCGCAATCCCTTTTCGCGAAATCGTAACGGTTCTCCAGATATTCATATAGTATGCACAGACGGCTAACACCTTTCTGTACCGCTAAAAGAAGAATTAAAAGAAAGGTTCCATAGTGGACTTATTAACTGAAAATCAGATGTTCGGGAACATATATGTACGTAGTAGAATCCAAAATTGTTGAGAAAAATACACTTACCGTTATCCGATTGAATTCATTTTACCGCTATTCGATAGAACAACTCTTCGGTCATAACAGGACTAAACATGAGTTCAATTGTGCAATCAAGGGCCCGGCTAGGTAATTATTTGTGTCGCATTCTGATTTCGTATTTGAAATGGAGCAGATCAAGTACCGCGCGGTCATTGAATTCCTTTTTTTTGAAAGGATACACGGCGTCCCAGATTCGAGATGAACTTCTTCTTCTTCTTGTAGCGGTGCAGAAAGGTGTGTAACCTCTGTGCATCTATGTGGGCACGATTTATGGTTCGTCAATGTTTGTGTCCGTGAGGTCTAAGGACAAAAACATAGCAGCTGCGATAGGGTTTTCCCACAGTGATATAGGGGTAAGATCAGTGGGCGCAGCGGGGCATTGAAACAAATGGCCCACATCATGAGGAGTGCCATTGCAGTTTGGACAGATGTTTTGGATGTCCGGGTTTATGCGAGAAAGGTACGAATTAAGGCGTGAACAAAAGCCCGACCGAAGTTGGGCTAGTGTTACTCTGGTGGCTCTCGGGAGCCTAATCTCCTCAGGCGAAATTGGTGGTGGGCGCTCTGAGAGGACTCTATTCGCACCTAAACTCGCGATAGACCGATTCACTTCTTCAGTGTGGATCGCTGCAATGGCGGCTCGGTATGTAACTTCATCGTAAGGGTCCCGTTTGTATCCCTGAACCTCTCTCTCAAGGTCTCGTAAACCACGCCTGACATGTCGTGGTGGAGGAATTCGGTCCATGAGATGATTATTGGGATGATCCTCACGGTAGCAACCAACAATATACTGTTTAGAGAGTAGGAGATTGTGATCACGTATTGGCATCAATTTTGTCTCCTGATGTAAGTGATCCTGGGCAGACATCAGAAGGCAACCTGTCGCGATGCGTAGAGCGGCATTTTGGCAGACCTGAACTTTGGACCAGTTTGTGTCACATAGACTATGTGTCCAAACTGGGGCTGCATAATCAGCGGCCGCTCGACCCACCGCTTTATAAGTAGCTAGCATGGTTTCTTTATCTTTGCCCCAGGTGCTACCAGCTAGAGCTTTTAGGATGTTGTTCCTACTGCGCATTTTTTCACATACTGAAGCTGCATGATTCGCAGACGTCATCATGTTCTCTAGGTGAAGCCCGAGAATTTTGGGGTTTTTAACAGTAGGAACAGAATTGTTGCCAATACGTATATCCATCTCCCATCTGATGTCCTCCCACCAAGTGGTTAGAAAAGTCGCAGAAGATTTGGACGCAGAGATGGTGAGGTTTCGGCTTTGGAAAAATGCCTGTAATCGTCCTAGATAGCGATTAATTCGGAGGCGCATTTCATCCTTATCATTCCCTGTGGCGAGTACGGTGCAATCGTCAGCATAGGAAATCACCTCGATTCCTTCAGGTGGTGTGGGAAGGCCGGACATGTAGATGTTGAACAGAGTGGGGGAGAGTACCCCTCCCTGTGGAACACCTAATTTGATTTTCCTAAGCTTAGAACGTTTGCCTCGAAACTCGGTGAAGGAGTGCCGACCAGCTAGATAATTGGCAATCCTACGGATCTCTTGTGCAGGAAGATGCATATTCAACAGGTTTGCTAGGAGCATTGAATGATTGACCTTATCGAATGCACTTGATAGGTCTATTGCCACCAGAATAGTTCTGTGACAACGACTGCGTTGATTTAGCCCATCACGAATGCGTGTAGTGATCGCATCGAGGGCAGTGGTGGTACTATGCATCTTCCTGAAGCCATGCTGGTGAGGTTCTAGCTTCGCATGTGCAACAATAATAATATAATGAATAAGGGCCTCCAGCGTCTTTGCGACAGGAGAAAGTATCGTAATGGGGCGGTAGGATTCCCCGAGATTTGCGCTCTTCCCTGGCTTGAGACAGGGAACAATTCGACCTGTTTCCCAGATTTCAGGGATGGCAAGCGTGGACATCGACAAGTTAAAGGCGGCCGTGAGATACTCAATGGCTGGAAGGTCGAGATGTTTCAACATGGTCATCGAAATGCCATCTGGTCCGAGGGCCTTGGAGTTTTCAGCATTCTCGATGACTTTTTTAACCTGGTCCGCTGTAAAAGATGGTATGGTGTCAACATTCCGGCTGCGAATCCGTCTTCTAATTTTGCGCTTGAGGCCGTCAGACTTGGGATGTTCAATAAATTGTTTATTGAACAGGCTAGCACACTGAAGAGGATCACAGGTTTTAGTGTTGCCAAATTCAATGGCGTTGTTGCCCTTTTCTTTCCGAGGATTGGAAAGGGCGCGGACGGTAGACCATAGTTTGCTGACACCTTCATTGAGGTTACATTCATCGAGGTGCTGATTCCATTTCGCCCTCCTATAGTCTTTAACTTGTCGGTCAATTTCGGAGTTAAGCTCCTGAATTCTGGGATCATCAGGGTGAGCGCTTCTGATCTGATCACGTTCATCGGCTAATCTGGCGGCACTAGTGGGAAAGTTAGGCCGAACTTTCGGGATACGTCCTGCCGGAATAAAACGTGCCGCGGCTGTGGTAATGACGTTCCTAATATTTTTCTCGGCCTCATGAATGGTGATAGGTGATGTTAGCTCTAGTATAGTGACTTTAGCTCTAGACCCAAACATCCAAAAAAAGAGCTGACTTTTAATGCCAAATTGTTCTATGGCCTGACCGCATTACGCAGTAAAAAGTTAGACTTTTTTGCGCGTCACATTTGGGGGGGAGGGGGTGGCAAAGGGGTGAAATTATGATTTTTCGCCAATATCTTGTTAACTGTAATATTTACAGCAAAATGTTCTGAGGACGATTTAAACTACACAAAATTTCCTTTCTAATGATATATTATATCATATACCTTCTCTTGGCAGATTATATACTAGACCTTAAAACATTTGGTGTAATTTAGATTTTTTGATAGTTACATTTGGCGCTCTAGCTCCTGAAGTAATTAAATTGGAGCCATGGTAATTGGGATAACTATTCCTAACAATATATAGCTGTCCCACACGGAGACTCAGGCTGCCCCGACAAAGCATCCCCCTATACTCCCTATTAACATTTAAAAAAAAGACATGCCTGTAACTTTTCGCCGAATCACAGCAGGCGGGAAAAATTTTGGTAAACGTTAAGGCTAAGTCCCATTAGACCCTCCACCAAATATTACCTCGATCGGATTAAAACAAAGGGTACCTCCCATACAAATTATTCAAATTCAATGCCACTAGTTTATTAAGAAATAAGGGAACAAGTCAACCAAAATTAAAGTTTTGCTCGTAGGCAATTTTCCGGTCATTTTGTATGGGAGGTACCCTTTGTTTTAATCCGATCGAAGTAATATTTGGTGGAGGGTCTAATGGGACTTAGCCTTAACGTTTACCAAAATTTTTCCCGCCTGCTGTGATTCGGCGAAAAGTTACAGGCATGTCTTTTTTTTAAATGTTAATAGGGAGTATAGGGGGATGCTTTGTCGGGGCAGCCTGAGTCTCCGTGTGGGACAGCTATATATTGTTAGGAATAGTTATCCCAATTACCATGGCTCCAATTTAATTACTTCAGGAGCTAGAGCGCCAAATGTAACTATCAAAAAATCTAAATTACACCAAATGTTTTAAGGTCTAGTATATAATCTGCCAAGAGAAAGAATATCATATAATATATCATTAGAAAGGAAATTTTGTGTAGTTTAAATCGTCCTCAGAACATTTTGCTGTAAATATTACAGTTAACAAGATATTGGCGAAAAATCATAATTTCACCCCTTTGCCACCCCCTCCCCCCCAAATGTGACGCGCAAAAAAGTCTAACTTTTTACTGCGTAATGCGGTCAGGCCATAGAACAATTTGTCATCAAAAGTCTGCTCTTTTTTTGGATGTTTGGGTTTCATCATTTTCTCAGCTAAAATCACTATACTACTCGGTGAACTTCGCCGACGAGTAAGCTTTGAAACCATCCCAATCGGCTTTCTTGTGATTGACAAACGTTCGCTTCTCTGACTTAGTCATGTTCGCTGGTTTGTCAATCTTTATAATGATTGGGAGGTGATCTGATTTAAGGGTGGTACGTACTTCCCATCGGGAAGCAGCAATTAGACTGGCACTGACAATAGTTATGTCAGGAGAACTACTGCAAGTGCCCACGACTCTAGTCGGCGAGTCTTCATTGAGTGAACAGAATTCTGAGGCGTCAAGTGATTCGGCGATAGCTATACCCCTGGCATTGTTGTTGAGGTCCGAATGCCAGAGCTCATGGTGCGCATTAAAGTCGCCAAGGATGACCCTGTGCTCTCCGGAAAGGAGAGGACCAATATCGAAACGATAGCCAGAAGGGCAACTAGAGTGAGGTGGTACATATATATTAAAAATTTCGATATTGGTACTCCCTGATGGAACTGAGATGGCTTGAATTTCCGCCGTACCGTCAGCAACTACATCTAATACACAGTAATGTACGGACTTGTGTATTAGGAAGGCAAGTCCACCTCCAGGGTGAGGATCATCCGTGGCGGCCGGTCGATCTTTCCGCAGTATAACATATTCGCTATGGACGCTTAGAGACGAGTTTGCGTGAAGCAACGTCTCTTGGATGGCGGCGATGAGAATTCTGTTGGAACTCAAGAAGTGTGTGATCTCAGCGATTTTTCGGTGAATGCCATTACAGTTAAACTGTAATATAGATAGTGCAGTGAAAACCGCTGGAGGGGGAGGGCCAGGCGTAAGACTGGGTCTGGCATTCCTTATCATATTGTTTGGCGGTGTAGGGGGCAGTGGTGGGGAAGGTGGGCTGGGAGCAGCCCTGGGTTGCCCGGAATTTATACAACCTGGTGCAACATATGCTAAGGAGTGTTGACCTTGTCTACGTAACCCTGAACACCTAAAGTGAACCCATTCCCTGCAGCAATTACACTGCACTGATCTGGCATTCGAACCGATACGATGGTTGCAGACACTACAAATCCATACCTCTGGGCCTGGATTTGTTTCAATACCGGCGCGAATTAGTAAAATTGAGAGCAGCCGCGCCGAGATGTAATGCTCCCAATATGACGAAAAAACACATACATCGTACCCACACATATACACAGACAAACACAACCTTCCTGCATCGAACCTTCAGGGCTCCTGCCGGGGCTCTTGCCAGGAAGGCATATTGGCAGCTTTTGGCCGTTTTGCAAAACAAAACGGGTGTGGTCCGCCCCGTAGAGGCAGTTGCCGTAAGACCACATTCGAGATGAACTCATATCCGGCAACTCTTCATCATCCCAGGCGACTATTTACCGGTGGATTTGGGAATTCAAGCGAGGAAGGTCGATTGTTTTTGATGAACCCCACACCGGACGCCCAATATTTGAGACCAACGAAGAAAACGTCCAATTAGTCGAGGAAGTTGTATTGAGTGATCGGCGGCTAAAGTTATCAGAGATTGCAGAAAGGACAAGTCTATCAAAAAGCACCGTCGAAAGAATTATTGCCGACCATTTGGGGATGAGGAAGATCTCGGCAAGATGGATCCCGAAACTCCTCTCAGCAGATCAAATGAAGCAGCGGATGAAATGTTCGAAAGACTTTTTGGAGCTGTGTCGCGCCGACTCGGATGCAATTATCAACAGAATTGTGACAGGAGACGAAACCATGGTCCTTTACTATGATCCCACGACCAAAAGGGAGTCCATGGAATGGAGGAGGCCTTATGAGGAGCGCCCCAAGAAGGCAAAGGTGCAGCAGAGCCGGAAAAAGATTATGGCCACCATCTTCTGGGATTCCAAGGGAATTATAATGATTGACTTCAAGGAAGAGGGCACATCAGTAACAGGGAAATATTATGCAGATCTTTTGACCCAATTGTGGGCCAACATCGGGGAGAAACGGTATGGAAAACTGTCGAAAGGGGTGCTGCTTCTTCACGACAATGCACCAGTTCACACTGCCGCGGTGGCCAAGGCTGCTGTGGTCAAATGCGGCTTTGAAGAAATTGAACACCCCCCGTACAGCCCAGACCTGGCCCCAAGTGACTACTTCCTGTTCCCAAAATTAAAAAAGGACCTCCGAGGATGAAAATTTGAGACTGAGATGGAACTGAAAGATGCTGTTTTGGACCATTTTCAATACAAACCCGCGGACTACTTTTTGAAAGGGATGCAGAATCTTTTTAAACGATCTCATCGTTGTATTGAAGTAAAGTTTTAAGTTTTATTTTTCAATGTAACTCCCACATTGAAAAATAAAACTTAAATGAATTCAATCGGATAACTGGAAGTGTGTTTTTCTCAACAATTTTGGATTATACTACGTATATATTACTTTTAAGTGACTTTTCTCTCGTTAATTGTTCTGTAATTTTATTCAATCTTCAATTCCTTCATAACAAAACAGAAATACTAGCCCTATTCTACTTTATATCACATTTGAATTATATTTTTCAGTAAATGACATTATTTAAAAACAAAATTACGTTTCATTCTTTCTTCTTTGCCTCGTTATTTACACCGCTCCATGCACATCGCCCGTTCTGGCGGTAATGTCTCAGCCTAAAAGATTTGTTTAATATTCATTTTAAATTGGAATACTATATCATGGTCATTGTCTCATCATTTTCTGTTGAAGCCCTTGTTGTGCTTGCCACATGTGTCAGTGTTGTGCGTTTGTTTTGGAAAAATTTTAAAACAATTTTAATAATGTCAACAAATTTCAATATACACTCCCAGTCACTAGAATAGGGACAGCCTTTTCGAGAGCTGTTTACATCAAAATATCCTCTTCCATGCAGCAGAGAGCATAACTCAGTATCTGTTTACAAAGGCAATTATGTTGTTCATAGTTTGCGAGAAAAAAACTGAATCATTTAATAACAACAGTTATGTTTCATCAACATTATGCTGATGCACTAATAAATTCTTTGTTCAAAATTGGGTCCCTTGGACAATAGGGACAGTTGCGATTCGGTTGTGATTTCGAAAGTGCTAGCGTCACATCCTAACTTTTTTTGTTTTAATCCGCTCAGATTGTGTTTTGATTTTAATTTTTGTAAGTTTCGGTAAATATTATTTTTATTATTATTATTATTATTAAATGCTTTTGCTCTACCCATGGCAAAAGCATTTAATACCGCGCAAATGGTTCAAATCGATGCTTTGTTCATTTGAACACTACAGTTTACGCGAAATTTCGAAAATAGTGAAAAAAAAAAGAAAATCATTTGTTTTAACTATTTAAAAAATAAATGTGGATATGGACGAAACATGAAAGGGCGTACGCGAGGTAGAGCACCTCGCGCCAAAGAAAAAAGGGCAATTCTGCGAGCCGCCTCTAATTCTGCACTATCAGCGGCTAGAATTGGAGCTAAAGTCGGCGTTACAGCTAGTGTATCAACGTGCAACGTGTAATAAGGAATTTCTCACACCTAAAACGAAAGAAAATTCAGAAAAAAAAACACCGTTAGACGCAAAGAAGAAAAGCCATCGTCTGGATTTTGCTCGCCAAAATATGTCATGGCGACAGGAGTGGAACAGGGTAGTTTTTTTTTTCGGATGAAAAGAAATTCAACCTGGAAGGCCCAGATGGGTCCCATTTCTATTTCCACGATCTGCGTAAAAACGAACGGTTTCTGTCTAGGCATCATAGCAGAGAAGGTAGCGTCATGGTTTGGGGAGCTGTCTCTTATTACGGAGCGATACCTTTGAGCTTCCAAAGCAATAATATGACTGCTCACACGTATCAAACGGTATTAGAAACAGCATTTCCACAATGTCAAAACATCTTTGAGCATCTAAGATGGATGTACCAGCACGATAATGCCCCTATTCACACGGCGCGGTCGATAAAAACATGGATCCAAACCCAAAATGTCGATTTAATGGCGTGGCTTCCATACTCCCCAGGCCTTAACATAATGGAAAACGTTTGGGGATGGCTGACGCGAAAAGTTTACGAAGATGGCAGACAATTCGAGGACAAAAGTCAGCTGATAGAGGCAATCAAAGTCGCGTGGGATGAGATACCTTTAAATTACCTCACACCATTGAATGATTCGATGTCAAACAGAATTTTTGAAGTAATTTTAAATAAAGGAGGAAGTACACATTACTGAAGAAAAATAAATCGAATACTATTTGCATTTTTTCTCAAGTAACACCAGGATTTCACTAGTGTCCCTATTCAAATGACCCATTTTTTAACGTAGAATTTAGTAGTGCATCAGCATAATGTTGATAAAACATAACTGTTGTTATTAAATGTTTCATTTTTTCTCTCGCAAACTACGAGCAACATAATAGCCTTTGTAAACAAATACCGAGTTATGCTCTCTGCTGAAGGAAGAGGATATTTTGAGATAAACAATTCTCGAAAAGGCTGTCCCTATTCAAGTGACTGGGAGTGTATGTGTTCATAAACAAACCCAAGTTCCTTTTGGAAGCGTTTTAAATTTGCACTATCTTGAAATTGGTGACATTTCTGACGTCCCTAGATAGTGTTTTTGTTTTAAACATGTAATTTTACAATATCCTCTCAATGTATCTAAATCTTATACCCAAATCAGTTTTATTCATGACAACATGCCGTTCATGTCTAGAACTATTTGATTGATTTTGTCTTGTGTTTCTCTTGCCTCACTTATATTTCACGTGACCATTACGGAATGTGCGAAAGAGAGTGTTGCTGTTCATTGGCACTAATCCTGTTAAGCATTTAAACTTGAACGTATACATATTGACAATTCAATAAATAATACAAAAATCTTTTAGTTTGAATTCTGATGAGATTTAGGGCCTTCGATTGTAGTTTTAGTTGCCATCTAGATTGAAAAGTAGTCAGTCGAAGAAGGCGAAAGATATAAATATTGCCTTCCAAGATGATGCTGATTGATATTTTCGGGTAAATAATAATAATGTTTTACTATTGTAATAAAATGCACCCGAAATAGCTGCGTGTCCGTTCTACATCCTGTCGAATTTTTGGTTTTAGTTCATATAGCATGGTGCAAATATTTGCTAGTGTTTTTTCCCAAAAGTGTATTAAAATAAATATAGTGAGTCGTATTCACAGTATGATCTCTTCTTTTAACATATTCTTCTTCTTCTCTGTACCGTAACCCCTTGTGGGGCATGGTGCGTTCACTCAGCCGTTTATAGGCTACTTCGAGTCAACGTTAAATTGCATATAGAGGAGTGTATATAATGTTGCAAGCACTATATATTTCCTGGACCACGCCGAGATTCGATCTCCGGACCTCTAGATTACTAGCATCGTAGAGTGCGACTCAACCAAGTGAGCCACAGAGCATAACATATATCCTTTAATAATTTTGGAAGATACTCATTATACCCGTCACATTATGTACCCTTTTAGCAATGAAGAAGAAAATGAAGGAAACGAAATATCTGAAAATAAAGGGGACAAGTTGATTTTTTTTTATAGCTAGCAGTGGCGTTGGAAATTTAGTGTTTGGGCTGGTATGGTTTAATACTTTATGGCTTTTTCATGGGTTGGAGTATTGATCAGTGTGACGAGGGAAATCGATTGGGCGATGTCCGTCTGTTGCTATGCAAACTAGTATCTCAGTTTTGAAGCGATCTGGCTGACATATTGTTTACAAGTTTCTTTCTAGTGTACGATGTATATACACTTCCAATCAACAGGATAGTTCCACTTGAAAAATGCTTGTATTTCGGAAAGTGATAACGGTATTTTCTTCAAACTTGGTCACAATATTTTCATTAGCCTGCTTGTTCTTTTAATAACACAAGGTCCGTTAGGATTTTCTTACAACAATTCTTAAAAACAGTACAAACGTGAAAGTCATTAGGATAGTTCCACAGGAAAATAACGGTATAAACAGATAATTTTACTTTAGAAAATATAGCGGGTGATGAGTTGAACTTCTGTTTAAAGACGTGAGCTCCAAAAGCCTGTTTGGGATAAAATTGTATATGTTTTGATTGTAATTTAAATTTATTTCTTCGCAACTTCTCCTAAAGGCTTGCAGAAACTCATCAGTGTTGTTAAATGGTCATGTACCGGCGTAGAGCTTCCTTCTCATCCATTTCCAAACCCTTTTGACGATATATATGTAAATCTAGGGAGTATGGTGGTTCCAAAAAGTTGGTGGATTGGTTTTTAAACCAATCTTTTATCAGCCTTGCTTCGTGAATGGGGTCATTATCTTGTTAAAATCTCAAAGAAGTTGCATGGAAAATGTCGGTAATCTTAGATACTACATTAGAAAGAATATTTTATAAAACTGGGCTCTCTGAATATGTACTCCTGATTTCCATAAGCTCAATAGTTCCCAACCAAGATATTCAACCCCAAAATGTATGGACTGGACAAATGAGTGGAAGCGCGTTATTTTAAATGACAAAAAAAATCAATCTCGTTGGTCCTGATGGATTTATTATTTCCACGATTTGAGCAAGAAGGAATAATTGTGGACGTAACACTCAAGAGTAAGAAGCTTCGATGTATGGGATCTACTATCTCGGTGTGGAACTATTGAGCTTGTGGAAATTAGGAGTATTCATTATTCACACCGGTTTTGAGACTTGGTGCTATTAAAAGAAGAAGCAGGCTAATTAAAGTCACCAAGTTTGAAGAAAATGCCGTTACCACTTACCGAAATACAGCCATTACAGAACTATCCTATTGATTAGGAGTGTATGTCGGAACGAATGGAATCGGACCATGGCGTCATGGGGCTGCCATAGAAACAAACACAACATCCTAAATTAGGTTCTTCTAAGAAAAGTTGTTTTCTTTATGAACCAATTGTAACCAAACTTCACACAAGTGTTTCCCTAATAAAGCCTCAAAACATATCCAGGAACAAATGGAATTGGAACTGGCTGCGGTAGAAATTATTAGCACAAAAGAAGCATGAGTTTTATTTAAATGTGAAGTGTATTCAAAATTCGGCCGCGGTCGAAATTAGTTTCGATCTCGTTTTTAGGACTAAATGCTACAGTATAAAAATTACTATCTCCCATAATAAAAATAAAAATAATTATATTACGAAGAACATTAGTTTTGATAAAATATGTTTGGAATGGATGTTCTGAATTTAAGTTATTCACTAGAAAAAGATCATATTTTGTGATGGCCAGGTGGGAGCCTCAATTGAGAATGCAACGAACTTTGGCAAAATTGCAGACAGTACCTGGGTGCTTATAGTGATTTTGCTGGCAAAAATATTCTACTTAGCCATTGCAAGGATTGACCACACTATTGTCAGCTCAGTTCTGTTCGACAAGGAATCATAGCCGTGTACCTCGATTCTCGGCGGTGCTAGGGCCATACCTCATCGCTTTAACATTCATGTTTTCATTGTATCACTAAAAACCAATCGTTTCGTTGATATTTATCAGCAGCTTACATTCAACATATTGCTAATTTCATTCATATTTAAATCAAAACAAAAAATTGACTATACAGTTAACGCATACTATGACGCAATTAGACATTTGTGGGTGGAATAAGATAAAGGCGAAATTTCTTCACATTAATCTGGTTTTAGTTTTTTTTTGTTTATTTCATTTTCCCCAGTTTTGATATGAAATGTGATGTAGTATGACAGAAAAATGTAAATGTTTACCAGTTGTGATTGAAGCTGGTATTAGGAGGAAGAATATGCATTACTTGTCGTATTGTAGGTGTCTCGTTGTTTTGCACAGTAATACTATTCTAGGCGGATGTGTCTTTTGATAAAATATGATAAGAAGTATTAAAGGCTTCATTGCCAAATCGTTGTTCAGAGTGTTGTGATGTTAGGTTGCTAAATTAGACGAACACATTCTGTAAGAATTGTTTTTTTACTTTGTTGAGAGAAAAGTGTTTTATTTTGTCAATGCTAGGAAATTGTTTAGATTCTCTAAAATGTGTATGGTGTTGAATAGTAACAAACCGTAAGTATAGTATGTATATAAATGCAAAAGACCTAATTTAAGTTTTATTGAAAGGAATAATTATAGTAGTGGATCTGTCAAATAAACAGTATGACAGTGTGAGGGTTGCAATGGATTGCACTACACTACTCTGGATGGAATACCACAGAAGTCACTATTAGTTCAGATAGAAGCCCTGATTAAATTTTTTTTGCATAGCAATTAATTTTCTCACCAGCAACTATTTTGAACCATTATGTAATTTTATAAGGGGGCAAACGCCTTCTTCCATGGTCCTCCCTGTGTGCCCCCTGGAAACGGTAGTGGGAAAAATCGCTAGCGGCTGAATCATTTTGTTTCTGATATGACATTTGAAAAAAGCATCGCTGCGCCTGAGTTCTGTATTAACAACTTCACCGTCTCAGGCTACTAAACGTAATAAGGTGACAAAAAATCGAATAGTCAACCACCGAAACAGCATCTCCAAAGCCCCTCCATGATGGACCTCCTTCGATTACGAATACTATCATGGTTTAGCAATGGGCTGACAACTCATCCTTGGAAAAAATTCCACCTCTATAAACTTGACTGAAAGCCTCCGATTGGACGGATACAACTCAACGACGCGTTTATCGTGAACAATCGACTGAAGCCGCATGTCATCGACGTCAAACCCATAAACGAGCGGATGTGTGCGATTCTCATCAAAACACGGTTCTTCGGTCTCCGGCTCATAAATCTGCATGCCACCACCGAAGTCAAAGAATAGGTGCACCCACTAACCTCACTCCGAGGGCGTTATGGGACAACCCTATTGCAGCTGCTACGTTCTTGTCGCTCGAGACAATAGGCGAGAACTACGACGAAACTTAGGACATGTCCACAGACATGCACAGCGACTCACACCCTTCTGCACCGCTACAACAACAACAACAAGAGGTGGTTAAAGATAAGCTCTACAATCGTCTTGAAACAGATGAAGAAGATTGTAATGATAACGGCCACCGACTAATAGACTTCGCGATCGGCAGAAATCTGGCCGAGGCGCCCTTGATATCTGGCATGAACTCAAAGACACCATCGAAAGTGTCGCAGAGGAGGTTATAAAGCCCGGCGAGCCCGAAGCGATTGGTTTGATGAATAATTCCAAAATTCGATAGATGCAAAAACTGAAGCAAATCGACAATGGAACCAACGCGTATCTCGAGTCAAAATAGTTTTATTAGAAGTAAGAAACGTAAGCATCTTAACGAGCAGTTGATACAATTTAACCAAAGACTAGACTGGAACAGTAGGCAAGCGAACAAGCTAATTAACTCAATAAAAAGTGGATACCAACTCAGGGCAAGCATTGCGATGTCGGGTCGGGCGATGCGATGTGATTTGTTGCGAGACGATGCGATTTGTTTCCATGGCATGAATACCTGATTTTTCAATGGGATTTTATACCGGCGCTGGCTCGTGCGGTTTGCCGCTGTTTGATGATGATATGGGTATGATTTCAGATCGGCCGCGTGACATGGCGCTTCGAGTGTAGCACCATCGGTATTTTCTATATGTGTACATACATATTAGTGCTTGCAACATCATATACACTCCTCTATATGCAATGTAACGTTGACTCGAAGTAGCCTATAAACGGCTGAGTGAACGCACCATGCCCCACAAGGGGTTACGGTGCAGAAAAGAAGAAGAAGACATACGTGTCGGTATGTTTATGTATAGTGTTGTAAATAATTGTGGGTGGGTATTAATGAATGGATTCTTGTAGGTAATGATGAATGGGTGAAAGAGGTAGGTAACCTTTGTAGAAATTTGAAGTGTTCAAAACATTATTCGGGCGGTATTTGGATTTGGTATAAAAATAAATCGTTAATGGGTCAAAT
The DNA here is from genome assembly GCA_949715475.1 of Microchrysa polita. Classification (NCBI taxonomy): domain Eukaryota; kingdom Metazoa; phylum Arthropoda; class Insecta; order Diptera; family Stratiomyidae; genus Microchrysa; species Microchrysa polita. The sequence continues at coordinate 50,040,784 of OX454420.1, forward strand.
AGGTAATTTATGAAAACTTGCAGTGCAATGAAACCTAGTTTGTATTTGTAGCGCAATCTTTTGAGGCTCCCGGCCCCAAAATGACATTCCTGTTTTCTCGAGGAAGTCGCGTCCGATCGGCATGGCAGACACACTAAGGTACATTTGGGCCGCTGATTTAAAATTTATGACAAAAAACAAGAATTTTTTTGAGTTGCCCGCCTTAGAATGGTACCCTTGTTTTCTAGGGGAAATACTCGGCGTGGCAAGAAACATTAAAAGAATTTTGGGCCGCTGATTCCTAATTTGAGATAAAAAACAAGAAAAAAATTTGGGGTCGCCCGCCCAGATTTGTACCCCTGTTTTCTTGGGGAAATACTCGTTCAATCAGCGTGGCAGAAACACTAAGATAAATTTGGGTCGCTAAAGGTACGTTTTCCTCGGCACGGCCCCAGCGGCTCTAGCGACTGCGGCTCGCCCATTGGCCATTGCATATAAAAACTCGTTTTTAGTTGATAATCGCTTGGCATAGCTCCACAATTCATGAACCGCGCGGCTCTTGTATAAACTGCCTGCATGAGTGGTGAACGTGGTTTTTTAGAGTTCTCCATCGTGGCTCATTCGTCACTCGTGGTTGACAATCGCTTTCCTTCAGACATCGCCAAGATTTGGCTTTGTTTTATTTTATAAAATTTTTGTGTTTATTAATAAATAGTTTACCGTATTTAATAAAATTCAATAGAAGCGTATTCAATGTTTAAACCAGGATAAAGACTTGCCTCTATCGATGCTCAAACCAATCTTCTATGTTCTGATTTTTTATTTATTCTTCGAGCCACTGGATATTTTTTTCTTGAAGTTCAAAATGAGGAACTCACAAATCAATACGAATTCTTCAATTCTTGCGAAAAAAGGCGTGCAATTAAAGAGTTGAATATTGTCAAAATACTTACGCCGCACCAGAATAACGCCTGCATCTTTTGTCTCTTCTATAGCCTGAGAGTCCGAAGAAAGACAGGAAAAATATTGTGCATATTTATTGCTGTGGATATGTCCTTTAATATCTATAAAATAAATTTACCGTTATTCGCCTCCACTTAAACAAAACCAGTGTCTGGGCTCGAGAGTATGAGATGCCAAAATACATATGTCGACTAGTGTATATAAAAATTCCCAGTGGTAATGGAAGCCGATTTGAACACAAATCATGCCTCTCATGTTGATATCTCCCTATCAGCATCAAACAGCGTCAAACAGCACGAAACCAACCTCTCCATTTATATGTAACATACGAGTACATACATACAATACACCATGCAATCTACGAAGCCGATCCAAACACAAATCATATCCGCCCATGTCGCTGGTAGACGATTTCATCGGCGGCAATGCACATTACAGCTGCTGAAAAAGCACGCTTATTCGACATGGAAAAGTTCATCATCGTAAAACCCGACGTCGCATTGCAAGCAGTCTGAATGGTACAAGTCCTGGTTCCCATTTAAATACTAAGCATTTTTTTTTTCTTGCGATGGGAAGCTTTTCGCTTCTTATCGCATCGCCCGAAGTGTGAACGGGCTGTAAGGATGGCAATATCATCAGCGACATCGATAGCGTCGATAACCGCTGGTCCTCACAATTTGAAGAGCTCCTCAATGTTCAATCCAAGCCCATGTGACAATGACCAAGATCTCACTCCGCCCGATGTTAATGGGTAGTCTGTATTTGGTTATCAACACCTCTTTGCACCATTATGCCGAGCCCTCACGCACGTGTGTGTATTTTACAAGCAGATTCTTTCGTCCTTTGAATGTTTACTTTTTATTAAATTTACATTTAAATTTGCAGAAGCATGACGATACCGTCACGACCAGCACCTGCTCCGCCTCAACAGCAACAAACATCACATCAGCTGAACACAACTAGTCCATCTTTATTCCCAATAAAATTGCCACCACCTCCTGCAACAGGTGCCTTCCAACGAACATTTTCTACTAACACCACAACAAGTAATGTACTCACGTCCAATCTACACAACGAAACTGGTGCATCTATAACACGTCACTTTCCAACTGCGCGCTATGCACCCGCAACGAATTGGGACGGATCACCATTTGATATACCGACGTCAAATGCAGCAATGAAAAAAATTCCACCACCTCGACCGCCACCACCAAAAATCGCACCCAATGTGTCTGGTAAGAATATTACAAATAAATATATAAATATTATTCTGAACAAGTACAACTTTCATGGTTGTCCTGGTTTCCCTATTTCATAGATACGGTACTTAAAAAGCCCGGACCACCTCAATCTATCAACGTGCTGTCGAATCTGTTTGGACGCCGAAAGGGCACTACAAAAGTGGCAAAGCAACAAGCTCAACCCCAACAGCAATCGCAACAATTCAATTTAAAACAAACGAAACCGAATTTTCCACCCAACTTTCCACAAAATAACGATAAATTCTCATTCATGTCACAAACGTTGGTACTATCATCAACGGCTCGAGATCCTAATGACGCAGAGCTGATTAAATTCGATTCGCCACCGAGCTCGCCAACCTTTACACAAAAATCGAATAGCGATTGTGTTAGTGTCGATAGTTTTAGTTCCGATTCCAATTTTAGTTCGCCCCAAAATGGCAGCGTCTCTCAACCGGAGAGTGGATTCGAAGATGATTTTCTTAGTCCCACCGATCCATGGGACGCTTTCAATAGTATTGGTGGAAGTTCAATGAGTGCTACAACATCGCAAAATTATGGTTTTCTAAATGATATTCGAATAACACAATCAAGCGTACGTAATTTGGACGCTATTGCACGGACTACGAATGATAATCCACTATGCAACGGTAAGAGTTTGCTACCACCACAAACGGTATCAATGCCAACGATAATTAAACCGAAATCGGCTCAAATCACCTCTTCGAATTCGTCGTCACCAATACATCACCTGGCATCTGCCAACATGCCCGGAAAATCTCAAATACCATCCACATTACAAATGAAATACTCGGAGCCCTATTGTTCATATAATGATGGAGAATCATCACCTCCGATGCCGAGTTGTCCACCACCGCCTCCGCCATCATCTTCTGAAATGCTGGACGTTATCGCTGGCCGTTTAGACGCGTTAGATCTAAAGGCATATGATGACGACGACGGCACCAGCTACGGTATTGCGTTATATGATTTCGAAGGAACTGAAGATGGTGATCTTAGCTTTAAGGTAAGTTGCTGTTGCATTTAAATTTAGTGAAATCAGTTCTAACGGCAAAGCATAATGACTATTCGGATTGGACATTTATTAATTGCAAAATTATGTTAGTCGGCTATTCTGGCCTCGTTTGTTCCAAAGTTAAAACAGCACAACACTTTCAATGATTTCTGAGCGCAATTACAAATTTACTTATATTTTGCCCACAGATGAACGAGAAAATCTACCTACTACAAAAATTAAACAATGAATGGTACATGGGTCGAAACAAGCGAGGCTGTGAAGGAATCTTTCCGTCCAATTATATTGATGTTAAGGTGCCACCCAAAGATGATGCGAACATATCGTCAACAAGCTCTTCAGATAGTCAGTCAAAAGTTCGAGTTCTATTTAATTTTAATGCTGAAATGCCCGAAGATTTAACGCTGAAGGTTTGTACCCAACAATTATCAAATATGTTTTTGATAAATAACTTGCTAACATTATTTCAATTGCAGGAAAACGATATGGTAACTGTCCTTTCACGCATAAACGATGAATGGCTTTATGGTCAATTGGGTAATGCTCGCGGTCAATTCCCAGCCAATTTTATCGAATATATTCCGCCGAATTTACCAAAACAAATGCCTTAATAAATAGAGTGATTTTATATTACTAAATCGAGACACAATAGTTGCATATATTTTTGCTTGATACTATCACCTTTTTGATAACAACTAACCTAATAGCTAGAGTAACAGGCTTTCAGTATGAATTTTTTTTTGTGTCTCCAAGTGAGTGATCAGACATATAAATTTTTCTGTAGAAAATAGTATCCAGAAAAAAACAATATCTTTTCTAGAAATTGATCTTTTTTGTATGGTCATATTTGGCACATCGAAATATTATGCAAAATCGGGAATATTGAATAACGATTAAAACATTTCTAAAGTATAATTATACCAAATAACGATTTTCTATTCAAAATATTTAAAATTTACTGGAATAGATTTTGATATCAGAAACGAAACGTTGTAAATTGTTGTAAATAACTGAGCGTACACATAAAACTGAAACATTCTTTTTGAAACGATTGAAGAATTGGAACAATCGGGTGATCTAATCTTCTGTAAAAAGTGATTATACAAATTAAGATTGTCGATTAAATGTCAATAAAATTTAATTAATTTATTAAAGAAATCCTTTCACTGTAACTGTATGACTGCCATAATAAGACAAGACATATATACAGATAATCTGTATATATGCCTTGTCTTATTATGGCAATCGCTGCAGCTCTTTTGAGCGGGTGAAAGAGCTGTTAGTTTCCACTCCAGTGCTGGTTAACCCTGACTTTACAAAGCACTTCTTCATTCAGCGCGACGCAAGTAACACTGGTGTTGAAAGTGTTGGGTTTCAGAAAAACGATAATGTTGGAGAGCATCCCTTCGCATATATGTACGAAATTTAATGCTGCGGAACGCAACTATAGTCTTACCAAGTTGGAGTAGGTGCAAAGTGTTAAAAGTGTCGAAAGTGGGCTGCCGTTCACCACCATTACGAATGGTGTTGGGTGAATGGATGGAATATATGCAATCTACAAGTCTTGTAAATTCACACAGTGGAACCTGAAACTGCAGTCCTTGAATTTCACCGTGGATCATCAAAAAGGATCTCAGAATGTAGTCCCAGACGCACTTTCTCGAGCTCACGCGGGAGCAACGTCTATTGCCTTCCCGAACACTTACATATAGACCTATTATCCCCGGCATCGCATTCCAGTAACCTGGACTTTCTTCCTTGCCTTCTTACACCTCTACATGGCGTCGCGTCGCTCGGCCTTTGGTGTAGGCGTATCGCCCTTTCTGGCGGTAATGTCGTTCCAAGAAGGATATCATTCACATATTTGAAGTTCATGATCACTACACCAAATTCATATGGCTCAAACTGTACCTACCAAGCCTTGACGTCGGGCCATCGCGCCACAATGGCCGGTTGTATAAAAATTAAGTAAGTACTACGTAACATGTACGGCGGCAATACGTAGTAAGAAGTAAGTATTAGGGACATCCAAACAAAGTGGACTAGTTTCGACTGTAAAAGTACTTAGCAAACAAAGAAATCAGCACGATTTTCCTTGAACGCCTGTATCCTTTTCTTTAAAAAGTCGCGACTATAAGATAAAATAGATGCTAAAACTACTATTTTGCTTTTAAAAAATCAGTTGCATCATAGCCGAATATATGTGGACTAGCAAATAGAACTACCGTTATGCATACGCTCCATTGATGACTATAGACTATACCTAAGGCAACTGTTGCGGTGATCATTACATTTAGGGACGAAGTCTTTATCTGTCCTTTGGAGTGTCCGAGTTTATGCACTGCTACAGTGAGAGTTTGGAGAGATTTTTAAAGGAGTATGGTATGAAACAAACTTTTACCCCGTTGTATTCTTCCCTGTCAAATGCTTCGTTGAAATGAGATTTTAACGCTTAAGTCGGAAATGAAAGCTAGCATAAAGAGATTACTGGAGGTCACAGTCCAGTCACAGTCCTTCATGAGAGAATTAATAACGTATAACAACAGTATATCACAATTGCATGTCCCAAGATGGCATGGGTTTTTTTCCGTATATTTGAGTGCGGACATCGTCCATATAAAAGAATCAATAATGGTATACTGGGAGAATCAGTATATTGAATATAAAGTTTAGTGCAGAATCAACAGAACATCAGTTTTGTGCTATCTGGGTAGTTCTACTTGCTTCCCGAATCGACGCATTCACAGGCAGACCTGTGAGCACAAAAGGACGTGTTTTGACGACGAATAAAAAACTAGATGTGAAAAATGAAGCCCACCGACAATGGACTTAACGCGCATCCCGAGCAAAATTATGACAATTGTATCCGATGAGATGAGACCTGACGTTCGTACAAGGCCGAAGACAAAACTCATACTATGAGCATGAGAACATATTAATAACTAACTAGTTTTATCTTATCTGTGCCATGTATTTTGACGGGCTTATTTCAACTTGCGGAATTTTAATGCGGCAGGGTTATTAGTGGGCGGGATTTTGTAATGTTGGGATTTTTTTTTTGTAAAAAGCGGAAGGTATGAACGGGATTCTGTTCCTCGGGATTATTATATTATATTGAGCCTCCCTCGAGAGACCAATTTTATGAAGATGTTAACGGAGCCCGAAGTAATCCGTAAGAAAGCCTATCAATAGTCTAAGCTCGGTTCTGCGCAGACATTTAATATCGGAGTAGCTGAAGGGGCACACTAGCTCTTTTGATACTCTAAGGCTTCATTCAAACGACGAGCCGTACGGCTCGCAAGCTCTAGCCATACAAATGCATTGGCTTATATGGGAAGCTCACAACGAGCGAGAGCCATGCCGCTGTCAAAACACAACTAGCGAGACGTGTTTTCACATATCGTGCACCATACAACCAGCACATTCACGGCTCGCGAGCCGTGTTTTGTCAGTAGCACGGCTCTTGCTTGCACTCGCTCGTCATGAGCTTCGCATATAAGCCAATGTATTTGTATGCCTCGAGCTTGCGAGCCGTTTTCGCGCCGTTCGAATGAAGCCTTAGGCTTCATGCACACACCAATTACACCTCTACCAACTCTCCAGCTGATTGCACAGAAGGGCTCAGGATCGAAGAGAATAGAAGATGAGCTCCCCCCCTTTGCTAATTCGTCCGCGTATTCATTTCCTTCAACGCCTCTGTGACCCGGTATCCATAAGACTAAAACAGAGTTACGGATGGAGAGGTTCTGAAGCAGGTCAAAGCACTCGCTGACCACCTTCGAGGTAAACTTGTGTGAAGCTAGCTCCTTAATTGCTGCACGGCTATCAGTGCAAATGGCGATATGTGCACCACGGATCTCCCTGGCACAGATACCACCGATAACATGAACTTCGGCTTGGAAGACGGTAGGCCATTTGCCCATTGCAGCCGAGATCTGGCTGCCCGGAAATAGCTCTATGGAAGAGCTATTTTCGGGACATAGAGGCTCTAGTTGTGGGGGTATGTGACGTCGTCAGACATAGGGCGTTTCGAGAATGCCCGCAGGGCTCCATTATTGGCCCATTTGAGTGGAATTATGTGATGGATGACCTGCTGGCATCCTTGCAACGCATATGTAAATGTTGTGCTTACGCCGACGACCTCCTCCTTCTGGTGGAGGGAAAATCGCGGCGGGAGCTTGAGGAAAAGGGTTCCCAATTCATGGAGATTGTTCATGAGTGGGGTACCCGGGTGGGTGTTGAAGTCTCAACCCGAAAATCGGCGGCAATGATGCTGAAAAGCTCATTTTCGTCGAGCCGGCCCCCGATTGTTCGGATGGGTAGAGTTGCTCTCAAATATGTGACGCAAGTCAGATATGTGGGAGTAACTTACGGCGAACGGTTGAGTCTTCAACCCCACTACGGTGGTTGAAGGCACGACTGCTCTGCGTGGTTGGTACGCTGAGACGTGTTCTGCGTCGTGACTGGGGGCTAGGTAGACGCGCAGTCCGTGTGATCTACAACTCGCTCTTCGTAGAGTGTGCTTCGTTTGGGGCTGCAGCTCTCATGGACTGGGCGTCATCTGCCCGGGGAAGTCAACAGTTGAACACAGAGACGTGTCTCTGAGCTCCTGGATGACTGCGTCCTATCTAGATGGACCAGTCCATCTGCGGTAGGGTTACATTCGAGTACCTTAGAGATGTCCGTGAGGCAGCCGGAAACCTAGACTTGGATTTTAACCAAGTCTAGGCTTCCTGATAACCGGACATGGGTCACTGAACCAGAAACTGCGCCAGTTTAACCTAGTGAGGGATGCCTCGTGTCCATGTTGTGACGCGGTTTCTGAGGACTGGCTTCATGTCCTGGTTATCTGCCCAAGGTACTCGGATGTACGTAACCTAGACCTCTTCGGGGTCCTCCTGAATAATGGAGTCGCAGATGTCACAAGGTGTTTGACCAGTAAGGAACGTGTCATTTCCCTGAATGTGTTTGCTTCTGAAGCATTCAGACGACGGACGTTGCAGTTCTCAGAGTTGGGTTGAGTGGTAGCCAAGCCATGTTAATGTCCGGTGTTAGAATCTCTGAGTTTTTCGTCTGGATTAGGGTGTAGGTTAGCTTACAGCAGACAGGTTGCACGGGTGTCGCACAAGCCCCGAGGAATTCACTGCCTTCAGTGACCCCCTAGCGACAAAGAGGTTGGCCCCCCTAGTGGGAGTATCGTGCTGGCTGTGGTTTCACCAATAGCGTGGAGTTGCGCTTTTTCAACCGGGTGCCGGGACCCTAGAACAGCAGAGGCAGTCCTCGCATCTAGCAGTATGTTATGCCCACACTGCTGGAGTGGGCGCCTGATTGACGTCACAAATTCAATCCGTTGGCCTATTCCTGGCCCGTCTGGTAAGTCTAACGACAGGTACGGACGAAAACCCCCTCGGACATCTGCAGCCGAGATCCTGGTATTGGGTACAAAGACTCCAGTAAACCAAGTGATGCTTCTAGGATCCATACACGTGTTGCGATTAGCCCATTCCTCCCGATCTGGGATGTGAAGAGCGAGCTTCCTGCCGGAGCGCACTTCCGTGATCATATAATCTGATACCTGGCAGATTAATAGGCCAGGAACTTGTTCCAGGATACGCATGTGTCCCTGATCACTGATACGAGTATCAGATGATAGGTTGATTATCAAAGCACTTAATGCTGCAGTTTCCTATATGAAGATATGCAGTGGCGTCATTCCCCATATAGCTTCCATGGCTAGGGTAAATGTAGTACTAAAAGCACCAGTGATGCCAGGGCAGGCAAGTCGTTGGAGCTTATTACAGCTCTTGATGGTGTTACGTTGAAGTGTTTTAGGCCACCACACTAGAGAAGCAAAAGTTATTGCAGGTCGTACTCTCTCTCTCTCTCGATTACCTTAACTATTACTGGAGCATGGTGCGTTGATGACTTCCGTCTGTAGTCATCAACGTTACAAAGACAACTTATTTCGGAGTGTGATACGGTTGTCAGCCATACCACTTCCTAGTCGCATTGTTAGTTTATTATTCTACGAAAACAAATATTTCTTATCATCTCTTCTTCTGGATAATAAACTTGCGACGAGTCGTGCCGAGTTTGGAAACTCGTTTCTCTATGAGTGTCTATTTCACAGAGTGGCGACTGAACGATCACGGCCACAGAGCACGACGACAGGTCGTACTAGCGTTCTGTATAACCACTCCGTCATTCTGGGCGAAAGACCCCAAGTTTTGCCATAGAAGTTCCGGCAAGTCCACATAACACTCGTAGCCTTGCTAAGAACATTATCCAAGTTGCTATTCCAGTTTAACCTACTATCGAGTGTTATGCCAAGGCATTTTACCTCTTTGGAATAGGCAATAAGAACACCCCTTAGGTAGATTGGGTCAAGAGGAGGAGCAAGTTTCCTTGTAAATGGTACTAGGACTGTTTTTGTGGGTTTATACTGAGCCAAGTTGGTGTGCACCATCTGTTGACTGTCGTTAGGGCTGTAGTCATCAGATCCGTGATAACGGACTCGAATTTACCCCTGATCACAATAGTGATATCGTCCGCGTAGCCGATGGCGAAAAACCCTGCACTTCAAGTAGCGAGAGTAATTCATCTACTACCAGAGACCACAGTAGGGGTGAGATGTCTAAGAAAGGCACACAGAGCGATCTCTTTGTCATCTACAGATTTTTCAATACTACTGATGAGCTTGTGAAGTGCCGTCGCCGTCGACTGGCCCTTTACATAGGCGAATTGAGTATGATGTAAAGGTTTATTCCTCAGCAGCAGACTCCTGATGTGTTGGTCAACTAAACACTCCATAGTTTTAAGGAAAAAGGAGAATAGACTGATGAACCTGTAGCACTTTGGTAGGTCCTCAGGTTTGTTACCTTGCTTAGGGATGAAAGTTACATTAACCTTCCTCCGAGCTAGTGGGATGCGACAAAAATAATAGCTAGCTCTGAACAGAGCTGTAAGATGTGGCAGGATGATATCCAGGCAGTTTTGAAGAAGAGCAGAAAACACTTCATCGGCTCCCGCGACCTTAAATGGATCAAAGGATTGAATAGCCCACTTCACTTTGTCCTTGTCAAAGATTACCCCAGAGAGATTCACCAATCTTCTAGCCGGTTGTCCTGTAGTGCTCTGAGCAACTGTCTGAGGAGACTGATCCAGGAAAGTGTGTGTCAAGTTGGAGGGGACCAGCCGTGAACGAACCGTCCGGGCATTTGAGTAAGCCAACTCCGTTTGAGTTACTTCTGGAGAGGGCTTTGTGAAGCCGGGCGGCCTCAGGTAAAGATTGAATTGCTTTACATGCCTTCTGCAGCACTTCTTTTAGATTGCCTGATCATCGTGTTATATTCAGTTAAGGAACGCCTGTATGACTCCCATTGACCACAGCGCTTGGCTGAGTTGAACAATCGAGTTCATCATTCCACCAGGAAACCTTACGGGTAGACCTGTGATTTGGAATGAAAGAGCTCTCCTGGTATGCGGAGATGAGTACACTATTTAGTTGATCTGCGGCAAGCTCTACATCGCAGGGGGTTTTAAAGAACAGTGACAGAGTATTGACACTGGAAACAACAAGATGAACGATTTCCAATTGTTTTTTTTTGACACGTGGATGCAGCCTGGAGCATTGAGCTCCCTGCAAGATTGAATCTGATGTACCTGTGATCTGACAAGGATTCCTCGCTTGATACATGCCAATCAGAGATGAACTCTGAAATTGGTCCACTGGCAAGAGTGAGGTCAAGAACCTACTCCCGCGGAGCGGTAACGAGGGTGGGTTTGCACTCTTTGTTGAGGACGAACACATTTTTGGACATTAAAAAGTCAAGAAGTTTCTTACTCGTATGTTCACGTCCGTACTACCCCAAACAGTGTGGTGGGCATTAGCGTCACAACCGATAATAAATTGTCGGTTGTTAGTTCTGCGTTCGTCAATCAAGCTGCAGACTCTCGCAGGTGCAATAGAGTCATCGTCAGCCGGGAAGTAGGCAGAAGCAATGACTACTTCCTGACTACCGTACGCGGTTAACCAGAGCGGCTGCTAAATCTCTGGAAATAACCCCCCCCCCCCCCCCCTGGACGAAATCCCGGCTACTCCATGGGCAGATCGCTCCTTCTGGCGGTAAAGTCTCAGCAAAAAAGATAACATATATCTATCTCAGGAGATAAAAGAGCTTATCCATAGATTGCGGTGCGGTGTGAATACCGCTGGCTGTGGTACAGGTGTAAGCATCTGGTTGTTGTTGGGTTGCGCTCGGGCAAAACTTGCGGCTACGGTTACAAACAATAGACAATAGAAATCTATGTCTCAGAACCTGCATTTGTTTCAACACTGGAGCGCCAAGCTGTTATACACTACGTTTCACTTGAATAGCACACTCTATACATTAAATTTATTTGCTTAATATCTTTAAAAAAATGAAGACAACAGATATTTTGTATTTTTTATTTGTCATTTGATTAATTAGCTTTAATTTGAAATATAAAGAATTCGAATTTTTCCAACATGTAATCTTAGAAAAAAAAATGTAAAACACCAATGAAAAAACACGTAAATTCTGTTTCACTTGAATAGCACACTTTTTTTAAAACTTATTTTAATTAACTTTTTATGCAGGGAGGATAACTTATTATTGTTCAGAATACAAGTTGAGATCAATTTGAATTAAAATCAGCAATTTTAGTAATGGGTTGAGCCTCCCCCGTTTGAAATAACCTCCTAGATCCCATTAGGCAAAGAATCGTACAAAATTTTGATGTAAGCAAGGGATATTGTAGCCCATGATTGCTGAATGGCTTCAATTAGGCCAGTCTTTGTTAAAAACTGTTTGCCAGACTCATAAACTTTTCTGGCCAGCCATCCCCAAACATTTTCTATTATGTTTAGATCCGGCGAGTATGGTGGCCAGTTCAAAAGAGTAACATTTTTGGACTCGATAAACTACTTTACGTCACGGGCAGTGTGTATTGGTGCATTCTCGTGTTGGAAAGTTTACGGCAATGGTCCAAAGAGACTTTCGAATGTCGCAAAAGCCTTTTCTAAAACACCTTGATACGACTTAGCATTCATAGTGGTGTCTAAGAATTGGAGTTCACAAGTGCCGAAGTAGGATATGGCTCTCAAAACCATAACGCCGCCAACTCGACTGTGCAAACGGTCCAACTGGTGAGTCTCCTGCCTTAAATCATAAAAATAACAGTTATATCCGTCGGGCCCTTCCAAATTAAATTTCTTCTCATCAGAAAAAACAAACGCGATACCACTCTTTGGTCCATGACATGTTGGTACGACAAAAAGTCAACCGAGCTTGTTTACGAGCGGGGTTAAGTCGTGTTTTTTTTTTAATTTTAGACGCTTAAGGTGTTTAGCTTTTGAATTAGCACGCCATACAGTTGTTTTACTCGCACTGCGACCAACTTTGAGTTTTGACCACAGAATCATGTGAATTCGATGCTTCACGCCAAATATGCTTATCTGCATTAGAGAGTACACTGCTTACTTGACCTTTCATATTTTTTCATAATTTTCACCATTTTTAATAAAATTGTAAATCACGTTTCTGATTTTTCCATTTTTTTTTATATTTTAGTCACTGAAAGGTCACAATCCCTGTACGTTTTTATTTTAACTTGTTCTTCGCTTGTTAAGGCTTTACCACGACCCAAAATTTTTTAAAATCAACGAATTGTATTTAAAATACTCAAAACGAGTATAAATTGTGACATTGTGACCACGTGCACCCCGTCTGTGAAGCTTAAACCCAACTGTGCTATTCTAGTGAAACAAAAAATCTGCTCTCTTTTGGAGCAAATTGGTGAAAAAATGTAACGGTTAATTATGAGAGCACAATTTTAGGCCACACAAAGAAGACAAAAAAAAACTACTAGCAAAGTCATACGAATATTGGTATATATGCAAATTGCAATGAAAAAACGGAATGTGCTATTCAAGTGAAACGCAGTGTATATCACGAAAAAATACGTTAAACAGATCCACAAATATACCCAATAAACACATATCTATGCTTGTTTGTTTCTCAACTGTAGCACATAATACAGTCGTTTTATAAAATTTACGAAACAATGAGTTCTCAATTCAACAAAGTAAATTCAAGTTCATTTAATTAACATTTAATATGACTCAGCATCAGACTCACCCACTGCAGCTCAGGCCATTCCCTGCCAATACAAAAAAAAAACACCTAAACTAAAAAAGCTGCCAAAATTTCAGTATATTTTTTTTTATTATAGAAAGTCTGAAAAAAATTGTTTACACACAATATTTGTTCATATCAAAACAGGACAAGATCAAATACAATTTCAATAAAACAGTAAATAAAATACTACTTTCAAAGTAAATGCATCCTTGGGATAAAAAAAATAAATTCAAATAAATTTCATTGTAAGAAAATAATACATACATAAAATTCGATATTTTAGCAAAAAAAAAACATTATGTAAATACATACGAAAACGTATAAAAATACAAATATATATTTGCGCTTTTAAAAAAAGTGTATTTTCAATGGAAACTTAGCATTAGCAGGCAACAACTAATAATACCTACGGTTCGTCAGATACAAATACAAGGTCGAAATGATTTCGGATCCGTCCAAAAAATTTTAGTTGCATTATGGGAGTGCGTCTATCATTGACATTTATGTATTTCTGCAACAGGCCAATCAAAGATAACGTTGTGGAGCGCATGGAAACGAGTGACGAATTTTGACGTCAAGGTCTTGTTAGGAGGTGGTTACGAGATAAAAACACATTAAAAATCCCTGAACCTGGGAGGTGAGTTGACGTGGAGTTACGGCTCCCATTTTGGTGTTTTTCTGTTTTTATCTCCGAAACTACTTCCGATTTTTCAATCAGCAATATCTGGAGAAGTTTTGCGTGTAATTTATAATTTTTTTCCTAGGATTTACCCAGGATTTACCGTTTCCGAAAAATAAACACGTAACCATTACGTTCGCTCACATCGCACGTTCCAAGATTTTCACTTTATTTTTAAAACTTCTCCTAATAAAACCTTGAAGTAAAAAATCGTCATCCCTTTCTATGTCCTCTACGGCCATTTTTGGTGCACTAATTGATGGACATAATAGTACAGTTTAGCTGCGATAAAAAATGTTGTCAAAATGGTATCACGGATTACGTCTAAAATATGTATATTGCTTGAATCACAATGCATCTTAACATCAAATACAACTAAAGGATGATCAATATGTATGTATGTATGCCTGCTAATTAAAATTTTCCATTTAAATTGACACTTTTCACATTCGTGTGATTAAATAGGCGGAGGCGGTGTTTGTTATTCGAAGTGGAACTATATGGTATAAGCCTTTTAGAGTATAAGAGTGTTATATTATAGTCCATAAAAATGCAAAATTTGTCTTTTTTCGTAAAGTAAACTTTCGGAACGGATTCGTAAAAAGAACTGAAACTATCTTCCTATCTTTATATAAAAATGTGAATTAATTTTTTTTCACAAAATAATAAGCATTGAAAAAAAAGTTCTTGCCAATCCACCTAATCTACATTTCAAACAAAATCATTACTTTCTAAAAATTCAAATAATTTACGAGATATGAAATTTAATTTCATAATACACACATTGGTTTTCCTTAAAATATAATGCTGATGTATTCTGGTTTTGTATTTACTGGCTATTTAAATAGAGGTGTAATTACTGATGGAAATAAAGCTATAGCTTGCCGTGTCCGTAAAAAAAATAGATATTTAGATTTTGATGGACACGCAACTACGAGAAAAGTTGATCGTAAAGCAAAAGTGAGACTAGCATATTTTTTAAACACAAATTTTAAAAATTCCTGTTTTCGTAAAAGATTAATATAAACTAATCCGAAATAATTGGATGAAAGGCGCAAAATCTATGATTCTGCAAATTAAATTTGGAGCATAATAAACATGTGATGATAAAGCAATAGATAAAAGGAGTACTGGCTGTGAGATGTGTAGCCTCTATGCAATATTGTACGCAAACCATTCACTGGAACACTAATGCGTAATATTCACTGGTATCAGGTACTGGCACATTGATAAATGGTTTACACTTCAATGGGAGTCAGCATATTCTTTGAGAACACAGCAGCGAAATGGTGGTCCCTGGTGTTCTTATGTTTTCAGCAGAATTTGCGGTTCGGATCGCAGAGAGTCGGTTACGTACTGGGCTTTCATAACTTTTTGGAAATACCGTTTTTCGTTCGGGGAATTTACATTGTAGACAATAGGTCGGACGCCAACATTACGCCATAATTCCGAAATGTGTCTGCAAAAGATAACAAACTTAACTCTAAAAGGATATATTCGGCAAAAGGTTTTTATTTTTTACTTACAAGTTGAATTCGTCCTTACTTATGAATACTATACTAATACCGATGACCGGAGCAATTATATTACGAAACAGTGCACCATAAATGGATGTTAGTAGAGTAGATGTATTTAGAATTATTCGACTGGGCGATTTGTCACACCATAGGCCACATATTAATTCGGGGTGAAATTTACGTAACTGAAAAGAGAAAATGCATTGCATTTTCAATATTGTCATTCAAACCAAACAAAAATTGGGGTATTTAATTGCATTACCAATCTTTTCTTGTATGTTTTGTTATATCAATTAAGAGAACAGAATAGAAGCGTTGCAGCTTAAAGAAACAAGCTATGGAAAGAAGGAGCAAAGATGAGCTCATTATAGTTTTCGTTAGTCGCAACATTAAAAAAAAAACGATAATACGCGCTAGACATCTGATATACACAACTCTCCAACCATTTATTTTGACTGAGATTAGTCCCTGAAGG
This sequence comes from Microchrysa polita, assembly GCA_949715475.1. Classification (NCBI taxonomy): domain Eukaryota; kingdom Metazoa; phylum Arthropoda; class Insecta; order Diptera; family Stratiomyidae; genus Microchrysa; species Microchrysa polita. Next base: position 50,056,834 of record OX454420.1, read on the forward strand.
ACCACTTGGACATTAGCCCAATCTCTATCGGGCTCACATACACTAATAAGGTCCTGCGGGTATATATTGGAATTCCATAACGGACTATTTTTTATTCATTTTATTAGCACATAGCAAGGAGAAAAAGAACAACACGATCATTGATCCACAGGCCACAAAGCGTGAAGGGCTGAGCATGCGTATGAATATTTTTTATCTGCGCATATATAGTTAGAATGATCGCTAGATACACGCTAAGCGTCAGTGGTCAGTCTTGTCATGGTGCAGTCCAGAGTAGCACCTACTACGCTCTAGTGAAAATTACCAGGCAGAAATTTCACACGTTGAACATACGGAACAGGCCGTTTTTATTTACTAAATTATTCATTTTTTCCTCTCTGCCTAGGCTACTTCGAGTCAACGTCACATTGCATATTGCATATGTTGCAAGCACTATATATTTTCTGGACCACGCCGAGATTCGATCTCCGGACCTCTAGATTACTAGCATTGTAGAGTGCGACTCAACCAAATGATCCACATTTACTTAATTTAAAATATTATAAAAACAGGAAGCATAAAGAAATATATAGAGAAATCGAATAACAAATAAGGCCGTGTTTTTTAAACAGCTAACCTACACTATACGGGGTAATTTTCATACAAATGCTAACCCGGAGCCTTATTCAGGTTAGCAGTTCAAACCCGAATAGCATGCTATTCAGTTTGAATGAGCTTTTAAAAATTCGGCTAAATGTATGCAATCCCAATCACTTCTATACGTTTTCCAAAATTAAATTTTAAAATAAAAAGCTTTAAAGGCATAGTTTACATGTTGCATACAAGTGTGTGCAAAAAACTTGTTTTTGTTTGTAAATTCATGTTAAAAGTGTCGTTTACCCAATTTTTATTCTAAAAAAATTGTTCGGGCATACAAATATGTTTTGATGGAAAAAATTGCATTTAAACATTTGCAAAGTGAAAACGAGGCTTTAATGTAAATAGGCAATATTTTGAAATAAATTGCAATGCCTACGTGAAAATTTAAAATTTAACCTGGATGCTACCTTCGATGGTTTTTTTGCGCGTCTAGGTCAGCAAACCTGCCCCCGATGTTGAAAAACACGGCCTAAGTCTCTATAAAATAAATAACAGATTTGTTAGTGACATACAATTTCCAAGATTTTAACTGCTTTTTTGTTGAGGTGTTGAGATCAACAGCACGCTCAGCAGTGTTATTTATCCCCATAAATAGGCAGTGGCGTGCATCCCATAGAGGCATAAAGGCACTGCCTACCCTAACCGAAAAGTGAAAATATTAATTATTGAAGCTCCTAACATTTTGCATGTATGTATCTTACGCCCCGCAGGGGGGGTCGGTATCCTTGTGACACCAGCCAAGAAAGGCTAGATGTAGTGGGACAAATATGTTTGGTGGATTGCGACACCACGTACCCGAGCAGCGCAGGGAGGCCCCTTGTATAGTTGATACGCCATGGCGTGGATCTGTGCAAAGTCCATTCGGGCGATGACGCTCCCGTGCTCCCGAGTCATGTATGGGTAGCTCACGACATGGCTGACCTTTTTCCCTATTCGTTCGGAAAGGCAGTCATACAAGTCGAACACGATACGCAGTGACTCCTCGTAGGGGAGGAGTCCGTTATAAGCGGTCGTGTAGAGTTTCGGAGTTGGCGGCTTCGCATAACCCAAGCCACGAAGGGACTAGTTAGGGAGAACGGCCTTGGTGGAAAATGCCTACGCGCCTATATCTAACTAGTTTGTGGATTGATGGCCACACGTCCTGAGTCAAATTGCTGCTTAGTAAACGGATGGGGGCCGCCCCAATGTGAACGGTAGCGCTACGAGTCTGCTTTAAGCAGACGAGTAGTCACAGGTCCAACGAACCTGGGATGTGCACATCTGAATTTAACGTTAGGTCTAACCATAAGGGGACCAAAGGAAGATCACACCTGTTGAAGAGAAGTCTTCAGCGAATAGTGTACCTCGGGGATGGGTGAGCCCAGGGGACCATGGTCCCTTCCCATCTTGGAGTTGGTCTCGAGGGGGCTTTTGGTTGTTAAGCAAGACATCGAGCTGGTGATGCAGCCCCGGGGTTGGGTTTCTGAAGGTGAGTGCATTCACTGGATGAAGAAATCCCCATCTAGCAATGAGACCTTGCCAGTAAATATATCCGGAGGTCCAAACCGCTTTCGCAAGGACCGGGGCATAAAGCCGCAAAGGCTAGGTGGCCCTTAGACGGAAAACCCGTAGATGGTATATTTGTATGTATCTTACATAACACAAAAATTATTTCCTTCACACTGTACGGTGAACAAAAACACACACTATCTGTTTATCAAACACGGCGATTTTCTTCTCATCCAAGTCATCGTCGAGAAAACCAGAACAGGCATAATTCGGACTGCCTTTCAGATACGCACACAATGATACAACATTGTATGCGTTTTTTCAATGGGAAATTACACCTACTTCACGTAGGTGATGAATGCGGCGAATTAGACTAAGAAATTACTAAGACACAAAAGTAGGCATGCTTTTCGCTTGATTTTATCTCGACTCGTTCGACCGCGGCGAAAGTGTGTTTTCTATTCCGCTTTGTTGTCATATTCGTAATTATAAATTGGTGCATGATGGAAATACTGCAGTGAGTAACTTTTAAATTTGCACAGATGCTTCAATGCTAATAATAATCAGCACCTCAGATTTATTTACATACATAGATAATAAATTACACAGTTTTTATGGGGTGGATGAGATTATACTCTTGTCGTAATAAATGATCGAAATGTTTCATTAGTGCAGTTTTCGAATGTATAATTACATGGAGAAAGGATTTGTATAGGAAATTTTCAGTTTTAATGAACTAAGAAGTCGTCTAGAAAAATTAAATTACAGCAGGCGCCAGATATCAGAATCACATCGGTTCTCCAATTTCTGATTCCGGGGGCGACTCTGTTAAGCGAATATAATAAATTTGCACTTCTGGTGGATAGTATCTATAATGAATTAAATTGATATAAATACACACATAAGTTATGGGATCCGTACCCTTTTCGGTAACTTTTTTTTTTTGTTGCATAGATTCTCTCCTTTTTTTCTATATAACTAATAATTATAAGGTCTTTTCATTTAAGGCTTTGTTTCGCTTGCGTTTTACTGCTTTTATGAGTTCAAATGAAGAAATGTTTTAAACCTTAAGTAAAATTAGTTGAAAGAGCCAAATTAGATTAAAATGAGAAATCAAAAACGTTCCTAACCACTTGCTGACTATAATGACCATACATAGATCCGATTCCCATACATTTCAATCGGCCTTTATAATTTGATTCTAATAAACAATTGATTCTATTAAGCAGTGATTCTAATAACCGGCCTCTAATGTAATTCGTTTTTCACATGTATAGATTAACGAGCATAGGTTGTTGGTATGGTTTTGGAGCAGCAAATTTGAAGGATATATTATATGATATGATATATTTTCTCTCAATAATTTCTACAAGATTTTTTTCCCCGTTTTGAAAATGATTTAAACCTCACTAACTGAAAATTATATGACTGCCTACCCTGTATGAAAAAGCTGTGCACGCCACTGTAGGTACTCGTTTAACATCTGAATGAGATCATAGTCCGTAACATGGATCGTGACTTCGAAAAACATCATAAACTGAATTCGTTCACGTTGAGTCTCGCACCCATGACCCTGTGCACCGAAGGTGTGCGCACTAACCACTACACCAAGCAGACTACAAACCTCTATAATATCTCCTACCACTGGATCCAACTTTGAACTTTCTCGCAGCGTTCTGTTGAAAAATATGGCTGATCATAGCTTTGTAGGAAAGGAGGAGGAGGACCTACTGAAAACTTCGTCAAAAGGAAGGGTATGTCCAAACTCATCATTTTCCAATTTCCGCGGCAATTCTTTTTGCTTCAAGTGATCTGTGAACGTTATACCTGGGATGTACTTTACTTTGAGTTTCCGCAAGTGAGCCTTCGTTCATCCGTTGAAACCCTCAACCATACATTCGAAATCCTTACGTCCCACACAATTAATTTCCATTTACTTCAAATTAGAAAACCCTCCATTATTCATTTTCATTATATTTACTCCGAGTACGTGACACGCGGGTTGTACTGTACTGTTTATTTTAGCAAATGTGCCTCTCTTCCATCCATCCATTGCCGACTGCCGCAATTTTTTTATTTACCCCGGAAACGTTGCAACTGGTTTGTATTGCACTTTAAATTTCCGCGTCCATCTGAGCATGTGCTTCGTGGCACGATTTTAGGGTTTTTTAGAAAAAAAAAACCCTTATAAAATTGATTTGTGTCCGTCCGTCCGTCTGTTCACTAAATAACTCGCGAATGACTCAACGGATCGACATGAAATTTGGTAGGTATGTGTAGAATGGTTAGTCTTTGGCTCAAATACCTTAGAAGTTCGTAGTACAAAGACAACAGGGTAACGTACTTATGGGTCGTTAAAGTTGAGTTTACGTACACCACCTACGTTTTTCTAAACCACTATAGGTACGGATATGAATCTTTGCACCAATATTGGTAAGTATGACCATATATGTATACGTTAAATACTAAGCATGTTAATATTTGCTAGGAAAAATAACAGTAAAGTTCTGAAATTCACTTTGTGCGTGTGTAGCGCCTCGTAGAATTGTAAATCTGAAAATTTTGATAAGGGTTCTTTAAAAATAATATGAGGAATATATGTGCAAATTTTCATTCGAATATCTTTATCCAAACCGGATATAAAGCGAATCAAATATTTGGTAAGGGGGTTTCACATTGCCAGGCTAGCGACTTTCCTCCTGTTTACTAAATATCTCGTTAGTTATGTAAAACCGATCGACATGAAATTTGGTAAAAATGCATAAAATGGAAATACTATACGAATAGTTTTAAAGTTTGTGGCCCAGTCAGAAGTGTGCCCAGGAATAAGCGCAAAGTCTACTTTTGTTATTATTATTCGGAGTGTGTGTGCGTACTATTATCAAAGGACTCATCAAAGACATTTCCTATCAGGTATTTTTTGTTAATTCGGTATAACGATAACGGAGTTAGAGCTATTAAATTCAGTTTTTGCATCTGTAACCTTATTCTTACGATTTTAATTCCAAGTTTTTAGTTGGGACCTCTGTAGATATCTCTGTCTAGTTACTGTCAGCCCCTTGTGGGGCATAGGGCACTATCTACGCCTTCTCTCCAGCTCGTTCTGTTCTGCGCCAACGGCTCTAGCTGCGTCCATTCTAGGTTTAGCGTTTTCGCTTCGCTAATTACTGATTTTCTCCATGTGCTCCATCGCCGTCCATTCCGGAATCCTGTGGATTCAAGTTTAGGGTCTTTTTTGCAGCGTTGGGCCCTCTACGGAAGGTGTGACCTATCTATTGCCACTTGGTCTTTTGATCAAGTGCCTATCTTCTCCTGGCCGGTTATAGTGAGGAGATCCTCCTCCTTGGATGCACCGTAGACAATGATTTACAAAAGTTTCCAACTTATCAGTAATCGCTTTAGTCACCTTCCAGGTTGAACAGCCATACAGCAGCATGGATTTCACGTTGGAATTGAAGACTTGTAGTTTGGTGCGTGTAGAAGTATTGTTGTTTAGCCAGAAAGGAGTCAAATTGAAGAAAGCCGCCCCAGCCTCGTTTACCCGTGATTTTACATCACCATCTGCTGTAACTACGCTTCCGAGATAGCAAAATTCATCAACTTTTTCGACTGCCTGTCCCGAAATACAAATTCCGCTGGTTTCTGTCGCCTTACTCGTGATTTCCCATAAGGTGTTCCAATCCTTGGTTATCTGTCCCGACTTTAGCATTGAGATCCCGCCTCTGTAGAAATTATGAATCAAAAATGTCTGTAGATTTGCCTTTGAGTAACTTTATCAAAACCGGAAAAATAGTAAATCTATTTTTGGATTGGTTTAACTAAAATCGTTACAGAATGTGAGCCGAAAGTTCCATATGCCAACAAAAACACAATAATCTAACCAATCCGGGTTACCGAGCGCGCAAAAATAACTGAGAAATTATTGGGTTAGCCGCCAAATGTTTGCATACTAGAGTTTTGTTCGAACGGTTATTTGTTTTTTATTTTATTTATTTTACTGCTAAAAGGAGAAGGTTATTAACCGAGTACCAAGCTGTTTTGTCAATAAAAAATCCGCTTACCTGGTAAATTGCCATTGGCGATTTGCTGCAAACAATAATTCGTCTTGTAAAGTTTTCATTCAACTTTATCGCACTCTTCAGTTTTTCGATCATTTTCGAACTAGTGTCTGAGATCAACAGGAATATTGTTAGATTAGTTCCTTCTAGCAAACTTAGCAAATTTCCCAACGTAAGAATTTTCTCAGGCTCGTACTGAGATCTGCAAATATTACGAGTAATAAATTAAAGAAATTGGGACAAATATGATATTAACTAACCCCAGCGGATGCAATTCCGAAACATTGATGTTTTCCAATGTCTCCATACTAAGTTTATGAATACTGCTTTCCAGCCCAGCTTTCTGAACGGTACTCTTGTGAACAATTACAATTTCATTGCAAGCTGTGATGCCAGCATCAAGTAAGACATTTCGGAATCCGTTTTTCGTACACTGAAAATAGAATTAGTTTTGTTTAGAATATCTCCGGAAACAGCAGTCGTTTGACGATATACCTTCTTTAAAGCTGCCGTAGAATTCTCCGGAGCATCATAGGCTCCACCTCGATTTGCAATAGGCCAATAAGAGAAGTCGTCTGCTACATTACCGCCCAATAGGCTATTGATTTGCTTGTCGTTGGGTGTGCGAAGCTTAAAGAATTTCGAAGCAATGCAGACGATAACCAAAAACAGAGCAGTCCAAGGAATCCCGGCAGACGCAAGTGTACAGCAAAACCAGAAAACATTAAAAACAAACGACAAAATAGACGCAGTATACCAAACTACAGTGTATAGCATTTTGAAAAATCGAAAAAGGGCACCGACACTCATTCAGAAAAGGATTTTCCGCTTGATTTTATGCAATATCTTTCACAAATTTACATTTTTCATCAGCACACCCAATGTTACGCTCTGACAGAAATCGATTTTGACAGTGACGAAGACGAAGCCGAAAACGAAATATGTAATTAGTTTCTTGAAGCGGGAGCGAGAAGTACGAATTCGAAACGCACACAAATGTTCACAAATTCGTCATAAGAAAAATCAATTGGATAGAGTGAGACGAAATGATTTCGCAACCAGCTGTTTTTGACATTAAGATTTTAAGAGATCAAATGAAGAGATTTTAGGTTGGAGAAGGAGTGAATCGGATATTTAAGAGAATTTCGGAAAAAACAATGAGGAAAAAGAAGGGAAGGACTCGCAGTAAGTAACTTCGTACATTTTTAGAACAATCTTTATTTGCGCTCTTGTTCCGATTCAAATGAGGACCTTATATTTAATATTACTGCGATCTGACCCTAGTGGTTTTGGTCAAATTCATAAGACCTCGGCGGGTATGGCCGTGCGGTATGGCTAAATAAACCAAAGTAAGTGCATTTTCATATCATCCCGTGGAGTTTTCGGTAACGAAACTTCATGCAAGGAAAGGTTGTAATCTTTTTTAATTAAATTTCGTTAACCAAAACTACACACGGTGGTCTAGCTGGTGTAGTGGTTAGTTAGGGTTACCAGAAGTCCTGATTTTCCAGGACATGTCCTGGTTTTGACCTATCTGTCCTGGGGTCCTGGTTTTCTCCCGAAAATAAGCAAAATGGTTTTTTGCCGAACCAAATTTAACCAAGTTTTACAATTGTAAAATAGAAAGATGTGTCAAATAAAAAATGAATTTATAGCGACGTTTTTTCGCATCGCGGGTAAATCTGACACGAAAAAAAACGATCGCGGGTAACATCACCGCCGTCTATATATTAAGGCCGCAATATAGACTCGTAAACGTCAAATCCGCAGTTGAAATTGCATTGCATTGTTGTTGCCTCTTATGACATTGTTGTTGTTTGCCCGTGTTCGACGAACAATTCAATACGGATCCATGACGTCATTGTACAGCTGAGTTGCGGCTATGATATATCTAGATGGCGTTGGTAACATCCCGGGTAAGACCAAACAGCTGACATTTGACAGTTTTTGCGCATCTTTGAATCGCTTTCTTTCTTAGATGTGATGGATTTTATCACAAAAGATGATTATTTCTTTGCAAAATATTTTCTCGTGATGAGAAAAACTCTCACATTTGGTTTGAAAAAACTAATTCCCTCAAATTTCCCCTATGCGTCCGCCATCTACATTTGAGCTCTATCCCGTGTAGGGTAGTTACACGCGTGAACTCTACCTGGTTAAGTGTCATTTTTTTTATATGAAGTTCTACCCAAACCTGCACGGGATAAACACAATAAAACGTATCTTATTACTTTAGTTTGAATGTACATAAATGTAATTTAAACGAGACCGAGCTCTAATCGTGCGAATAGCACGATGAGTCCCTATACCCATGTTCAGACCTAGAATGCGCATAAAACTGAAAATAATCAATTTAATTTTTTTTTAAATAGGGAAGGGGGTGGATGGGTTGAATTTCGCACATCTTTATTATCTTACAAAGGCATCCAGAGGTTATCATTTGCTATCAATTTGAAGTTTTCCGCGACATTCTATCAAAAGATATGGCGGAATATTGCTAGCAACTTAAAGCATATGTCACAATTAGGCATTCATGAAAATTTCAGGTCACTAGCGATATTCTGTCAAGAAATATGGCCGAATTAAACTATCACGGAGGGGCCATTTGTATGGGAGGTAGGGGAACCTTTGGTCCGATTTGGCCCACTTTCAATATGTACCATCCAAGCTCTTATCAAAACAATCATCTGACCAAAATTTCTAAACGCTAGCTTCATTATTTCGGGAGTTATCGTGCGAACTGACACACGGACGGACAGATAAACAGACCGACATGGCTTATTCGAATCAGGCACCGATCCTGAACATTAATATATGTACATATATTAATGATCAGGTGGTGGCTTGAAGTGTTACATAAATCGTCGTAACAAAAACAATAGGCACGTTTTATTGTGTTTATCCCGTGCAGGTTTGGGTAGAACTTCATATAAAAGGCACGTTTTATTGTGTTTATCCACTGCCATCTAGATAGACAGGCCACAAATTGTCCACAATCCAAATATCAGTGGCTGTCCGCCTGTCATTTCGTGTGACTTGCTATGATATACACATGCCAGTGCGTTGATTTTTGAGATAAATATGGTAAGTACGATGTTGATGTATACTATTTTACCACTTGCACATCAAAAACACACGAAAGCAAACCATAACCTTTGTTTCGTAATAAACGCTCGGCACATTTAAACTTTTGGGTTCCGAAGCACTGGAGTTTGTGAGCTCTAGAAATGTCAACTGTCACTGGTCACGAACGCACTTTGTCCACTCGTGGACGAACAAATTTCTGCAGTTCGGCCTGTCTATCTAGATGGCAGTGGTTTATCCCGTGCAGGTTTGGGTAGAACTTCATATAAAAAAAAATGACACTTACCCAGGTAGAGTTCATGCGTGGCGGACGCATAGGGGAAATTTGAGGGAATTTGTTTTTTCAAATCAAATGTGAGAGTTTTTCTCATCACGAGAAAAGATGTTGCAAAGAAATAATCATCTTTTGTGATAAAATCCACCACATCTAAAAAATAAGCAGACGAAGGTGAGTCAAAGATGCTCAATAACTGTCAAATGTCAGCTGTTTGGTCTTAACCGGGATGTTACCCGCCATCGTTTTTTTCGAGTCAGATTTACCCGCGATGCGAAAAAAACGTCGCTAATATACCCTATACCATCTTATGGATATAGGGTATAATTACTGTATAAGACTTGTTCTGTCTAATTTATTAATAATTTCTACGAAATTGTTGTCGTGTCTTTAAAGTAACTATTGTACCTGAGCAAGATATGGTGGTTAATTTATAGCCAGTAGTGCATTGTATTTTATAGATGTTGTAAAATGGGTTTATTATGAATCGCAAGAAAAACCGTCAGCTTGGGGAGTTTTTCACTCATGACTTTGCTGGATATCTACCTTTTATTTGTGCATTTCTTAATGTCAGTCTTCTACGATTATGTTAAAAAGTCAGAAAGTCTTTCGAATTAGCGGGTAAGAGCCGAGAATGCGACGAATTTACAGAGAAGGTGATGATGGTTATTGCAAAACTGAAGAATACTTGCAGAATTCCCGGTATTTTAATTCTTTTTAACTAATTTGAATATATTCTTTTATTCAATATTATTAAATTGTATTTCAAATTGTCAAGTGGCTGGATTTTCAACGTGGTGTGCCATTGGCTATGTCCACACATGTGCGTTTTCGTCTTCACTATCGTCTTCAAGCTCCGTATCCACTTTCAATATTGAACATGTCGTTGATTGCGTCAAGTGAACAGTAGAGATCAATGCCTCATTCTATCCACATCTGTTCATTATTTATCGGGAAATATGTGTCGCGGCTTTGGTCAGGACGGGTAAATGATAAATTCTTTCATTAATAGTATGAATAGATGATGAGTTGTATATATTTAACATTAGCAATCGCGTTCAAGAATGAATGCGTTTCTTCAATAGCGCAGGCATCTCAAGTTTCAATTGTCAAAATGATGAAGACGATCGAAAATTGAAACTGTCTAGACAGGCACATTCACTTTCAATTGCGTTGAAGAATCCGTTTTTGTCAGAAAAAGGAGTAATTTTTACATAAACCAAGCGTTTTGATTAATGGCAATTTTATAAAAAAATAGGAGGAAGAAGCTGACATTGTCTTTTCAATGAATGCTACAGTAATAAGATACGTCAATTCTTCTTGGCCAATAAAGAAAACATTCAGGCCTTCTCAAAAATATTAAAGATAGCAGAATATTTTCCTCGATCTCTGGACACAGTGCTATTTGTGAATGGGTTTTCCCTCATTAAAAGCCAATGGAGCGCAATCGACTAGGCGTAAAAACAGTTCGCGATCTCATGATTGTATGCTTCAATTTTACCGAAATAGAGTCCCGAAAACACAACATTAGGTACGTTTTATTGTGTTTATCCCGTGCAGGTTTGGGTAGAACTTCATATAAAAAAATGACACTTACCCAGGTAAATTTCACCCGTGCAACTAACTTACACGGGATAGAACTTAGGTGAATCAAATGTAGATGGCGGACGCATAGGGGAAATATGAGGGAATTTGTTTTTTCAAACCAAATGTGAGAGTTTGTCTCAACACGAGAAAAGATTTTGCAAAGAAATAATCATCTTTTGTGATAAAATCCACCACATCTAAAAAATAAGCCGGCGAAGGTGATTCAAAGATGCGCAAAAACTGTCAAATGTCAGCTGTTTGGTCTTAACCGGGATGTTACCCGCGATCGTTTTTTTCGAGTCAGATTTACCCGCGATGCGAAAAAAACGTCGCTATTAATAACAAAAATCGGCGCTTTCATAAATAGTGTTGATTTTTTTTTTCAATGAAATATCCATGCCTAATGTAACCGTGATGAATTCAAAATAATTGAACTTTAGTTATGATTAGAAATGTTTTTTTTTTCCTATTATGCTCAACTAGACACTCAAGGTGTGTTTTTTTGGTTATCCCGTGCAGGTTTGGGTAACGAAACTTCATATAAAAAAAATGACAGGTGCGTCAGCTGTCATTTTTTTATATGGAGTTTCGTTACCCAAACCTGCACGGGATAACCAAAAAAACACACCTTCAGATATCGGTATAAGAGTATATGGATGTAACCGCCGACACACAATCCAACGGTTCTCCAGATATTCAATGTCAAAGTTTGACATTTATATAGGTAGTTCAGTTTTTAATGGGAACTTGGGGGTATTTTTACTACATATTGATGTGAATCAATAGCATTGCACCGAAAATAACATTTTAAATTTAATTTGCCTCCCTGTCTGGCAAATTTTACAATTCTTGCTCACAAATATATTTCGACTTTTCATATTATTAACATCTTTGCCAAATTGGTAAAACTTACTATTCTAGTAAGACTGATTAGAATTAAAACGTCAATTTGATGGCATCGAACACTTTCCCCAATATGTAAAGCGGAAATATCTCCCTTTTCTTACCAAATTACTTAAGTGGCTTCATAGAAAAGTCAAACTTTGACATTGAATATCTGGAGAACCGTTACGATTTCGCGAAAAAGGATTGCAGATTCGGTCGTTTCAGACCAATATTAATGTAATGCCATCATCAAAATTTGGCGCCGCAGATACTGAAATCTCCCCTGTTTTTCGAACTCACAACTATGATCTCACTCAGATGTTAAACGAGCACTCATTTAAGGGAATAAAAACACTGCTGAGAGTGCTGTTGATCTCAACACCTCAATAAAAAAAGCAGCTAAGATCTTGGAAATTCGATGTAATCATAAGTCCAATGCTGGACTGCCACGTCTGTTATTTTTTAGAACTACACTACATAATATGAAACACAGGTCTTAATAATAGCTTAAAACACAATTATTAATAATTGCGGCTTGGCAATGTTGCATTAACTACTTTGTATCTCTATCTCTATCTCTAGGCCCTCATCTTAGGAACATATGCATTAGAAATCCAAAGACCGCCATTTGTAATTTTTTTTGTAGTAAGTGAATAAGCTTGTTTCAAAATAAAAGACGCAACACGTAACAGGAAAACCTAAAGAAAACTACAATTTGTTCCCTATATTTTGTTCATATGAAGGGAAATCATTTGTGCGATGTCTAGTCGTACGTATTAGCAGATATTGCTAAGAGTGTACACATTTATTTTTCTTCCTATAAAACAAAGCAGGTTCGTTTGTAACTATCCAGTACAGGACATAACAGCACAACTTCCATACAAATTTGACAGTTGTGTTCTATATAGAACAACTCGTACCCAACTTGTTGTTCGAATTTGTATGGAAGTTGCGCTGTTCTGTCCGGTACTGGATAGCTAAAAACTCACCTATTATGTAAATTAAACATGGCAAATATGGTCTGTCTATTTTAACCATTTATTCAAATACCAGAGGTAGCCTTAATCCAATTGCGAATACCCTTATCTGCAATTCTCGTATATAAGCCAGGATAATCAGGATGAGCACAGCCTACGCCTCCAGATACAACACCTATTTGGATACTGTTAAAAGCGATGGGTCCACCACTATCTCCCTGACAGGAATCTCGGCCATTTTCCTTGGCGCAGAATAATCTATAATTAAAGGTTGTTCATAATTTCAAACATCAATATTCGTAATTGGGTACTTAGGTAAAAACTTACACATCATCTACGCCACCATATGCTGCATAACTTTTATCACAATCCGTTTGACTAATCACCGTCACAGTCACATATTGCAAATTAAGCGGATTGACTGACGAAGAAGTGTCCGTTAAACCCCAACCGGAAATCGTAGCTTTAGCTCCAACTGCAATGTTTGCTCCAGCGGCAGGTAACGCAATTGGTATTATATTGGTCCCGGCGAGGGTAGTTTTGGCTGCAACAAGTGCCACATCAAAATCACCCTTATTTGCATTGAATTCGGGATGAACTTTCAGTGTGTTCACTTCGAACAGTGTTCCTCCCGTGGAATATACCGAGCTGCCTCCGCGCAGGGTTACATCAGATGGTCCGCTAGTTTTTAACAAACAATGTGCCGCAGTCAGAGCCCAAGTTCCGCCTATTACTGATGCACCGCACAAATGTCGACCGTTAACACGCAGTGACAACTAAAAACTTTGAAATTTAAGCAAACGAAACATTTTTTTTTCTTGAAAAATTCATATCTGACCTGATAGGGAAATTGTTCAATTGTTGCATCTGATCCACCAATAATTCGTGATCTTGTTGACGAGATGCCAGTGATGAACATGAAAATCGTTAAAAGTGTTAGGACCTCCATGGCGCTACCATCTGATTAAAACTGATTGCTTGATGGTAAAATCTTGAATTTTTACTGAATTGCAAATTTTGTAATAGTGAGATATTTTATTATCTTACTTGTATAGTAACATGTGATTAGATTATTTTCTTAAGAGTAATTATCTTATCATTTTTTCTGTTGACTTGCTCTTCACCTATATGTTTCTATAATTAGCAAAAGTTCCTTCTCTTGTTTAACACAAAACTGAACTGATTGATTAAATCCGCTTAATTTTAGTTTTTTTTTTAATGTAAGACAAAGGTATACCAAACTTGCTTTGTTTAAATTTGTCTGTCAAAGAATCGGAAGTAAGCTAATTACTGGGAATAAAGATGATCGCCTCTAGTTACGAATTTCCCTTAAGGAAAATGGTGCATTCGAATGTTTCTTATCGATTGTGTGGCGGCATCAGGGATTAGTTTAGATCTTTCGTTTTCTTATATGGGCTGCTCTCACCTTTGCCTTGCCGGGCCTTCTTGGTTACAAACATTTGCAGGCCATGATTCTATATTTCATAGAACCCGAAATAGAATGGAATCCTTCCATTTGTATTTAACTATACATAACCATATTCTGTTGAAGGCTCTATTCTAAAATCTGCACACTTCCGTCATGTAGAATTCCTGCCCTTCTATGCCTTTTTAAGTTAACGTTTAGAGACAGTTTTATCGAAGTCTTATACATACTATGTACCATCTTTAAATTTATTCCATAATGATGATAGAAGCTTTCCGGAAAATGCATTAAGGATGTGTTACTGGATCAAAATATTTCTTTAAGCGATGTTTACAACCATCTGGGCTTGGCCGTTTGTATTAACAATGTCACTTACAGCTATCGATGTTTCCCATTAAATACTCTGTTAATAGTCCCCGCGTATGTGACCTAACTCATTTTATAAACTGTAGAACAAAGTTGTCATGGGTCACTTTGTATGGGAGGTACCCTTACTTTTTATCCGAATGAGCTGATTTTTGGTGGGTGGGGTGACTATGACCTCCAATCGCAACAAACAAAAATTTAGCACTCTGCTCCAATTTTGGGGGAGTTATGGACATGCCTTTTTGACAAATTTAAATGGGGGGATAATGGGGGTCCTTGACCGGAGCGACTCAGCGTTTACGTTAAAATTATCTTAAACTTGTTGTTAATACTTGTACAAAATTTTACGGCTGAACTAACATTCTTTCAAAAGTTATGGAGCTTTTAAAAAAGGTCTAAAATGAAAATATTCTAATTTATATTCTATTCTAACGCCGAAATATTCAATTGAACTCTAATGTGTTATATATCATTGCAAAGATAATTTTATGTAATTTTTTTCGTTCTCAGACCATTTTTCTGTATCTCTTACTGTTTTTGAAATAATCGCAAAAAAAACACGAAAAAAGGCCCCCCTTTCCCCCTTTTTTTAAGGTTGCGGACCCCCGATCGGTTGGGACTTTCTATGCCATCATCTCGGGACCATCCCCAACCATAATAAAAAAAAATTTCCGATGTAGGATTTTTGCCGTTCGATGGCCATATTTTGGTCCAATTTTCTTAGACTATGGAGTATTTAAAGAAGTATATTTTTAGGTTAACGTTTAGAGACAGTTTTAACGAAGGCTTATACCACCATCTTTAAATTTATTCCATAATGATGATAGAAGCTTTCCGGAAAATATTTTAAGGATGTTTTATCGGATCGAAATATTACTTTAAGCGATGTCACACGATAAATGAATTTCGAGGTACTATATGATTGCTACAGTGTGAAGTGCTTCTTTAAAGCAAACGAATTGTTGCTTGGGAGATCACATACAACTAGATCAATAACTCCATACAAAATTTTCCTACGCCAAAAAATGTCTGTGTCTTGTATTTGCTTTCATGTATAGTACATGATACATTAAAGCTTAACATATGCGATAGCAACTAAGCACATGTGAAAAAGCAGCCCAAGCAACAATTCGTTTGCTTTAAAGAAGCACTCCATACTATAGCAATCATATAGTACCACGAAATTCATTTATCGTGTGACATCGCTTAAAGTAATATTTTGATCCGATAAAACATCCTTAAAGTATTTTCCGGAAAGCTTATATCATCATTATGGAATAAATTTAAAGATGGTGGTATAAAACTTCGATAAAACTGTTTCTAAACGTTAACCTAAAAACGACTCCTTTAAATACTCCACTCTTGTGTTTATTGGATGATACAGCACACACATGCAATGGTCTCTCTAAGTTAACTCACACACATGCATTATATTCTTCTATAGCTCAGTCGGTGTCATTTTTATAGTGTGACATTCGTATGGTCATCCAATAAATTGTTCACCGTAGTTTTATAGAAGGATGGACTTTGTGATTTAATGAATTGACACTTATGAAGTGCTCTGGAATACCACGTTTCTTGAATTGAATTCATTGAAATATTGCTTGAAACCAACATTTCCTCACTCCTTGTTAGCTTATAAATCAATTAAGATAAGCTCAGCGCAGAAAATGTCTGTATTTTATTGAAGAATGTGTGAATTTAATTAGCTTCAACTGATTGACATATAAAGAAGAAGGTGCATAGGAGAAGGGTCGATAAAGAAGTGTCGAGCACTTGTAGTGTTTACGGTGTTTACGAGCAATGTTATCTATATGTGAGGTTGGCTGAATGGTTAGGGCGTCGGACTGGCGTACGACAGTCGCTGGTTCGAGGCTGGCTGCGGGAATTATTTTTTTCTCTTTTTTTTGCAGTCGCGAGAAAATGATGACATAACACATGATGTATGTCTTTCTCGAAGCGTAATTCAGTGCTACAATGAGGTTGTATTGGATCAAAAAACGGCGCCAGATGCCATTATTGGACTATTATTCAGTGTTTATACTCTGTAAAGTGCCCCTATTGTCGTTAGAAGAGAATATTTTACGAAGTATTATAGGGATGAAATTGTTACTTGGGCTGTGGTTGTTTCTATTGCTATAGTTGTAATATGTGTTACTTGGGGTTCTTCGCGACATTTTTATCAGCTGATAATCTGGCTTGTATATCTAGATGGAGTAGATATAATACCACAGATTACATACAACCACATACAACTAGATCTATAACTCCATACAAAATTTTCCTACGCCAAAAAATGTCTGTGTCTTGTATTTGCTTTCACGTATAGTACATGATACATTAAGGCTTAACATATGCGATAGCAACTAAGCGCATGTGAAAAAGCAGGACAATGATAATTGAGAACTTAACGAAATCCACTCCGCTCGCGTTAGTTGAAAGTAGATTGAACTGAATTTGTCCCCGAACAATTACGAAGTGGCCACAGAATCTCACTGCGTTATTTCTAACATAAAAAGATTAAATACAATCAAACAGACCATTTGAGATTTACCTAATTCCAACTCCAACAAAGTAAGTTGGAAGGAAACCACACCTTTCACTTTAAATTTTCTATTTTTTAAATGTAAATTTTGACATATGATGATTCGGTTATCATCGTATCATCCACATTCTCCCAAAATTCTCTCTTTAGAATTTACACTGCACGATCGTACCCGAATCATCATCTGTCAAATTTTACTGTTCAAAAAATAGGAGATTCAGAGTAAAAAGCATTGAATTGTTCTATAAATTCAATGGTAAAAAGTGCGGTTTCAATCGAATTTACTGTCTTGCAGATGTAATTAAGTGAAACCAAAACCATTTTTATGTTCACATTCACACTTTTGATGTTACAAATTACATAGTCAAATTCAGTGACCACTTCGTGATTGCTCGGGAAAATTGATTGCTCAATTTGTGTTCACAGCCAAATGGCGACATGTTTGGATGGAATGACAACAGCCATTTGGCTGCACGTGTCGCCATTTGGCGACTAATCTAAAAATAAATAAATAACAGGCGCGACAATCCAACATTGGATTAAGGCCGCAGGATGTGTTAGTGACATCCTATTTCCAAGATCTTAACTGCTTTTTGTTGAGGTAATGAGATCAGCATCTCGCTCAGCAGTGTTATTTATCCCCATAAATGGGTACTCGTTTAACATCTGAGTGAGATCATAGTCCGTCACAAGCTCGTGAGTTTGAAACACACCATGGATCACGGTGAGATTCGAACTCATGACCCTGTGCACCGAAGGTGCGCGCACTAACCGCGAGACTATCCAGACTAATCTAGATGGACCTTAGAAGTATTCACCGGTTATTTACGGTTTTTCCATTTTAAAAATTGCACCGGTTAATAAACGGGAAAAACTAATACCGGAGATAACCAGTTTTTAAAATTGAAAATACCGGTTATTGAGAATAACCGATTATTATTTCCCATCCCTAGAACAAGAAAAGCAGACCAAAAAGACAGTGACATTTAAGTACGGGCGCACGGGATCTGCGTTTAAGTGATTTGTTTTGGAAATTTGCTAAAGATTTCTTTGTGATTTGTAGTAATTCGATACTAGCAGATTCCCGCGGTACAAAGTCATAATTCGAACTATTTAATATGCCTGTGAAAGAAAGAAAAATTGCCGTAATGGGCTATCGATCTGTGGGTGAGTGCGTGTGATAACTTCCAAGAATCAAAGGTGGCTGTCGTCGAGATGAGGCAGGCTGTGTGTTACGACAGCACCAAGTGCATTTCTTCGTACTTTTGCCGTTTCGGCTCCTCCTGGCCTTAAGTAAGAATTGACATTTTCTTTTTAACAGGTAAATCATCGCTCAGCATCCAATTCGTTGAAGGACAATTTGTCGACTCGTACGATCCCACGATTGAGAATAGTAAGTTTTCCATCATCTTCACGATAATTTCCCCAAAAGTATTTTTCAATATTATGATGCATAATTATTTCCATGCTTTTGTAGAAAAAGACATTACTAATTTTAATGATAGATTACGCTTCTCGCACCCAAACACAGAGAATAATTTAACCTCGAAAAAATATAGTTGAGAGAAGAGTAGCGATTTTTCTAATAAACTGAGTGTACATATTAGCAAAAAGTAAACTACGCAATTTTATTACGTCGCATTTCTAAACGCTCATGGAAGAGCGCTCTCTCTCTAATTGTGCTACTGGATGATACCACAATCGCGTTCTTCAAGTCGAAGACCAAACCATCGTGCATGAATGTACGATACGAAGTAAGAATGTTGTCAGTTAAGTTTCAAGGCTGATTCCACAGAATTGCTTGACAAAAATCTTTGGCGCATGTTTGAGTTGATCCATGCGTTCGAATCAGTATTATTTCTGAGACCCGATATTTGACATTACATATGCTTAGACGATTCGCCCTGATTAGAAAATAGACCATACAAAATGGTATTATAGACAGTGATCGTTCGCGTTGAGAACAATAAAAATAGGAGCCGAAATTCAATGGATCTCTTTTATTAGTTCGAGTACAGGACAGAACAGCGCAACTTTCCTGAGAATTTGACAGTTGGTGTTCTATACGGGGTGTCCGGAAGCTGCCGCATAAACGCACCGGATTGTGATTCCTCGTGTGATTTCCAGCAAAACAGTTGTACGGGACATACCCCCTATTTTCAACCCTTTAGCTGCCACAGACATTTGAAGATTTTTGAAAAAAAAAATAATTTTCTTGCACGACTTAAAGCTCAATATCTCCAAAGCTAGAATAGTGAAATAAGCACCTCGCCACGATATTGACGACGATGACGACATCGCTAGTGATACTTATAGCTCCAAACTGCGACAGTATTAGTAGTTTTTAACATTATAACAATGCATTATAACCGAAAAAAATTTAACTTCATTCATTCATTTTTTTTAAATTACTTGTTAGTACTTAGCTTGACTTAGGAGGATTTCACACTTGTACTTAATCTGGCCAGATTACGTAATCTGTTGTGTGGTGAATTAAAAAATATATGGAATTTGACAGCTCAAATTAAGTAATTTGCACAGATTACGTAGGGAACAATACGAAATCCCCAATCACAAAATCCCAAAACGCAGAAAAATCCCCAAAATCAAAATCCCCATACTCAAAATCCCCATAATCAAAATTCCCATAATTATAATACCCATATACAAAATCCCCAAACACCCGAAATATGCTAGTAGATGGTAGATTGATAGTAGATGGTTAAAACTGGTAGATGGATGGAAGATGGTAAATGGCAATAAGAGGGTCCTAGGTCGATACAAACTTATTTATCTTTTTGATTGGCACAAATATAATGTTCGAGTACATTATATTAAATAAACGGTTTTCATATATCGTCTTAAACATATTGGGTTTTCTTTAACATCATCGATATACGTCCCCAACCTCATCCGAACGAATATTCGCGGAAAACTTAGTCGGTTTATTGTTGGAACGACGAATGCAGGGCCTAAATGAAGCCTATCGCCAATACACACAACGCGCATCCCAAGCCAAGAAAGAAAGATACAACGAACTTCGGCGAGTATCTAATAGGTTAATTAGACGTAAGAAACGCAAACATTTTGACGAGCAGTTGCAGCAAATAAACCAAAGATTAGCCAGTAAGAAGCAGGCATACGACAGTATCGATCGAAGTGTACTGTACAAAATTATGCTGAATTTTGGTATACCGGCAAAGTTAGTACGACTCACAAGGATGACGATGACTAATACCGTCTCGCAGGTCAAAGTGACGATATCATCATCATGTCTCATGTTTCAGCATGACCATCGAAATGCCATCGGGTCCGAGGGTTTTTAGCATTCTCAATGACTTTCTTTACCTGGTCTGCAGTGTACAATTTTTCTAATTTTGCACTTGAGCCCATCTTGGATAAATAGCTTGTTGGACTGTCTCGCCCAGTTAAGCGGATTGCAGGTTTCTTTCTTGCCGAAGGTTATGGCTATATTGCCCTTATCCTTGTTGAGGTTGGAAAGGGCACAGACAGTAGACCATAGCTTGCTCGCACCTTCATTAAGGTTACAGTCATTGAGGTGCTCATTCCATTTCGCCTTCCGATAGTTTTTAACTTGTCTAATTTGGATGTTTGCTCGATGAACCGAAGTAAATGTTTTGAAAACTTCCAAATCAGCTTTTTTGTGATTGACAAACGTTCACTTCTCGGACTTGGTCAGGTCAGCTGGTTTGTCAATTCTAATAATGATTGGCTGAATTCAGATTGTAAGACGAAACCGGACGGGTAAACTTGCAAGACAAGAGAGCTTTTGTAGTGGCCAGTAGACAAGCATTGTGCATTTCACATTGTAAGAACGCGTCTTACGAAAGAAAAAAATCGTGACACGATTGTTTTTCTTTCGTAAGATCTTTCGTACGATCGATAAGACGATTGCATCTACCAATAGTTCAGGCGTTCTGCAAAGACAATTAGCGCGTGTTTTACTTGCATTTTAATCTTGTCGACTCGTCACTTCATTGTACACTAACTTTGGAGCGTGCATGGCAACATTTATACATACTTGCTGTGTGATTATTGTTCGCCGGTCCGTGTTTTGATCGGATAGTGTGAAATGATCATACGATGGTTCTTGTCGTCCAAGTTTACCCGTCCGGTCGTTTTCTTACAATTTGAATTCAGCCATTGGGAGGTAATCGGAAGCGAGAGGAGTACGTGTCTTCCAGAAAGTTTCACAAATTGAAGCGTCAAGAGATTCTGCGATAGCTATACCCCTGGCATAATTGTGAAGCTTGGAATGCCACAGTTCATGGTGGGCATTGAAGTCGCCAAGAATGATCCTGTGCTCTCCAGTAAGAAGAGGACCAATATTGAAATGATAGTCTGACGAACCTGGAATGAGGTGGTATATAAATATTAAAGAGTTCAATATTGGTGCTCCCTGATGAAACTCAGATGGCTTTCAACTTCGCCGTATCGTCAGAAACTACATCTAATACACTGTAATGTACGGACTTGTGTATTAGGAAGACAAGTCCACCTCCGGTGTGAGAATCATTCGTGGCGCCTTCTCTATCCTTCCGTAGTATATATATTCACTTTCCACGCTAAGCATCTCTCTCTATCAAAGATTTCCTTTTTTGTTGCTATGTGACATAAAAGTCGTTAGTTGCAGCGTAATGTTAATATCTTGCCGGGCCGCATGAACAACTTCAGGGGCCGCATGGCGGCTTGGACAACCCTGATGTAATCTATTCTATATGCTCTCCAAAACGAAATTGCCTTTACGCAATCTGAGTTGACGATTTCGTTTCTTTTCTTTTCATGCAGAGTCCCTTCAATCGTACTTTTACCCTAATTCCTTGTCCGAGACTAAAATGCAACACAACGAATGCACTGCGATCTAGCTGGGAGGCAATCCTATACATAGTTTCGTGGCAGCTGTTCAAATCATAGGCAAATTAAGCCGGGAGTTCCACAGAGTAGCGCACTCTCCCCCACATTGTTCAACATCTACCTGGCGAGCCTTCCAACACCCCCGGAAGGTATCAAACTAATTTCCTATGCGGACGATTGCACCGTACTCACCACGGGAAATGATTTAAATGGTTATGGGTGCTCGACTGAATGACTATATTGAGACACTGGTGGAGTTTTTCAGTATCCGCAACCTAGTCACATCGCCGTCGAAATACACCGCAACACTTCTCACCACCTGGACGCAGGAATTTTCGGAGGAGCTTAGGATCCGTACTGGCAAGCATGAAGACGACGTCATTCCTACTACCAACCCTAAGTTCCTTGGTGTCTATCTAGATACCATGCCGGGAGCTCCTGGGGCAAGGTCAAGGAAACTATGTTGGTTACCTACAGAACGATAGATAGAGCAATTCCCAGCTACGCAGGACCGGTGTGGTCACAAACTTTAATTAGATCCATGCATGCCAAAACGCTGCTCTCCGTATTGCTACAGATTGTCACCTAATGCCGTCCCAGGATCATCTTCATCAAGGAACCAGCATGTTATCAGTGCGTGATCACAATCTCCTCCTGTCTTTACAATATCTGGTCAGTTGCTATCGAGAGGATCACCCAAACCATCTCATGGACAATACTCCCTCTCCACGACATGTCAGGAGTGGAATCAGAGATCTCGAGAGAGACGTCCAGAGATGCAAACGGCTACCTCCCGATATATTCGATAACACAGCATACCATGCGGCCATCGCAGATATTCACACAACCGTTGTGAATCGGTCAATTGGGAGATTAGTTCCGAATAGAGACCTCTCAGTGCCCCCACCACCCATATCGCCTGAGGAGACTAGGCTCCCAAGAGCCACAAGCGTGACACTAGCCCAGCTTAGGTCGGGATTTTGTTCACGCCTCAATTCGTAAATGAGAGGAAGCAGAAAGCTGGGCTTCCACCCAAATACTCTCCGGGTGGTCTTCGGGATCCTCTTCGTAAAGGACTTGGAGGGGGGGCCTGTAAAAGGTATGTACGCTTCCTCGCACAAGGACATGGTCCCGAAAAAGCCAGGGCACTTGCGATTAACACCAACCGTAATGCCCCCCCACCCAAACGAAATATGCTGAGATATTACCGCCAAAACTGGCGATGTGCCTACATCGCAGGTCGAGCAACGCGAAACCATAGAGCGGTATAAAGAACGAGGCAAGAACGATTACAGGCTTTCTTCCAAAGCCGAAACCTCACCATCTCCGCGTCTAAATCGTCTGTGACATTACTTACCACCAGGTCGGTGGATTGTCGGTGGGAGGTTGATGTACGTAATCCTAAAATTCTCGGGCTCCATTTAGGGAGCATGATGACGTCAGCTCATCACGCAGCATCCGTTTGCGAAAAGATGCGCAGTAGGAATAAAATCCTAAAAGCACTAGCTGATAGCACCTGGGGCAAGGACAAAGAAACCATGCTAGTCACATACAAAGCGGTGGGTCGAGCAGCTGCTGATTATGCAGTTCCAGTTTGGTCACATAGTCTATGTGATACAAACTGGACCAAAAATCAGGTCTGCCAAAATGCTGCTCTACGCACAGCCACAGGTTGCCTCTTGATGTCTGCCCAGGATCACTTACATCAAGAGACAAAATTGATGCCAATACGTGACCACAATCTCCTACTGTCCAAACAATATCTTGTTGGTTGCTACCGTGAGAATCATCCCAACAACAGTCTCATGGACCGAATTCCTCCACCACGACATGTCAGGCGTGATTTGCGAGACCTAGAGAGAAAGGTCCAGGGATACAAGAGGAACCCTTACGACGATGATGCATACCGAGCTGCCATCGCTGAGATTCACACTGCAGAAGTGAGTCGGTCTATTGCGAGATTAGATGCGAATAGTGCGCCCTCCACCCATTTCACCTGAGGAGATTAGGCTCACAAAAGCCACCAGAGTGACATTAGCACAACTTCGGTCGGGCTTTTATTCACGCCTCAATTCGTACCTTTCTCGCATTAACCCGGACATTCAAAACATCTGTCCAAACTGCGCTGGCGCTCCACTTGTTTGAATGCCCAGCTGCGCCCACTGACTTAACCCCTATCTCACTGTGGGAAAACCCTATCGCAGCAGCTATGTTTTTGTCCCTTGACACGGACGAAAGCATCGACGAACCATAACTCGAATCCACATAGATGCACAGCGGTTTCACATCTTTCTGCACCGCTAAAAGAAGAAGGAAAGGAAGAATAAGAAGTATAGATCATCTTGCTGCTTATACGCAACGTTTTTTTTTGTATTTTAAAATTCATTGGGAAGAAGAAAAGCAGCTATAATATGCTACCATCTGCATTTGCACTAAATCAACTTTTATGGATATGTACTCATTATTTACTCATCATTTTTTCAATGCCTATTCATTATATTCTTCCAGCATTTTCAAAAGTCACACGTGTTAATTCCCAAGACTACGAAGTCAAGCTTGTCGATACAGCGGGCCAAGATGAATATAGTATATTTCCAGCAGAATATAGCATGGATTTTCACGGTTATGTTCTCGTCTATTCTATTACTAGCCAAAAATCATTCGAAGTCGTGAAAATTATTTACGATAAATTATTAGATGTTATTGGAAATGCGCAGTAAGTATTCCCTATTCAGAAAAAAAACGTACTTTTCAAAAAACACATAAAATTTCGACATCAACATTGTCATTTGCAGTGTACCTATAGTTTTGGTTGGAAATAAAACCGATTTGCATCAAGAGCGATCAGTGTCGACAGACGAGGGACGAAAGTTAGCCGAATCGTGGAAAGCGTCGTTTTTAGAAGCATCCGCTAAGCAAAATGAGGTGAGTGACGACTTGAAGACGAATCTAAATTGTTATCTCATAAAGTTACTTTTTTTTTATTCTTTGACAGTCTGTTGCTGAAATCTTCCATCATCTCTTAATGCAAATAGAACGTAATAATGGCAATGCACAAGAAAAAAGTAGCTGCGTAATATCTTAAGTATAGGTAGTGATTGATTATGTAATTGATTCAAAAGCAACAGCCTGTTCATGGGATATGATTATAGATTGGAAATATGTATCGATTTTTTCTCTCTTCCTAAAGCCTTTTTTTTATGATTATTTAATTGAATGAAATGAAAAATATATCCATATTTTTCTATAAGTTAATTAGGAGATACGTCTTATCCTTTTTAGTCTTTAGTTCGATGGTGACCGTGAAACAAATGAAACCAGAAGAACAATTTAATGAATGCATAGCAAAATTACATTTGTCTTTATGTCGCAAATAGCATAATTTAATTGGGGTGCAAAATCCATTACATGCGCCTATTTCTAGGCGAAAACGTTACGAGGATCTACTCCCAACACAACATAGTCGTGAGAAAACAATTTTTCTTCTGTAAAAAAAAACAACTAAAAATTATCAGGAAATCTATGCAATTTAATATTCTCAGTAAATATAGTGCTAGAACCTTTAAGAAATTCAAAAGAATAGTCTGTCTGTATAATGTAGTGGTCCCTGCGATCCCCAATTAAATATAGTTTACACACTACTTAAATATTCTTATTTGCTGGATCAGATATCAGAAATGTTTAAAATAAGTTTTACTATCACTTATATAATTATAATTAGAGTTTCATTGAAGATAAGTAATAAAAAATGTACATTTTTATTTTTCTAATAAATATAGAATATTTTTCAACTAATAAGGGAATTGACGGATTTTTTTTGTAGCCTGTACGAGTACCCTGCGAACAGATCTTTGAAAAAATATTCTCACTCAAATTAGGAACAATGAAGAAAATGTGATACCATTGTGGAATCTAGACAAAATGCACAATCTTTTAAAATTATATATTTGCCGCAATGTCCTGGTGCAATTTTCTTCGAGTACAGTTATGTGAACTTAGAGACGAAACAATGATCCTGATCTTCCAGTTTCTAAGAAGTAGGTCATATCTCCCTCAAGAACGAAACAGTAATTTTGCTCCAGTTGCATTAATTGAAATACAAAGAGAAACATCGAGATTGGCTGTTACAATGCATAAAAAATGAACGTACCTTTGAAGGAGATTGTAAGCCGCAAGGATAGCAGTAGATGGATGGTATCTAGCTGTCATCCAGTGCAGCCTTAGGCTCTGTCGTTTTTTTATTTCGTTTTTCGCTGTGTCACTTATTTTCAAAGCAATTGCTACGTGCGAATTTGTCGTAGAATCATCGATTCGTTTTGGGGTTTTCTTACTTTTTCCTGCTTTTCCTTATTTTTTGATAAAAGCAATATCGTGAAATCGAGCGCGAACATTTTGCAGACATCAGTGTATGTGTGTGAGAGAGTCTGCTCCCTGTATCTATTATTGCTCTCATTAAGTCAATCAATCAATTGAGCAACCTATTGAAAAAACTGAACCGTTTCGACAATCGCTTAACATTCAGTACTGACTGCAGCAGTTTTAGAGTGTTAGTTGCGCCCATATTATCGTTATTTTCGTGACTATAACTTTATTGCAACACGATATTTGTCGTTTCGCCATCATCAAAGTGCTTGTTAAAATTGCCAACTTCAGACGTATGCTCAGCAGTCTTGCAATGATAAAAATGACAAATCTTCGGTCATCTTGAAACATTAGAGAAAAATCCGAAATTCTCGTTCTATTAAAGGATTTCGTCGAAAAGAATTTTCCTCGTCGACAACAGCCTCGATTATTAAAATAACAAAAGCATGCAACTTAACTCTATATTACCAAAATGTACGTGGTTTAAGGACCTTCGTATTTCTGCATTATTATCTTCTCACGATATAATCTGTCTTTCTGAAACTTTGAAGGCTATACTGTATAACCTTGAAGGCTATACCGTATTTACTTAGATGTGACCGAAACTTTGAACTTCTACAGAAAATTTGTGGAGGATGAACTATTATTGCAATTAAAGGTAATATTGAATGCTCGCTCGTTTCTATTACGCAAACATATTTAAATCAATTGCGTGACGTTGGTATTAATTAAGCGAAGCCGTCACTTTTAGTCGCATGCATATACGTTCCTTTCAATTCCGCCATACCTGTTTATGAAAGCCTTTTCGAGTACTTTTCTAATCTCCTTTGTGTGTCTTGTCCGAATTCAGCAATAATTAAACTTTGACGCTATTAACTTAAAACTAAGCGAAATCGACTGGTGTTCTATTCTTTCACCCATTAACTGTGAGGCGGCGTTTACAAACGCTATAAACGTTTATCCGACTTACAAGTTTATCGTAAACGTCGTGCCGAGACCCATTGACTTATACAAGCCGCATGTTCGACGAATCTCCTAAATATTGAACAGAGTGTCAGTAAAAAGGGAGTAAACTCTTTTGGTCTTATGTGAAGAACATAAGATAGTCTTCTTCTCACCCGACGGTGCAGTTTATTTATTTCTATTTTTAGGTATGCTCCCGTTTGTTAACTATACTTCTACTCCTAAAGGTGCTAAAATTACATAATAATGAATGTCGTCTAACATTAGTGTTACATTGCCATCACCCACCACTTTTGTCGCTCACTTGCCTTCTGGTAGGGGATAATATAAGCAGAATTCGTTGCGAAATTCGAATTAAATAAAAATGACAGCTTGGCAAGTTGAACCCATAGATTAAGGTGACCAGAATCCCGAAGGTCCAATGCTGTACACATTGCGGAATTCGCCTTTCAGGCAAACCCTCAATCATACTATTTCTCTCCCCCCACGTTCACGCCGATTTGGAGAAAGCATTATATGCCACGAGGTGCTCTGTGGCCGTGATCGTGCTGTTCCAGGAGTTAGGGCAAAACAAGAGGCTACCACTATGATGCATGCCATAAAACGACCACATATTCTACTTCCTTTCATAAGTGATATCTTCATATCAGTTCAGAATTTATGAAGAATAGTAGCCGATATTCTGAGAAATACGTGGCGAAGCTTGGAAAAGCAAGCAAGTTCTGTTGATACTTAACAGGATCTAAAAAGTTTAGAATGTCCTAGTTGATAAAACATCATCAGAATGTGAAGTATTTTTTAACATGCAAAGCTATACGAAACTAGGGCGTAGCGTAGCCCAGATCTCGGAGGCAGGTGGTGGTAAAGCAGCCCTCTTCGTACCTACTTATTTAAGAGCTTCGTTTTGTTTATTGCAATAGATCAACGGTTCTTAACCGGTGGTCCGCGGACCACTGGTGGTCCATGAGGCGGCCCTAGGTGGTCCGCGAAGCCTTTGCTGTGGTTCCCTCATAATCCGATACGACAATTCTCCAATTTCACGCAGCTCAATCTTAACTTTCTAATAGAAACTGTTGGAAATGTTGGAAGCGGATGGGAGTCCGTTTTGACTAAGCAGGACTGTTTTCATAGAGATTTTGACCGTTGTACACTGTGTAAGATATTAAGTATAATGCATTGTATTGGTCGCAAAAAGAAATGTGAGTTAATGTGGGCTTATTACGATGAAATGAAATACCGTCAAAATTCGTTTTATATGCTTTTTTTTAGATGACAAACGCAAGATGATTGCGATGTGCAAGAAAACGAGGACGGCCGAGAGCTTGATAGGAATGGTCACTTTTATTATGTGCAGTAGCTACGTGTCTTTATAGACTTGAGGGTTGTCATAATTGTAAGTAAACAGTTCAGGTGTTTAAATAAAAAAAAATAAATTGAACATCTATTCTTTTCCGGCTATACCACAATGGTAATTTACATGGCTGAATTAAGATAATTCAGCCATTATTGATCTTCTGTGCCACATCTAAATAGGTTTCTTTTGGTGCAACATGAACCAGCAATGCCATATTTATATGAGTTTATGTAAAAATTGTTGTTCTTTCAGTAAGAACTGTAAGAAAGGGCTTTATAATCTGATAAACAAAACTCGATTTAAAAATTATGAGCCATCTCTGGATGAAACAAACCGAAATATTGGATAACACCCTTTACAAAAATTAATCAGGGTTTTGAAATTCGTTCAGACTTAGCAAAATCACACCCAGAGTCCTTTGGAAGACAATCTCTGTAAGTCGAATTTTTCTGAATGATGGTCTAAAAAGCAGCAATATCCGTTTGGCGTTATTTCCACATTTTTCTAATCGAAAACGTCAACGACAAGATACCAATAAGTTGTGTTCTAAAGGTAAATTGAATGAATCATATTAGTTACCCTATTGATACTACCAAGGTGCAGTACGGTCACCGCAAGAAGTAGTCTTCGGTACAAGATTTCATGTTTTGTATCGTTCTTATCACAATTGCAATTTGGTGGTCCGCAACAACTAACGAGTTTGATCAAGTGGTCCCTCATGCGCAAAAGGTTAAGAGCCACTGCAATAGATAAACTGATACCTCGTTGGAGTCCGAAGAGAACCTCCAGAGGAAGGGTGACTTATGCTGGTTGCGATGTTTTTGGAGGAAAGTATGCATTCCTTCGTGGTTATACCAGTAATGCCATGCCGGTCCCCTGGGCTCATGGCTCTTTTTTTTTGGATTTTATGGACATATTGTGGGAAAAAAGTAGAGTCGTTTAGTATGCATTAACGTATAGAGGTTCATAGAAGAATCGGAGAGAGTACAGTGATTTTTCCATTGTTTTATGAAAAATTAACAATTTTTATTCCACGGCTGTGACTTCTAAACCTTGGCAGCTAAACAGGCTTGAAATTTTTATAGTCAGTGCGATGCTATATACAAATCTGACAAATTTAAAAAAAATTCGCTTCTAGCTATGGACAATTTCCGATTAGAAAACACAAAACTACGATTTGGACAGCTGTAACTCCCATCTTTCGACGGTTGTAACTTCTGAACCTTGACAGCTAGAGCATTGAAATTTTCACCAAATATGGGCAGTGGGGTGCTCCACAAGTCTACCAAATATCAAATTTACTCCACACATTTTATGGACAATCTTCAATTATAAAAGACCAAAGTGCGATTTGGGCCGCTGTAACCGGCGAACGCTGATAGGGTTTTAAAGTACGGAGGATATGTGAGTGCCAAGAAGTTCTACAAGTGTGTTGAACGTCAGAACGATCGACCAAGGAGTTTCCGTGTTATCGAAAATAAACGCTTGCCAAATGAAAGTGCGACTATCTGGGTTAAAACAGACAATACTGATAAGAGGCCTTACCGCGGAGCTTAGTAGTAATTCAGGTTTCTCGTGTGGCATTGTGAATGCTGAACATTTTGTACCATTTTTTTTGGGAGGGCAACCCCACATTTTTTCTTGTTTTTGACATCAAATGTTAAATCAGCGACCCAAAATTACCTTAGTGTTACTAGGTCGATCGAACGAGAAAACGAGTGTATATTATGTATATAATTCTGGGATGTCCGCCCAATAATTGTAACCCACTGCATGGCCCATACGTGCTCCCCAAATTTCAGCCCCATCCATCGATACCAACTGCAATTCATTCTGAGTCCAAATGCGAGCCCCATTTCAAATGTCAGTCACAACTCTTCTACAGGTGTGTACTAGACTGCATGTTTCCACAAGTATTACTTCCTTCACACATCCTCCGATTCCTACAGCAGTTCATTCAAAACCCAAATGTCGGACGAAATTTAAATTCGAATACAGCAACTGCCAACCAAATACATCGCGAGAATAATAGACTGCCACGTTTACGAACGAAAGAATATGACGATACTGCTGGCTCGAGGTGTGCGGCTTATAATGGGTTTTCCAATAAGAGGTGTTATTTTGATATTCAAAGAAAAATAGCATTTTTTGAGATAAACGATCGGATGATTATTTCACTATCAAGAGGAAAGTATGCCGTTAATAATGGAAAACAACATCAGTCAAATGGCCACCACGACCCCGCTTACAGGACCATATCCTTTTCATGAAATTTCCCATAACCAAATCGTAAAGTGGCTGCCCTATGTACTCGATAGCCTCACGAATTCCATATTTGGGGTCTTGAATCGACGCTGGGCTGTTGGCGTAAACCTTGTCATTCACGTGGCCCCAAAGGAAGAAGTCGCAAGGTGTTAAATCACAAGATTTCGGTGAACAATTGTAATCACATCTACGAGAGATAACACGTTCCGGAAACTTTTCCCCGTAAAAGATCAATGGTTTCGTTGCTTGTATGGCACGTAGCGCCGTCTTGTTGAAAGTAAACGTTGTCTAGATCAATACCATCCAATTCCGGCCATAAAAAATCATTACTCATCTCTCGATTGCGCAATCCATTCACCGTAACGTAAATTTTATAGTGAATTTTAATAATTTCAATGCGTTGTTGAACCGTGTATCCATTGCATTTTTAATAATGGAGTAGTTTCTACTTGTTAATGAAAATGTCAAAAAATGACAGCTTCAAAAGTGACATCTACCGCAATAGCGGGCTATTTAAAATAACACCTCTTATTGGGAAACCCTATACATACTTTGCTTGCGCTTGTACCTAAGTATACATACTAGCATATTGTGCTTGCTTGTTGTTCGTTACATATGTAACTACAACTTTTTGTACTCGGTAGTCGTTACTTCCGATATTTAAGAGTAACGACTACAACTAGTACGATTATAGTTACTTTATTGACATCTCTAATTGTGTGTCAAAAAATGTTGCTGCTGTCCTTCTGTTTCAAGCTTGAACGATCTACGTCTGTGTCAACGGGTTTTTCTCTTCCGTCATAAAAGTTATTGAGCTAAAATGTTGCACACATTCTTTTTTCTGCTGCAGGCTGTTGGTATGTTTGAATCACCGAAACTGGAGCATGGAATTATGAGACTACCTATACCTAGATCCTCTTCAGTTGTGCCATAACTGCGGACCCTTAGCTATGCAGGAGGAACTTCATAGGGTGAACGGCTTCGGCCAATTCCTATGTCTCTATCATGGTTTAGCGATGTGCCGAAACTCATCCTAAGAAAAAACTTCAAGTCGAGAAACCCGAAACAAAGCCTCGGATTGGACGGATACAAAACAGCGACAACTTCGCAAACGAACAACTGATTACTATTTCGGTTCCTGGAATGTACGCTCCCTGAATAAACCGGAGGCCTTAAGGGCCCTCCTGGACCAGGCAGAACAATACAAGCTGAGCATAGTTGCAATCCAGTAAACTAAATGGCGAGATTAGCGACTTCAAATCGCACACTATTTTTACAAGTGATAAAGGAGGGCAACAAGGAGTTTGGTGTAGCCTTCATCGTGAGTAAGCAGCTCAAGGATCACGTTATCGGTTTCAAACCCATAAACGAGCGGCTATGTGCGATCCGTATCAAGATCCGTTTCGCTAATCTCTGGCTCATTAATGCGCATGCCCCTACATAAGTAAAAGAAGATGCGATTAAGGACGAATTCTACAACCACCTAGAAACACTCTTCGACTCACTTCCATCAAACGACGTCAAGCTGCTGCTAGGAGACTTCAACGGCAAAGTTGGAAACGAAAGCTGGCACAGGGGAACTACTGGACGTCACAGCATCCACGACTTCGCGAGCGGCAGAAACTGGGTCATAAGCTCTACATGTTTCCCTCATCGACGAATCCATAAGCAGACATGGAAATCTCCAGATGATTACACCGTGAACCAGATCGACCACGTACAAATCAGCAAGAGATGGGCTTCGCATGTCTTAGACGTTAGATCCTATCGAGGAGCAAACCGCGATTCCGATCACTATTTGGTGAAGACGACCTATAGGTGCAGAATCTCTTCGGTGCACCTAACGAGAATCAACCGTGCCAACGTACTTACTTACCAACGTACGTACTTCCCTCAAATCTGATCACCTCCCAATCGTTATAAGAATTGACAAGCCAGCGAACCCGACTAAGTCTGAGAAGCGAACGTTTGTCAATCACAAGAAAGCTGATTGGGGCGGTTTCAAAGCATACTCGTCCGCGAAGTTCATAGAGCTACCATCGCCTACCAATGTACATAAGACTGAAAGAAATGTTAGGAACGTCATTGCCAAGGCTGCGGTCCGTTTTATTCTTGCAGGACGTTAATCGCAAAAAAACGGACTGGTTAGACGAATGCAGGGCCTCGATTGAGACGGGCGTACAAACTTATCAACAATATCAAGAACGGCTACCAACCCAGGACAAGCCTATGCAAGGGCAAGGATGGTAACATCATCAGCGACGGCGAAAGCGTAAATAAACGATGGGCCTCGCATTTTGAAGAGCTCCTCGATGCACCACCTCCCCCACGGAGCAGGAGTTTTTGAGCAGTTAGCTGAACCAAGCCCTCCCGTTCAACCCCCAACAGGAGAGGATGTGAGTTTTGCCATACAATCGCTTTAGCGTAATAAAGCGCGCGGCGTTGATGATATCCCAGCAGAACTGCTGAAGCACGGTGAAACGTGCCTATACATGAGCTACTGCTGAAAATATGTAACGAAAGTTCCTACTGCGACCGGGTCTACGTACCGGAACGACCCATGCCCAGGCATGGTCAAGAGTCGCAAAGACCCCCTTCGACGCAAGAAGGGGTCGGATACTTCGTATCATCATCTCATTCACCGTTTTTTTTTTCGTTTGGGGAGCAGTTCTGGCCGGCCCAGCTGCTCCTCATACTACTAATACGTGCCGGCATCGAGACGTATCCAGGTCCATGGATGTGCTCGGTATGCGCCAATAGAATTTGGTACAATGTCCATTGTCAGTTGAGTGCACATGCTGCGGAGAATGAGTTCACCTCAAGAACTGCTCGGGACTCACCAATACCAATCAATGGTCACTATCATACGCAGCGATCCGGTGTAGAAACAGAGGGCAAAGCTCATCTAGTCACCAGCTGCACAACCAAGGTTCCCAACAAATATCACCGTCTACCCCGGCAAATGCTGTACGGCCCGCTCCACCAAATTTGCCCCAGCTCCACGTATCCTCAATGCAAATTACACCTGCACGAAGATAGTCCAACTAAACTGCAATGGACTCCAGCATAAAATCGCCGAACTAACGGCCCTCATGGACAGACAGCACATCCAGATTGCGGCAGTACAGGAAACCAAACTCAACTCTAGTCACTTACTCACAGTGTTGCCAATTTAGCCGTTTTTCGGCCAAATTTAGCCGGAAACCGTGCTGTTTAGCCGGAAGAAATTTCTAATTCCGGCCGGCCGGATTTTTAGCCGGTATTGATTTTCTTCGGCTGTTTTTCCGGCTAAAATTATTTTATTATTTTTTTACTTTGAAACTAGAATAAATTTTTCAATATTCACAAACAAAATAATTAATCGCCGCCGTGAAATTATTTCTACATACACTTATTATCGTGTATTTGGCTAAGTACCTATACTATGTCCACCTAGAGGAAAACTTGAATTTATGTCTCCTGGGAAAAATTTGCCGCGGAGACTCGCCTTTTTTCAATAAATTTTGGGTAATGCGTTTCACGTAAACTGACGATATTCCCAACAAACCATCTTTCCGAGTGACGGAATTCTTTTCGGATTTCCACCACTTTTCCAAGACTAATTCCGAGACCGCACTAACAAAAGCAAACCGATGTCGATTTTTTTTACGAGTTTGCACTTTGTGTAAAACGTGGAAGCCGTCTCGGAATTGTTTCGGAAAAATATGCAATTTTCCAAACAAAATCTGAGCCGTTTCCAGGTAGAGATGTTTTTAAGTAGGCATAGGCAGTGACGTACGTTAAACAATCAACTTTTTCGTGGCCGTAACTATACTACGCGTATTTCAAATGTCAAAATATATAGTTTAGTTTTATGGGTTCGGTGCGCGAGTCAATTTCTATATGAAGTTTTGACATTGTCGTTGATATTTCGCGCGGTAATCGAAAACTCTCTAATATTAATATTAAATTTTACGAAAATATTGTTAGCCGAATAGCATTTTGGTCCGTATTTTATATATTAATACTTTATTTGTTTGTAAGTTGTGTCGGATTTGTTACATAACTGAAAATAAAGATGTGTTATTAATTAATAAAAATATTCTTTGATTTTTTTTTGCTGTAAGACTTGTGCAGAATGCATTTCCGACCAAAAAATTCGTGCAGATCCTTTCAGGTATTTAGGTATTGGTCGACAATGGTTGGGGGACTGCAAGTTGTTTTGGATTCCGGTTTCTTGGCGTTTTGGTTGCTTTGCGTCCCGTTGTGTCCCTCTTTGAATTGAAAATGAAAGTAATAACAATACAAAACCCTCCAACTGAAATTATAACCCTCCATATTCCAAAAGCGATACTCGATTCCGACCTGAATTTTAATCGAAATTGGTATAAAACTCCGAGATGACGAAACGGAAACCTGTAACGATAACTATACTGAAAACTTTCGGAAATTTCTGCGTTTTCCGACACACAATTCATATTACGAACTCTCAGTATTCCGAGATGTTAAGGCGAACTAACTACGAAAAAGATCCCATATTCCGAAAGAATTCCCTCGGAATGGTTTGTTGGGGCTGTAACGATAACTGTTCAGAAAAGTGTCGGAAATGTCTCTGCATTTTCCAAATGCATCATTTGAATGTTTTTTTCTCGCTGAAATTTATTTAGCCGGATTTTTAGCCGTTTTTGAAAAAAATATAGCCGGTTTTCCGGCTAAATTTAGCCGTTTTCTAAATTTCCAGTTGGCAACACTGCTTACTCAGGTCATACACAACAACGACACAACACACAACTACAACGTCATCAGACAAGACCGTGGAAGAAACGCAGGAGGAGGTTTGGCTTTCCTCATCCACAACAATTTGCTATACAGAGTCGTTGATACCACTTCCGCCGATAACACCATGGAGCAACAAGCGATAATCATTAAATCAGGAAATATTGACTTTGAAATCTACAATATTGATATTCCACCTGTCTCCAGCTGTCCCACCGGTTACAAAGTCAATATCAGCCCCCTATTAAACGGCCAATATCGCCTCCTACTTGGTGATACAACGCCCACCACAATGTATGGCATTCCAACCTCTAAAACGACACCAGAGGTAACATCATCGCCGACCAACTGATTTCGGATTTCTGCCCTTTAAATGACGACAAACCAACCCGTATCACTGGATCCTCCACAAGTTCACCTGACATTTCCATCGCCATCCCTGGACTTATTAATGAGCCAATCCTCACAATATCATCTGATCACCTGCCAATTATACTCACTCTGGATATGCCGTCGAAACTCATCCATCCCGACAAGAAGACGTACACCATTTTCAACAAAGCTGACTGGGACAGCTTTAAAAGGTTCACCAACGAGGCTTTTCCTAGTCTCACCGCCCCAAGTGATGTACGTATGGCTGAAAAACAACTCAGACGGATTATTCTCACTGCAGCTAAGAGATACATTCCAGCCTAAAACCCAACCTCCCAGCATCTGCGGCTAAATTGGCAAAAACAAGGGTCAGGCCCAAGCGACCCAAGGATTAACGACCTTAATGACATCATAGTCAAACAGGTCAACGACCACAGGAGAGGCATATGGCACTCACATCTAAGAAAACTTAATTCCAACACTGGTGTCAGCAAACTCTGGAACACTGTTAGAAACCTATCAAACCCCACTAGAACTCAAGGGAGGGTTTCTATCAAGTTTGGCAACTCTACCGTGAGCGACGACAAGAAATGCGCAAACCTATTCAGCAAACAATTCGTCGAACACCCAACTAAGGATAAACTCAAGCGCAAAATCACACGAGACATCCGAATCACTACGGTAGATGAACATCTTCACATCACTACCACAGAAGTTACCTTGGCCATAAAGAATGCCAAAAATTCAAAAGCACTTGGTTCAGACGGTATAGCAATGATCATGCTCAAACATCTCGACACACCGGCCTTAGAGTATATCACTGCCACGATGTGAACCTTTCGTTACAAACATTTATCATACCAGAAATTTGGAAGAGAGGCCGTGTCATACCGTTACCCAAACCTGGTAAACAACACTCCTTAGGAGAATCCTACCGACCAATCACGCTTCTATCCCCTGTGCAAAAATATTGGAATCGCTGATTCACAAGACTCTTCTGACGCATATACAACTCGCTAACGACCAACACGGTTTCAGAAAAATGCACAGCACCACCAATGCACACATCAATGGGATCAACCAGCCCCGCCCGTTTAAGCGTACCATTCTTGTGGATTTAGATCTGTCGAAAGCGTTTGACACGGTGAACCATTCGCTTCTATTGACGGATCTCCGCGATTCATCCACACCGCCGCATATAGTCAAATGGATCGCACCCCACCTGAAGGAATCGACATTGTATCCTATGGCGACGACTGCACCATCATGACATCTGGTATCGACATTCCCGACATGTGAGATCTCATGGTTACTTGGAAGAGCTCAATCT
Organism: Microchrysa polita; assembly: GCA_949715475.1. Taxonomy (NCBI): domain Eukaryota; kingdom Metazoa; phylum Arthropoda; class Insecta; order Diptera; family Stratiomyidae; genus Microchrysa; species Microchrysa polita. Next base: position 50,094,439 of record OX454420.1, read on the forward strand.
TTTCTTCAACAACAAGAACCTAATGCTATCAGCGCCCAAATCCTCGGCCACCCTCTTTACCACATACAACAAATAATTCCACCTACGGCTTAACATAAGAGTAAATGACAGCGAAGTTCCCACTATCCGTCACCCTCAAATTCTTGGCGTCACAATTGATAATCACGGCCTATTCAACACCCATGCCGACAACATTAGTGACAAAATGAAGGGCAGAAACAAGATCTTGAAGTCCCTTGCTGGCAGCAAATGGGGCACCGATAAGGAGACTTTACTCACCACCTACAAAGCCGTCAGTCGTTTTGTGGTAAATTGCGCAGCACCGGTATGAACAAATAACTTATGCAAAACCAATTGGAAACGGATTCAAACATGCCAGAACGCAGCCATGCGTACTATTACTGGACTCGTACGCATGTCATCTAAAGACCACCTGCACCAAGAAACTAAGCTGCTAGACCTCAAGGCACAAAACGATCTCCTGGCTAAGCCATATCTTGTTGGTTGTTATCGAAGCCAACACCCAAATCATGACCTTATGGACAAAACCCCACCACCACGTCGTGTAAGACGTTCGTTAAGGGACATGGAAAGGGAAGTCCAAAGGTTTAAACGAGTTCCTCTCGATAACTCCAACTGCACATCAGTGAGGTAACCAAAGCCACCAACAGGCTATCCGTAAACCGTGTCCTTCGCGCTCGACCACCCGACATCTCATCTGACGAACAACAACTGCCTAGAGCCACACGTACCACCGTGGCTCAGCTTCGTTCTGGATGGTGTTCCAGACTAAATTCATTTTAGTCGCGCATCGACAACACCATTGGAAATATTTGTCCAGCATGTGGAGCCAGCCCACACAACGTGCCCCGGTCTCATTTTTTCTTGTGATGGGAAGCTCCTCGCATCGCATTGCTTTATATGCACACGACCTATTACAGAGTACCAACTGGGAAAGTCCTATTTCATCATTTGGTGTGTCCATTAGGCTGCCTTGTGAGATGGATGTAGCTATCAACCGTCTCAGGTGCTTTCCGTAATCATTTAGTAAGAATAAAAGTGTTGCATATTGGTCATCATGCCAGGCCCGAACGAATAATTGTGAAATGTCAACAAACGTCTGCGTCTCTATCAAAAGCAAAACCAATGCAAGTCATCAGTCTATTAATCTCTTCAATAGTACTAGCGCTTGTCTAAATCCAAATGGATAATTCGTTTCCATATTCAAGGCTTAGGAAGTATTTTTAGACGACTCCCACCCAACTCCCACCCTGGTTCCTACAAAAACTAAAAAAAAACGTAATCTTTTCAAATACAACATGCGCTCTTATTATTTATCAATCTAGTATCAATCATTTTTTTTTTTTTGGGTACACATAAAAGAGAATGTCTCCATTACACTTACACATTTCCTCCAAAAATACATAAAACATCTTTCTATTCAATTGCAGTCTATTCCAGGAATGTTTGCAGTGTGGGTAACGCATGCAATTTCCAATTTTCACGCCACCGTAGTGACTGGAATTTTCGGAAATTCAATTCAAAACGTTTTTTCAGTGCTTTTCTTGGTTCATTTTCGTTGGGAAATCCACGAAACCAATCTTTTATCAGCTGGGCTAATTGTCGAGAGTTTTCAAATATAAAACCGTTTTGCTCGTGACGAACCAACTCATCGAGACTGTAAAGAAAATGTAATGGCCTTCATTGCGTATGCCTATGCTAGTACTGCAAACGTCTTTCCCTACTTACCACTTAAAATTAATCGCACACACCGGCAAACCACATCCAAACATATCCACAACTTTCATCGGCAAATCCAAACCACTCGAGCTCCAGTGCAAACAGACGCCCAGATCAGCTGACGCGAGCAGTAGCGGATAGTCCTCTGCTTCCAACCACGGTGTGACTATTAGAACTTTTCTCCAATTTTTCTTTGAAATTTCTTTCATGTAGAATTTCTTTTGTGGTCCCTTGCCGGTTATAACGCAAAGAAGACTTGGTAGTTGGGCAGAGAGATCGATCGCTGCCTCTTCGTATTCTGAAGCGATAAGTCCACCAGAATTATCCGACAAATTGTAGTCCAATTCAATAAGCCAAAAATTTTACCTTGTAAAGCCTCAAGCAATATGTTGAAGTCTTCATCGGGTGTCCAACTTGTGCTCGACACCAGAACGGCTGGTCTGTCCGTTTTGTGAATTACATTTCCACTGCTCGACTTTTGTGTGAGAGAGGTTGACTCGGAAACTCCACTCTCCTTGAAGTCGCCACAATCTTTTGGTGTAAACTGAGCATAGTCCTGTGACAATTTCATGAAAAGTTCGTGCTTTTTCTGGAGATCAATTGGTTGAAATTGAGTCGGCGGACGATCGTATAGAACAGTGGCGCTAGGCAAATATATTCGAACTATAAGCAAGACGTTCTGTGTATATAAAAAATGTGTATACTCACTTTATACCCCATTTCGACTTCAGATCATCCTTCATAGCTTTGGTGACGCAAAAGTGAGCATTGGCCCAACGTCCGCATAGTCCCTCCAGCCAGTAGGCTAGGCGCACAACCAGGCTCGTCCTTCGAGCACTCAACGCCAATATAGTGTACGTATAGTTGTGCCAATCGATGGCTAACTTACAGCGTAATAGCATACAGTAGAGATAGCATATCGCCAAGGTGGGAACACCGGGCGGATTCTGAACTATCATAAAGTGCGGAGGTTTGATTGTCCACAAGACCAGTAACAGAGTGACCGATTGCCAAATTGTCTTGAAAATGTATTTGAGTGTTGGCGGCAGATTGATGTCGGGACAATGGAAAATCTCATGGATTGTAGCATTCGGTGCGGTCGTAATCGTATTGAGAGGCTGAGTTTCAACATAAGCCACAATGTCCACATTATAGTTTTCTTCGATCAAACTCTGGGCATGGTACTGCATACGTGGGCTGCGACCAATGTCGCCTAACACTACGATACATGCCCGTTTTGACTCATTGCGTGACGGCATATCGAAGTCCTATTTGCATTCAATCGGCATCGGGTGCACAATAAAACAATTGGTTCGCGGATGAATCAGAATTCGTATTTGGTAAAAAGCAAAGCACACTCGCGACCAACAAATTCCCAAAGTTAACCCGGTATAATTTAAGAAACGTCAAAACAAGAATAGAGCTTAGAAGAACTTTTAATGGAGCGGCTATCCACCAAATCTCTTCTTGAAGGTCCATCTAAATTAGTCGCCAAATGGCGTCACGTGCAGCCAAATGGCTGTTGTCATTCCATCCAAACTTGCCGCCATTGGGCTGTGCGTCCAGTTTTGATATTCAATATGGCAACTCAACCAACCGCTTTGACAACCGCTTGTTGGGGCATTCGGTAGCTCAGTGGCAGAGATGTCTATCTCTGAGTTGCCGGTGCGTGGGTTCGAATCCCACTGTGACCCATGGATGTTTGTGTTGTCCGTAAAATGCTCCTACGGCAGCCGGTTCTTCGATGTAAACCGTCCCGGAGCTACCCGTTGCTAAAAACGGCCAAGAGCTGCCAAGACCCCCTTCGATTCAAGAGAAAAAAAAATCTCTTGAATCGCTACAACAACAACAACAACAACCGCTTGTCAAATTCAAAGTGACAATTTACCAACTTTTGTTCGTTCTTTTGTGTGAAAATGAATAATTCTTTAATGGCCGTGTAATAATACAAACGCGCAGAGTCCGATTTTGATAATTATATTTAAGAAAATCACCAAAATTAAATTTTGGTTATGTCATTTTCTGTCTATTTTTGGCTGCTAGTGTGTATGCTAAGTAGCAACCAAATGGCTGCACGCGGTCCCTAGAGGTCCCTCTAGATTAGGCGCCAAATGGCTGCGCGTCCAAAAACTGGCATCGCGTGCAGCCATTTGGCTGCTACTTAGCATCCACACTAGCAGCCAAATGTAGACAGAAAATGACACAACCAAAATTTCATTTTGGTGATTTTTTTAAATTGAATTATCAAAATCGGACTCTGCGCGTTTGTATTATTACACTACGGTCATTCAAGAATTATTCATTTTCACACAAAAGAACGAACAAAAGTTGGAAAATTGTCACTTTGAATTTGACAAGCGGTTGTCAAAGCAATTGGTAGAGTTGCCATATTGAATATCAAAACTGGACGCATAGCCAAATGGCGACATGTTTGGATGGAATGACAACAGCCATTTGGCTGCACGTGTCGTCATTTGGCGACTAATCTAGATGAACCTTTAAAGGAAGGTACTAACATAGAAATTTCCTATGAAACACAAAAAAGGTCCCTCTAGATTAGTCGCCAAATGGCTGAGCGGCCAAATACTGGCATCTCGTACAGCCATTTGGCTGCTACTTAACCTACACTAGCAGCCAAAGGCTATGTCCACACATGTGCGCTTTCGTCTTCCCTATCGTCTTCAAGCTCCGTATCCACTTTCAACATTGAACATGTCATTGATTGCGTCAAGTGAACAGAAAAGATCAATGTCTCATTCTATCCAGATCTGTTCATTATTTATCGTTAAATATGTGTCACGGCTTTGGTCAGGACGGGTAAATTATAAATTCTTTCATGAATTGTATGAATAGATGATGTGTTGTTAATATTTAACATTGGCAATTGCGTTCAAGAATGAATGCGTTTCTTCAATAGCGCATGCATCTCAAGTTTCAATTGTCAAAATTATGAAGACGAACGAAAATTGAAACTGTCTAGACAGGCACAAATAGAGACAGAAAATAACATAACCAAAATTTCATTTTAGTGATTTTTTTAAATTTAATTATCAAAATCGGACTCTGAGCGTTTGAACTCAGCTGTACGACGACAACATGGATCCTGCTTAAATTGTTCGTCGGACACGGGCAAACAACAACAATGTCATGAGAAGCAACAACAATGCCATGCAATTTAATCTGCGGATTTGACGTTTACGAGTCTACATTATTGCGGCCTTAATATACAGGGTGTCCGGAAACTGCCGCATAAACGCACCGGATTATGATTCCTCAGTTGATTTCCAGCAAAAAAGTTGTACGGAACATACCCCCTCCGCTTAACCCTTTAGCTGCCACAGGCATTTAAAGATTTTTGAAAAAATCATTTTCTTGCACAACTTAAAGCCTAATATCTCCAAAGGTAGACCAGCTAGAATAGTGAAATAAAATGATTATTACAGCCAACAAATTTACCTGTAAAATAAAACTAACCACACTAAAATCGGATAAGAGGTTTGGTTTTTACAGAGCTTCAAAGTCATTTGTGTGATTTGATTGGATTTGACTGGATTTGACCCAAAAACAATATTTTTTTCCATCTCAATTTTCTGCAACTTCTGCCAAGGTGAGGTGCTTGTACGACTCTTTTAAAAATTGGCGCATAGCCTTACGATCATATCTTTCTTACATTATTTTGATCTAGCTCCATTACTTCTAACAGTTTTTTCACGTTAAGTGTAGAAAACTAGGGTTAATTTTAGCTCAAATTCAATACAATTCAATTCACACTGCCCCTAAATATCTGCAATTGGTAAAATCTATTCAAAGTATGTCGAAATCGAGCCAAAATTAACCCTAGTTTTCTGCACTTAAGGTACTAAAACTGTTAGAAATAATGGAGCTAGAATAAAATGATGTAAAAAAGATATGATCGTTAGACTATGCGCCAATTTTTAAAAGGCTTGTTCTGCTATCCGCTTTAATAGGGGGAACTTTTGTGTTTCCGATATTTTCCGCTATATGTCCGCTATATGGCGGACGGTAAAATAAGTGTCGCTAGTGTCGATAACAGGAACAAGAAAATTCTTCTTGCGAAGCTGATAGCGTAATGTTTCATTTCACTATTCTAGCTGGTCTAGCTTTGGAGTTATTAGGCTTTAAGTCGTGCAAGAAAATTATTTTTTCAAAAATCTTTAAATGCCTGTGGCAGCTAAAGGGGTAAGCTGAGGGGGTAGGTTCCGTACAACTTTTTTGCTGGAAATCAACTGAGGAATCATAATCCGGTGCGTTTATGCGGCAGTTTCCGGACACCCTGTATAGACGGCGGTGAACGTATGGCCATTCCACTGCAATTGCGAATTAACTCCATAGAAAAAGAAATTTACTTCGAGCAGGTATTAATAGAAGGAGAGGAAACATCACTTAACAAGTGTGCCGAAAGCGCAAATTCATGGGAGAGAAAAATACAATAACAACACTATTGAAGCAAAGCGATTTGACACAAGTAGAGTAACAGTACATCTCAATTCAAACAAAGTTCCATGCTTTGACAACCCACTATTAAAGACAAAGAGAATGAAGAAGAATTCAACCAAGCGCACACGAATTTTTTACACAAAAGGTTCGTTTTTTACTACATCCCTGACCCACCTGTCATTTTTTTATATAAAGTTTCGTTACCCGAACCTACACGGGATAACCATAAAAACATACCTAATTACTACTTTACTGTTAGATGCTTGCTCTCCCATGTATTCGATTCTCGGCACATTTTTGAGCTGTCACTTTAGGGACGTTTTATTGTGTTTATCCCGTGCAGGTTTGGGTAGAACTTCATATAAAAAAAATGACACTTACCCAGGTAAAGTTAACCCGTGCAACTACCCTACACGGGATAGAGCTCAAATGTAGATGGCGGCCGCATATAGGGGAAATATGAGGGAAATTGTTTTTTCAAACCAAATGTGAGTTTTTCTACTCACGAGAAAAGATTTTGCAAAGAAATAATCATCTTTTGTGATAAAATCCACCACATCTAAAAAATAAGCCGACAAAGGTGAGTCAAAGATGCGCAAAAACTGTCAAATGTCAGCTATTTGGTCTTAACCGGGATGTTACCCGCGATCGTTTTTTTCGAGTCAGACTTACACGCGATACGAAAAAAACGTCGCTTTTGTATGGAATTCAAAGCCATCTATATTTCAAAGCCCGGAATCAGAACCCGCTCATATACTTTTGCGGCAGATCATAGGCTCGATTAGTTGGAAAATTTACATTGCGGTAAAGTCAAATCGGATTGTGTCGCGGCAAACTTTACACGAAAACTATTGGTTCCCGGTCGATTTTCCTCGCGAAACGTGCTATGTGTTGTGGATTGAAGTGTTTAAAATGCAGTGAAAGAAAAAAATCCCGATAAAAAGTGAGTTTTCCACGTGTTTTCGCGATTTTTATCAGAGCAGACACGTTTTTTTTACATGCGCTGTGCTTGGGTTAGTGCATCGTGCAACGTCTATACGTCACGTTCATAGGCTTGATTTGTGCGCATGTATTGTTGGTTCCCGGCTTTCTAATTTAGGAGGCTTTGATGGAATTCGTAACTTTCGCCCTCTCCTTATATTAATACCTGCTCTAAGGAAATTTATAAAAAAAAATTCAAAAGTAACCGCAATTAGTACTTATTCTAGTAGGGGCTTTGATATGTAGTTGGATTGGCCCGCTTCACGTAGATGAGCGTACGTGTGTGACTAGAAAAGTTCTCCGCTCATCTTCAGCGCCACCTCTCCTACACCTCTCGAGCAACCCACAAGATGGCCGGCTCGGTCGCGTCGCTGTCAACCTTTGACAACCATCCAGTTGGAATCCAATTGGCGGATAATGGCGGCAAGTGAACGTGAGTGCACGAAATAGTTTGCGCGAGTGAAATATCGAGTTTTTCGATGTGATTTGAGATAAATTCACCAAAACAGTGTAGGCCGTAATCTCGCGAAAGTGTTTTACTTTGGAAAAAATGCGACACATGTTGTTTTTCCGAATTTGAAGTGCTTTGTTGTCGGGTGGTCCAGTGAACAACGCAAATACATAATCGGTGTGTCTTCTCAAAGGTAATCGCGTGTGTACCTAGATTTTAGTAGTGCTATGTCAATGTCGGTCTGAAAATGATAGTTTAGCGCGTTTTTAATTGATTTTTCATTTGAAACATGTGCGCGATTTTGTGGTTGACAGCCAAGCGATTCGTTCGTAAGCGTTCGTACCTCGTTCGTAAGCGTTCGTACACGTTTTGTACGAAGCAAGCACGAACGTTTACGACGGAAATTCGTCTCGTTAATGTGTACACAGGCGTTTCAAATTTCTCTCTGTTTCGGGGGCTACACAGTTTTTATTGTTGCTAGCACAGCCATTATGCGCGGTCGAGCATTTTTTTGGTTCTTATCGTTTTTGTCGGTTTTAAAAGTGGATCGGCGACTGATGACGTTGCAATGCTAGTGGAGAAAAATGTTCGAAGACTACACGGAGTCAGCCGGTCAGTATTTTGGGTAAGTACATACACAAATCTCGTTCAATTTGCGAGTACCAAATAATCTATTTACACTTTTATCCACAGTTTTATCCACAGTTTGGGACGACCCCTAAATTATCTGAATCGTGCCGACCGGAATGGAAGTTCGAAGCCTATGGTGACGTTACAATGCTAGTGGAGAAAAATGTTCGAAGACTACATGGAGTCATCCGGTCAGTATTTTGAGTAAGTACATACACAAATCTCGTTCAATTTGCGAGTACCAAATAATCTATTTACACTTTTATCCACAGTTTGGGACGACCCCTAAATTATCTGAATCGTGCCGACCGGAATGGAAGTTCGAAGCCTATGGTGACGTTGCAATGCTAGTGGAGAAAAATGTTCGAAGACTACATGGAGTCATCCGGTCAGTATTTTGAGTAAGTACATACACAAATCTCGTTCAATTTGCGAGTACCAAATAATCTATTTACACTTTTATCCACAGTTTGGGACGACCCCTAAATTATCTGAATCGTGCCGACCGGAATGGAAGTTCGAAGCCTATGGTGACGTTGCAATGCTAGTGGAGAAAAATGTTCGAAGACTACACGGAGTCAGCCGGTCAGTATTTTGGGTAAGTACATACACAAATCTCGTTCAATTTGCGAGTACCAAATAATCTATTTACACTTTTATCCACAGTTTTATCCACAGTTTGGGACGACCCCTAAATTATCTGAATCGTGCCGACCGGAATGGAAGTTCGAAGCCTATGGTGACGTTACAATGCTAGTGGAGAAAAATGTTCGAAGACTACATGGAGTCATCCGGTCAGTATTTTGAGTAAGTACATACACAAATCTCGTTCAATTTGCGAGTACCAAATAATCTATTTACACTTTTATCCACAGTTTGGGACGACCCCTAAATTATCTGAATCGTGCCGACCGGAATGGAAGTTCGAAGCCTATGGTGACGTTGCAATGCTAGTGGAGAAAAATGTTCGAAGACTACATGGAGTCATCCGGTCAGTATTTTGAGTAAGTACATACACAAATCTCGTTCAATTTGCGAGTACCAAATAATCTATTTACACTTCTATCCACAGTCTGGGACTACGCGTACATTATTAGATTCATGCCGACCGGATTGGAAGTTCGAAGCCTATGGTATTTCAGAACTGCGGTGCATTCAATCTGGCAAGCTGGCATTGGAAATACAGTAAATTTCACTTTACCTTTCCTCTAAAATGTGACCGAAGCCCAACTTTATTTTCAGAATATTTCCAATGAATCGGTGCTAAAGGCCTGAATAGACCTCGGGCGGAATGAAAATGAAATTTTTGTCCGCTGCGATTTTTTCAATGAAAATGCATGCTTACTGTCATGGAACATGTCGGAAATGATGGGGAATTCCATAAGCTACAATCCGAATATGGTTCCAACATTTTTCTCGGCCATTTTATGTATTATTTTTCGACTCCCACGGTGAAATAACCGGGGAATCGAAAAGTAATACATAAAATGGCCGAGAAAAATGTTGGAACCATATTCGGATTGTAGCTTATGGAATTCTCCATCATTTCCGACATGTTCCACGGCAGTAAGCATGCATTTTCATTGAGAAAATCGCAGCGGACAAAAATTTCATTTTCATTCCGCCCGATGTCTATCCAGACCTTAAAGAGGAAAAGAAATTCGTCAAATGAAAACGTTGCATGTATTGGAATTTTTGAAAAACAAGCAATTCGCTGGTGCTATGAAAGTATTTGCCAAATTAAAAGCTGATCCGCGTGAAGACATACGATTATTTCTCGATCTTCTATCGCAAGATTCCCTGAATATGGCAAAACAATGTACACGGACTCTCCTGCTCGACGAAAAGGATTTGAAGAATAGCTCTGTTGGCGTTAATTGATTATCTGGCAGAGGTTCGATATAATGTTCAAAATGAATTGATGAAACCGTCCGATACAAAGACGTATAGCAAGAATAAGCCATTGCTACCTATCATTGACACGACACTGTTAAAATATTATTTGTAGGTAAGTGACTTACAATTTCTAACTGTACATAAAATTAATTAACACTTCAATTTTATATTCAGACATGCTTGAAATAGAATAGCCGCGTCAGCAGAGGCATCGGCAGAGGCATCGGCATCAGCAGAAAAATTTCAATTTAGAACACACGCATTTGCCTTTGATGACCCACAATGACAGCAGCGGCAGAGGCATCGGCAGAAGCAGAATTCTGCTTCTGCCGCTGCTGTCATTGTGGGTCATCAAAGGCAAATGCGTGTGTTCTAAATTGAATATTTTCTGCTGATGCCGATGCCTCTGCTGACGCGGCTATTCTATTTCAAGCAACAAATGATTCTTAAGTTGCGCCTTTGTTTCGTCTCAACCAACGCCTTTTGGAAGAACCGGAGAAAACGCTCAAAAATATTTCAAGTTTGGCGAATTGATAATTCCGTCTCAAAAAAAGGGCAGCACAAGCGGGCCTTGGAGTTGCTCCGTCCGCAGGCAAACGTATTTATGATTATCCAATTTACTGTACAGTCTAAGCATATTTTTCCTTCCATTATACATGTTCCTAGCTCCAGTCTCAACGGACACGAACGTACCATTGAATATCTTCTGTTAACTTGTATGGAAAATTATAGTGACTAATAAATGTGGATCGACCTTATACATATACTGAAAATGCGGTGTAGTTGTTGTTTGTATGTACTTATTTCCTCAGGACAGCACAGGGTTGGATTGGATTGCACGTTAATGTCCATTATGACAGACCATATAAATACTCACAGCCAAGCTGAGCACGAATCCGGAGCTTCCCACCAACATTTCGTTGCGGAACATGGCCAACATCGCCAAAAACAAACATTTTCTAAGTTTTTCCATTTTTTTGGCTTATAACACTGAAACTGCATTCATGCGATAAGAAACCAATGAACATGATAAAGAAAACATCGGCGCAACGCGACATAATTCTTCAAAATACGTTAAGCGGTATCGCTACAATTGATAGAATTTTCTTCGTTTTTTTTGCTATTTTGATCTTGTTTCACAACGAAATTTCATTACATAATAAAAATAAAAGCAAAAACATCGCATGAATTCTGTCGAAGCCGGTCCCAAGCTTAGTTAAAAAAGGAAGAGAGAGGTGATTAACGAAGTAAAATTTTTTCTCAAATCAAACTGATAAATAATAAAATACATGCGTAAGTATATTTCCCTTGGAGCAAATTAGTAGGTCCGTTTTATTGGGTCAGAACAGAATAACTTCCATACAAATTTTACAGGAGTTGTTCTATACCCTATAAGTTGCCCTTTTCTGTCCTGTACTCGACCCAATCAAACATACCTACTCATATTCCCATTACACCGATATGAAAATCATAGGAAAACTTCAACGTAATTTGCAGAAATCAAAAATTTCGATTTATTTATTTAAAAAATAAAAAATAGCAGGCGCGACAATCCAACATTGGACTAAGGCCGCAGGATGTGTTAGTGACATCCTATTTCCAAGATCTTATCTGCTTTTTGTTGAGGTAATGAGATCAGCATCACGCTCAGCAGTGTTATTTATCCCCATACTCGTTTAACATCTGAGTGAGATCATAGTCCGTCACAAGCTCGTGAGTTCGAAAAACACCATGATCCACGGTGAGATTCGAACTCATGACCCTGTGCACCGAAGGCGCGCGCACTAACCGCTAGACCAGCCAGACTACATTTATTATTTATTTAATTTTTCTCTTTTTTGCTTAGTGCCAAAATTGTTTACATAAGCATGCAAACAATGTAAACATTTTTTTCTTAAATTGGCAATTAAAATTTTTCCGCCAAATGTGTGCCCCCATCATATGAAAAACTAACGGCGCCTATGGTGTGGTTGATAGTATGTGTGTTTTTTGTGATTGTGTTATAAAAACCTAGACAAAATTTCCCCTTCAGGGCCTATCTAGAATTTCTTCTGTATCTATGAGTAGGGGAAATATCTCAGAGGAGCTCTGAAGAAGAATGAGTACTAAATTGCGGTGCATTGTGCCTGTCTAGACAGTTTCAATTTTCGTTCGTCTTCATCATTTTGACAATTGAAACTTGAGATGTATGCGCTATTGAAGAAACGCATTCATTCTTGAACACAATTGCCAATGTTAAATATTAACAACACGTCATCTATTCATACAATTCATGAAAGAATTTATCATTTACCCGTCCTGACCAAAGCCGTGACACATATTTAACGATAAATAATGAACAGATATGGATAGAATGAGACATTGATCTCTTCTGTTCACTTGACGCAATCAATGACATGTTCAATGTTGAAAGTGGATACGGAGCTTGAAGACGATAGGGAAGACGAAAGCGCACATGTGTGGACATAGCCATTCAGCAACATTCAATTTCCCCCTATTTTTAAGTCATTTGAACATCTGTACGATTTTTGGAGTGCTGTCAAAATAAAGATCGAGAAGTGCATCTGTGCATGTGCGAGTTTGTTTTCGTTTTTATTTTGTGTATTTAGTGATTTTATTGTCGTAAACAATGATATAATTATGTTTCACAACTAGTTCGTACATAGACTGAGTACTATTTACCGGAAACAAAGCAATATATATTTGAATGGATCGCTTAGTGCCAATTGGCAACTAAATGTCCGTCATTTTGTCTCGTGGACAAATCAGGAGATCGGGGAAAACTAGCATCGCGATCGGTCAACGATAAGCAATATTTTAAGACCATAAATTTCTGAATTTGAGAAAAATGACGCACCCAGCTGTGTATTTAATAACGATCGGCGTTGCTGTAGGTGTTGCACTGTACGCATTTTTTGCCAATGCACCCAACTTTCAACACGCGCATCGAAACAGAAATAAAAGCGATGAAGATTATGTGTAAGCATTTGGCATCGAGGATATCTAGCAGTATTTACTACACAGTATATTGTTGTGAACATTTTTATTTTTAGAGACGACTCGCGACAGTGCACAATCTGTCAGGAGGAAATATGTTCAAGTTCAGCTGAAGTGTATTTGGATTGCGGTCATACTTTTCACAGAAATTGCATTCGAAAGTGGTTTAGCATCAAAAAACAATGCCCAAATTGCGGTCGAGCACAGCAAAGTCCAATCTGAGCGATTTTCACGGCTCTGGGCCCGATAGTCTGCGATTTTTTCTCCTAGTGATATAAGTATGTACGCAGAAATGATATTTTGAATTAAAAAAAAACGTTGTGATTTAAGCGATAATAATTACTTAAAAGATAAATAAAATGAGATAATGTCCTCTCCTAATATGGCCCTTACTAATGTCGTCAAATTTTGCATCATCCATATGCGTGACACTCCGTTGAGAAGGATCATTTGCATAAAAATTAAGTAGTAACATGTACGGTGGTAGTCCCAACTAATTGGCGTAGTACCTACTGTGAAATTTCAGCAATTTACTTCAAGTCTCCAAGTTGCTATCTACCAACTTGGAAAAAATACACAGTGATGCTAAAGAAGGATCCTTTTCTTCTAATAGTCACAACTATAAAATGGGTACTAAAATTACTATGTATTTTGCTTTAAAAAAAAATTGCATCCATTTTCATAGCCAAATACGTATGGTCTAACAAATAGTATTTACTGCTTTTACGCATACGACCCAATCGGTCCTTAGTCGGGTAGCTTCATCTCATTGGCCTTTGGCAATTTATTGGTTTCGTGGCATAAGACATATCACAAAAAACAGTTCGTATGAAGTCGGCATATACCGATCATAAATGCGCATTTAGGGGAATTACCGAAAACTGTAAAGCGAAATGTGCTGAATCTAGTTATTAGTCATGATTTCCCATAGGGTTACCAGATAAATTCAGTTCAAATCCAGAACGCTGTTCGAGGCCGCACACAGACGGCGAGTCCGAATCCAATAAAATGGATTCGAATTAAATTTATTGGATTTTTGTTCTGTCAAAAGTGTCAAAATGGATTCGTATTGGCCGTGTGTATGTGTGTGCGGCCTAATAGACACCGATGATGCTTATACCGAAACCCAATAAAGAGAGTTCTTCTTCTTCTTTTAGCGGTGCAGAAAGGTGTGAAACCGCTGTGTATCTATGTGGATTCGAGTTATGGTTCGTCGATGCTTTCGTCCGTGATGTCAAGGGACAAAAATATAGCTGATGCGATAGGGTTTTCCCACAGTGAGATAGGGGTTAAATCAGTGGGCGCAGCTGGGCATTGAAACAAGTGACCCACATCATGTGGAGCGCCAGCGCAGTTTGGACAGATGTTTTGAATGTCCGGGTTAATGCGAGAAAGGTACGAATTGAGGCGTGAACAAAAACCCGACCGAAGTTGAGCTAATATCACTCTGGTGGCTCTCGGGAGCCTAATCTCCTCAGGCGAAATGGGTGGAGGGCGCACTGAGAGGACTCTATTCGCACCTAATCTCGCAATAGACCGACTCACTTCTGCAGTGTGAATCTCAGCGATGGCAGCTCGGTATGCATCATCGTCGTAAGGGTCCCTCTTGTATCCTTGGCCTGGACCTCTCTCTCTAGGTCTCGTAAACCACGCCTGAAATGTCGTGGTGGAGGAATTCGGTCCATGAGACTGTTGTTGGGATGATTCTCACGGTAGCAACCAACAAGATATTGTTTGGACAGTAGGAGATTGTGGTCACGTATTGGCATCAATTTTGTCTCTTGATGTAAATGAAACTTGGGCAGATATCAAGAGGCAACCTGTGGCTGTGCGTAGAGCAGCATTTTGGCAGACCTGAATTTTGGTCCAGTTTGTATCACATAGACTATATGACCAAACTGGGGCTGCATAATCAGCAGCTGCTCGACCCACCGCTTTGTATGTGACTAGCATGGTTTCTTTATCCTTGCCCCAGGTGCTACCAGCTAGTGCTTTTAGGATTTTATTCCTACTGCGCATCTTTTCGCAAACGGATGCTGCGTGATGAGCTGACGTCATCATGCTCTCTAAATAGAGCCCGAGAATTTTAGGATTAGCAACAGTAGGAATTGGATTGTTGCCAATACGTACATCAACCTCCCACCGACAATCCACCGACCAGGTGGTAAGAAATGTCGCAGTAGATTTAGACGCGGAAATGGTGAGGTTTCGGCTTTGGAAGAAATAATCGCCCAAGATAGCGATTAATTTGGAGGCGCATTTCATCCTTATCCTCCTCTGTGGCGAGTACGGTGCAATCGTCTGCGTAGGAAATCACCTCGATTCCTTCCGGTGGTATAGGAAGGCCGGACATGTAGATGTTGAACAGAGTGGGGGAGAGTACCCCACCCTGTGGAACTCCTAATTTGATTTTCCTCAGCTTAGAACGTTTGCCACGAAACTCAGTGAAGGAATGCCGATCAGCTAGATAGTTGGCAATCCAACGGATCTCTTGAGCAGGGATATGCATATTCATGCATATTCAGCAAGTTAGCGAGAAGCATCGAGTGATTGACATTGTCAAATGCACTCGTTAGGTCAATTGCCACAAGAATCGATCTATGGCAAGGACGTCGGTGGTTTAGCCCATTACGAATGCGTGTAGTGATCGCATCGAGGGCAGTGGTGGTACTATGCATTTTCCTGAAGCCATGCTGGTGAGGTTCTAGCTTAGCATGCTTAACAAGAGTGGGGTGAATAAGGGCCTCTAGCGTATTTGCGACAGGTGAAAGTATTGTTATGGGTCGGTAGGATTCGCCGAGACCAGCGCTCTTTCCCGGCTTGAGACAGGGGACAATCCGTCCTGTTTTCCAGATTTCAGGGATGGCAAGCTTAGAGATCGACAAGTTAAAGGCTGCCGTGAGATACTCAATGGCTGGAAGGTCGAGATGTTTCAACATGGCCATCGGGCCCGAGGGCCTTGAGTTTTTAGCATTCTCAATGACTTTTTTAACCTGGTCCGCAGTATACAATGGTATAGTGTCAACATTTCTACTGCGAATCCGTCTTCTAATTTTACGCTTTAAGCCATCGGACTTGGGATGTTCAATAAATTGCTTATTGAACAGGCTTGCGCACTGAAGGGGATCGCTGGTGCTCTTATGGCCAAATTTGATGGCATTATTGCCCTTTCCTTTCCTAGGATTGGATAGGGCGCGGACAGTAGACCATAGTTTACTGACACCTTCATTGAGGTTGCAGTCATTGAGGTGCTCGTTCCATTTCGCCTTCCGATAGTCTTTTACTTGTCGATTGATTTCGGAGTTAAGCTCCTGAATTCTGGGATCACCTGGGTGAGCGCGTCTGATGTTATCTCGTTCATCGGCTAATCTGGCGGCACTGGTAGGGAAATTAGGTCGAACTTTCGGGATACGTCCAGCAGGAATATAACGTGCCGCTGCTTTGGCAATGACGTTCCTAATATTTCGTTCGGCCTTGTGAACGCAAGTTGGTGTAGGTAGCTCGATGAACTTCGCCGACGAGTATGCTTTGAAACCCTCCCAATCGGCTTTCTTGTGATTGACAAACGTTCGCTTCTCAGACTTAGTCAGGTTTGCTGGTTTGTAAATTCTTATTATGATTGGGAGGTGATCGGTCGAGAGAGCAGTGTGCGTCTCCCATCGAGTAGCACTGATTAGGCTGGCACTTACAATAGTTAAGTCAGGAGAGCTACTGCAAGTGCCTGTGAATCGAGTCGGCGAGTCTTCATTGAGTGGACAGAAATCTGAGGCGTCTAGAGATTCGGCGATAGTTATACCCCTGGCATAATTGTTGAGGTCAGAGTGCCAGAGCTCATGGTGCGCGTTAAAGTCACCAAGAATGATCCTGTGCTCTCCAAATAGGAGAGGACCAATATCGAAACGATAGCCAGAAGGGCAACTAGAGTGTGGTGGAACATATACATTAAAAATTTCGATATTAGTACTCCCTGATGGAACTGAGATGGCTTGAATTTCCGCCGTACCGTCGACATCTACACCTAATACACAGTATTGTACGGACTTGTGTATTAGGAAGGCGAGTCCACCTCCAGGGTGAGAATCATTCCTGCCCAAGTAACAATTTCATTCCTATAATACTTCGTAAAATATTCCTTTCTAGCATTAATAGGGGCACTTTACAGGGTATAACCACTGAATAACAGTCCAATAATGGCATTTGGCGCCGTTTTTTTTTATCCAATGGAACCTTATTGTAGCACTAAATTATGCTTTAGAAAGGCGTACGTCATTTGCTTTATATCATCATTTTCTGTCATTAAACGACTTTGCAAAAAAAAAATAGAAAAACAAAATTTCCGCAGCTGGCTTTGAACCAATGTCTGTTGATTGCCTGTCCTACACGCTACCCACTCAGCTATCCTCACATATGATCGGCATTGCTCGGAAACACTACATGGTTGTTGCTACTATAGAAATACTTGACAATTATTTATCGACTCTTTTGCACTGCACCCTATCATACATTTATCAATAAAATAGAGCGAATTTCTGCGCAGAGATCACCCTAATTAATTTCGAAGATAACAATGAGTGCATACGTGTGGGTTTCATGCAAGATTTTAAGGATTTCTATTGCAGAAATTGTGTATTTCAGAAAACTATGTCAAGTGTCAATTCATTAAAAAATCACAAAGTCCATCCTTGTATAAAACTACGGTGAACAATTTATTGGATGACCATACGAATGTCACACGATAAAAATGACACCGACTGTGTTTTACGCGCGTGCCGAGAAGAGAAATTAACTTCTCTTATCATTATCCTTGGCACTAGCCGCTGATAATGATTTTATGGATGTGTCCACTGACGACGTAATAGCGTACCGAATCACAAAGCACCAAAGGAATATGTGTCCAGGGATATTATTATTAATTCACCACTGATATAGTTCGTCTACGTGCCTAAGGATAATACCAACACGTCACTATTATACACAACACAACCAGATGCCAAAAATACACAATATTGCACAACAATGTAGTGGGATAGAACTTTATTTATTCGTAATACACATAATATTGAGCAAGTCTGAGTCTGAGGCTGAGTCTTTTATACATTTAGGTAGTTGACGTTGCATAATATTCTTTTCCATAAATTTCGTTCACCGTGAGAACGGACTTGTTCTCACAGTGACATCTTACACTTAAGATATCTTATTCAGTATGTATTTTGCAAGTAATAATATACATCTTACACTTAAGATATCTTATTCAGTATGTATTTTGCAAGTAATAATATATTTTTTTTTTTATGCAATTAGATGCATTGCACCTAACACTTCCCCCCTTAGGTCGAAAATATTGTCCTCAAAATTTTACAAATATCTTGTCCTAACACGTCTAATGCTCTCATGGCTCGAATTCAAAGGAATTGGGTCTATATTTAATTCTTCATTACTATTATTGTAAGCCACAATACTTTTATCTAATTTTCGAATTTGGTTCTTTCTATTAAAACATTTTTTAAAAAGCGTTATTGATAAGTTACCGTTTGCACATTTGTATATGGAAAATATTATTGCCAAAAGGATCATTATGCTGATTATGGATGATATAATTGAATTTCTTCTTATTATTTTAGGAATCGGTTGCACGGCTTTATCCCAAAAATCTGCTTGCTGGACTAATTCAAGTGTCAAGTCTTTGATTTCGTGAATATTATTTGATGTTAGTTTGCCAATTCGGTTTTCACTATATTTGATATCGTTTACATTAAATATGGTACAACAATCTTCTAATTCTATAATTCTATTTCTTTTAGTCAAAATTTCGCTTGATTCTCTTTCTGGTAAATAGTCATGAGTAACACTATGTATTGTACAATCATTTGATAAATTTATAATATTTGTTCCAATTATTGTCATTTCTCTAGTTGTATTACATTTACATTCTAAATTTGTTTCCATTGTATTTACAGTAAGCAGTTGCAAGTTATTGATTTTGTGCATTATATCCAAATCTGAATCTATTTTCCTGAACTCACATTCTTTATCGGATTGTTTTACAAATAAGTTTACTGCACAATTTTTTACATAAACGCTTTTTAATGGCAATGGTTCACATAATTTAATTGTTCCAATTTCTTTACAATCTAGTTCATCAATAGTTATGTAGGATTCTCTATCCTTACTAATAATTAAGTATTTCTTAAGATTATCTATAGTAATAACAATATTAGTTTTTATATAAGGGAATACGATAGTTTCATATAGTTCAAAATGTTGACGAGTCACTTTATCTACCGAAATTACGATGAAAATTTTTTTTTCTTTCAAGAAAGCGGAAAGCTGTAAATCTTTCATTATAGTTTTATAATTTCCAATCAAGGGGTTGACGGCTAGATCATCTTTCCCGTCGATTTTGTTAAGTTCTTCTACTAACTGCTCTGGTTCGAGGATAAATGGGTGTAATATTCCGGCTTGAACAAAAAGTAAACTGTCTCTAAGTATTTCTATTTGCAAATCTAGAACTTCAATTTTATGGTAAATTTTGGAGTATATGTCCTCGTAGTAAACCTGCAAGCTAAGCTGCTGTTCGTGTTCGTTGATTAAGTTATTTAAACGTTTTGTTTCGTCAACGATTTCATTGATTTTTATCCGTATCGAACTTTGCTCTTCAAGTATTATCTTAGATTGCTTGTTTATTTCTTTCATTAAGTATGTATTTTTAATCATGCCTTTACTAATATTAAATTCATTTTTCTCAATGCTGTTAATGGCCTCTTGAATTTGGTCAAAGTCATCAGCATCCATGTTTCCAAAAAGAAATTTCAAAGACCCACCGACCCAATTTGCTAAGCCCCTGCGCAATCTAATATTAGGTGTTAGGCCTAATACCCCATAAACCGTATTCAGATTATGCCTTAGACGTTTCACTTGAAGATCCCCGTTCAATTTCAAATTTTTGCAAGCTGCTATTTTAGTGGTACATAGTTCGTTTACGTTATTAAGTAATATTTTTATATTGTTTAATTGCGTTTCGAAATCGCTTAAATCTATAACCTTGATTAATTTTACTTGCTGATCGATGAATTTCAGATCCGAAATGTAGTTAAAGTAAGCCCCTGGGTAATTTATAGGTTTTATCGTTACGTCTCCTAAAGTTATTGTTCCTAGTCCTGTGAGGGAGATGAACCAGAAGATTGTCCTGAAAAAAAAGGTTTAACATCACATTTATTGAACCAACTCTTGGATCTATTGTTAACTTGAACAGAATTTTGAGTAGAATCTACGATCACAAAAGGACCGAACCACTTTTCGTAAGTGTCCTTCCGTGTTTTTTGTCTGATTAGTACCTTGCTCCCTATTTTAAAGTCGTATTCTGTTTTACGCTTATCTAGTTTTTCGTCAAATCTTTTCTTTTGGGTTTCTTTAATATTCCAATTGAATTGACAGGCTCGTTCTCTCATTTCTTTCAGCATACGTAACCTTTTAGTAAGGATATCATCTCTATCAAGTTGATTAGAAGTAATTTGTATATTCTCGATAGGTAATGTTTTTTTTCCAAAAAGTAGTTCCTCTGGTGATTTGCTGATTCCTTGAGAAATATTCTGGTTGAAGCAGAGGCTGGCCATTCCAAGTACTTCTTTATGGTCTAGGTCTGTTTCCTTCACAACGCTCCTTAAGAATTCTTTGAGTCTTGCATGCGATCTTTCTGCTCCACCGTTCGACTGTGGATGCATTGTACTTATTGGTATTTGTTTTATTCCTAATCTTTTGCATAGTTCGGTTAAAGATTTTCCAGTCAGGACATTGCTATTATCAGCCAAAATTTCTTTGGGAATGCCAAAGTATCCAATCCATTCGTTAATTATTGCTTCACTGATGTAGTTGCTAGCTTCCTTTTTAATATATATGTATTTTAAGTATTTAGTCAAGTTATCTTGTATAGTCAATGCTTTATGATTCTTTCCTTTCCATTTAAATCCTACGACGTCCATTGCGATTCTGTCGAATGGTTGTTCCTTAAGTCTTTCTATTACCATTGGAGATTTCATATTGCGCCTAATTATTTTCTGATGTTGACATACATCACAATTTCGAACGTAAGTTCGAATTGCTTTTCGCATTCCTTTCCATTTGTAACTTCTCCGTAAAAACTCCTCGAGGCAATTTACTCCTCTGTGTCCTCCAATTATTCCGTCATGAAATTGTTTTATTAATCGCATCTGTTCTTCTTTATCGTTGACGTAAATAATTTCGGGGTTAACGTCTGTATTGTTCTCTTGGTTATTCGACCTGTCCTGTTCTGAAGTTGATTGATTGTCCTCCTTCCCCTCCAGTTGGGGAACGTCGTCCTCGATTTCGTCATCAATTTGAGCCAGTTCAATTTCTTGAATAGTTCCGTTTTTAAGGATTCTAATTATTTTGTCATTCTCTCTGCGTATAAGATCGCCATGTTTATTGATCGTTGTATCCTCATCCAGCAATTTCTTATGCTTATATCCTAATAATTGGTCGGATATATCCATCGGGTGTTCACCATCTATTTCCTTGTATTTTCCATTTTTAGTGCGAACTATTGCGTTGACTGAAATATTCCGACTAAGTTCGTCTGCGACTTTATTATCCTTCCCTGCCTTATATTCAATTTTATATTGGTACTCATCCAGTTTCAAACGCCAACGGACCAGCCGACTTCCTGGGTCCTTAACGTTGAAAAGCCATAGAAGAGGCCTATGGTCTGTGCGTATAGTAAATTCTTGTTTGCCACGAAACTCAGTGAAGGAATGCCGATCAGCTAGATAGTTGGCAATCCAACGGATCTCTTGAGCAGGGATATGCATATTCATGCATATTCAGCAAGTTAGCGAGAAGCATCGAGTGATTGACATTGTCAAATGCACTCGTTAGGTCAATTGCCACAAGAATCGATCTATGGCAAGGACGTCGGTGGTTTAGCCCATTACGAATGCGTGTAGTGATCGCATCGAGGGCAGTGGTGGTACTATGCATTTTCCTGAAGCCATGCTGGTGAGGTTCTAGCTTAGCATGCTTAACAAGAGTGGGGTGAATAAGGGCCTCTAGCGTATTTGCGACAGGTGAAAGTATTGTTATGGGTCGGTAGGATTCGCCGAGACCAGCGCTCTTTCCCGGCTTGAGACAGGGGACAATCCGTCCTGTTTTCCAGATTTCAGGGATGGCAAGCTTAGAGATCGACAAGTTAAAGGCTGCCGTGAGATACTCAATGGCTGGAAGGTCGAGATGTTTCAACATGGCCATCGGGCCCGAGGGCCTTGAGTTTTTAGCATTCTCAATGACTTTTTTAACCTGGTCCGCAGTATACAATGGTATAGTGTCAACATTTCTACTGCGAATCCGTCTTCTAATTTTACGCTTTAAGCCATCGGACTTGGGATGTTCAATAAATTGCTTATTGAACAGGCTTGCGCACTGAAGGGGATCGCTGGTGCTCTTATGGCCAAATTTGATGGCATTATTGCCCTTTCCTTTCCTAGGATTGGATAGGGCGCGGACAGTAGACCATAGTTTACTGACACCTTCATTGAGGTTGCAGTCATTGAGGTGCTCGTTCCATTTCGCCTTCCGATAGTCTTTTACTTGTCGATTGATTTCGGAGTTAAGCTCCTGAATTCTGGGATCACCTGGGTGAGCGCGTCTGATGTTATCTCGTTCATCGGCTAATCTGGCGGCACTGGTAGGGAAATTAGGTCGAACTTTCGGGATACGTCCAGCAGGAATATAACGTGCCGCTGCTTTGGCAATGACGTTCCTAATATTTCGTTCGGCCTTGTGAACGCAAGTTGGTGTAGGTAGCTCGATGAACTTCGCCGACGAGTATGCTTTGAAACCCTCCCAATCGGCTTTCTTGTGATTGACAAACGTTCGCTTCTCAGACTTAGTCAGGTTTGCTGGTTTGTAAATTCTTATTATGATTGGGAGGTGATCGGTCGAGAGAGCAGTGTGCGTCTCCCATCGAGTAGCACTGATTAGGCTGGCACTTACAATAGTTAAGTCAGGAGAGCTACTGCAAGTGCCTGTGAATCGAGTCGGCGAGTCTTCATTGAGTGGACAGAAATCTGAGGCGTCTAGAGATTCGGCGATAGTTATACCCCTGGCATAATTGTTGAGGTCAGAGTGCCAGAGCTCATGGTGCGCGTTAAAGTCACCAAGAATGATCCTGTGCTCTCCAAATAGGAGAGGACCAATATCGAAACGATAGCCAGAAGGGCAACTAGAGTGTGGTGGAACATATACATTAAAAATTTCGATATTAGTACTCCCTGATGGAACTGAGATGGCTTGAATTTCCGCCGTACCGTCGACATCTACACCTAATACACAGTATTGTACGGACTTGTGTATTAGGAAGGCGAGTCCACCTCCAGGGTGAGAATCATTCCTGCCCAAGTAACAATTTCATTCCTATAATACTTCGTAAAATATTCCTTTCTAGCATTAATAGGGGCACTTTACAGGGTATAACCACTGAATAACAGTCCAATAATGGCATTTGGCGCCGTTTTTTTTTATCCAATGGAACCTTATTGTAGCACTAAATTATGCTTTAGAAAGGCGTACGTCATTTGCTTTATATCATCATTTTCTGTCATTAAACGACTTTGCAAAAAAAAAATAGAAAAACAAAATTTCCGCAGCTGGCTTTGAACCAATGTCTGTTGATTGCCTGTCCTACACGCTACCCACTCAGCTATCCTCACATATGGTCGGCATTGCTCGGAAACACTACATGGTTGTTGCTACTATAGAAATACTTGACAATTATTTATCGACTCTTTTGCACTGCACCCTATCATACATTTATCAATAAAATAGAGCGAATTTCTGCGCAGAGATCACCCTAATTAATTTCGAAGATAACAATGAGTGCATACGTGTGGGTTTCATGCAAGATTTTAAGGATTTCTATTGCAGAAATTGTGTATTTCAGAAAACTATGTCAAGTGTCAATTCATTAAAAAATCACAAAGTCCATCCTTGTATAAAACTACGGTGAACAATTTATTGGATGACCATACGAATGTCACACGATAAAAATGACACCGACTGTGTTTTACGCGCGTGCCGAGAAGAGAAATTAACTTCTCTTATCATTATCCTTGGCACTAGCCGCTGATAATGATTTTATGGATGTGTCCACTGACGACGTAATAGCGTACCGAATCACAAAGCACCAAAGGAATATGTGTCCAGGGATATTATTATTAATTCACCACTGATATAGTTCGTCTACGTGCCTAAGGATAATACCAACACGTCACTATTATACACAACACAACCAGATGCCAAAAATACACAATATTGCACAACAATGTAGTGGGATAGAACTTTATTTATTCGTAATACACATAATATTGAGCAAGTCTGAGTCTGAGGCTGAGTCTTTTATACATTTAGGTAGTTGACGTTGCATAATATTCTTTTCCATAAATTTCGTTCACCGTGAGAACGGACTTGTTCTCACAGTGACATCTTACACTTAAGATATCTTATTCAGTATGTATTTTGCAAGTAATAATATACATCTTACACTTAAGATATCTTATTCAGTATGTATTTTGCAAGTAATAATATATTTTTTTTTTTATGCAATTAGATGCATTGCACCTAACACTTCCCCCCTTAGGTCGAAAATATTGTCCTCAAAATTTTACAAATATCTTGTCCTAACACGTCTAATGCTCTCATGGCTCGAATTCAAAGGAATTGGGTCTATATTTAATTCTTCATTACTATTATTGTAAGCCACAATACTTTTATCTAATTTTCGAATTTGGTTCTTTCTATTAAAACATTTTTTAAAAAGCGTTATTGATAAGTTACCGTTTGCACATTTGTATATGGAAAATATTATTGCCAAAAGGATCATTATGCTGATTATGGATGATATAATTGAATTTCTTCTTATTATTTTAGGAATCGGTTGCACGGCTTTATCCCAAAAATCTGCTTGCTGGACTAATTCAAGTGTCAAGTCTTTGATTTCGTGAATATTATTTGATGTTAGTTTGCCAATTCGGTTTTCACTATATTTGATATCGTTTACATTAAATATGGTACAACAATCTTCTAATTCTATAATTCTATTTCTTTTAGTCAAAATTTCGCTTGATTCTCTTTCTGGTAAATAGTCA
Organism: Microchrysa polita; assembly: GCA_949715475.1. Lineage (NCBI taxonomy): Eukaryota > Metazoa > Arthropoda > Insecta > Diptera > Stratiomyidae > Microchrysa > Microchrysa polita. The sequence continues at coordinate 50,119,747 of OX454420.1, forward strand.
TGAGTAACACTATGTATTGTACAATCATTTGATAAATTTATAATATTTGTTCCAATTATTGTCATTTCTCTAGTTGTATTACATTTACATTCTAAATTTGTTTCCATTGTATTTACAGTAAGCAGTTGCAAGTTATTGATTTTGTGCATTATATCCAAATCTGAATCTATTTTCCTGAACTCACATTCTTTATCGGATTGTTTTACAAATAAGTTTACTGCACAATTTTTTACATAAACGCTTTTTAATGGCAATGGTTCACATAATTTAATTGTTCCAATTTCTTTACAATCTAGTTCATCAATAGTTATGTAGGATTCTCTATCCTTACTAATTGTCGGCGAGCGAGACATCGCACATATGGCAGCACCGATGTGCGCCATTGATGGTGGAACACGTCAATGAGGAACGACGAAGAATCGGGGCAGTCGAGTTGAAATGTTCGCGTGGATTGGTCGTCGCAGCGGAAAGAACGTGGTTTGTGCCAAGAAAGGCCCTCATTAAAAAACTGTAAGACTGTATTATGTATGTTAATTTGTTCCTAACCATTCATTATTTGCAGGAATAATAAATTTTTTGTTGTGTTTAAACATTAGTTTATGCGCGTTTTTATTATAAGGAAAGGCCAGGCACCGAACCATCCGTTCTGTCGTCGGGGAGACGACATCTTTATTATTCAGTTTTCGTGCGACTTCATTATTCGGTTTTGCGTTCGACCTCTCATCAACATTATTCGACACCATCGATCGGCACAATTGTGAATGTGCATTGCACTTGTGAAATCATCGTCTATTGGCATTTTTTCAACTCTTCCAATTGGAAGAACCGCGTGGAGGAACATAACCTCAATCGGATGCAAAGGCTTGTGCATACGCCTTGCAAGCAGAACAAAACAGCGATTTCGCCGAACATTTTGCGGCGAAGTACTCGCATTGTCAACAAAATGTCAAATGTGGAAAATGCCAACGCGAACTGTGGAAAAAGTCCAGAGATGCCGCCCGCAGACAAGGCGCATTCAGCGACGGAGTCGCAGGACCAACAACACAATATCCAGGACCAGTTGGCCATACTTCTTGACGGCCTCCGTGGGCTTCAAGTGGATATGGCAGCGGAACGAGAAGCGCGTCGAGATTTCGAGCGACGTGCATTTCTCACTTTGAACACAGTGTCCGAAAGGCCGGTTGCCGCACAAGCGCATCCTGCCCCCACAACATCAAACACGTTTGCAGCAACACAACAAGGCGAACAAGTGGCCGCCTACGGAACGACAGCCACTGTGTCAAAGTCTGAGAATGCGGAGCCACCGAAAAATCCATCGTTAGTGCAACCTGTGCCAAGCCAGCCCGCGCTCGCACAAAAGTTATATGAGCTCCCACGTTTCTCCGGACAGTTCGATCAGTGGCCAGTGTTTTTAGCAGCTTTCCGTCAATCCACGGAAGCCTTTGGCTACACGCAACTGCAGAATTTATTCAGGTTGCAAAACAGCCTAGACGGTGAAGCCCGGGAAACAGTCCATTGTTTGCTGATGGATCCGTCAAACGTCAGCGAAATCATGAAGACGCTGGAATTCATGTATGGACGTCCCGAGCTACTTATTCGTGACCAGCTCGCACAAGTTCGGGCAATGCCGGCTCTTCAAGAGCGAAACAGTGAAAAGTTGGTCACAATGGCTACTCGTGTGCGCAACATGGTAGCACTATTATCGACAGAGGCGAGCTGTCATGTTTTGGGTGACACAACTCTGCTGTCAGAATTAGTGTCAAAATTACCGCACCAAAAAATGGAATCTTGGGCAGAATACGCAGCGCGAATTCATCCTCGCGCGACAGTGACACACTTTTCGGCCTGGCTCACGGAACGTGCAAGATGTCTAATTACACTCGACATCAAGCCAACAGCCAGTGCGACGTCTACAGTGAAGCAATCTACATCGCCACCGAAAGTGTTCAAACCGGAGAGACACGTCCTCCACAATGCCGAGCAAGGGACCCAGTCGCCGAGGATGAATACCACAACAAACAAAGGCTCTTGTGTACTGTGTGCCGGTGCACATAGAGTGATCGCGTGTCCTCGTTACATCCAAATGTCGGTAGTGGACCGATGGAAGGTGGCGAGGAAGCAACGTCTATGCTTCGGATGCCTGCGGAGTAATCACTCGTTTAAGGAATGCCGGTCGAAGCAACAATGTCAACAACACGGTTGCACGTACTGGCACGACGACAGTCTCCACACAACACCTGTGCAGAGTGGCATGGGTACTGGTGTGAACAACGTGAAGGCGCACGCTCCGCATGCCAACACTGGAGCCTCAAAGGCATGTAGAGAACAACGCGAAGAGGTCTACAGCTGCCACGAAAGACCAAGCAATTCGCCAATCCTTTTCCGGATAGCACCTGTCACCTTACACGGTCGGAAGGGACGCGTGGACACATTCGCGCTCATTGACGAGGGGTCGTCCTTTACGGCAATAGACGCGGAGCTAGCGGAAAAGATCGGTCTACGGGGTCCGGTGTCTCCCTTGAAGATGCAGTTCATCGGACACAACGGCGCGACTGAGAACTCACAGGAGGTTGAGTTACAAATAAACGGGCAGCACGAGCCTCAAAGGCTATTCCGAATAGAACGCGCGCGAACAGTACGGAACCTGAACTTGCCGATCCAATCACTTAACGTCGATTTAACGGAACATAAACACAAGTTCCTCCGGAATATCCCAGTGCTGGATTACCAGAACGCGAGACCCAAACTACTGATCGGCCTTGACAACTGCCGACTGGGTGTAGGCACCGTAACAAAGGTCAGCGAAGAGGGAGGTCTCATCGCTGCGAAGACACCACTCGGCTGGATTGTCTACGGATCGCAAAGCGAACACTGCAAAGTTGGTTCCAGCTACCACTGTAATCATTCCAACGACTTGGCTGAACTGGAAAGTCAAGTGAAGGAGTACTACTCGACAGAAAGTTTCGGTGTGAGAAACACAGACGTAGTGCTCGAGTCGGACGATGATCTCAGAGCACGTAAAATCATGGCTGCTACTACCAAACGTGTGGGCGAGCGGTTCCAAACCGGTCTACTGTGGCGATCGGATCAGCAACAGCTGCCATGTAATCGTGATATGGCATCGCAACGTCTCGAATCGATGTTGCGAAAGTTACGACGGGATACTGAATGCGCACAGCTGTACGAGGAACAGCTGACCGACTACATCCAGAAGGGATACGCGAGGAAGTTAGAGCCAGAGGAAGCGAATTTTACAGACGGGCGAACATGGTACCTACCACATTTCGCGGTTCGCTCTGCTAACAAACCCGAAAAACTGCGTCTTGTACTTGATGCCGCGGCCAGCGTAAGAGGAGTCTCATTAAACTCAGCTCTTCTCAAGGGGCCCGACCTCAATCAGCCCCTCATCAAAATACTGCATCGTTTTCGCATTGGACGTATAGGGGTCAGTGCCGACATAGCGGAAATGTTCCACCAAGTGGAAATTCAACCCTCGGACCGCAGTTCCCAGCGTTTCTTATGGAAACGATGCAACACCACTGGGCCACCCGACGAGTATGAGATGCGCGTTATGACATTCGGCGCCTGCTGTTCACCTACATCTGCACAATATGTGAAAAACGTCAACGCCATACAGTACGAGAACGAATATCCGGAGGCCGCTAGAGCAATACAGCAAGATCATTATGTCGATGATTATGTGGCCAGTTTTGAGACGTCAGCGCAAGCGCTCCGTGTGACACAGGAGGTGGTGGAAGTCCACAAGCGAGGTGGGTTTCTGCTCCGTGGATTCGTATCGAATTGTCAGGCAGTTATCGAGGGTCTCGAAGGAAAGAGACACAATCCGATTGTAGACATGGAACTCGGCGGCGCAAACAATCGGAAAATCCTTGGCATGCGATGGGACACCCAGCACGATGAATTTGTATTCGTGTTACAATTCAACAAAGTTCCTGCTGACGTTATTTCTGGTGTCAGACTTCCGACGAAGCGCGAGTTGCTCAGTGCAACCATGTCCATCTTCGATCCGTTTGGGTTTTTGGCTGACTTCACAATCGAGTCCAAGTTGATTATCCAGGAGCTTTGGCGTGCTGGCATCCATTGGGATGAATACATTCCAAATCAGCTTGCTTCGAAATGGCTCACATGGTTCAAACAAGTCGACAACATTCGATGTTTCAAAGTTCCGCGCTGCTACTCGCCGCATCTGATGTCCGATGCGGAAGTCCAACTACACATATTCGCGGATGCTAGCGAGTCCGCATTCGCCACCGTGGCGTACTGGCGTGTGAGGTACGCCGGGCAATGTACGCTCTCTTTTGTAATGGGCAAATCGCGGTGCGCTCCTATCAAACCGTTGACAGTACCGCGCCTCGAGTTGCAGGCGGCAGTGCTTGCTACACGACTGTACCGACATATGGTTGACTGCCACAATATTCGAATTGACAGCTTTGTAATGTGGACAGATTCTCAAACCGTACTACACTGGATAACGTCGACAGAGCGACGATACAAAACATTCGTGGCACATCGTATAGCGGAGGTCCTCGACAGTACGGGAGCCGCAGCCTGGCGATGGGTGCCCACCAAATTGAATGTGGCAGATGATGCCACACGTGCCTGTGGCCAGCCACACTTTGATCCTGATAGCCGGTGGATACGGGGTCCGGACTTTCTTCTCCGAGACGAGCCGGAGGCGGGTGGCGTCTGGGAACGGCTGGTACAGAGTACCAAACGAGTGTTGGCCCAGACATTGAAGGAAGTTGCTCCTCAAGTTGAGACGCTACGCAGCTTAGTCATCGAGGCGGCGAACATCTTGAACTCCCGGCCGCTGACTGATATACCGGTGAGCCCCGAGGAGCTGGAGCCGTTGACTCCTAACCAATTCATTCTGGGACGAGTGAATTCAACGACATCTATAGGATCCGTGGAGCCGAGACAACTATGCAACCGTCGACAATGGGTCGTCTGTCAGCAGTTAGCTCGAATGTTTTGGCGCAGATGGGTGAGAGAGTACCTCCCAGTACTAACCCGAAGGACCAAAGAGTTCGTGGACGTCACACCAATTCAAGAGGGCGATCTTGTCTTGATCTGTGACGCGAATCAATCCCGAGGAGAGTGGAGGCGAGGGCGAGTGACAGCCTTAGTGAGTGGAACTGACGGCGTATCCCGCATCGCAAAAGTAACAACCAGCTCCGGCGTGATGTGCAGGCCGATGTCTAAACTCGCGAAGTTGGACGTGGAAGGTGAGTCGGAGTCTCACGGGGTCCGGGATGTCGGCGAGCGAGACATCGCACATATGGCAGCACCGATGTGCGCCATTGATGGTGGAACACGTCAATGAGGAACGACGAAGAATCGGGGCAGTCGAGTTGAAATGTTCGCGTGGATTGGTCGTCGCAGCGGAAAGAACGTGGTTTGTGCCAAGAAAGGCCCTCATTAAAAAACTGTAAGACTGTATTATGTATGTTAATTTGTTCCTAACCATTCATTATTTGCAGGAATAATAAATTTTTTGTTGTGTTTAAACATTAGTTTATGCGCGTTTTTATTATAAGGAAAGGCCAGGCACCGAACCATCCGTTCTGTCGTCGGGGAGACGACACTAATAATTAAGTATTTCTTAAGATTATCTATAGTAATAACAATATTAGTTTTTATATAAGGGAATACGATAGTTTCATATAGTTCAAAATGTTGACGAGTCACTTTATCTACCGAAATTACGATGAAAATTTTTTTTTCTTTCAAGAAAGCGGAAAGCTGTAAATCTTTCATTATAGTTTTATAATTTCCAATCAAGGGGTTGACGGCTAGATCATCTTTCCCGTCGATTTTGTTAAGTTCTTCTACTAACTGCTCTGGTTCGAGGATAAATGGGTGTAATATTCCGGCTTGAACAAAAAGTAAACTGTCTCTAAGTATTTCTATTTGCAAATCTAGAACTTCAATTTTATGGTAAATTTTGGAGTATATGTCCTCGTAGTAAACCTGCAAGCTAAGCTGCTGTTCGTGTTCGTTGATTAAGTTATTTAAACGTTTTGTTTCGTCAACGATTTCATTGATTTTTATCCGTATCGAACTTTGCTCTTCAAGTATTATCTTAGATTGCTTGTTTATTTCTTTCATTAAGTATGTATTTTTAATCATGCCTTTACTAATATTAAATTCATTTTTCTCAATGCTGTTAATGGCCTCTTGAATTTGGTCAAAGTCATCAGCATCCATGTTTCCAAAAAGAAATTTCAAAGACCCACCGACCCAATTTGCTAAGCCCCTGCGCAATCTAATATTAGGTGTTAGGCCTAATACCCCATAAACCGTATTCAGATTATGCCTTAGACGTTTCACTTGAAGATCCCCGTTCAATTTCAAATTTTTGCAAGCTGCTATTTTAGTGGTACATAGTTCGTTTACGTTATTAAGTAATATTTTTATATTGTTTAATTGCGTTTCGAAATCGCTTAAATCTATAACCTTGATTAATTTTACTTGCTGATCGATGAATTTCAGATCCGAAATGTAGTTAAAGTAAGCCCCTGGGTAATTTATAGGTTTTATCGTTACGTCTCCTAAAGTTATTGTTCCTAGTCCTGTGAGGGAGATGAACCAGAAGATTGTCCTGAAAAAAAAGGTTTAACATCACATTTATTGAACCAACTCTTGGATCTATTGTTAACTTGAACAGAATTTTGAGTAGAATCTACGATCACAAAAGGACCGAACCACTTTTCGTAAGTGTCCTTCCGTGTTTTTTGTCTGATTAGTACCTTGCTCCCTATTTTAAAGTCGTATTCTGTTTTACGCTTATCTAGTTTTTCGTCAAATCTTTTCTTTTGGGTTTCTTTAATATTCCAATTGAATTGACAGGCTCGTTCTCTCATTTCTTTCAGCATACGTAACCTTTTAGTAAGGATATCATCTCTATCAAGTTGATTAGAAGTAATTTGTATATTCTCGATAGGTAATGTTTTTTTTCCAAAAAGTAGTTCCTCTGGTGATTTGCTGATTCCTTGAGAAATATTCTGGTTGAAGCAGAGGCTGGCCATTCCAAGTACTTCTTTATGGTCTAGGTCTGTTTCCTTCACAACGCTCCTTAAGAATTCTTTGAGTCTTGCATGCGATCTTTCTGCTCCACCGTTCGACTGTGGATGCATTGTACTTATTGGTATTTGTTTTATTCCTAATCTTTTGCATAGTTCGGTTAAAGATTTTCCAGTCAGGACATTGCTATTATCAGCCAAAATTTCTTTGGGAATGCCAAAGTATCCAATCCATTCGTTAATTATTGCTTCACTGATGTAGTTGCTAGCTTCCTTTTTAATATATATGTATTTTAAGTATTTAGTCAAGTTATCTTGTATAGTCAATGCTTTATGATTCTTTCCTTTCCATTTAAATCCTACGACGTCCATTGCGATTCTGTCGAATGGTTGTTCCTTAAGTCTTTCTATTACCATTGGAGATTTCATATTGCGCCTAATTATTTTCTGATGTTGACATACATCACAATTTCGAACGTAAGTTCGAATTGCTTTTCGCATTCCTTTCCATTTGTAACTTCTCCGTAAAAACTCCTCGAGGCAATTTACTCCTCTGTGTCCTCCAATTATTCCGTCATGAAATTGTTTTATTAATCGCATCTGTTCTTCTTTATCGTTGACGTAAATAATTTCGGGGTTAACGTCTGTATTGTTCTCTTGGTTATTCGACCTGTCCTGTTCTGAAGTTGATTGATTGTCCTCCTTCCCCTCCAGTTGGGGAACGTCGTCCTCGATTTCGTCATCAATTTGAGCCAGTTCAATTTCTTGAATAGTTCCGTTTTTAAGGATTCTAATTATTTTGTCATTCTCTCTGCGTATAAGATCGCCATGTTTATTGATCGTTGTATCCTCATCCAGCAATTTCTTATGCTTATATCCTAATAATTGGTCGGATATATCCATCGGGTGTTCACCATCTATTTCCTTGTATTTTCCATTTTTAGTGCGAACTATTGCGTTGACTGAAATATTCCGACTAAGTTCGTCTGCGACTTTATTATCCTTCCCTGCCTTATATTCAATTTTATATTGGTACTCATCCAGTTTCAAACGCCAACGGACCAGCCGACTTCCTGGGTCCTTAACGTTGAAAAGCCATAGAAGAGGCCTATGGTCTGTGCGTATAGTAAATTCTTGTCCGAATATGTAGGGACGACATTGCTTTACGGCCCAGATGATCGCCAAGCACTCCTTTTCCGTAGTTGAATAATTTTTTTCCGCGCTGTTCAGTGTTCTGCTTAAGAACATAATAGGTCTCTCGTTTCCTTCCTCGTCTTCCTGCGATAAAACTGCCCCTATTCCTGAATTGCTGGCATCTGTTGTGAGCACAAATCTCTTATCAAAATCTGGGTACATCAAAATCACATTTTCCCTCAAGATTTTCTTAATTTCCTCAAATGCCAACTGGCATTTTTCAGTCCAATCGTAAGCAACATCCTTTTTAAGTAGTCTATTAATTGGTTCCATTATTTTCGCATAATTTTTTATGAACCGCCTATAGTATCCGGTGAGGCCTAAGAAGGATTTCACTGCCTTCTGGCTCGTTGGTACTTTCAAGTTTTCTATAGCCTCTAGCTTTTTGGGATCCATTCCCACCCCGTTTACGGAAATTATGTGTCCGAGGTATGCTACCTCCTTTCTTAAAAACTCGCACTTATCCGGTTGAACCCGGAGATTATTCATTTTCAACCGATTGAATACTTCCCTGAGCTTTTCATTATGATCCTGTAAAGAATTTCCGTAGATGACTATATCGTCTAAATAGACGAAACATTTAGACCCTTGTAATCCAGCTAATACTGAATTCATCATTCGCTGAAAACATGCTGGCGCATTTTTCAGCCCGAATGGCATTCTAGTGTATTCATAATGCCCATACGGCGTACTGAAAGCCGTTTTACATTGATCCTCTTCTTTGACAGGGATCTGATGGAAGCCACTAGTCAGGTCGATTGTGGAGAAGTATTTCGCCCGACCCAACTGATCCAATATCTCTGAGATATTAGGAAGAGGGTAGTTATCGGTTACCGTCAACTCATTGAGTTTTCGGTAGTCAACTACCATTCTCCACTTGGTTTTCCCGCTTGCATCCCTTTTCTTAGGGACGATCCACAATGGAGAATTCCAAGGGCTGAAACTTTCTTTTATAGTTTTGTTTCTGAGTAAATCGTTAATTTGGGCTTTAACTTCTGTCTCATGGATTTTGGGGAATCTGTAAATTTTTGTATAAATGGGTTTCGCCTCAGGAACAAGGTCTATAGAATGTTCAGCAGCCCTTGTAAGCTGATTTGGATCTATCTCCTGAAAAAGGCATTCATATTCCTTAATAATTTCCCAAATACTGTCTTTTTCTTCCGAATTCATGTGGTCATCGCGGATTTCTAGCTTTGTTTCACTGACTTTCAGTTCTTCCTGCCTAACGTTGCAGATCGTTAGATCATCTGTATTGAACTTTATTTCGTCGTTTTCTTTATTTAGTATAAGGACTGGAATCTCACAGTTCTCATTAACTTCGACCAACATATCGGCTACACTAAGAGTTTCCTTTTCTGACCCTGAAACCAACAAATTTTCACCCGGTTGAGCATTGATTCGCAAATAGTATAGTGTTTCGGAACGCGGTTTTACTGTAATCGTGCGGCGTGTTAGCCTTAGTGTACTTTCTCCAATTTGCAAGGTGTAATCTCCCAAGTTAAGTAAAGCCTTTTGCTCTACTAGGAACGGAGCACCAAGAATACCATCAAACTTATCGAAAATTCGATTAGTTGCTACCTGGAAAGTTATGCAGAATTCGTTTTTTCCATAGTTCAATGCAATAGTTGCGGAACCAAAAGTTTCTCCATCCACTGCATTAATACATTTATATTTGGTATTTTTATTTTTGTCCACTTGACTTTCGAAGACGTATTTTGCGGCAATAATGTTTAAAGAACTTCCGGTATCTACCAAAAACTTAAGGAATTTTCCTTCAAAGTTCAAGTAAAGGTATGGACTTTCTTCAATGTCCAACGAATTTACACGGTATTCGTTATTTTGAGGTTGAGTTGTAGTTATGTTGCTACTACCGTCTTTTCTATTGTTATTTCTTTGGTTACTATACCTATTTTCACGGTCTTGCCCAGTATTCCCGTTATTATCAAATTTTCGATTACGGTCAAATTTCCTACTTCTACATTCACGCTGAAAATGTCCAACTTTCCCACAGTTAAAACATTTTTTGTCGGTTTGAATTTTGTGAATTTGTGGCAAAACATTGCGATTTGTAAAGTCTTTTTTCACAGATGGTTTTACCAATCCTATTCTCTGTTCTTCCTCCTGGGCAAGTCTACTAGCTTCTTCGAGAGTTTTGGGCTTTTGGGTTATCACATACATAGTTAACTCATGTCTCAGCCCGTCTATAAACACGGTAAGTACCTGTTCCTCAAGGTATGCATTTTCTCCTCTTTTGGAACAATCTGATCGCGATGTCAAAATTCTACGATGCAGAGCAATTAAACGTTGATGATATTGAACTACTGTTTCATTTCGGGTTTGTTTGAAGTTAAACAATTCCCGCTGTAAATGTAACATTGAATGTGATTCGGCATAGACTTGCTTAAGTTTTGCCTTAAGTGCTTCCCAGTTACCGAATTCTTCATTCAGAATTATTGTTTGGGCGTTTCCACGCAATTGCGTGCAGATGTATTTGAACAGCAGGGTTTGCAGGCTTCCTTGAGCCAAGGACATAGCCTCTTCGCAAGCATAAATAAAATTAAACGCGTCGTCGGCTTTACCCTCGAACACGGGTATGAAACTTTTCAGGTCACTAAAGTTAACGTTGTGGCCAACTGCCACAACACTACGGCTCGTAGCCATTTCTGAAGGAGAACTTTCGTCAACCATCTGAGTTTGATCGGAATCAGATTCTGTATTAATATTTGACCCGGACGATCCTTTCTCAATAAAATTACGGAATATATCGAAATTAACGTATTTTCCGCCTAGTTTTATCACGAACGAATTGCGCTTTTTACTTTTCAGAATCTCGTCAACAGTTAGAATATATTTTTTCTTTCCAAACTTGACGCGGAATTTCATCACACTTAACCCCACTTAACCTATATACTTTAGTCTAGGATTTAAAAAATTTTTTTTTTTTTTTTTGACTAAGGGCTCAAAATATGCATAAAGTGTTTTAGTTCAACTTACAATTTTTCGACCACGACCATTGTTGCTTTTTTTCCGGATATCGTTCTGTTGGCTGCCCTCTCTGAAGGAGGACAACGTAACGTCCCTCGAATAATAAAGTTGATAATAAAATAACGTTGGACAGACCTGCTTCGCACAGGCTAAAGATGCGCTGCCTGTTGGCTGCCCTCGCTAAAGGAAGACAACGTGTCCCTCGTTGAATGAATTGATAGGATAACGTTGGACAGACCTGCTTCGCACAGGCTAAAGATGCGCTGCCTGATGGCTGCCCTCGCTTAAGGAAGACAACGTGTCCCTCGTTGAATTTTCACAATACATTCGCTTTTTTTTTTTTTTTCGAGCCAAGTTCGCTCCTTGGATAGTCGGAAAGGAATTTGTGTCCTTTTTTTCCGACTATCCCACCGCTGCCACCAAATTATTTTTACGCGCGTGCCGAGAAGAGAAATTAACTTCTCTTATCATTATCCTTGGCACTAGCCGCTGATAATGATTTTATGGATGTGTCCACTGACGACGTAATAGCGTACCGAATCACAAAGCACCAAAGGAATATGTGTCCAGGGATATTATTATTAATTCACCACTGATATAGTTCGTCTACGTGCCTAAGGATAATACCAACACGTCACTATTATACACAACACAACCAGATGCCAAAAATACACAATATTGCACAACAATGTAGTGGGATAGAACTTTATTTATTCGTAATACACATAATATTGAGCAAGTCTGAGTCTGAGGCTGAGTCTTTTATACATTTAGGTAGTTGACGTTGCATAATATTCTTTTCCATAAATTTCGTTCACCGTGAGAACGGACTTGTTCTCACAGTGACATCTTACACTTAAGATATCTTATTCAGTATGTATTTTGCAAGTAATAATATACATCTTACACTTAAGATATCTTATTCAGTATGTATTTTGCAAGTAATAATATATATTTTTTTTTTATGCAATTAGATGCATTGCACCTAACATGTGCTATAGAAGAATATATGCATGTGTGTGAGTTAACTTAGAGAGACTATTGCATTTGTGTGCTGTATCATCCAATAAACACAAGAGTGGAGTATTTAAAGGAGAACGTTTTAATGTTAACGTTTAGAGACACTTTAATCGAAGTTTTATACCACCATCTTTAAATTTATTCCATAATGATGATATAAGCTTTCCGGGAAATACTTTAAGTATGTTTTATCGGATCAAAATATTACTTTAAGCTATGTCACACGATAAATGAATTCCGTGGTACTATATGGTTGCTATAGTGTGAAGTGCTTCTTTAAAGCAAACGAATTGTTGCTTGGGTGGCGGCTGGTAATTGCCATGGACGCTAAGAGACAAGTTCGCATGGAACAAAGTCTCCTGAATGGCAGAAATCAGAATTCTGTTTACACTCATGAAATGAGTGTTCTCGGTAATTTTTTGGTGAATGCCGTTGCAGTTAAACTGCAATAAGGACAGTGGAGTGAAAACCGCTGGAGGAGGAGCAGGGGTTAAACTAGGTCTAGCATTCCTGATCATATTGTTTGGGGGTGCTGGGGGCTGAGGAGGAGGGCTAGGAGCAGCCCGTGGTCGCCCTGAGTTTATGCACCCCGGTGCAGCATATGATATGGAGTGCTAACCAACCCTTCTGAAGCCAGAACACCTGAGATGTACCCACTCCAAGCAGCAATTACACTGCACTGACCTGGCACTCGAATCAATTCGTTGGCCGCAAAAACTACAAAACCATACCTGGGCCTGGATTTGTTTCAATGCCGGCGCGAATTAATAAAATTGAGAGCAGCCGCGCCGAGATGTAATGCTCCCAATATGACGAAAAAACACAACTCGAATCCACACATATACACAGACAAACACAACCTTCCTGCATCGAACCTTCAAGGCTCTTGCCAGGGAGGTATTTTGGCAACTTTTGTCCGTTTCCACGTAGAAAACGGGTGCGGTCCGCCCCGTAGAGGCAGTTTCCGTAGAACCGCATAAAGAGAGTTCAACGTCATAGACAAACTAACTTCGAGGCTAAGTTCATCGTTAAGCGCTCAGATGTGTTAAGTACAAGTTAGGAAATTTCAATTTCCCGTTATAAAACTTATTTTAAAAGTTTTGAATCTGAATATAATGACACTATAATGACCATCGGGATTATAATTAAAGCGTTCAATTTTAATGAGACACGTGTGCCCATACCTTTTCTCCCCGTTCTCGTCTATGAGTCACATGTCGGCTGTGTGAAGTTAGCCAGTCATTTTTTTGAAATTAGGTCCTTTTGCTCGGTGAACCGTTTGTTCTACAGCGGCTACGTTTGTCCTTGATTGTTCGCCAATTAATATCGTTTGTTCTTCTCTAATTATTTAATTATAGCAACTTTAAAATTGTGAGTGTGAACTTAGCCAGTCATTTTTAAATATGGGTCGGAAAGGTATAGGTTTGGTATCAATCGAAAGCCAGACGTTTGTTCATTTTGTAGGGCGTTTGTTCATCCTGGAAACGGAAGGATACAGGAATTATTAAGGAAAAAGAGATTAGTTGTGACGTCATCTTCACTCAACCAACGCCATCTACTCAGCTCAGGTGTACGGGCAACCCGTGTCCCGCGAACAATTTATGCAAGATCCACACCATCATCGTACAGCTGAGCTGAGTAGATGGCGTTGGTTGAGTGAAGATGACGTCACAACTAATCTCTTTTTCCTTAATAATTCCTGTATCCTTCCATTTCCAGGATGAACAAACGCCCTACAAAATGAACAAACGTCTGGCTTTCGATTGATACCAAAGCTATACCTTTCCGACCCATATTTAAAAATGACTGGCTAAGTTCACACTCACAATTTTAAAGTTGCTATAATTAAATAATTAGAGAAGAACAAACGATATTAATTGGCGAACAATCAAGAACAAACGTAGCCGCTGTAGAACAAACGGTTCACCGAGCAAAAGGACCTAATTTCAAAAAAATGACTGGCTAACTTCACAGAGCCTGCCTCTGGTTGTCACATCTGTAACAATTCTTCCGGGTTAACTTTGGTCAGAGTACGTTACGTACCCCCGATACATTACTGGGTTTATCTGGGTTATGTTGTTATTGTAACCCCATGTAGTTACCCTAAACTAACCTACACCCGAGCACAATAAAACACGTGTAATAGTGACGTTTTTTTCGCATCGCGGGTAAATCTGACTCGAAAAAAACGATCGCGGGTAACATCCCGGTTAAGACCAAACAGCTGACATTTGACAGTTTTTGCGCATCTTTGAATCGCCTTCGTCGGCTTATTTCTTAGATGTGGTGGATTTTATCACAAAAGATGATTATTTCTTTGCAAAATCTTTTCTCGTGATGAGAAAAACTCTCACATTTGGTTTGAAAAAACAAGTTCCCTCGAATTTCCCCTATGCGTCCGCCATCTACATTTGAGCTCTATCCCGTGTAGGGTAGTTACACGCGTGAACTCTACCAGGGTAAGTGTCATTTTTTTTATATGAAGTTCTACCCAAACCTGCACGGGATAAACACAATAAAACGTGCCTAATAATTAAACGCGCAGTCTGATTTTGATAATTAAATTTAAAAAAATCCCCAAAATGTAATTTTAGTAATGTAATTTTCCGTCTCCATTTGACTGCTGGTGTAGATGCTAAGTAGCAGCCAAGTGGCTGTACGCGATGCCAGTTTTTGGACGCACAGCCATTTGGCGACTAATCTAGACGGACCTTAAAATCTAATTAAGTATCGCGAAACGCGGCAATTAAATCATGTTGGTAAATGCATTAAGTATTTTTTGTGGCAGTAAATTTTGTCTTAATTTTCGTTTAAGTAATTCGTAAGATGTTATAGAACGAATATTTTGCCGTAGACCATTATATAGCATTATCAAATTTCTTATTGGATCTTTTATTATTCTCATTGTGTTTGCTGCCGGTGTTCTGTACTTTTCAGCATATCTTGTATTGTAATTATGCACTTGACTATTTACGGTCAATCTAATTGATGTTTACTCATTTTGTTTACAATTTTCCAGATTGTTTTATTTTTATAGCTTTATAACTTTCCCTATTGGAAGTTTTCCTGAAACGTTATACACTTGTTCAGAAGGTGTTCTTGAGTTCCAGTTGTGTATCGCTTTCAAAGCTTTATTCAACATTTTACCAATTGTATCAATATTTCCAACAGTTGTCTATGTTCATTATCATTATTCCATTAGTTACAATTGGCATTAAGTAAGCATATTGTAAATCATATTTTTCAACTCCACGTTGAAGTGTTTTTATGCCTCAGCATTGCAATACTCACATATTTTTTTCCCATTTAACTCACGTGGTTTCCATAATGAGAGTAGAGTAAAAGATCATCCGCAATTACATATTTGGCTTTATGTGCTGCATTCTTCAAGTTATTTACATTTAATTTAATATAATTTAATTCTGTAATAATCGTTCTGTGTATCAAATAATTTTTGATTAATTCATTTGCAATATCTCTGATTCCTAGTTTCGCTTAGAACTTCTGATAGCACAGAGTGGTTTACTGTATCGAATGCTTTGCTGAAAAGCGGCAGGTCGCGTCTGCGACTAAGCGCATGGTTCTTAAATGCCCGTTCAGACGGCAGTGGCCTGTAAGGAGGCCACTTATGATTCTGACCCTGTTCCTGCTGAGTTTAACTAACTTCAGAGTGCGTTTCTTAGAGTAGGTTGCTACAAAAAGCTTCGACTGCCTTAGTCCTGGGAAGGGAAGGGTCCGGGAACCCATAGGAGTGTAAGATCATTGCGAGATCCTACAGATTGAAGTATTTCCTGACATAGCCACACTAGTTTGGAAGTAAAGTATGTTTTGTAAGAGCTTTGATAGCCGCCTGACTGTCGGTAAAGATCACTATCTTTCTGTTGACATATCCTTTGTTCTGACATTCTCTAGCGCAAACTTCTATCGCATGTACTTCCGCCTGGAACACATTCGCTAATTTCCCCATAGGGACTGAGTAGCTTACACCTGGACCACTGATGCCCGCTCCAGAACCTGTGTCAGTTTTGGATCCATCTGTGTAAAAGCTGATAGTGTTGGGGTGAAAGGACCTGAACATATCGGTCCAACTTTCCCTCGCCCAGATTGCTGATTTAAAGGACGCGTTGAAGCGTAATGTCTTAACTAGGTAGTCCAAAGGTAGGCAAAGGGTATTGCTACCTTGTAACCATCCTAGTTGATCATGGCTAAAAGTGATTGTCGTGCTGGAGGCCCTGAGCCTACCAACAGCCAGCCTCGCCGACGCTTCAATGTGAATGTGTAGTGGAGTGAGGTCAAGAAGAACTTCCAGGGCAGCGGTGGAGCATGAAACAATAGCTCCAGTGATAATTAGACAGGCAAGCCTCTGGACCTTACCTAGATCCGACTTACCGGTGCTTGTTGAAGCCCTTTTCCACCACACCACCGCCCCAAACTCCACTATAGGTCTAACAACTGTTTTGTAAATCCTCAGAATTAAATGTGGTTTAATTCCCCAGGTCTTACCCACATAACTTCTGCAGGTCCATAGTGCCTTGATCGCTCTCTCCGTGATCGATTTCAGGTGGTCATCCCAGAGTAATTTGCTAGCAAGAGTGACTCCCAAATATTTGACTTGGTTAGCCATTTTAATTTGGGAGTTGTACGTAGTAGGACAACTCAGGGTTCTTGTTGTCCTGCTCCTACTGAAAGGAACCACCGTGGTCTTGGACGGATTGACCCGTACACACTCTCCGTGCACCAATCTTGAACTATTCGCAGAGCGGTGATAGCCATGATAACCAGATCGTCTGCGTACGCTTGGGTGGAGAACTTGTCTGTTTCCACAACAGTCCATCTACAACTAAACACCACAGAAGGGGGACAGTACCCCTCATTGTGGGCAGCCACGAGTGGCTAAGGCGGAGAGGGTGGACCCTCCGATGCTGGTATAAATGTTCCTCGATGAAAGCATGCGCTGCACCCAGGTAATCATTGTCACATCTGCCCCTTTTGTTCTTAGTGCCGTACCGATAAACTCGAATGACGTATTGTCAAAGGCTCTTCTATATCCAGGAATGCACTAAGTGCCATCTCCTTCTTTGATATGGCCACTTCGATTTCGTCCACTAGGGTATGAAGTGCAGATTCAGTCGATCTGCCTGATTGGTAGGCGAATTGTCTGGGGTGCAGCGGACTCGTCTTAAGAAGCGTACTCCTTATGTGTGCGCCCAATATCTTCTCCATTGCTTTCATGAAGAACGAGGTTAGATTGATTGGTCGATACGATTTCGGATCGTCTGTCGACCTTCTTCCCACTTTGGGAATGAAGACCACCCTCACTGATCTCCAAGCTGTTGGGATATATCCCAACGCGTAACTACTTCTATATATATTGAATAGAAATGAGATCAACTCTTCTTGCGCCTTCTGTAATAGCGCTGGAAAGATACCATCCATGCTAGGCGATTTGAAGCGATCAAAGGTCCCAATCGCCCATCTAACCTTATCATAGGTAAATATAGCCCTTCTGCCCTCCAATCGGACCGGTTGGACCTCCTGAAGGTACAGCAGTGTGGGAAAGCGGTCTGATTTAATCTGCATCTTGGGAAATGAGTTTCCAGGAGTAGTATACCTATCTCACTCGAGTTTTGAGTGATTTTGCCATTCGGCTTTTGAGTGTGCTGATCGCATTAACCCCATTTTTCGCCAGCACCTTATGCAGCCTAGCCGCTTTTGTGGTGCTGTTAACATTGTCGCAGAAGGTTATCCTGCTGCGCCGTTTCGCTTCCCTAATCGTCTTAGCGAAAATAATGCAGTTGCACTTTATTTCACAGTGAAAAGATGTGATCGACAATCAATCAGAACGCGAGTAAACGTTTATCTTACATTGAGTGAATAAAAAGCAAGTCTCCACGGTACCGTTTTCACGGGAGACATATATGCAAGTTTTTCGCTCGGTGAACTCAGTACATACCTTTACCGTGTGGCCCGGTTTCATTGAAGCTCAGTGTATTCACAATTTTTTTTGTATTAGTTACTTTTCGAATATTTTACTAAATACACTGGTCAATGCAATTGGTCTGTAATTTGATGGAGCGTTAAGAAAAAAACTGGTTTAATTTTAGAAATCTTCGAAATTGTCGGAAATGCTCCTTCGGTTAGGTGGCTATTTATATAGTTGCAAAGAAATGGTGTCCTCTAGTTTCGGAAGCCCAACTGCTGGTGGGCGCGTCTTTACCTACAGAGTTCTCGGTCGTCCACGCAACCTCCCTCCGTCTATTTGTTGTGCGTTTATGCCCGCCCATTGCAAACGTTGAAGCTTCACGATTTTCGATACTTCTAGCTCATTGTACAATTGATACAACTCGTGGTTGTACCGGATGCGCCATTAATCTCGCTCGCGAACGGCCCTAAAAATTCGCCGAAGGTCCTTTTGTTCGAATCTGTCCGGCAAAATTTCGGAGGCTTGGATGAGGGTTTCGCAGCCATAGCATAGCACGGGTCGGATGATCGTTGTATACACGCCTCTCATCTGCATCGCTCAAATACCTTCAATTTTTATTTTTGTACGAGAAAAACATTTACTTCATAGAAAATTGTCCGGTTCATATATGACTTCTACGACAAATCCTTAATTTATTACAATATATTTACATATTCACACAAAAGTGACGGTGTAAACAAATCCGACATTCTACGTGCTAACTGCAGTCAAATTTATTAAGTTGTTACTACATTCAGCCAATTCGGATATAGAAACTCGTCCGCGCTGCCGGATAAATTTCGCGACAGCATTCAACTCGTCTTCCGAAATGTAAATGAACTTGCCCCGATCATCAATCACCCCCGTCAATTTGCCCTCCTTCTGCAGGTCACTTATCCGATCAATTGCCTGTTGCGTCTTCAACTTGAAATGGTTCGCCAGATCCTCGAGCACTACGACTTTGTTGATTTGAATGAATTGAATGAACTCTTGCAAAAGATTCTCCTTGCCATCCTCATCGCCTTCTTCGTAGCCCTCTTCTTCAACGCTAAAGGCTTGTTTCATCTTCAGATATTCTTCATGCTCCTTGCGTTCTTGCTCTTCACGCGCTAGCCGCTCGGCTTCTTCGCGCTTTCGCTCCTCTTCTTCGAGCATTTGTTCGTGCTTGCGCCGTTCCTCTTCTTGGGCGGCATCGCGTTTTTTCTTTTCTTCCCGCTGTTGTAAGTCGGCCTCGCGTTGCGCCTTTTTCTCGGCCTTGGCTTCTAATTTGGCACGCTTCTTAGCGCCCATTTTCTCGTCAGGGAATTTAATGTTAACATCGTCCTCACTGGCGTCTCCATTATCACTATCCTGGGCATGAGTAGAGGGTTGCGGTTGAGCAGCCTCGGCTGAAGTACTGGCGACAGCTGTTCTCACGCGATTTCTTTGAGTTCGGGCAATTTGTGCACGTCGTGGAATTCCTTCTTGTGCTCGCACGGGTACACCTCTAGCTGCGGGTTTGGCTGAAAGAAAATGGTAGTCACGTAATGTTGTAAATATCTATTTGAAGGCGAATAAGTTGTAACACCAGCTTGTTGCCAGTTCATCCTGCTGCTGGTAAAACTAGTCCACAATGTTTTAACAAGTTTTAGCAATGCAACGGGGGCTCTCCAATATAGATTGAATGTAAATAAGTTATAGAGTTGGTATCGTGCTTCTTGGACTAAAGGGCTCAACAGTCTGGTTGCGAACTAGCAATTTCTGCACAACTTACCTTTCTCATCGTCGCCTTTAGAGCTCTTCTGCAAGAAATAAACACTAATTAGAGCTACAAGGATCGCCGTAGCGATTCCAATCAACAGAATCAGATCCATCGCGAATCCGTATCAACAGCAGGTGAATGTGAAAGCCCGAATAGCCATCAAAGCAATTTCTTGTCAACGTCAGATGCTGTAATAGGGATGGGAATTAATAACCGGTTATTTTGAATAAACGGTAGTTTCAATTTAAGAAACCGGTTATGCTCGGTACTATTTTTGCCCGGTTATTAACCGGTACTATTTTTATAATGAAAAAACCGAAAATAACCGGTGATTACTTTATTTTTAAAATGATCAAGTTACCTGTCAAAATCAGCGAAGCTTCCTCTAGCTAGTATGTATTGTTTGCTTGCCTAGTCGTGAAGCAAACCATTTGTAAGCAGACTTCTGTGTACTAAAAATTTCCCTTGAATTTGCTGTTATGCCAATTTCATTCTCCCAGCCTTAGAGCAGGTATTAATAGAAGGAGAGGAAATGTCACTTAAAGTGTGCCGAAAGCATACACATTACTACTTTAAGCCTAGTACTGACATCGAGAGTGAATTTTTTGTCCGCTGCGATTTTTTCAATGAAAATGTATTCTTACTGTCGTGGAATATGTGTGGAATGCTAGGGAATTCAATAAGGAGGTTTTCACACTTACGCCAGATTACGTAATCTGCGGAACTTAATCAGGCGAATCAAGCTGTGGTGAATTTGGTGTTCACACTATCTTTACCTGATCTAGTCATTTTGACTTTGACAAAATCATATTATTTTCTAGTGATTTGTCAAATAGTATCGCACAAACAATGTTATGTAACTCAATTTTTGTAATTTATTTTGTATTTTGGCTAAATACCATAAATAAAAATATTTTTGTATTTCCCTTTCGAAAAAGAGATGATTTTTACTTTTCCAAGTATAGTACGAAGTGAAACCGTGACTGAAAATTTGTCCCAAGATGATTTTCATTTCAGAATGAAGAAGAAATGTAATTCGCTTCTCAAGAAAGAATTGCTGATATGGAATATTGACGACGGCATTCTAATTTTCTACATTACAAAAATCTACAAAAATCAGAATATTGTCGACGATAATCAGGGGAACCGCCGATTGCGTTATGAATAAAGAAATGCCAGAAACAGTTTGTGAAAAAGCAATGAGGATAGGAATATTCAGTGGAACACACGAAATCAATAATAAGAGGTTCCGATGAGGTAGAATCTTGTCACTGCCAGGGGATGATGATACATAAATACAGAAGTATGGACCATTTCTTGCGGGAAGTTATTCATTTGACGATGTTTTTCATTGCAAATGGTGAAAATTTGCAGGAACTAAAAGGTAAGACTCATAATGAGACCCCCGCCTCAGTGACAATCTGTTTTCAGAAGTAAGGCTAAAAAGATAAATTGTTTGAAGTGATAAAAGATTTTATAAAATAAAGTGATGTGTTTAGAAAAAAGTAAAGATGTTTTTAAAATTGATAATAATCTAAGGCTATGCTTCTAAAGAGTATGGGCATGTAACGTATGTATGTATGTACATATGTGTCAATTTCGTTTTCCCCAAACGTAATTTTCGACACTAAAAATCAAATTTTTGACATTAAATAAGACATTTAACGTTAAAAGTGACATTTTGACGTTTAAATTGTATTAAAATTCACCTCGCCTGAATGGTGAATAAAATCAAGTCGTTCTGGGTACTTGATTTGCAATAGACAAATTACTTAATCTGAAGCTTAATCAGACCCCAGATTACGTAATTTGGCGCAGATTACGTAATCTGTCGTAAATGTGAAAACCTCCTAAGATACATTCCGAAAACAGTTCCATCATTTTTCTCGGCCATTTTATGTATTTTTTCCGATTCCCCGGTTATTTTATCGTGAAATGTCAAATGACCGGGGAATCGAAAAATAATACATGAAAAGGCCGAGGACAATTATGAAACCAGTCTCGGATTTAGCTTATGGAATTCCCCACCGTTTGTGACATATTCCACGACAGTAAGTATGCATTTTTATTGATAAGAGTAGGTACTAACATCGGCAGTTCACGTGAAATCCATACAAATACTGTCAAAATTTTGATGATCGTGAAATCGAATTCGCTTGGTGGTACTCACTTCACATGAAAGTCTCTACACCGGTTTTTGACATTTCGCCAGCGAAAATAATGCAGTTGCACTTTATTTCACAATAAAAAGATGTCATCGACAATCAATCAGAACGTGAGTGAACATTTATCTTACATTGAGTGAATAAAAAGCAAGTCTCCACGGCACTGTTTTCACGGGAGACATACACATATGGCCAAAAAAATAAGTACACCCCTCATGTACTATTTTATGCCAAATTTTCATACCCTTTTTAAAATTGAATTACTCCAAATAGATAGCCATTACAACAATTAGGATACAACAATGCCAACGGAACCGAAAAACTAAATGGCATCCCCCTATTATCTTAGTCCCTCCCGGTATTAGCTTTTAAGTGGGTTTTCAGCTTGGTCAAAATAATAAGTACACCATCGGTTTTTTAAATTTTTTGACAACAACTTACTATTTTCCGTAAGGATTTGTTTTTTTATTCATTGGTGTATGCAACAAGCGTTAAATTAAAAACAAAAAAAAAATCTTAAGGGGCGAAAAACGCATGGTATGTACGAAAAAAGACATTCAGAGTCCGAAAATTTGAAATAGCGGAAAAATTATTCTCTCATTAACGAAATAAACCAGCTAAACATTGTTTGTACTGCGTAATTCATTAAACTAAATAAAAGCAGTCTCAAATGCATCAAATAGGTCCATGTAAGGGCCTCAAGGATAACTGTCGATCTCATTATCACTATGGCGAGAAAAGTTCCCTTGGCTTGACTGATGATTTTCGCGGTAAATATTGAAAATAGAGAATCCCTTTGAAAAGTTAATCGGAGAATACAACAAGTAAAGCAGTTTTCGTAAAAAGTTTAGAACTTTCCATGGCGATGTCAAAAAGTGTTGACAGTACAAGAAAATTTTGTGTTCATGTTCCAGACCGAACAATGAAAACTCACAAAATATTTTGTTTTATTTATGAGTTCGTAATAAATTTGATTGGAAACTACTCTTATCGTAATATTCTTCATTTAGGAAAAAAATAATATGATATACGGTACATCAACTGGCTATTTCCAATGGAGTCGGAAAAAACTTAGTCTTTGGCTTAATTTTCATGGTTTGGTTTCGTTCAAATGTACTTATTAACCGTTACTATGAGGCAATTTTCACATAAGAAATGTTAGTTGATAGTCCCAGAATATTTTAGTGATGAGCCCATACACTTTAAATGGGGATTTCAGACCCTAACCATACCTCACAAACTGGTCAAGGATCCGCTTCAACCAAATCGAGTGGCTTTTCACGTTGTTACTAAAGTCAAATTGAATCCAGAATGCTTAGGGAGAGTTGAATCAATGAACTAGAAACAAAGTTTTCACAAAACGGACCAAATACGGAATTTCCTGGAAGTTACTGGATATATGGATGTATGGGAACTTAAGAGTAATTCTTCACCAGAGGGCCAACAAAAACCTTTTTTTTTTTTCAAAAGAATGGATCATTTACTTTTAAATAATAAAATAAATCAAATTCTTGTCGAATCAGAACATAATATTTTAATTAAAAACTGTTTTAATCAAATTAACTGACATGTACTTATTATTTTGTCCAGCCTATTTTAGTCAGTTCGTACTTTTTCAAGGTAGATGAAAGCTGTTATGTATTGAAATATGCTAATTTACATATTATTTGATTCCTCACCAATTAAGTATTTAAATCTTTCCATTTGATTTTATTTACTCAAATAACTACTTGGCTACAGGGTGATAAGAAATATTCGTATGGGTGTACTTATTTTTTTGGCCATATGTGTATATGCAAGTTTTTCGCTCGGTGAACTCAGTACATACCTAACTGGTGTGGAGACCCAAGTAACAATTTCATCCCTATAATACCTTGTAAAATATTCTCTTCTAACGACAATAGGGGCACTTTACAGGGTATAAACACTGAATAATAGTCCAATAATGGCATCTGGCGCCGTTTTTTTATCCAATAGAACCTCATTGTAGTACTGAATTACGCTTCGAGAAAGACATACATCATGTGTTATGTCTTCATTTTCTGTCATTTTCTCGCGATTGCAAAAAAAAAGAGAAAAAAAAATAATTCCCGCAGCCAGCGTCGAACCAGCGACTGTCGTACGCCAGTCCGACGCCCTAACCACTCGGCCAACCTCATATATAGCTAACATTGCTCATAAACACTACAAGTGCTCGACACTATCGACCCTTCTCCTATGCACCTTCTTCTTTATAATATGTCAATCAGTTGAAGCTAATTAAATTCACACATTCTTCAATAAAATACAGACATTTTCTGCGCTGAGATTACCTTAATTGTTTCATAAGCTAACAAGGAGTGAGGAAATGTTGGTTTCAAGCAATATTTCAATGACTTCAATTCACTTCATAAGTGTCAATTCATTAAATCACAAAGTCCATCCTTCTATAAAACTACGGTGAACAATTTATTGGATGACCATACGAATGTCACACTATAAAAATGACACCGACTGTGCTATAGAAGAATATAATACATGTGTGTGAGTTAAGTAAGAGAGACCATTGCATGTGTGTGCTGTATTATCCAATAAACACAAGAGTGGAGTATTTAAAGGAGTACGTTTTTAGGTTAACGTTTAGAGACAGTTTTATCGAAGTTTTATACCACCATCTTTAAATTTATTCCATAATGATGATAGAAGCTTTCCGGAAAATACTTTAAGGATGTTTTATCGGATCAAAACATTACTTTAAGCGCTGTCACACGATAAATGAATTTCGTGGTACTATATGATTGCTACAGTGTGAAGTGCTTCTTTAAAGCAAACGAATTGTTGCTTGGGGACTTCCATGTGAAGTGAGTACCACCAAGCGAATTCGAATTCACGATTACCAAAATTTTGACAGTATTTGCATGGATTTCACGTGAACTGACGATGTTAGTACCTACTTTAAAGCGGGAAAAATTTCACTCTCGATCTTAATTCAGCCCTTTACTGTTAGATGTGTGCTTTCCCATGTATTAGATTCTCGGCACATTTTTGAGCTGTCACTTTGTATGGAATTCGTGACTATCGCCCTCTCCTTTTATTAACCCATTTTGTCCTACGGTTGCGTTTTCGCAACGCTTTAAATTTTCGTTTATCACGCTTTCTGGTAAAAAATATAATCTTTATCCCCGACGAAGAAAGGTTTATTTAGGGATTATCTAATCGACCTGTTTTTGCTCAAAGAGGTAATTTGATATTTTCTATGATTTTGAAGGGTTTGAAAGTTGTGAAAATCCCATGTTTATAGGTACGGATGCTAATTTGTGTATAAAAATACTTAGATCAAATATTTTCCTGAAATCTACGGAAATAACATCAGTAAGACTACAACGGATGCGATAATATACATAGTTCATCAAAAAGTTGTATTATGAGCGCAGAATATACGCTCAAAATTTAAGGTTGCGAAAACGCAACGCTGGACTATATAACGATATCCTGTTTTTCCTATCCTATGGACAGATAATTTCCATGATTTTTACAATTAATTTGGTTTTGATGCTATTCAATTTTTGTTTTTATTGTTTAACTCTGCTCAACTTCTTGAGATTAAGCGGGGCGAACATTGTTTGTACTGAAGATTTCGATCAATTTAAGAGATATTATTAAAAGGCGGCTTTGCAAATGAAAAAGTTTATTTAAAATATTTGGTTTTATAACGCGGCAACTACCTATTATCAGCGAAATGCTTATTTCCAAGTTTCACCCAATTAAACCGCCCAATATTCCTCAAATAGCGTGTGAAGTTTAAACTTTGTGTAAAATAGAATCCAGATATGTCCTTGGGAAGTTAGGTTTATCATAGAACCACCTTCTACAAATGTAAAGGGAAG
Organism: Microchrysa polita; assembly: GCA_949715475.1. Classification (NCBI taxonomy): domain Eukaryota; kingdom Metazoa; phylum Arthropoda; class Insecta; order Diptera; family Stratiomyidae; genus Microchrysa; species Microchrysa polita. The sequence continues at coordinate 50,145,723 of OX454420.1, forward strand.
GGGTACTAATCTTAGATGGAGGATCGCCAGCCTTATATTCAGACTACAATCTAAGGAGGAGTTCCACCTATCTGATATAATCGATCCAGTTTGGGCATTGCATCTAGCACCGGTTGTTGACTCCATCAAACCTGGTAAAAATCGAAGGTGCACAGAGAATGAGGTGGCTTACGCATCCCCATGCGGACTCCATCAGAATACTGGCGATTATGTTCGACGACTAAATTGATGGGGCGATCCATAATAATGCTATTTATAGCTTTTGTTTCTAAATTTTAGGCTCTCTCTCTGGTTCCTTTTAACCCCTAGTGGGGCATAGGGCATTGACTACGCCTCTTTTCCACCTCTGTCTATTAGCAGCCATCGCCTTTAGCTGGTCCCACGATTTGCCTATAGATTTTCCCTCTGCCTCAACAGATCTTCTCCACGTATTTTTGGGTCTTCCCACACGACCGGTGCATCGGTTCCCTGAGGATTCCAATCTAGAGCCTGTCTTGCAATGTTTTTTGGCTCTTTGCGAAGTGTGTGACCTATCCACTGCCACTTCCGCCTTTTGATGTCGATGCCTATCCTATTTTGGCCAGTAATTTGGAGGAGGTCGTCGTTAGAGATTACCTCAGGCCAGCGAATTTGTAGGATGCGTCGAAGGCACTGATTCACGAAAGTTTGTAGTTTGGTTGTAATATCACTGGTCACCTTCCAAGTGGAACACCCATATAAAAGCACGGATTTTACATTGCTTTCGAAGATCCGGAGTTTGGTATTTCTGGAGATGTTTTTGTTTTGCCAGAGAGGAGTCAAACTGAAAAATACTGCTCGGGCTTTATTTATGCGCGACTCTACATCGGCATCAGCCCCACCATCCGCTGTCACTACGCTCCCAAGGTAAGTAAAGTTCTCGACTTTTTCTATCTGCTCTCCGGAGATAGAAATGTTTCTTTGCCTTTCTGATGTCAAGCTCAGGTATTTCGTCTTAGCGGCATTAATTTTTAAAGCAGCACTTCGACTTTCACGATGCAAAGCATCTGTCATTTGAGACAGATTATCTGCGGTGTTTGAAAGAAGGCAAATGTCGTCGGCATAGTCCAGGTGCTGAAGGTAATCAAATAATTTCCACATGATACCCTTACTTTTATGGTCGCCTAGAGCGTCGCAGATTACGTCGTTGATGGTAATAAGGAACAGTATTGGTGATAAAATACAACCTTGCCTAACACCATGGTTCACCTCAAAAGGACTAGACAATTCGCCCTTGTGCAAGACGTGACATTGGGCTCCGTTATAGGACTCCTTTATGATGGCAATCAGTTTCTCTGGTATGCCTCTCCTACGTAAGGCTGTCCAGATATAAGCCCGGTCGATGCTGTCAAACGCCTTCTCGAAGTCAATGAACTTAAGATGTAACGGGGATCTCCATTCAGCGGATTGTTCAATAATAATTCGGAGGGTGTTGATATGATCGCTACATGAAAAACCCTCACGAAAACCAGCTTGTTCATTGTTCAAAGTGCGGTCGAATGTTTTCTTGATCCGGTCCAAGATTATTTTGGCCATCAGTTTAGAGACTGCAGAGAGGAGACAGATTCCACGCCAATTATTGCAATCCTTGAGACTTCCTTTTTTGGGGATTTTAATAATGACGCCCTTCTTCCATTCTTGAGGGAGAGTCTCGGTTGTCCAACACTCTTGGATAAGGGGAAGAAGAATATCCGCTGTAGCGTTGATGTCCGCTTTAAAAAATTCCATCGGGATACCGTCTGCCCCCGGGGCCTTACCTGCTTCCAATTGAAGGGCCTTAATTATTTCCAGCTTGGATGGTACGCCGGTGTTAATTCTGGCCATTTGCGGAAGACTTACTGTCTCCGGTGGAGATGGGCTTGAAGGGTTAAAGTTGTTGTTAAGAACCTCCATGAAATGCTCTCTCCATCGGCGCAGTTGTTGTTCATCTGTGACTAGCAGATACCCGTCTTTATCTTTCACAGGATGCTCATTGGTAAAAGATTTACCCGTCAGTGGCTTTATGAGCTTGTAAAGGGTTCCCCTGTCACCACGGTAAGCCGCATCTTCTGCCTCCAAAGCTAACGCGTTGATGTTGTTGCGTTTATCACGTCTAACGCTCCTCTGCACTCTTTTCTGAAGAGAACTGTACTCGGTCCTCAGTTGTTGCTTGACTGAATTGTCAGTAGCCGAGTTTATTTGCTCTTTAATCCTCTTCCGTGCAGTTATCAGAGACCATGTATCATCACTGATAAATGGTCTCCTACCTCGCTGTAGTCTGCCCACAAATGTTTCGCCACACGATAGAAAAGCTTCCTTCACAATGTTCCATCTATCATCAATAGAAGAAGCATCTGGCGTTTGTGCATTAGCTACCTCGCGCAATGCGCTAGAAACTGCGCGTATTGTTGATGGTTCTTTAAGCTTTTGCACACTGAATCGCGGTAATACACGCTCGTTTTGTGTGCGACAAACAGCAGCGGTTCGCAAGCGAATTTTTGCGATGACAAGTTGGCGATCGCTGCCTACATCAGCACCACGCTTAGCCCTGACGTCCATGAGACAATTCCTCCATGTCTTGGTGATGGCTATATGGTCAATCTGGTTCTCTGCTCGGCCATCTGGAGATATCCATGTTGCTAAATGGCAAGGTTTGTGTTTGAACAGGGTGCCGCCAATGACAAGCTGACGAGAGTTACAGAACTCTACGAACAACACACCATTGTCGTTCCTGACACCCAGACCGTGATTGCCCATTAGATGTTCCAATCCAACATTGTCAGACCCAATTTTAGCATTGAGATCCCCCATAATAATTTTTATGTCACCTCTGGGAGCCTTGTCAAAGGTGTCGCCAAGCAGGTGGTAAAAGGCGTCTTAAGCATGCTGGTCGGCTGACTCAGTCGGGGCGTAGCACTGAATAATAGTAATGTTTCTTACTCTGGAATTGAATCTGGCAGTTATTATTCGGTCGGAAATAGGCCTCCAATCTATGAGAGATTGTCGAGCTACCTTGTTCAAAAGGATGCCGACTCCATCCATTCTATTTTAGGCTATTATTTATAAAAATAAGACGTTTTCAGTGTATGGATGAGACTTTTCTTCGACCAGAAAAAATACACCTTAAGCCCTAGCGTTGCGTTTTCGCAAAGTGCTCCACAGCCCAAAATACAAAAAATTGAAAAATACATTTCTACGAAATTTGCATATTCCCTATGCCAAACTATACTGTGCGAATACTCCTTCTTACCCCCGGACAATATGGGTTAATATTTGCTCTAAGCTTCCAGCGATCGAATCGAATTCCCTTTCGTTCTCCTTTGCCATACTTTCCCCTTTTGACATTCCCCATTTTTAGACCATTTCACCAGATTCACAAACCTATTACCGGTTTTGTCGAACCGTTTGCAGCAAGCTGCCAACATAATAAAGTCAAATGCTTTTTACGAAAAGTTCGTGCGTGAAATTTCAAGCTTGCCAGCACGCTAAATTTAAATTCGTCTTGTTTGCGTTCAATCAATCAATCAAAGATCAATTTAGTGCTGTGAAATCTGCTGAGAAGTCAGACGAGACGTTTAAAAACATCCAGGTTAAAACACCGGTTAATAACCGAGTAAAAATATGTAGTACCGAAAAAAACGGTTTTTAAAATCTAAAATACCGGTTATTGAAAAACCGATTATTAATTCTCATCCCTATTTCATTCACCCAGCAAAGCAATACGTGACGTGTCGCGAAGTGTCAAAAAGCCAAAATTTCGATTCGCTTCGCAATTCGCATATTGTAGTTTAACATTGGGCCGGGCAAACAAAATGCGAGAAATAAATATTTTTTTGGTGCTCTTTGCACTCACCTTGATACAGTCCACATACGGACTGTATTTTCATATAGGCGAAACGGAACGTAAATGTTTTATCGAGGAAATTCCCGACGAGACTACGGTCATAGGTATGGTTGGCATAACATATTTCGGTAAGCAGAAATTACGATAAAGTCTACTTTTCCTGTAATTGCAGTCAACTATAAAGTGGAATTGCATGATCCCCGATCGGGCGGCTATATGCCATCATCGCCCGGAATTGGAATGCACGTTGAAGTCCGCGATGCTGACGAAAAGGTGATTCTGTCACGCGTGTATAGCGCAGAGGGGCGCATATCGTTCACATCACACACACCCGGCGAGCATACGATTTGCATGTATTCGAACAGTACCGCCTGGTTTAGCGGTTCACTACTTCGCGTTCATCTTGACATTCAAGTGGGTGAACATGCCATCGATTATGCTAATGTCGCGCAGAAGGAGAAACTCACGGAATTGCAATTGAGGATTCGCCAGCTGTTGGATCAAGTCGAGCAGATCACCAAGGAACAAAACTATCAGCGATATCGCGAAGAACGATTCCGGCACACGAGCGAAAGCACGAACTCAAGAGTTCTGTGGTGGTCGCTGGCACAGACTCTGGTTCTGCTGATGATGGGCGTTTGGCAAATGAGACATCTGAAGAGTTTCTTTGAGGCCAAGAAATTGGTGTAAATCGAATATTTATAAGGGAAGACGAAGGTGGTCGATATTTTTCGCGCTTAGTTTAATTTTCATTTTTCTTCGTGATTTTCTCAATAAATTACTGACACAAAAAAGAGCCTTTTGAATTTGAGTCATTGTAGGCAAATTTAAAGGAAATTATGGCATCCTTTAAGGTCTTAAACTTTCTACCATTAAACAGATCTTTGCCAGCAAAAAAAAAGTTGGTCTTAGAGGTTTGATCTGGCTGCTATTGTTCTTCTTCCTTGCTTCGTTCTTTATACCGCCCCATGGTTTCGCGTTGCTCGACCTGCGGTATAGGCACATCGCCCGTATTGGTGTTCTTCGGTCTGCCTCTGGCCTTGGGTCCATCAAGTGGCTGCTATTGTTATGCCCCAGAAAACGATATTAAACAATAAATAAAGGCAGATTCAATATCCCACAGCACGAGCAATATTGCTTATTGTGGGATAGCCAACTAATTTTGAATAACTTACTATTATGAATTTATGTGAACTAGAACTTATTTTGAAAACATTTGTACTACACTTACGGTCAAAAGTATCGACTCAACCTAAAAGCGCGTGTATTTGTACGTGTTTTTCGAAAAGTATAGCAGTTATCCATAAAAATCGTATGTCATTAAAAAGCTTAAGGCCTCAGCTTTACGTTGGTACCATTTTAACCAATATTTGGTGAGCACTTTTAAAATTGATGCTCTTTGAACGAAAACGTAGCGAAAATGAGCAAATATGAAAATGGATTTTGGTTAGGTTTTTTGCAAATAAAACAAAAACTGTTGGAAAATAAGTTAAGTATTTATTATTTTAGTATTTGGTATTTCCTCCTCTTGCTCTAATGACAGCTTCCAGTCGATTCTGCATTGATTTGATCAAGTTGCTGATGGTATCTTGAGGAATACCGTTCCACTCCTCTAATAGGGCTGCCTTCAATTCTTCAGTGGACGAAGGGACTGGATTTCTGGCTCGGACTCTTCTCTTGAGTTCGTCCCATAAGTGTTCAATGGGATTGATGTCGGGACTGCGCGCAGGCCAGTTAAGTGACGACATATTGGCTTCATTCAACTTCGAGTGAGGCGCGGCGCATGACACCGGGCATTGTCGTGCATCAAAGTAAAGTTCTCGCCAATAAATGCTGCATAGGGCACAACGTGGACACGGAGAACATCGGTAACGTATCGCTCAGCTGTCAGCCCTCCTCCTCGGCCTCCTGCGGGCACGAATACGAGATCCGTTTTTCCCTCCAATGAAATGCCAGCCCACATCATACAGGAACCGCCGCCGTATGCAACCGTTTCAGTGAAACAGCACTGCGCAAATCGCTCAGTTGGACGCCTGTAGACTCGACATCTTTTGTCACTGCCATGCAGACACATTCTCGACTCGTCAGTGAACAATACTGAGCTCCATTCCGTATCGCTCCAAGTAAGATGATTACGAGCAAATAAGAGGCGCGCTTGTCGGTGTCGTGCAGTCAATTTGGAGCCCCTGGCAGGCCGTCTTGGAGTGATATTCGCTTTCCTTAATCGTCTCCTTACCGTGCGGTCACTGACAGCTACTCCGCGAACACGCCTCAGGTTCCGCTGCGCAGCAACACCCGTGAGGAAACGATTTCGTAACGTACTTGTTACAATGAAACGGTCGTCTCTCTCTGAAGTGGATCGAGGGCGGCCCGTTCTTGGTCTCGAATTAAAGCTACCAGTCTCTCGAAATCTCCTGTTAACTCTCGAGACAGCAGACTGACTCATTCCAAGACGGCGAGCGACGGTTCGCTGACTATGATTCTCCGACAATAGGGCTACAACTTGTGCCGCCTGACGACGCCAGATCAGGCGGCACAATTTGTCCATTGATGACCAAACAGTGATTGAAATTACTTCAGATGTAAGTTACCTAACTTTCCTGATGCAACTGATAATGAGAAACCGATTACGGGCGCTTTTATAGGGGTAGTTTACCTGACCTGCCCTTTACCTGAAACTTCAATTTTTCTGGGTTTTTTGTTACAAGTGGCAATAATTTAAAAAGTGCAAAGCAAATATTGATAAAAAGGGTACCAACAGGTAGCTAAGGTTTCGAACTTTTAAACGACATACGACTTTTATGAATAACTATCATACTTTCCAAAAAACACGTACAAATACACGCGCTATTAGGTTGAGTCGATACTTTTGACCGTAAGTGTATTTTGTAAAATCCTGTATATGGCAATAAACTTATATCTTCTTACGTATTATAGAGTATGGCTTAAAAAAAAAATCTACTCTTGAATTTTTTGTACGCGCTTCGAACAAAGCAGTACGTTATTTCGCGTTCCTGAGCATTTAATGCTTCTAGTGCTGGCACATTGTCGAGGTAATTTTCCACCTTATTACTACAGGTATGTCAATTAAGCTCTCGAAACTTGTACTAAAAATCGTTTTTTTTTTGTTTGTTTAGAGAATTGTGAGGGGAATCTTGCATAGATACCTACTCTTCGCTTGTGGGCGCAGAGTTATGTCAGATTTTTACATGCTAGCCCCAAAACACTATTTCAATGCCGAGGGTCCTTGCCATGTGGCCAATTAGCCATCATCTCGGTTTGCCGACAAACGACAAATTAACAAGGAGCTGAGAGTAAGGGGACCCCTTACTCTCAGCTCCTTGTTAATTTTTTTTTAGACCGCTCTCCTTACTGCCAAGATAAAATGTATTAAGTGGTTCAGAATTTATGTTATTGCCTAGATTCAGTCGGTTCCACGTAGCTTTAAATCTTGGGCTTTAAATCTTGGAAAGCACGTGTCTCTTTATTCTCCTTGCACCTGGGGCACTCTGGCGAATCGTCCAGTTTAAATCGATGCAAATATTGCCGGTGTCCTCCATGACCTGCAAGAAATTGGGTAAGGGAGTCTTCCACTTCGCCATATTTTCTGTTTACCCACTTCGCTATGTCAGGGCTTAGAGCTTGCGTCCATCGACCTATCTCATCTGATTTGCACGTTCCTAGAGAGTTCAATTTCTTTAAACCTCTCGAATCTGCAGAATTGTCAAGTGCTCCCTTGTTGCGTCCGCGGTATAACCTGTTAACCTTGTCCACGAGTATCTTCGCTGGATTGGCATCATTCGGCTGTAACATGAGCATAAGCAGCTTCATGTGAAGTAGTGCGATACGCAGAGCACACTCTTAATGCGCTCCTTCTAATCGGCTTAGCATAATGCTTGAAATAGAATGGATGCAGTAACAGCCTTCGAGCAGGTATTATTAATATAAGGAGAGGGCGAAAGTTACGAATTCCATACAATGTGACAGCTCAAAAATGTGCCGAGAATCTAATACATGGGAGAGCAAGCATCTAACAGTAAAGTAGTAATTGTGTCAAAAATTCGTACGCGCTTGGTTGAATTCTTCTTCTTCTTCATTCTCTTTATGTTTAAAAGTGGGTTGTCAAAGCATGGAACTTTGTTTGAATCGAGATGTACTGTTACTTTACTTGTGTCAAATCGCTTTGCTTCAACAGTGTTGTTATTGTATTTTTCTCTCCCATGAATTTGCACTTTCGGCACACTTTTTAAGTGATGTTGCCCCTCCTTCTATTAATACCTGCTCGAAGGTAACAGCAGCCCGGCTCGCTCGCTCGCATTGCTGACTAGTAAACTGAAGGGGCCGCCTGGATGTGAAAAGCAGCGCTACGAGTCTGCTTTAAGCAGCGTCATAGTTCCAACGAACCTGGGATGAATGTCTTACGCGAGGCCTAACCAATAGGGGGCCGAAGGAAGATCACACCTGCGATTGAGAAGTCTTTAGCGAATAGTGTACCTCGGGGATGGGTATGCTCAGGGGACCATGGTCCCTGCTCATGAAGGTGCTGGACTCGAGGTGGCTGGAGGTTGTTAGGCAAGTCAACCAGCTAGTGTTGCAACCCCGGTGTTGGGTTTCTGAAAGTGAGTACATTCACTGGATGAAGATAATAAGACCTTGTCAATAAAACACCGAAGTTCCAAAACATTCAAAGGACCGGAAGGTAAGAGCGAAAGCTCAGACACTCCCTTGACGGTAACCACGTAGATGGTTTACTTGTTCTTTCTTTGTCTTTGTCGATAACGACGACCGCAATGTCGTCCGCAAATTCAACCACCGACACTCCCTTAGGCATGGGGAGCTCCAGGAGGGAATTGTAAATTATATTCCACAGAGGGGGACTACTTTGTTCCTTCAATAGTATGTACTCCTGAACTCCTTTGTTCCTTCACTAGTATTATATTCTACAGACAAGACAAACAAGGTAGTCGGGCACACCAATTTTCTGCAACGCAGCGTAGATACACTCCCAAATCGCGGAGTTAAATGCATTTCTTAAATTTAAAATTACCATACCGCAACAGGTGCCTTGGCGGATAGATAGTCAATTGCTAATTTTGTTACCAATGTAATTACGTATACTGTTAAACATGTTTGTCGAAAGCCATACTGTCATAAGATGATTATTACAGCCAACAAATTTACCTAAAAAATAAAACTAACCACACGAAAATCGGATAAGAGGTTTGGTTTTTACAGTGCTTTCAAGTCAAATTTGTGTGATTTGACCCAAAAACAATCTATTTTTTCATCTCAATTTTCTCCAACTTCTGCCAAGGAGAGGTGCTTGTACGATTCTTTTAAAAATTGGCGCATACTCTTACGATCATATCTTTCTTCTTCTTAGTACCGTATAGCCCCATGTGGGGCCATGGTGCATTAACTCAGCCGTTTATAGGCAATTTATTGCATATCATTTCGGAGTGTATATAATAGGTGTGTTTTTTTGGTTATCCCGTGGAGGTTTGGGTAACGAAACTCCATATAAAAAAAATGACAGCTGACGCACTTGTCATTTTTTTTATATGAAGTTTCGTTACCCAAACCTACACGGGATAACCAAAAAAACAAACCTAAATGTTGCAATCACTAAGATATCCTATACCCATAAAGGTCCCTCTAGACGTGTCGCCAAATGGCTGCGCGTCCAAAAACTGGCATCGCGTACAGCCATTTGGCTGCTACTTAGCATCCACACGAGCAGCCAAAAAATGACATAACCAAAATTTCATTTTGGTGATTTTTTTTAAATTTAATTATCAAAATCGGACTCTGCGCGTTTGAATTATTACACGGCCATTCAAGAATTGTTCAATTTCACACAAAAGAACGAAGAAAAGTTGCAAAATTGTCACTTTGAATTTGACAAGCGGTTGTCAAAGCGGTTGGTTGAGTTGCCATATTGAATATCAAAACTGGACGCATAGCCAAATGGCGACACGTTTGGATGGAATGACAACAGCCATTTGGCTGCACGTGTCGCCATTTGGCGACACGTCTAGATGGACCTTAAGATGGTATAGGGTATATTGGTTTTGTTACGCCAATATTATGTGACACCTCAAAGGAGCTTCCGGAGGTATGGCAAAGTATATATAAGGTGTGTTTTTTTGGTTATCCCGTGCAGGTTTGGGTAACGAAACTTCATATAAAAAAAATGACAGCTGACGCACCTGTCATTTTTTTTATATGAAGTTTCGTTACCCAAACCTGCACGGGATAACCAAAAAAACACACCTATTGATAAATGATCAGGGTCGGTCCCTGATTCGAATAAGCCATATCCGTCTATCCGTGTGTCTGTTCGCACGATAACTCCCGAAATAATGAACCTAGCGGTTTGAAATTTTGGTCAAATGGGCCAAATCGGACCAAGGATTCCCCTACCTCCCATACAAATTACCCCTGCTTGATATTTTAATTCGGCCATAACTTTTGATGCAAAATCGCTATCGACTTGAAATTTTGATCAATGCCTATTTGGGACATATACTTTAAGTTGATGGAAAGTGGAGTATCCCTAATACTACTTCTCCTACAAAGTTATATTCAGCCATATCTTTTGATTGAATGTCGCGAAGAACTTCAAAATTAGTATCAAATGGTAGATGTGGGATGCCTTGATAAGATGTTGAAGATGTGCCACGTCCGACCCATCTATACCCTCCCTCCCCCCACAAAAAACATGAAAATGAAAATTTTGGGTTTTACATGTCTTCTAGGTCTGTACATGGGTATACGGTATACACTCATCGTACTATTCGCACGATTAGAACTCGATCTCGTTCTTACAACATTTTATTCTAGCTCCATTATTTCTAACAGTTGCTATACGTTAAGTGTAGAAAACTAGGTTTCATTTTAGCTCGAAATCAGTACAATTCAATTCAGACTGCCCCTAAAGATATGCAATTTGGTAAAATCTATTCAAATTATGACGGAATCGAGCCAAAATTAACCCTTGTTTTCTGCATTTAAGGTATTAAAACTGTTAGAAATAATGGAGCTAGACTAAAATGAGGTGACAAAGATATAATCGTAAGACCATGCGCCGATTTAAAAAAAATCGTACAAGCCCCTTTCCGTCAAACCGATTCACTGTCCACGACGAGTTCATCATGGAAATTATCTAATGACCGGGGAATCGAAAAATAACACATAAAATGACAGAAACAAATTGTGAAACCGTTCTCGGATTTTAGTTTATGGAATTCCCCAGCATTTACCACATATTCCACGACAGTATGTATGCATTTTCATTGAGAAAATCGCAGCGGACTGAAATTTCATTCTCATTCCGCCCGAGGTCTATCCAGGCCTTAAGCGCAGGATGTCTGTCTTCGGATTGTAGCTTATGGAACTCCCCATCATTACCAACATGTTCCACGACAGTATAAGCATGCATTTTCATTGAGAAAATCGCAGCGGACAAAAATTTCATTTTCATTCCGCCCGAGGTCTATTCAGGCCTTTAAAAGTGAAACGATAATGAACTGGCAAAATGCAGTGGTGAATTTATAATAGGTACGTTTTATTGTGTTTATCCCGTGCAGGTTTGGGTAGAACCCCAAGTAACAATTTCGTGTCTATAGGTGTGTTTTTTTGGTTATCCCGTGCAGGTTTGGGTAGCGAAACTCCATATAAAAAAATGTCAGCTGATCCACCTGTCATTTTTTTTATATGAAGTTTCGTTACCCAAACCTGCACGGGATAACCAAAAAAACACACCTATTAATTCTTCGTAGAATATTTTCTTCAAATGATAATAGGGGCACTTTACAGTGTATAAACACTGAATAATAGTCCAATAATGGCATTTGGCGCCGTTTTTTGATCCAATAGAACCTCATTGTAGCACTGAATTACGCTTCGAGAAAGACATATGTACATCATGCGTTATGTCATCATTTTCTGTCATTTTCTCGCGATTGCAAAAAAAAAAGAGAAAAAAAAATTATTCCCGCAGCCAGCGTCGAACCAGCGACTGTCGTACGCCAGTCCGACGCCCTAACCACTCGGCCAATCTCACATATAAGGTGTGTTTTTTTGGTTATCCCGTGTAGGTTTGGGTAACGAAACTCCATATAAAAAAAATGCCAGCTGATCCACCTGTCATTTTTTTTATATGAAGTTTCGTTACCCAAACCTACACGGGATAACCAAAAAAACACACCTATAGATAACATATTGCTCGTAAGCACTACAAGTGCTCGACACTTCTTTATCGACCCTTCTCCTATTCACCTTCTTCTTTATATGTCAATCAGTTGAAGCTAATTAAATTCACACATTCTTCAATAAAATACAGACATTTTCTGCGCTGAGATTATCTTAATTGATTCATAAGCTAACAAGGAGTGAGGGAAATGTTGGTTTCTAGCAATATTTCAATGAATTCAATTCAAGAAACCTGGTATTCCAGAGCACTTCATAAGTTTCAATTCTTAAAAAATTCACAAAGTCCATTCATTCTATAAAACTACGGTGAACAATTTATTGGATGACCATACGAATGTCACACTATAAAAATGACACCGACTGTGCTATAGAAGAATATAATGCATGTGTGTGAGTTAACTTAGAGAGACCATTGCATGTGTGTGCTGTATCATCCAATAAACACAAGAGTGGAGTATTTAAAGGAGTACGTTTTTAGGTTAACGTTTAGAGACAGTTTTATCGAAGTTTTATACCACCATCTTTAAATTTATTCCATAATGATGATAGAAGCTTTCCGGAAAATACTTTAAGGATGTTTTATCGGATCAAAATATTACTTTATGCGATGTCACACGATAAATGAATTTCGTGGTACTATATGATTGCTACAGTATGGAGTACTTCTTTAAAGCAAACGAATTGTTGCTTGGGACTTCATATAAAAGCGACGTTTTTTTCGCATCGCGGGTAAATCTGACTCGAAAAAAACGATCGCGGGTAACATCGCGGGTAAGACCAAACAGCTGACATTTGACAGTTTTTGCGCATCTTTGACTCATCTTCGTCGGCTTATTTTTTAGATGTGGTGGATTTTATCACAAAAGATGATTATTTCTTTGCAAAATCTTTTCTCGTGATGAGGAAAACTCTAACATTTGGTTTGAAAAAACAAATTTCCCCTATGCGTTCGCCATCTACATTTGAGCTCTATCCCGTGTAGGGTAGTTGCACGGGTGAACTTTACCTGAGTAAGAGTCATTTTTTTTATATGAAGTTCTACCCAAACCTGCACGGGATAAACGCAATAAAACGTGCCTAAAAAAAATGACACTTACCCAGGTAGAGTTCACACGTGCAACTACCCTACACGGGATAGAGCTCAAATGTAGATGGCGGACGCATAGGGGAAATATGAGGGAATTTGTTTTTTCAAACCAAATGTGAGAGTTTTTCTCATCACGAGAAAAGATTTTGCAAAGAAATAATCATCTTTTGTGATAAAATCCACCACATCTAAAAAAATAAGCCGACAAAGGTGAGTCAAAGATGCTCAAAACTGTCAAATGTCATAGTGTCCCATTTGAGCATCTAGTGCTCTGACCCCATCTTTTTAAATATCTACCACATAGCCAAAAGAATCACCTTTGGACGAATTTCCTGACTCGTACGCCACCCGATCTGGATGCATGCAGGTTGAACAGACAGAATAAACAACACAAGAACGGCATGCATATTTTGGTCCTTATTGATCAGTTGCATGGACGTTATTTTATTCTCAGTGTACGACAATACAATCCGTTTCCGTTTGATCAAACGAAAACGAAACACTATTCCCCCTATTTCACCCTATTCCATATAAACATCACGAAAATGAAATGTCAGTTATCTAAGCTGACTTTTTTTAACACGGCACTTGAAAGTCGGCGCCGTGTGCATTGAAGTATTTTTTTCTCTGCTAATATTTTGGGATCAGAAACTCCAGTGCGTCGTGTATTGCACTCGATAAGTCTTTCGATTAATGTCGTGATTTTGTTCGTGAAATATGCACCCGCCCGCGGTCATTGTAAGTGTTTGTGGTGGTTGTCGCACTTGAGGTCATTTGAATTTTTGTCGACTCAGAAGAAAGCAACCTTTGTGATCGTTCCTGGCTTGTGACAATTTATTGGCCGATAATTCGTTTCGAAACACCTGTGTGGACTGTGGTGAGCTGCAAATTATCAAACTCCTTATTAATTCAGTCACTTAAGCTGTCTGTTTTGGAATATCTTCAGGCAACTTTACAAAGTTTTCGTCGTGCTAATTAAATTAAATGCGCATCGCGGGATAGTTAGCAATGGAAAATTGTGAAATACATTCCTGCATCGCGGCACGTATCGGGAATAGTTTGACAATCTAAATTTAGTTATCTGTTCTTCGAAGCCATTTGGGCGGACTGGGAGGATTGCTGATAAACGCTTAATCATCATTCAGAGTTATCCATTGTTGGTGTTGCGAAGCCGGCGATAAATCATGATATGGTCAACGCAGTCTCCCAATGCCTTTAGTCTGCGATTCATATTTTGATTAGCGACGAAACAGGTCATAGACAATTTGATAGCAGAAAAGAAACAAATAAATCCACGTAGAGAGGTGGGCAATGAGCTAAGCGTAGCTGTAATGAAATGCATTGAAACAATTTTAAATTTATAATGCAGATAGCGAGGTCATGCGTTGCAAAAAATATTCTTGACTTAGATTAGGTGGATTTTGTTCTGTTTGAATTAGGGTTCTGATGTGGTCTTTCGGCGGTGCAGTAAGGTGTGAAAGGTGTTTTCCTGTACTCTCTCTAGTTCCTGTCAACCCCTTGTGGGGCATAGGGCATTAACTACGCCTACTCTCCACCTCGTTCTGTTTTGCGCCAACGGCGCTAGCTGCGACCATGTAAGATTTAGCGTTTTCGCCTCGCTCGTTACCGATCTTCTCCTTGTGTTCCTTGGCCGTCCAACACGGCGTCTTGCTCCGGAATCCTGTGGATTCCAGTTCAGGGCCTTTTTTGCGATGTTATTGGGCCCTCTTCGGAAGGTGTGACCTATTCATTGCCACTTAAGTCTTTTGATCGAAGTGCCTATCATTTCTTGGCCAGTTATAGTGAGGAGATCCTCGTTCGAAATGATCTCCGGCCAACGAATATGTAGGATGCGCCGTAGACACTGATTTACAAAAGTTTGCAACTTGTCAGTGATCTCTTTAGTCACCTTCATATAGCAGCACGGATTTCACATTGGAATTGAAGACTCGGAAGTTTGGTGCGTCTGGAAATATTGTTGTTTAGCCAGAAAGGAGTCAAATTGAAGAAAGCCGCCCTAGCCTTATTTATCCGTGATTTTACATCATCATCCGCTCCACCATCTGCTGTAACTACGCTCCCGAGATAGCAAAATTCATCAACTTTTTCGACTGCCTGTCCCGAAATACAAATTCCGCTTTGCCCCCCTGGATATGTGCTCAAGAACTTAGTCTTGGCAGCATTGAGCTTCTGTCATTTGAGCGACATCATCCGTATTAGTTGATAGAAGACAAATGTCGTCAGCGTAGTCAAGATGTTGGAGGCGATCAAACAATTTCCATCTGATACCTTTGTTACGATGTTATTGAAGTGCGGAGCCGAGTACATCACTAATGACAATAAGGAAGAGAATAGGTGACAAAATGCAGCCTTGTCTCACTCCACTGTGCACCTCAAAAGGATTTGAAAGCTTGCCCTTATGCAAGACGTGACATTGGGCTGCATTGTAGGATTCCTTAATGATGGAGATTATCTTATCTGGAATATTCCGTCTTCGTAAGGCATCCCAGATGTACTGACGATCAACACTATCGAAGGCTTTTTCAAAGTCGATGAACATGAGATGTAATGGGGATCTGCACTCCGCGGATTGCTCGATGATAATACGGAGGGTGTTAATGTGGTCGCTACAGGAGAACCCTTCGCGAAAGCCAGCCTCTTCATCGTTCAATGTGCTATAGACTTTTTCCTTGATTCGTCCTAAAACACTCTTAGCCATCAACTTGGAAATAGCAGGAAGTAGACAGATCCCACGCCAATTATTACAATTCTTCAGGTTACCTTTCTTCGGAATTTTAATAATTAGGGCCTTTTTCCACTCACTGGGAAGAGTTTCAGTTTCCCAACACTCTCGGATTAAGGGAAGAAGAATATCCGCTGTAGCGTTAATATCCGCTTTTAAAATTTCTGTCGGAATTCCATCAATCCCCGGGGCTTTTCCTGTACAGTGCATAATTATACATATTCTACATGGTGCAAAAATTAACAAAAATTGTTTCAGATGAGGTGCCCATACACGCTTTCCATAGGAAAATTAGCTCATAAATCGTTTAAATATTGATGATGATTATCTACATTTGGCTTCCCGGATCTCCTTTTCGATAAAATTTATGATTTTCTAGCGAAGAGAGTCTTAATGTAACGGAAGCTTTAACAATTGATTGACATTTGAAACAATTCGAAGTAAACAAATTAACACCCATCACGTATAGATTGTGTGTGCACGTGGCCACTCTGGACTGACACATACAATGGGTTACTATAATTTCTCTAAGGTTTTCCCATATTGATAGGGATAAAATCAGGCACAGGCCCACACCATGAAGCACACCAGTGCAGATTTAGCAAACAGAAGCCCGTTCGAAATTGAGCTAATGTCACGCCACGCTGGTGGTCTCGGGTGCCTAATCTCCTCGAGACAGGGAGTGGAAGCGCGGAGAGTACTCTATTCGTATATTTTTGTAGCACTTTGTAGGTGTAGGCAGCCGATGAGCTTCGACGAAACCTTCCCAGTTAGTTTTTTTGTTGTTCGTGTCTCCCAACACTAATGAAACTGCCACACACAATAGCTATCTTATATATATCTTCTTTGAAAAAAAGAACTCGGACGTGTTGGTGTTTCTGTGTTCTAAGTTAGTGGTCTTTCTCACCTATTGTCTCAAGTGACAAGGACGTAGCAGCTGTAATCGGATTGTCCCATAACGCCATCGCATTGACACAACTATAGTATCTCCAAACACCTATATCAATACACAGTTATCTTAGGCAGAACTTATAGCCATAAATCTTGCAGCAGGGGAGAGTACATCTATATTCTCTCCGACATTCAAGCTGCTATACAGGCTATTGCAAGTCCAAAATTGGTTTGGGAATGCCAACAAAACCTCAAAAACCTAGCTACCCGAAACAACGTAACTCTGAAATGGGTGAAAGGACATAAGGGTATCGAAGGCAACGAGAAAGCGAATGCCCTTGCAAGAGAGGGTTCCGAACTACCTTTCACTGGTTCCGAACCTGCAATCAGAATTAGTAAATCCAATGCTTAAACCATTGCCAGGCGATGGACCGAGGATAAATTCCAAGATCGATAGAGACTCGCTGAAGGGCTCAGACACAGCAAGCGTATGCTGGGATCCGAAGTCCTCAGTCTCAGCAAAACGAACCTCAGGGCAGTGACAGGCCTTATAACCGGTCATTGTACCCTACGAAAACATCTGCATACAATAGGGATCTACACACAAGACCCACTATGTCGCCTCTGCAATGAAGACGAGGAATCAGCCTCGCGCGTTATTTTCGAGTGCCCTGCTCTATGCGCTGGAGACAACATTTCTTTTGGGCTCAAACTACCAGAATGGGCGCACCCAAAGCAAACCCGTTTAACTTTCTTCTAAGCCTTTTACGAAGGACAGAGCTAATAACCTGAAAGTTTTTCGCTTAAATGGGAAAAACAATAAGCCAACAGGCTGCAGTATTGGGCCATTGGGCGTAACCAGCCCAACCCATCATAGCGTCTTATCCATCCATCCATCAACGGCATCAAGTAGCAACCTGTAGCGATACGTAGAACAGCATTCTGATATGTCTGGTTCTTTTTCCAGATTATATCACAAACGACTGGTGCTGCATAGCACCTTCGGGTCCGCCCGAAGAGGTTTGGAATTGCCGTGAAGCAATGGTTGCCAGTAGGACCACTCGAGGAGTGCTTCGATTGTCTTCCCAATGGGTGATAAAATTGAGATTGGAGATAGTAGACGCGGGGTTCGTGTCTTTACCAGGGCTTAGGAGGAAATAATTTGGCATTTTTCCCAGAATTCACAAGGGTTCACAAGCGTTCCGAGACATCGAGGGATTCGGCGATAGCTATACCCATGGCATCAATGTGGTGGGTCAGAAGGCCAGTGTTCGTTGTGGGCATTGAAGTCACCAAGAATTACCCGGTCCTCTCCAAGTAGAAGAGCGCCAATATCTAATTGATAGCTTGAGGAGCAGCTGGGAGTAGGTGGTATACAAATTTTATATATTTCGGTATTGGTACTCCCTGATGAAACTGAAATGGCTTGCACTTCCGCTGAAGTATACATCCCCCGCCGGAGAATTCAGCAGTTGTGTATTGATTTTCCTGATAGGAGGGAATCCGTAAATTTAATAATTTAGAAGAATTAAAACATTAACACAAATCTGGCGATGTAACTTTACAGCCAAGGGACATTATCATGCGTACTGAAATGCGCATGTATATACATTTTCCCAAACTGACAGCAGTAAAGATACACCTCATTCAGACTAATTGAAAAAGTTAACGTAATTAGATCCTTTTCTGAAGTCATATTCATATTATTGTTCCAGTGGCGGAAAAACTTCATTCGGGGCCCTCCCGCCGACTTCTGGAGTGGGCCCCCTACCCTGAGAGGAAAGCAGAGTGCAATCAATTGAAAACACGCTTAAATCATCTTTAAACATGATTTTGACGTTACAATGCTTATACTAAAATTAAGAATGTCGTACTTAAAATAACTTTGCTAAAAGTATTTTTGACTTTTGCATTCTGATATTGTTGTAACGTTAAATTATTGATTTCATCAATCGTTTTTATACCCTTCGCTCATAGAGTGAAAGGGTATATTAACTTTGTCATGAAGTTTGTAACGCATTGAAGGAAGCATCTCCGACCATATAAAATATGTATATATATGATCAGCGTGACGAGCTGAGTCGATTGGACGATGTCCGTCTGTCCGTCTGTCCGTCTGTCCGTCTGTCTGTCTGTTGCGACGCGTTTTGCTCGGCCAGTTTAAAAGCTATCGAGCTGAAACTTTGCACACATGCTTCTTTTTGTTGCAGGCAGTTTGTATGTTTGAATCGCTGAAATCCGACAAGGGGGTCGTGGGGCTGCCATACAAACCTACTCCCCAAAATTAGGTTCTTCTTAGAAAAACTTTTTTATTTATGCATCAATTTCAATAAAATTTCACACAAATGTGTTTTCATTGCTGACACACAATATATGTAAAAATCGACCAAATCGGACAATGGGGTCGTGGGGCTGCCATACAAACCTAGACCCCCAAATTAGGTTCTTCTAAGAAAAACTTTTTTATTTTCTCATCGATTTCAATCAAATTTCGCACAAATGTGTTTCAAATTATATCACAAAACATATTTAAAAATTGACCAAATCAGACCATGGGGTCATGGGGCTGTCATACAAACCTAGCTCCCCAAATTAAGTTCTTCTAAGAAATTTTTTGTTATTTATACACCAATTTCAACAAAACTTCACACAAATGTGTTTATATTGTTGACACAAATCATATGTATGAATAGATGGAGTCGGACCATGTGGTCATGGGGCTACCATACAAACCTAGCCCCCCAAATCAAATTTTTCAAAGAAAAAACGTTTTTATTTGCACACCAATTTCAATCAAACCTCAGAAAATTATATTTCTATTGACGCCACATAACAAACGTGGAAATAAATGAAATCGGACTATGGGGTCGTGGGGCTGGCATATAAACCCAACCCCAAAATTAGGTTCTTCGAAGAAAAACTTTTTTATGTATCCACCATTTTCAACCAAATCTCATAGAAATGCCATACAAACCTAGACCCCCAAATTAGGTTCTTCTAAGAAAAACTTTTTTATTTTCTCATCGATTTCAATCAAATTTCGCACAAATGTGTTTCAAATTATATCACAAAACATATTTAAAAATTGACCAAATCAGACCATGGGGTCATGGGGCTGTCATACAAACCTAGCTCCCCAAATTAAGTTCTTCTAAGAAATTTTTTGTTATTTATACACCAATTTCAACAAAACTTCACACAAATGTGTTTATATTGTTGACACAAATCATATGTATGAATAGATGGAGTCGGACCATGTGGTCATGGGGCTACCATACAAACCTAGCCCCCCAAATCAAATTTTTCAAAGAAAAAACGTTTTTATTTGCACACCAATTTCAATCAAACCTCAGAAAATTATATTTCTATTGACGCCACATAACAAACGTGGAAATAAATGAAATCGGACTATGGGGTCGGTGGGCTGGCATATAAACCCAACCCCAAAATTAGGTTCTTCGAAGAAAAACTTTTTTATGTATCCACCATTTTCAACCAAATCTCATAGAAATGTGTTTTAATTGATGCCACAAACATACGTAAAAATTTATGGAAAGGCCATGCGTTCGTAGGGCTGCCGTACAACCCCCCCCCCCCTTGGTTCTTCTAAGAAACCCTCATCCCCCGCTTCTCCCATTAAATCTTCGCCACGGCACTTATGTGAAAATTCAAGGAAAAGCATGGAAGCGGGGAGGGCTAAACACAAGTCATAGATACGCCCCAAAAAACTTTTAGCCCGAGGGGAGCGAAGGGTATCCAAATTTCGGCCGCGCCCGAAATTAGCCTCGTTTTTTATTTCATTTTAAAATTAAAAAGCTCACGCAGCCCAGTATTGACCTCTTTAAGTGTTGTCATCATTAAATTTACCTCATTACGCTCCAAAAAGCACAAAACATTACCTGCCTACAGTTGGATTCGACCCGGGGAAGCCTATGATTTAAAGACGAAATCCTTCAATTCAAAAACGTCTGTTCTTAATTATTACATGACGATGACGCTCTGTGGCTAACTTGGGTGGGCCGCACGCTACGATGCTAGTAATCTAGAGGTCCGGAGATCGAATCTCGGCGTGGTCCAAAATTTCCCTACATGGACGGATAGGAAATTTATAGTGCTTGCAACATTATCTCTCTTCATTACCGTAACTCCTAGTGGAGCATGGTGCGTTGATGAATACCGTGTGTAGTCATCAACGTTACAAAGACAACTGAATTCGGAGTCTGATACGGTTGTCAGCCATACCACTTCCTAGTCGCATTTTTTTTTTAGTTTATTATTCTACGATAAGAATATTTCATATCATCTTCTTCTGAATAATAAACTTGCGACGAGTCGTGCCGAGTTTGGAAACTCATTTCTCTATGAGTGTCTATTTCACAGAGTGGTGACCGAACGATCACGGCCACAGAGCACGACAACATTATATACACTCCGAAATGATATGCAATGTAACGTTGACTCGAAATTGCCTATAAACGGCTGAGTCAACGCACCATGGCCCCACATGGGGCTATACGGTACCGAGAAGAAGAAGAGTTATTTCAGATTGAAATAATAAATGAATGCTAACATCAATGGAAGCCAGAGTGCATTGGTCCCTCGAATAGCTCAGGAGGACCTTACGAGTGCTCTTGAGATTTCTGAGGATGACCTATTGAATGCTATGCGTGATCTTGATGTTAGTATTCAGGCCGGACCTGATGACATTCCTAATATATTTTTGAAGAATTGCATGCAATCGTTATGCCGTCCTTTAGCCTTTATTTTTAATTTGTCCTTGTCTTCAGGTGTTTTTCTTGATGAATGGAAAGTTTCATACATAACGCCTGTTCACAAAAAGGGTCCGAAGCACCTTATTGATAACTATAGACCCATAGCTAAAATATCTGCAATACCGAAGTTGTTTGAAATGCTTATTAAAAATAAAATAAATGTTTTAATTAGCCGTTTGATATCGCCATGTCAACATGGATTCCTGAAAGGAAAATCAACTTCAACAAATTTGGTATCATTTACTAAATTTGTTGCTGATAGTATTGAGCAGGGAATGCAGGTTGATGTGGTATATACCGATTTTTCGAAGGCTTTTGATAGAGTAGATCATAATATCTTACTCAAGAAACTAGGTATACAGTCCGTTTTTCTTAGCTGGGTGAAATCCTATCTAACAGATAGGACTCAGTTGGTTAAGTTAAATGGCTGTACATCCCGCTCTGTTATAAAGTGTTCTTCAGGGGTTCCGCAAGGAAGCCATTTAGGACCACTTTTCTTTTTAGTTTTCGTAAACGATATCATCCAAAATTTTAAATGCGTGCGCGTATGGCAGTATGCCGATGATATGAAAATCGCTATGAAAATACGCAACATTGATGACTGCCTTAAGTTGCAATCCGATTTAGAAAAGCTGCAATTTTGGTGCTGCGATAATAATTTAAATTTAAATGTTAGTAAATGTAAAGTACTTAGCATATATAAATTGAAAACTCCGGTCTTCTTTGAGTGCTCCTTAACAGGTAGTGTTCTTGAAAGGGTTGCCGAAATATCAGATCTTGGTGTAATTTTCGACCATGAGCTTTCATTTCGAGAACACATTGATTACATTATTTCAAAAGCGAATAGTATGTTAGGATTTGTTAAACGTAACGCACTCGAATTTAATGATCCCTTTACTTTAAAAATATTGTATACAGCTTTCGTTCGTTCGCACCTGGAGTATTGTTCTATTGTGTGGAATCCGTTCTATAAGGTGCATATCGAGCGCATAGAAAGAATTCAACACAATTTTACACGGTTTGCCATTTATCAAATTGGCTGGCGTATAAAGCCAGATTATAAAACTCGCTGTTCCTTACTGGGTTTACAAGCCTTAGATTATAGAAGAACATTTTTAAACGCTATGTTTATAAGAGACCTGTTTTGCTCTCATATTGTTTGTGAAGACATATTAAATAACTTTCAAGTCAGAAATATTCCTCACAATTTACGGCGGAACAACCTTCTTGTTCAGCCCTATCATAGAGTAAACTATGGGCTTAATGAACCAATTACAAGGTCAATTATTCTTTATAATAGTTTGAAGGACTTAGTTAATTTTAATTGTATTAATAAACTAATGTTTAAAAGAAGTTATTTTGATAAATTTCCTTATTAATATATTTTGTTGTCATTTTTTGTACGATCTGCTAGAGTTTACACTCGATTGATTGATTAGTCACTTACGTACGCATAGTAAGTAAAGTGATGCCGAGAAGCCAAGTCCCGGGACAAAAGTTTCTGTGAGGCAAAAAAAAAAAAAAGATTGCTTAGTGTTAAATGTGAATGTTATACTATTAAGAACAAACATTCTTGATTACAGTGTATAAGTCGTAGTTTTTCTGTGATATTAGAAAAGCGTATGTTACTATTCACTGACATACGATTGCTAACTATGCTATGCTGTATTAAGTATCACAAAATTGACATTGACTCTATTTCGTTGAAAACCTCAGTTTCGTAGAATTTTTGTATAACCTATCACATCACGTTCGAGGGCCCAGCCAGTTCGTCAATTTCTTCACGATATTAGTGGGTCTCATTCCAGATGTAGCGCTGTAGCAGAGCCTGAAACCCCTAGAAAGATTCCACTTAAACCAAATGTGGCCACAGCCCTAATGACCGTGTACATACCGCTAGCAAAATAAAATATTTTAGTCCTCAACGAAATATATAGGCCGTACTAATTAAGTTTTTTACCATTCGCGAAATAATTTGTTCATGTTTGACAGTTCATGACAAAGTGGACTGAAATTAAGTCCGGTATAAAAACCCAATAGAGAAAGTACTATCTTCAAAAATGTTTTAAGATATATTTTTTGCAGAGGGATCGTTTTGCCCATATGGTACTTGCAAGGACGAGGGTGGGTCGGATTACAAACCGCAGCTACAGTTACAGCAAATACCACAGCCATACCAGGCAAGGGCGTAGCCAGAGGGTGGCAGGGAGGGGCGCTTGCCCCCCCCTGATCGATGATTATGTGAAAAAAAAAACTTACTCGATGTAGTAAAAAATAAAAAATTGCTGCCCTTTACAATGCCAGAAAGCATAAAAATGCGAGTTTGATTCCAGGCACTACGCAAAATTTTCTGCTGCTGAGACTGTAGTTTGGAAATCCGGAACTGGGATACCTACGTGTGAGCATCATGAATGGATAACAAAATTAGATCAGAAATGAATCTCTCCCTTAGGGAGACTCTTTTTTCTTTTTCGAAAATCCCATATTTACAGAACACAATTTTAACTGTCACATAAAGGCCTCTCCGGGAAAGTAGTGGAATTGAACTTCATTCAATCTGAAAGTGATTTTAGTGACAAATGGTAAACAGCTTTGCCTAGTTAGGGACCTTGTAAAGAGATTCATTTGTAGCTGAATCATATCAGCAATGAAATTTAGCCACTGTTAATATTATGCTAAAAGTGGAGGAAATCTTATCAAAATCGACCGTATTTCTATAAAAAAAGATTTATAAATTTTGCTCAGAAGAAAAACAGCGACAGACGACAGAAACTGATCTCTTGGCCTATTTCTTTTCAATCGCAAGTGGAATATGCAGTCTAAGAGACAAAAATAGTACTGAATATTGACGAGCTACGGTATAAAAAGCTGAAATTGGAGGCCGTTTGAATGAAATCAGAATCACACACTGATTTTCGAATGACGAAAATGCGCCATTATTACACAAATTTACCATCATAAGCACAAATTCCTTAATGACAGGAGACGCCATTAATTTCAACTCCTAAGAAAATTATGATATTGAAAAAATTTCGGGCTTGTATGTATCCCTAACTCTCTCCAGCCGACTGTCGGATAATGTTTCTTTCTATGGATTCTGTGGATGTAAGACAAGAGGCTTCTCGGTATGTTTCGGCAGGAAATGCGCTCCTCTAGAACCAAGCAAAGCCAGAATTTAAAACGGACATTGATCTCGCAAGGGGAATATGCAAGTCCAAAAGCCAAAAATAGCACTGAATATAGATGAGCTACGGTCTGAAAAGCAGAATCGGAGGCCAGTTGAATGTAATCAGAATCTCCAGTAAAAGTCTAAACACGTTCAGGGGCCATTTTTCGTTAAATGGTGTAGAAAATCATTTTCGACTGTCCTTTCGTAAAATTTAGCTCTAAAATTAAAAAAACAGGCGCGACAGTTTAACATTGGACTAAGGCCGCAGATGTGTTAGTGACATCAATACAAAGATCCTAACTGCTTTTTAGTTGAGGTGTTGAGATCAACAGCACGCTCAGCAATGTTATGTATCCCCATAAATGGGTACTCGTTTAACATCTGAGTGAGATCAAAGTTCGTCACAAGGGGCGTGAGTTCGAAAAACACCATAAACTGAATTCGTTGACGGTGAGTCTCGAACCAATGACCCTGTGCACCGAAGTGCGCGCACTAACCATTACACCAGCCAGTAAATATTTTCTAACAATATTTTCGCGACCAACAATTTCAACTCCAAAGAAAATCTTGATGTTGAAAAAATTTCGGGCTTGCCCCCCCCCTGACCGAAATCCTGGCTACGCCCATGATACCAGGATGAAATTTATTCCGTGATGGAGGCTTATGAGGTGTTCATAGAGCCTAAAGCCAACTTCTTATTTAATATAAATTTAGAGTAAATTAAGCAGGACAATTTGGAAGTTTAATCTATCATTTCACAAAAACAACAACACAAATGATGTGTTTTCATTGTATACATTTATTTATTGAAACTGCATTGATTTCGAGCTTTTTCAATTGAATTATGAAAGAAGAACAAAGTTTTCGTGTACTACGAATGATTATAAAAATATAGAGAAACTTTTTTCAACCAGAATTTTTGTTGGTAAAAATCTGAGGATCCAGATTGTCTGATAAACTTTCACAACAATATGAAATGTTCGAGCGTAGAGGTTTAGCTAGGGGACCTATGGTGAAAGAGGAACATGTCATTTTCCATACTTTTTCATAGAAATCACTCGAAATCACTTATATTCACGAGTCAATGCATCCTTGATTTAAGGAGAAACTCAAGGAGACCTTTCAATTTTCTATAGTCAATCTCACTTGTGAAAGTGAAAGTGAAAGTTCCTACCTACATTGAAATATTATATTTCAAGTCTATTGAAAACTTAAGGTCTCCTTGAGTTTCGCCTTAAATCAAGGATGCATTGACTCCTGAATATAAATGATTTCTATAAAAAAAAGTATGTGAAATGACATTTAATTTTTTTAAATTTCGGTATCCTTGACTCAAGGTCTCCCTGAGACCGTATGTTCATAAAAATCTTAAATATGATAAGTGCGCGCTAGGCGAGCACAAATCATAGGTCCCGGGGCATCCAGGATGCTACTCAAGAATCGTCCGAAATCCGGGATGTTATGCGACCCGTGACCATCGAGGGAATACGCCCAGGGACGCACACGGAGCAGCCGGTATATCCGGCGACCTTCGGTTTAATCTAGCGTTGACCATGCGGGGCTCTGGTATAGTGGACTAAGTTGAAACAAATGATAAACGAGATGATCGGTATCTGTTACTTTAAAAATTTAAGTGTTATCGCAATTGTTTTTAGTTTAGTAGTTTTCCTTTTTTTATTGTTTCGTAAAAAAATGTTGACCTTGGGAAAAATCGCTAATGTAGTTTTGTTTGCTTTTCAGACTAAATCATCACAATGCTTTACTGTCCGCCGAACGTGACACTGTCCGAAATCTGGATCAATCATGGCATCTCACATTGCTTTATGGACACGGTGGCACCGTCCATTATGGCCGGCTTCATATTCCTTTTTGGCACCATACAAATTATGATGTATCGCAAATATGCTACACGAATAACGGACGATGGACAAATAGCCAAATCAAAATTGTATAACTTACAAATATTTTTGTTACTCTTCTTTCCTGTTGTGGCAGTGTTACGACTGATATTTCAAATATGGGCATATCCGAATGGGACGTTATATGGTTATATGGTAAGTTGAAAATTGTATAGACGAATCTGAACCGTCTTCTTTTCGACCACTGGAACACGAAGAGAAGAGTGCATCTCTCTACGTTAAGCTAGTTTATTTTTCGCTCTTATTTTGCTATTACTGAACTATTATAGTTGCATTTGTACCAGAACAATAGTGTATTCAAAGAACATTCTTGATTGTTGTTTTATCTTTCAGATATTGGCGTGTACTTTGACATGCTTAATGTATCCATTTTCGGTTTGTCTGGTGATGAAAGAGCGATTTTATCGTCTTCCCTCGGTACCAACACGTGGACATGGACTAGTCTTGCTTTTGTTTTGGACAATGACTTTTATCACGGAGAATTTGTCGTTTATCAACATGAAGCATGAGGATTGGTGGTTTAACTTTGTAACGTAAGTTTGAATTGTTTGTATTCCCAAATGACTTTTTTTTCGTACCATTCATGTGTACGATCCGTGTTTTTGACTACTAAATCATAACGGCAGAGTTATAGTGACTTAAGGTGATCACATAATAATTAAAAGTTTGAAGAAAGTATTTTGGCCATTGATGGATGTTCTCCCTACCGGGACACCGTGTGGCCTATCAGGATAAGGGGATAAGATGGATAAATGCTTACCAACTACTAAACAAATTATTTTAATTTTTGGAATTAAGGGGCACTGTTCTTGGCTTCCAGTCAATTGTCAATCAGTTCAGTACGCATAAGACTACAAAATGAATTGAAACTCTCTCTGTATTGAAATATAAAGGCGCAACCACTTTGATCGGGGTTTGTCGAAACGTGAGGTTGTGGACAACACACGCCTGGGAGGGACAGAGGCGATGAGGAGAATACAATTTTGTTTTGTGCGGTATTCGGCAACCTGCTAGCAGCGTGGTGGAATTCGCTAACGTGTCGCTACGGTAACCTAATTGAATCACTCATTTTGGAAAATTGGACGGGCGGATGCTAAGCATCACGTCAATTACTTAAATATCGATGGCTCTCGTCTATAATGGTTAAGTGCAGTTCATTGAGATAACATGAAACGAAATCTTTTCGCTGTACTTTTCTCAATGTACGGCAGATTTCTGCATGACTGACTGACTGGCTGCATGATTTTATGCTTTTCGAACAATTTAGAACTTAAGATTCAAATTGGAGCTGTACTGAATCCCAACTCATGGTTCCATCCGACGTGATCAAGCAATCGCAAGGGTCTTGTTTTCTTGACACATTTTTGTAGTATTTACACTACAATAGATATACGTCAAGCTGGAAAACATCTCAGACGGATCATACAGAGAACAGCCGAAAAAAGAACAATTTTTAGAAATATCTCTATAGCTACACATTTAATGAAAAAAATCACTTGTCATGAATTCGAAGCTTCTATGGAAAAATCAAAATGCCAAAAGTCCCTCTCCCCAAAGGGGCGTACGCTTAACTAAACGTTTTCTGGAATACCTCTATAACGTTACACTTAACGGGAAAGTAGTCTGTGAAAAGTTTGTAATTCGTATGGCCCTCAAAATTATACGCTAAGAGTTCCCATAGATGAATGCGATCCTTCGAGACCCTACGGTCTCAAATATTACAATGAAGGCATTTTCAAATTTTTATGAATATCTCTATGATGGTAACGTTTAATGAAAGGTGCCCTATGATGAAATCGCTCCAAATAAAATGGCAAATCCTTTTGAGGACAACGTGCGGAGAAGTTTTTTTTACATTTTTTTCGGTGCCCTTTGCGCAAGAGTTGTCTGTGGCAGACTTTTATCTCTTGTGACTCTAAACGAAACACCGAAAGTCCTTGTTAATAGGTGTGCCCCTGAGAAAGACACATGAAGTAAAACCGTAAAATGAATTGATTTTTCATGAATATATGTATTTCGATAAGGGGAAACCCTTAATACCCTTTCTTTGCACAAAGACTTTTTGCCTTATGGTACTGTCGCACTGAAACTTAGCCTCTTGTATTGTGGATTTTTCGCAAGGATCGGTACGACTGAAAGAGCTCTTCGGAAGGATTATCCTTGTAGGCCTTAAAAGCTGCTTCCTTATTATTGACAATAATTTTGCAATTATGGTTGGATAATGAGATGCTTTATGGTTTGGAGTTTTTCCAACTGTATGCAATAAATGCAAACATTCCGAACCATATGATGTTAACTATGGAGTCGCAAACGTAGTCCACTAGTTTGGAAGCATGACGACCAATCAAGGCCACCGACGAAATTATTAAAACCAATCCAATCGGCTTCTGTGTAATGCCATAAAAGACGTTTATTAGGTGAGTTCTTTTTACGAGCTACCGACGTTGACGAAAAACCAGCCGATATTAAAAGGTGATCGGCGTTACCAAGAGGCGATGAAATTGCAATAGAGGATTTATCGGGATAGAAGGACATAAGCAGAGACACAGATGGAATAATAAACGAGGCTAATTTCGGGCGCGGCCGAAATTTGAATACCCTTCGCTCTCCTCGGGCTAAAAGTTTTTTCGGGCGTACCTACCACTTATATGTAATCCCCCCCACATTCTTTTAATTTCGTCTTCACAAAAGTTCCGTTGCGTCGACAAAACAATATTTGTGTGGGGTTTGGTTGGAATAAGTGGGCAAATAAAAATATTAACTCAGAAAATTTTATCGGCGGATGCGGAAGCATGGCCCCATAGTACGATTCCATTTGTTTTTTTGTTGCTTTGATAAAGACACATTAATTCAAGGTTTTGTGTGTTTTGGTGTACAAAATGTTTCTTAGAAGAACCAAAATGGGGGGTTAGATTTGTATGGCAGCCCCATGGTCTGGTTTAATCCATTCTTACATATATTTTGTGTCATCAATAGAAATACATTTGTGTGAAATTTGGTTGAAATTGGTGCACAAATAAAAAAGTTTTTCTTAGCAGAACCTAGTTTGGGGCGTTAGGTTTGTATGGCAGCCCCATGACCCCATGGCCCGATTTGATCCATTCTTACATATGTTTTGTGTCATTGTCACAGCATTGCACATCGGACACGATATGGTTATATGTTATGGAATTAGATTTGGCGTGCAGTAAATCATTTATTTAATTTGATTTTAAATTTGTGTTGTAGCGTCACAATTAAAACCACAAGTTGTTAATTTTATTCAATATTATTATGTTAAATTATTAGAATATTGTCTATGCACAGACAGCACGGTGCAATGCAACTATGCGCGGAAAAAGCTGATACGCAACCACCACACCTTGCTTGTCTTGGGATGACCAACGGCTGCACTAGTTGGGCTCACACTACCGCAGCTCTATTAATGCTGTTCACATGCAATTTATGTATAAGGCATGAGGTAGTGAATATTCTGAAATAGTTTCCTGGCTTCCTGTTAATGATTAGACTATATGACCACGAAGTTTTGCTTCGGGAGGTAATTTCAGTTCCTCAACCCAGGGCGCTCAGAATGGAAAATTGGCAACCCTTTTTCAGATTATGTATTCAAAAATGAACGGGGGTTTGGTGCTGGGATTGTTAGACCGAGTACCAGGATCTCAATCGCGATGAATATGTACTTGGCCCGGCGTTTTTCCAGCCGCCATCAGGGAGATCCTTCATAGCATGTCAATGATGAAAAAAAAATGATAGCTTTATTGACAAAAATTGCTTAGCTTTACATCCAAGTTAGTAAAAAAAACCTGCTGGTTACTTCTCCAGGTGTGTCATCGACCAATCATATCTTGGTATGATGGTTGCGCGGACACCTAGGAGTTGAGGGAAACGAAGTAACAGTAGATGAAGAGCTCTGTCTGGCCAGTTTACCTCTTATATCTTCATTGGACTCGAATCAATCTGAACTGGGCCTCTTCCAGATCAATATTTAAAAAGTGGTTTAAAAACGGCTAATGGAACAATCTTCGAGGACTACTTCAAGCGAAGGAGTTAATAAGACCTTTATTTTTGGGACTACAACCAACTTGAGGCAATCCGACTTGAGGTTTCTTGTAGGATACCTCTATGGGCATCATTGAGTGAACTATTACTTAAAAGAGATGGGTTTGCCAAACGAAACCGCTTGTCGTTGTTGTCTTTGTTTGGAGGACATAGAAACTAGAAGCCATATATTTTGCTGCAAATTGGAGAGTCCTAGCTGTCTCCGTTCAGAAGTTACAGCTGCTACGGATGGGCTAATGTGCTGCCGATATTAGGAAAGACCCGATGAAGAAGAATTGTTTAGCCTTCAGACGGAAAGTGGAAGGCGTAGCTGAACTATTAAAAAAACGAGACTGAGGCGAATTTTTGGCGCTGCCGAAATTTGAATATCCGTCACAAGTCACAAGTTTGGTTAAGATTGGTTCATAAAGAAAATAGTTTTTCTTAGAAGAACCTAATTTTGAAGAGCAGCCCCATCACCCCATGGTCCGATTCCATTCGTTCCGACATATATACAGCGTAGACTAAAAAGAAACTTGTATACCAAATTTCAGCCCGATAGCTTCAAAACTGAGGGACTAGTTTGCGTTGCAGCAGACGGACAGACAGACAGACGGACATCGCTCAATCGATTTCTCTCGTTACACTGATCAATAATATAACTTAATATAGTCGGAGGTGCTTCCTTCTGTGCGATACAAACTTCATGACAAAGTTAATATACCCTTCCACATAGTGACGGGTATCAAAATGGTATTCACCGCATTTCAGTATATGTTACCGTTATATCTGGTTTCTAAATAATAAAAAACCAATCAATGTTGTTTGTTTTGATTTTGTTACTAAAGCTTTTCTGTTTCTTCGTTCTTTTCAGCTTGAAAGACCAAATCGAAATGGGACTGTTTGTCGTTCGTTATGTTTGTGGTCTTTTGATTTTCACTATTGGTCTGAAAGCACCGGGCCTAGCCACACCTCGACCTTACGATGATGATGAAGAATTATTGCGCCCAGATCAGGTAAGACGAGTTTTGCGTTTAATTCATTTCGTTCATATTTTGGCCATCCCATATCATTCTAGTTTTATTGATCCGTATGCGAAGTGCATTATGAATGTAGGTACAAATGAGTGAGAACGGTTAGTAGTCCTGAATTTACCTTAAATGTGTGTTGTCTGACAATAGGCATTGGGTGAAACGGATAAGGCAACAGAACGAGATGTTATAATTTTGAACCTTTGAGAGGTTTTTTGCTTTTACCGACCATCACCCCTTTTCACTAATATACATTAATAAAATTAATAGAAATCGTGAAGTCGGAGTATTGGTATTATGCATTCGAAAAATTTAAAACATTGTAAATTTTGACTCATTGCCTTCTTTATGAAATTATAAACTGCAGTACATATCATCTCATCCCATTACACCCAAATAAATTAAAAATCATTTTCATCATAACAACCATAATTTCAGGAAGTGCATCGCTCTGCGTTTGCAAATGCGTGGAAAAAGTTGAAAGAACTCTTTCCGTACTTATGGCCTAAAAGGAGTTTTCTACTACAAACTCGCGTGATATTGTGTATCCTTTTGCTAGTTGGCGGACGAGTGGTTAAACTATTTTTGCCTATTTATAGAAAGAAAATTGGTAAAAGCTGCTTTCCATACTTCTTGTTTTTGTGTATTAAATATTTCGTCAACTTTCAGTCGACAG
The DNA here is from genome assembly GCA_949715475.1 of Microchrysa polita. NCBI lineage: Eukaryota > Metazoa > Arthropoda > Insecta > Diptera > Stratiomyidae > Microchrysa > Microchrysa polita. Next base: position 50,178,104 of record OX454420.1, read on the forward strand.
TTTAACCGATACACCGATCGTTTTTCGATGGGACCTGGTTGCGATTTTTGTGGCATTCTCCTTCTTGCAAGGCGGTGGAACTGGCTCGATGGGTCTTTTGAACAATTTACGTTCATATCTGTGGATACCAATCCAACAGTATACGACACGCGAAATTGAAGTTTCCCTGTTTGGACATTTGCATCATTTGTCGTTGCGTTGGCATTTGCAGCGAAAAACTGGCGAAGTGTTGCGTGTGATGGATCGTGGAACGGACTCTATTAACAATCTGTTGAATTATATTATATTTTCGATTTCGCCAGCTATTTTGGATATTCTAGTGGCGGTCGTATTCTTCATTACCGTGTTTAATTGGTGGTTTGGTTTAATCGTATTTTTGACAATGGCGTTGTATATGGGTAGGTGAATTTTGACTTTGGCCAAAGAAGGGAGGATTTCATTTGGGGTTTTATCATTTTCCTTTTCAGGTGCAACAATTCTCATAACAGAATTCCGAACAAAGTATCAACGGCGAATGAATCTGGCTGATAATGAGCAGAAAGCGAGAAGTGTTGATTCACTGTTAAATTTCGAAACAGTGAAATATTACGGAGCGGAAAACTACGAAGTCAATGCATATGAGGAGGCAATACGAAAGTATCAGGTGAGTCTCTTAAGCGTGGGGAAAGTTATTATGGATTGTGTAACAGGAATAGAATCAATTTTTCATTTTAATTCCAGAAAGAGGAATTCCTCACACTCTTCACTCTAAACATACTTAACACTGCTCAAAACTTCGTCCTCTGTGGTGGTCTGCTCGCTGGTTCTTTAGTTTGTGTCTATCTTGCCGTTCACAATGTATTGACTGTCGGTGACTACGTACTCTTCATTACTTATCTAATGGATCTCTATATGCCGTTGAATTGGTTCGGAACATACTATCGGGCTATTCAGAGAAATTTCGTTGATATGGAAAATATGTTTGATCTACTCAAAGAGGAAGAGGAAATTATCGATGCTCCCGGAGCCGGTCCATTGCGCCTCTCGGGCGGTAGCGTTGAATTTACCAATGTTTCGTTTGGCTATACGCCCGAACGTTTTGTCCTGAAAAATATCAACTTTAAAGTTGATGCCGGCAAAACGGTAGCTCTAGTCGGTGCGTCCGGTGCCGGTAAAAGTACAATTGTTCGTTTGTTATTCCGTTTCTATGACGTTACAAGTGGATCGATTTTAATTGACGGACAGAATGTCAAGCTGGTGCAACAAAGTTCGCTACGCAATGCAATCGGCGTAGTGCCGCAGGACACGGTGCTGTTCAATCAAACGATATTCTACAACATCGAATACGGCAAGATAGGTGCTCGAACGGATGAAGTGTATGATGCAGCGAAAAGTGCTGATATACACGAGCGTATACTCACGTTCCCGGATAAGTACGAAACAAAAGTGGGAGAACGCGGTCTACGTCTGAGCGGTGGTGAAAAACAACGTGTAGCAATTGCACGGACAATTCTCAAATCGCCGGCCATTGTCCTATTGGATGAAGCAACGAGTGCCTTGGACACTCAAACCGAACGTAATATTCAGTCGGCATTGGCCCGGGTGTGCTCGAATCGAACAACTATCATAATTGCTCATCGTCTATCGACAATTATTCATGCCGATGAAATTCTTGTTCTCAAGGAAGGATCAATCGTAGAGCGCGGATGTCATGATGACTTATTGTTAAAGAATGGCCTTTATGCAGATATGTGGAATCAACAATTGAAAAATCTGGATGCTGAGAAGAATCGTAACGGATCTGATGGTTATGCTTCGAACAGCAGTGAAGGTGATGGAAAAGGAGCAGGAAAAAATAATACCACTAGTGCACCACATCATCATCCTCCGCATCACTAGTAGATATTTATTTCATCGGCAAAGCATAGACGCTTAAATTCAGATAGCAAATGAACTGAAGCAGAGAGCAACTATTTTTACCCTTCGTGTGATTCGAGATGGAAGTTATATTTTATATTTTTCTTAGATAAATGCCGGCACATTATTGTCGTAGTATGTTATGTGTAAATATAAGGAAACAGGATGTGTTTGAAGATAATAAAAAATATTTTAGTGCTGATATATAAAAATTGTCTTATATGCCCGCCCACCATGGGCCTATCTTTTGATCATTCCGCGCAGGGTAACTAAACTTACACAGACTTATTTTTGTATTTGGATGAGGTTTCGTTCCGGATAAGTGAGAACCAGGCAATCGTTTTCTTTCTAAAGTTTACACTTTGAGTAGATTGAAAAAGCTCGTTTCGAATCTGTGTCAGAACGTTGCATATCTTTTGCTGGATTCAAAACCTTACAACCGGAAATTATCAAGTACAAAACAGAAACAACGTATTAATCTCAACGATGATGCAATCCAGGATATATACAGGGTATGCATCCTCCAGCGAGTTGCGGCACACAGAATGCATTTCGAGCCGGTTTCGAACTAGTATTACATGGCGCGCTGCAATTCTCATCAGATGCCTCTACGTATGCAGCGCGTCATGTAATACCAGGAGAGGCATTACCGGACTCAACCAGGCAAAGGTGTACGATCCTCTTATATAGGACACGAAATACACCCTGGTATCGAATCGTTTTAAATGGGGCTAGGCAATGGCTAGCCACCGATTCGATACGCCGCGTGACTATGTGTCAGAGAACGGGTTTAAACAAAGCAACAAAAACATTGTTGTTGGACGGTGGATGTAGCATGCTCAAAAAATGATTTGAGTCATCCACCGTCCAGTGGGACAGCACAATAGTATGCATACTCATTAAATCATTTTTTTGAGCATGCTACATCCACCTTCTTCTTCCTTGCCTCGTTCTTTATACCGCTCCATGGTTCCGCGTTGCTCGACCTGCGGTGTAGGCACATCGCCCGTTTTGGCGATAATTTCTCAGCATATTTCTACAGGCAGCTCTATCTTGGATCGTGTCATCGCCGAGACCAATGCGTTGTTGTTGCTTTTTCATTTGACACATCCAGGTGTTCTTCGGTCTGCCTCTGGCCTTGGGTCCATCAAGTGGAACTTCCATTGATATCGCTCTCTTTGCGGGGTTCTCAGGCGGACGCCTTTGAACATGGCAATACCAATCCATTCGTCGGTCTTCGAGCTTTTCGGTGATTGGTTGGTCGATGGACAAGCTGCCTCGGATGTAGCTACTCTTGATGTGGTCCCTTTTGGTTACACCAACTGACATGCGTAACATTTTCATTTCAGTCGCTGTCATTTCTTTCGCGTAACCTTCATACATGGTCCAGCATTCTGATCCATACATGAGTGCGGGACGTACAACCGTTTTGTACAACTTGCCCTTTAGCTTCAGTGGCATTTTCTTATCGCAGAAAACTCCAGAGTTTTCTCGCCACCTCATCCACCCAACCTTTGTGCGATGTTTGATGTCATCATCGCATGTAGCTCCGCTGTTCACCATCGAGCCAAGGTACTTGAACTTGGTACAAGACTTAAGCTGCTCTCCTTTGACGTACATTTCTGGTATCGGTGCATCTGAGAATTGGCAGCATAAGAACTCAGTCTTTGTTATACTTACCCTCAGTCCATGCTCCTCCAGAATGTCACACCATTTTGTAAGCGCAGCTTGCAAGGCAACGATGTTTGGGCTACTGAGGACTATATCATCAGCAAAAAGAAGAGATATTTCTAGGCCGTCGGAGACACGTGTTAATAAGTAGCAAATGATGATTTTGAAGAGCAACGGACTCAATACACTGCCCTGGTGTACTCCGACATTCACCGGAAATTCTTCTGATTCACCGGCTGTGCATCTAGCCTTAGTCGTAGCTCCATCATACATGTCTCGTATCATCCTGACATATGCCTCAAGGACATTAAGTGCTCTCAAGGCCAACCATATCAGATCACGAGGTACTCTATCGAATGCCTTTTCCAAATCGATGAACACAAAGTGCAAGTCCTTTCGTGCTGCTCTATACTTTTCCATCGCAATACGAATGCACTGAATCGCATCGACTGTAGATCGACCCTCAACAAAGCCGCATTGATTGTCATTCAACCGCACAATCTTTCTCAATTGGTTGCAGACAACTCGCTCGTAGATCTTCAGTGTATGAGGTGTTAACTTTATAGCCCTATAGTTGTTGAGTTTGCGTGAGTCTCCCTTGTTCTTATAGAAAGGAAGAAGAAAACTTTCCCTGAAAGCATCAGGCATCGGTTGCCCACCTTTCATTTTGTTGAAGAGAACTGTGAGCCAACTAAGCCCGACATTTTCCATTTTCAACCAAAATTCCGCGGGGATTTTGTCCGGGCCGACTGCCTTTCCGCGTTTCATCTGATGCATTGCCTCCATCACCTCTTCCTCTGAGATATCTTCAATATTTGTGTGCCAGACAACCCCAACTCCCCAAATTAGGTTCTTCTAAGAAAAACTTTTTTTTTGCACCAATTTTAACCAAATTTCTATTGATGACACAAAACATATGTAAGAATGGATCAAATCGGACCATGGGGTCATGGGGATGCCATACAAATCAAACCCCCCATTTTAGTTCTTCTAAGAAACATTTTGTACACCAATTTCACAAAACCTTGAATTAATGTGTCTTTATCAAAGAAACAAAAAAGGCCAAAACAAATGGAATCATACTATGGGGCCATGCTCCCGCATCCCCCAATAATATTTTCTGAGTAAATATTTTCATTTGCCCACTTATTCCAACCAAACCCCACACAAATATTGTTCTGTCGATGCAACGGAACTATTGTGAAGACAGAAGGAAAAAAATGGGGGGGGGGGGGGTAAAATACAAGTTGTAGGTACGCCCGAAAAATCTTTTAGCCCGAGGAGAGCAAAGGGTATACAAATTTCGGTCGCGCACGAAATTACCCTCGGTCTCGTTAGAAATTTTAGGTAGTTTTAGAAAGTGAAGTCATATCTCGGATGAGAAGTTTGGTGGTGTGGCAAATTTTGAACTAGTTCGGCAAGTGGGGCATTTTTACAAAAAATGCTATTACATACATTGAAACGGTTAAAAATAGAGGAGTCCCGTTGTACATTATTTTCCCCAAATGAGCCACACTACCTACCTACCATTCAAATATTCTCCACCATGAATGGGACACCCTGTATATCCTACAGGTGAGGTTTTAGGGATAACACTACAGGCAAAGTAACGCGACCCACCGTTTTAATGTGGCAAGAAAGAAGAAGTAGAGGAAGCTCCATAAAAACTGTTATGGAGATCTAGTCGAAGTAGAAAATATGTAACACAATTGCGAACTCGATGACTACGAGGTTCATGACTTCTTCTTCTTCTTGTAGCGGTGCAGAAAGGTGTGTAACCTCTGTGCATCTATGTGGGTACGATTTATGGTTCGTCAATGTTTGTGTCCGAGAGGTCTAAGGACAAAAACATAGCTGCTGCGATAGGGTTTTCCCACAGTGATATAGGGGTAAGATCAGTGGGCGCAGCGGGGCATTGAAACAAATGGCCCACATCATGAGGAGTGCCATTGCAGTTTCGACAGATGTTTTGGTTGTCCGGGTTTATGCGAGAAAGGTACGAATTAAGGCGTGAACAAAAGCCCGACCGAAGTTGAGCTAGTGTTACTCTGGTGGCTCTCGGGAGCCTAATCTCCTCAGGCGAAATTGGTGGTGGGCGCTCTGAGAGGACTCTATTCGCACCTAAACTCGCGATAGACCGATTCACTTCTTCAGTGTGGATCGCTGCAATGGCAGCTCGGTATGTAACTTCATCGTAAGGGTCCCGTTTGTATCCCTGAACCTCTCTCTCAAGGTCTCGTAAACCACGCCTGACATGTCGTGGTGGAGGAATTCGGTCCATGAGATGATTATTGGGATGATCCTCACGGTAGCAACCAACAAGATACTGTTTAGAGAGTAGGAGATTGTGATCACGTATTGGCATCAATTTTGTCTCCTGATGTAAGTGATCCTGGGCAGACATCAGAAGGCAACCTGTCGCGATGCGTAGAGCGGCATTTTGGCAGACCTGAACTTTGGACCAGTTTGTGTCACATAGACTATGTGTCCAAACTGGGGCTGCATAATCAGCGGCCGCTCGACCCACCGCTTTATAAGTAGCTAGCATGGTTTCTTTATCTTTGCTCCAGGTGCTACCAGCTAGAGCTTTTAGGATGTTGTTCCTACTGCGCATTTTTTCACATACTGAAGCTGCATGATTCGCAGACGTCATCATGTTCTCTAGGTGAAGCCAGAGAATTTTGGGGTTTTTAACAGTAGGAACAGAATTGTTGCCAATACGTATATCCATCTCCCATCTGATGTCCTCCCACCAAGTGGTTAGAAAAGTCGCAGAAGATTTGGACGCAGAGATGGTGAGGTTTCGGCTTTGGAAAAATGCCTGTAATCGTCCTAGATAGCGATTAATTCGGAGGCGCATTTCATCCTTATCATTCCCTGTGGCGAGTACGGTGCAATCGTCAGCATAGGAAATCACCTCGATTCCTTCAGGTGGTGTGGGAAGGCCGGACATGTAGATGTTGAACAGAGTGGGGGAGAGTACCCCTCCCTGTGGAACACCTAATTTGATTTTCCTAAGCTTAGAACGTTTGCCTCGAAACTCGGTGAAGGAGTGCCGACCAGCTAGATAATTGGCAATCCAACGGATCTCTTGTGCAGGAAGATGCATATTCAACAGGTTTGCTAGGAGCATTGAATGATTGACCTTATCGAATGCACTTGATAGGTCTATTGCCACCAGAATAGTTCTGTGACAACGACTGCGTTGATTTAGCCCATCACGAATGCGTGTAGTGATCGCATCGAGGGCAGTGGTGGTACTATGCATCTTCCTGAAGCCATGCTGGTGAGGTTCTAGCTTCGCATGTGCAACAAGAGTGGGGTGAATAAGGGCCTCCAGCGTCTTTGCGACAGGAGAAAGTATCGTAATGGGGCGGTAGGATTCCCCGAGATTTGCGCTCTTCCCTGGCTTGAGACAGGGAACAATTCGACATGTTTTCCAGATTTCAGGGATGGCAAGCGTGGACATCGACAAGTTAAAGGCGGCCGTGAGATACTCAATGGCTGGAAGGTCGAGATGTTTCAACATGGTCATCGAAATGCCATCTGGTCCGAGGGCCTTGGAGTTTTTAGCATTCTCGATGACTTTTTTAACCTGGTCCGCTGTAAAAGATGGTATGGTGTCAACATTCCGGCTGCGAATCCGTCTTCTAATTTTGCGCTTGAGGCCGTCAGACTTGGGATGTTCAATAAATTGTTTATTGAACAGGCTAGCACACTGAAGAGGATCACAGGTTTTAGTGTTGCCAAATTCAATGGCGTTGTTGCCCTTTTCTTTCCGAGGATTGGAAAGGGCGCGGACGGTAGACCATAGTTTGCTGACACCTTCATTGAGGTTACATTCATCGAGGTGCTGATTCCATTTCGCCCTCCTATAGTCTTTAACTTGTCGGTCAATTTCGGAGTTAAGCTCCTGAATTCTGGGATCATCAGGGTGAGCGCTTCTGATCTGATCACGTTCATCGGCTAATCTGGCGGCACTAGTGGGAAAGTTAGGCCGAACTTTCGGGATACGTCCTGCCGGAATAAAACGTGCCGCGGCTGTGGTAATGACGTTCCTAATATTTTTCTCGGCCTCATGAATGGTGATAGGTGATGTTAGCTCGGTGAACTTCGCCGACGAGTAAGCTTTGAAACCATCCCAATCGGCTTTCTTGTGATTGACAAACGTTCGCTTCTCTGACTTAGTCATGTTCGCTGGTTTGTCAATCTTTATAATGATTGGGAGGTGATCTGATTTAAGGGTGGTACGTACTTCCCATCGGGAAGCAGCAATTAGACTGGCACTGACAATAGTTATGTCAGGAGAACTACTGCAAGTGCCCACGACTCTAGTCGGCGAGTCTTCATTAAGTGAACAGAATTCTGAGGCGTCAAGTGATTCGGCGATAGCTATACCCCTGGCATTGTTGTTGAGGTCCGAATGCCAGAGCTCATGGTGCGCATTAAAGTCGCCAAGGATGACCCTGTGCTCTCCGGAAAGGAGAGGACCAATATCGAAACGATAGCCAGAAGGGCAACTAGAGTGAGGTGGTACATATATATTAAAAATTTCGATATTGGTACTCCCTGATGGAACTGAGATGGCTTGAATTTCCGCCGTACCGTCAGCAACTACATCTAATACACAGTAATGTACGGACTTGTGTATTAGGAAGGCAAGTCAACCTCCAGGGTGAGGATCATCCGTGGCGGCCGGTCGATCTTTCCGCAGTATAATATATTCGCTATGGACGCTTAGAGACGAGTTTGCGTGAAGCAACGTCTCTTGGATGGCGGCGATGAGAATTCTGTTGGAACTCAAGAAGTGTGTGATCTCAGCGATTTTTCGGTGAATGCCATTACAGTTAAACTGTAATATAGATAGTGCAGTGAAAACTGCTGGAGGGGGAGGGCCAGGCGTAAGACTGGGTCTGGCATTCCTTATCATATTGTTTGGCGGTGTAGGGGGCAGTGGTGGGGAAGGTGGGCTGGGAGCAGCCCTGGGTTGCCCGGAATTTATACAACCTGGCGCAACATATGCTAAGGAGTGTTGACCTTGTCTACGTAACCCTGAACACCTAAAGTGAACCCATTCCCTGCAGCAATTACACTGCACTGATCTGGCATTCGAACCGATACGTTGGTTGCAGACACTACAAATCCATACCTCTGGGCCTGGATTTGTTTCAATACCGGCGCGAATTAGTAAAATTGAGAGCAGCCGCGCCGAGATGTAATGCTCCCAATATGACGAAAAAACACATACATCGTACCCACACATATACACAGACAAACACAACCTTCCTGCATCGAACCTTCAGGGCTCCTGCCGGGGCTCTTGCCAGGAAGGCATATTGGCAGCTTTTGGCCGTTTTGCAAAACAAAACGGGTGTGGTCCGCCCCGTAGAGGCAGTTGCCGTAAGACCACATATATAGGTTCATGACTTCGTATAGGGCGATGATGTTCAGACTCAGAGATTCAGAGATCTCTCTGGTTCCTGTTAACCCCTTGTGGAGCAAAGGGCATTAACTACGCCTACACTGCACCTCGTTCTATTCTGTGCCATCGACTTCAGTTCTGACTGCATCTTGTTTACTGAAGCCACTATCAACCGATCTTCTCCACGTGTTTCTTGGTCGTCTAACACGGCGTCTCGCATTGGCTTCTTGGCGGTTCTAATCTAGGGCCTGTTTAGAAATATTGTTTGGCCCTCTTCGGAGGGTATGACCTATCTATTGCCACTTTCACCTTTTGACAGAAATGCCTATCCACTCCAGGCCTGTGACATTCGAAATGATCTCCGGCCATCGGACTTGTAGACAACGAAAGTTTGCATCTTAGTGGTAATCTCCTTGATCACGTTCCACGTAGAACAGCCATATAGAAGCACTGATCTCACAATTTCCAATTCCTAAGCTATTTGAAATTTGCGTTCTCGTGAACATCCTCGCTTCTCCATGCAGCTATAAATAATAGTGTAGTCAATACATGATTTGAGATTGCAAAATGTGGTGGAGAATTTTGTTGTGTTTCTTATGTTTTTTGGGATGCTGAGCTCAAATCCGGAGCTTTCCACCAAAATTTCATTGCGGAACCAAGCCAAAATCGCGAGAAATCCCAATATTTTCGGATTTTTTTTCGATTTTTGGCTTATAAGCTCTGAAATTATACATTTCTGCGAAAAACCTGTCCATGAACATGTTAGAGCGAATTTGACCCTGTTTCGCAACGAAATTTTGGTGGGAAGCTACGCATTCGCGCTAAACACCAAAAAAAAAACAGAAGAAAAACAAATTTTTCTCCGCCACATTTTGCAATGACAAACGCCAAATAGGTTCTCCAAGAGAGCCAGAATGCCTACTTTAGGAACGGACCCCGCATATTACAATTTTAGCGCTTCAGCTCTGTGGCTCACTTGGTTGAGTCGCACTCTACGATGCTAGTAGTCTAGAGGTCCGGAGATCGAATCTCGGCGTGGTCCAGGAAATATATGGTGATTGCATCATTATATACACTCCTCTATATGCAATGTAACGATGACTCGAAATAGCATATAAACGGCTGAGTGAACGCACGGGTACACAGAGAGAGTTCGGTATAAATGGCTGAACTAGGCATGTTTTGTCACTGCATGACCTGTGTAATATCGGTTCATTGGTCGAATACTAACGCTTTTGAGAATACATATATCATTTGGATTCCGGCACAGGTCATTGTAAGCTGTAAGGTGTCATTCACTTGACTTAGTAGTCTCTTAAATGTGAACTCTCTGATGGATGGGTAGCTTGTAAATGTGAGCCATATTCTGCTAAGCATAAAAACCAGTAAGGTGCCACGTTTTTACTGATTAAACGATCATTCGTCACTAAAGTAGACCGAGGGAGGGCTGACATTGATCTTGAATCAAAGCTATCCGGAATCAGATAAACATCTAATAAAAATTAAACGAAAATGTTGCGGGTTCCCGAAAATCGCAGAGCCCCAGTCTGCATGCACTTCAGCACCATCACATATCTTGTTGTTTCTTTCGTATAAACAACCTATAAAATTTACATATCTCAGGTTCTACGAGTCATCTGACGGCACTCTAACCTTCACATAGTGTTAAAAGGCATCCCAAGCATTCGGTCAGAATGCCAATATAGCAGAACAAGAGTACAGAGCGACCATACGAATCTGAAGTGTATGGCCCATATTAATGTGCGTATAGTTGGTCAGGAACTATACGCTAGCTCTAGTGGCAGACTCAGTCGTGTTAGCGCAGCCGACAGAAGCGGCTAGTGGATGCGTCCAATATTGCAGTGAACGCTCCGGAAAGCTGGCAGACAAATAGAATCGGCGTGTATTCATAATGGCAGTGAATACACTTACGAGCCCATTCTATAATTTAAGTATACCTTTTAGTTATACATACTAAGTGAGTGAATTTTAGTAATATGTATACTAAGTATGAGTGATCAAGATCAATAAAGGCACATAAAGCAGAACCAGTGAACGCGAGTTTTATTTATTGTGGAAAATTACAGCCGCTCAATTTAGGTTCGCCTGACACGAAACATGGTCCGTCGAGCCGGATTTCTCGAATTGCACGGGAAATCCAATATGTAATTGCAGAAATATGTGTCTTTATTGATTAATTGATTTGCTGACAAGTGAGAATTTTGGCTGACTCTGTGACGTAATTTGAATGCAAAGTTACTGATGGCTGTACTTGCATCAAATTACATCTTTTGTTTCATTACTGACAGATGAATTAGATGGATGAATAGAACAAATTGAAAAGAATGAAAAGTGTGCTTCTGGTACGGATACATTATGTTGGGTCATATGCTGCTCATATGCGTAATGTATCTACATACCGCAGACCACTTAAGGAAAATGTTCGTTGTTTATGCTGGCGAGATTTTCTATTGCTGATTTGTGTGATAGTGAAGTGTAAATAAATATTGTGTTAAAGAATAAAGTGAGTTGTGTTGGAGGTGATTGCTGACGAAATCGTAAGTAACACTTTATTTTTGTTAAATGATGTACCTACTGCTTGAATCGGGAATTTCTCGTGTAACGTCACATAATGCTGCAAGGTGAAGTTTTCACGAGGAATGTACAAGTACCGTCAAGCAGTGACAGACATCTTTGAATGATGAAAGTCATTATCACGCAAATTTACCATCATTATGACGAATACCAAATTGCGGAATTAAAGCATCATTTTCTCAATAATGACTGGAGACATGACATGATGACATCTGTTGCAAAATTTAAGAACAGGAATTTTTTCGAAAATATTAAATTTGGTACGTGCCTTCAAATTATTGAACAGATAATTTATCAGAAAATCACTATTGTTAGGGACATTTTCATCATTTACACAAACGTCAAAAACAGATGACAAATTCAAATGATGAATATATATGTGTCACCTCAATTACGAATTTTCATCATTATGACGGACTTACATCATAATGATTTCGATGACATATGTATCATAGGCATAATACATACTGCAGCATATATTTTTTCAGAATTGGATTTTGGCCCGTGATTTCACGCTTTTGCCACCGTAAACTGTAATATGTAAATAGTTACCGAATACGATTATTAAATCCGGAAAATTGGTAGCGGATTATAGCGGATCCAAATCAACACGGATTTTAATAATGAAAGCATTTGTGCCGGGCAGGTTAAAGCCGATTGGAAATTTTTTAGGCGACTCAGATGAAACATAAGGTTTCACGGACATTTTTTTCCGGCATGCATAAGAACAAAAAGAATAGCAGAAGATTTTTGTTGATCTGAGGGCGGAAGGTCGCATGTTTTGAAACGAAGATCTTAGCAGGACTTCTTATACATACACACATATGTACATGTTTAAAACGTAAGATCATAGCAGACTAGTTGCTGGCATCAATCGCAGATTGTTGTTCGTAATAAATCTATAAATAGAACCATACAATAAACTATTTTGAAAAAAATATTAGTAGAATTCGAATGTACTGAAGTATGTAGTACATATAGCTGAAAAGTGTTTATCCATGCAGTTCAGATGGATAAGAAATATCGTTTGATTGTTTGGTTTTAGGTTGTTTATACGGTACAAATATTGTGCGGGTCATATACGTAAAATCTAGTCAATGCGAGGTTCGGACTACGGGCTTGTGTGCGGAAAGTATGAAAAGTATCTTTTCATTACGATTGCAATATCCGTTGGCAGGATATGTACGAGTAAGTGTGGGTGATTAATTTTTGATTAATGATTGAAATACATATCGCGCAGCAGCGGAAGCAGAATTTCATAGCTGACAAATATCTTGAGTGCCGAGCTTTCTGTTTATCATTTTGTCAGCAATGAAAATACATTGCGGTTACGTTTTGTGATGTCGATACTGCTGCTGTCGCCCGTAATATCTTTCAAGCATAACAAAGATATGCAAGCGGGCTGATGCTACGAGTCGATGCCGAAAATCGAATTGCAGTTTCGGCACATGCAGTTTGTATGCACTAAAGTATGCATTTGGAATTGATTCGATTGATAAGAAAAGATGAAAGAAATTGAGTCGATTTGGGATTGGTATGAGCGAACGCAAATCGGTCTTATGAGCAAAAAATCGAAATCTGACGAAATTGCAGGTCACTAATCCGATAATTATCACCATTTTGTACAAGCGGGACAACTAGCGGAGATATTGTAGAAATATAGTGCACCTCGATGGTGACCACAAAATAGCGGGCGGTCCGTTGCTGATTTAAGAAAGCAGTTCATAAGGTCAGAGATGATCAGACTTGTGCAGAAACTTAATTTTATTGCTGAAATCGCTAAACATACTTAAAGGAGCGTAAGGATGCAGTTGATTAATGGTTGGAAGCTAGCAGTTAGCAACCATCTGAATATGACAATTTTGTTCGCAGTGCAGATAAAACCTATTATATACAACAAAATTGAGGTACATATTTATCAGATTACCTGTTTATATTTTAGTAATAAATCTAGATATGGATGGAGAATAAAAACCTCATGATTAGGCTAATGACAGAACCGACAATGGTTAATTCGCTGAAAGTGACTGCCACTGTTCGTAACTGTTTCCTTGAGATAATGAATTTTTTTTCGAAGGCAAGAATTTAAATCCGATTATAGCTTATACTGGCAGAGTAAATGATCGAATCAATAATACAGGGTTTTGAAATGAAATCCCTTATATTGAACAAGTATTCAGAACTGCAGGCGTATCTGGACGTTACTAGTACACTTAGTTGCTGGATGACACTCTGGTGACAGAATAATTCTGAAGTGATTCTGGATCAGGCGCTTTTCTTTGAAGACTCAGAAAAATTGGCAGACCGATGGTAAGAAAGCAGACCCTGATAAGTACAGGAATCCCAGACACATGCCGACTGTGTGAACTTGAGATAGATGCCGACATTGGAAAGATGCAGGAAATCCACACATTTTTAAAAAAACGTGCAATGTCAATCGAAGTAACTCATCGCGTCATGCTACTCGAAGCTGAGCGCAATGACAAATTACTGCGTGTAAGTTTGGCCGATACCAGGGACACCTTACCGAATTATCAGCACGATAATGCCCTAAGCGATTGCTGAAGCAGAAAAACACTGAGTAGAGCAGACTTGAAAATTGCGGAAAATATGCAGAATATTAACGATCACAATCGATTCGAAACTGGTTTTCTGTAAAGATCAACACCAGAAGATATACAAGCCAACGATTGTAACGGAAAGGAAGAATAAAGTTTTTTTTTTTTTTTACAATTTTAACGGCGGTGCAAATAGCTGATCCCCGTAAGGGGGAAGATAAAGGTTGAAAGGCTTCGGCTAATTCCTATATCTTCTTCAGTTGTGGCATAACTGCGGACCCTTAGCTATGCAGGAGGAGTTTCATAGGAAAAGGACTTCGGCCAATTCCTATGTCTCTCTACGGGGCGTTACTTTCCCGCATTATCCGAGTAACCGCTGCGCCTGAGTGCTGCATTAACATCTGCAGCGTCTCAGGTTACTTAACGTGATAGGTGACAGAAAACATTTAAGTCAACCACTAAAGCAGCATCTTCGAGGCATGCCCATGATGGCCTTTACTCAACGATTAAACCCTATCATGGTTTAGCGATGTGCCGACAACTCATCCTAAGAAAAACTTCAAGTCAAGAAACCTGAAACAAAAGCCTCGGATTGGACGGATACAAAACAACGACGACCCCGCAAACGAACAACTGATTACTCTTTCGGATCCTGGAATGTACGCTCCCTGAATAGACCGGGGGCCTTAAGGGCCCTCGTGGATCAGGTAGAACAATACAAGCTGAGCATAGTTGCAATCCAGGAAACTAAATGGCTCAAAAGCGAGATTAACGACCTCAATTCGCACACTATTTTTACGAGTGGTAAAGAGGAGGGCAACAAGGAGTTTGGAGTAGCTTTCATCGTGAATAAGCAGCTCAAGGACCACATTATCGGCTTCAAACCCATCAACGAGCGGCTATGTGCGATCCGCATTAAGACCCGTTTCGCTAATCTCTGGCTCATTAATGCGCATGCCCCTACAGAAGTAAAAGAAGACGCGATTAAGGACGAGTTCTACAACGACCTAGAAACACTCTTCGACTCACTTCCATCAAACGACGTCAAGCTGCTGCTAGGAGACTTTAACGCCAAAGTCGGAAATGAAAGCTGGCATAGGGGAACTACTGGAGGTCATAGCCTCCACGACGAAAACAACAACAACGGTCAGCGACTTATCGACTTCGCGAGCGGCAGAAACCTGGTAATAAGCTCTACATGCTTCCCTCATCGACGAATCCACAAGCAGACCTGGAAGTCTCCAGATGAATACACCGTGAACCAGATCGACCACGTACTGACCAGCAAGAGATGGGCTTCTAATGTCCTAGATGTTCGATCCTATCGAGGAGCCAACTGCGACACCGATCACTATTTGGTGAAGGCAACCTACAGGTGCAGAATCTCTTCGGTGCACCTAACGAGAATCAACCCTGCCAAGATCTTCGAGGTTGACAATTTGATTGATGATGCCACGGCGGCTGCGTATACAACAGCACTAGAGGAAAAACTGTCGCCCATGCTTGATGACATCAACAATTTAGGCATCCATGAGTTCTGGGAGGAGCTCAAAGACAGCATCAAGGGGGTCGCAGAAGAGGTCGTGGGCTATAAAGGCCGGCGCAGACGAGCAGACTGGTTCGACGAAGAATGCAGGGCCTCGATTGAGGCGAAAAATGAAGCCTATCGCCAATACACACAACGCGCATCCCGAGCCAAGAAAGAAAGATATAACGAGCTTCGGCGAGTATCTAATAAGTTAATTAGACGTAAGAAACGCAAACATTTTGACGAGCAGTTACAGCAAATAAACCAAAGATTAGCCAATAAGAACATTAGACAGGCGTACAAACTTATAAACAATGTCAAGAACGGATATCAACCCAGGACAAGCCTATGTAAGGACAAGGATGGTAACATCATCAGCGACATCGAAAGCGTCAACAAACGATGGGCCTCGCATTTTGAAGAGCTCCTCAATGCACCATCAACATCCCCCGCGGAGCCAGCTCTTGAGCAGTTAGCCGAACCAGGCCCTCCCGTTCTACCCCCAACAGTAGAGGAGGTGAGTCTTGCCATACAGTCGCTTCAAAATAATAAAGCGCCCGGCGCTGACGAGATCCCAGCAGAACTGCTGAAGCATGGTGGAACGTGCCTGACCAACGCAATACATGAGCTACTGCTGAAAATATGGAACGACGAGGAAATCCCCGAAGATTGGCGCAAAAGCATAATCTGCCCAATCCACAAAAAGGGTGACAAGCTGAAGTGTGAGAATTACAGGGGCATATCATTAGTTTGTACGGCCTATAAGATATTATCCAAAATTCTTGAAAAGAGAATTAATCCGTACGCAGAACGAATCATTGGCGAGTATCAAGGCGGCTTCAGACCTGGTCGATCAACGACCGATCAGCTTTTCACAGTGAAGCTACTACTCCAAAAGTGCTGGGAATATAACATCGACGTATACCAAATCTTTGTCGACTTCAAGCAGGCATACGACAGTATCGATCGAAGTGTACTGTACAACATTATGCTGAATTTTGGTATACCGGCAAAGTTAGTGCGACTCACAAGGATGACGATGACTAATACCGTCTCGCAGGTCAGAGTGCAGAATCGACTCACTGACCTATTTGAAACTCGTACTGGACTCAAGCAGGGCGACGGGCTGGCGCCGACGCTCTTCAACCTTGCTTTGGAGTATGTAATTCGAGCCATGAATATGGACAGCAGCGGAACGCTACTCATCAAGTCGACTCAATTAGTAGCGTACGCCGACGATATCAACATCATGTCTCGAAGGTTGGGTGATGCAGAAAGCCTTCTGCATAACCTCAATAACGCCGCAAAGGAAGTTGGACTACATATCAACGAAAGCAAAACAAAGGCCATGATGCAATCGAAAACAAGGACGCCAGCAAATTCAAGCATCACAGTGGGGGACCTTAATATCGAGTATGTAGACAACTTCAACTATCTGGGTTGTAACTTATCAAAGGACGCCAACGAAACCGACGAAATTAAGCGACGGATACAACTAGCCAATAAGACATATTTCTCGGTCCTCCCTATAATTAATTCGAAACTTGCGCACAGGAACACGAAGCTCCGCGTGTACAAAACGATCATCCGACCCGTGCTATGTTATGGCTGCGAAACATGGACCCTCACCCAAGCCTCCGAAATTTTGCTAGACCGATTCGAACGAAAGGTCCTTCGGCGAATTTTCGGGGCCGTTCGCGAGCGAGACCAATGGCGTATCCGGTACAACCATGAGTTGTATCAATTGTACGATGAGCTGGAAGTATCGAAAATCGTGAAGCTTCAACGTTTGCAATGGGCGGGGCATCTACAACGGATGGACGATAATCGCATGCCAAAGAAAGTGATGAACGCACAACGAATTGACGGAGCGAGGTTGCGTGGACGACCGAGAGCTCGCTGGGAGAACTCCGTAGGTGAAGACGCCCAACAGCTGCTGGGCTTCCGAAACTGGAGGACGAGGTCACGTAACCGCGACAATTGGAGGTCAACGATTCAGGCGGCCAAGGCCCGACGTCGGGCTATCGTGCCACATTGATGATGAAATAGCTGATCCTATTAGTTATAGTTATGTAACAACAAGGGATTGTGTTAGGATATTCCAGTTTAATACAATCCCCTACCCGAATGATATCAGTTCACTTGAGACCATAGCTTGGCAGGTCTTATTTTGTTGCAGTTGATTTATTCATAATTAGTGTTTTGGGGGGCAGTCATGCATTGGCACATGTCAATGTAAAGAAACTGGAAGTAGCAGCCAGGAATTTGGCAGACGAAATTGTTGTCAATTAATATGCGGAAATTTGGATAAGGATGGATAACAAACTTATACTCTCATCCCAATAGCTAATTATTGCAGAGCCCATGTTTGGATATGTGTTCCCAAGAAACCATACCGTACATGGTGTGCTGAACGTCCTATAGTAGTCCTATTACCCTATGTTCCGAAATGGGATGAATACTGCAGAACGAATTATTGAGCTCATTTTTCAAAAACTCAACAAATATTTGCCATTTGTCCAATGCGAGGAGAGGAAATGTAAGTTGGCAGAGGTCTTCGCAGTATCGTTATAAAAATTCGGTCAGTTAATTATGCAGATACTGCTAAGGACCGATGAATTGTCGTTAGGTGATTCTCAAAAAATGGCATTCAGGCTATTTTTCTAGTTGGAGTTCTAGTTTAGTTAAGACGAAGTGCTGAAAGACCCAATTGCAGAGATCATGATTGAGTATTTGCAGCTTGGATACAAGTGAGTGACTAAAGCAGCGCACAAAGAAAACAACTACCAAGAAATGTTGGCTAGTTTTTTTCTATGCCTCTTACGAATTCCGAACAAAAGATCATTTAAGCAACTGTGAGGACTGGTAAAAAAAAAATTGCAATTTGATTTGGCCGAGCAGATACTACTTTGCAGACCGCATTCCATCGCAATAGTAGCAGACGTTGAAGAGATGTTTAAGACAGGTTTTGGCCGACGAATCCCAATGGAATTTGCAATACATTCGGTGGTGAAAACCTCCCAAGCATGTCTCTGAAGGAATGTCGTCTTACGATGCGATTCGCGTCCTACAATAATGTAGAGGGGATAAAAGTGCTGATCGTTCTCCTATTCTATATAATAGCAGATAATTTATCAACTAATGCCTCTGTTACTGGGCTAATTGAATCTTGAAAGCAGGCGGTTTCTAGTTACGTCCGTAGGTTTCTAATAGCAAAGAAATCCTTATGCGAATGAATTAGCAGGTAACTCAAACAATCGATCTTGGGGATCCAGGTGACACGAGGGTTATTGATTGGCGTTGGTTGGTCAAAACACGAGCTGGCAGTTAATACCGACCATAATGAGCAGGCAAAATTTACAAAACGGGCAGTGCTAAGCAATATAGTGCACCACTCCTTAGAGTGGCAAATATCTTATGCAGAATTTATGGCAGAAAAATAAAATGTGCTGGAACGAATTATTGCCAAAGATATTGCGGAGAAATGGTGTGGATTCTATATGAGTCTAAATAAACGGATTGGATTACGAATAAAGCTAAAACCAGTGTGACAGAATTCCACTGTTTCTGATGTTAATGAGCAGGCGCATGACGCTGTATTGTATAGACGACAAATTGGTAGCTTGTTGCTGGAATCGGAAGTGTAGCACCGTTGCAGACTTTGACTACACCACACATTGAAATTCTAGCTGCTAAATATCTGAGCAGGCTAATGAAAAGATTGCTGGAAGTATGTGCTCTGATCAATGTTCGCACATATTGATTAGCAGATTCCATGATTGTGTTGCAATGATTAAGGAAACAGCCGGGCAATCTGAAAGCATCTTGTTGAATACTGTCGCAGTTATTCAAAAGAACACAATAGATGGATTGGAAGCATATAGCAGCAAGCAGAACCCAGCAGATTCAATAAGTCGATGGATGAAAATAACGGCTTCATGGGATCAGTGTTGTGTTGAAACTTTCCCAGACTGACTGGTGCAGAATAAGGCAGAATGGTCAACATAGAGTTTAAAGCTGGCTGAAAAACTTATATCAGATAATAAAAAGGTAAGATCGTGAAGAAGTTAGTTTATTTACAGAGCTAAAATGTAGCTTAATTGTATTTCCTGACACAATTTTTGGAAAAAGACCAACCGAATCACTGCTTACAATTTGTTTGTTGAGCATATGCGGGCGGCTTTTACAAACACGAGCTGATATGGGCTGAACAATTGTGTTTTTTTATTATTTAACTAAAGATCTATATAGCGGAGATCAGTATAATCAATGGAGCTGGTGAGTTATTGTTGAAAAAAGAAGCTTGATTGAATCCTTCGAGAAGGTGAACGTTTAGAGAAAGCAGATTGTAGCTAATTACAATGAAAAGCATTCTACCTGCCGCTGAGGTAGGATGTTTTGCTGTGATTTATGAAACCATGCACATAATGGCTGTATGACGCACGAAATGCCGAACGTTTATTTATGCTGCTTTTGATATGTACTGGTTGCAACACAAATCAAACAGTGGCAGAATCAGAATTTCATAGTTGACAAATATGCTGAATACCGAGACTCATCGTTTTTGTCAACAATATAAAATGTATTACGCTTGACGTTTTTGCGATGCCGAAGCTACAGCTGGCGCGCGTAATATATTTCAAGCATAAGAATTTTCAGCTGAGTAATGGCAGAATTATGAGAGGCAGAGGTAATACTGGCGAAGCCGTTTGCGACAACGGACATTGATTCAGCTGGACATAGTATGCCAGATTGCATGAGAATGATATTGAGCGATATCCATCTGAAAGTATAGTTCCTGTTTTGTTTTATTACAAGAGTGGAATCGGTAACCGATATGATCAAAAAAGCATTTTTAGTTTTTTTTCTGATTTGCAGCGCATCAAAGTGAGGGCTGTGAACGCGCTGAAGGGCTACAATTCCTGTAATCAAAAGCAGTGCAATTCCTTATATCAACAGTTTCGCATGATAGCGGTTCACGGGAAGCAGCTGAAGCATCATGAGCATCTGGACTTATGCGACCTCAGAGATATTCATTTCGGAATCTGGAACCTTGCCGGTAGGAGTTTAAGCATGTAAATGTTATATCACAAAATCCGAAAGAGATGCAAGCATTGACTGACATTGACAGTTATGGATTGCTGAGCATTTATTAATGCCGTTAGCTGAATGACGAGAAGAATTAAGGATGTATTATTATTACTTATTATCAAAACAGTTTTAACTGAGCTGGCAGAAAAACTACATATTCCTTTTGATTCGACCGAAGTGGAAGTATGAGCTGACAAATTTGAAACCTTGATAATAACATATTAGATGAGAGACGGAACTGAGCAAATTTTAGCCGGGGAGGATAATACCTTACACAGGCGGAAATCAAAGTTAATGGCTGAATATTAGTGTGCTCTATTTGAAAATTATTTAGATGATGCTGTCGATATAGACAATTCGAGTAATGAGCAGGCTCATGGGGGGCAGTGTTAAAAGGCATCCCAAGCATTCGGTCAGAATGCCAATATAGCAGAACAAGAGTACAGAGCGACCATACGAATCTGAAGTGTATGGCCCATATTAATGTGCGTATAGTTGGTCAGGAACTATACGCTAGCTCTAGTGGCAGACTCAGTCGTGTTAGCGCAGCCGACAGAAGCGGCTAGTGGATGCGTCCAATATTGCAGTGGACGCTCCGGAAAGCTGGCAGACAAATAGAATCGGCGTGTATTCATAATGGCAGTGAATACACTTACGAGCCCATTCTATAATTTAAGTATACCTTTTAGTTATACATACTAAGTGAGTGAATTTTAGTAATATGTATACTAGTATGAGTGATCAAGATCAATAAAGGCACATAAAGCAGAACCAGTGAACGCGAGTTTTATTTATTGTGGAAAATTACAGCCGCTCAATTTAGGTTCGCCTGACACGAAACACATAGTTAAGAATTTAATGTAAAGAAATCAAATATTGACATAACAGCGAAGTCACAATTTGAAGGCATAGCGTTGTCCGGGCAATTCTCCAAGGAAGAAATAAATCTTTTTCATTTTTTTTTAAATTGTATTAGGTAATCTTTATATTTTTTGGAACTAAAACTTCTTTTTGTGGTTTGTTGTTATGATTTCCGCTTTATTGTATTGTGTATTTACATACATATATTAAACTATCGCGCTGTTGGTCCATAACGTGCGTGTATTGCAACAAATTGGGATCCAAAATAATCTTCATGCCATTCACACTGGATAGATTACAGTAGAACCCCTCTTAATCGGCCTGGTCGGGACCCACACCCTGGCCGGTTAGGAGTTTGGCCGGTTTATCCGAGGTTCCCTTGAAAAATTGAATTTGGTTCGACAATAACCTATATTTCAAGATACTATACAAATTTCATAGAGTGTTATACATACATAAAGAAGCAAAAAGAACGCTGTTGGAACTCATTTTATTGAAAACTAAATAGATTACACATGGTATTTTTGATGGCTCATCAATGTTTGTAAATTCTCCATCGTCTCCGCATTCACAGTCATCCTTACTGTCGATACCAATTATTTCCTCGTCACTGAAAAAATCGTTCAGTCCTTCATCACTTGTTACCCAGTCCTCCACATCCGCAAATTCCATTTGCTGCTCATTTGCTGCTGCAGATAGTGTTAGATAGCCTGGTTGTCATTTTCATATTTCACCGTTGTCGGAATGGTAACTCCCCTCGACTAGATTTTCTAAATTGGACCAAATTTTTTCCCATGCTCTCATTAATGTAGGTAGACGAAAGCACTTGCCAACATAAAAATTACATCTTTTATGTTAATATTTTTTACTTTTTGATTTTGATGCTGACTGTGACGGCATGGTAACAAAAAGAAAAAAAAACGTTCCGTGGGATATAGGAAAAGTCTGCTAGTCATTTTTCGGTAACAAAAAGAACAAGAAACGTTAAGTGGGATATAGGCCGGTTAATCCGAGGACCGGTTTATCCGAGGCCGGTTAAGAGGGGTTCTACTGTATGTGCATTGTCCAGTCTTGCACAAAATTCGATTAAGTTGTATACCTTTCCTCATTTTGCACTCATCAGATGGGATGGGATCATCCCCTGTGTGAGTCCACACAGAAGAATTGAATCAGGTCATAGACAAATGCTGGGTATGTAAGTTTCAAAGCAATTCCCTAAGTGTTACGTTTATCCTAAATCAAACATAAGATTTTTAAATTACGAAAGTATTGTATTTAAAAAAAACTTAAAACGAAAATATTCTAGGTTATCCGACCGCCTTAACACCTAAACAAAAATTGAAAAATCCACCAATTGAATTCAGAATTACTTCCAAATAGCTCCAGAGGAACCAAAATGCCAGACTGTAAACGGCAAAAGTAATTACGCGATCCAAAATGTACAGACGTCGTAGAATCTTACGAGCTTGGGGAATAGTTTCGGGGCTTTCCTTCAGCAAATAGATACGAACACCCATGATCATATCATACACATATGTTTCCCAATTGATTTGATCGACAGTCAAATCGAATCTTTCGCGATCTCGCACCGATAGTTTCTTAGGTAAATTTTCCAGCTTGTCATTTTTGAATTGCCAAATTTTCGTTGTATAATACTGAAGGACACGAAGACCCATTGAGACTTTCTTTTGAACGCGAACAAGGCTGTAGAGAGAGAATAAAACTCATATTAAAATCAGATAAGGGATTTGAAGACGGAGAGGGCAAAACAGTCAATTGCAACTTACAATGGTTTCTGGCCGATTAGAACCAACAGCATGTCGATGAAATAGGCTGGCAAATAATGAAAGAATAACACGGCTAACAAGTGATGATAGTAGTTGCTCTTTATCGACCCGGCCGGATACCAAAGTGAAAAGCATAGCGGATATTCATAGAATATTCTTTTTCCGGTTTCTAAATTGTCACCCCACGTCGGGAGGGCTTTCGGTGACAAACAAATGTTGATATAATCAATTTCCATGCTCTGCTTTTGGGCACGATCCCAAGCGGATACAATAATTGCATTAATGGCTGTATCGACCGGTATAAGATCGGCGGGATAGTCAGGATTGCAATGCATTGTTCGTATGACTCCTCGGGCGGCTCCGATCATTAGGCCTGTTGGACCGTTGGTGCCTTCCACCCAGCCAGGAAGAGGCTCGCTCTTGACGGCAGTTACTGCAAATTAATTGAACATTTTGTTAATGTGAAATATTGACCATGAAGCTTACTTACCGATTGACGGGCGGCACACCACAATCGGAATTTTGCCATTGAACGTTTGAACTAATCCTTCAGTTAAAGCCTTGGTATAAGCGTATGTGTTCGGCAGTCCATTCAGTAGCCTAAACGAACATTTCCATAAATATTCTTTTTAAATAAATTCAGATTGGTTCTTACTTTGGTGTTATTTGTTCCAGCAGCTGATCATCCAACGATCGTATCGTATGGATAATTCCAATGGGATCATGTGGTGCTGGATAGAAACGTTCCTCCAAAACGTCTTCGTTACATTGACAATATGTAGTTGAGACATGAGCCAGTACCTTCAAATTAGGCATTTCTTCGGCAAGGTGGAGTAGTCGTTGCGTTCCAAGCGTATTCATTTCGACAGCATCTCGGAGCGGTTGATCGAAACGAACATTGGCAGCACAATGGAATATGACATTCACATTGGCCACTAATTCAGTATAATCTTCATCACTAATTCCCAATCGCTCTTGTTGAACATCACCTTTGATGATGTGAATTTTTTCAAATTGTTGCGGATTTGTATCGCGAAGTTGTTTGAAAAGCTGCAAAGGTTAAAACAATTATTATTATTAAGAGACAGATAAACATTGTGCATTTTGTCTAGATTTCATAACGGTGTACCATTTGCTTCATTATTCCTATTTTTAGAAAATATTTTTTAAATTTCAGGGTATAAGTAAATAATTGCAACTTCACATGAAACTAGGTATTATTTGTCCAAGGGCAAGCTTAATGGCCCTCCAATGGACCTATTTAAAATTTGAGTGTTGCGATTAAGCTTGCAATTAGGGAGGAATTTATTTCATTCTAAGGATGTTTCGTGGTCGGACTCATTTGATTTTCCGAATCTGAATTTTTATCCCTTCAACTTCATACGTCGCACAAATTAGTACATTATTTACTTTTTAATTGTTGGATAAGCTCGGCACTATACGGGTTTATGCAACAATTTAGTACTAAAACTTAACTCTTTTTATACCCTATACCCATAAGATGGTATAGGGTATATTGTTTTTGTTACGCCGATATTATGTAACACCTCAAAGGAGCCACCGGAGGTATGGCAAAGTATATATATAAACGAGACCGAGTTCTAATAGTGCGAATCGCACGATGAGTGTATACCCTATACCCATGTAAGACCTAGAAGGCACGCAGAACCCAAAATATTCAATTTCATATTTTTTGTGGGGGAGGGAGGGGTAGATGGGTCGGACCTGACACATCTTTATTACCTTGTCAAGGCATCCAACGGCTACCATTTGATACTAATTTGAAGTTTTTCGCGACATTCTATCAAAAGATATGGCTGAATATAACTTTGTAGGGGAAGTAGGGGTAGGAGTAATCGGACCTACTCCACTTTCTATCAACTCAAAGTATATGTCAGAATGAAACATTGATCAAAATTTCAAGTCGATAGCGATATTCTACTGAAAGCTATGGCCTAATTAAAATATCAAGGAGGGGTAGTTTGTATGGGAGGTAGGGAAACCCGTGTTCCGATTTTGCCCATTTTCAATACCGTCCAAGATTTTAGCAAAACAAACATTTTACCAAAAGTTCAAACCGCTAGATTCATTATTTCGGGAGTTATCGTGCTAACAGACAGACATGGCTTATTCGATTCAGGGACCGAGTTGATGGAAAGTGGAGTAGCTCCGTCTACCCCTACCCCTACTTCCCCTACAAAGTTATATTCAGGCATATCTTTTGATAGAATGTCGCGAAAAGCTTCAAATTAGTATCAAATGTTAGCCGTTGGATGCCTTGACATGGTAATAAAGATGAGTCAGGTCCGACCCATCTACCCCTCCCTCCCCCACAAAAAATATGAAATTGAATATTTTGGGTTTTGAGTGCCTTCTAGGTCTGTACATGGGTATAGGCTATACACTCATCGTGCTATTCGCACGATTAGAACTCGGTCTCGTTTACGATTGGATTTGGCTTCTGTTTAAATTTCTGGTACCTACTATGACCAAAAACAACAAAGTTGTAAAAGTTACCCCGCCAAAGAAAAATTCATCTGCCGCAAAAAGAATACATATCACTCCAATCCGCTGCTCATATCTAATTTTGTTTGCTGGATGTACTTTTGTTTTAGGTGTAAATGCTGGAGAAGTTCAAATGTACAGGATTACTTCTTAAAGTAATTTGGTGGGAGCTTTAACATTTTATTCAGTGCCACTTTGACGGCTCCCTCCAAATTACTTTAAGAAGTAGTCCTGTACATTTAAACTTCTCCAGCATTTACACCTAAAACAAAAGTACATCCAGCAAACAAAATTAGATATGAGCAGCGGATTGGAGTGATATGTATTCTTTTTGCGGCAGATTAATTTTTCTTTGGCGGGGTAACTTTTACAACTTTGTTGTTTTTGGTCAGATATCATATATTTTTGCATACTTAAATAGCCAACTAATATTTTTGTTTTGGGAAAAGTTTCAATAGGTTTTTGTTCAGCATATTCCATAAATTTAATATCATAAGTTATATTCACAGGGTCTTCTTTAAAATAAATAGATACTGCAAACGCAATTCCAAATACACCAAAAATGGCTGTTGCTGAGCTTTTTTAAAAATAATTTTGGGATGAAATGGGTATAGTTTATTAATATGTATTTTGTGCAAAATAAATTTGTGTTATCTTTGTGTTATGGCTCTGCTAACATTCTGTTAGTAATCTGTTAATTTTTTGTTAACTCTGTTAATGCTCTATTAACGTTCTCTTAACACACTTTTATCTTTTCGTTAATTCTCTGTTAACGTTCTGTTAATTTTCTCTTAATTCTCTTTAATCATTCGGCTAACGGTCTGTTACCTTTCTTTTATTACTCGATTTACGTTCTGTTAACGTTCTGTTAAGGCTCTG
The DNA here is from genome assembly GCA_949715475.1 of Microchrysa polita. NCBI lineage: Eukaryota > Metazoa > Arthropoda > Insecta > Diptera > Stratiomyidae > Microchrysa > Microchrysa polita. The sequence continues at coordinate 50,204,897 of OX454420.1, forward strand.
TTAATTTTCTGTTAACACTCTGTTAACGATCTGCTAACGCTCTGTTGTTGCCTTGCCAACGCTTTGTTAACGTTCTGTTACTGATCTGTCTTAATGCCCCCCTGACCCAGTGTCCCAATGTCACATTGTCCCAATGTCACAGTGTCCCAATGTTCCAATGTCCTAATGTCCTAATGCCTTAATGCCCTAAGGTCCATTGTCACAGTGGCCTCATGTCCCAATGTTCTAATATCCCAGTGTCCCAATGTCCCTAATATCCTAATTTAGGTCCTATTGTCCCAATGTGCAAATATCACAGTGCCCCAATGGTTTAATGTCCGAATGTCCCACTACCCTAGTGTCCCAATGTCCCAGTATCGGAATATTTCAATGTCCCAGTCTCCCACCTAATGTCCTAATATCCAAATGTCTAACTGTCCTAATGTCCCAAGGTCCTAATGCCCCAATTTCCTTATATCCCAGTACCCCAATGTCCCAAATGTCCCAGTATCCTAATGTGATAATATCCCAATGGCCCAATGTCCTAATGTACCAGTGGTCAGTGTCCCAATGTCGCAGTATACCAAGTGTCCCAAGGTCCCAATAGCCTAATGTCCTAATATCCCAGTGCCCCAATGTCCCTGTATCTCAGTGCCCTAATGTCCCAGTATCCCAATGTTCCAATATCACTATGTGCCAATATCCCAATGTTACAATGTCCCAATGTTCTAATATCCCGATATCCCAGTGCCCCAATGTTCCCACGTCCCATTTTCCCCAGTGTACCTAATGTCCCAATGTCCTAAAGTGTTGATGTCCTAATATCCCAATGTCCTAATGACCCAAGACCCTAATGTTCACATGTTCTTATATCCCAGTGCCCCTATGTGCGAATATCCCGATGTCCCAATGTCACAACATTCCGATGTCTCAGTGGTCCAATGCCCCTATGTACCAGTGTCCCAATGTCCCAATGTCCGATTGTCCCAAGGTCATAATGTCCCAATGTCCTAATATCCCAGTGTCCTAATGTCCCAGTGTCCTAATGTCCCAATATCCCAATATCCCAGTGTCCCAATGTCCCATTGTCCCAATATCCTGATGTCCCAATGCCCCAATATCCCGATGTCCCAATGCCTCAATATTCCGATGTCCCCACGTCCCTGTTTCCCCATTGTGCCTAATGCCCGAATGTCCTAATGTCCCAAGACCCTAATGTCCCAATTTCCTAATATCCCACTACCCCAAGATCCTAGTCTCCCAGTCTCCCGGTGTCCCAATATCCAAATGTCCCAATGCCGCAGTGTGTTTTAAAAAATGGTCAATGCGATGAGCCGATAGACGCAATTGTTGGAAATCTTTTGTTAACTTTACCTATTAATTTACCGTTATTCCATCCACTTATCTAAATGGAAGACATTGATTCTTTAGAAGGACCACCAGAGGATCATTCGTTCCAAATTTCATAAAAATCCCATCACGAAGAGAGACAGTAGAAGCAAGTCTTTCTGCAACTGTAGACTTCATTCTGAAATTGGGTTACTCGCTTAAGTCTGTGAGGGTGAAAATTTCACCGTTTATTGCATATATCTTACCCGTTATTGTGCCGATCGAAGATTTTATTTGGAAAGGCACTAGAACAGGATATGTGGAATATTTTGGTAAAAAAAATTTTTTGGGGGCTGTTGCCTGGAAGGCTGTAGCCTGGTCAAACAAAAAAGCAAGTTGTCTCCGGTAATCATGGACTGGTTCGCTTTCGTTTTTCTTTTTCCTTTGGCGGGCGAGACGCTCTCGCGTCTCTTGATACTAGTAGAGCCTTGGAGAGAAGTCTCAATTACACTCAATATGTCCAGTGGTCAAGCACTTTGTTGAAGACATATCTTACGTTAACGCTAAATCCGTGACCCAAGTCCAAAGAGATTTTCGTCGGTTCTTGAATGTTCCGTAACGTGGGCTAATTTCAGAGAAATGCTACAGTATTAAATGCAACTTTTGTACGATTTTCTGAAAATTGAGGTGAGATTTCGTTTCGTATATTCCGCCACAAAAATGTGGGACAGAAGAAACGAAAAAGAGAACATGTCAGTTAAATGGCAACTGTTCCGCTTTATAACCTTACCCATTCTTATAAAAAAACTTTGACTCAACATTTTTGGGCTTTCGAAAATAATGCGGTAAATGCTTTGTATATGGCTGAAAGACGTCAATAATGCTTTTTGACTTGGAAGGACAGGATCATTGTCCAAAAAAAAAGCAAACAGATCAAAATTTCCCCCCTTCGGTAACAGCTGACTATTGTGCCATCAGTCCCCAACGCGATATTCTGAATTGGAAATTGCATTTGATATTATGCACCGTTTCAGCTACAATTTAAAGCAAAATTCTCAAGAAATATTAAGATAATTAACTCTAATAAAGCTCAGAAAAAAAAAACAAAAACAAAGGGACACACGAGAAATTTCAGGGAAATTGTTCGCGGGGCCATCTGGGGGACGGCATTGGCAGATAATCCATATTATAGCCTGGATCAATTTTCCAGATTGTCATTTTGTATGGGATTTCCAGTAAATATGGAACTGATCCAGAGGGTCGAAAGGCACTAATAGCATTCAATATTGACCACGGCCTAACCGTATGATGATTTATAATTTAACTTAAACTTCTAAAACAGGATAGGATAGTCTAACTTCCATAGTTGTCAAAGACAGCATTTCCATATTTTAAAAATTATGGGAAAGTAATAGGTTATCTTGTCCTTGTGGAGCCAAAGAAACGACCTAATTGCATTAAATTGACTTTCCGTTTATGCATTTTTTTTTATTTCCACCCAAATATAAATAAATATACAAAATAATTTTATAAAGCTAAATACATAGTATTAAAACCAATTTTTATGATACATACTTCCAAAAATAAACAAATATGGTATGCTGTTAATACAAAAAAGAGTGGAAGATCGAAAAAAGATACCAAAACACTAGAGAACACACTATGAATTCAATAAGACGATCTGCAATGTACAGAACGTTGATGAATTTTTCGAACTTTCGGGACTTCCTCCATGGGTTCATTTAGCATATACTTGCGTATATACATATAGTTACAATTGGTTCAAAATAGGACCAAACCTAACATAAAAAAGAAATTTTTGATGCCAAATTGTTGAATACACTGCCTAATATACGGAGTAAAAAGTTACACTAATTTGCGCCATGGGTTAAGGGGGGAGGGGGTGGCAAAGGGGTGAACATTCAGTTTCTTGCAAATATCTGGAAAACTATGATAGATAGACAGATAGATAAGTTTATTTCATAATTAATTAGAAATTTACAGTAAAATTTACAAATCCAAATCTTAAATGCTATGAAATATTGAAACATTTGATATTCTAATACAAAATACAGTATTTAGAATAGTGTTAAATGTCACTTCAAGGTAAACTTACGTAATGTAAAAAAGCTATTGAGAATATGGGGTGATCTTCAATATTAAATGTTGATTAAAAATTAAAAACAAAAAAAAAATAAAATTATGGAACTATCAGTTCAAATCCAGATAACAGCAAATTTATCATAAGTAGTTTATATAGGGCTTATTTTACACCAGGATGCCAGAGAAAATTAGTTTTATTTTATTAGTTTTTATTCATACAACCAATTTTTGACACATTTGAGAAACCTTCCAGATGATGTAACTGATCGAATACACTGTGGGAGTTTATTGAATAGCCCGCAGGAAGAGACTAGGAAATAGTTTCGAAATGCGGTGGTTCGTGAAAATGGGACTGCTACCACATACGCCAAGTTTGTACGAAGGTTGTATTCAGATATAAGTCTAAAATTAAGATTCCCAGATCTAGCAAAGAAAATTTTAAAAACTGTATAACAGTACAAATGACGTACAGGAAGAATATTTAGATTATGGAATAACGCAAAACTAGGATGTCTTCTGGGTTTCTTGGATATGATTCTAATGACATGTTTTTGTAAAATTAGAAGTGACTGTATTTTATTTGAGTAAGCTCCACCCCAACAAGCAATACCATACTGCAGTTTGGAATGAAAGATACCAAAATAAATTCTCTTCAGTAACGCATCGGAACAAAGTTGCCTCAAATAATAAAAATACCTGAGAGTGCAGCGAAAATATTTACCTAAGTCATGAGTATGGTTAGCAAATGATAATCTAGAGCAGGGGTGTCAAACTCAAAACCTGGCGCGGGCCAAATAAGACTCTCCTCAGGTTTAAGTGGGCAGCAGGAGGAAAATTTCAAAAACTTTTATGTAATCGTTTTACGAAAGTTAATTACAGAATATTACTTTTAAAATATAGCAGAGAGTCTGGATCACTATCGCGGCTTCGGGATTATCCGTGAGAACTTTCTCCTTTCGAAAATGTACTTCAAGAACATTAAAAAGTTAAAAAAAGAACGGAAACGTGAAAATATGATTGATTTTCAAGAAACCACAATTACATGATTTGCGCCAAATTTCGGACAGACAGATGATAAAAAATGTTTAGGACTGGTGCTGACTGGTCTGAGGTCGCCCAAAATAACATTGGGAGGCAAAATAGTCAGAATAAATTAATTTCCGCAGAAAGGTGGCTAAAAGAGACAAAAAGTTACTTATGTGAAGTTAGCACTCCCACATTTTCAAATTACGCTTGTAACCGTTTGTTCGGCGGCGGTTACGTTTGTTCGTCAATTAAAATCGTTTGTTCGTGTCCAATTATTTGATAATAGCAACTTTAAAAATTCTGAGTATTAACTACGCCCGCCATAGAAGAATTTGGTCGGATAAATATAAATTTGGTATCAATCAAAAACCAGGCGTTTGTTGGTTGTTTTGTGTGTTTGTTCGTCCTGGAAACGCAAGGATTCAGGAGTAATTAAGGAAAAACAGAAGAAGAGACAAAAATCATTGCATGTTTTTTATATTCAAAGCAGTTGAATTGGAATATTCAAACCAGCTGAATTGGAACATAAAAAACACGCAATGGTCTCCGTTTTTCCTCCTGAATCCTTGAATCCAGGACGAACAGACGCCCAAAACAACGAACAAACGCTTGACTTTTGATTGACCAAATTTATATTTGTCAGACCATATTTAACGATGGCGGGCTAAGTTCACACTCCTTATTTTAAAGTTGCTATTGTTACATAATGAGAGACAGACAAACGAAAATAATTGACGAACAATCACGAACAAACGGTTACGAGCGTAATTTGAGAATGTGGGAGAGCTATCTTCACTTAACCCTTTCAGCCCTAGTGGTTTCACCATGAGACCACCTACTAAAACTATGAGTACGTTAAGCCCGAGTGGTTACGGCACACGACCACCGCAAAAATTCATCATTCTTATCATAATCTATCAGAAGAAACCGGTTGTTTTTTAAATTTAGTGTCTGGATATAATTTAAGCCGTCTAGAAAAGAGTCATTCGAGTGAAAATCGTAAAATTGGCGACAAGCTCATTGTTTCTTTTTATATTTGGTAAAATACTAAGAAAATGACAGGTAATAATATATAAATCTAGCAGAAACCCATCCATAGAAAATAAACCAATTTTGAAAGTCGTCGAAGTTGCGAGGTATTTGTTTTGTTCACGCCGTAAGTTGGTGGTTTCACTGTGTAACCAATCGGACTACAGAGCCCTTTTTTGTTCGAGGCGCTCGTACGTCGTAGAAATTTTCCGTAATAGAAATTATGTCTTCGGGTGAGTTTCGACAATTTTTTGAGGACATAACTTCCGACAACGAATCATTCACCTCTGCTGTCTCAAATGGCAAGAATTATGAGGAAGATAACTACGAGAATCCTTTAGCGCCCAATTTGGATGAAAACGTTCTGGAGCCCCAAATTCAAGAAATTGAATGGGACAGCGAAGAGTATGAAATCTTTTAGGCTAGCCGTGGTATCCGGATTGGTGGGCGCATAGTCGGGCACCCGAGCGAGGCGTAAGAGTGTCAGAAAAATGTTCAATTTTCGAGGAAATGTGCCTCAGGAAAAGAGGCTTGACTCTACAGCGCACATTCCCAGACGTGGGACATCGCGCAGATGCGTTCATTGTAGGATAAAAACGCATCCCCATCGAAGCAGGTGGCCTTGTAACGCTACCACGTTGGATTGTGTTTGACCACAGAAAAAAAATTGGTTTGGACAATTTCACACTTAAGCCCTGGTGGTTTCACCATGGAACCATCTCAAAACAACACTTTGGCTTCTATTTTTTTAATCAAATTTCAAGAAATGTTTTTTGAATTACATTTTTGTTCACATTTATATAAAAAATTGGAAAAAATGTGCAGCGTTTAAACTCAGGGCTCAAAGGGATAAGCCAAAAAATAAACTCATGGACCAATACAGCTTGATAAGTATAGGTCTAAAAATCAGGCACTTAGGCTCTAATTATTATGTTGGAATTTCACATCCAGGTGATTTAGTCACCAATTCCAATATTTCCGTAGTTTTTATACCCTTCACTCGTAGAGTAAAGGGTATATTAACTTTGTCATGAAGTTTGTAACGCATTGAAGGAAGCATCTCCGACCATATAAAATATGTATATATATGATCAGCATGACGAGCTGAGTCGATTGGGCGATGTCCGTCTGTCTGTCTGTCCGTCTGTCCGTCTGTCCGTCTGTTGCTACGCGTTTTACTCGGCCAGTTTAAAAGCTATCGAGCTGAAATTTTGCACACATGTTTCTTTTTATTGCAGGCAGTTTGTATGTTTGAATCGCTAAAATCGGACCGTGGGGTCATGGGGCTGCCATACAAACCTAACCCCCCCAATTTGGTTTTTCTAAGAAAAACTTTTTCATGTGTTTACTAATTTCAACGAAATTTCACACAAATGTGTTTCTATTGATAACACAAAACATATGTAAGAATGGATCAAATCGGACCATGGGGTCATGGGGCTGCCATACAAACCTAACCCCCCAAATTAGGTTCTTCTAAGAAAAACTTTTTCATTTGTGCACCAATTTGTATCAAATTTCACACAAATGTGTTTCTATTGATGCCACAAAATATATGTAAGAATAAATGGAATCAGACTGTGGGGTCATGGGGCTGTCATACAAACCCAGCCCCCAAATTGAGTTTTTCTAAGAAAAACTTTTTTATTTGTCCACCAATTTCAATCAAACCTCATAAAAGTGCATTTCATTTGATGCCACAAAACATGTGTAAAAATGAATGGAATCGTACGATGGGGTCATGGGGCTATCGTACAAAGCCAACCCCCTAAATTGAGTTCTTCTACGAACAACTTTTTTATTTGTGCATCACTTTCAACCAAAACTCGTAAAAGTGCACTTCAATTGATGCCATAAATAATCGGACCATGGAGTCATGGGGCTACCATACAAGCCCAACCTCCCCATTTTGGATCTTCTAAGAAACATTTTTTCTACACCAATTTAAAAAAACCTCACTGCGTCTTTATCAAAAAAAAAAAAAGTAAAATAAATGGAATCGTACTATGGGGCCATGCTCCCGCATTCCCCCAATAAAGTTTTCTGAGATATTTTTTTTTATTTTACCACTTATTCCAACCAAACCTCACACAAATATTGTTTTATCGATGCCACAGAATTTGTCAATATCAAATATTATGCGAAAACAGAAGGTAAAGAATGGGGAAGGATTAAATACAAGTCATAGGTTTGCCCCAAAAAACTTTTAGCCCGAGGAGAGTGAAGGGTATTCAAATTTCGGCCGCGCCCGAAATTAGCCTCGGTCTCGTTTTTTTATTAACTGCATTTCGGGACACAAGAGTTTCACGAAGAGACTTAGTATTGTCCTGTGCAAAAAAAGATGAGCTGTCTTATAAAATCAAATAACCAGCCTCCAATTGTTGGCAGTACTTGGAGAAAAAATCCTAAAATAATATTGCATAAGGCACTGACGAGTTTAAGTAACTTTGTAGACTTGAGTTCAACTTCTGAATTTGTTCACCTTACCAATTTCACAATTTGTGTGTTGATACAGATTGTTCTGCTTCGACATGGCCGCGGGCCGCACAGAACTGCGAGGAGGGCCGCGAGTTTGACACGTCTGATCTAGAGTCTAGCGTTAGTCCCAAGTATTTAAATTCATTAACAATTTCTAGCTCAAAACATTTATCACTGCATGTAATGGCATCGTTAGTCATTGATGAGCATCGAGTAGAGCTACAAGAGCAACCATTTAACTTAAAACGTTTTTTTGCAAATATCTGGAAAACTATGAGTCTGACCTTAAAATGTGCTGAGGACAAAACAAACTACATAAAATTACCTTTGTAATGATATGTAACACTCTAGACATTTTCTCAGAAAATTTAACCCTAGACCCAAAAGTATTATAGTGAACTTACATTTTTTGAGTTTTACATTTCGCACTGTAACTCTTGATAGAATAGACCTACCGTCATGAGATCTTGTCCATATATTGACAACAAAATTTATTTAATTTGTACCAAAAATTGGAGTGCTCCAACCATTGACGCCCCCTCACTCCGTTTCAAAAAGACATGCCTGTAGCTTCTTTTTAAATTGAGCCAGGCAGATCAAATTTGGTGGGGTGCCTAGTCTAAGCTCCATTATGCTCTCCATACCAAAAATTATTACCATCCGATCAAAACTAAAGGTATTATGGCATTAATGGCGGTGTCAACTGGTAATAAATCGGCATGACTGTTTACTTTGATATGAGCTGTTCGCAGGACTCCACGAGCCGCCGCAATGCAGGCGCCTGTTACTCTCGTTAAGCCGTGAATCCAACCAGGAAAGGGTTCCTTTTTTATTGGATCCACTGAGAAAAAAAAATTTACTATAGTCGTGGGCCATTTTCTGGTACAGCCACCGAAATAAATATAAATTCACACACAAATTCTACCATTTTTCGCTTCTAATGATTCCTGGACTGGATTTTTATTATTGTTTACAAACTTCCGTTTCGAAATACTGTTACTTTGAAGAAATGATTTCCGTGAGTTTCACTGAAGACTCAATAGTGTCCGAATCGTGCGTTAAGTGTTGCGAAATATTTATACGTTCACGTCCGTTATTTTTCCATTTCTCGCACCGGAAGTATTTTTTTTTGTGGGAAACAGTCTGCTAACATCTAAACGAAACTTAACAAATACATTTTTTTAATTACTGTGTGTTTCAGTTTGTTTTTGGCAACATGCCCCGTGGCGTCTCCCTTACAGTCGAAGAACAAGGTGAAATAATAGAGTATAAGGATTGCGGCCTTTCAAACCGCAAAATTGCAGAAAAAATTTGCAGATCATCATGTGTCGTCAAGATTTTCCTCCTGCTCCGTGAAAATTATGGAAGACCTGGACGGCGACCAGCAGTTACTGCGAGAGAAAAAAGACTTATTGTCCGAAAAGCCACTGAGGAAAAAAAATTTGCATCTGAATTCCGGTGCGAAATGAATTTACCTGTAAGTGTGCGTCGTGGCCAGCAGATTCAACACTCTAACAAGGACCTCAAATTCATCAAAAGGCAGAAAAAAACACCTTTGACCCAATATCATAAGGCGAAGCGTCTGCAATGGGGCCAACAGAATATGGATTTCGGCGAAAAGTGGAAAAGCGTTATTTTCAGTGACGATAAGAAGTTTAATCTGGATGGCCCCGAAGGTGTTCAATATTATTGGCACCATTTAGGATGAGAAAAAGAAGTTGTGATGATTTGGGGTGCATTTTCATTTGCAATGAAATTACCTTTGGCCTGGGTTAAACCGAAAATGACCGCGAGGGATTATGCGGAGATATTAGAGGCTCATTGACCATGCCGAGTCAATTATTATTAGATCGGAATTTATTTTCCAACAGGATAATGCCAGTATCCATCGGGCGCAAGCGACAACAGAATGGTTCCTAGAGAAAAACATTACGGTTTTAGATTGGCCAGCCCGTAGCCCCGACCCCAACCCCATTGGAAATTTATGGGGGATACTTGTTAGGAAAGAAAACAATATCAGAACGTATCGGAACTCAAAGGAGCGATCCGCCAAGCTTGGGAAGAAATTGACCAAAATATCCTGGAAAACCTAGTCAATTCAGTCCCAAGACGAGTTTTCCAGGTAATTAGAAACAATGGTGGACCGACAGGATATTAATTTATATCAAATCGTTAACATTTTTTAAATTATAAGCTAAAACGATAAACTAGCAATATTCCGAAATGAATTTATAATTATTTCGCACTTAAGAAGTTATCTATTTTCTTTAAGTGGATGTACATTTTTTAAAATCTTATATCTGTGAGAAGTATTATTTCCCTAATAAATAATTTGTAGTCGATCGATTTAATATTTAATTTGTTTTTATCGATTTTTGAAGCTTTTTATAGGTGAACTTATAATAATATAATAATTTTGGTGGCTCTACATTTTAAAGTATGCTATAGTTACAGCAAACTGTAATCATTAGAGAGTTTTAGTATGTCGATGAAAATATAACAATACATAGTTCGAATAGTCTTTTGCATTTTCTATGAAAAATTCGCTTACCTGTCGTACGCAAAACAGTGCTGGTCAAAATAATAGGTGTACGCATTTTATTTCCAAACATGGCTGGTTATCACATATTTCTTTATTATTTTATAAAAATTCAATTAGTTTAGAACTTCAGCATACTTCATTGTTGCACTAAACAAAAATGAGTTTGAAAACTGAATGAAAACTTAAAAAGTTTCATAATAATAGGTGTGATTGCAGAATTAAGTAATAAAATTTAATTCCGTCCCTTATTATGGCAGTTAATGTTAGTTTTGGTAGACCACAGTTAATACCCAAAATATCCGCCATTATTCTCCATGACCTTGTCAATTCTTCTCGGCATGGACGGTGCCAACTTCCGGCAAGTTTCTATGGGAATATTGTACCAAATGTTTTGGATATTTTTCCACAATTGCCTTTTATTTTGGCAATCCATTTCCAGGAGATTCTTGTAGGCAAATCCGTCCATAATTCAATCGATTCGGTATATGGGACCGACACCATGCCACGAAAAGCAACCCCATACCATTATGTTGCCTCCTGCATGTTTCACAGTCTTTTTTGTAAACCGAATGTGAAGTTCTTTTCCCTTAGGACGAAGAAGGTTTCTTCCTGCATTGTTTCCAAATAAATTGATTTTTGTTTCATCGCTGAAAAGGAAATTCCGCCATTTCTTTTCGCCTTGTGGACCACGCCATGTTTTATGAGCCAACGCGAATTTTTTCCTCTTCTTCAAATTCACGGATCTAAGCAGAGGAACTTTGCGAACAATCCTACCGGGCAAATTTGCGCTTGCCAATCGGCGTCGAACGGTTCGTGATGAAATGACATTCCCAATCTCGTTCGCAATTGTCCTTGATGATTTTTTTCTGGTTTTAGGGCATTGGTTGCGAAATTTTCGGACCGTCCCAAAGATGTGGCAATAAATTTGTAGCTTCTTCCTTCACCTCGGAGCTGACGAACAAACCTTGTCTCCTCTAGACTGCAGTGACATCCTATCTAATGTTAATTTTAGTTTTTAAATTACATTAGAGTGTTGTAATAATGCCTTCATTTGATTATTTTTTCTGAATATCTCTCCTTCTACAACCGAATAATTCTTAAAATGGATATTCTGTATAAAGAAAACAACGCACACCTATTTTTTTGTCCAACTCAATGTGAATATTGAACAAATGACGTTACGTATGACAACACACGGTTTCCGCGTGAAGTTTCCGAAGTTTAATTTAAAACATAGTGCTATTCGATTTCCAAATTGATATTTTTCATAGTAAAGAATATTGTTGCTGTTTTTACTACTTTTTTAAATTTTTTTTATTTCACACCTATTATACCACCATTTTTCATGTTCCGAGTAGGCATAGCCGACAAATAAAATATCATGTGGGTTCATGCTTACAGCTGTTTATAGTATAGTCAGTCAAATTCACGGAAATACACCTATGACATGAAAAAATGGTGGTATACTGTTTTGCGTACGACAGGCAAGCGAATTTTCCATAGAAAATGTCAAAGCCCATTCAAACTATCGTTATATTTTCAACGACATATTAAAACTCTATATTATTTCAAGCATGCTTTAAGCGCAATTTCGTGCTGGAAACATGCTTTATAGACTAGGAAGAATACGACATTTGGACGGCGAAAATCCTACATCGCTGAATTTTGGCAGGATGGTTGGGGATGGCCCCCAGATTAGGAAAAAAAAGTCCTCACCGATTGGTGGTCCGCAACCTTAAAAAAAGGGGCGGGGGCTATTTGATTTCGTTTTTTTGCGATTATTTAAAAAAAACGGTAACAGTAACATCAAACCGTTTTAAAAACTACATAAAATTACCTTTGCAATGATATGCGAATTTTGGCGAAAATTGCTCATTTATGCGAATAAATGCGAAATGTTTTAATTTGGAGAGAAATTATAAATAGAGAAATTGTTAAATGCAGAGAGTTCCCTGAATCATGAGCACGATTGCTTGCTGAACACCGAGAAAGCACTTTAGTTGTAGGTTTGATGAATGAACTTTGTTTTCCGGAATGCGATTTTTTTAGAAAAAGGTTTGCTCGTGGTTTGACGGGCCCCAAAATTGAAATGAACTTTACATAAAGATATTAGCGACATATGCCTCAGTAGTTTCTCGTCTTGCCGTCACCGGAACTCCTTGAGGAGGGGTCTTGTCGACTAGTATCTATTTGTGTTGTCTGAATTCGGAGTATGCTGCAGTTGGCAGACACACTCCATACTGAGTAATAAACACGCGAGGTTTTTTTGCAACGCGAGTTTTGAACAGTCGTTTAACTGTGAATCTACATAATTTCTAGAGATATAGAAAATTAAAATAACAACAAGGTAATTTACAAAACTAGATTTTTATGCAAATTTCAGCGAAATTTCTAATTTCGAAAATTAATTTATGTGAAATTCCTGTTTTTTATTTGCGAAATTTTCGTTCCTCTAATTATAATCTATTTTTAGTGCGTTCGTGTAAATATAAAAAAAATACAAAGAGAGAAACATGAAGGATTTTATGAATATACCTATAGAAATTTGATTCAACCAGTTAAGTTGTGACCCGCCGTAACTTAATTTTGGACCATCGCTCCACAATTCGATGTAAATCCATTTTATCGACAATATCCTTTGGAGAAAACATTAGCATCAAATTGTCTAAGCGTTCACCCCCATTAACGTCCATAAATTATTGATTTATTAATCTTAAGGTGTGTTTTTTTGGTTATCCCGTGTAGGTTTGGGTAACGAAACTCCATATAAAAAAAATGCCAGCTGAACCACCTGTCATTTTTTTTTAATGAAGTTTCGTTACCCAAACCTACACGGGATAACCAAAAAACACACCTTTAATTTACTAAATGATCACTCGCTCGAAGCTGATATCACTGGAATGCCAAAATAAGCTGAATAATCTTGTAAGTTTTCGGTCTAAGCCTCTCTCGCTATCTCCCCAAAATTTTGACACTTGGAGCAATTATCAAGAAGAATTTGAATTTCAGCATGAAAGCATTCCTATCGGTCGAAATTTGAAATATGTCTTGAAATGGTTGGAGCAGTTTGGCTATTTTTTCCAATTCTTCGGTGGACTTTTAGATAAAAACGTCAAGAAGGATTTTGGACTATTTTCGGTAAATGTTGCAAAGTCTGTAGTTTGAGGTAATTCGTCTATTTTTTCGGAGCACGACGAGTTCGGTGTTGTTTTTTGTAGTGAGATTCAGTGTCACTATCTAATTTTCTTGCGAAAATCATGGAGTTTAGCACTAACGCATTGATTTCGCTGTCGTTCTTAATGTCTTTAAAAGACTTTATTGTACTGCGTCTTTAAAAAACTTTATTGTACCAAATTTTCAGTTAAATTTTTCAATTTAAATATTAGTTTTATGCCGAATAGCTCTGTTAATAAGTACCATGTATATTCAATTACCTACATATTGCATATTGCAACTTTCAAATGTTTATATCCTTAAACTCGACAGGTATTCTTTTGTAAATTTATTAATGCCGAAAATCGCAATCCTACATATTCCCACTGAGGTCAAATTTGCCGACTGCTGATGAAAATTGAAAATGTTAGGGGGGTGAGACACCCCCCATACCCCCCCCTTAGCTACGTCCCTGGTCGTGCCATGTACTGCCGGGGACACCATGATCGAGAGTGCAACGATCGGTGCTCTTTATAGCAATGACAACATGTTTGCTCTTTATATAGCAATGACAACATGTTGAGGTGACGGATCATATTTAACCGAATAGCCACTTGCTATTACTTATGATCCGCAACAGTTTTTGGCACAGCGCCAATGGCATGTTTAACAATATGTTTTTCCATCTCAATTTTCTCCAACTTCTGCCAAGGTGAGGTGCTCGTACGATTCCTTTAAAAATTGGCGCATATTCTCACGATAATTTCTTTCTTACATCATTTTATTTTAGCTTCGTTATTTCTAACTGTTTTAATGCCTTAAGTGCAACATACTAGGGTTAATTTTGGCTCGATTTCCACATATACTTTGAATAGATTTTACCAATTGCAGATCTTTAGGAGCAGTGTGAATTGAATTCGAGCTAAAATTAACCCTAGTTTTCTACACTTAACGTATAAGAACTGTTAGAAATAATGGAGCTAGAATAAAATGATGTAAGAAAGATATGATCGTAAGACTATGCGCCAATTTTTAAAAGAATCGTACAAGCACCTCTCCTTGTCAGAAACGTAAGAAAATTGAGATGGAAAAATTGATTGTTTTTGGCTCAAATCACACAAATTTGACTTTGAAGCTCTGTAAAAACGAAACCTATTATCGGATTTTAGTGTGGTTAGTTTTATTTTATAGGTAAATTTGTTTGCTGTAATAATCATTCTGTTTCACTATTCTAGCTGGTCTACCTTTGGAGATATTGAGCTTTAAGTCGTGCAAGCAAATGATTTTTTCAAAAATCTTCAAATGCCTGTGTCAGCTAAATGGTTAAGCTAAGTGGGTATGTTCCGTACAACTACAACCCTCCCCAGCCATCCTAGCAAAATTCAGCGATGTAGGATTTTTGCCGTTCGATGGCCATATTTTGGCTTACTTTTCTTAGGCCGGGTTTCTGATAGGTCTTATTCAGTACCTGTCGGCTGGTTAGTTTTATCGCATAGAGAAGACACACAATATTCAGAAAGCTTTTTTATTGTATTGAATGGAATTTTTGTTTATTTTGCATAGTTACGCCATATTTTGTTTGGTTTCGCTATAACTATATCAATCTACACTTAGGCCCGGTTTCTCATAACTCTTATCTAGGTAGGTAGGTAGGTAAAAGTGGTTGCTTAGGCCAGATACGGCCCAAAGCTCAATTAGCGCAAGAGGCGCCGTTTTGATACCACAAAAAAAGAAAAAGTTGATCGATTTAGAGAATGGAGGTTACAAAAAGTTTAATTTCAAGAGTAGAGGGTCGCCTAAACCCACGCAGTACAATTCAGGAAGTGAATTAGCTCCCCTATTTTTGCCTTCGACGCATCCTCTAGGATACCAAAAAACGCACTACCAAACGTGCGATACCGGGATCTTGCGAGACCTGGGCATTTGCAGAGGAAATGAGTTACAGTTTCCCTCTCATCTGCAGCATCGCAGCTGCGACAGTGCGAGTTGTGGGGGATACCCAATCTGGCTGCATTGTCTCCTATTGGCCAATGGCCCGTAATAACCGATATAAGTCTAGCGATATCTTTCCGTGGCCTACTCAGAACCTCAGATGTCCTTTTCAAGTCATATGACGGCCATAGCTTCCTTGATATGACACAGGTTTTTATGTTCCGCCAATAGCCAGTTGCAATCGTGAGATAATGAAGGGAAATTTGTCTCTTGACAACTGCCATCGGAGTGAATACGCGCTCCACTTGGGAGTTGTCCAAAACGGCCCCCATTTTGGCCAACTCATCTGCCAGTTCATTTCCCTTTATATTCCTATGTCCCGGCACCCAAATTAGGGTGATTGAGTGCTTCCTTCCAAGGTTGTTCAGCGTCTCCTCGCAACACTTGACAAGTTTGGAGGATATCTCCACAGAGTTCAATGCCTTGATAGCTGCCTGGCTATCTGAGCAGATGGCTATGTTTTGGCTGCCACGAAGATTTCCGAGTGCGTTGCAGGCCTTCGTGATTGCAAGTAGTTCGGCCTGGAATATACTGGCATGGTCAGGGAGACGGTATTATTCAGAGATTTTTAGTGATTCACAGAAGATCCCCGCACCTACTCCACAGTCCATCTTAGATCCGTCTGTGAAAAACGAGATATCGTAATCTCCTACTATTTCACACCCTCTCCATTCACACCTGGTCGGAAAAGTTTTTCCCAAAGCTTAGTGTAGTCACTGCAAAGTCTGTTGCAGCATTGATCCCAGCCAGTGGCAGCTGGTTGAGAATGTTAGAGTGGCCATACGGCTTAGAAGTCCAGCAACCGGACTCTTTAAGCCTGACCGCACTACATGCCGCAAGTTGATTGATAAAAATGTCGATAGGTAAGAGGTGCAAGATTACATTCAACGCATCCCTCGGGCATGTTCGCATACCCCCTGTGATACCAAGACATGCCGATCTTTGCACTCTACCCAGTTTTGTTATATTGTACGCCCTACTGAGCGCCGGCCACCAGACTAGTGCCCCATACGTCAGGATGGGCGTACGATTGCTGTATAAAGCCAAAGTATCACCTTCGGCTTAAGACCCCACCTTCTATTGAGAACTGTCTTACATGCGTAGAAAACAACACAGGCTTTCTTTACGCGCTCTTCAATGTTTAGCTTCCAGTTAAGCTTGGGGTCAAGAATTACTCCCAAATACTTTGAACTGGGCGATAGTGTTAGCTGCTGTCCGTTTAGTTTTGGAAGGGAGAAGAGTGGTATCTTGGTTTTTGTAGTGAACAACATCAGTTTTGTTTTACTTGGGTTTACGCCAAGGCCACAACTTGTGGCCCAGTTACTGATCAATCCAAGGGCTCTTCCCATGATCTGACTGATCACCGAGAGACACATTCCTGATACTAAGATCGCTACATCGTCCGCGTAAGCTACCACTTTTATACCCTCTTCGTCGAGTCTAGTTAAAATTTTATTGATAACTACCAGCCACAATAACGGGGAGATGACGCCACCCTGAGGTGTCCCTCTGCAGACGTATTTAGTTAGCTGGCTGTATCCTAAGTCCGCATAAATTACTCTACTCCTGAGTAGAGTCACTATCCATTCACCGAGCCCTGCCTCTACTCCCGAATCCGCCAGGGCTCCGTGGATAGCTTCTATTCGGACATTATTGAAAGCCCCCTCTATGTCAAGGAAAGCGGCTAGCGTATATTGTTTATATTGACGACTGTACTCAATGCTTCGCACTACCTCGTGTAAAGCGGTTTCTGTAGATCTACCCTTAACATATGCGTGTTGCGACCTAGAAAGTATTGAGCTTTCCAAGTTTTGTCGGATGTGGATATCGATAATCCGCTCCAGTGTTTTTAATACGAAGGAGGATAAACTAATGGGTCTGAAGTCCTTCGCGTTTTCATGCCCTCATTTGCCTACCTTCGGTATGACTCTTATCTTATGGTTAGTATTATCATATAGAGAAGACGCACACAATTTTCAGAAAGCTTTTCCATTATATTGAATTGACTTTTTGTTTATTTCGCATACTCGTTACATATTTATCCATAATTGAAGCTTAAAGCATACTTGTAGCATAGTCGTTTACACTGGCTATAGAATGCTTTAAGCTTATTTATTAGATAAAATGTATGAGTAACCGGTCCATAGTTATGCTCTCTTTTGCTTATTTACGCCGTTTATGAAATTGCTCAATATTTTTTCAACCTCAGATGTTAGAGTAAATAAGCAAAATGTGGCATAACTATGCAAAATAAACAAAAATGGAATTCAATATAATGGAAAAGCTTTCGGAAAATTGAATGCGTCTTCTCTATACGATAAGACTAACCATTAGATAAGAGTTATGAGAAACCGGGCCTAAGTGTAGATTGCTATAGTTAAAGCATACTTTAAAAACATGAGTAACCTGTCCCTATTATAACTATTTTCAAAAAAAAAAAGTTGTTTAGAAGACTTTCAGTGAGTTATTTTACCTATTGACGGACGACATACAACAATTGGAACATCTGAACTAATCCTTCAGTTAGATTTTTTTTATAAGAATATGTATTTGGAAAATCTCTAAGAATGCTAGTAATATAAAGAAGAAGAAGAAAATTGTGTATAAATTTCAATACAGATCAGTGAATCCTTACTCTGGTGTGATTTTCTCTAAACAATGATCACTCAGCGACCGCGTCATGTGAATAATCGCAAACGGATCATGTGGTGGCGGATAGGCGCGTTCCTCCAAAACGGCTTCGGTACCTTGACTATATGCGGTGGAGATCTGAACAAACGCTTTTAAATTGGTACATTTTTCGGCAAGCTGTAGAACTCGATATGTTTTTTTTTGATAGTACAGCTATTTAAACTTTCATAAATCAACGATTTTGATCTCTCGGTTCAACGAAGGTCTGATTTCTCTCAAAACAAGAACAGTTACTTTTCGGTTGCAGTTGATAGGGCATTTTGTTGCTGGTACACTCCCAATCAATAGGATAGTTCCACTTGATAGTTCCTTTGGAAAATGTTGCTAATAATAAGTTGAACTTCCGTTGAGTGAATTCAGCTAAAAAAAATTATCCGGGATAGAATTGTATAGGGTTTGAAGGTAATTTAAGCTCATTTCTTCATATGTTCTCTTAATCGCTGGAAGAAGCTCATTAGTATTGTTAAATTGTCGTGTAATGGTCTAGATTTTCCTTGATCCTTGTCATCTATTCCCAAACCTTTTTGATATCTTAATCGGTGATGGATTAGTCTTGAAACCAATCATTTATCAGCTTTGCTTCATGGATGAAGCCATTATTTTGTTCAAATCTTAAAGGCGTTGCATGGAAAATGTCGGTAATCTTAGGCATTACATTAGGTAGAATATTTGTATAAGCCTAAGCGCTTTGAATACCAGTGATTTTCAATAGTACCATACCAATTCATATTCAACCCCAATGTAGCAATTGTATGGATCGGACAAATGAGAGGAAGCGCGTTAATTTTTCTGTCGAAAAAACTTCAATCTCGTCGATCCTGTTGAATTCAGGTATTATTTCCTCAATTTGAATAAGAAGGAACTAATTTTGTAGACACATTACTCAAGAGTAAGAAGTGTGGAGGTATGGGCTGACTATCTCGGTGTGGAACTATTAAGCCCACCATTTATCCCAGTTTACTTCGTAGACATTTTTCAAAAACGATTGGCAGCGTTGTTTTTTCAACCCAAACCGTTCAGTTAATATCGGTTGACATAGCTATATTGCCATTCCATTTATAGTAGGTCATTCTTGGACCTAAACTATACCTAAATATGAGTTAAATTGGTTTGGTACATTGAGTGAGTGTATTTTGTAGGTTGACCAAGCAAGCACCTACCAATATTTTAGTGGCAGGGCTGCATCTGCAACTCAGCCATGATGAAAACACACCTTCAAGCGAATCAAATCTACGAGAAAGAAGAAGCAACTTGAAAATGGGGAATCATAACAAGTTCGTTAAATAGTCAAATTTATAAATTTTTGCACACATGAAAAACACTCAAACTTACACTTTGATGAACAAAGAAGCAAAAACGGACATTCATTTAGAGAACAGAGCTTTGATGTTTCCTGTTACAATCTGACAAGCACAACACAACTTTAGCAGGAACAAACACAACATTGATTTAGTTAGAACATTCACAATTTGACAATAACGAACATTTAGACGAATTCAACTTTGATGACAAGATTTTGACGCAATTTCACATATACAAAAAGTGGCTACATGAAATGGAACCATGACATGAAATGGAACCAAATGAGTAATATTTCAACTTTGATTTCAAATTATTACCTTCATTCCTTTGGGTCGAGAATAGTAGACAGGATAGTTTTATATAGGACAATCCCTATCAAATTTGTGCGGAAGTAACGCTATTCTGTCGCTATATCCTCGGGGCAAAAAAAACTTTTATTTATATTCACATATGTACCTTTGAATGTGTCTTCTCTGTTAAGATGAGTGCAATGGACATTTACAATAGACGTAACTTACCTCTGAGCTAAAGTATTCTTGTTTTCGTTGTGCCGGTTCTATGCCCTTCTTTTTACGAATCAGCAAATACAGGCATTTCAAGTCAGGACAATCGCGCAGTAGCTTTTCAACCAGAACTTTTCCCATAAATCCAGTGGCACCTGTGATGAATATACTTTTGCCGGCATAAAATTCGGGAACACCGATTATACTCGTACTATCGTCAGTGATCGACATTTTAAATGTATCGTCCTGATTCTGTAAAAAATAAACCAAGAATATTGTAGTGTTTTCTTTATGTTTTGTTTTTTTCTAGTATTTTCATAATGATGTATGTACAAGTTCAGGAGATTTTTTAAATGACAAATAAGAGGTTTAAGGTTTGAGTGGCTCGGCGTGACTATAATGACTCATCATTCGCAGTGTACAAGACGGCTATGTTCATCAAGGAACCCTACGTAATAAATGTAGGTACATAACACGAACGAAACCTAAGGGACGTCATCGCCAAAGCAGCGGCTATTTCATATCTGCAAAGACGTCTTTCGAAGGTAGCTAAACCGGTTTTCTCTGTTTTCGCTTCGAAACCATGCATCAGCGATCATCTGTCTCCCAACTAGAGATAAATTAATGGGTGTATTATGTATATCAGAACAGAATGCTTCTCAACGCACTATGCTACTGTTAAGCGAACGACATCAATACAACCCCTTTGACAACGTATCATAGCTAGTTTCCATTGTAGTGATTCATGCCGAAACTGTGAGCGCTCCCACTTCCTATTTCGCATGAGGAGGCAGGGTCAACTTGCTTGCATTTGCGGTATTGGGGTTGTTATCGAAGAACTCCAAATGCGATAGTCACACGACAATCATCGTTACCAACTCTCTGGAGTACCTTAACATTTTGAACTTTGCTCCATGCAACTTTTTGTTTGTTTTCCCGACTGAGAGAGAGGGAGAGAGCAGAGTTGAGAGTTTGTGGAAAAAATACGACCAAATGTTGAGTCATTCCCTTCGACAAATTTGACAGTGCTTTCCAGCACCGCAGACATCTATTTGCAAGTGTATTGATGCTTGAGGATTAATATTTTGAAGAATTGTTGGCATTGGCGATTGGATCCGATTTGACAGAAACTTTGCAGTTTTTCCCAATGCGTGTATTATGTATGCTTATTTGCAGCAGGGCGCCAAGGTTAGATCAGGATCGGCGCATTAAGGCTTGCGGGTCCCACGAGATTTAGGGGTCCATTAGCCAGGATTTCTCGAACAATCAAAAGAAAAAATCATGACTATGAAAATTTAAACAAGAAAAACTAGGGGGCTTCGCCCCCTGCTCGATACCCATCGCTCTTCTTGGGCCAAAAGTTATTTTCGGGCGTACCTATGACTTGTATTAAATCCCCTCCTCATTCTTTTTCTTCCGTCTTGACAAAAGTTTTGGTTAAAATAAGTGGGCAAATAAAAATATTTAAAATTTTATTGGGTTGCGGGAGCATGACCCCACAGTACGATACCATTCGTTTCGAACTTGTTTGTTCTCATTTTTCAAGGTTTTGTAAAATTGGTGCAAAAAATGTTTCTGAGAAGAACCAAAATTGGTGTTGGGTTTGTATGCCCACTCCATGACCCCATGGTCAGATTTAATCAATTCTTAGATATGTTTTGTGTCATCAAGAGAAACACGTTTGTGTGTAAATTTGGTTGAAATTGGTGCACAAATAAAAAAGTGTTTTTACAAGAACCTAATTTGGGGGGGTTGGGTTTGATGGCAGCCCCATGACCCCATTATCCGATTTGAGCCATTTTTATATATGTTTTGTGTCATCAAGAGAAACACATTTGTGTGAAATTTGGTTGAAATTGGTGCACAAATAAAAAGTTTTTCTTAAAAGAACCTATTTTGGGGTTTTTGGGTTTGTATGGCAGCCCCATGACCCATCCGATTTGATCAATTCTTAGATATGTTTTGTGTCCTCAAGAGAAACACGTTTGTGTGTAATTTGTTTGAAATTGGTGTATAGATAAAAAAGTTTTTCTTAGAAGAACCTAATTTGGGGGTTAGGTTTGTATGACAGCCCCATGACCCCATTATTCGATTTGATCCATTCTTAGATATGCTTTGTGTCATCAAAGGAAACACATTTGTGTGAAATTTGGTTGAAATTCGTGCACAACTAAAAAGTTTTTCCTAGATGAACTTAAATTGGAGAAAAACGCGCTGCAACAGACGGACAGACAGATAGACAGACGGACATCGTCCAATCGACTCATCTCGTCATGCTGATCATATATGTATACTTTTTATGTGGTCGGAGATGCTTCCTTCAATGCGATACAAACGTCATGACAAAGTTAATATACCCTTTCACTCCGTGAGCGAAGGGTATAAAAATGCAGCGTATGTAATTTTTGTAGGTGGGAGGGCGTATCTCGGAAACGGATTTTGTATTCTGAATTAGGAGGTCGTTTTACATAAAAATCACCGTTAAATGTTGTCATATGTTGTCAGAAGGATCAATTTTTTTGACAGTGTTATTTAATCTAAATTCGGAATATAAAAAGCATAGCATAGTTAGAAATCTTGCTAATGACAGACATTCTTCAAATAATAAAAAAAAAGACGACTTATTTCGGGGGGCCCACTCAAGAAGCGGGTGAGCCTCGATTCAAGTTGTTCCGCCACTGGTTAGAACTTGCTGCCTAAACACATCTCTTTCAAATTGCCCCATGCCCATACTACTAATGCTGAAGTACTTCCAAAATATCAATCAGCAGCAAATTTCATACGCATTTCTCTTAGGCCGCACACACGGACTGCAATCCATAAAATTCTTTTCGAAAATACATTTTAGCCAAAACCATCGTTACTCACAGCCCGGAACTAGAATTTATTTATGCTCTAGAGGTTTTGAACATCGCTAAGCTTTCTTTAAAATTATCCGATCCGGCCCTACAATGAAACTCTGTAGGTCCCAACTTCGATCGAGCTTTGCTGGCGATAAAATTCCTATAATTCTCGTGATAATTTTGACTTTGTTCTAGCTGCCGTAAAACGCATGATATGGGATCTTAGCTGCGCCACTTAACATAGGGGATATAGGGGGGAATGCTTTGACGGGGCAGCCTGAGTCTCCGTGTGGGACAGCTATATATTGTTAGAAATAGTTATCCCAATTACCATGGCTCCAAATAAATTACTTCAGGAGCTAGAGCGCCGAATGTAACTATCAAAAAATCGGAATTACACCGAATGTTTTTAGGTCTAGTATATAATCTGCCAAGAGAAGGTATATGATATAATATATCATTAGAAAGGAAATTTTGTGTAGTTTAAATCGTCCTCGGGACATTTTGTTGTAAATATTATAGTTAACAAGATATTGGCGAAAAATCATAATTTCACCCCTTTGCCACCCCCTCCCCCCCAAATGTGACGCGGAAAAAAGTCTTACTTTTTACTGCGTAATGCGGTCAGGCCACAGAACAATTAGGCATCAAAAGTCAGCTATTTTTTTTGATGTTTGGGTTTTATCATTTTTTCAGCTAAAATCACTATACTAGTATACGAAACAGTATATCACAATTTCGCATTTCCCAAGTAGGCATGAGTGTATTTTAGTGTAAGAAAATTGGACCAAAATATGGCCATCGAACGGCAAAAATCCTACATCGGAAATTTTTTTTGATTATGGCTGGGGATGGTCCCGAGATGATGGCATAGAAAGTCCCAACCGATCGGGGGTCCGCAACCTTAAAAAAAGGGGGAAAGGGGGGCATTTTTTCGTTTTTTTTTGCGATTATTTCAAAAACAGTAAGAGATGCAGAAAAATGGTCTGAGGACGAACAAAACTACATAAAATTATCTTTGCAATGATATATAACACATTAGAGTTCAATTGAATATTTCGGCGTTAGAATAGAACATAAATTAAAAGATAAGACGTTTGACGTTTATCATAGCAAACACGCAAAATTTTTCGCTAATATTAAATTTCTAATTTTTTTATCAAATTCATAAGATTTAATATTAAATTCATAATTTTATGATTCATTTGCTCGTTCACTTCATCTGTAAAAGTGGTTTCGCGGATTGGTGTAGTGATAAATCATAAATTTGTTCGAAAAGTGTTTAGTGGTTTGCATTTTTTACCTGCCGCTCGGACGGTCTTTGTTCTTTGTTTTCATTTGGTCCAGTAGTCATTTCAACTCGGCTTAACTGAGTTATCTGGGCATACATTTTCGTACTAGCATATAGCGCAGTGGTAGCGTGTACGACTCACGCCCGTGAGGTCCTGTGTTCGAATCCCACTTTTTGCAAATTTTTTTCTTTTTGCTTTTTTTCTCTTTTTATTAATTTATTAGTTTAGTTCTTGTATTAAAATGAATTGTGTTTGCGAGCAATTTTACAAAGTCCAAATTGACGGTCTGTCTCAGCTCGTTTCGTCGTTGCAGAGCCAACTTAGCAAGCTGAGATCCCTTATGAAATCTGTAAATTGTTGTGAAAACAATTCCGAAGCATTGCGAGATAAAAATGTAAATTTAAAAAATAAGAAGAGTAATATAGGGAAAGACACTAAGAAAAAAACTAAAAACATTATTTCAATATCTTCTGAGCAATCTTTCGTTAGCCATGAAGCGGGGACTTCCACTGTTATTTCAGATTCATCTTCTACAATTCCTTCCAACGTTGACAAAACTCAATCTCCGATTGATAAATTTGTCACAGTTCGTAAGAAAGGGAAACATATTAAAAAACCTTCTCCTGTTGGTGATGTTATTCCCAAAAAGAGTGATAATAATAATAGGCGACACAAAAGAATCTTCGGTATCGATCAAGCTAATGATTCTCTTCGAAGTGTCCCCAGTTTCAAGGTATTCCATGTTTCTAAGCTGCATGCTTCGGTAAAAGCAGACGATTTAAAGGAATATGTAATGAAAAAGCTTAATTTAACAGATGACAGCTTTCTTTCGGTTTATCCTCTGATAAAAAAAGATTGTGATATTTCCAAATTAGTTTCAATCAGTTTTGGTTTGAAACTTCCTCATGAATATTCTAAGCAAGTGTTTTGTGCCAACTTCTGGCCCAAGGGCGTCAACATATCACCCTTCAAATTTTCAAAAAACGACAAACGCCAAAACAGTGTCGAGCAGAACACATAATTTCCAAATTAGAGATTTTCGTCCGATGTTGTAGTCTTGAATTAATGTTTGAATAGCTGCTCCCATATAAACTACAAGTTTTGTTTTTGAGTGGATATATATTTCGAGGGCGACTTACCCTCTTCTTCAGCACACAAGCTACTAAATCTAATTGCACAATGCGATTTAATTTATACATACATATTCAATTACAGGTAAAAGGGTAAAACAAGGGACAAACTAAAAGGTAGATTAAGAAGCTACGATTACTCGGCTACCTGCTTAATGGGTGTTTTATGGCTAATTTTATTATTTTCGACGGGCAGTTTCCACTATCGGTGTTAAGGAGTCGGTTCGGGTTCTCGCGTAGGATCTCCATACTCTCCCATGGGTCCAGGGTACTGGGTCGGCTTGTGTGGCGCAAGATTTTCAAATTTCCAAGGTTGATGGTATGGCCTTCCTCGATGATATGCGCCGCTACTGATGAACGAATCGTTGCTCTCGGGTTTCTCGTCCCACTTGCTGCCTCCCTCATGTGTTCAGTGAACCTCGTTGTTGCTAGCCTCCTTGTTTGTCCGATGTAAACCTTGTCGCAATCACCACAGGTGATCCGATATACTCCGCTCTTCTCCTCGAGGCTCATGGGGTCCTTTACGCTTCCTAATAGCGTCCTGAGAGCTGAATTATTGCTAGAGCCAACGACCTGTAAATTATATTTAGAAAAGAGATTGTTAATTTTGTAAAGTAGGTTAGGGATGCTTATACGCCTTGTACATTCCTTGTTGGATTGCTCAAATAACGTACTTAAGTCATCCCTTGCACAATGCCAGGTTTTCTTCTGGATTAGTCGCTCGATGTTTTCCGCGTTAAATCCATTTTTAATGGCAGTATCAAAGATGAACTCCCGTTCCCTCATGTACCCATTGTTCGTAAGCGGATACGTTACGAGTCGATGTATCCAACAATTATAGGCAGCCATCTTTTGTGATGGCGTATGGTTTGAGGTCGCTGGGATAGTACGTTGGGTAGCTGACGGTTTCCGATAGATTTCAAATTCCAACTTGCCGTTATTATTCAGAATGACAAGATCCAAGAAAGGGATTGACCCATTCTTTTCCTTCTCAACTGTAAATTCAATTCTGTGGTGAATTGAATTTATTGAGGTAAGGATATGATCTATGTCATTCTTCTTGACAACGGCAAATATGTCATCCACATATCTAAACCATACCCTCGGCATCAAACCTCTTGCCTCAATTTCGTCTTCGATGGATGACATGAACCTCTCAGTGAGCAGCGGTGAGAGAGGGTTACCCATCGCTACTCCCATAGTGGTTTTATAAAACTTACCCCGGAATGTGAAGTAGTTCTCGTTCATACAGAGGCTCGCAAGCTTAGTATAAATTCGAACTTTTTTCTTCCATTCCAGGGTAGAATCAAACCGGTTCAGCCAGTTCTCGAATTCGAATATTGATTGTTTCACTGGTGTATTGGGGAACAACGATTTTACATCAAAAGATAACATGTGTATGTATGTATGGAATGTACAAGGCGTATAAGCATCCCTAACTCATACCTACTTTACAAAATTAACAATCTCTTTTCTAAATATAATTTACAGGTCGTTGGCTCTAGCAATAATTCAGCTCTCAGGACGCTATTAGGAAGCGTAAAGGACCCCATGAGCCTCGAGGAGAAGAGCGGAGTATATCGGATCACCTGTGGTGATTGCGACAAGGTTTACATCGGACAAACAAGGAGGCTAGCAACAACGAGGTTCACTGAACACATGAGGGAGGCAGCAAGTGGGACGAGAAACCCGAGAGCAACGATTCGTTCATCAGTAGCGGCGCATATCATCGAGGAAGGCCATACCATCAACCTTGGAAATTTGGAAATCTTGCGCCACACAAGCCGACCCAGTACCCTGGACCCATGGGAGAGTATGGAGATCCTACGCGAGAACCCGAACCGACTCCTTAACACCGATAGTGGAAACTGCCCGTCGAAAATAATAAAATTAGCCATAAAACACCCATTAAGCAGGTAGCCGAGTAATCGTAGCTTCTTAATCTACCTTTTAGTTTGTCCCTTGTTTTACCCTTTTACCTGTAATTGAATATGTATGTATAAATTAAATCGCATTGTGCAATTAGATTTAGTAGCTTGTGTGCTGAAGAAGAGGGTAAGTCGCCCTCGAAATATATATCCACTCAAAAACAAAACTTGTAGTTTATATGGGAGCAGCTATTCAAACATTAATTCAAGACTACAACATCGGACGAAAATCTCTAATTTGTTAAATATGGAGCCCATCCAAAAGTCCGATTTCAACGTATTGTTGCGGCTAAAAAAGCTAATGGCACGAAATAGCGAGAACATCCGTTTTCTTAAGAAATGCGTCAAACACCGCGTAATACCGAAATCTCATCGCGTAATACTAAAATCCGGTCTCCGCGTAAATAAGAACTTAATAATAAAACTAGAAATAGACCACATTAATAATACGATATAAAAAAAAAACTCTATACGCGAAACAGAATATAACTACCCTTAAAGCATACAGTACCCACCTCCGAATGGCTAAAGAAGCAGGACCTAACATAGGACATCTAACCGCGAAACTCCATAGAGCGTTTGAATGCGAATTGATCCGAAAACGAAAAATTCTAAATAAAAAATGGCGCGCGCTAAATTATGAGTCAAACGCGACACCGGTTAGTAACCCGGTACAAGACCTACCTAACTTCGTAATTAATAAATCTTCGCGCGAATTATCCGAAAAACAGTTGAGCTTATTAAATAAAGGCTTTGCGTTCTCAATACCCCCCGCGAAAATAATAGAAGAAACCGTCGTGAACATCGAAGCCGGAATAAAATTCTTAGACAGTGATACGAAGGAAGAAATAAGATTAGGAGTTAAACAAATAATAAAAAATAGCGTACAACCCATAACCAACCAACGCGACAGACAGACGGCACGCGAACTGAGGGAGCTACCGGTTTGTTTCCTCAAAGCCGACAAAGGTAACAACGTGGTGGTGATGGATGAGGAAGCCTACGATCGCGCCGTGTTTGAGAAACTGGGAAACGGGAATTTTTTCGAGCTACGAAAAGATCCCCTTGCTGATTCCATCAAAAGAGTCGATCGGGCCCTGAAGGAAGCAAGCACAGTGTTCGAAAATGCTACGCGATTACGGATGCCGAACCCATCGCTACCGCGAATACGTTGCCAGCCCAAAATCCATAAAGAAGGCGACGAAATGCGAGAGATCATCGCAGATCGGAACTCGCCGACTTACAATATAGCGAAGTGGATAATACGGGAATGTCAGGCATTGGGGGAAACTAATGGTAGGTATTCAGTGAAGAACTCCCAAGAGTTGATCCAACGATTACAGGGCATCGATAACATCAAAGACGACGAGATTATGTTATCTTTTGATGTAAAATCGTTGTTCCCCAATACACCAGTGAAACAATCAATATTCGAATTCGAGAACTGGCTGAACCGGTTTGATTCTACCCTGGAATGGAAGAAAAAAGTTCGAATTTATACTAAGCTTGCGAGCCTCTGTATGAACGAGAACTACTTCACATTCCGGGGTAAGTTTTATAAAACCACTATGGGAGTAGCGATGGGTAACCCTCTCTCACCGCTGCTCACTGAGAGGTTCATGTCATCCATCGAAGACGAAATTGAGGCAAGAGGTTTGATGCCGAGGGTATGGTTTAGATATGTGGATGACATATTTGCCGTTGTCAAGAAGAATGACATAGATCATATCCTTACCTCAATAAATTCAATTCACCACAGAATTGAATTTACAGTTGAGAAGGAAAAGAATGGGTCAATCCCTTTCTTGG
Organism: Microchrysa polita; assembly: GCA_949715475.1. Lineage (NCBI taxonomy): Eukaryota > Metazoa > Arthropoda > Insecta > Diptera > Stratiomyidae > Microchrysa > Microchrysa polita. The sequence goes on from OX454420.1 coordinate 50,234,026, forward strand.
ATCTTGTCATTCTGAATAATAACGGCAAGTTGGAATTTGAAATCTATCGGAAACCGTCAGCTACCCAACGTACTATCCCAGCGACCTCAAACCATACGCCATCACAAAAGATGGCTGCCTATAATTGTTGGATACATCGACTCGTAACGTATCCGCTTACGAACAATGGGTACATGAGGGAACGGGAGTTCATCTTTGATACTGCCATTAAAAATGGATTTAACGCGGAAAACATCGAGCGACTAATCCAGAAGAAAACCTGGCATTGTGCAAGGGATGACTTAAGTACGTTATTTGAGCAATCCAACAAGGAATGTACAAGGCGTATAAGCATCCCTAACTCATACCTACTTTACAAAATTAACAATCTCTTTTCTAAATATAATTTACAGGTCGTTGGCTCTAGCAATAATTCAGCTCTCAGGACGCTATTAGGAAGCGTAAAGGACCCCATGAGCCTCGAGGAGAAGAGCGGAGTATATCGGATCACCTGTGGTGATTGCGACAAGGTTTACATCGGACAAACAAGGAGGCTAGCAACAACGAGGTTCACTGAACACATGAGGGAGGCAGCAAGTGGGACGAGAAACCCGAGAGCAACGATTCGTTCATCAGTAGCGGCGCATATCATCGAGGAAGGCCATACCATCAACCTTGGAAATTTGGAAATCTTGCGCCACACAAGCCGACCCAGTACCCTGGACCCATGGGAGAGTATGGAGATCCTACGCGAGAACCCGAACCGACTCCTTAACACCGATAGTGGAAACTGCCCGTCGAAAATAATAAAATTAGCCATAAAACACCCATTAAGCAGGTAGCCGAGTAATCGTAGCTTCTTAATCTACCTTTTAGTTTGTCCCTTGTTTTACCCTTTTACCTGTAATTGAATATGTATGTATAAATTAAATCGCATTGTGCAATTAGATTTAGTAGCTTGTGTGCTGAAGAAGAGGGTAAGTCGCCCTCGAAATATATATCCACTCAAAAACAAAACTTGTAGTTTATATGGGAGCAGCTATTCAAACATAATTTCCAATTCATTTTTCTCGGTCTATTATCAAAATGTTGGCGGTCTTCGTTCAAGAACAAATGACTTTTACCACATACTAATAACTACCATATCTCTCACGCCATACAAAATATTAACCCCGGACGCATACCGCAAAATATCCAATATTGGATATTTCGTGATTCAAACCAAAATCTCTTTCAAAGCTCTTCAGCAAAGACACGTTCCACGTTATTCCTAATCCAAATACTCAATCCACTGTCTACCCTGACATCTGCTGGTGCTATTAGATCTTATGGCGAATGTATGGCGGGGACTTAGTTTGAAATTCAAATTTTTGTACATCCAAATGGGCCTGTCTACACTCAAACAAGAACAAGTACGGTTTTATGTGAAAAATGAATTTTTCATACCTTACTTCTCACAATTCTCTTCTGAAAACGGTTTTTGTTCTTGTCGCGTGTAGACAGGTCCATTCAAAAAGTTTTTCTTATCTGTGCTTTTACCTTGCAGCTTCACAAGAAGATTATGCTGCCATTTGCTTAACCGAGACTTGGCTTCGCACAGACATTACAAATGAAGAACTTTTCATAAGAGACTATGATGTCTATCGTCGCGACCGTTATGAGGCTTCGACTAAGAGAGGAGGTGGTGTTTTGGTAGCTATCAAAACAACATTCCCATCTCATGAAGTTGAGCTTTTTCATAAGGACGTGGAACAGATATGTGTTTCTATCAATGTTTCTCGCAGCGAAAAAGTATATATTTTTAATAGCTATTTACCACCTTTGAGTTCAGTTGATGTTTATAACAAACATGTAGATAATATCTCCAAGCTATTTGCATCTTTTGAGGAAAAAGACAAATTGATTGTTGTTGGGGATTTCAATCTTGGTAATATAAGTTGGTACTGGAACGACGACGAGAAAAAAAATCTGCCGCGTGATTTACATCTTGAGTGTGAATCTGTTCTAACAGATTGTTTGTTTGCAATGGATTTGATGCAAATGAACCTTGTTAAAAATTCGATTGGTAGAATTTTAGATCTAATTTTTGTTAGTACTTGCTTGAATGCTTCTGTAATTAAAGTAGATAAACCAATTTTGCCCAATTCAATCCATCACAGTGGTCTTCTTCTTGAGTTTGTTTTTTATGATTACATTGAAGAAGAGCCCGAAGTTATTCCTACTAGAATTTTTCAAAAAGCCCAATTTGAAAAACTAAATTCAACATTTTTTAATATGGATTGGGCTCCAGTTATATCGAATCGTAATCTTATTGAAAGTTATACGATTTTTAATTCAATTTTAAATAAATCTATTCGCAAGTACGTTCCTTTAAAAAAGAACAAAATAAAAGCAAAAAATCCTTGGGCTACCAAAGAATTGTTCAAACTTAAGAGAGCAAAAAATAAGGCCCATAAATTATACAAGAAGTCATCCTCTCTTGCCAATAAAGAAAATTTCTTTAGATTGAGAAGAGAGTATGAATTAATGAATAAAAATCTTTACAAACAGTATATTGCGAGAGCTGAAAATAATATAAAGAATGACAGTAAGACATTTTGGAATTTTATAAACAGCAAGCGTAAGAATACGGGAATCCCAAAAAATTTAGAATTCAATGGCAATTTTTACAAAGACGTTCAATCGGTTTGTGACGAATTTGCTAGATTTTTCAGTTCAGTTTACAAAGTGCCAGACTCCGTTTCATCAGAAATGAATGCTAACATCAATGGAAGTCAGAGTGCATTGGTCCCTCGGATAGCTCAGGAGGACCTTACGAGTGCTCTTGAGATTTCTGAGGATGACCTATTGAATGCTATGCGTGATCTTGATGTTAGTATTCAGGCCGGACCTGATGGCATTCCTAATATATTTTTGAAGAATTGCATGCAATCGTTATGTCGTCCTTTAGCCTTTATTTTTAATTTGTCCTTGACTTCAGGTGTTTTTCTTGATGAATGGAAAGTTTCATACATAACGCCTGTTCACAAAAAGGGTCCGAAGCACCTTATTGATAACTATAGACCCATAGCTAAAATATCTGCAATACCGAAGTTGTTTGAAATGCTTATTAAAAATAAAATAGATGTTTTAATTAGCCGTTTGATATCGCCATGTCAACATGGATTCCTGAAAGGAAAATCAACTTCAACAAATTTGGTATCATTTACTAAATTTGTTGCTGATGGTATTGAGCAGGGAATGCAGGTTGATGTGGTATATACCGATTTTTCGAAGGCTTTTGATAGAGTAGATCATAATATTTTACTTATAAAACTAGAACATTTAGGAATACAGTCAATTTTTCTAAGCTGGGTGAGATCCTATTTAACGGATAGGACTCAGTTGGTGAAGTTAAATGGCTGTACATCTCGCTCTGTTATAAAGTGTTCATCAGGGGTTCCGCAAGGAAGCCATTTAGGACCACTTTTCTTTTTAGTTTTCATAAACGATATCATCCAAAATTTTAAATTCGTGCGTGTATGGCAGTATGCCGATGATATGAAAATCGCTATGAAAATACGCAACATTGATGATTGCCTTAAGTTGCAATCCGATTTAGAAAAGCTGCAATTTTGGTGCCGCGATAATAATTTAAATTTAAATGTTAGTAAATGTAAAGTACTTAGCATATATAAATTGAAAACTCCGGTCTTCTTTGAGTACTCCTTAACAGGTAGTGTTCTTGAAAGGGTTGCCGAAATATCAGATCTTGGTGTAATTTTCGACCATGAGCTTTCATTTCGACAACACATTGATTACATTATTTCAAAAGCGAATAGTATGTTAGGATTTGTTAAACGTAATGCGCGCGAATTTAATGATGCTTTTACTTTAAAAATATTGTATGCAGCTTTCGTTCGTTCGCACCTGGAGTATTGTTCTATTGTGTGGAATCCGTTCTATAAGGTGCATATCGAGCGTATAGAAAGAATTCAACACAATTTTACACGGTTTGCCATTTATCAAATTGTCTGGCGTTTCAAGCCAGATTATAAAACTCGCTGTTCCTTATTGGGTTTACAAGCCTTAGATTATAGAAGAACATTTTTAAACGCTATGTTTATAAGAGACCTGTTTTGCTCTCATATTGTTTGTGAAGATATATTAAATAACTTTCAAGTCAGAAATATTCCTCACAATTTGCGGCGGAACAACCTTCTTGTTCAGCCTTATCATAGAGTAAACTATGGGCTTAATGAACCAATTACAAGGTCAATTATTCTTTATAATAGTTTGAAGGACTTAGTTAATTTTAATTGTACTAATAAACTAATGTTTAAAAGAAGTTATTTTGATAAATTTCCTTATTAATATATTTTGTTTTCAGTTTTTTTTTACGATCTGCTAGAGTTTACACTCGATTGATTGATTAGTCACTTACGTACGGATAGTAAGTAAAATGATGCCGAGAAGCCTAGTCCCGGGACAAAAGTTTCTGTGAGGCAAAAAAAAAAAAAAAATATTTTCATTTTAGACCTTTTTTAAAAGCTCCATAACTTTTGAAAGGACGCTAGTTCAGCCGTAGAATTCTGCATAAGTATTAACAACAAGTTTAAGATAATTTTAACGTAAACGTTGAGTCGCTCCGGGCAAGGACCCCCATTTTCCCCCCATTTAAATTTGTCAAAACGGCATGTCCATAACTCCCCCCAAAATTGGAGCAGAGTGCTAAATTTTGGTTTGTTGCGATTGGAGGTCACAGTCACCCCACTCACCAAAAATCAGCTTATTCGGATAAAAACTAAGGGTACCTCCCATACAAAGTGACCCATGACAACTTTGTTCTACAGTTTATAAAATGACTAGTACACGTAGAACAAACTCCTGATGGGTCACTTTGTATGAGAGATACCCTTAGTTTTTATCCGAATGAGCTGACTATGACCTCCAATCGCAACAAACCAAAATTTAGCACTTTGCTCCAATTTTGACGGGAGTTATGGATATGCTGTTTTGAAAAATTTAAATGGGGGGATAATGGGGGTCCTTGACCGGAGCGACTCAATGTTTACGTTAAAATTATCTTAAACTTGTTGTGACTACTTATACAAAATTTTTTTCCCAGGAATCTAAAACTCATTTTGCTAAAAAAAATTTTGATCGGAAAGGTCCCAAAAAGGACAAAAAAGGATACTCTTTAATGTCAGCATGTGGGATATCAGATCAAAGGGGACGTCGAGTACATTACATACATATCCGGTGTTTTTTTCCTGTTTCAAGGACCCTCAACGGAATAAATCGAGATTAAATGTAAAATTATTGTGTTTTCCGTGTATCTTTCAAAGCCATAACTACGAAAATAATTCAAGTTGTTACTACGCTTCTCACTTTTCCGAATTTATAATAGCTAAAGATTCTATCATTAAATTTGCTAAGAAAAAAATTTATCGGAAAGCTCTCAAAAAGGACATAAAAGGACACTAATTACAAACCTTGATCGAACGTGGGCATGCGGGGTGTCATATCAAAGAAGACGTCGAGTACATTCCATATCCGGTATTTATTACTTGTTTCAAGGACCCTCACAGGAGAAAATTGGGACCCAATGGAAAATTTTCGTGTTTCTCGTATATGTATCTTTCCAACGCCGTAATTTTTCGTTTGAGCCCGAATTATTCCATTTAGTGTCCTTGAAATAGGAAACAAATACCGGATATGCAATGCACTCGACGCCCTCTTTGATATGACACCCAGCATGCTCACGTTCGATCAAGGTTTGTAATTAGTGTCCTTTAATGTCCTTTTTCAGAGCTTTCCGATAATTTTTTTCTTAGCCAATTTAATGATAGAATCTTTAGCTACCATAAATTCGGAAAAGTGAGAAACGTAGTGACAACTTGAATTATTTTCGTAGTTATGGCTTTGGAAAGATACACGGAAAACACAATAATTTTACATTTAATCTCGATTTATTCCGTTGAGGGTCCTTGAAACAGGAAAAAAAACACCGGATATGTAATGTACTCGACGTCCCCTTTGATCTGATACCCCACATGCTGACCTCGGGTCAAGGATTAAAGAGTATCCTTTTTTGTCCTTTTTGGGACCTTTCCGATCAAAATTTTTTTAGCAAAATGAGTTTTAGATTCCTGGGAGCTCGTTGATTCAAAAACCACAAAAAAATCAAACAAAAAAAAAACAAACTCTATTTTTTCTATTTGGAGGCCTGAAATGGGATATTTTGACTGCACTATAATGCCATAATCTGGGGACCATTCCCAACCATAATCCAAAAAAATTTCCGATGTAGGATTTTTGCCGACCAAATACGCCATTTTTCTTAGACTATTTCCGTGTATTTGATGTTTTGTAAACAGTCGAAATTGGCGAAATTATTTGTCGTGATTATACACCCATGCCTACTTGGGATATGGAAAATTGTGATATACTGTTTCGTATACGGTAGGCAAGTGAATTTTTTCATAGAATGTCAAAGCCTATTCGTACTATTTCTATTCTACGACATGCTAAAACTCTCTATTAAGTTGAGAATTTTAAACGAACGAAATTGAACTAGAGGGTTTTCCAATAAGAGGTGTTATTTTGATATTCAAAGAAAAATAGCATTTTTTGAGGTAAACGATCGGATGATTATTTCACTATAAAAAAGAAGGTATGCCGTTAATAATAATCACGCTCTTTGGCTCACTTGGTTGAGTCGCACTCTACGATGCTACTAATCTAGAGGTCTGCATATCAAATCTCGGCGTGGTCCAGGAAATATATAGCGCTTGCAACATTATATACACTCCGAAACTATATGCAATGTAACGATGACTCGAAGTAGCCTATAAACGGCTGAGTGAACGCACCATGTCCTACAAGGGGTTACGGTACAGAGAAGAAGATGCCGCTAATAATGGAAAACAACATCAGCCACCACGACCACGCTTACAGGACCATAACCTTTTCATTAAATTTTCCATAACCAAATCGCAAAGTGGCTACATTATGTACTCGATGACCTCACGAATTCCATCTTTGAGGTCTTGAATCGACGCTGGGTTGTTGGATAAAATTGGAAAAATCTTTGAAAATATTTACATAAATAAATTTAAGAGTATGTTTTTGTAAGTATTTTTAATTTGTAGTAATAAAAGTTTGGCTAATTTACAATTAAAATACAATTAATGCTTAGGAAGGAGTTCGAGCTTCGGTTGGGTCTAATTAAAAAAAAAAAAGAAGTATATGTACCAATAAAACATTTTTTTTCAAAGACCACAATCAGTCTAGTACAGATAGCTCAAAACCCAAACATCCAAAAAAAAAAAGGAATTGTTGATGCCAAATTGTTGAATACACTGCCTAATATACGCAGTAAAATATTACACTAATTTGCGCCATGGGTTAAGGGGGAGGGGGTAGCAAAGGGGTCAAAATTCAGTTTCTTGAAAATATCTGGAAAACTATGAGTCTGACCTTAAAATGTTCTAAGGACGAAACAAACTACATAAAATTACCTTTGCAATGATATATAACAGTCTAGAGATTTTCTCAGAAAATTATACCTTAGACCCAAAAGTATTATAGTGAATTTACATTTTTTGAGTTTTACATTTCGCACTGTAACTCTTGATAGAATATACCTACCGTCATAAGATCTTGTCCATATATTGATAACAAACTGTATTTGATTTGTACCAAAAATTGGAGTGCTCCGATCCATTAACGTCCCCCACACTCCTCCTAACATTTTTCAAAAAGGCATGCCTGTAGCTTCTTTGTAAATTGAGCCAGGCAGATCAATTTTGGTGGGGTGCCTATTCTAAGCTCCATTATCCTCCCCACCAAAAATTATTACCATCGGATCAAAACTAAGGGTACCCCCCATACAAAGTGAACGAAAATTCTAAGAAATTTCACGTTTTTTCACTTCTAAATTCTATGTAAAATACAAGAAAAAAATTTATCTCTTAGAACGTCATTATAACAGTTAATTGTAGTCTTTTGAATGTATATTCAAAAGGTTGTACCAAGGCGTATGCTACAAGTATCAAAAAATTGGGTTTGAAGGTCAGTGATACCAGTTCTAAGACTATTTGCGAATATTTCGAGTAACGTGTACTAGCAACCTTCAAACTCGATTTTTCGTACTTCTAAGGCACGCTCTGGTACAAACTTTCGGACATACATTCAGAAGACTACAATTAACTGTTATAAGGACGTTCTAAGAGATAAATTTTTTTTTCTATTTTAGGTAGAATTTAGAAGTGAAAAAATGTAAAATTTGTTAGAAATTTGGGTCACTTTGTATGGGGGGTACCCTTAGTTTCGATCGGATGCTAATAATTTTTAGTAAGGAGTATAATGGGGCTTAGACTAGGCACCCCACCAAATTTGATCTGCCTAGCTTAATTTTAAATGAAGCTACAGGCATGCATTTTTGAAAAATGCTAGGAGGAGTGAGGGGGGCGTCAATGGGCGGAGCACTTAAATTTTTGGTACAAATCAAACAAGTTTTGTTAGCAATATATGGACAGGATCTTATGATCCTAAATCTATTTTATCAAGAGTGAAAATGCAAAATGTAAAACTAAAAAAATGTAAATTCACTATAATACTTTTGGGTCTAGGGTATAATTTTCTGAGAAAATATCTAGACTGTTATATATCATTGCAAAGGTAATTTTATGTAGTTTGTTTCGTCCTCAGGACATTTTAAAGTCAGACTCATAGTTTTCCAGATATTTGCAATAAACTGAATTTTCACCCCTTTGCCACCCCCTCCCCCCTTACCCCATGGCGAAAATTACTGTAACTTTTTACTGTGTATATTAGGCAGTGTATTCAACAATTTGGCATCAAAAATTTCTTTTTGTTTATGTTTAGGTTTGGGGCTATTTTGAACCAATTGTACTGGACTAAATCTAAGGACGAACAATTACAGTTGTTTAATAAAATAACTGGACTAAATCTAAGGACGAACAATTACAGTTGTTTAATAAAATAATGGTGAATTATCGAGACTATTAATCTACGTAAAGACAAACTTTCTGCATAGCCTCAGAATTGTAAAATCAATATTTCAGTCCCAGAAAACCTGCATATAGCAGTTGACTTCTCACAAGCACCATATATGTACTAAGATAAGCGATCAAATTTAATTTACATTTTGTTAATATTGACCCTCAAGTTGCTGGTCAAGTCATCACTGTGCATCAAGAAACGACCATAACCCTTCTGCCATATCAATGGACCAGTAATAATGCTAAATGGGCGTAGCTAATGTTTTGCAATAGCATTACCATTTTAGCCACCTAAAGCTGATTGCAGATACAAGATACATCTGTTTAAAAACCCAGTTTCTGGTGAAAAGTCAAAGTGGATTCATATCAGCATACCAATCACAATAATAAATGCACTTGCACTTGCAATAACGACTATACAGTATAAAATGGATTGCATAATAAAGTTGTTTCACGTTTCGCTAAAAGTATTTCCTCTTGAACACAGTCGACACATCGTCATATCATGCCATTGCTGTACAAGGAGTGTAAAGCGGAAAATATATGAAAGATAAATTATGGAGGATTTTCGGTTTTTATTGTTTTTTCTTATGATATTGCAATAATAATTGCATATCAGTGCAGTGTGTTGGAGCTATAATGAGCCTCAATGAGTTTCTGAAATGGATGTGCATTTAAAATAAATTCATATGAGTAGGTTTATGGTATTTTTAATGAAAATGTCGGTTGTGAAGTTATATTCAGCTACATTTATACGTTGCTTATGGCGTTTTTGCAGAATCATTCAGCAATCGCGTAATGATTATGAAATATTTTTAGAAAATCTTCGCTGGCCTCTATTCCCGATAAGCATGTGGTACATACATACCTGGAAAATATTTCCCTAATAACAATTAAAGCATCGAAGAAAATTGCATTTATCGACATTCACACAACTTACGTGATGCTTAGTATATACTTCACAAGTTCCAAAACGAATAGTATTGATATTATGATCTTTTCTGTGGGCTTTTCCTATTCACATGGCTATAATTTGTGCACCTCACCCTTCGTTAAATGGGTCTTAAGGGAGGCGGCACTAAATAAACGTTGGAAAGCACTGAGATATAAATTATTGCCAAATTTAATGCTAAAACAACGATCAAGTCACTAGGAAGTGTGTATGTTTGTTTTTATAAGGTTCAAATTATTATATAAGTAAAAAAATGTTTTCTTTTTTTAATTAATTGCGAGATATGTGTTTTTCATTCAACATTCAAATCACATCTTGTTGAAAAAATAGCCGGCTGAATAGGCTACCTTTATTCCACAAATGTATGCATATTCATCCAGTAAATGTCTCGTAGTAGAGTAAAATGATAAAATGTAGATAAACTTGAGCCCGAAAAATGTGTATGTACCTGTTTCCAAAAAGTCGCGGTCATTCATCATCATGCATATAATGTTGACATGACATAATCGCATCTAGAGTGTGAGGACATCCATTTCATATGTATGTAATGAAAGGTCGTCGCATATGCACGTTCAACACAAGGGTGACCGGGCAGTGATGGATTTCTAAGAATCCAAAAATATTTCTAATTTCGTTCATGAAATCATACATACTTTGCATGAATGCAAAAGCGGTAGTATGAAAATGGGTCAACAAAAATTTGAAATAAAAATGATATTGATGAAAAACGAAAGATTAAAGCGGGTAACTAGTTTTAACACATTTCAACAGAAAGACGAAACTATATGAAACATGATGTAAATTCGATTAACTACTCCGTTCTGTATAGATCTTATCATATCGTAGAACTTGTAAAAGGCACATTCCAATTGAATGCTACGACACCAGCATTCATTATTTGTGACTCTTATGTTAAATCACTTTCTCCATGAATAATGCGTGGCAAATATCGAAAGATATATGTAGTTCAAACATAGGTCATATAATGTTTGAATATGTTTTGTACGTGATATCGTTATTGTTCAAACTGGTTGGCTATTTAGCAAAATTTAATGACAAACCAAAAATGCATGCCTGTGAGGCTTATCAGTATTAATATACGATTTGATTGGTTGATCTGTTAAACATACTTTACATTGTCAACAATTTGGATTAGGTTTAAATACAGGTTTTTTTTTAACGTGATAAATAAATAAAAATTTAAAAAAGCATTGAGAAAGCAAATTAAGGCATTTTTGTTTGATCACGTCTTTTGGCAAGCGAAAGCCAGGGTTTGCGAGAATATACCGTTACGTTGAATCCTCAATTTTGCACATTTTATCAGGCTGTCTATACGCAAAGCATCCATTTTTGGTTTTAAGGTTCTGAGGTGATTTTGTTTCAGCTACGTTAACATTTTATCTTACATTTACATAAAAAAAACTTTATTTGGGTGAAATTAGACGAAAGAGTTGGCAAGGTAGCTCAAATAATTCAGGCATCGCGGACATTTTCCATTTCAATAAAATTGATGTGTCACGTGCTGTGTCACAGGTCAAATCGTTTTGATTGTTCACAGTACCACTGGCTTTCAACTAATAAATCGAAAATGGTAAAAATTATGTTAACAAGCCAACAGTACCTGAAATTGTTAGCTTCATTTATTTTCTTTATTTTATTATTGAGGATAATACGAAAAAAACATGTGCGCTTGGAACAAGAAGATATAATATAATAATCGGCCTTTTCATGCCTGATTTACATCCAAAATAAACATTAAAAATTTCACCCCAAACAACGGCATGCACGCGAGAGCGTGCACAGAAGCCTTTTCTAATGAGTCTAATCTATTAAGGGCATTTTTCTATGCTTCAATTCAATTTGAATTTATATTAAGGGAAATGAAAAATCATGTATGTATGACCCTTAAAGAAGCATAGCAACCCATGTCATGCGTTAGTCCAGAGTGGCTATGTTATCACACAACCCATATGTGTTTGACTCCAAATTTATTACACTACACTCCACGAATTATTTCAAATGTCAAAATATTGTCGATGCAATTATTAACCCTTCTGTAGCCGCCTACGAACTATTATGCCTGAGGTGTAGCTGAATCCTCTGTGAAATCAATCTTTTTTTTTGAAGATGTCTAATTTTGGTTCTAGAAACAGTTTACATACTATGTCTTACGATTATACGCTGTTTTTTCGTTTCTTTCGACATATGTAGTTTATATTTCGCCGAACGTTTGAACGCATTTGTGGCCGTCAGTTCTTTTGAAATATACAATGTATATGGAAAGTGGTGGAAACTATTGTTGAACGATATTTTTCATCAAGATATAGTACCAATGGTCTGTCTAGGTCTATGTGCCAACCGAAGGGTTAATTATCACGTTGGCATTTTGAGAGAGTAATATACGCGGATATTATATTCTCAATTATAAACAAAAAGTTGACATTTGAATTAAATTTTTGTTTAGATGTGTGAACTGCGATATGGTGAGAACGGTGCCATTTTTATTTTCTGAGGGCTCCATGACACAGTCATATTTATAGTCATATTTCTAGTCATATAATTAAGCCTACTCGATTCATTCAGTTAATTTTTTACACGTACACTAAACGAAATCAAGTAGGCTTAAGGATATGATAATATCTATTATAATATATATTACGAATATATGACTGTGTAATAGCGCCCTGAAGCTCACTCTGGACTAACGCATGCAGTGGGTTGCTATGCTTTCTCTAAGGCAGGGGTGTCAAACTCAAAACCTGGCTCCGGCCAAATAAGACTCTCCTCAGGTTTAGGTGGGCCGCAGGAGGAAAATTTCAAACACTTTTATATAATCGTATTACGAAAGTTGATTACAGAATATTACTCTTAAAATATGACAGAAGATCTGGATCAGCGCAGTGGTGATCCAGTTCGTGCCCCCCTTGCGAGATCTGCTGATCCTGCCCCGCCCCCATGCCATGGGCAAGGAATGCTTTAATTTTGGACATAAGTTTCATCCAGGAAACCGTTGCCGCAATTTAAATTGTTTCAACATTTGTTTGTTAGTGCAGCCCACATTTTGGAACTACTGTATTTTAGGAAGTATTATTTAAATTTCATGATTTCCGCATCCTGAATTTCGTCATGAGCAAAATTAATATTGATACTACTGGAGCGACCAAAATCCGTAAATTTTATTTAAAAAAAATAAAATTTACGGATTTTGGTTGCTCCAGTAATATTAATATCAATTTTGCTCATGACGAAATTCAGAGATTTTTTATTTTTTCTCGACCTAAAATATTCTCAGCGGTGTTCATCCAATGGATTTTGTAGCAGCGAATTAACCGACGAAAATACAATTTTTACCATTTTGCAACAACCGATTACCTCCTGGTGTACATATTTCGAAAGAAGTTTGTAAGAAAACCATAATTAATTATGGCAAGCAAGCCCTAATTTATTAATGGTATTAATATTAGAGTTGTGCCCTCGCCCCCCTTCCCTAGTCACCACGCCCCCTAGAGGGGCGCGCCCCCTGTTTGGGAATCACTGTTAGCGGCTTCGGGATTATCCATGAGAACTTCCTACTTTGGAAAATGTACTTCAAGAACATTGACTTAAACAATTAAGACAAGAAAGCGAAAACGTGAAAATAGGATTGAGCTTCAAGTATCCACTTTTTGTGAATAACATGATTTGCGTCAAATTTGGGACAGATGATAAAAAAAATTTAGTACCAGTCATCCAGGTCACCCAAAATAACAAAATAGTCAGATTAAATTAATTTAAACAGAATGGTGGCTAAAAGAGACAATAATTTCTTTATGATATGGTACAAACTCATGCACCAATACAGCTTGGAATTTGGGCTGTGATTATTATGTTGTAATTTCACATCCAGGTGATTTAGTTAACAATTCCAAGATTTCTGTAGTTTTTAGAGCTTTGCCATTTTTCCAAATAAATCTCACTTCATGTTCGGTAAAGCCAACCAATTTTTTATTAACTGCATTTCGGGACAGAACAGTTTCATGAAGAGACTTAGTATTGTCCTGTACGAAAAAGATGAGCTGTCTTATAAAATCAAATAACCGAGCTCAAATTGTTGGTAGTATTTGGAGAAAAAATCCTAAAATAATCTTGCTTAAGCCACTGACGAGTTTTAGTAATTTTTGTAGACTTGAGTTCAACGGCTTAATTTTTTCACCTTACCAATTTCAACATTTTTGAATTGATACGCATTGTGCTGCTTCGACATGGCCGCCGGCCGCACAGAACTGCAAGGCGGGCCGCATGTGGCCCGCGGGCCACGAGTTTGACACGTCTGCTCTAAGGCATGACCAAATAGCCACGTATTTAAATTCTTTGTATTACGCGAATTTCGTTTATAGAAGTAATATATATAATTATATTTTATTTTTTTTGTAGCATCACGAATATGGCTCTTGGAATTATGTAAATTTAAGCTAATCGTATTTCTTCGTGAATCTATTGATCTGAATAATAAAAAAAAATTCAAGCGATGAACTATTCGAAGTGATGCAAACAAATATATGTGCATTCAATTGAAATTCCTCTAGAGTTTACGAGGTTAATAACAATAAATTGCATATATCTAATTTCATCGAGAATATTATGCATAGTCTTTGTTGAACAAGTGATTATCCGATTTTGTGAATTACGCTTAAGTCTCTTGCCTTGCAGCATAATTGTTATTATAATCCACAAAGAAATTCGTTTTTTTAATTTATGCCAGAGTCACTGTTGAGTAATATATACATATGATAATATTTGCAAATTTGCAAATCTTCTTATTTACTTATACATTTATAAAAAGTATATCATCAAAGAATGTGTAAGACACATAATAGCTTTACATTGCCGATATTACAAATATTCTCTACTGGATTTAAAAATTAACTTTTTTTAAATCTAAAAAATATTACTATATGTGAAATTGCAAGATTGCGATGACTGTTCAAAGCTTTCATAGGGAAAACAAGTAGAACAATATTAGCTTTAATTAGGGATATCAAAAAGGGGCGAGATGCTCCTTCCAAAGTTGTGTCTTACTGGGCCTGTCTACACGCGGACAAGAACAACGACAAAAAAAAACGGTTTTTATATGAAAAAAAAAATTTTTTTTCTTTGCCTTGCTCCTCACGGATCTCTTATAAAAAACCGAGCGTTCCTAATTACTTCTTTCCCCTGAATTAACCCTCAGAGCGTTAAGTAAAGCTTTTTCAAATTGGTAGTGTCGCCTAGTGTAGAGAACCTCGACTAAGTAAGTCATCAACGTGTGAATTCCTTAAGAACCACAGGAGGAGGATAATTCATTCTAAAGGAAAATCACGAATAGCTTCAGCAGGGAATGAAGTTTTGCCTAACCTTCTAATAAAATTTAATTTGGAATAGAGCGTGAGTTGCATTCCTCGGCGCCTTAATCCTTTCAATATGACTCGCACAATAGGATCCCGTGCAATGCATGCTCCAGAAGCATTTCCTCCCGTATAAACCAAACTACCCTCCCAGCATCGAAATTAACGTGGAATTTCTGATAGGCCTATAGAATCAATAAGGAATCGAATTATATTTGTGTAATCTCCAGACGGTGATAAGTCCTTTATTGGAAAATTTTGTTGGCCAATAAACAGTTTTATGATGAACAGCTTATAACACACAAAACAATAAATGATTCGCCGATTTCAAAAGGCCGATTTGTATGTTCTTACACACAAAGATTTTTTTCTAGTAGGCAGAACAGACTTTGTCCGCAAATATGAAATGAAATTCAAATTCCGGTTAACTGAAAAGTTGAACAGCCGATCGGGTTAAGAACCGAAAGACAAAAAGCCGACCGGGTTGGTCGTCCGTTATGGAAGTATGGGTTTTGGTTCTAACCGTCCTGTTTCTGTATCCCTATTTCAATACACAAATGCATGGTATCTGTGGAGCCAAAAAACTTCAAAAACAAAACCTATATGCATTTTTGTGATCGTATCCAGTTTATTCAATAATTTCATTAAGGCGACTAAAAATTAAATTTGTGTCCGCTTACGGGAGATGATTTCCTGACAAATGTATGTAGGAATAGTGTCCGTGTCCGGCCAGTAGAGCGTCCGGCCAGTGGAATGGATTTTGTTCTAAAATATGAAGGGAAAAATTGGGACTAAGAAAATTGTCCGGCTACGGGAGATGTCCGCCTGCGGGAGCTGTCCGCGAACGGAGCTTTCACTGTATTATGTGTGTAGTCTGGCTGGTCTAGCGGTTAGTTGACGCACCTTCGGTGCTCAGGGTCATGAGCTCGAGTCTCACCGTGGATCATGGTGTTTTTCGAACGCACGAGATTGCGACGGACTATGATCTTAATCAGATGTTAAACGAGTACCCATTTATGGGGATAAATAACACTGCTGAGCGTGATGCTGATCTCATTACCTCAACAAAAAGCAGTTAAGATCTTGGAAATAGGATGTCACTAGCACATCCTGCGGCCTTAGTCTAATGCTGGATTGTCGCGCCTGTTATTTAACATTATGCACACTCCGAAATGATATGCAATGTAACGTTGGCTCGAAAATTGCCTATAAACGGCTGAGTTAACGCACCATGGCCCCACATGGGGCTATACGGTACTGCGAAGAAAAAGAAGTAAAGAAAAAACCGCAGTGCTTGCTTATTTTTCGCAGTAGATTTAGAAAAAAGTTACACATTGTATTGAGTTATTTTTTGTGCAGAAAATGTGGAAATTTAAGGGCCATTCTCTCAAAACTCTTATCGAATGGTGGGTCTTATCGCATAGAGAAGACACACACAATTTTCAGAGAGTTTTTCCATTATATTGAATTGAATTTTTGTTAATTTTGCATAGTTATGTTATCTTTTGCTTAATTACGCTGTTGGATGAAAGTGCGCAATGATTTTTATACCCTTCGCTCATAGAGTGAAAGGGTATATTAACTTTGTCATGAAGTTTGTAACGCATTAAAGGAAGCATCTCCGACCATATAAAAAGTATACATATATGATCAGCATGACTTGGGGAGTCGATTGGAGCATGTCCGTCTGTCTGTTGCGACGCGTTTTACTCGGCGGGTATTGAAGCTAGCAAGCTGAAATTTTGCACACGTACTTCTTATTGTTGCAGGCTGTTTGTATGTTTGATTCACCGAAATTGGATCACTGGGTCATGGGGCTGTCATACAAAACTAGCTCCCCAAATTGAGCTCTTCTAGGAAAAACTTTTTTATTTGTGTACTAATTTCAACCAAATTTCACACAAATGTGTTTCTATAGATAACACAAAATATATGCAAGAATGGATCAAATCGGACCATGGGGTCATGGGGCTGCCATACAAACTTAACCCCCCAAATTAGGTTCTTCTAAAAAAAACTTTTTTATTTGTGCACCAATTTCAACCAAATTTCACACAAATGTATTTCTATTGATGACACAAAACATATGTAAGATTGAATCAAATCGGACCATGGGGTCATGGGGCTGCCCTACAAACCAAACCCCCCATATTGGTTCTTCTAATAAACATTTTTTTACACCAATTTCACAAAACCTTGAATTAATGTGTCTTTATGAAAGCAACTAAAAAGTTCAAAACGAATGGAATCGTACTGTGGGGTCATGCTCCGGCAACCCCATTAAAATTTTCCGAGTAAATATTTTTATTTGCCCACTTATTTCAACCAAGCCCAAAACTTTTGTCAAGACGGAAGAAAAAGAATGAGGAGGGGGATTAAATACAAGTCATAGGTACGCCCGAAAAAACTTTTAGCCCAAGCGAAGGGTATCCAAATTTCGGCCGCGCCCGAAATTAGCCTCGGCCCCGGGGGTTGGCGAGCGAAGCCCCCTAGTTTCAATCTAAGATGATGGCGTAACAAAGGAAAATATGGCGTAACTATGCAAAATAAACAAAAATTCCATTCAATACAATGGAAAAGCTTTCTGAATATTGTGTGTGTCTTCTGTATGCGATAAGACTAACCAGCCGACAGGTACTGAATAAGAGCTATCAGAAACCCGCCTAAGCGTTTAACCAAATATGTACTACCGTCCATATGAAAAAAAAACATACACTTGAGTGAATGTTCTGTTCATTCATTCAGTGGTAACTTCAATCAACAACACTTTCTTTCATTTGTCACGATTCAATGGAATTGTAAGCTTTTTCTGCCTCGCCTATGATTCTCTTTCTCATTAATAGAACCGATGATGTCTAAGATGGCCAAAGCCACCGCCGCGCCGTCTATATACTGTGGTCATTATGAAAAACAGCTTAAGTCGACTTAAGACAAAATCGAGATAATGTGTTCACTGGATTCGCCGTATTCGACTCCACCTCTACACAAAATTTGGTTAATTTCGGATTATTTTTGAGCGAGCTACAGCGATTGGTTTTTCCGCCTATCTCAAGTAGACCCTCACCGACATAAGGAAAACCCACTTAACTTAACATATTTCTTACTAAAATATATATATATTTTTGAAAATTGGCTTAAATTAACTTAAGTTACTTTTCCAAATATGAAATTAACTCAAATGACTCTTTTACCACTGAATTTCGAAACACCCTAAATCGACATAAGCGTTTTTTCCTTAAGTCCAAAACAAATTCAGTCTTCCTCATCTTGAGTTAAGTTCTTATTCCAAATGATTTTCTTTCCGTAGAGAGCTCTTATATGGCTTTAGCGTTTATTCCTTATCAGATTTACGGAAAGTCCTGTTACAATGTCTATGTAAGCGGTTGTTTCGCATGCATTCATGGTGAAATTGAGTAGATAAGTCACTGTTAAATGAGTTGTTGTTCAATCAAATTGCAATTTCGTGAACGTGAAGTTAACTATTGAGGGTATGTAGGCTTGTATCCCGCGTACCTGAAATTTACTTTACATCGAAACTCTAAACGAGCCTCGGATACCTCCGAATGATTCAACGGCAATGACTTTTGGCTATAAACAACGAACTAAGATAGGTTTTTGGAACGTTGGGACTATGTGGGGGAGTGTAATAAAACAAGGCTCACAGAAGTCGAACAGGAAATTACCGCATACAACATCGCTGTACTAGGACTGAGCGAAACACGATGGCTCGGATCGGGGGCGACTTTATCACCAAGCTCTCCTACTGTATTGCTCTACTCTCTGGAAATAAAGACGATAATACATCTCGGCAACCAGGCGTGCGTCGGAATACTGTTGAGTAGGAATGCACGCCGATCCCTAATCGACTGGAAACCTATTTCGGATCGTATCACCACAGTCAGATTCAAATCCAGAGTACGAAACACTACAATTATTCAGTGCTACGCACCGACTGAACCTGCAGATCAATCAGCAAAGGACGTTTTTATCAGCGACTAGGCGACACCTTTGATAGGGCTCCCAGGGGTGACATCAAAATTATTATGGGGGATCTCAATGCCAAAGTCGGTACTGATAACTTAGGCTTGGAACACCTTATGGGCAATCACGGGCTTGGCGACAGGAACAATAATGGCGAAATGTTTGTGGAGTTCTGTAACTCTCGACAACTAGTCACTGGCGGAACCTTGTTTAAGTATAAACCCTGCTACCTAACAACTTGGGTTTCTCCTGATGGCAGAACAGAAAACCAAACAAATTGACCATATTGCTGTTTCAAAGACATGGAGAAACTGCCTCTTGGACATCAGGTCGAAAAGTGGGGCTGATATTGGCAGCGACCATCATCTTGTTGTCGCGAAATTTCGTTTACGAACGGCAGCGATCCAACGATCTACTAACGCACGAATCGTGCCACGTTTTAATGTGCAAAAACTAAAAAATCCATCAATTAAACGTGCATATTCTACCGCTTTGCACGAAAAAGCTAGTGCAGTACTCTTGAGAATCCTACAATTGAAGATAGATGGAATTTTGCAAAGGATTCTTTAATTTCGTGTGGCGAAGCGACTGTGGGACGATTGGATCGAGGTAGGATACCTTTTATCAGTGATGCAACTTGGTCTCTTATCTCAGAATGCAAAAGAGTTAAGGAACAGATTAACTCCGGTGCTGATAATTCAGCCAAAAGTCAACTCCAAGCTGAATACCGTTCACTACAAAAAGGCGTGCAGAGAAGTGTCAGGCGTGATAAGCGTAACTACATCAGCGCTTTAGCGAAGGAGGCAAATGATGCGGCTTACCGTGGTGAAAGTGGTACCCTTTTCAAGCTTATTAAGCCACTATTTGGCAAATCGTTCACTACTAACCATCCTGTGAAAGATAAAGAAGGGTTACTGCTTGGTACCGAAGAACAGCAGCTTCAGAGATGGAAAGATCAGCTTTTTGAGGTCCTTAAAAACAAGTAAGACAGTGTCTATTTATCGAACATAAATTTCTAACTGTAGCTTATCCAGTTATCCAACTGTGCGGTCTAGTGTAAACGCTTTCGCTATTATTTTGCAATTTTCACTTGTCAGTTGAACCTTTAACACATCCTACTAGCCTTTAACCGGTCTTAAATCTACTGATGTACGTGCTTGCGTCGGAGTTAATTGTATTTTCTTCCGATTTCTTCTAAAATTTGTAAAATTTTTGTTCTTATTGGACTGGAAAAATAGCGCGAACATTATTGCTTTCATCAAAGTGTGTGTGCGTGTTGTGCTCCATATAACTGTGTAACTGGTCTATTGAACAAACTTCAGACAATCAGTCAGATTGTAATAAACCGATTAAACATTGAACCGAACCGTTTTTACATACACAAACCACACATCATATATTCAAACCGGAAGTCACGTTGACTACTTGACAGTGTGTGCAAAAATAATAGCCCAACTTAAGACTAATTTACTTGTGCCTCGCTAAATTGCTATTGTAATTTTATTTAATTGAACTTTCACATTATAATGAATACTTGTTCGGCCGTGTATTGCATCGATAAGTCTGAAAAGACTCAGTTTGTCGCTTGCGCGGGAAAATGCATAAAAACATTCCATTGCAAATGTGTCAACGTCTCTGACTCTGTTGGCGAATTGGTGCTCAGTACTAGTGGTCTGCTTTGGTTCTGCACTGAATGCAGAAATACTGCTAATGATTCGAAACTACTTACTGTAACACAAGCCTTAGAATCAATCTTGTCTGAACTGTCCTCTATTCAGACGAAAGGTCAGACCCTCTTAGAAGGAGTTGAGCAGCTAGCTCCTCGTAATAACATCACTTCAGCGCCTAGTACATCAACGGTCTCTATCGAATCGACTGGCGTACTTACTCGTCATCGCACTCAACAACAACAACAGTCCAAGAAGGGTCAGCGTAAACTGACGGAAGCATCTACCGTGCTGCCTTCTTCTCCTTCTCCGCATCCACTGTTGATATCAACCAGTCAATCGCAGCAGCCTTTAACGCCAAACCCGAACCTAGCATTTCCGAGCTCATCGATCGCTCTGCAGCATCAGTGTCAGATGCTCAACTCTTCGTCGTCAAATAGGGATTCAACAATTGCCTCAACACTCCGTGTGTGTACGCCACCGAAACAATTGTTTGTATCTAGACTGGCTTATGATACTACCGAATTGGAAGTCCGTAACTTTATTGTCGGTAAGCTTGGTTTCACTCCATCAATTCTTATTTGTCAAAAGTTGACAAAGGATAACATTCCGGGCCGAGTCGTATCATCATTTAAAATCACCGTGCCCAACGACCTAACGACGCTCTGTGAAACTTCTTTCTGGCCTTCTGGAGTGCTACTTAAGGATTTTATTAAAAAGAATTTTCTTCGACAGCCCCGATCTGCAAAATAACTAAATCATCTAACCTAACTTTGTACTACCAAAATGTTCGCGGCTTAAGAACCAAGCTTCATTTCTTAAATATTTCTGCTTTAACATCTTTTCACGATATAATCTGCCTTTCTGAAACTTGGTTGTGCTCGTCAATTAATACTGGGGAAGTCCTTGAAGGCTATACCGTCTTTAGATGTGACCGAAACTTTGACCTTTTACAGAAAACTTCAGGTGGTGGGACTCTTATCGCCATTAAAAATAATATTGAATGCTTGTTAGTTGATATTGCAGAGAATTACTTATTTGATTGCGTTACTGTTTTAATTAAGAACTTCTCTAAGCGTTCGCTTTTAATTTCTTGCGTTTACGTTCCCTGCAATGCTTCGGTGCCTGTGTATGAAAGCCTTTTCGAATATTTTTCCAATCTCAATTGTGTATCTCATCCAAATTCTGCTATAATTATATGTGGTGACTTGAATATGCCTCTAATTTCTTGGCCTGATTCTCCTGGTCTTCCTCTTTCTTCTTTCTCGCCCTCCTTATTTTCTTCTTTGTCATTTTTCATGAATTATTGCAATCTTGCTCAATTCAATATAACGCCTAATTTCATGAATCGTAGGCTAGATTTGATTTTGAGTAACTTTTCTACATCTGAACTATCCTCCTGTTCTGCAAGTAGTCCTTTAGTTCCTTGTGATCCGTTTCATCCAGCCCTTGAACAAATAATAAATATTGAACTCAATGAAGCTCCTTTGGCAACAAAATCATCCTGTTTCAATTATCGCAAGGCAAACTTTGACGCTATCAACTTAAAAATTAGCGAGGTTGACTGGCCTTCAATTCTTACTCACACGAACTGTGAGACGGCCGTCGAAATTTTCTACGAAATCCTTTTTAATATAACTGATGAATATGTGCCGCAATATTCTAAGAGTTGTCGTAAAGGGCCAATATGGTTTAATAATAATATTTACAAAGCGATTTCGAGAAAGAATCGCGTTTACAAACGTTATCAACGTTGCAAGCGTTTCTCTGACTTGCAAACCTATCGTAAACTTCGTGCTGAGACCAAACGACTTATACAATCCGCCCGTTCTGCTTATCTCCTCAACATTGAACAGAGTGTCAGAAACAATGAGAGTAAGCTCTTTTGGTCCTACGTAAAAAACATGCGAAAGTCTTCTTGTCACCCATCATCCCTTTCCCATGAAAACATTACTGCTAATAATCCTGAGGAAATTTGTGAACTTTTCGCGACTTATTTCTCTAGCACTTTTCAGCAATCAACTGACTCAATACTGTCTCCTTCTGTCGACAATATGTCCATACCTGAAGGGTTTATATCATCGACTCTTGTTGACTCATTGATTAGGTCTGCTAGAGATAATTCATCCAATGGTCCGGACGGTATATCTAGCTTTTTTTTAAGGAAGACACATAGCTCTATTTCAATACCTCTGGCCATTATTTTTAATAAAAGCATATCGGAGTGTATCTTCCCTGCCAAGTGGAAACGTTCTTACGTTGTGCCTATTCCTAAGAAAGGGGACTCAAAACTTGCTTCTAGCTACCGCCCCATTTCTTTAATCTCATCTTGTTCGAAGATACTTGAACGAATTGTTTTTAATTACATTGAGGACAACTTTGGCCATCTCATTAGTCCTTGTCAACATGGCTTTTGTAAAATGAAGTCAACTGCTACGAATCTAACTGAATTTGTCAATTTTGTTGCAAAATCTTTGAATAAGCATCAGGACGTTCACGCGATATACACAGACTTTGCTAAAGCCTTTGACACAGTTAACCATTCCATCTTACTTCAAAAACTCAGTCATCTTAACTTTCCTGTCCATCTAATCACTTGGCTCACTTCTTACTTAAAAAATAGATCTTCCTGCGTCGTTTTACAAAACAATATATCTAATGAGTTCTACCCTAAATCAGGTGTACCTCAGGGGTCTATTTTAGGGCCTATATTATTTATATTTTTCATTAATGATCTTCCATCTATTCTTAAGAGTCGTTCGCTACTTTACGCAGATGACTGCAAGATTTTTACCTCCGTATCCTCAATTGCTGATTGCTTGACCTTACAATCGGACCTTGATCTTTTATCGTCTTGGTGCCTCGCAAATGACTTATTCCTTAACGTCTCTAAATGTTCTGCTCTTACATTCTCTTTGAAACCTGATCCTATTTCATTTGCCTATAATACGAACTGCACGCAACTAAAGATTGTTTCCACGATTAGCGATCTAGGTGTTACTTTTGATGCAAAACTTAACTTTACCGATCATTACTCTGACATCATTAACAGGGCATCTAAGCTTGCAGGGTTCGTGTTACGTTGCTCGGAGGATTTTCAATCTGTTTCAACTTCGGTCAGGCTATTCATATCTCTTGTCCGAAGTGTGTTGGAATATGCATCAATAGTCTGGTCACCATACGCTAATAATCATACTACTGCACTTGAACGCGTTCAACGAAGATTTACCCGCCACATTTTTTATAAATTCAATCTTCCTAATTCATCATATCTTGGACGTTTGAATTATCTTAATATGATAAGTCTGGAAAAGAGAAGAATTTATCTAGATGAATGTTTTCTGTATAAGTTATGTTTTGGCTATATTCGTTCTTCACTGTCAGGTGATATAGTCTTTAGGGAAACTTCTTATAATACTCGTTCGGTCCTAATTTTCAATCCTCCCTATGCGGAGCTTGAGGTTTATTTTCACTCGCCTCTTTTACGAATGATGAGAAAATACGATAGGCTGAAGCTTGGTCCATTAGTGCCCTCATTTTTTAATTTTAAACGCATGCTTCTTGATAAAATTCCTGAATTTGATTCATTACAATAATAATATGTTGAACTCCTTTTCTCATAATACATTTACATTTATACATAATAGTACTAATACTTTAATACTTGTTAGTTTTGCTTATTACATTTTAATATTTAATCTGTAGCTTTTGTACTCATAGGACTTGCTCCTGTTCAATGGCACCTTAAATAAAATAAAATAAAAATAAAATAAAATTCCCACATGGAGTGTGATGCGGATCACGCCTTAATCGAGAGAAAGAAAAAAGTAACTGAACACAAAAATTCATCCTCGTGATTGGTTCGATTTTGTACGAACTGTTGGTGTCAAAAACCAATTTCATGTAATCGAAATGGATTCCACGGATTTCCTGGATTCCTTTTTTTATTCAAAAACAAAATTTATGTGGAGAAGCCGTTACGCAAATTCTGAAAACTTTCATTGGAAAAATGTTAAATGGTTAAGATACACAAAAAATTATTTTGGAAAAGTTCATTTCAAAACAACCCTAAATGTAGAACATCCATTTAAAGTATTAAACATCCCAAAAAGAGGTATAAATTCAGGAAGTATATCTGAAATTTCTAAGTTACCAGAGGAAGTACGTATATCTGTAAAAAAGAAAAAGGATATATTGGATCTTCTTCCTATGATTGATCCTTTCTTTCACGACTTTTACAAAATTCTTCACTCTGATGAAATTTCGGATACACACCTCGACCTAGTTGAAGAAGACAGCAATCAAAATCACGTCTTTGAAGTCGTTTTTCCTGCATTCATTCTTTCGAAGAGGCTTTATATTATTTGTTTATTATAATAATTACTTTTCCTTTCATTTTTTTATGAATAATCCCGTAAAATAAAAAGAAATTAAAAATTTATTAAAAAAGAGTTTGGATTTAAGATTCATCAATTGTATAATGGTAAGATGGAAAAAGAACCTATGTCCTCACAATATAATTGAGAATAAAGACTTAAGTGGAATTAAGTTTTGTCAACACCTATTGCTTCATACGGAAAAAACTCTTATTTTGTTTTTTATCATATTACAATCAAACTACTTTATTTTTGGAATAAAATTATAGTAGGATACATTGCTCACATGATAATCTACAAAAATGTATTGGTCTTTGGATTTGAAAACTGTATAGATTTTTCACAAGTAGTTTTAAAGTTTAAAATCGCTCTACTGAAAAACTATGAAAACCGACTTAAGCGATTATTCATAATCACCACAGAATTACGACCGCAATGTAGACTTGTAAACGTCAAATCCGCAGATTAAATTGCATTGTTGTTGCTTCTCATGAAATTGTTGTTGTTTGTCCGTGTCCGACGAACAATTTAAGCAGGATCCATGACGTCATCGTACAGCTGAGTTGCGGCCTTGATATATCTAGGTGGCGTTGCCAAAGCGTGTACTTCCTAGTTTACCATAAGTATTGTTTGTATCATACACGCACTTAGAAATATGACACATATGTAAGGCGCTTTCTCTCGTGTTACTTCTCGCTCTCCGCCGGAATGGAAACGTTCTAATATTGGAAATATTGAAAAATAGTACCAACGAAACAAACTACCTCCATGTGAACAGAAATCATTCCAAACTTTCCTTTTTCGACGGTTGCCAAATCGTATAAGATTTCAATAGAAATGCAGTGGTGCAGTAAATTAACAAATAAGATAGATCTACTGCAATTGCAGTAAAGTAAGAACCTTGATCTGGACCTTAAAACTGGCAGCATAGGAGCTCTGTCTTTGTTATACTAACCCTCAGTCCATACTCCTATGTCGCATCATTTTGTAAGTGCAGCTTGCAAGGCAATGATGTTTAAACTGGGACTACTGGGCTACTGAGGGACCATATCATCGGCGAAAAGAAGAGATATTTCTATGCCGTCAGAGATACGTGCTAAAAAGTAGCACAAGCCGATGTTGGAGAGCAACGGACTCAATAGACTACCCTGATGTACTCCGACATTCACTGGAAATTCTTCAGATTCACCAGTTGTGCATCTAACCTCAGTCGTACCTGCATCATACATGTCTCGTATAATCCTGACGTAAATATGTATGTAGTTTTTTCATTAGTAAAATAATTGATTGTGGGCAAATGTGGTGTATGAATCTATCTACTAGTGTCAACGCTGTTTTGTTGTTCTCTGAGTAAAATTTTATTTAGCTTTAATTTGCTTAATTCAAGAAATTAATGTCAATCACGTATTTTCCATATTCGGCTTCCGGAAGTTAAAGACGTGGTTTTACATTAAGTGAGTAAGGGCGCATTTATGCACGGCGGTGCGCCGCTGCGGGAATCGCCGCGGGGCCCGCGTGCATAAATACTCTCATCTGATTCCATGTATAATGAAACCGCAGCGGGCCCCTCTAGTAAATTTTCAATTGCTACGAAGCGAACCGCCATGCATAAATGGGCAGCAGCGGCGACCGCAGCGGTACGCTGCCATGCATAAACAGTCTCATATAGTCTCGTGCAATTGTGAAACGCGGCGGGTCCACTCCACACGCTCGTACATTCAAATCGTCGTCCTAGCATTTTGTAATGGCAAGCAAAAGTTGCGACGTGAACATAGAAAGGTTCATAGATGAACTTAAACTCCGACAGAGCATATGGAATTGCTCTACCGGATTGCTAAGTCCTAGTAGTGATTCAGCCACAACAGAAATAGTCATAGTCATAGAATTAGTCCTGCTAGTACTTTTGGCTTCGAAATTGCATTTTGTTTCAATTTACAAACTAATTCGTCAAAAGATACTATATCGACATCCGGGAATAATTGAAAAACTTATCGCTGTCGTTACATAACTAGTGATATAAATTTCGGAAAGCACTATCTACGTATCTTTTTTGATTGATTGGGTGTACACTCCATCGTCTACACCTACGCCTACGCCTTTTTAACAAAGAAACGAGCAATACGGGATCCATATTTCCAATGCTTCCTGTTCACAGAATCACTTATCACGTACTATTTTCATCACGTACTATTTCCATCCAATTCAGAACCGCGGCGATTTGTAAATCCAAGTAACTCAATCTAGAAACAGCAGCGGGCCCCGCCGCGATTTTTAATTGCATTGAGATTAATGGGATCATTTATGCATAGTAGCGAACCGCTGTGCGGTCCCGCTGTTGACCATTTATGCACGGCGGTGCACCGCTGCTAGAATCGCAGCGGGGCCCGCGTGCATAAATGCGCCCTAAGGCTTCATGCACACGACGCGAAAACGGCTCGCAAGCTCGACACATCGAAATGCATTGGCTCTTATGGGAAGCTCATGACGAGCGACAGCAAGCGAGAGCCATGCACAGTCAAAACACGGCTCGCGAGCCGCGAATTTGCGGATTGTGGTGCACGATATGTGGAAACACGTCTCGCTAGTTGTGATTTGACAGCGGCACTGCTCTCGCTGTCGTGAGCTTCCCATAAGAGCCAATGCATTTCGATGTGTCGAGCTTGCGAGCCGTTTTCGCGCCGTGTGCATGAAGCCTAACGGTCATATTAAATTGATTTGCAAATACATAGATAGCTTGGTAAAAAGCAAACATAAGCTATATACCACTTATTTTTTGGCTGGTTTTATTGACAGTTTTGTAAGTTGATCTTATAAATCATAAATTCCCACATATAAAATTTGAATTTGTTTAACTTTATTTATTTTCAGTTGTATATTTTTGGTTCTAATATGTTTTTTTTTATGTCTATGAAATATAAGTTCAGATTTCAATTCTAAATAACGACTTCCGCATTGTATTGAATTTGTATTAGTTTAGTTTAATTAAAGGTTTTGCAAATAGCATTACAACTTGCATCCATAAAATAAAAACAATTTAGAAAGAAACTAAGTAATAGTCGGAGTAAACGATTTTTAAATACTACCGCTACAATGAAAATTATTTTAAGTAATAACCCTTTTAAAATTAATTTTTTTCTGTTCTAAATACAAATCTCCTCTCTTATCAGTTTTTTATAAATTTCGGGAGTTTCGAATTTATGTTCGCCGAATGTGGGCCCCGCATTTCAAAGCGTGTCGCATAATTTTGCATTTTTGTTTATTGATGTCGAACTCGAACCGCCATATACAGGGTGGGCCACGAAAGACCTACCAATTTGAAACGCGTATATCTTTTTTATTTTTCTTTTTTTTTCTTTTTACATAATATAATTTAACTCTTGGAAATTTAAGTTCATACAGTACACAACAAGGGCAACACACCAGTATCAGTTACATCCATTAAGATGCACTATTTGATGCGGTGTTATGGACAACAAAATTATCGGCCCATATTTCTTCGAAAATGGAGATGAAACGCCAGAAACGATTTCCGGGGCTTCTTACAGAACAATGATCGACAACTTCTTGCGGCCAATGGTGGAAGAGCACCCTAATTTGTGTTTTCAACAAGATGGAGCGACTGAGTTCAGATTTCCCTTGGTCACCTCGTTCACCAGATTTAACTGCGCCCGACTTTTTTATATGGATATTTAAAAGATAAAGTGTCTATTAATAAACCAGAGACTATTAGACAATTAAAGCAGAATATTCGAGGCGACATACGGAGCCTGCAACCAGAAACATTACGTAGTGTAATGGAAAATGCGCTAAAAAGAGCCCATGCCTGTATCGAGCGAAATGGTGCACATTTGTCTGATGTCACTTAATTTCCATAAAATGTATTTCATATATATAAAAAATTAAATAAAACAATTGTTAATTGCAAGAGTTATAGGCGTTCAAAAATGGTAGGTCTTTCGTGGCCCACCCTGTAGTAATTATTATTTATTGTACTATAGGATAAATTATGCGACTCCCAAAATATGCTCTATACATACATAACTATTTTTATACATACAAATTAACATTGATTCATATACATATACAAATTTTAAAAATTTCTTTCCGGTTATGCCCATATGTACGAATCTCATTCAACGAATCTATAATATAGTCATGCATGAAGCAAATGCTGTCGCATTTATGAATAAAAATAGATAAAAAACTGTTTATGCTACTAAAAAATTTATTATTTTATTACTCAACTAATCATGTATGTATAATTGTCTGGATTTGAATTGATTTTTGATCAATAGAGTAGAATTAAATTATTGTTTCTATGACAATTAAACGGATCTTTATGATAACCCTTAAAGCTTATTGCGCAGAAAATAATCGAAATAGATTCAAAGCCCTTCATGTCAAAGAAAAACCACTCTTTGTTAATAAATTAAACCGGAATAGCATTTATACAACTTTTCAGGCAAAACTTTGCCCGCATTTAATTGTATGCAACGAATAGCTGAAAGTACATTGTTTATTAAGGGATAGCACACGAGTCTGAACCTGAACAAAAACGCGATACTATTGTAAATTCATATTGAAACTGCTGTTTTTGTCTTTTCTATTGAAAAAAGTGGTTTGGAACAACCACCATACCACATTAAATAAAAACCACACCGAGGCTTATTTCGGGCGTATCCGAACGTTGGATACCCTTCGCTTTCAATTTAATACGACTCACATTTGATCGGCGAACAATTTGGTAGTATTACTGTGAATAGTCCTTTGATTAAGAAACAAAGTACTGACCGAAAGGGGTCCGCACCTTGGGGATCACTGACCCAACATTGACATTTAAGTCAACACCATACATATAGCGATCATAAGATAGACTCGTTTAGGTTGGCGATAGAACATGTCGAACTGTGGCAAGAGATTTGCCCTACTGGGTCTGTAGGCGTTTTTATAAGAAGACTTTCAGAGCAGTCCTTCTGCAAGTAAGTTCCATTTAAGCCAGAGATCGGCCGAACAAAACACACACGAATTGCAAAGCAAATAGAAATAGCTGGTGATGCCTATATGAGCATAGGAAAGTCTCCGGTTCCAGTAAGTGATGTCGAGGGAACTACTGGTAAGCCAATGGAATGACATGTCTACGGCAAAAATGCCTGAAACAGTGATGCATACATTAATCTGCTGCAGGTGTAAATAATGAGAAATGGCGTATGGGGGGCTATACAACTTAAATGATCGATATTGGGGGAACATTTTTTATAACTCTTTTTCCCCACATTAGTTGGGGTCCCGAGGAAAAAAAAAATAGCAGTTCAAACGATGCCAGGGAAACCTATTCGAGATTTTCGAAATCTTTTTAAGCGGAGAAGGTTTTTCTAAAAGGGGGAAAACAAGGGGGGGAACAAGAAAAGAGTAAATATGGTTACTGTGGCTCTTCCACAGGGATCCGTGTTTGATCCCTGCCGTACCTTGTCTCTCTCTCTCTCTCTCTCTCTCTTTCTCTCGATTGCAGTAACTCCTAGTGGAGCATGGTGCGTTGATGACTACCGTGTGTAGTCCATCAACGTTACAAAGACAATTGAATTCGGAGTGTGATACGGTTGTCAGCCATACCAGTTCCTAGTCGCATTGTTAGTTTATTATTCTACGATAAGAATATTTGTGATCATCTTCTTCTGAATAATAAACTTGCGACGAGTCGTGCCGAGTTTGGAAACTCGTTTCTCTATGAGTGTCTATTTCACGGAGTGGCGACCGAACGATCACGGCCACAGAGCACGACCGTACCGTACCCGTACCGTACCTTGTACTTAGGAATTATGATTGAATTGACACGTCCACAATAGCGAATTTAGCGAATTATGCTTAAGTGTAGGGAGTTTCAGGACTTGTACTAGACTTTAATTGTCTAAGTTTGTAACATCTGTATTATTGTATGTCAGTTTGGCTCAGTGTACAATAGAGTATGCCTGTCATGCCAAACTGATTAACTCGTTTTTTTAATGGCTGAATTCAGATTGTAAGACGAAACCGGACGGGTAAACTTGCAAGACAAGAGAGCTTTTGTAGTGGCCAGCAGACAAGCATTGCCCATTTCACATTGTAAGAACGCGTCTTACGAAAGAAAAAATCGTGACACGATTGTTTTTCTTTCGTACGATCGATAAGACGATTGCATCTACCAATAGTTCAGGCGTTTTGCAAAGACAATTAGCGCGTGTTTTACTTGCATTTTATTCTTGTCGACTCGTCATTTCATTGTACACTAACTTTGGAGCGTGCATGGCAACATTTATACATAATTGCTGTGTGATTATTGTTCGCCGGTCCGTGTTTTGATCGGATAGTGTGAAATGATCATACGATGGTTCTTATCGTCCAAGTTTACCCGTCCGGTCGTTTTCTTACAATTTGAATGAAGCCAATGGTGCGCTCTAAGAATCTGCGCATATAGCACTACTTCGTCTTAGGTAGAATGATGTTAACCGAGATACTCGTGGACGAGGCGCAACACGGGAAAAATTGACAATTTTGTAGATAAGTGAGGTATCGGGAGGTTGGAGCCTCTAAGAATATGACAAATTAATTGGGATGATACTTCCACAGGTCGACGGATTCGACTTCAATCCATATTACTCACCGTGTTTGGTCCATTTTGATTCTTTTGCATTGTCTTTTTAAGTGAACAATGTTCTGTACGATTATGATTCGCCAGAGTTTCATATAGGTATAAGAGGCAGAAGTTATTGGAGTATGCGAAATATATACTTTTCAACTGCCCGAGAAGAAGCTCATAACACGGAGAGAAAAATGTGCAATGAATTCAATAAAATCATAACATGAAATTAACAAGAGCGTGTAACAATTATGAAACTGTCAAAAAATAAAACGACTAATTTATTCGCATAATCTGTAATCTAAGATGGGATCTTGGGTGTAGGACGTAGGACTACGAAACGATAGGTCCGCGGTTCAGTTCCCAGTAGAAGTAAATTGTAAAAAGGTAAAGTTAAAATACGGGAAAAGAGCCACTTATTTTGAAAGTGGCATAAGTCCACTTTTTATGAAAATTGAGTTAATGATGGCATTATCATGTCATTGACGGTCTATGACAAAAAAATCAAACAAATATTTCATAAATGTACTGCCGTTTTCATAGTCACAAATTTTGCTACTTAAAAACAACTTCAAAGCGTTTATTTTGAAACTGGCGTAAGTCCATCCGTGTGGCTTACTCCACTTTCAAATTAAAAATGCTTAGTGCAACAATAAATTATCTTTCTGTTTAGAAAATATTATATAAATATATTTTTAGTAAATTATTTTTAATGTCCTTGTCAAAATTTTATTATATTTTTCAGTAAAATTAAATGGGATTTTTTGATAAATTTCATGTCAAAAGAAAGTAAAAATGGAAATTTGAAAGAAAATTACTGAAATTATGAGTTGAATGAATGAATTGTTTAGAAGCATTATACGAGAAATACACTTCGCGACAAATGCTTAGATTCACTCATATTTCCTTCCATGAAGCGGTAAAATAAAACCTTACCAGTTCAAGAAATATTATTTTTGGTAGTATTACACAAACAAAATGAATGGACTGAATCCCCACAGGACATTTTCCTTAAATTACAGTAATTGATTTAATTCAAAGAGTCAATTTCCAGTGCGACAATTGCTTAGGTTCAGAAACGATTTTACCGTTTTACATAATGTTTTCGCTGAAAAATATTTCAGAAAAGTATGAAAAAGGAGAAATACGAAAAAACAGGAGCATTTTTTTGTAATTTAATAGTGTGTATTTTCGCCATTTTTATTTATAATTTCATAAAGCCTTCGAGGCAGGTAATCGTATAAAGAATGCAGCACAGATATCGGTATTTTAGACCAAGCTGTCTTAATTCCACGAATTAACTCTTCTTTAGAGTCGTATTGTTTACCACTTTTGTAAACCTCCCGAACAAGCCACCCCTAAATGTTTAATGCCAGGGGAGATGGGCACCCAGTCTAACAAAGCCACATTTTCTCCTCAATAAGCGATTTAACCACCCTCGCTGTATGAATTGGGGCAAGATCATGTTGCAATATCCAAGGATCGCCTCCGTACATGACATAGGGATTTCCTCTTCTAAGAGCTGTTTATAAGATGAACTGGTTTGGTAACCTCGTAGAATGACCAAGTCGATAGTTCCATGATATGATATGGCTCCCCATACAATAACGGAACCTATTCGGAAGTGATGGCGTGACAGGTACATAGGGTCCTTCCTATATAATCATGATAGTAGGAGAACCCATCTAGACGCAGAAAGATTAAAAACAATATTTTTTTCTTGTACTTAGGAACTTAAATAGACCTGAAGATGCCCAGTTGGGCGAAAAATTGTCACCGACAATAAATAGACTACATAATTACACACTGCTAGTGTCAATAGGTCGTGCTCTGTGGCCGTGATCGTTCGGTCGCCACTCTGTGAAATAGACACTCATAGAGAAACGAGTTTCCAAACTCGGCACGACTCGTCGCAAGTTTATTATTCAGAAGAAGATGATAAGAAATATTCTTATCGTAGAATAATAAACTAACAGTGCGACTAGGAAGTGGTATGGCTGACAACCATATCACACTCCGAATTCAGTTGTCTTTGTAACGTTGATGACTACACACGGTAGTCATCAACGCACCATGCTCCACTAGGAGTTACGGTAATGAAGATAGAGAGAGTGTCAATGTGGAAAATACAAAATCAAAAAAAAAAAAAAAAATGTGTAGGTACACTTTACAGATTAAAAACAGCTTGCGTACAAGTCCGCAACTCAGTGGGACATTTTCATATTTTCAACGAATGCTAATGTACAGTACTGATACAACCTCGAAATGATTTATACAACCTAAGTTGAAAGTTACACTTTTTGGGTCGTTCAACAAAAGTTGAACGTGAGTTGAACCTAAGTTGAAAGTTGAATTGAATGAAGTTGAATTCGTGTTGAATTCGAGTTGAATTCGAGTTGAATTCAAGTTGAACCCAAGTTGAACCCAAGTTTAACTCAATTTGGATACGCTCTCGCGTCTCTTGATCACTATAGAGCGAGCGGTGAGCCAACATATGAAGTCATTGAAGATGCAATTGACGCTTCTTTTTCTATCGGCTCACCGTCATCAAAGACTTAGTATGATCAAGAGACGTGAGAGCGTATCGTCCGGCAAAGGACATTTTTTTTTAATTTTTTTGTTTTTTTTTTTTATTTTTTTTTTATTTTTTTTTTATTTTTTTTTTAATTTTTTTTTATTTTTTTTTTATTTTTTTAGCCCAACCTCTGTTGAACCTTGAATGGCACCCAACACTCACAGGGTACCACCTAGCCCAACTTCCGTTGAACCTTGAATGGCACCCAAAACTCACAGGGTACTTACTACCTGTAATGCCAAAAACGTAACGCTTTTTCGTTGCAATTTTCGTGACGATAAAAATGTCAAAATATTTTTTCGTAGTGTGTGTTTGATGTCGAGTTGAGTGACACACACTGTACACCTAATAGTAACCTAAGGCATACGCGATTTACGTCTTTCTGAAGGACTAAAACAAATAAAAACTTTGGAACTGCCATTGACGCCCTTTTTAATGTTAGACTCTACATGTCTATCTTCAGGTTAGTCTAAATTTGTGTCATTTCTTGCCATTATAGGACCATTTGCCCTTAAATATATTTTTTTTTTGTAAAATAAGTCTTTGTTTTCAATATCCTAATTTGACTGGACTACTGACCAAACATATTTTTTTTAGAATTCTTGATTATTAAAAAGTGTTAAATTACAAATTTTAAAATATTCGGATGTTTGAAGCTAAAAGCACTAGATAAAAAACAAGCTATTTTTGTCAAATTATCGGTTATCTCAAGTTTACCGAATGAAAAAACCCTTTTTTTTATACAAAATGTTTAACATAGCTTAAAAATTTAAAATCCGAGGATTATAAATACAGTTGAATCAAATCAAATGAAGCTATCCAGATTTTTAAACGAATTGAAACGCAAACCTTTAAATATCTCGATTCATGAAGAATTGGACTTATGCCACTTTCAAAATAAGCGCTCCATATATAAAAGAAAGTCGTGGTAGTTACACCATTTATAACTCGAGAACGGTTGGACAGATTTTCATGATTTTGGATTTGTTGGATTAGGCTCTGGCCAGAATAGTATAATAACTATTGAAACATGCAAAAAATTCACAATGAGCTAAAATTCACAATGGGTTCATTTTCACCTATTTCTGCGTGCGGATTTCATTTAATTTCTTCCACAGGATTGGTCCCTACCCAAAGTAACAGGACAACTATCGATGCATATGAAAAATTCACAATGGGACACAATTATGAAGAAAATTCTTTTTCTTATACTTCTTTCTGTCTTTCTTGAGCGAATTACAGGATTTCAGTAAGTTGACCCCAACTTATGGGTCGACAAGGCTCCCACCGGAATGGCAGTATAACCATTGAAAATTCACCAATGAGCAACAATTCACAATGAGTTCTTTTTTCGCATATTTTTGTTTCTATTTCTTGAACGATCTTGCGGATTTTTAGAAAATTTTCCTGTCGAATTGGTTCTCTCCCTGAATATCAGAATAACATTGAAACACGCAAAAAAATTATAATGAGCGAAATTATAAAGATTTGTTTTTCGTATATATTTCTTTCTGATGATGATAAGAAATATTCTTATCGTAGAATAATAAACTAACAATGCGACTAGGAAGTGGTATGGCTGACAACCTTATCACACTCCGAATTCAATTGTCTCTGTAACGTTGATGACTGACTACACACGGTGGTCATCAACGCACCATGCTCCACTAGGAGTTACGGTAATCGAGAGAGATATTTCTATCTGTCTTCCTTGAACGAATTCCCAGATTTCAGTCAACTGATTTCAGCGGATTGGTCTACATCTCCTTCCTCTTTGAATTATGAATTTAGTATCTTTCAAATTTACAATTCGTTTTGTAAATTTGCGAGCGGAGCGAGCTCAAGATGGGAGAGCGGGCGAAGCGAGCTTTCACAGCTTGTGTAAAAATAAAAAATAAAACAGAAAATTTAAAAAAAATTTCACTTTTTGTATTTTTTTCTATTATTGCCAAATTATCTTCCTGGCAAATTTTATTATCAAAATTTCACAATTAATTTTATTACAGCTCAATGACATTTTTCATTACAGATGTAATAACTTTTACCATCAGTTGCAGTAGGGTCAAAAATCAATACAAATCAATAGTTGTTATTACAGTTTTAATACCTTTTCACTACATTTTTTCTCTCCATGAAGTAACAATTACGTAGTCGATACTGCAATCCGATGGAGCAGGCAATAAGCTAAGCGGCCTGTGCAATTTTCAAAGAGTTGCATATGGTCAATCCGCGGTGATAGCTTATTAGCCACAATCGTCCCTTAAAGTAATGGACGAAATAGATAAATTACGTTACCTCCCGTTACCGAGCCGTTCCGTACCAATCATCTGTTGGTACAATGGAGTCTGTAAAAAATGCTAGAAATACATTTAATCCAGCAACAGCGCGAAATGTCAATCACAATTTAAAATGTCAATCACAATTTTTATTGTCGTTCAGCATATTTGTAAGCCATACAGGGCTGCTGCTGTTGCTGGATCAATACCGGCAAGTTGTTCCGCAGGTACCCACGGCACTGGAAGAGGTGTTTTAGGGTTAATCAATAGAAATTTAATATAGTTGGACAGTACCTTCAAAAGATTCTCCCCATAATTCAGTTTCACTGAAAGCCAAGTCAAATTTAGTAAACACATTTTTTTCAGGTTACGCCTATGTGAAAACTAACATTTAGGCTACGCGTGGCTTCAGTAATGTCATTATAGTATAATTTGAATCAAAGTGTCAATAATATTAAGAAGAAAACATGAAAAGTGTTTTAATCAAAAACTAGTGTTATTGATTCTTTAGTTTTATTGATCCGTTATTTTCACGTTTCATTTCAACGTAATCAATTCATTTTTTTTTTGTTAGAAAACTTCTATACACATTCATTGTATCATTGCCCATTAATTGTTCAACTTCCTGGGACAGAATTTTATGATAGAAAACTAAACGACAACAATCCTTAATAATTTCAAAACGTGTAGCATAATTTGATCATATTATTAGGTGTGTTTTTTTGGTTATCCCGTGTAGGTTTGGGTAACTAAACTCCATATAAAAAAAATGACAGCTGACGCACCTGTCATTTTTTTTATATGAAGTTTCGTTACCCAAACCTGCACGGGATAACCAAAAAAACACACCTATTATTTGATGTCTTGCCGCCAAATAACAACTATTTGTTTCACAGCTTGATAATCGGATCACGAAGAACCTACATACATATATGTATGTATGTAATTATATGTACGTATACGATTAGAATGATTAGATCCTTAGTGGGCCGTTATATGTACCTACATATTTCAATGAAGTTCATGTATTTACATTTGAATACATACAAATGAACCAATCAATCTGAGCATATTACAGCCGGTGAAGATGATACTCTGATATACAATTATTCAGTCAATCACTAATGTTTTAATCCGGTTATATCTATTTTAGCATATCATTCATAAAAAAGTTATAATTCGTAAAACATATCTTTTATTGTCACATGACAGCGTTAAGACTGGTTCAATCTTCTAATTCTATTCCAAGCATCATTACTCGGCAATCCTTTGGAATTGTGTTAATCGATTTTGCATTTGTCAAATAAATAATAATAGATTAATGATTGTATCAACACTTGATTTAAAATTACGTACATACTTCAAGACGATGGATTCTATACATATTTTGCTTTTCATCATTACATGACAAATATTTACTATGTGTGGGCTTAAAATCTTAAAATAAAATTTATCGATTACGAAATTGACGTACCTATAGGTACTCGTATTTATTGATTTCTATGACACGACTCAAAATTTGTCAAAAGAACAATGAAAGAAAAAAAAACGAAAAATTGAAGGGAGTAACCCGGAAAATTCGTAATTGTCACATATACATACCTATTGAGAATTTGGGATTAAAGATTAGACATACGCATTATGCAATTTAAAGTTTGAAGATACATAATACTGAATTAATTTTATGTGCGTCAGACTATTTAATGTGGATTTAACTGAGGTCAGATTAAATGTTACTAAATTATATGTATATGATTCGTAATGTAACGAAGAGATTTATATTGTTATACGTACATGAGTTTGGACCAGCTAGCTTGCTACATATATAAAATTTATTTCGAAACGTAATTTTTTGGATTTTATTAGTGCTACAATTGGTTTAAAGGCGCAGATAGTAAATCTCAAGCCTATATGGGTGGCGTTGGTTTTTTTTTCATTTAAATAAAATTAATTGCGAGCTGGCTAATTGGTTGCACAAAGTTTCAGTCTGCAATGTGTAGAATTTTGATTCGCATTGTAATACTCAATAAACAGTTCATTATTTACCTAACATTAGTGGATTATGTTTCAAAGTGAACAAATAATACTGCTTATATTACGCATGAGTTTCTATATTACTGTTTCCTACCTTTATTAAGTTAACAAATGTAATACTCGTATATATGAGTATTGAGCACTTGTATCAGCCACTGCTGTATGAGCATTTTATGTGAATGGGCTAGAATGTAATGTAATGGGCATTTGTAAGATTAGTAAATCTAATTCTACACAAATATGCGTTTATACTGCAGGCTATACAAAAAAAAAACGAGCATACAGAGGGCTGCCCCCGCAATACGAGAGTTTTTTTTTAGAATTTAATGCATAGTGAATATTTTTTGTACATATATTTTATAGGCATTAAATACGAATTATGCACAATATTAATGAAATACTTCTTGTAAATCTATTTTTGAATTGATCTAAACAAACGCGTTTTATTAGACCAATCTAAAAATAAATTGTCGTGACTACACACGGTGGTCGTCAACGCACCATGCTCCACTAGGAGTTAGGGAAAATCAAGAAAAATAAATTGACTATGTATCCAGTTTGCGTAAAACAGCAAATCTACAGACATTTTTCGATTTATAATTTCTGATTAGTTCGCAACAAAACGAAACTCAGGCAAACGTAAGGATGGCTATATATACAGATTGAATTTAAAATCTTTAAATCCGTTACCATTTTTCTGAATCACGAAAAAGGAACTTATATGAAATTGCTTCGTTGAGCCCGTTGATATATGAGTACCCACACAAAACTTTCCTATGTGTATTGAAAAAGTAGACTATTCAGGAACACCCTGTCAACTTGGTCATACAAACTTTAAAAGTATTCGTGCCAAACACTATTATCATTCTATTCATTCTTCTTCTTCTTCGTTTATCGGTGCAGAAAGGTGTGAAACCTCTGTGCATTTATGTGGGTACGATTTATGGTTCGTCAATGTTTGTGTCCGTGAGGTCTAAGGGCAAAAATATAGCTGCTGCGATAGGGTTTTCGGTTTTCCCACAGCGATATAGGGGTAAGATCAGTGGGCGCAGCGGGGCATTGAAACAAATGACCCACATCATGAGGAGTACCATCGCAGTTTGGACAGATGTTTTGGATGTCCGGGTTCATGCGAGAAAGGTACGAATTAAGGCGTGAACAAAAGCCCGACCGAAGTTGAGCTAGTGTTACTCTAGTTGCTCTCGGGAGCCTAATCTCCTCAGGCGAAATTGGTGGTGGGCGCTCTGAGAGGACTCTATTCGCACCTAAGCTCGCAATAGACCAATTCACTTCTTCAGTGTGGATCGCTGCGATGGCGGCTCGGTATGTAACTTCATCGTAAGGGTCCCGTTTGTATCCCTGAACCTCTCTCTTAGGGTATCATAAACCACGCCTGACGTGTCGTGGTGGAGGAATTCGGTCCATGAGATGATTATTGGGATGATCCTCACGATAGCAACC
The DNA here is from genome assembly GCA_949715475.1 of Microchrysa polita. Classification (NCBI taxonomy): domain Eukaryota; kingdom Metazoa; phylum Arthropoda; class Insecta; order Diptera; family Stratiomyidae; genus Microchrysa; species Microchrysa polita. Next base: position 50,274,311 of record OX454420.1, read on the forward strand.
AACAAGATACTGTTTTGAGAGTAGGAGATTGTGGTCACGTATTGGCATCAATTTTGTCTCCTGATGTAAGTGATCCTGGGCAGACATCAGAAGGCAACCTGTCGCGATGCGTAGAGCGGCATTTTGGCAGACCTGTGCTCTCCGGAAAGGAGAGGACCAATATCGAATTCTATTCATTCATTCATGTTCATTGACCTAGTTTGATCTATAGTCACAAATACTTAAGACGCTGCAATTGAATTTCTAGACTATGAAATACGCTTAGGGTAAACTTTTTTGGTCTAAAATCTATAATTTATTAAACCGTCAAGCTTGACAGTTTTAGTGATCAGTGGTATCTACATCTCAGCCGCCAATTGGTTGCTCGCGATACCAATTGAAAGCAGTCATTGATTCCACACTAGCAACAATCTCACTCGTAGCCAAATTTAGATATCCAATTTATTTATGCAGTGGTGTATCATGCAGTTGCCAATTCTACAGCGGTGTACCATTTATCAAATACATTGACATGTGACATTAAACACCTCGCCTACTGGTAACATTTGAAAATCTGGTCTAAATATTCAAAAAGTTTACCCAGATGTTGGAGCCACTTAGTAGATACATATACATATAAACCCTCATAAAAATGTTCATATTTGCAGGCCTAACAGAGCCTACACACGCACGATTTGAGTACCCATACGTCCATCTCCGATAAAAAATAAAAAAGTTGATTATGTTCACCTTTTCGGGACACCCTGTTATCTTTGCCCTATAAACTTCTAAGGTATTCAGGCGAAAAACGGTTACCATTCTACACATTCTTACGGAATTTCATAATGATCGGTTAAACCGTTCGCGAGTTATTTGGTGAACAGACGGACAGACGGTGCGTCCGTCGAACGGACAAAATCGATTTTATAAACGTTTTTTGTATTTTTTTTAAACCCTAAAACTGAGGCTTAACAGTAAATCTGTCAATTCTTATCTTCAATATAATAACGCGATAGTCTGAATTGTCTAACAAGCAGAAGACCTAAATAAATATACAGTCGAACTACCCATAAGCGGACACCATTGGGGATTGAGATTTTGTCCGCTTGTTGGAAGTGTCCGCTTATGAGAATATTTCACGAAGGTATAGCATTTTATAAAACTAATTTGGAATGCGCTGCGAATAAATTAAAAACCACGATCTCTCATTTCAACCGTGTTTTTCCAATACAATTTTTTTCGAGATCGAGAACACCATTTTTTCGTGAATTCTAAAATGACTTGTTCTTGCACTTTTTCTTCAAAATGCTAAATTTTTTTTTACATATTTTAAAAGAATAGAAAACTACGCGATAAAATGCCGCGATATAAATTGAACTCCTGAATCTCTAAGAAATTAAACCTACACGGAGAGATAAACAAGATTTGTACAGCGATGTCCGGAAAGTGAATTTTGCTTTACGAAAAAGACCGAAATTCCGGTAATTTCAAAACTTCTTTGCTCGAAATACAATTCTGTAATGGGAGAATTTTATTTGTGGAACTGTCCGTTTATTAGAGACTTGCTTGTTCAGAAAGGGTATAAAAGTACTGTCCGTGTCCGGTTATGAGAGTGTCCGGCTATTGGAAGTTATTTTCCTAGTAAAATATGTGGAAAAACGTTGGGTCAAATAAAAGTGTCCGTTTATGAGAAATGTCCGGTTATTAGAAGTGTCCGTTTAGGGAAGTTCGACTGTACATCATAATTTTGTGATAAGAGTTGTTGCGCAGCGACAACGTTTTCTTTGATTAAATATATATACAGTGAAAAGACCACCTGTATTAAGCGACCACCTTTCATAACGACCGATTTTTTCGGGAACGGAATTCGTTTCCATACAACTTCCATAGATTTATTTCCCGTATTAAGCGACCACTTGTTTATCGGACCAACGACCACTACACCACTCATTTGTCCATACAAATTTTACCCTCCTTAAGGTACGTTGTGCTAGACGCGGCCGCACGACTGCGACTCGCTCATTCCATAAAAAAAACTCGTTTTTAAAATGAGAGAGAAACGAGTTTTTATATGGAATGAGCGAGTCGCAGTCGTGCGGCCGCGTCTAGCACAACGTACGTTTAAGCGGTCACCTCTATTAGCGACCGTAAAAAATGCGGTGTGCCCGTATAAAGCGACGATAGGCAAGTACACATGTGCTTATCTTTTGGGTTTTGTATGTTTTTTTTTGTAAGTTTTCTTAATAAGTTTAAGAAATAACGGTATTTTTTCATAAAAAAGCAAGCAAGGTCGATTATAGTTACGCGAATAATAGATTAAAGTCAGTATGCAGCAACAGCAAAAATGTCCAATAAGATTTAGTTTTTTTAGGTTTTTTAGATTTTTCAAAAAAACCCTTATGAAATCGATTTTGTCCGTCCGTCTGTTCACTACATAACTCGCGAACGGCTCAACCGATCGTCATGAAATTTGGTAAGAATGAGTAGAATGGTAACAGTCTTTGGCACGAAGTACTTACAAGTTGGTGGGACAAAGAAAACAAGGTGTCCCGGACATTTGAAAATTTGTTCGCTAAATAACTCGCGGATGGCTTAACCGATCTTCAAGAGTAATTTGGTAGGAATGTGTAGAATGGTAACAGTCTTTGGCACGAAATACTTAAAAGTTGTTATGGCAAAGATAACAGGGTGTCCCGGACATTTGAAAATGTGTTCACTAAATAACTCGCGAACGGCTTAACCGATCATCATGAAATTTGGTAGGAATCTATAGAATGGTAACAGTCTTTTGCACGAAATACTTAAAAGTTGGTGGGGCAAAGATAACAGGGTGTCCCGGAGATTTAAAAATTTGTTCACTAAATAACTCGCGAACGGGTTAACGGATCGTTATGAAATTTGGTAGGAATGTGTAGAATCGTAACGGTCTTTAGCACGAAATACTTAGACGTTGGTAGTTAACAGTGTGTCCCGGTGATTTTAAAAAGTCGACTTTTGACGTTTTTATCGGATATGGACGTATGGGTACTCAAGTCAAAGAACTCGATGGGTATATTTCATATCAGTTGCTTTTTTCCAGTTTGGAGTAACGGTAACGAAGTTATGGGGGCTAAGCTTTTTTTTTAACCTCCGTTTTTCTAAACCGCTATAAGTACCGATATGGAACAAATATTGGTTAGCAAGAGTTAAATACTAAAACTGTTGACTTTTTCTAAGCAAAAGAAAATACAGCTAATAAATTCAGCTAATATGTGTAGCCATGATACATAGTAAATCTATTTCATTCGGAACGCGTTTATTTAGACCAATCCAAAAATAGATTTACAAGAAGTATTTCATTAATATTGTGCATAATTCTTATTTCTTGCCTATAAAATAATTTTGCACATATGTATCTAAAAAAACCCACGTATTGCGGGCACAGCCCTCTGTACGCCGGTATTTTTTAGTTTTTGTAGCCATAATTCGGTCCTGATACAGCTGCTGATTTCATTGTTGTTCATCACAGACCACTGTGTGTTTGATCAACTGTAATTTTGCTGTTAATGCGTTCCGCGTTTGACCTATTTAAGTTTAAGTGCTGAGTAACTATGGTATGGCAGCAACATCTTTCCAGCGAGAAATTTCTAACCTTTTGAAAATGTTCAGTTTTCGTGTCTACTCTTATATGGAGAAGATTCCGATTTCGAATTCATGCAATAAAGGTTGTTGCGTTTTCATGGCCAAAAACTAGGAATTGAAAAAACTAAAACGCAATCGTATTACCATTGGTGGAACTCAATGATTATTTCACTATTTTATAAAAGAACCAAATTGAGTTTTTATCGTGTGTGACCAGAATGAAATATGCAACAGATGCACTATTTTCACATGTTCCCCCTTTTAAGATAAGGGGTTGTTTTACAAAGCATGGGCCAATGCGGCGTAATTCTGTTAATTTCGTCAAGCTACGGTGAAGTATGCAAGCTTTTCAAAATGTGTTCTGTTTGAACGAACTACAACTCTTGCATCCCCGAAGCACAGGTATGAACAACAGATTTGCGCTATTTACTCTATGTGGTCCAGAGCCAGTAAAAATATCTCTGAATATTCCCTAAAAAAATGGTAGTAAACGCTGAAACAGCAATTTAAGCGGATTATCCGCGACGAATTTTCTATACGGCAACAAAATTTTTGGACACTGCGTTGTATGAAGATTTTCACGCACCATCGCGAGTATTTGCCAGTTTTGCAGCTTTTTTCCGCTGCGAATATTTGCTGCCTAATGTCATTTTTATCCACCAATTTGTATGAATGGTAGAGTCTATTACAATTGGCGTAGGCGTTCCCGAAAAAGATGTAGATTTGTAATGCCTAGTTTAGATATTGTCGGATGGAGTAATTAAGTTTCGAATGAACTGTTGTATTGGTATCGGTGGATGAATGAAAAGAGGTAACATTTGTCGAAACATGTAATTACCTTATTGTTTCTACCATGCCGATTGGACGAGTATTTCCCCGAGAAAACTATTCTGGGCACGTAACTACAAAATTTTGTTTGTTTTTTTTTTTACCTGGAATTTGGAAACCGCAACCCAAAATTAGCTTAGTGTTTTTCTTGCGCCGATTCGACGTGTATTTCACGAAAAAAAAAAATGGGGGAAAAATTGTTAGGGCAGGCACACACAAAAAATTGTTTTCAGTTTAGTATTTTCCGAGAAAATGAAGGAACGATTCTGGGGCGGGCTAATCCAAAGTTTTGTACAATTTCACAAAAGTTGCAAAATTTTCACGTTGATTTTGACAAGCAGTTACCAAAGTGTCAGCTGAGAGATGTTTCAGTTGCCATACTGTCAATTGGCATCACGAGCTGCCAATTGGCAGCCAGTATGTATACAGCTTTATAGTTTTAAAATGTTTCCTGGCCACTTTATTTCTCCACTTTTGTAGTCTAAGAAAATTGGACCAAAATATGGCCATCGAACGGCAAAATCCTACATCGGAAATTTTTATACCCTTCACTCGTAGAGTAAAGGGTATATTAACTTTTTCATGAAGTTTGTAACGCATTGAAGGAAGCATCTCCGACCATATAAAATATGTATATATATGATCAGCATGACGAGCTGAGTCGATTGGGCGATGTCCGTCTGTCTGTCTGTCCGTCTGTCCGTCTGTTGCTACGCGTTTTACTCGGCCAGTTTAAAAGCTATCGAGCTGAAATTTTGCACACATGTTTCTTTTTATTGCAGGCAGTTTGTATATTTGAATCGCTAAAATCGGACCGTGGGATCATGGGGCTGCCATACAAACCTAACCCCCCCAATTTGGTTTTTCTAAGAAAAACTTTTTCATGTGTTTACTAATTTCAACGAAATTTCACACAAATGTGTTTCTATTGATAACACAAAACATATGTAAGAATGGATCAAATCGGACCATGGGGTCATGGGGCTGCCATAGAAACCTAACCCCCCAAATTAGGTTCTTCTAAGAAAAACTTTTTCATTTGTGCACCAATTTGAACCAAATTTCACACAAATGTGTTTCTATTGATGCCACAAAATATATGTAAGAATAAATGGAATCAGACTGTGGGGTAATGGGGCTGTCATACAAACCCAGCCCCCAAATTGAGTTTTTCTAAGAAAAACTTTTTTATTTGTCCACCAATTTCAATCAAACCTCATAAAAGTGCATTTCATTTGATGCCACAAAACATGTGTAAAAATGAATGGAATCATACGATGGGGTCATGGGGCTATCATACAAAGCCAACCCCCTAAATTGAGTTCTTCTACGAACAACCTTTTTATTTGTGCACCAATTTCAACCAAAACTCGTAAAAGTGCACTTCAATTGATGCCATAAATAATCGGACTATGGAGTCATGGGGCTACCATACAAGCCCAACCTCCCTATTTGGGATCTTCTAAGAAACATTTTTTCTACACCAATTTGAAAAAACCTCAATGCGTCTTTATCAAAACAAAAAAAAAAGTAAAATAAATGGAATCGTACTATGCGGCCATGCTCCCGCATCCCCCCAATAAAGTTTTCTGAGATATTTTTTTTTATTTTACCACTTATTCCAACCAAACCTCACACAAATATTGTTTTATCGACGCCACAGAATTTGTCAATATCAAATATTATGCGAAAACAGAAGGAAAAGAATGGGGAAAGATTAAATACAAGTCATAGGTTTGCCCCAAAAAACTTTTAGCCCGAGGAGAGTGAAGGGTATTCAAATTTCGGCCGCGCCCGAAATTAGCCTCGGTCTCGTTTTTGATTATGGTTGAGGATGGTCCCGAGATGATGGCATAGAAAGTCCCAACCGATCGGGGGTCCGCAACCTTAAAAAAAGGGGGAAGGGGGGCCTTTTTTCGGTTTTGTGCGATTATTTCAAAAACGGTAAGTGATACAGAAAAATGGTCTGACGACGAAAAAAACTACATAAAATTATCTTTGCAATGATATATAACACATTAGAGTTCAATTGAATATTTCGGCGTTAGAATAGAACATAAATTAGAATATTTTCATTTTAGACCTTTTTTAAAAGCTCCATAACTTTTGAAAGAATGTTAGTTCAGCCGTAAAATTTTGTACAAGTATTAACAACAAGTTTAAGATAATTTTAACAAGCTGAGTCGCTCCGGTCAAGGACCCCCATTACCCCCTCCCCATTTAAATTTGTCAAAACATCATGCCCATAACCCCCCCCCCCCCCCCCCCAAATTGGAGCAGAGTGCTAAATTTTGGTTTGTTGCGATTGGAGGTCATAGTCACCCCACCCACCAAAGTGACCCATGACAACTTATTGTTCTACAGTTTATAAAATGAGTAGTACGTAGAACAAACTCCTGATGGGTCAGTTTGTATGGGAGATACCCTTAGTTTTTATCCGAATAAGCTGATTTTTGGTGGCTGGGGTGACTATGACCTCCAATCGCAACAAACCAAAATTTAGCACTCTGCTCCAATTTTGGGGGGAGTTATGGATATGCCGTTTTGAAAAATTTAATTTAATTTAATTTACGGCTGAACTAGCGTTCTTTCAAAAGTTATGGAGCTTTTAAAAAAGGTCTGAAATGAAAATATTCTAATTTATAAAGAAAAACGCTAACTTAATTAAAAGTTTGACTGTTGTGTTGCCGGAATCAAATTTTATATAAGGTGTAGTTTCGCCTCCAATGATACCGAAATCAAAATGCTGATATACATTCACAAAACCTATATATTTCAAGCTGTTAAGCCCATCTTCAGGGTTATAATCTGTGAACATTAAACATTTTGATAAATTAAATAATTAAACTTAGACAAATATTAAAAATTAAAAATACCTTGTGAATATTATGTGTCAAACAATGATGGTAATTGTGACAATTATAGGATAATTGAAAGTTAAGTCAAAAAGCTAATAATAGATGTCAATCAGGCCATACAGTAACAGACAAAAGAAATATGACAATTAAAGAAACAAACAAATAATAAATTAATTGATAAAACAAACATGTAAGTAAAAATATCGCAGTTTAAACGTCTTTGGCAAAATTATTTAAAGCTATCTATTAATTATAGTCGTGCTCTGTGGCCGTGATCGTTCGGTCGCCACTCTGTGAAATAGACACTCATAGAGAAACGAGTTTCCAAACTCGGCGCGACTCGTCGCCAGTTTATTATTCAGAAGAAGATGATAAGAAATATTCTTATCGTAGAATAATATAAACTAACAATGCGACTAGGAAGTGGTATGGCTGACAACCATATCACACTCCGAATTCAGTTGTCTTTGTAACGTTGATGACTACACACGGTAGTCATCAACGCACCATGCTCCACGAGGAGTTGCGGTAATCGAGAGAGAGATTAATTATAGTATACATCAGAATAATGCTTTTTATCTGTTTTTTCATTGCAGACCAGATTTTCATATTTAATAATTTGATTAACTTCTAGGATTCTTAGTTTTGTTTTATTCCGTTCATTTAGTAAAATTTTCGCATCATCAAATTTAAAGTTATGGTTATTACTGAGGGCATGTTTTGCCAAGGCTGATATATTGTCCTTAAGTTTCTTTTTTGTGTCATTTCCATGCTGTTTTAATCTAGTTCCTAATTATTGTTTCTCCAATATAAACCTTATCGCAATCAGAGCAATCAATTTTATAAACAACTCCCGATCGTTCCTCTAACGCCGAAATATTCAATTAAATTCTAATGTGTTATATATCATTGCAAAGATAATTTTATGTAGCTTTTTCGTCCTCAGACAATTTTTCTGTATCTCTTACTGTTTTTGAAATAATCGCAAAAAACCGAAAAAAATGCCCCCTTTCCTCCTTTTTTTAAGGTTGCGGACCCCCGATCGGTTGGGACTTTTAATGCCATAATCTGGGGACCATTCCCAACCATAATCCAAAAAAAATTTCCGATGAAGGATTTTTGCCGACCAAATATGCCATTTTTCTTAGACTATTGGTGGCTTCCTTCTATTTAAAAAGTTACTTTTTAACGGTGGCTTTAAAATGCATTACGAATTGATTTTTAAGACCTAAAATTTGCATTTTCCTTTTCCCTCACTTTTCATTAAGGTCGACAAATAACCGTCTCTTTCATTCACTCGCTTTTAATACAAAAATCACTAATTTTATGCACAACAAATGAATCACCAAATTTCATACAATTAATTCTGCGCGTGTTATCCGGTATCTCAAAATTTGCTAAGCCTATTCGTTGCTATCTCCGTTTAATTCCGGTTTTTGTTTTCTATTCTCACAAAAAAAGATCTTTTTTTCGATTGCTCTCTTGTCGAAAAAATGGGGTTATCGTCCCTTTCGAACTGTTTATTGATCACACGACGATCAGATGATAAGTTTTTATGTTCTTCTTTTTGGGCATAATTTACATAACACGAATCAACATTATTTTTATGCATATTTTTAAAAGAAAAAAAAATGGGAAAAAGCCCATTTACGGTATGCATACGTTTTGCATGAATTTAATCACGATGCTCATGCTCGTGGCAGCTTATTTACATATTCTCCACTCTGAACCCAAAGGATATTCATCGGTTGTCCTTGGCAGCATTGTATATAAAGTTGAAAATAAAAGAATTAGATTGTTCCTTATATACGTACATATGTACATTTTTTATTGTTTTGGCATACGACAGTTTTAGGAGCAATGTACTCATGTGCAGTGCTACCTAATTGGTCAATTGCTCCCGAAACGGTCGTATGCCAACAATAAAAATACAGTATAATGAACAATATAATTCTTTAATTTTCAATAAAAAGTACTGTGTAAAAAACACGGACACAGGAAACATTGTATAGTTTTCTTTTTGAGTTAACGCATTGGAACAAAATTGTGTTAGCCCTAATACTACCACGTGCGATTACATCGTTATTAGTTTTATGCTCTTTCCATAGACATCAATGCAGTGAAAAATTTAATAGTAGGCATAGATTTGACACGCATATTTGATTATACATAATGTAGTACTCGTAATTATGTTAACCTTCGGGCGGGCGCAATGCATCTGACAGATTAAGTGATCAGTTTTTGTTGTGCCAATCAGCGATATGAAAAGGGAGAGATCTGAAACTCACAGTAGCTTAATCATTATCGATCAACTACGCAAAGCAGTTTTCAATTTCTATCTACCATATGTCTGAGGGGCGGGAGGGGATGAAATAATCTCTCAGATGTATTGCGCCCGATTGTGTTATTTTCTCCTTTACTAAGAAAATTTCCACATGTTATACTCTTCACATTGCGTAATAACGTTGTGTTGACTTTTAGGTTCACCAAATCGTTTAATCGTTGTGTTTTTAGTAAAATAAGCTCACATTTTTTAAGCGGTCGAGTTGTTGGAGGTTTTTTAAATATTGAAGCTATTGAAAGCGGAATATTCTTAGAAAATTGAAAATGTGAAGGGTATAAAACTTTGAGAGCCAGTTTTTTTTTCTAAAATTTCGTAGAACTGTTTCAAAAAGAGGATGCAACAATAAATAAGAGTCTAAAATATACAGAAACATAGTTTCAATCCTTTTTTTTGCACTTAATCTGTCAGATGCATTGCGCCCGATGGTGTTAGGATTAGTATTGCGCCCGCCGGAAGGTTAAATAAATCGATGTCACACATTTTTCTACCGGTCATCACATTTTATTCCGGTTTTACATACATACATATGTACATACATACATATCATATTAAGTCGATTATTTATTGAACGAACTAAAAAAGAGTCTATTCGACTCAGGGACGACTAAATGCAAAAAAGAAATTCATAGCTATTTTCTTTACTAAGTCGATTATGTCGGTTTTGGTGTGTCGTATAATGTATTGCAGTTGAATGAAGAAGAAATACAAAATTTAAGGTAAAACATACTGAGAAGAGTGTGTTTCTATCATGATTGAGTATTCTCGATTCTTTTTAACGATTGCTAGTCTGGTAAGCATTTAGAAATACTACACCTGAAAGTTGTTTTTTAGTTTGATTGGACTAGAAATAACATGCGTCAGAAATGTATTAAAAAGACTCTGTTAGGTATTAGGTGTCTACAAGGACAGAAATATATATATCCGTATTATTAAGTTTAAAGCTAATAGAAATTTCATTAATCGATTTAGATTTGATTCTGTTTCTTTTATTCTTCTTCTCAGTACCAGTATAGTCCCATGTGGGGCCATGGTGCGTTAACTCAGCCGTTTATAGGCAATTTCGAGTCAACGTTACATTACATTGCATATCATTTCGGAGTGTATGTATATAATGTTGCATATTTCCTATCCGCACATGAACGGAAATTTAGGACCGCTCCGAGATTCGATCTCCGGACCTCTAGATTAGTAGCATCGTAGCAGTGATGTCAACTTTAGTTACATTTCGGTAATCGGTTATACTCGTTACATTTGTTTCGAGTAATCGTTACTATGTAATCGTTACTTAGTAATCGTTGCTTTTAAAGAAACACATAAAAAACTACAACCATTGCAACGACAACCTACTCGAATGCGATAGTCCTCTTATTCACGGTTCGTCGCCGACATAGTAGAGATGATAGGAGGGCTTGTGCTCATCTTTTGCACTGTTTCACACAATTAAATTGCGAGACAGGCGGAAACCCAATCGTATTGCTCGGCCGCAAATTGTAGAAATATCGACCATTTTCTAATGTGCATGGTACGAAGTTAATCGTCAATTGCTGTGGTCAGCATATTGGCTGACGGTTATCTCTGACTGCACTAAGGCTTCGACAACTCTAGGCAATTGTGTGGGGAATCCGCTGACATATCGCTCGTGTCGCTCCACCAAAGCATTGCAGAGATATCGACGGATCTCCGAAGTAGTACGAAGTTGACTGTGGAATTGCTGTTGCCAATATTCAGGTTGACGGCTATCTCTTACCACCCTGTGCACTAATCGGGAAACAGGCTTCGACACCTTTTAGGCGATTTTGTGCCGAGCCAAGCAACACCTCGATCGTGTCGCTCCCCCAAAGAACTGCAGAGATATTGAGGTATTTCCGAACGAATACGAAGTCGATCTTAATATTTCTGTGGCCAACATCTAGGTTGACAAGAGCATATTTTTTGTGAATTATTGTACTTTGGCGGTTACCCCTGCGAGCTGCGCGAGAAAAGTGCTACCTTAGAGAATTTTGTTGCGAGTCCAGCGACACCTTGGTCGTGCCGATCGGCTCAAGGATTCCAAAGATATCGTCGGATTTCGGAAGTAGTACGAAGTTGATTGTGAAATTGCTGTGTTAATATCCAGTTTGACAGTTACTTCGGACTCCCCTGTGCACTGACCGAAAAAGAGGATCCCTCGACCCATTTTGTGTTGAGTCCAACGACACCTCTATCGTGTCGCCACGTCAAAGGATTGCAGAGCTATCGACGGATTTCCGAAAGAATACGAGGTCAATCGTTTCGTTCATTAATAGTATGCGATAGGAAATCGTGCTGGCTCGATACTTGCGCACTGCGCCTACCTACTACTCGGTCTGCTCGATTACTCGGACTGCTCGATTACTCGGTCTGCTCGATTACTCAGTCTTAGCGATTACTCGGTTTGCTCGATTCTTGATTATTGAGACAGTGTACTACTCGATCTACTCGATTCTTGCGCTTGTAGCTTGCACTATTCGGCGAGCAGCACACGGTTCAGTGTTACCAGGTTATCGGAAAATCCCCTAAATTTAGGGGTTTTTCAACCCGTTAGGGGGAATTTTAGGGTGAAAAAATTTTTAGGGGAAATTTTAGGGGGAACCTAAAGAACCTTAGGAAGAATTTGGGGGTTTCTTTCCTATCATAAATCAGCAAATTCCATCAAAATTGGTGTCAGCGACAGTCGCTTTAAGTTTTAACATTTATCCGTTGGACCAACAAATAAAAATGTATACTTGTCCTGTAGCTCCAGAATATCCTCGATCCGATATCGGTGGGAGATATAGTGGACAGATTTACATATTGGGGAGTACAACATCTTCTCTTATGCAACTGGTATGCGTTTTTTAGATTGCTAATAAATATGTAAATAGAAAATTTGTAATAATGTGTTCGTTTAGAAATTTGAGTCACTACTTTTTCTCTCGAACTATTTTAGGAGCAATAAGAGGATGAGCTATCCTCTAATCTGATTTTTTTCATTTTTCTTTGATTATTATAGTTGGCTACGGACGGCAAATTCTCACTTCGATGAGCCCAACTTAGAGCGAGTAACTGGCGTCGCTTCGCCTGTAGGCCGATATCAGTTTTCGCGGTACCATTAGGCCGCCCACACACGAAGCGTCTGAATTCATTTTTTCGATTCTTCGTTCTGTTAAATTCATACATTTTCTTCGATTTTGACAGAACGAAAATAAAAAAAAAATGAGTCCGAATTAACCCTTCTGTCGGCACAAAGGTCTGGCCAGACCTTTGGCACTATATTTTAGTCAAAAAGGTATAGAAGATGAAATCGCAGCGACTTCATATTTCATGATATCCTAGAATAATATGTTTAGAAGCATGTTGGAAAAATTTAAAAAAATAGGTTGAAGTTTTGAGTATGTTTTTGATGATTTTCAGTTTATAGTGCTTTTTGATACCTAATAGGCCTGACCTATAGTTTTTGCCCCCATTTTCGTCTTGAGGTAAAAAGTGAAAATATTAAATTCTCTTAAAAATCTCCTATTTATGATGTAATAAAGTCAATAAAATTCAATTTGTACGATAAACGATAAAATTTCTTTCCACCTATTTCCCCAAATCTGCAGACTAATATCGCGGTAAAATCTACCAACAAAGCGCCAAATATTTCCCCACAGATATTCGAATTGGAAAATTCGTTCAAACTTTCTGTACGGATACGCAATGAAAAAAGAGAAGCAAAAATAGAAGAAAATAAGGAAGAAACATGTTTGTACTAATACCACCTAAAAATATGACTTTTTAAAAATACCGGCGTACAGAGGGCTGCGCCCGCAATACGAGGGTTTTTTAGATTTTGGATACATACATAGTGAATAATTTTGCACATATATTTTATAGGCAATAAATAAGAATTATGCACAATGTTAATGAAATGCTTCTCGTAAATCTATTTTTGGATTGGTCTAAATAACGCTAACGCTAACGCCTTTCATTCTGTAACACTTTTTAGTTAGACCAATCCAAAAATAGATTTACTATGTATCCTGGCTCCACATATTAACTGGATTTATTAGCTGTAACGCCGTTACCATGACTCCAAACTGGAAAAAAGCGACTGATATGAAATGTACCTATCGAGTTCTTTGATTCGATAAAAACTAAAAAATCTCCGGGACACCCTGTTTGCTTTGTCCTATCAACGTCTAAGTATTTCGTGCTAATGACTGTTACGATTCTACACATTCTTACCAAATTTCATAACGATCGGTTAGTGAACAAATTTGTAAATGTCCAGGACACCCTTTTATCTTGGCCATACCAATTTTTAAGTATTTCATGCCAAAGACTGTACCATTCTACACATTCCTACCAAATTTCATGACGATCCGTTAAGCCGTTCGCGAGTTATTTAGTGAACAAATTTTCAAATGTCCGGAACACCCTGTTATTTTTGTCCTACCAACTTTTAAGTATTTCGTGCCAAAGACTGTTACCATTCTACACATTCCTACCAAATTTCATGACGATCCGTTAAGCCGTTCGCGATTTATTTAGTGAACAAATTTTCAAATGTCCGGGACACCCTGTTATTTTTGTCCTACCAACTTTTAAGTATTTCGTGCCAAGGACTGTTACCATTCTAGACATTCCTACCAAATTTCATGACGATCCGTTAAGCCGTTCGCGAGTTATTCAGTGAACAGACGGACGGACAGACGGACAGACGGACGGACAAAATCGATAAGGGTTTTTTGTAAAATCTAAAAAACCCTAACAAAATCGATTTCATAAGGGTTTTTTGTAAAATCTAAAAAACCCTAAAAACGCTTCTAGTATATCTACAGACGATTTTAATGCTTTTATTGCTTATAAATAGCTGTAAAGAATGGGTAAAATGATTATACCGATAAAAATTTCACTTTTTCTAAAAAATAAAAAAATTTTCTCAGTAGGTCCAGCCAGACCTATTGGGTATTGAATATGCATATTGTAGTAGGTGCCGACAGAAGGGTTAACCGTGTGTGCGGCATTACGCTTCGTACCCTCGTCTACATATCACCATTTGCGCTCAGGATCCTTTTTTCAATTTAGGGGGAAATCAAGTTGAATTTAGGGGAAAATCACGCATCCAACCTGGCAGCACTGCACGGTATGATATCTTCTCTCAGGTAGAAGCGCAAGTATCGAGCAGAAAAGCGCATTGCGCAAGTATCGAGCCAGCACGATTTCCAATCGCACACTATGAACGAAATGAACGCGTAATCTTTCGGAAATCCGTCGATATCTCTGCAATCCTTTGGCCTGGCGACACGATCGAGATGTCGCTAGACTCACCACAAGATTGTCTAACGAGTTGATCCTCTTTTTCGGTCAGTGCACAGGGGGGTCAGAGATAACTGTCAAACTGGATTGCTGTGAGCAGCAATTTCACAATCAGCTTCGTACTATGTACTTCCGAAATCCGTCGATATCTTTGGAATCCTTGAGCCGATCGACACGATCAAGGTATCGCTTGTAGCTGGACTCGCAACAATATTCTCTAAGAGAGCATTTACCCCGCGTAGCTCACAGGGATGATAACCGTCATGATTAGATATGAGACTGTATACTACTTGGTATGCTCGATTCTTGTGTTTGTGCCTGAGTACATACATACGAGATTGCTTTGTTGGTTTGTTGCTCGGTACGTATGTAACGACTACTTTTTGTACTCGGTAGTCGTTACTTCCGATACTTATTAGTAACGACTACTTAAGTAACGGGTAGTTACTTTTGACATCTCTACATCGTAGAGTGCGACTCAACCAATTGAGAATAAATTTAATTGGATTCTTTCTTTGTTATCTGCGTTAATTATAACGGGCCTATATTTCTATATCTAATGCCCTCTAATTTTTTCACAACGTTCACCTAAGAAAGGACAACGTCAACATATAAAAGACACATCAATATTGAAAATTTATTATTTGCGAAATTTAAGCATCTAAAAAAACACAAACCGGTCATTGGTTTATTGTGAAATGCACAAAGCGAATATTTTTGTCTAGTAAACATGCGTGTTGAAGACATTATAAAATATCTTTTTAAAGAAAATTTTTGGTGGTAATCAATTACATATATGTACTATCTATTTATTGAATAATTTTATATCTTTGGAGGCATCTATAGTAAGAATAGAGGACTCGCGGAATATTTAAAAAATAAATAGTCGACATGTGGCTTTGCAGAAAAGAAAGAAAAAATAATAGAAAGCAGAGAAGTACAGAACAAGTTTGTCTATAATACCGAGGGTTGCACTGTAAAACAGGAATAAATATAATTTATATGGTGAATTTTTGCTCATACTAGACGGGTTGATCTTTAGAATTTTAATCTCCTTTTGTCAATTTTTACCATGTTGACTAAATTTTAAAATTCGGTATACAAATTGGTACTATACATAGCATTTTGTAATTACACACTATGTTTTCAATCTGCGTTGCTATTTTTAGTTTTCGACTTAATTATGTTAATTTTGACCCCACAATTTGTTTGACTATGAAATTAGATGTCTCAACTAAAAATCAATTGCAATGATAGCTCCTATAACTTAACATAGCTACACAAAGTTGTCCAAAAAACCTCCTTCCCTTGCTGGAAATCACATGAGTAATGGACCACGGGCGCCGAGATTCGAAACAGTATAACGTAAAAATGATTCTCCCTTAAAATATAGAGAAGTTGTGGCAATCCAGAGGCTAAATTACACTGACCCTAAGCATCTGTCGTTATCTAATTTATATAGTCAGAGATGGTTTTGCTTCTGTGCATTCCACACTTCTAAGGTGAATACATCCATTCACATCACGTTTTGTTTGTTTCATTGCTCTAACTCCTGGACAATGTTTCCTAGTCACATTTTCATTTATTATTATTAGTTTCTTCTGAAAAAAAACGCGATGTTTGAGTGCTTAGCTCAACATTATCACTAAAAAGAAGCTTTTGTATCACTGTCGGAAATACAGATGAATTCCACAGGTTTGTAAAAAAAAATGTCGTTTTCAATTTAAACGTGTTTTTTCTTTATCACGTAAAAACGCAAAAATGTATTTTGAATTATGTGTTTATAGTGCTCCCATTTAGTTTCCTATATACCTTTTATTTCTTTAGGCCCCATTTTATATCAATACTTTTTTATCAATTTAAATGTTTGAAATGTCGTCATAAAATAATTGATTTTGCGGAGAATTTACACCAATTTCTATGAAATTTAACGAATTAAACCAGTTTAATCTTTAAAAGGCATTTCAAAATCGGACATGTACATATCATCTGTCCAAAATCATAAGCAACACGTTCGATTAAGTAAAATGTTTACAATTTAATACATTTTTTAAAAATATATTTTATGTTTGTGTACATGAATCTAATTTAATGCAAAGTCCCACATAAAAAAATATTTTTGCTATCCGTATTTGTATGTAGTATATATAAACCGAATCAATTTCATTGCAAAACGAAAGAGTTAAGCGAGTATCCTGGAAAATTGTCTTCTAACAGCATTCAAGTTTTATGTATGTCTCCGTTTCTTCTGTTTTGTAACCCCACTATGAATTGCGTTATAGCTTATGTATTACAATTTCTTTTCTATTGGCCGAATGACACACACTGTAACGGTCATTATTTAAAAGTACCCAAATAATTTGCAAATACCTTACATTCATTAGATTCTTATTAAGAATTGAACAGAAAAAAATATCCTTAATACAATGCCACAATAACGAGCACTTAACACTTACATTCAATAAGTCAGCGACACAGGTAATTAACACAATCGGGACACTTTTCTTTTCAACAAGAACACCACCGCATTTATCGCAAAACAATGCAATTTCACTTTACAAGAAAATGTTCAGTACAGCTAGAGAACGGTTAGTCAAAAGCGAATAATTTATTGTCTTTATGCGCTAGAGGAGAGTCAACGGAGCTCTTTCACAGAAAACGGAAACGTTCGTGTTTAGGGGCAATTTTGAAAATCTTCCGAACACCACCGTCTATCACCGCCAACTGAAGAAAATTTCATATGTGACTATGGTCTTAATACGGCCAAATTGCTCTGTGCCGTCGCGACGCTGCTGTCAACGTTATTAGCCCAGCAAAACCATACACACCACTTGCTAGTTTATCCATCAGTCGGACAGATAAACTTTAAGAAACAAATACATCTGGTTAAGCTACGGAGCGAACGAGTGTGTCTGTCTCAGGTTGTTACGAATTTTCCTACATGTCAATTTTTAAGATCACTGGCTTTAATTTGTCCCAGAGACTCTGGATGTTATTATGTCATGTCTGGTGTAGGTATGCTAGTAGTATGGTTCATTCCAGCTGTATGGTGCGACGACATCGCACGTACAAATTTAAACCGTATATGTGCGGTTATAAAAAAGAAAATCCCCCAAGCTCAAGGTGCTCAAGAAATTGAATTGTCCGGATCGTAATCACATTGTTATATCTTCTTGTACTGTTGTTTTTGCAAATAACCCCGATTTAAGACGCTTCGCACTTAAGTCGTTGAATATTTCCCACCTTACAACTCGATTTACGACAATTTTGCTTCGCACTTACGTTATTTCTCGTGATTTTTTTTAAATAAAAAATGGCTATTTTTAGCATTATAAAAAGTATTTTGGTAAAAAAATCACATCACATGAAGCTGTTACTGGAAAAAGGATTATTTTTCATTGTAGAAACGCTACTCAATGGGTAGATCAATAGTTTTGTTATCATAGATCAAATGTGGATTAATGATCTTTGAATTATCTTATCTGTAAACTACAACCAGCTATAGCTTTCAAACCCTTGAGAAGACGTGTCGACCGCAAAACCTGGCCTGGGCCAAAATTTAACTATGTAGTAATTTTCTGTTTTTAATAATAAATAACAGGCGCGACAGTCCAACATTGGACTAAGGCCGCAAATATGTTAGTGACAAACAATTTCCAAGATCTTAACTGCTTTTTTGTTGAGGTGTTGGGATCAACAGCACGCTCAGCAAAGTTATTTACCTCGCCATATATGTGTACTTCGTTTAACATCTCAGTAAGATCATAGTCCGTCACATGGATCGTGAGTTCGAAAAACACTGATTTCTTTCACGGTGAGTCTCGAACCCATGACCCTGTGCACCGAAGGTGTGCGCACTAACCACTACACCAGCTATAGACTACTGGTTTGAATGCAGAATGGAAATATCGAAAACATCTACAAAAACTCATTTTCCAGTTTTAAATGTATTTCAAACCCCTATGAATCTGATTCACAAATGATTTCGGGCTTATTCCGAATTTCACATTTCCATCTTTTCAGAGTGTATGTAGTTCAACCAATTTGTAGAAACTTTAGACAGGAAGTCGATTTTCGAAAATTTATTGAGTGCATGTCACTGATTTTAGTTGAAACGCGAAAATCTTATGGATCGGTCTGGAAATATCGATCAGGTGACTAAACTTGCCAAATTACCAATTAATATCGCAAAGACGATGGAAATTATTATTTGCATTTATTCGACGCTAAAAAAACTAATGAAGGGGTGAAAATCTTCACTTTCCAGCTCTACTGATCGCTGTAGTCTGATTGAAAAATTTGAGTTTGTTTTGAAATCGAATTTTCTTTATACATGTAATAATATTTGTATAGGCTATGGACATTTCTCATTTTCCCGTTGCCACATTTTTCTCATTCATACCTAAGTTTGATTCGATTTAAGTCGTTTCGAGTTAAGCCGCTTTTTATTGGAACGCAACGCAACCCTGACGTAAATCGGGGTATTCCTGTAGACTGCATCATATGTACACTCAGAAAAATTTAAATGGGAAATCCCATTATACAAACCATTTTGTCCCATTATTTTTGGTCAATAGGAGAAATCAGATTACTTTAAAAATAAAGGAATCATTACTTTTACTCGATAAATTTTGTTTGAATAGTTGACTCATTTAAAAATAAACAAATAGTCTAGCTATTTTCCAATAGGATATATCTTATTGAATTAATAGTGTCAATCCTATGTAATAAAAAAAATCGTTTCACTCGTAATCTGATCGAAATATATTTTTTTATAAGTTCCATATTATTATTCCATCCACGCTAAGTCATTGTGGATTTTTTTTTTAAGAATCACGTTATTTATGGCCAGGCCGAGTATTGAACATCCGAATTGCTAGTACATACTCTTTAAAACTTACTAAGTCACGGGGAGGCAACCGAACGATCTCGGCTACGGGGTATGATGTTGGTTATCTTGCAAAAAACATCTTCGTGTTTAAAAATTTAATTGAAAGGCCTATCCCATTATTGCAATAGGACGTGCTATAAAACAATGCAGATGTTCTATTGTCGTCAGAAGTTTCGTCATTTGTTATAATAATGATTGCATCTGTTTACTTTTGTGAAGAAATCTAGTAAATTGCCGTCCAATTAAAATAATAGGGCAAACATTTTTAAGTTTACTGGGCCCATTTTTCTGAGTGTATGACTGGCATATGTGCGTATTTTGGTCTGGTGACAAGGGATGAAATAATTGTCATCACGAAGTTCACATAATCGAAACCACCGGTCGGGATTTTCCCTTGCACTATCAAGATGCAAGCTTGTAAGTATCTGTGGCCTTGGGACAGTCTGAAGAGCTTGAAGTACTTTGGCTGGTGCATCAATTGCACTGCAATTTAAAGCGCATTATTTCGTTCGCCCGGCAGAATTCATTGTGTTTACTTACGTACGAAAACCCGCTGATTACTAATGCAATTGCTGTTTCTTGATTACTTTACTAACCGTCGATTCATTTGAACAACGCAAATGGACTGGATGAAGGTCATCGACTGAATTATCAACAAAAATTGAGCGCGGTTGTTAGCCGTAATAATTAGAATATGTATGCAAGATTTTAAATTTTGCAAAGATATATTCTAGGAATACCCGGCTTATTTGATAAATTCTACTTGATTTAGTAGGCTTGAATTGTGTGTACATTCTGATTGATGCAAAGACTTACTTCCGCGTTGTTTAGATATATGTAAGGCGTCAAGGATAGTCCCGAAATAATCATGAGTTTATTTCTAGTTATGATGAAAGTCGAATGGAATTTTTAGGCCGCCCACACACGAAGCGTCTGAATCAATTTTTTGGATTCTTCGTTCAGTCAAATTCATACATTTTCTTCGATTTTGACAGAACGAAAATCCAAAAAAATGGATTTCGGGTTGACCGTGTGTGGGCGGTGTAGTCTGGCTGGTTATGGTTAGCGGTTAGTGCGCGCACCTTCGGTGCAAAGGGTCATGAGTTCGAACCTCACCGTGGATCATGGTGTTTTTCGAACTCACGAGCTTGTGACGGACTATGATCTCACTCAGATGTTAAACGAGTACCCATTTATGGGGATAAATAACACTGCTGAGCGTGATGCTGATCTCATTACCTCAACAAAAAGCAGATAAGATCTTGGAAATAGGATGTCACTAACACATCCTGCGGCCTTAGTCCAATGCTGGATTGTCGCGCCTATTATTTATTTATTTATTTGTGTGTGGGCGGCCTTAGAGAAAATTACAGCACAAGCGATATATGTATACATATGTATGTGTTTCAAAATATCTGTAATTTGATTCGTAAGGAATCACTTTCGAAGTGTCTAAATTGGTATCATGTAACTCGAAAACGAATTGACTTTCGAATTCGACCATATGAAACCGAAAATATATATGAATATGAACGATTGTATCGGCATTCGGTGGCTCTGTGGCAGAGATGTCACTCCATCTCTGAGTTCCCGGTGCGTGGGTTCGAATCCCACTGTGACCCATAGATGTTTGTGTTGTCCATAAAATGCTCCTACGCAGCCGGTTCTTCGATGTAAATCGTCCCGGAGCTACCCGTTGTTAAAAAACGGCCAAGAGCTGCCAGAACCCCCTTCGCTTTAAGAGAGAAAAAAATCTCTTGAATCGCTACAACAACAACAACATTGCATCGACAATTTATTCGAGAGATAGGCTACTCTCGAGAAGCTATCGTTTTTTTGGTTGTAAAGAAAAGTTGTCAAATGTTAAAAAGTGTCTCAATTCAAAAACTAACTAAAACCTAAATGAACTTCTTAACATAGAGCACATAAAGCAACGCACATTTAATGTTATAGACACTTTTCTGGGGAAGAATAGAATTGCTAATTGTTTGTGGCAACACTGGCTCGTCGGAATGAAATAAACAGTTAATTTATTCGAGAATTTTTTAAGAAAAATTGGTTAAAATAGTAGTTTTGGTTCATATGATTTTTATGACAATGAATTGGAATTAAAGATGTTACAACACGGGATAAATACAAATAGTGGTTCTTCTAATCGGTTGGTCTAATTGGTTTGAGTGTATTCCTTACTTTATTGGCCGTCGTTGGAGGAAGGTTTTCCTGCATCTTCGAATAGGACCGTGAGTTTGAATTCCACTCAAACCTCGGACTTTTTATTGTTCCACTTTCCACTTTTTCCACAATTTGATTTAACGCAACTATAAAATCGCGGGACTTTTCCTTGCGTCCTTTAGTTTTACGCACTAAGAATAATTTATTGCGAAACACCAAGCTATTTTTCATTCGACATTCGACAATCGATTTAATGCACAATAAGGGCTCCATTACACTACGTCATATTATCGATTATAATATCCTTAGCCTACTCGATTCATTCGTTTTAAATCTTCATACGTGCACTAAATGAAATCGAGTAGGCTTAAAGATATGATAATATAAATATGATGATATGACGTAGTGTAATGGAGTCCTAAGGGATTTTTTTTTTACATTCATGAGACAATACCAATTACTCGACACGAATGAGTTACCATGATACCAAATTGCATTCAAATCGCATGATAGGGCCCCTGAATCCCGTGCCTATACTTAGTAAATACTACATAAAGATGGCATCGTCTGCTGTCATGAATGTGACACATCTCAAAAACATAAAATTGTACAGGAGAGGAAAATGAAATTTGGCAATTTTTAAAAGTGTGAAAAACGGTTTAAAAGTGCGACTGATTGCAATTATTCGTAGAGTTGGTTTTTGTAAACAATCTAATTCTAAATCTCTCGATTACCGTAACTCCTAGTGGAGCATGGTGCGTTGATGACTACTGTGTGTACCGTTACAAAGACAACTGAAATTCGGAGTGTAATACGGTTGTCAGCCATACCACTTCCTAGTCGCATTTTTTTATACCCTTCGCTCATAGAGTGAAAGGGTATATTAACTTTGTCATGAAGTTTGTAACGCATTGAAGGAAGCATCTCCGACCATATAAAAAGTATACATATATGATCAGCATGACGAGATGAATCGATTGGACGATGTCCGTCTGTCTGTCTGTCCGTCTGTTGCAGCGCGTTTTTCTCGACCACTATAAAAGCTACGGAGCTGACATTTTGCACGTGTGCTTATTATTGTTGCAGGCTGTTTGTATGTTTGAATCACTGAAATTGGATCACTGGGTCATGGGGCTGCCATACAAACCTAACCCACCAAATTAGGTTCTTCTACGAAAAACTTTTTTATTTGTGTACTCATTTCAGCCAAATTTACACACAAACGTGTTTCTCTTGATGACACAAAACATACCTCAGAATTGGTCAAATCTTACCATGGGGTCATGGGTGGTCATACAAACAATCGTACTGTGGGATCATGTTCCCGCAACCTAATAAAATTTGGCGAGCAGGGGGCGAAGCCCCCTAGTTTTTTAGTTTATTATTCTACGATAAGAATATTTCTTATCATCTTCTTCTGAATAATAAACTTGCGAGTTTGGAAACTCGTTTCTCTATGAGTGTCTATTTCACAGAGTGGCGACCGAACGATCACGGCCACAGAGCACGACAAATTCAATTCTAAATCTAGTTACTATAAATCAAAGCAAAATACGATATTTAGAGCGGAGTTCATAGTCCCCACTTATACTTAAGGGTACCCTTAAGTGAATCCTTATTAATTTTGCGATTCAAAGTCATCAATACTTAAAAAATAAAATTCAATTTTGATACTACTAGATAATTTTTAATATTTTATTTGTCAAATGAATTCGGCAATGCCTTCATAAATTACGTTTTGCATTCCCTTTTACTTATTCCTTAGGGAAATCCTTATTCCTTAAGCAACGACTATGAATTTCGCCCTTAGTCGGAAAAAATCAAACATCTCCGGATTTTTGCAGGATAGTTGGGTATGACCCCCTGATTATGGGAAAAAAGTCCTGACCGATTGGAGGTCCGCAGCCTTCAAAAAAGGGGGGAAGGGGTTGAGTTTTTAGCGATTATTTTCAAAAAATCGTCTGATCTCGTTTTTAGTTTTCATCCGATTCAATTTCAAATGGGGGGGATAATGGAGGTTCTAAATCGGAGCAACTCAATTTTTGACAAAAAAATATCTTTGACTTAATATGAATACACCCACCAAATTTTATGGTCTAATGTGGTTTCTTTCGAGAGTTATGGAGCTTTCAAAAAGGGGTCCAAAATGAAAATACTCTAAATTAAGGTGACCAGACTCCCGAAGGCTCAATGCTGTACACTTGCGGAACTCGGTTTTCAGGCAAATACTCAGCCATACTACTTGTCGCTCCCTTTCGCGCCGATTTGGTGAAAGAATAACATCTCAAGAGGCTACCACCATGATGCATGCCATAGACAGACCTCATATTCGTCTTCCTTTCGTAAGTAATATCTACATGTAGCGTGGCTTTCTACGAACAGTTTCAATGTAGCTATGGAGTGGAATCCGAGGAAAACCTGCGGAGCGGTGGAAGGGTGGCTTATCCTGGTTTGGGACATTTCTGGAGGAGAGTATGCATTCGTCCTATATCAATGGCTAAATTAGTGATGCCATGCGGTCGCCTGAGCTCGCAAGGACATATTGTGGCAAAAACTTTATCTAAAAACACATGCGGAGTCCTTTTTTAGTATGCATTTTCGTATACAGTTTGATAGGGGGATGGGATGGGATGGGATGGGATGTAATACAGTGACGGATTTTTGAATTAAAATCGCAGCTTTCAATGTCTGTAACTTTAGATTGTTCGCAGCTAGAGCCTTAAAATGTTCACCAAATATGAACAGTACAGTGCTCTACATGTTGCCTAAAATGTTTCGCTCACGAATTTCCGAGTGATGGACAATTTTCAATCAGAAAATTCAAAATGCAATTTCGGCAGCCATAACTTCCCAACGCGGATAGGTAGGACAGTGACGTATACAGTGGTGCAGTAGATGACAACATTTCGTAAAAATCGCGATTGCAGTAAAGTGAGAACACTGATATCTGTGGTGCAATAGGGTTCTAATTGAGCAGCATTTTTGCACATGCTGGACTAACTTCCTTGAACAATACTGTATCAAGCTACCCGGTATGCCGTTATTAGCGAATAAAACCAAAACCATTTCGTTTACTCATTCACCGGATCATCTTTCGGTATAAATTCACAGAGACGGCATGAACGTATTTACTTCCAGCCTCCTCACTCATCAGAACATTATTGTATGCTGCAGACAAAACACTCACTGAGGCCTAGTTTTACCGTATTAATCTCTAGTGCAGAAGCGATTATTAGCATTTACTGTCGATATTAAAGACGAACCTTCAATTTTAACTTCACCCCACAACCTTCCAGGATCGAACTTTCAAGGTGTAGAGCATATTCTACGTACTTATAATCTTTAGATGATTTTATGAACTTCTCACTTCCTCCTAACATGCGTTGTCGCCTGATGACATTCAGCATCCCCGTATTATTCAGGAATCTGTAGTCCAGCTTCGATCAAGTAGATATACGAACATTAAGGTGGGCACTATGAAAATTCTACATCTGATCTCTAGTGCCGCGATGTTCGACGAACAATATTTGCCTTGCGGTGTCGAACCAACTCCTCCGGAATCTCAGCTAAACAGGCAGAATTGAAACACTTTCAAAAAACCAGCCCATTATTATATCTCGTCAGCAGACCTCAAACAACTAAAGAAAATTGTTATTACGTAGAAAAGCATAGAAACAAGATGGCGACTATTCCTTAATTCCTTATTTAGAACCCCTGATTTTAATGCATTTCTCCTGTGCTAAAAAAAATCTAGACCACAGATCCCCTCCCCCTCCGAAAAGCTATCTACGCCACTGAGGTAGGATCGAGTAATTTGGAAGAAATGTGAGCGCCAGTTAGTTTTACAAGTGTAACAAATTTCAGAAAGATCGAGAAGGGCTCCCAAGATATCGAAAATGAACAATTACCAAACATGAATATGCGATTATCTCGCTAAATATCGATCGTACAGGGGTCACACTTTACGCGCCTTATAAGCAAACAAGGCTGATCACAGGCCTTACCAAGGAGCTTATCATGTAGTGAACTAGATTTCATTGTGTCATTGGGAATGCTGTACATTTTGCTGTATATTTCCCAATGCTGTACGACATGTCAAAATGCTGTACTGTACAGCGAAATGTTGTACGTCTGGTCAGCTTACTCTAAATGATTTTTTAGCCCAGCGCCTAATTTTCCCAAAAAGGTCTATGGTGTTATGTATCGTTGCAAAGGAAACTTTATGTAGTTTTTTTTCGATCTCAGACTGTTCATTAGTATCTTGTGCTGTTTTGGAAATAATCGCTAAAAACTCAAAGAACACCCCCGTTCCCCCTTTTTCAAGGTTGCGGACCCCCATCATCGGGTTCCATCTCCAACGATCCTGCAAAAATCCAGAGATGTTTGATTTTTGCCGTTCGATTTGGGTTAGGTATTTTTCTCACTAATTACTTGACAGAAAATACAAAATATTCTTCAATAATTAGTAGTTTTGGCGACAAGCGACGTTTAAGTCCAAACTTTT
Organism: Microchrysa polita; assembly: GCA_949715475.1. Taxonomy (NCBI): domain Eukaryota; kingdom Metazoa; phylum Arthropoda; class Insecta; order Diptera; family Stratiomyidae; genus Microchrysa; species Microchrysa polita. Next base: position 50,300,806 of record OX454420.1, read on the forward strand.
CTTCTTAGGTGAAATATTTACCTTCAGCAAAAACATCGACAAAAGTCAAGATCATGCGCTTAAAGTTGAATTTGAGTTGAATTCGACGGAAATAATCCTATTTTAAAGCACAACGACACTTTCACGATAGAAAACCGACAAGATACGACAGTATTCTTGCAAAATTGTGCTCATACATAGCAGCAGCGTAAGTAGTGTGACATGTTACTACATAATGTATTTCGGCATGATTTTTACATATGAAAGGTCATGAATAAGACTATCTCTGCTATTGCTATAAACTCCAAAATGAAAAAAACTTAGCCCTTTACGGCTCAAAATCACGATAATTGATTTTATAGTTGAAAATCGATGAGTTAAGCCATATAGAGCGATGAAAAAATAGCAAAAAAAATCCTGCTTGTGAATTCGTTGCTTAAGGGCCCATAATTTGCTATGTTGCATATCTGCAACATTATGCTAATCCGTCATTTATTTTTTGCGTTCCGAATGGAAAATGCATTGAATAAAATAGTGTCTTTGTTCAAAAAATTTAAAGAAATATACATTATTCAACTAAAATACGGAGCAAATTAAAGTTCAATAATATACATGCAAACTAATAATATGATTGGAAAATTGAGGAAACTACTGCCGGATTAAATCTGTTTTTAAATTTAATAAGTAGTATTTTATTTCACAAAAAGCTAGATTTTATTCTAAAAATATTTAAGCAGAGAATTTAATGAGATAATTATACAAAGTAGCAGACGGGTAATAAGTTGAGGTATGTTCTTTAATTTTTACTAACACTGAATTGTACCTTCTTCTTCTCAGTACCGTATAGCCCCATGTGCATATCATTTCAGAGTGTATATAATGTTGCAAGCACTAGGCCTGTTCCAAAAACCGGGATCCCGGTACAAAACCGATGTTCACTTGGTACCGGACCCGATATTCTAAAGTACCGATATCCCGTTTTTTTTTGGTACCGAGATAAAAAGAACGATTCATTTCAACGATGAGCCGTTTTTTTTCAGGTTTTTTGGTACCGGTTTTTAACCCGGTACTCAAAAAAACCGGCTTATGGTTAAAAAAAAACCGTCGGTACTGAAAAAAAAACCTGAGTCAGGGAAACCGCTTGTGGTACCGGGTATTGAAAAAAAAACCGAAACCCGGTACTGAAATCTCGGTACCGAACAGGCCTAGCAAGCACTATATATTCCCTATCAACACAACTACGGAAAATTTTGGACCACGCCGAGATTCGATCTCCGGACCTCTAGATTACTAGCATTGTAGAGTGCGACTCAAACAAGTGAGCCACAGAGCGTTTTAATTGAATTGTACCTGCGCAGCAAATATTTAAGCCATGCTTGCTGTATTTTTATTCTCCAAAAAGTAGCTATATGAATAATTTTCAGAACTGAAACGCTTTTTTTTGGATCAGCTACGCATTACTTTCTAACAACGACATCATAGTGATGCATGCATTTGCGCCTTTTATGCAAAAAAGGTCAAAATACCCTATTTTGCGGATTTGTTCAAAGTGAACCATGAAACGAGCATCAAATCTTGGAATAGTTTTGAACTCCAAAATTTTGTCGTTAGAAAACCACTGGCACTGCTGCTTTATTTCATGGAATATTATCTTATGATGCTAGTAAGTTGCTAGCAAACCTAGTTATTGAACGTATTTACCCGGCTGAAATAGGTCATCCAGGCGATCCTATTCTGACTATGCATAATGTAATTGTGGTAAGACCAGGAAATTCTACAAAACTCTCAAAATAGGTCGAATCCGATGAAAGACCTGCGTTCGAAATTGGTCAATTGACTATTCTCTGAATTTCTGAAGTTCTGGACAAAAGAACGAGGGCATACTAAATGTTACTTACAAGTTAGTGAATGTTGATGGTTGCCGTCCAACCCTAGGCTTTGCCGTCAAAAAATCGTCAAATGTAATCTCTAGGAGATTGACTTTTGTGCAATCCGCGAAATCTAATCATAACACGATATGAATAAATAATGGTCCAAATCGTAAGGACATAATCCCTTTTTTTTATAGGAGTCAGTGTTGGGCACAGCTTTTTCATTATATTTTTATACCCTTCACTCGTAGAGTAAAGGGTATATTAACTTTGTCATGAAGTTTGTAACGCATTGAAGGAAGCATCTCCGACCATATAAAATATGTATATATGTATATGATCAGCTTGACGAGCTGAGTCGATTGGGCGATGTCCGTCTGTCTGTCTGTCCGTCTGTCCGTCTGTTGCTACGCGTTTTACTCGGCCAGTTTAAAAGCTATCGAGCTGAAATTTTGCACACATGCTTCTTTTTATTGCAGGCAGTTTGTATGTTTGAATCGCTAAAATCGGACCGTGGGGTCATGGGGCTGCCATACAAACCTAACCCCCCATTTTGGTTTTTCTAAGAAAAACTTTTTCATGTGTGCACCAATTTCAACCAAATTTCACATAAATGTGTTTCTATTGATAACACAAAACATACGTAAGAATGGATAAAATCGGATCATGGGGTCATGGGGCTGCCATACAAACCTAACCCCCCAAATTATGTTCTTCTAAGAAAAACTTTTTCATTTGGGCACCAATTTCAACCAAATTTCAGACGAATATGTTTCTATTGATGCCACAAAATATATGTAAGAATGGATGGAATCGGACTGTGGGGTCATGGGGCTGTCATACAAACCCAGCCCCCCAAATTCAGTTTTTCTAAGAAAAACTTTTTTATTTGTGTACCACTTTCAGTCAAACCTCATAAAAGTGCATTTCAATTGATGCCACAAAACATATGCAAAAATGAATGGAATCGGACAATGGGGTCTTGGAGCTGTCATACAAAGCTAACCCCCCAAAATGAATTCTTCTATGAACAACTTTTTCATTTGTGCATCAGTTTCAACCAAAACTCGTAAAAGTGCATTTCTATTGATGACATAAGACATATGAAAAAAGAATAGAACCAGACTATGGGGTCATGGTGCTACCATACAAACCCATTTTGGATCTTCTAAGAAACATGTTTTCTACACCAATTTCAAAAAACCTTAATGCGTCTTTATCAATACAAAAAAAAAGTAAAACAAATGGAATCGTACTATGGGGCCATGCTCCCGCATCCCCCCAATAAAGTTTTATGAGATATTTTTTTATTTTCCCGCTTATTCCAACCAAACCTCACCCAAATATTGTTTTATCGACGCCACAGAATTTGTCAATATCAAATATTTTGTGAAAACAGAAAGAACAGAATGGGGAAGGATCACAAGTAATAGGTTCGCCCCAAAAAACTTATAGCTCGAGAAGAGTGAATGGTATTCAAATTTCGGCCGCGCCCGAAATTAGCCTCGGTCTCGTTTGAGTCTATTTTTGTACCAAAAAGTGGCAATTGCACCCATATTCCTTACCATTCTTCCTAATACCGAAAGAGTACGAAATTCTTGAATTTCCTTGAACAATACAATAATATAATACATTGGACATAAAACAATATCAAATGTCTTCAAAACATAACCGGTTTTAGTAGGGCATTTACATAATGTTGCAGATATGCAACAAACATACATTTTGAAAAATTCCTTCGTAAAAAGAAAATAGACACTTTTATCTAACGTTTCCTATATCTTCCCAGGATGTTTTGAAAAATTATAGGGATCACTATTCAAATGAAAATTGCATAACTGTGCAAAATGTTGTTGTAATGATCTACAAATAGAAATTATTGAAAATTTATGTTCAAATGCAAGAAATATTTTCAAAGAGAAATCAAAACTACTTCTCACTTATTGCCGAACGAGAAAAAGGCGTTTTAAAGCAACAAATTCTAATAGGATACTTTCTAGGAACGACTTTCCGTTATGTTGCAGATATGCAACACTAAGCCGTCAAGGGTTGGACATGTGTCACTATTCTTGTCGACAGGGGATATGTATGTTTTTAAGGAAACTCTAATTTTTTTATTTTTTATTTTTGTCATCGCCGAAACATTTTAATGAATCTCATTCAACATCAGGTAAAGAAAAACTTAACCATTATTTTTTGCCTTTCGAAGATCCCCAATATTGGGGAGCATTTCAAACCAGCCCTTAATCCCAGGTCTGGTCAGCTGCACATCACATCGCATCTTCTTATGAAATACACTAAACTTAACCAAACTCTACTTCTGATCTGACACAACTTATACAGGAGGGCGTAGTCTGGCTGGTCTAGCGGTTAGTGCGCGCACCTTCGGTGCATAGGGTCATGAATTCGAATCTCACCGTGTTCCATGGTGTTTTTCGAACTCACGAGCTTGTGACGGACTATGATCTCACTCAGATGTTATAACACTGCTGAGCGTGATGCTGATCTCATTACCTCTACAAAAAGCAGATAAGATCATGGAAATAGGATGTCACTAACACATCCTGCGGCCTTGGTCCAATGTAAGATTGTCGCGCCTGTTATTTATTTTTAATTTCGCATGGCCAATCTACGGCAAATGTGCTGTTAGGTGAAGGTGGGTTTTAGCCTCAAGAGCATACATACATACATTTTGTAGTTCGTACTGACCGATGGAATCGGAACATTAACGACTTCATAAAGCTGTCGTGGTAGTTATCCATATCGTGGCTCTACCTAAATACCATACATATTATTATTTTGTCTTTTAACTGTATTGCTGGAATGTTACCGACGTTGTATAAATTATAATTACATATTACTATTTAGGCTTTATTCGCCACTCTGTATGAATTATGTGGAATTACGGTAATAATCTTCATCCGTTGTCATGAAAGTTAAACACATCACAGTCACATGTAGAGACGAATGCGTGTAATTTTTTGGGTATCTTTGAAAGATGTAATGTGCAAAATCTTAACCATTACGATATACCTACAGATGTATGTATGTAATGTATATGCACGTGCATTGCCTTGGATGTAAAGTGCCTAGAAAAACGTCGTTTAAAAATACATAGTATGAAATGGGTAGAAACTACAACCCTACAACCTTTGGATCAATCTATTATTTATTCATCACAATAAAAAATTCCGGGAATTCTGTTAAGCACTAATAGGTCGATTTGTGTAAGCAAAAAAATAGCCAAACATAGGAAAAATGCAGCATTGCTGGATGTTGCATATATCACTGGGATACATAAGGCAGTTTAAAACTCCTTTGCAACCTCGAAGACCTTGTGCTCACAGAGAGGTTCCTCAGAATCCTTGTTATTTCCCAGCCTTTCGATAATATCTGGAAAATAATCATCAGTCCCAAATACAGTCCTTCAAAGATCCCTTTTTTTTAGCAAGAACAAAGAAATCTATACCAACAAATTTTCTTAAAAATTAAAATTTACCTTTCTTAAATCGAAAAAGCGGTTTAGTTTCCTAAAAGGTTCAAATTAAAAATGTTGTGATCTGCGCCTAAAACCATGGCCTAAAACCATCTTTTTCGTCTCAATTTTCTCACAACTTCTGCTAAGGTAAGGTGCTTGGGCGGTTTTTCACCAAAATGGCACATAGTCATTACATTACATTAATTTATTCTAGCTCTATTATTTCTGACAGTTTAATGCATTAAGCGTCGTTTTCTCGTACATATTTATCCATAATTTAAGCTTAAAGTATTACTTGTAGCATGGTCGCTTACACTGGCTTAAAGCATTCTTAAGCTTATCTATTGGATTAAATGTATGAGAAACCGGCCCTAAAAAATGAAACTATGGATAATTTACGACTGGGGTTGATTTGTACACAAATAAAGTTGTGAAATTGGGTGGATTTGGCTGAAATATACAATTTTTGATAGGGCATATCTTGGGATTCAATGTAGTGTAGTTAGTACGTGATAAACCTAGCACCTACAGAATATGTACTGGAGAAAAAGTTTCTGTTTTGGTTCATATGTTTTTAGGGTGCTGAGCACGAATCCGAAGCTTCTCACCAACATTTTGTTGCGGAACAGGGTCAAAATCGCGAAAACCCTAATTTTCGCTGTTTTTTCTCCCCCAACTCTGAAACTATTCATTTCTGCGAAAGAACTCACCATGAATATGTTAGAGAACACACAATTGCGCGTCCTAAGGGACATAAATATTAAAAATCCGTTAAGCGGTATTACTACATGTTATATTTTTATTGAAATATTATTGAAACATCTATTTAATGGAACTATTATTAATTGACTTTTTTATTGAATTAATATTATTGACAAACTAAAACTAATGATGACTTGATATTATTTTTATATAAAAGCAATGGAATTCTCCCACGTTTAATGGAAAATTAACATGTTGATTGAATGAATTATAAATTATAATCGTTGACGCTGTATGCTTCAGTATCCATTGGTTCATTTGAGGTAGTCGATCTATTTAAGATCTCGAGCAATATCCCAGCAAACAATTTTATCGTTTTATTCGAAAAATCACAAAACTGATACGAAAACGATATCATTCAAATGGAAAATTTATCGTAAGCTTGTCTCCCCGACGAAAAATCGCTTTATCGTCATCAATATGTCAGAAATGTGACTCCTATTAACGAAATATCTTCTCATTATTTCAAGGATGATAAATTCGTAATTCTTCCCAACGAGCGAATTACGAAATTGTCAAAATATAAAACGACTAATTTATTCCCATAATTTGTAATCCTAGATAGCTCAGGTGTAGGACGTAGGACTACGAAACGATAGGTGCCCGGTTCGATTCCCAGTACAAGCAAAGTGTAAAAAGGTAAAGTTAAATAAGGTAAAAAAAAGTTAAGGATGAAATAGAAGAAAAAAAAAATAGAAAAAAGGGAATAATAAAAAAAAAATTTCACTTTTTCTATGTATTAGTCTATTATCGCCAAATTATCATCCTGGCGAATTAATATCGGTCACTATTCCTTCACGAAGGGAGTGACGCCTTTAATCCGAAAACGATATGAAATTCGAGAAATGTTTTCTATCAGGCGAATTGAATTCGTATCGCGGACGATAGAAATTGTTTGCTGGGATAACTTATATCACCCAAATTTGAATTGGTTGAATTGATTGAATTTATTGAATTGGTTGAATTTATTGAATTGATTGAATGGATTGAATTGATTTGATTGAATTGATTGAATGGGATTGAACTGATTGAATGGGTTGAATTGATTGGTTTGATTTGATTGAATCGATTGAATGTGATTGAATTGATTGAATGAGATTGAATGGATTCAATTGATTGAATTCAGCGATTTTATTGAATTTTTCGATTCGCATGTCTGGTCGATGGAGCTCAGGTTAACATTAAGGTGTTACCCAAATTCTTCCTAGAAGGGCTGAGTAGTCTTCGTGGACGATGTAAATTTCCTCCCTTGTTATCATACCGTTGTACTCCACGTTCACTTATATTTTTCTATCGTGAATAAATACATATTGGGTGTAAGAGCGGAATTCCATTGAAGATGGTAACAATTTTACGTCCAGATTTAATTTGTTAAATTGGTCTCGCGGTAGAAAAGTGTATCCTGATTCAGAATCAACATCGAATGATATTGGTTTTCCTTCGATCTTGACAGTAACATGAAAACGGTCATTGTCCCTTGCTGAGTTGTTGTAAAACTTGTTCAACTTGAAAGGTAATGTAATCCTTTGGACTTGATGAGCTGTTTATTTGATGTGTCGCTTGATAGTTTGATTTATTTTTCTGAACCAGCGTTCGAACACACACTTTTTCGACATGTGCTTTAGAATTGCAACTTGAGCACATAAGTTTTTCTGGATCTGTTCGACAATCTGCGAATTTATGATTGTTTCGGCCACATCGAAAACAATTGCCGTTTATTCCCAAAGTAGCAAAATCCAGTCTTGATTTTGAATTGTAATTGTTATTGAATTGATTTTACTATTTTCTTGGATTACTTTTTTTTGTGTGTTGACCTTGTTGATGTCATACGATTCCGTTGAGGAAGTTGAAAATGTATGAGACAGCTCTTTTGAGTTCAGTTTTGCTGCTTCCAGCTCAATAGCCTTGTCATAAATTTCATTGAACTCGGTAAGTCCTGATTGTAAAATTTGTTCGCGAATTGTATTGTCTCGCAAACCTCTTATAAATTGGGTTCGTAGAAAAACATCTGCTATTGATGCTTTACATGAACAGAAAAAATCGTAATCTCCAATATCTGTTCTCAAAACAGTAACGAAATCTGTTACATTTTGGGTTTCTGTTTGATACTTACATAAGAATTGATGTTGTGCCACCAGAACATTTTTCTTGGCATCTAAATGTTTGCCGAGAATCTCAATCAATTTTTCGTACTCGAGTTCACCTGGTTGTTTAGGAGCTGCCAACATGGTTATTAAATTGAAACTCTGTGCTCCAATCGAATTTAATAATAATTTCACACAATATATTTTGTTATTATTAATGTCTTTCATGGTTGTATAATTTTCAGACCCCAACTGATAATTCCGAAATGATTCTTCCTTCTTGTCGAAATTTTCGAAATTTGGTAGAAGCGCTGTTTATCCTTGATTTGTCCTTGGTGCCATTTCTATCGCTTTTTGATTTTTTGATACTTCTTGTTGTTGATTTAATAAGGCAGACATCATTTGCTGTTGTAATTCGAGGAATTGCTGATTCATTTTGTTTTTTTTTTTATTTGAATGAACTATTTTAATTTTTTTTTAATATTACGTTTTGATTATAAATTGTTCACCTCGTCGCCAACTTGTTTTATCTTTATTGAAATATTATTGAAATATCTATTTAATAGAACTGTTATTAATTGATTTTTTTCTTGAATTAATATTATTGGCAAACTAAAACTAATGATGACTTGATATTATTTTCATATAAAAGCAATAGATACTACCCTACAGTTGCTAATAATTTAAGTTTGTCATTATTAACAGAATCTCTTCGGTGCACCTAACGAGAATCAACCCTGCCAAGATCTTCGAGGTAGACAATTTGATTGATGATGCCACGGCGGCTGCGTATACTACAGCACTAGAGGAAAAACTGTCGCCCATGCTTGATGACATCAACAATTTAGGCATCCATGAGTTCTGGGAGGAGCTCAAAGACAGCATCAATGGGGTCGCAGAAGAGGTCGTGGGCTATAAAGGCCGGCGCAGACGAGCAGACTGGTTCGACGACGAATGCAGGGCCTCGATTGAGGCGAAAAATGAAGCCTATCGCCAATACACACAACGTGCATCCCGAGCCAAGAAAGAAAAATACAACGAACTAGGTTAATTAGACGTAAGAAACGCAAACATTTTGACGAGCAGTTACAGCAAATAAACCAAAGATTAGCCAGTAAGAACATTGGACAGGCGTACAAACTTATAAATAATGTTAAGAACGGATATCAACCCAGGACAAGCCTATGTAAGGACAAGGATGGTAACATCATCAGCGACATCGAAAGCGTCAACAAACGATGGGCCTCGCATTTTGAAGAGCTCCTCAATGCACCATCAACATCCCCCGCGGAGCCAGCTCTTGAGCAGTTAGCCGAACCAGGCCCTCCCGTTCTACCCCCAACAGTAGAGGAGGTGACTCTTGCCATACAGTCGCTTCGAGATCCCAGCAGAACTGCTGAAGCATGGTGGAACGTGCCTGACCAACGCTATACATGTGCTACTGCTGAAAATATGGAACGACGAGGAAATCCCCGAAGATTGGCGCAAAAGCATAATCTGCCCAATCAACAAAAAGGGTGATAAGCTGAAGTGTGAGAATTACAGGGGCATATCATTAGTTTGTACGGCCTATAAGATATTATCTAAAATTCTTGAAAAGAGAATTAATCTGTACGCAGAACGAATCATTGGCGAGCATCAAGGCGGCTTCAGACCTGGTCGCTCAACGACCGATCAGCTTTTCACAGTGAAGCTACTACTCCAAAAGTGCTGGGAATATAACATCGACGTATACCAAATCTTTGTCGACTTCAAGCAGGCATACGACAGTATCGATCGAAGTGAACTGTACAACATTATGCTGAATTTTGGTATACCGGCAAAGTTAATGCGACTCACAAGGATGACGATGACTAATACCGTCTCGCAGGTCAGAGTGCAGAATCGACTCACTGACCTATTTTCAACCTTGCTTTGGAGTATGTAATTCGAGCCATGAATATGGACAGCAGCGGAACGCTACTCATCAAGTCGACTCAATTAGTAGCGTACGCCGACGATATCAACATCATGTCTCGAAGGTTGGGTGATGCAGAAAGCCTTCTGCATAAACTCAATAACGCCGCAAAGGAAGTTGGACTACATATCAAGGAAAGCAAAACAATGGCCATGGCCAATGCAATCGAAAACAAGGACGCCAGCAAATTCAAGCATCATAGTGGGGGACCTTAGTATCGAGTATGTAGACAACTTCAACTATCTGGGTTGTAACTTATCAAAGGACGCCAACGAAACCGACGAAATTAAGCGACGGATACAACTAGCCAATAAGACATATTTCTCGGTCCTCCCTATAATTAATTCGAAACTTGCGCACAGGAACACGAAGCTCCGCGTGTAAACGATCATCCGACCTGTGCTATGTTATGGCTGCGAAACATGGACCCTCACCCAAGCCTCCGAAATTTTGCTAGACCGATTCGAATGAAAGGTCCTTCGGCGAATTTTCGGGGCCGTTCGCGAGCGAGACCAATGGCGGACGATGAGCTGGAAGTATCGAAAATCGTGAAGCTTCAACGTTTGCAATGGGCGGGGCATGTACAACGGATAGACGATAATCGCATGCCAAAGAAAGTGATGAACGCACAACGAATTGACGGAGCGAGGTTGCGTGGACGACCGAGAGCTCGCTGGGAGAACTCCGTAGGTGAAGACGCCCACCAGCTGCTGGGCTTCCGAAACTGGAGGACAAGGTCGCGTAACCGCGACAATTGGAGGTCAACGATTCAGGCGGCCAAAGCCCGACATCGGGTTATCGTGCCACATTGATGATGATGATTATTAACATACATATAGTTCCGTATTATGAAACACATTTTGAGATTGAACGGTTTTTCATTTTTGGTCGCAAAAGTTGTTTTTTTTTTTGTTTTTTTTATGTATTGTTTTTTATGTAATGTCGAGTTGGACCCGCAATCATGTTTTCTCTAACATGTTTATGGACAGGTTTTCTCAGAAATGTACAATTTCGGAGTTATAAGCCATAAAATAGAAAAACTCCGAAAATTTTGGTGTTTTCTGCGGGTTTGACCCTGTTTCGCAAGGAAATTTTGGTGGGAAGCTCCGGACTCGAGCTCAGCACCTCAAAAAACATAAGAAACAAAAAAACAATTTTCTTTCTCCACCACATTTTTTCAATCTGAAATCACGTAATGACTACACTATTGGGCCTCTAGAAATTAATTTAGTCTAAAAATAGGGGAAATTTTATGAGCTCATTACTCGTACATCTCATTTAGTGGTTAGTCTTATCGTATAGACAAGACCCACACCACTTTCCGAAAGCTTCTACCTTATATTGAATTGAATGTTTGTTTATTTTGCAAATTTTCGCATATATCATGTCTGGTTACGCCATCATCTGGAATTAAAAAAAATATTACGCAATTTCATACAATGGCGTAACCAAGTCTAATCTAAATTAAGTTGAAAAAAATATGTTTCAAGCATAAAATGATGTTTTTAGTGAAAAAATGGCATTTAAACTTTTGTGTTTTTAACCTGGATGCTATCTTCGATTATTTTTTGGCGAGTCTTGGACCGCAAACAAAATTTGAATCGAAAATGTAATGGAAATGCAATGTCTTCTTATATCGCCCACAGTCGACTGAATTATTGTAACCATGATTGTTCTGAAAGAGATAGAAAATAAATAACACCAACTCTCCTTATGGTATACTAACCTGGAATTTACAACTGTTATTGTCCTTCGACAACGATTTGAGGATAATCTAATATAAGCTGACCAGACTCCCGAAGACCCAATGCTGTACACATACTTGCGGAATTCAGTTTTCAGACAAATGCTTATCCAAACCACCCACCATTTATCTTTGATCAGCATTCGATCCCATGTAATTTTGAATGGTAATTTCCTGGAGCCCAAAGGAAGACAATTAGGACATTTTCGCGCTGGATAATTTAAAGTCGGTTAGAGGAGTGATCAGATTTTTTTAGTTTGTGTTGTATCTGAAACCAGTACCCTTACTGACCAAAATTAATTTTTATTTTTTATCACAAATTACGGCGGCCAAGGCCCGACGTCGGGCTATCGTGCCACATTGATGCTGATCACAAATTACAATGCCTATCCTGCATGGGTGGGCATGAGAAATTTTTGTTACAAGACGTATTCGCGGGTCAGATCACTTAAATATGCTTCTGCATTATGATGCCTTACAGATCCTCAATACTATGGCCGTACGGAAAATGGCACCTTATTCCTAGTGGTACTTGAATGATGAATTCGAAACGGCATCTCGATCGCGAGCTCAAAGCTTTTCGAAAGTTACAGCCGTTCAAAGATGCGACCCAATACTAATAAAATTCCGTAGGGAGTACCAAGGGCAATGGATGTATATTTTTCGATTTTTTTTTATAGAGCGGGGATGAAGCGGCCGATGTAGAACATTTTGATGAAAATTTCAGAGTCCTAGTCGTCTCGCTTCGAAAGTTGCTGTCGTTCAAAGATGCTACCCAGGACCAATAAAATTCCATAGGGGGTATCAAGGGCAATAGAGGTATATTTTTCGATTTTTTTTTTATAGAACGGGGATGAAACGGCCGAGGACGTTGGGGCTGGAGGACGTTTTTCTTTTAATAAATTACCAGGCTGGATAGATTCAAGGGACAACAAATCACTAGGACCGCTATAACAGCAGCAAAATGAAATGAAATCGCACTTATTGATACCGATTCGAAACTTTAACTGCGCCTTTGTGAGTTCCTTGATTCTGCGAATTTCTACAAAAAAAAACCGAACAGATAGTGGAAGATGGAGATTGACTTTTATACTACCATGGTCATTCAGGGCCATATATTTTAAGCAGATAACGGTAAATATATATTTTTTAATAATTTGTGCGAAAGTTTGACAATGCTTTGAGTCATTAACGCACGCTAAATGAGTCAAAGAGCCGCATGTGGCTCCCCAGACGTCCTTTGTCGACCTAGGGATGGGACTTTTTGACAAAAATACCGGTTGTCCGGTTATTCCGGTTATTTTCCTCATCGGTTATACCGGCTCGGTTTAACCGGTCAAAAATACCGGTTATTGAAATAACCGGTTAAAAACCGACTAACAAAGAAAAGGCCCTCCTGTTCTATATTTTTCCATATTCTCCATATATTTTTTCTATATTTAAGATAGCATTGTGACCGCAGCGTAACTTATTAGGAAGCCAGGCACCTCGCATTAGCATTATTTGTTAAAACAGGACATTTTGCGCAAAAATGTGAAAATTTGCACAAATAATGACAAGAAAAACTCAGCTGCATTCGATGTACTAATTTGATGGTGAAGCTGTGCATCCTGCACATACATGGCGAATTAATTAATTAATTAAAATTCCATTCGTTGATTTGGCAGAGTGCAGAGCTTAACAGGTTGATTCCCGGCGTCCAGTTACCTGGACACCTGAGTCAATAACTATAGCCCGCGTTCAGTATACTGGGCACTGGGCACTTACATTCATGTATTTCTATGGCTTTTGGAATAACTTTGGGATATAGTTTTGGAATGAAATGAAAGCCTCGGTCTATGGCAAGAGTTTCGTTCTTCGTTCACCTTTGGAATTGTTACAGAGAGCATGTGCAGCTTGCAGAGTTGTGCATCTTATTTGGACCTGGACTTCTGTTCCGTTTACCTTATACGTAAAAAAAAAATTTGAAAATATAATACCCGATATCGACAAATGATAAAAATATAATAATAAATTGGTATTTTCTAAATATTCGAGTGTCGAAGCTGAGCCGTTTGTATGGGGCGTTCAGTTTATATGGACGAAATACTTTTGTATAGCCCAACCGTCCGACGCTATCCGAAACAATGTCGGGACTCAGCCTGTTAAGCTTTATCCACACTGCCAATTGGCAGCTCGCGATGCCAACTGGCAGTTGTCATTGCATCTACACTGACTGCCATTTGTGTGGCCGTCCAATTTCTCAGTCCTCTCGAATTAAAAGTGACAGTTTTGTTCGTTTTTTGTTTGAAAGTAGTGTAATTTTTTAATGTCAATAATTTAAACGCGCGTTGTCCGATTTTATAATTAAATAAAAAAAAACCCAAAATGAAAGTAGTTTGGTTATATCATTTTCAGGCTCCATTTGGTAGCTAGTGTAGATGGTAAGCAGCTGCCAAATGGCAGCTCACGACGCCGACGCCTGTTTTTTGACGAGCTGCCATTTGGAGGTAATGTAGGTACAGCTTTAAATACATTTTAATTTGTGGATTCGCCACTTATGTGCGCCGTTCGACTAACTTACTCCATTAAATCGAACACAGTGAAGTTTTTTTTGGAAAAATTCTATGTTAAGTTTTACCAAATAGACCTTTTTATTGCACTAGCTGCTTGTTCTCTGTTGAAATATTGTGTGGAAATTTGGAATGTGCGCCAATTTTAAAAGTAATCACCGGTTATTCTCGGTTTTTCCATTTTAAAAGTAGTACCGGTTAATAACCGGGCAAAAATAGTACCGGATATAACCGGTTTATTTAAATGAAACTACCGGTTATTCATAATAACCGGTTATTAATTCCCATCCCTATGTCGACCGCTGATGTAGTGAATTAGGTTTCATTGTGTGGCATTGGGAATGCTGTACATTTTGCTGTACATTTCCAAATGCTGTACGACAGGTCAAAATGCTGTACTGTAAAGCAAAATGCTGTACGTATGGTCAGCTTAATCTAATATCACTCCTCTCCTCACAAGATCACAACCTGCACAATAATATGTTTCGCTACGATTGTTATATACATACAGCAAAGCGGTTCACTTCTTCAACAACCAACTCGCTAGAAATTATAAATTTCAATGATTAACACTACGCTAGAAATTATAAAACACTAACCACTGAGCATCGTCTACTTAATAGGGCAATTTACGACTTATCCATCAGCGATTAAATCCTTGTGCCCGATATAGTTCCTTTAAAAAATTGAAATAACCGTTCAAAAATGAATTTTCAAGAGACTACCATTCGAGGTGCTAATTACTTTGAAAGTTGAAAGAAACAATAGAAGAAAAAATAGATACTAATGAATTTATCAAAATGCAATTCATATACTCGTAGATATCCATTTTAAATATTTTACTCCGGTTCATGAAATCATAATAATCAAATATATGTATATAAATGTTTACTATACATTTCAAACCTCAAAAATATGCAAAACATGACATGATAATATATTGGAGGACTTTACAGCTTTTACTCTTTACATTTGGTCGACAATACGTATCGTGAAAAAGAATTCAGTGTCAAGGTCGTGGCGATAATATCAATAATAACCACCACTAAGTAAATAATAATAATCAAAAGAAACCAAACACAAAATATCCAATGTCTATGGCTACGTCTAACGTTTGTGAATGGACATCATGTTTTTAAGGAAACCAAAATACATGTGCTCTTGAATATTTTGTTGCATTCATAATAAGTTTTGGAGGTTTCCGTGTGCAACCTGGAAAAATATTTCTAAAGCTAACGGATAGCATACATATGATGACTACTGAAAATGCATAAATACTTGACAGAACCGCATCTACCACCTACACTCTGCTCGATAGTAATTATGCTAATAAAGGAGTAAATATTATTTTCTTATATATTCGAGTAGGTATGTACATACAGTAGAGTCTCGACATTCCGATTTTTTTCCTTTAATAAGTAATTTAATCTAATTAATTATTTTATGCAGATATTTTTTATGAAAGCAATTGGCAATTTAAAAGTGTAGTACACGAAAATATTAATTTTTTTTTGTCGGAAAATGGATACCGCCAGTAACTCGGATTATTGGTGCTCGGATTATCGAGACTCTACTGTATTTGCGCCTTTAAATGCCTGTGGCCGCTAAAGGGTTATGCTGAGGGGGTATGTTCCGTACAACTTTTTTGCTGGAAATCAACTTTTTCTTCTTCTTTTTATTCGAATTGGTTGCGCAGATTTACAAATGGTTTATCTGACATTTTGATTATTTGGACAATATTTTAATTTAAATTGTAGTCTGGCTGGTCTAGCGGTTAGTGCGCTTACCTTCGGTGCACAGGCTCATGAGTTCGAATCTCACCGTGTTCCATGGTGCTTTTCGAACTCACGAGCTTGTGACAGACTATGATCTCACTCAGATGTTAAACGAGTACCCATTTATGGGGATAAATAACACTGCTGAGCGTGATGTTGATCTCATTACCTCATCAAAAAGCAGATAAGATCTTGGAAATAGGATGTCACTAACACATCCTGCGGCCTTAGTCCAATGTTGGATTGTCGCGCCTGTTATTTATTTTTTTTAATTTAAATTCGTTAACCTCGCGTTTTTTTCTAACTAGGAATTTCATATAAACTTTGTAGCGAAACATATCGAACACGATATCACCCCAATAACAAGACGACTTCGCTCTTACTTGGATAAATTTCAGAGACAAGTCCCTGGAGGATATCACCCTAGGATGATATCCAAGATTTAACGTGCATCACCTGGCGGTACGCCTTTAACACACGGTCTTTTTAAGACACGAATTGTACAATGCGCAATTGACGCCACCCAATGTGCAAGTGCAAAGGGTAACAGTTTTATACCAATTTACAGGAACCAGCATTCATACTGTTGAATGCGAGGCACTTTCCAAACCTCTGCCGATCTGGGGTCACGGCTCCCGGTTGAAAACGCAACTCCACGCCGAATGCTCTGATGTTGTTAGAACACTCTTCCTGCAATATGGGCATTAAACCACAACCAGCGCGATGCTCCCACAAGCGGGCCTACCTCAACTGTCGGGTGGATGGTGTGAACTCTCCAGGGCTCCCGACACCCGTGCTACCAAATTTATAATACTTTGGTCCAGGCCCGTGCTCAGGGGGGTGGATGGGGGGAACCCCCCCCCCCTTGGCAAATGTTGCCAGAATTTCTTATTAAATACTATTGTTCTCATAAGGCAAAAATTTTAACTGGCGTTGTTAATTTATACCTTGCCAAAAGAATTTTCTCTCGCCGCTAGACACCATCCAGTTCCGGACAGTTCAAGCACATTCGTGGTAGAAACTCATAAGTGTTGGTATGCAATCCGAAAAGCGGTATTTTCCCTATACCGAACGTATTGTAATTCAAAGATAAATGTAGCCGCGCGGCATGTGTAGATTGTAGTCGGTGAACTATTGTAGGGCATTGCAGGGGATTTGTTGTTGATTGCGACATTTCAAGGCTCTAGCTGCCAAGGTTTAGAGGTTACATCCGTCAAAAGATGAGATTTTAAGATGAAAAAATCAGCCATTGTACTCTATTTCGATTCCTTTATCAACCTCTATAGGAAAATGCATACTAATGAATTGACTCAGCATGGGTTTTAGGTAGTTTTTTTTTCCAAATTTCATTAAAATCCGTTTAAAACGGCGTTACAAGCCGTGCTCTGTGGCCATGATTGTTCGGTCACTACTCTGTGATATAGAGATTCATAGAGAGAGAGAGAGTTTCTAAACTCGTCATGACCCGCCGCAAATTTATAATTCAGAAGAAGATGATAAGAACAGTGGCGCAACCAGGATTTTGTCCTGGAGGGGGCTAAGTTCATCTACATTACTGTATATTTGATGTTGCTGTCGCAAGTTGAGGGATAGTGCTTTTTTTCATATCATTCTACAGTAGTTCCGTTGCATTCACGTTTTTTCTTTCGATGTAAAATGTTTCGTAGCGTCACATGTTAAAGCAATAGCACTTTGCCAAATCAGAGCAAAATTAGTAAATATACAACAAAAAAATGGGAATTTAGTGAAAAAACCCAAACCGGATCGAAGTTGGGCAGGAACCTTATCTTCTCAGTCAAAACAGCAATGGAAGCTCCTAGAGGACTCTATTTTGCAAAGAACCAATTGATTTCAGATGTAAATTGATACGACTGGGATATAAGATCCAAGGATGCATCAATTGAACCGAGTTCATTTTTTTTTTAGAAATGTGACTTCAGACCAGTGTGTCTTCTTTTTTTTGCACAACGATGTTTCTAAAATGCGGGTAAGGATGTTGCAACCTGCACAGACCATCGACCCTGGCGAGGAACCTATGCTCCAAAACCACGCGTTTCATATTTTTTATAAAATTTGCCAGGATATGTATCGCTTCATATTTCATTTTGCAATTTTTTGCTTCAAAATTTCTAGGTCTGGGAGGGGCTTTAGCCCCCTTAGCCCCTCCCGTGGTTGCGCCACTGGATAAGAAACATTCTTATTGTAGAATAATAAACTAACAATGCGACTAATAAGTGGTATGGCTGACAACCGTATCACAATCCGAATTTTGTTGTCTTTGTAACGTTGACGATTACACATGCCACACGGTAGTCATCAACGCACCATCCTCCAGTAGGAGTTAGGGTAAATCAAGGTAGGTAAAAGCCTAGGGGAACGACATGGCATCCCTATCGTAACTATGAAGAAATCCTTATTCTCCTCGTGAAATATTGCCACCAGGTTTAGATAAGATTTATACCTCAGGCTCGTCCTTTGGTATTTGGTTTACTATAATTCGGTGACTCACCCCTCGCTCCGCTCAGATCTCACACTGTCAGTCTCGCATTAAGGTACCTGTTCGTAGAGACGACTCTTGGGATGATCGCTCAGCGATTGTAGTTTTGCATCCAATTCCGAGCCATATTTGCATACTTTTGTAACGGTGTTACTTTCCATGTGTCGACCATAACATGTCTGTATAGAAAATATGCGCGTATAGTGGTCAGAACCGATGGGTTAACTGCGATCGCTGAGCGATCATCACATGAGTCATCTCTACGAACACGTATCTTTAGAGATTTCGCCAATATTTTTGCGAAGCAGTGCTGTTGCGAAATAGGATAAGACGAAGTGCAAGCGCAGCGAGCAGTGAGCTATTGGAAAGCAATTTGTTGGATTTAGATCTCTGGCTCGTCCATACATTTACTCAAATCCTATAGGTCGTCTGTTAACTAAGATCTCGCTGTCTGTCGCCCTTTTCACAATTCGCCAGAAAGTTGATACGTAGCGCTGCTTGGAAATAGGATGAAGCGAGCGCAACAAGCGGTGAGTTAATGTCAGGCAATTCGTAAGCTTTATATTTCTGACTCGTCCATACATATACTCAGACCCTGCACCTCGCCCTTTACTCCGCTCAGACCTCGCTTTATCTGTCTCGCTATTTAGTATTCGCGACGTAGTGCTGTTGCGGAACAAAGTAAGTCCAGCGAGCGGTAAGCCAATGGATGACAATTCGTAAAATTTAGACCTCTGGCTCGTCCTTAAGTTTACCTAAATCCTGTGCCTTGCCCTTCGCTTCATCCAGACCTCGCCATGCCTTTTGCGCTTTTCAGAATTCGCCTAAATTTGCGACGCAGTGATGGTGCTAAGAATGATAAGGCGAGGTGCAAGCGCGGCGATCGGTAAGCCAATGGATGCCATTTTGTGAAATTTAAACCTATGACTCGTCCGTATAACCTGTAGCCCAGAATACTCTGCGCGCTCACACTCTGTCTGTCGTGCATTAGAAAAACAGCCAACATGTTTGCGACATAGACCTCGGACCTGGAACCTGGATATATGACTCTGGATTTGCTTGACAACCGAATTCCGCTAGTTTGTGTACAGCATTGGGCTTTTGGGAGTCTGGTCACCTTATTATAGCCTGTATATTTTAAACTAAAGACGCGATTAAGGACGAGTTCTACAACGACCTAGAAACACTCTTCGACTCACTTCCATCAAACGACGTCAAGCTGCTGCTAGGAGACTTTAACGCCAAAGTCGGAAATGAAAGCTGGCATAGGGGAACTACTGGAGGTCATAGCCTCCACGACGAAAACAACAACAACGGTCAGCGACTTATCGACTTCGCGAGCGGCAGAAACCTGGTAATAAGCTCTACATGCTTCCCTCATCGACGAATCCACAAGCAGACCTGGAAGTCTCCAGATGAATACACCGTGAACCAGATCGACCACGTACTTATCAGCAAGAGATGGGCTTCTAATGTCCTAGATGTTCGATCCTATCGAGGAGCCAACTGCGACACCGATCACTATTTGGTGAAGACAACCTACAGGTGCAGAATCTCTTCGGTGCACCTAACGAGAATCAACCCTGCCAAGATCTTCGAGGTTGACAATTTGATTGATGATGCCACGGCGGCTGCGTATACAACAGCACTAGAGGAAAAACTGTCGCCCATGCTTGATGACATCAACAATTTAGGCATCCATGAGTTCTGGGAGGAGCTCAAAGACAGCATCAAGGGGGTCGCAGAAGAGGTCGTGGGCTATAAAGGCCGGCGCAGACGAGCAGACTGGTTCGACGACGAATGCAGGGCCTCGATTGAGGTAAAAAATGAAGCCTATCGCCAATACACACAACGCGCATCCCGAGCCAAGAAAGAAAGATATAACGAGCTTCGGCGAGTATCTAATAAGTTAATTAGACGTAAGAAACGCAAACATTTTGACGAGCAGTTACAGCAAATAAACCAAAGATTAGCCAGTAAGAACATTAGACAGGCGTACAAACTCATAAATAATGTTAAGAACGGATATCAACCCAGGACAAGCCTATGTAAGGACAAGGATGGTAACATCATCAGCGACATCGAAAGCGTCAACAAACGATGGGCCTCGCATTTTGAAGAGCTCCTCAATGCACCCTCAACATCCCCCGCGGAGCCAGCTCTTGAGCAGTTAGCCGAACCAGGCCCTCCCGTTCTACCCCCAACAGTAGAGGAGGTGAGTCTTGCCATACAGTCGCTTCAAAATAATAAAGCGCCCGGCGCTGACGAGATTCCAGCAGAACTGCTGAAGCATGGTGGAACGTGCCTGACCAACGCTATACATGTGCTACTGCTGAAAATATGGAACGACGAGGAAATCCCCGAAGATTGGCGCAAAAGCATAATCTGCCCAATCCACAAAAAGGGTGACAAGCTGAAGTGTGAGAATTACAGGGGCATATCATTAGTTTGTACGGCCTATAAGATATTATCTAAAATTCTTGAAAAGAGAATTAATCCGTACGCAGAACGAATCATTGGCGAGTATCAAGGCGGCTTCAGACCTGGTCGATCAACGACCGATCAGCTTTTCACAGTGAAGCTACTACTCCAAAAGTGCTGGGAATATAACATCGACGTATACCAAATCTTTGTCGACTTCAAGCAGGCATACGACAGTATCGATCGAAGTGTACTGTACAACATTATGCTGAATTTTGGTATACCGGCAAAGTTAGTGCGACTCACAAGGATGACGATGACTAATACCGTCTCGCAGGTCAGAGTGCAGAATCGACTCACTGACCTATTTGAAACTCGTACTGGACTCAAGCAGGGCGACGGGCTGGCGCCGACGCTCTTCAACCTTGCTTTGGAGTATGTAATTCGAGCCATGAATATGGACAGCAGCGGAACGCTTTTCATCAAGTCGACTCAATTAGTAGCGTACGCCGACGATATCAACATCATGTCTCGAAGGTTGGGTGATGCAGAAAGCCTTCTGCATAACCTCAATAACGCCGCAAAGGAAGTTGGACTACATATCAACGAAAGCAAAACAAAGGCCATGATGCAATCGAAAACAAGGACGCCAGCAAATTCAAGCATCACAGTGGGGGACCTTAATATCGAGTATGTAGACAACTTCAACTATCTGGGTTGTAACTTATCAAAGGACGCCAACGAAACCGACGAAATTAAGCGACGGATACAACTAGCCAATAAGACATATTTCTCGGTCCTCCCTATAATTAATTCGAAACTTGCGCACAGGAACACGAAGCTCCGCGTGTACAAAACGATCATCCGACCCGTGCTATGTTATGGCTGCGAAACATGGACCCTCACCCAAGCCTCCGAAATTTTGCTAGACCGATTCGAACGAAAGGTCCTTCGGCGAATTTTCGGGGCCGTTCGCGAGCGAGACCAATGGCGTATCCGGTACAACCATGAGTTGTATCAATTGTACGATGAGCTGGAAGTATCGAAAATCGTGAAGCTTCAACGTTTGCAATGGGCGGGGCATGTACAACGGATGGACGATAATCGCATGCCTAAGAAAGTGATGAACGCACAACGAATTGACGGAGCGAGGTTGCGTGGACGACCGAGAGCTCGCTGGGAGAACTCCGTAGGTGAAGACGCCCACCAGCTGCTGGGCTTCCGAAACTGGAGGACGAGGTCACGTAACCGCGACAATTGGAGGACAACGATTCAGGCGGCCAAGGCCCGACGTCGGGCTATCGTGCCACATTGATGATGATGATGATATTTTAAACTTTAAATATACCTTTCAATGAAAAATTTGAATATATAAGTTAAACCCCCCCCCTTGGATGATTCCTGCGCACGGGCCTGCTTTGGTCGGTATTTCACAGCGCTAGGCACTGCTACAGTAGGATTTACCTGTAATCCAGCACTGCTAGCCTTTAACTGGGTACGCGGGAAATTTCAGAGACAGTCGGTTGTCTAGGCATAATGGATTGGCAAGCACCTCGCCATCTGTTGCGAGTGGGACTAAATTTAGTTTCGATTAGTTAGTTATACGGGCTGTATATGCCGTCCAAAATTAAAATAATTTTGCCTAAAACTTTTTATCTTTGCTCCGGTATAAACACGGTCATTGCCATTTTCTTCCATGCAGATACCAAATTTTTACAGACTTTTTAAACAAATTTGCTTAAACAATATATCTCGTTATTTGAATTATAAATTGAGACAATCGAATTCTTATTTCTCGTAGACTAGAATAAAGTAAATATATTTAATCAAAATAAAGCGTGTGCATATTCTTGCATTTCGATGAATGAACTAATATGAATATTATACAGAAAATGGCTACAATCCAAAACGTGCGACAATACTAAGGCCTGTTCTCTCAAAACTCTTATCGAATGGTTAGTCTTCTCGCATAGAGAAGACACACACAATTTTCAGAAAGCTTTTCCATTATATTGAATTGATTTTTTTGTAAATAGTAAAGTTTATGTTATCTTTGCTTATTTACGCTGCGCAATGATTTTTATACCCTTCGCTCGTAGAGTCAACGAAGAGTAGGTATATTAACTTTGTCATGAAGTTTGTAACGCATTGAAGGAAGCATCTCCGACCATATAATAAGTATACATATGATCAGCATAACATATGGAATCGATTGGGCGATGTCCGCCTGTCTGTCTGTCCGTCTGTTGCTACGCGTTTTACTCGGCCAATTTAAAAGCTATGAAGCTGAAATTTTGCACAAATGCTTCTGCAGGCAGTTTGTACGTTTGAATCGGTAAAATCGGACCATGGGGTCATGGGGCTGTTATACAAACCTAACCCCCCAAATTAGGTTCTTCCAAGAAAAACTTTTTTATTTGTGCACCAATTTCAACAAAATTACACACAAACGTGTTTCTCTTGATGTCACAAAACATATCTAAGAATTGATCAAATCTGACCATGGGGTCATGGGGTGGCCATACAAACCCAACCCCAATTTCACAGGACCTTGAATTAATGTGTCTTTACCAAAGCAACAAAAACTTTCAAAACGAATGGAATCGTACTGTGGAGTTATGCTCCCGCAACCCCAATAAAATTTTCCGAGTAAATATTTTTATTTGCCCACTATTTGCCCAAAACTTTTGTCAAGACGGAAGAAAAAGAATGAGGAGGGGGGTTAAATACAAGTCATAGGTACGCCCGGAAAAACTTTTAGCCCAAGGAGAGCGAAGGGTATCCAAATTTCGGCCGCGCCCGAAATTAGCCTTGGCTTCCGGGGGTTGGCGAGCGTAGCGAGCAGGGGGCGAAGCCCCCTAGTTTTAATCTAAGATGATGGCGTAACCAAGCAAAATATGGCGTAACTATGCAAAATAAACAAAAATTCAATTCAATACAATGGAAAAGCTTTCTGAATATTGTGTGTGGCATATAGGCACTGAATAAGAGTTATCAGAAACCGGGCCTAAGTGTTTCTATTTCTTCATCTTATTCTTCATTATGACACTATAATCCGACGTGTAGGTCGGGCGTTGGCTACCTGCGTGATGGTTATCCTCTAATTGGGAGGAGGAGGACTGCAAAATAACACTTAATTATTGGCAAGTTGTATCCGTCGCTTTATCTCATCTGTATCGTTGGCGTCCTTTGACAAATTGCAATCCACGTAAGTGAAGTTGTCTACATACTCGATGCTTCAATTTACTGGCGTTCTTGTTTTTGATTGTAACATGACCTTGGTCACATATATTGGCCTTCTTTTGTGGGGATATTGATAATACGCAGAAGGCTCTCTGCATCGTCCAGTCTTCCAAACATACACAGCAAAAAATCCGGTGTGAATTTAACCCCATATATATAAAAAAATAACCCCATTTGGATAAATTTTGATTCACACCGCCTGATTTTTTAGTGTGTAATTTTGATGTCGTCGGCATACGCTGCCAATTGTGTCGATTTAATAGTAGCGTTCCGCAGCTGTCCATATTCATGGCTGGAATTACGTACTTCAGACCAAGTTTGAAGAGCGTCGGCAGTGGTGGATTTACACATTTCCCCATAGTAGGTAATTTACATTTTGCCGCCCCCTTACCAAGCTCTACGAGAATAATGCTGCAGGGACGTAACCAGAATCAAGGCGTTTAACTCTTTCATCGTTTCTCGCCAATAAAGCTGTGCAAAAATATGCGGAACACTATTGATTATTGGTATTTTGTGTCGAAAATTAATACACCGAATTTCTTTTAATGACCTTGATTGATTCTCAACTTGCCTATTTGCACTCCCTAGAGAGATAATCATATTTTTTACCCTTGAAAAGATAATCATACGTCGATTCGACGTGTTGCTAGTTAACATCCATATAACTTCTTTGTTAAGAGTAACATGTTGTTAAAAGGTAGATATATAATCATTTTTATTTAATATTAATCTGTTAAACTCATGGTTTTGCGAAATTATCATTTGTTTGTGTATATAATATTAATTTTAAAAAAGTAACTCTAGGAGAAAGTGTACTGTCCTTTCAATAGATTAAAATAAAGGATATCTTTATCGAAACAGGCGTTTAGTGGTTATATCCAAGTAAATACACATCCACATTATGAATATTTATAAAAATGTCAATTCGGGGCAATTAAAATATTTTTCAGTACAAATTTGTTCTACAGTTTTTACTGACGTTAAAGATAATCATACGTCGATTCGACGTATATTTGACTTATGACCCCCCAATATCTTAGGCTGTGTGGCACCCAAGCCAATAATTTTGCCACGTAATTACGCCTACAGACATGAATTGAGTTAAATCTTGGAACCAACAAATTATGAAGCTTCAGTTATGAAATATAATAAAAAGAAAAATTTATGTACGTCGATTCGACGTAGATTATCTCTCTAGGGTTAATAGATTGGTATATACGTAATTACAAAATTACTTTCCTTTCAACAACATCTAATGAGCGCCACATACCTAGCGATTTATTGGTCAATCGATTGCCCACAATCGATCTGCCACCCTGCAGCACACACTTTAGGCAATTTATCGGGCAATCTCAAATTGACAGTCTCACGGTCCACAAGACACAGCACAAAATAGCGAAAATTATACAATTTTTTAAGATGGAAGATGGACATCCATTGCTACTTTTGATGGAGAATGACCGCCACAACCACAGCATGAAGAACGACCACAGGTTTATGTCAAAAAATCAGCAACTGATGACTACAGCCCTCAATGCCTCAAGCGTACATTGCAGGCTGCATCGGTGGTTGGCTGTTCGATTTTTCTCAACTTATTACGTTTAGTAGCCTAAGACGCTGAAGCTGTTAATATAGCAATCAAGCGTGTTCCATTTATACGATCTGAATGTGATAGTTGCTCACATTCACTTTCCGTCTCAATCTCTCAAACTGCTCACAACTCTGACGGTAGTCAGCGATGACTACAGCTACGACTACGAGTGAATTATGGAACGCACTTCTGGTGCATCGGTGTATCTTATTAATGTCATATCAAAATCAAATTACTTACCGTTTACAGGTTTTACCCACGGTTTCCGGGGGGCACACATGATTGTCATGACAGCTTGTACGGAAAACTGCATGGCAATACGTTCCACACGTCAAATAAAAAAATTGAATTCGATGGTCACATTCACCTTCCGATTTATCTCGCCATCAAAAAATTTCGCCAATCGATTGGAGGTCTGTGGCGCTTCTCAGATACAGTTTTTATATCTTTAGAGAAATTGCAAATTTGATTTTTAATTAGATATTTTTAAAACAATTTGATGCAATGATGCAAATTTGCTTTAGAGAGATTCATCTAGATTAGTCGCCAAATGGCTGCGCGTGCACAAACTGGCATCATGAACAGCCATTTAGCTGCTACTTAGCATCTACACTAGCAGCCAAATGGAGATAGAAAATGACATAACCAAAATTCTATTTTGGTGATTTTTTTAAATTTAATTATCAAAATCGGACTCTGTGCGTTTGAATTATTACACGGCCATTCAAGAATTATTCAATTTCACACAAAAGAACGAACAAAAGTTGCAAAATCGTCACTGTGAATTTGACAAGCGGATGGTTGAGTTGCCATATTGAATATCAAAACTGGACGCACACCCAAATGGCGATCAGTTTGGATGGAGTGACAACAGCCATTTGGTTGCACGTGACGCCATTTCGCGACTAATCTAGATGGACCTTTATAATTACGTTACTTGACCTGCGGTGTAGGTACTCGAACTGCTATTTGATTTTGGATAGGTAATCCAAAATGTAATTAAAATACACAATACCTTTTGAAACAGCAGAAGTGTAGTTAATTTGGGGTTGGGTACGATATCCCGCCCATCATATTCCGGTTTTTCAAAATCCCGTCCTTCATAATCTCGCTGGACTGTGGGTTGTCGAGACTTTAATTTCCCCGTCTAAATTGTCCTTTTACCTTTTCAGTAAGATATTCATATTCAATAATTTTGAAAAAATATAATGGTGAGTACCATTAAAAACATTAAATTCAATGAATCGTATTAATGAAAAAAAAAAATATTTGCAAGTGTGTCAATTTGCTATTTTTATCTATTTTTTTATTTAATACGATGATGATGACCCACCACTTTGTGCCGTTTGTTAAATCTCCTAAGAAATCCACAGACGAACAATTCTGCCAAATTTATCAGGAGGCTGAGCAATTGGTCCTAATGTTCGCTAACATAAGGAATTGTTTGTAGCGTCATAAAACAATAACCTCTAAACTGCCGCCTATTGATCCTTTCCATTAGCATTCTATTAACATGTACTCGTATAGTATATGATTGACTACATACATATGAGCATCCATTGAAAAACCTTTTAAGTTCTTCATTATGCGTCTCGTTCCGTAACGAGTTTGTTTTTGAAGAGCATCGTTATTTTCCAATTTGCCAAATTAACACAAAAAATTAACATTCATCTTCAAAGTACACAAATACAAGAACGTACATATATGTTAATATTGCTAATGAAAATTTAAAACCAAGCCTACTCAGCAAGTTATAAAAAAAACAACAAATTTAAATCGCGAGCATGGACTTTACAGGATTTTTGTAAATTGTAAGATACAAAATGACCTTTCGATAGTGACAATTAAATTTGATTTATTGTCTTGTTTCTCAATCAAACAGAAAAATCTAAATTATAGACGTCTAAATTTAATTTTCTTAAAAAATTAAGAAACAAATTTTTTTTTGAGGTATTGTTAGTGGGTTACATGTATCTAAGAGTACACGGTTAAAAATTCTGGTGTATTTTTTATACCAACTGATAAAGCTCATTCATACATTTTTTAGTATAAATTGTAATAAACAGCGATGTATAAACTTTGTTTATATGTATTAATTTTTATTAAATTTATCCGAAGCTTGTGTTAAAATATTGAATTCGAGATGTTTGTAAAAAATTATACGAAGCTGTTACAAAATTAATCCAAAAATACTAATGAAAATTATGCAGCATTTATATGAATCTTTTATCAGAACGTGTTATTGATGTTATACTATAAATTACAACTTGCATACCAATCGAGAATTTGTTTAATAATATTGAAATGATAGAAAAATTTTATACTAAAGTGAGGTAAAGTTTATCCTATATTGTACATTTCTAAAAAAAATCATTGCATTCGCATTCGGAAAGGTGGACTTCGTGCGTCGCTGTGGCGCACCTGGTTGAGAGTGCATGCTAGTAATCTAGAGGTGCGGAGATCGAATCTCGGCGTGGTCAAAAATTTCTGTACATGTTCGGATAGGAAATACATACATATATAGTGCCTACAATATTATGTCCAAAAAGGGGTTTTCTGCAGGCATACATTATCCTTCAGAAATAAATGAATGTCTTTTTTTTTTAATTTTAAATAAAAAAATGTATAGTTTTAATCATATATCTGGATGAATACTGTTTACACCTTAGTCGTATTATTTTTATATTGTTAGGTTATAAAAATATTTTATACGCGATTAGCACGAACTGTATAGCTTCAACTGATAACTTCGATTAATAAAGAAGCTTGGTATAATTTTTATACAGAAAGTCTATGGAACTATATGTATACCAAAATTTGTAAAGTTTATACCATTTTTTTAACCGTGTAGTGTTTAGCGCTGTTTCAAACGATGGAAATCTCTCTATTTCCTACATTTACAGCCCTTATACACCTGCAACTTGGTTGCCAACCTAAGTTGGCAACACGCAAAAAAAAACGGAAATTAAGTGGTTGCAGGTTGCAGTACCAGGTTGCAAGAACGTGAATGGCGTGGTTGCCGGAATGTTGCAAGTGTGTAGTAACGTACCTGCAACCTAGGTTGGCAACCAAGTTGCAGGTGTATTTGGCCTGTTACACACTTAATCGGTAAGAAAAACCTTCTATACGCGTGTAATAGTCATAAAATCAAAGTAGAGCCATAAATGAAGTCGAAATTGTTGAAATTAGGAAACGAGAGTGGTGAGCTCTTTTTTTAACTTTTGTATTCTTTCTCGTACGTTGCAGATAGATACATAAAATGTTTCTTGTGCTATGAAATGGTAATAAGCTAATTTATATCAGTTAGATACACGAAACCAATTAAAATTTTGTAAATCACGAGTGTTTGCTTAAATGTTCTCTTAGAGCAAGGACAAAGATTTCATGATAAATTGATCTTTAATGCGTTACGTTATGTTGTTCCAAGGACCAAAGTCGGAACTAACTGCAAATGAGAAGTTTATTATTGAGACAATTGTATTTGTACTATATGAAAGATATTTCTGGCGGTGTAATTGAACCACCAATAACTTCTGAAACAAATTACATAACTAGAAAAAAAAATTATATTAACATGGCTAAATACCTACTACGAAACGGCTATTCAACCTGGGAGGCGACTAACGAGATTACCACTATTACACTATTACTAACTTGCAAACTTTCGGGAATCAGTTTTTACGGCGTATCTTACACAATTGCTGGCCAGAACGAAGTCTTCATCATCGATAGAGACCTGAACCAAAATCCGAAAATATGATTCCCGATGATTTTCAAAAATTATGAGTCTTCGCATTCGATTTTTTTGTTCAAAAATGGTTTTATTGTCAAAATTCAAATTCTTATTCAACCAATTAATATGTAATATTACGTACAAATGAAGTGAACAGTTGTTTAATGGTTAGAGATCAAGCACTTGCTTATGCTTGAAATAGAATAGCCGCGTCAGCAGAGGCATCGGCATCAGCAGAAAAATTTCAATTTAGAACACACATCAAAGGCAAATGCGTGTGTTCTAAATTGAAATTTTTCTGCTGATGCCGATGCCTCTGCCGATGCCTCTGCTGACGCGGCTATTCTATTTCAAGCATCATACAATTAAAATTATGTATGTATATATATTAAAATAGTGTAAAAGTTACAAACAAAATTAATGAGATAAGTGTGTGTGTGATAAAAATACGAAAATAACAATTTAGTAAGAGGAAACATGGGAAGAAAAACCTCATATGCAATTTTTTTTTGAATTTAACTTAACTTTTTATTAAAATAAAGAACTGAATACTAAAAACTTGCAGCTACAAATGTCCTTAGCACGAGTTTTGAATAGATGTTGAACTCGCATTATGGAACGCAGAGTAACATGAGTATAAGCAGTAGGAAGGAACTTGGTAGCGGAGGTATTGTTATAATAAACTCTTGACGTATTCTTTTATAACTGTTTTATTATTAGCTGTCATCTTAAATGGTACGTTTACATAGCATGGTATAATTATGAACTTAACTAATAATGCTGTATTCAAATGTCACTTCAATGTAGTAATGTTTTCAAGTATCAATTCACTAAAATGATATTAAACTAAATATTCATATTATACAACAGGTATGGTTAAAGTATTATATTATATATATTATATTAGTACGTTTATTAGGGGGTTGATGGAGTTAACGCATGATATGAAAAGATACTTTTCAGCTGAGAAATCTTAGGTTTAAAGGTACGTTGTCCTCGACGCGGCCGCACGACAGCGACTCGCTCATTCCATATAAAAACTCGTTTCTTTCTCATTTTAAAAACTAGTTTTTATATGGAATGAGCGAGTCGCTGTCGTGCAGTCGTGTCGAGGAAAATGTACCTTAAGGAATGAAACGTTAGCGATCGAGTGTAGTGTAGATGTACGAAAAAAACGAGGCAAATCAAAACACATTTTTAGAATCTTGTTTTGTTTTATTTGCAGTTTGTCTAAATGGGATGGAGCGCAAGTTCCCCAAGCAGCAGCGGCATAAGTAAACTTTGATTGGAAAATCGTTTTAAATAAGAGTATTTTATTATTAATTGATAGAGCCCATTTCCTATTGATCAGTGGATACATAACTTTTGTAAGAAACTCTGACTTTTTAAGTAAAGCATCAGTATTTGCCTTGAATGTAAGTTTTATATCAAGGATGTATTGTGTAGTATTTGATGTGATCTTGGCACCAAGGAACAATAGTACCATCTAGGTGAAGTGGCCTGGAGGGTAAGAATTCCGGTTTCCTCTTTCTAGTGAAATATATAGCTTTTGTTTTGTCGGGATTTATTTTTATTTTCCATCGTGTAAAATATGTTTGTAACGATTGAAATCCGCTCGACAAGGCATTCGTTATAATGGAGGGAGATTGAGAGGTACAGAGTTGCGCTGTGTCATCAGCAAATAAAGCTATGTTAGAATTCTCCGGGATAGGCATGTTGCTTGTAAAAATGTTATATAGTATTGGGGTTAGGACCGACCCTTGTGGAACTCCAGCTCTAAGCAGGAATAGAGACGATTTGGCTCCATTTAAATTTACGAAAAAAAAGCTATCAGTCAGAAAAGCGTTTTATTGTTTTTTAAAATATTTGCAGACTTTTGCATGCGCTCAAACCAATTTTAAAAGCATTTTTTCCACTCCGATGAAGACACCTCCAAAACTTGGCTTCTGAACGCTTCAACAGGTGCTTCGGGCGAAGAAAACAGTTCACTACGTAATTTATTTTATATAAATGGGAAAAAAAATCATCCTTGCCAAGTCATGGCTGTAAGACGATCAATGTTTTGACCGGTTAAATAGGCGTGTGTGAGAGCTCGCATTGTCCTGATGGAGAATGATTCGTCTTCTCTTGATGGTTTTGCGAATTTCCCCGAAGACTTCGGGCAAGCCACTCCAAATTGGCCGTACTACATTTCTCAAGTGGAACAATGGCCACAGGACATATTCGGCCGAAGAAAAAGGACATGATTTGACTCGCAGTGCTTCGTGCATGAACAACTTTTGTTGGATTGGGCTCGTCTTGGAACACCCTTCCCTTACGGTCGACTGCTGCGTTTAGTTTCCGGCTTATAGGCATAGATCCATAATTCGTCGCCCGTGACGATTTTATTTACATCATTGATGCGCCGTTATGGTATTTTTTATCATTTTTCTGCACCAATCGGCACGAGCCTTTTTTTTGAGCTATTGTCAAATTATGCGGGATCCAACGAGAACAAATCTTTTTTACGGCCAAGTGTTCATGCAGCATCCAATGTATGGCCGGGGGAGAAGTGCCCAAGGTTGCCTCTATCTCACGGTATGTCACATGCCGGTCTTGCGTAATCATTTCACGCACGGCATCCACGTTTTCCGGCACAATGGCTGTTTTTGGACGACCTTCACGAAACTCTTCCTTGAGTGAATTACGTTTGAACTCGTTAAACCAGTTATAAATTGTCGGACGAAATGGTGCTTTATCCCCAAATGCAAAACGAAGCCGATCGAAACACTGTTATTGTGATAATCCAACTTTAAAATCGTAGAAAACCATTGCACGACAATTTTCACGTGTTAATTCCATTTTTTTGCTAAATTGGCGTGTTCTGAGCAGGTATATGCTAAAAATGGTCAAACTTTCTGATGGAAATAACAAATTTGACGAAAACGTACTAGAACATGCCTAATCTAAAAACTTTTTTAGTAGCCTACGTACATACATTTAACCTGGGGATTCGTTTAGTAATTTAATAAATATGTACCTTGATTGACTAGGGCCCATTTTCTCGTACGAATTTATCCACAAGTTAAGCTTAAAGCATACTTGTAGCATGGTCGTTTACACTGGCTATAGAATACTTTAAGTTTATTGGATAAAATGTATGAGAAAACGGTATGTCAAGAAAAAAAAATTTTGTGTCCATCCGTCTGTTCACTAAATAACTCGCGAACGGTTCAACCAATCGGAAATTTGGTAGGAATGTGTAGAATGGTTAGCCTTTGGCACGAATACTTTAGAAATTTCTGTACATGTTCGGATAGGAAATACATACATATATAGTGCCTGCAATATTATGTCCCAAAAGGGGTTTTCTGCAGGCATACATTATCCTTCAGAAATAAATGAATGTCATTTTTTTTTAAATTTTAAACAAAAAAATGTATAGTTTTAATCATATATCTGGCACGAATACTTTAGAAGTTGGTACTACGAAGGTAACAGCACATACAAATCATGTCCAAAGCTCACTCAAAATCAGTACCACTTCGTTTTGGCCAAATTGCCTAATGTTGATCTAATGTCACGCAAACAACCAAACAGGATATTGCTGTTTTGCTACACAGTTTAAGTTGAAGAGAGTTTAGATCCTCTGTCAGAGCAGGTTTTCGTGCATTTGTCGACTTCAATGAGTGTATCCAGTGGTGTGCATTTACTCCATTCGGAGAAGATCTACTCCCTTTTTAGGGTTTTTTAGAAAATATTTTTTCAAAAAACCCTTATGAAATCGATTTTGTCCGTCCGTCCGTCCGTCCGTCTGTCCGTCTGTCCGTCTGTCCGTCTGTCCGTCTGTTCACTAAATAACTCGCGAACGGCTCAACCGATTGTCATGAAATTTGGTAGGAATGTGTAGAATGGTTACAGTCTTTGGCACAAATACCTTAGAAGTTAGTAGGAAGAAGTTAACAGGGTGTCCCGAACGTTTGAAAAAAGTCGACTTTTTTAGTTTTTATCGGAGATTGACGTATGGGTATTTAAATCAAAGATCTAAACGATTACATCTCATATCAGTTAAACAATTTCAGTTTGGAGTAACGGTAAAAAAGTTATTGGCGTTTAAAGTTAAACTTCCTTTTCGAGCTCCGTTTTTCTAAACCGTTATAGGGATCGATATGAAACTTTGCACAAAGATTGGTCAGTATGGCCTTATATACGTTAAATATTAAGACTGTTGACTTTTGCTAAGGAAATGTAAATAACAGTAAATTTGTAAAATTTCAATTTGTTCGTGTGTAATTAGGTTTCCAAATATGAAAATCCAGCTAAAGATTTTTAGGAAATTACATATAGAATATGTCTACAAATTTTCATTCGAATAACTGTATCCAAACCGGAAATGTAGCCAAGTAAGTATTTAGTAAGGGCCTTTCACAATGCAAGGGAAGCCTCTTAACCATTTCTTCAATGCCTATCTTTTAACTTGATGAAACAATGAACATGAAATTTGGTGGAAATGCATAGAATGGTAAAAGTGTTTGCCACAAATATTTTTGAAGTTTGTAGGACCAAGATACAGGGTGTCCCTGAATAGCTGCACAAGAATACTTGTTCAATACTCATAGAAAAGCTTGCGTATGGGCTGTTATGTCAGGGGACACAATGGAATCATTTCTTATAAGTTGCTTTTCCTTGATTAAAAAAACAGTAACAGTAGATTTACAGCTAATAATTCAGTTCATATATAAAGCCAAGCCATCCTTACGTTTGCCTTAGTTTCTTTTTGCTCAAAGGCTATCATAAATCTTAAATCGAAAAATGCCTGTAGATTTGCCTTGGAGTACTTTTATGTCAACTGGGTAAATAGTAAATCTATTTTTGGATTGGTCTAATTAAAGGTGGAACAGAATGAAAGGCTAGCGCAACTGGAACGCGTTTATTTAGACCAATCCAAAAATAGATTTACAGGAAGCATTTAATTAATGCTGTGCACAATTCTTATCTATTGCTTATAAAATATATGCACAAAAAATATTCACTATGCATCAAAATTCTAAAAAACCCTCGTATTGCGGGCGCAGCCCTCTGTACGCCGGTATTTTTTTGGTTTTGCTCCGCTACTCTGGAGTAAATCGGTTCAACTCCGTTTTTACAAAATCCAAGCAATTAACTCCAATCCTTTTTTTTTTCTTTTTCTTGGAACAATAGAAATTGAAATTGAATAGCGGAACATTTCTGTTATAATACTTTCTCTTTTCCACCAGTATGAATTGTAATGTTTAGTACACTCTCTAAGCATTACAATTCATACTAGTGGAAATCAGATAGACCTGCATGCTGCATTTGTCTGCATTTTCGGTGGAACAATGAACATTCTTTTCTTTTGGGTGGTGGAATTTCAAGTGTGTTCTTATTCTCTCTCTCGATTACCGTAACTCCTAGTGGAGCATGGTGCGTTGATGACTACCGAGTGTAGTCATCAACGTTACAAAGACAACTGAATTCGGAGTGTGATACGGTTATCAGCCATACCACTTCCTAGTCGCATTGTTAGTTTATTATTCTACGATAAGAATATTTCTTATCATCTTCTTCTGAATAATAAACTTGCGACGAGTCGTGCCGAGTTTGGAAACTCGTTTCTCTATGAGTGTCTATTTCACAGAGTGGCGACCGAACCATCACGGCCACAGAGCACGTGCACGTTCTTATTGCATGTCGGTTTTTATGTTTCCTGTATTGCATCTGTCTACACAGAAAAAAATGCCGGGTATTCGAGCAAGAAAATCCGATAGGATTAAAAAGACAAATTATTTCGGAGTAAACATGCTCAAAATAACACAGCCATCAGGGGTATTATTGGAAAAGAATCCGAAACGGACGAAACCTCTAAATTAAAACCTTTTTCGGACACATTGCAAAGAATATCCCATTTGGTATATTGAGTATTACACCTATCGGATCCATTCCGTAACATGTTCAATCAAGTTATTGTGCTGGGGCTAATTTCATCCGATTTTGGTATTTTGTGTATCCACCGATCGGAGTGAATTTGGTGGTAGAGCGAAGCCACATGCTGTATAAATTACAAACTCGATCAGTTAGTCTGGTTGGCTTAGTAGGTAGGGCATTCGTCTACAAATCATAAGGTCCCGGGATCGAATCCCACTGTAGGTAGGTACATTTATTATGCATTTTAGAGCGTAAAGAGGTAAATGATTACCTATAGAGGGGTTGTACAAATCTCATTTATGCGTTACATGTTCCATCCCTGTGAAAATTGTTTTTTTTTTATTCCAAAAATATCGAGAATCACTCCTTTTGGTGTTAATGAAAGTATTCTTTTGAGTTCAAATTATTACACCAAAAGTATAAAATCATTACATTCGTTCGGAGTCTTTAGCAATACCTTGCTTCGAGTTTTATGCCAAGATTATCCGATTCGGATGGACACAATTCGACACCGATTCGGAGTGAAAATCACTCCGATTTGTTTGCTGTGACATTGAATTTGTTGCCTGGATCATTCTTCTCGGTGGCTGGAGTGTCTATCTCAGTGCTTCCCAAACGGGGTTCCGCGGAACCCTCGGGCTCCGCGAGACCAGCCTAGGGGTTCTGCGAAAAAATTGTGAAAATATGACGTTTTGAAAATGTCAATAATACTGTAAACACAAACAAATTCTGAAATTATTTCCATCAGTTTTCGCATTAACTGTATTTGGGAGTTTTAAGGAATTTGAGAGACATAATAGTACACCGACACACTATACAAAAAGCGTTGTACATAGTTTACTTGCTCGTTCTGTTAGAGAGTTTCATGGCATACCTTCAGGATGAAAGTTGGCGCTGCATTTTGGCATATTTGGCAGACATTTTTTATTTTTTCACGTCGAGAGTGAAATTCTTCCCGCTGCGATTTTATCAATAAAAATTCATACTTACTGTCGTGGAATATGTCACAAACGATGGGGAATTCCATAAGCTACAATCCGGGACCGGTTCCATA
Organism: Microchrysa polita; assembly: GCA_949715475.1. NCBI lineage: Eukaryota > Metazoa > Arthropoda > Insecta > Diptera > Stratiomyidae > Microchrysa > Microchrysa polita. Next base: position 50,337,472 of record OX454420.1, read on the forward strand.
ATTCTCCTCGGCCATTTGATGTATTATTTTTCGATTCCCCGGTCATTTGACATTTCACGATGAAATAACAGTGGAATCGGAAAAAATACATAAAATGGCCGAGAAAAATTATGGAACTGTTTCCGGATTGTATCTTATGGAATTCCCCAGCATTCCCCACATATTCCACGACAGTAAGAATATATTTTCATTGAAAAAATCGCAGCAGACAAACATTTCACTCTGATATACTGATAAAATAAGTGCCATGAAAGGCAAACTATTACTTTCGAAGAGGCATTTTGCAGAGGGAAACCTGGAAATGTTTCCATCCCTCAATACCGCGAGTGATAAAATCAAAAATCGAATAGTCGAGCATTTGGAAAGCTAAAACGGTTGAAAAGTATTTCCCCTATTGTTAAACAGTTTAAACAGCAGTTTTGCAATATTTAAAATTTCACCTTGCTGGAAGTAGAAGAATTAACGCCTCTTTCCTCTGATCGAGGTTTAAGATTAAAATTTGCAGAATGTTAACCTGAAGAATCAAACTTATCCCTGTATCTCGAGTTATATCATCACCATATCTAGACAACTTCTGGTGAAGGCAGCTATTCTTATTTTCTTCCCTAACTTTTCACTATCTATTATTATCCTATCATTATCACTACCTAAAGATCTGCAAATGTTGTACAATACACTTCGGTCGATATTGTCGTATGCCTGCTTGAAGTCGACAAAGATTTGGTATACGTCGATGTTGTATTCCCAGCACTTCTGGAGTAATAGCTTCACTGTAAAAAGCTGAGATCGGTCGTCGAATGACCAGGTCTAAAGCCGCCTTGGTTCTCGCCAATGATTTCTTCTGGGTACGGATTAATTCTATTTTCTAGATAAAATCTTCTAAGTCGTACAAACTAATGCCTCTGTAGTACTCACATTTCAACTTGTCCCCTTTTTTGTGGATTGGGCAGATAATACTTTTCCGCCAATCTTCCGGGGTTATCTTGTCGTTCAACACTTTCACGAGGAATGTGTGTATAGCCTTAACAAAGCTCTCCCCACCATCCTTCAGCAGTTCAGCTGGAATCTCGTCAGTGCCCGGGCACGGGGCCTTATTCGTTTTAATGATTGCATGGCGAGATCAACTTCTTCTACTGTTGGGGTTAGACGGGAGTGCCTAAATCAGCCATCTGCACCAGAGCTACTTGTGTGGGGGTGTTCGATTGATCATTGAGGAACTCTTCAAAATGTGAGGCCCAGCGTTTATCAAAGCTATCGATTTCACTGATGATATTGCCATCCTTATCGTTACAGACGCTTGTCATGGGTTGGTACCCCCTTTTAATTGTATTAATTAGCTTCTACGCTTGTCTACTGTGTTTACTAGCTAGTCTTTGGTTAATTTGCATCAACTGCTCGTGAAGGTGATTACGTTTCTTACGTCTAATTAACCTATTGTCGAAGCTCGTCATATTTGTTTTTTTTTCTCTAGTTGCGCGTTGGTTCCATTGTCAATGCCTCAATTTTCGCATCTACCTAATTTTGGCATTCCTCGTCAAACCAATCATTTCGGGCTCTCCGGGCTTTATAACCCACTACCTCCTCTGCTACCTCTTTGATGGTGTCTTTGAGTCTATCCCAGATCTCAAGGGCGCCTTCATTACTGATGTTATTTAGCAAGGGCGTCAATTTCCCCTTAAGGGCAGCCGTATAAGCTACCACCGTGGTATCATTCGTCAATTTGTCAATCGCAAACATTTTTGCCGGATTGAATCTCGAATGATGCACCGAAGAAATTTTCGACTAAATAAAGGGGTTTTCGTACATAGTCTACTCATGAGTTCCATAGTAATTATCACTTAAATGTATGTTGTTTCAGGAATGTAGTCAGTAGATCAGCATCACCAAAATGACATAACCCATTTAAAGTGAATTGTGCTGCTTTCGTCGGCAGTTTTGCTGCCTTTGTTATATTTAAAGCAATTCCTTTAATTTTTCATACAATCTGACCGATGTGACGATCCATCGTACGATCGATTGGAGCAGTATGCCGACTCTCAGTAAAGAGTTTAATTGAACTGTCCCACTGAGGGCCGAATGACATTACAATCTGAAGTTAGATTGCAGCTGGATTGGACATATAATGCTGATTTTTGTTAGCCTCCGGAAGTAGATCCTTCTATTTATTAGATATGCTTCCCAAAACAGAACAGTTTGACATTCAAGTTTGACAAAAGTTATCAGGGATTTGTAGGAAGAGTATCTTGCTCTGGAGGCAATGCGTCAAATGTTGTTTCAATTTTGGAAAAAGGTTTACCAATATGTATGTACATACTTACATTGAGATAATAAAAAATATAAAAATATACTCCTCCATGATGTTGCGTTGCTCGGTCTGTGGTGTAGGCACATCGCCCATACTGGCGGTAATATCGCAACTCAATCCTGGATCGTGTGATCGCCAGATCAATGCGTTGTCGTTGCCTTTTCAGTTGGCACATTTGAGTACTCTGTTGTATCGCTTTCTTCTGTTCATTGCATCATACAAATTCATTCATTAAATTTGAGAATATAACACGATTTATTTAAACCCATTTAAACTATGGAAGCACAATAACATTTATCCCAATTTTAATATTTCATTAATAAATTTAATACTCATTGATTTCATGGAGCCAATCTTGAATATACCCATCCATTTTCACCCTTATGAACCAGGACATCATCCACCTTCTGTAAGATAACAAAATTCACAACCTTTTAACTCCTTTGAAAATGTTATGAGAAAAATCATACCTTTTCAACATTCTCACCACAAATAAATCGAATTCTGTCATGCATTCGATTCGATTGACCCTGCCAGAATTCAATAGCCCGTGGACGTATCAAGTAGCCACCCCAATTTGGCATTGGGACACTATCGCCTTCATTTAATCCCTCACGAATCTCCTTCTCCCTGGCAAGAAGCGTGTCACGATCGGGAATCGGTTGACTCTGCGGACTTGCACTCGCACTAATCTGACTATCGTATGGCCTTTCTCGGAAATATTTTTCCGATTCCTCCTTGGTGATTTTTTCGGCTACACCCTCGATCCGTACTGAACGATACAATGGATGCCAGAGAATCGTCATCGCTACATTTGGATTGGTTTCAATATCTTTGGCTTTCCGACTTGCGTAGTTAGTGAAAAAGGTGAAGCCGTCGTTGGTGTAGTCTTTTAGCAGAACAAAACGATTTGATGGCCAGCCATTTCTGCAATGAAATTATAAATAGTTACAACGTACGATATTATAGAAGGAGTAAGGGAAAGGGTATATTGACTTTGTCATGAAGTTTGTAACGCATTGAACGAAGCATCGCCCACCCTATAAAATATGTATACAAGGTGTCCCATTCATGGTGGAGAATATTTTAATGGTAGGTAGTGTGGGTCATTTGGGGGAAAATTAATATACAACGGGACCTCTCTATTTTTAACCGTTACAATGTAATAGCATCAAATAAAAGCATTGAAAACCTAAACAGACAATCGTCAAAACAAACTCTAGTATGCAAACATTTGTCGAAAATATGTTAAGTTTCTGATAATAGAATTTTTTGTCAAAATGCCCGACTTGCCGAACTTAATCAAAATTTACCACCACCAAACATTTCATCCGAGATATGACTTCACTTTCTAAAACTACATAAAATTTCCAATAAAACGATACCTAGATCGTTACATAGTTACTCGTATCTTCCGAGATACACCCGTTCAAACTTTAAAGAAACTTTAAAATTGGTTACGTTTACGATTTTTTATGAAATTTTAAAATTTCTTTAAAGTTGAAAGGGATTCTATAGTGAGTTGTTTATCCCCTTTATTCAACTCGGCAGCCCTTCTGCTTCTCGAATTCGAATATCACTTTTTAAAATAAAGATCAGATTATTCCACTTTACCTGGAAAAATTAACAGCTGAATTGATTCGACATAAAAAGAAAGGCAGCTAAACTAACATTTAATGTCTTTCAATAAACTTCAATTGATTCAATGTTTAAACACATTGTTTACCCGTATTGCATATTGTTATACTAGGTCCATTCTATTGAGCCAGAACAAGATAGAATAGCACAACTTCCATATAAATTTGACAGGAGTTGTTTCATAGAACAGCAATTGTCAAATTTATATGGGAGTTGTGCTGTTCTATCCTGTGACCCAATAAAGGGACCTTATATTTCTCATTCAAGTTGGCAGGTATAGAACATCAAATTCGTTAGACTGCAACCTTAGGGCGCACACACATGGTCAATTCGATTCGAATCCATAAAATGGATTTTCGTTCTGTCAAATGAGCGAATTTATCCAATAAAATCCATGGATTGCCATCCATCGTTTTACCTATGGTTTCGAGATATTGATATTATGTGTTGGAGACGCCGGCTGTTAAACATGATGATAACAATGAAGGAGAGGGAAGCTTGAAAATTAATTGTTTTTTATTTTTTAAATATTGGTGCAATCTGGAATTTCCTTAATCATTACCCCCCCCCCCCCCCCCCCCCCGTTTTGTCTTCTCAGAGATTTCCTCAGCAGGATCTATTTTATGCTAGCCACGGAGGCAAGTAGACCAGAACCAGAGAAAGTGAGTTTGTGTTGGTCGCGGAGACGAACATTTTTTATCACTAAATAGTGATTGAAAATTACGGCCCTCAATGATATACAACATATTGAGGGCCGATTTTTCATAACTCTTATCTAGTACCTGTCAGCTGGTTAGTCTTATCGTATAGACAAGACGCACACTATTTTCAGGAAGCCTATACGTTATATTGAATTGGATTTTTTTTATTTGGCATAGTTATGCCATATTTTGCTTGCTTACGATATTGTATGAAATTGCGCGATGATTTCTACACCCTTGGCTCGTAGTGTGAAGGTGTATAATAACTTTGTCATTAAGTTTGTAACGCATTGAAAGAAGCATCTCCGAACATATATGATTGATCAGTATGACTTCGGGAGTCGATTGGGCGATGTCCGTCTGTCTGTCTGTTGCGATGCGTTTTACTCAGCAGGTATTACAGCTAGCAAGCTGAAATTTTGGACACGTTCTTATTATTGTTGCAGGCTATTTGTGTGTTTGAATCACCGAAAATGGGCCATGGTTCTTCAAAAAAAAAAAAGTTTTTAATTGTGCAACAATTCCAACCAAACCGCATACAAATGTGTTTCTATTGATTCTACAAGACATATGTAAAATTGAATGGAATCGGGCCATGTCATGGGGCTGCCTAACCAGACAAACCCGACCCCCCATATTAGGTTATTCTAAGAATTTTTTTTTTATTTGTGCACCAATTTTCATACAAATGTGTTTCTATTGATGTCACAAAACATTTTAATTTATTCTAGGAAACATTTTTTACACCAATTTCACAATGGTCCCAATAAAGTTTTCAGAGAAAATATTTTTGACATGTATGTATATGTCTTTGCCCTGTGGCATGGGTTAAGAATTGTGCCACCGATTTCCCCGGCGTGTCGTAGAAGATGACTAAAGAGGCAGTGGAGAATAAAACTCTCCTGGGTCTCGTACAAATCTATACAATTGCGCGCGACATTGATTGCGTCCAATTGTATACATATGTACGAAGCTTAACAAAAATTGACCCCTGTGGTGTTGGGGTTAGAATTATGCCACAGCGTTCCCGGCTTGTCGTAGAAGGCGACTTGAGGGATAGGGTGTGTAGGCTTGTAACTTGCATACCTGAAACTAAACTACACTCGAAACATTGAACGAGCCTCGGATACCACGAACTGATTTACCGGCAACGACCTTTAGCTACAAACAACGGACTACGATTGGTTTTTGGAACGTTCGAACGATGTGGGGCGAGTGCAGTAGTACAAGACTCACGGAAGTCGAACGGGAAATGACCGCATATAGAATTTCGATATTAGGACTGAGCGAAACAAGATGGGCCGGATCGGGAACGACCTTATCACCTAGTTCCCAAACTGTTCTGCTTTACTCTGGTAGTGAACTTGAAGCCTCACCCAGAATGGCTGGAGTCGGCATCCTTTTAAACAAGGAAGCTCACCAATCTCTTATAGATTGGAGGCCTATTTCCGACCGAATAATAACTGCCAGATTCAAGTCCAGAGTAAGGAACATTACTATAATTCAGTACTACGCCCCAACTGAGTCAGCCGACCAGCATGCTAAGGATGCCTTTTACCACCTGCTTGGCGACACCTTTGACAAGGCTCCCAGAGGTGACATAAAAATTATTATGCGGGATCTCAACGCTAATATTGGGTCTGACAATGTAGGATTGGAACATCTAATGGGCAATCACGGTCTGGGTGTTAGGAACGACAATGGTGAGTTGTTCGTAGAGTTCTGTAACTCTCGTCAACTTGTCATTGGCGGCACCCTGTTCAAACACAAACCTTACTATTTAGCAACCTGGATATCTCCAGATGGCCGAACAGAGAACCAGATTGACCATATAGCCATCTCCAAAACATGAAGAAATTGTCTCATGGACGTCAGGGCTAAGCGTGGTGCTGATGTAGGCAGCGATCACCAACTTGTCATCGCAAAAATTCGCTTGCGGACCGCTGCTATTCGTCACACACAAAACGAGCGTGTATCGCCACGATTCAATGTGCAAAAACTTAAAGATCCATCGTTCAGTTTCTAGCGCATTGCACGAGATAGCTAATGCACAAACGCCAGATACTCCTTCATCAATTGATGATAGATGGAACATTGTGAAGGACGCTTTTATATCGTGTGGCGAAACATTTGTGGGCAGACTTCGGCGAGGTAGGAGAACATTTATCAGACGATACATGGTCTCTGATAACTGCACGGAAGAGAATTAAAGAGCAATTGAACTCGGCTACTGACACTACAGTCAAGCAACAACTGAGGACCGAGTACAATTCTCTTCAAAAAAGAGTGCAGAGAAGCGTAAGACGTGATAAACGCAACAACATCAACGAGTTAGCGGTGGAGGCAGAAGATGCGGCTTACCGTGGTGACAGTGGGACCCTTTACAAGCTCTTTAAGCCATTGACTGGCAAATCTTTTACCCATGAGCATCCTGTAAAAGATAAAGACGGATCTCTGCTAGTCACAGACGAACAACAACTGCGCCGTTGGAGAGAGCATTTCATGGAGGTACTTAACAACAACTTCATCCCATCAAGCCCACCTCCACCGGAAGCAGCAAGTCTTCCGCAAATGGCCAGAATTAATACCGGTTTACCATCCAAGCTGGAAATAATTAAGGCCCTTAAATCATTGGAAGCTGGTAAAGCCCCGGGGGCAGACGGTATCCCCATGGAACTTTTGAAAGCGGATATCAACGCTACAGCGGATATTCTTCTACCCCTGATCCAAGAGTGTTGGACAACCGATACTCTCCCTCAAGAGTGGAAGAAGGGCGTCATTGTTAAAATCCCTAAGAAAGGAAATCTCAAGGATTGTAATAATTGGCGTGGAATCTGTCTCCTCCCTGCAGTCTCTAAACTGATGGCCAAAATAATCTTGGACCGGATCAAGACAACGATCGACCGCACTCTGAACAATGAACAAGCTGGTTTTCGTGAGGGTTTTTCATGTAGCGATCATATCAACACCCTCCGAATTATAATTGAACAATCCGCCTTCGAGAAGGCGTTTGACAGCGTTGACCGGGCTTATATCTGGACAGCCTTACATAGGAGAGGCATACCAGAGAAACTTATTTCCATCATAAAGGAGTCCTATAATAGAGGCCAATGTCATGTCTTGCACAAGGGTGAATTGTCCAGTCCTTTTGAGGTGAATAATGGAGTCAGACAAGGCTGTATTTTATCACCAATGCTGTTCCTTGTTACCATCAACGACGTAATCTGCGATTCTCTACGCGACCATAAAAGTAAGGGTATCAGGTGGAAGTTATTCGATCACCTTCAGCACCTGGACTACGCCGACGACATTTGCCTTATCTCAAACACACCAGATTATCTGGCTCAAATGACGCATGCTTTGCATCGTAAAAGTCGAAGTGCTGCCTTAAAAATTAATGCCGCTAAGACTAAATACATGAGTTTGTCATCAGAAGGGCAAAACACCATTTCTATCTCCGGACAATCGATAGAAAAAGTCGAGGACTTTACTTACCTTGGAAGCGTAGTGACTGCGGATGTTGGGGCTGATGCCGATGTAGAGTTGCGTATAAATAAAGCCCGAGCAGTATTTTTCAGTTTGATTCCTCTCTGGCAAAACCACAACATCTCCAGAAATACCAAACTCCGGATCTTCGAAAAATCTGTGTTTTTATATGGGTGTTCCACGTGGAAGGTGACCAGTAACATTACCACCAAACTGCAAACTTTCGTGAATCAGTGCCTACGACGCATCCTACGAATTCGCTGGCCTGAGGTAATATCTAACGACGATCTCCTCAAAATTACTCGCCAAAATAAGATAGGCATCGACATAAAACGGCGAAAGTGGCAGTGGATAGGTCACAGACTTCGAAAAGAGCCAAAAAACATTGCAAAACAGGCTCTAGATAGGAATCATCAGGGAAACAATGCTAGCCGTCGTGTGGGACGACCCAAAAATACATGGAGAAGATCTGTTGAGGCAGAGGGAAAATCTATAGGTAAATCGTGGGACCAGCTAAAGGCGATGGCTGCTAATAGGCAGAGGTGGAAAAGAGGCGTAGTCAATGCCCTATGCCCCACTAGGGGTTAAAAGGAACCAGAGAGAGAGAGAGATATGTCTTTGCGGACTCTACCTGAGAAATACTGGGTGTCGTTCCGTGAAAAAGCGTCACGAAAAACTGTAACGAAAACGTTTAACGCTTAAAATCTACCTTCCCGTTGTTCGATATTCAATAAATTTGGTATAAATTATCCTTTGATCGCTCTGACTCAGAATCGACAATCACGATTTTGATAAGTTGCGGGAATAGCGGTAAATTCGCCATTGAAGCGAACGAAAATTCATCGTTCAATTGGTTCTCCTGTCGACGAAACTCGGATGGAAGTTATGGTGCGATCCTTAATATTTTGGTGCCAGCACTTCTTATGAGGAAGATGTACTTGACACAAAATGTCCTTTTTTCTGTGGGAATGCATTATAGACGCTATGTATAAGGATATGGATATCAAAATACAGAATCTGTTGCGACGAGTCTTGTAAAATCACGACAAGTTGATTTTGAGTTTTTTTTTTAAAGGATATTACCACCAAAAAGGACATTTTTCTAGCATAGGAAACAAGGTATGGGCATTATGGGTGTCGTTCGAAAGGTGATATTTGAGGCACAGTATGTGATCAGTTTCAAAATATTATTTTTTGAAAAAAAAAAGAAAAGGAAAATCTGATGTCCCAGGGGGGTTCGAACCATGGTCCAAACCGTCGTCAATACCTTCCAAAAAGTCAACAACGTCTACTAAACCGCATTGACCACACTGCGCCTTATCAGTACGAATAACTTTAGTGATCATCATCTGGTCTATAGTCATCACACAGTGCAGTATAGTTACGTGGAGACGTGTAACGGATGGCTGATACAAATGACTGGTACAATTGCAAATGGCCAGCAGGTATAAATTGAATTTTCGATTGCATAAGCGTGCACTATTATCGCGTAAATTTATGAAGAGTAGAAAATCAATAGTCCTTTTAGTATGATCACCAAAATCAAAAGAATGTTCAGGTAACTAAATAAAAAAGAAAAAAATGAACGCCCCTATGGCGACTCGAAAACGTCACCCTATGCACCAAACACCTATCATCTATCCTACTCGGCTATGCCGACCTCGAAGATGGCAAGTAAATCTAGCGATCATCACAGATTATCTCGCACAGGTACGTGCATCCAGGCAGAACATAATTGCCATTGTCGTCGTCATCGTCATTGTTAGTTGAAGAGCTTCTGGGCAACTGAAGAATGATATTGTGTGTTCGGAACATTGTGGGAGGTTGACTGACAGTGGTTGTACGGCCACTGAACGTTGAATGTTGAAATGAAACAGTACGTAACAGCGGTTGTACAGCACGTACAATGGTTTTGGAGCCACTGTACCTTGAATTAAATGTTGAAAAGAAACAGTGTGAAGAGTTTGCACATAAACATTTTAGCAGTGAAATTTAATTCAACCAATGAATTCTGTCACCGCGTGCGCAAATCATTGATTCGTCGGACATTTCTTTTTCTCCATTCAGCAATATGTAAACGCTCTGCAAAATGTTCGAACATGATCATGTGATGATTGCTAGATTTATCGGGCCAATCTGTAGTCGATGTACCCTGGTTGGGTATCCGCCAGTTTTGGTGCGTAGGGCAATGTGTTCGAGTCCCCACAGCAACATATATTTTTTTCTCTTATTAGTGTCCAAAACAATTTTTTTTAGCTTGGTGATGATTATTTGGAACATAGTAAAACACGTGTGATTATTTTAAGGAAATTAAGATGTGTACGCTGGGGTTCTTCCGTGACAAAATGTGACATTGTAAAACATAGCGAAAACCTAACGAAACTTTAAGTCAACCTTTCAGTGGTTTGATCGTTGCTAAATTTGGTATCCGTTTTCTTTTGATCGCCCTTACAAATAATTGACAATCACTGATGAGTTGCGGGACTAGCGGTAAATTCGCCGTTGAAAAAGAATGAAAAGTTATCTTTCAATTGGTTCTCTTGGCTCCCCTATGTGGAGCGATTTGGATGAAACTCGGATGGAAGTTAAGTGGTGGGATCCTTATTATTTTGGTGTCGGCACTTGTTATGAGAAAGATGTCCTTGGACAAAAAAGGTCCCTTTTTCTTTAGGAATGCATTATAGTCGATATGCATATCAAAATACAGTATTGGGTAAGTTGAGCCCTTTTAAATCACCACATGCTCATTTTAGATTTTCAAAGGATATTATGTACATATGTACCACCAAAAAGGACACTTCTCTAGGAATCTGAGAATGGGCATTATGGTTGTCGTTCGAAAGTCGACATTTGGGGTACTATATGTAATCGGTTTGAAAGGATTTTTGGGCTTCTGGAGTGACAAGATAACGGCTGATGCAATGTGAATTATTATGTAAGCAATAACGTAGACATTAACTAAGATTTTTCCCCTAAGGGAAAACTTTTATTTGCCCCCTTATTCCAACCAAACCTCACACATATATTGTTTTATGTGAAAACGGAGGAAAAATATTGGGGAGGGAAAGGATTAAAGACAAGTCATAGGTACGCCCGAAATAACGTTTATCACGAGCAGAATGAAGGGTATCCAAATTAGTGTCTCGGTCTCGTTTCAAATTCAGATGATGGCGTAACCAAGCAAAATATGGCTTAACTATACAAAAAAAAAACAGGACTAAAAAATTACACATTAACGTAGAACTGGCGAGGTATATAGAAATGCCAAGAGGATTTAACTGGTTGAAGGCGGCCCTTTAGCCGAAATAAATCGTGATCGAGTGAATCGGTCAGGCTTCTTGTACTAATTTTTTTATTATATTACGAAGATGTATCCACCTTTTCGAATCCAAAGCTCTGCAAACAAATTTTGATATCTACCAATATCAAATTGGCTGTTATTGTGACAAACAACATCAATCGAAGCTATTCGAATAGTTTTCCTACAAGATTTATTCTAAAGAAAAGCTATGTTATGATGTCTATCACCCGTATTTTGAGTACTGTATTTTCGCCGGCCCTATAGGTGGACTACTTGTATGCGCCCACGTATGTACATATAGGCCTGTTCGGTACCGAGATTTCAGTACCGGGTTTCCGTTTTTTTCAATACCCGGTACCACAAGCGGTTTCCCTGACTCAGGTTTTTTTTCAGTACCGACGGTTTTTTTTAACCAAAAGCCGGTTTTATTGAGTACCGGGTTAAAGCCCGGTACCAAAAAAACCGGGATATCAGTACTTTAGAATATCGGGTCCAAGTGAACACCGGTTTTGTACCGGGATCCCGGTTTTTGGAACAGGCCTAAAGTACAAACGTTAAACGAGATGGGAAAGAGGATTCCACCATGTGGACACTATTTATTTATTTCCACCGCTTCGAAAATTTGCCTCGAAGTTTGGTGAAGGATTGATTGCCTATATCAGCGAGATACCTAGGCCGTGTTTTTTTCAACATCAGGGGCAGGTTTGCTGACCCAGACGCGCAAAAAAAAACTTTCGAGGATAGCGTCCAGGTTAAATTTCAAATTGTCACGTAGGCATTGCAATTTATTTCAAAATATTGCTCATTTATATTAAAGCCCCGTTTTTACTTTACAAATGCAAGAGTTTAAATGCTATTTTTTGTCAATGAAAAGATATTTTTATGCGCAAACAATAATTTTTTCAGAATAATAATTTGGTAAACGACACATTTAACATGAATTTACAAACAAAAACTATTTTTTTGCACACACTTGTATGCAACGTGTAAACTATGCCTTAGAAGCTTCTCATTTTAAGATTTAATTTTAGCTAGTCATTGGAAAACGTACTAGAAGTGATTGGGATTGCATACATTTAGGCGAATTTTTAAAAGCTCATTAAAACTGAATAGCATGCTATGCAGGTTAGCTGTTTAAAAAACACGGCCATAGTTGATAATCCATCTGCCGCCGGCCGTCTCAATCGGAAACGTGGACTGACGTGGTCTGTAATACTGTGTTAAAATGTTTGACTGCGTGAATAACAATCTTGTCATAGAAATTTCCGAAGTACATAATATAATACACCAAAGCTTCGTATGTACGCTCTCCTTCGATTTTTCACTTGATGGTCTGCGATAATTATAGTGGTCCCTAAAGCACAAAATGTTAAGAACCCCTGATATAGAACAACTCGTACCCAACGTAATGTTCTAATTCGTATTGAAGTTGTAATTTTCTGTCCTGTACTCGATAGTTAAAAACGCACGTTTTACATCAACCATACCCACATGCATATTAGGCCAGTCAATTACCGATTTTAGGTCGCAAAAAATTGCTCGGGTCTGGTTTTTTGGGATATCGTTAGGATAGATACCAGAAGTGTACCACTAAGTTTGCATCTTCGAAAAACCTGTGCTAACCCCGTGACACTCAAAAATCCTCAAAATTTTCGGATTTTTTTCATATTTTTGTTTGTAATTTCTAAAAGGTGCTTCCTACAAGTAAGTCGTCCACTGCACTTTTAAAGCTAAGAAAATCTTCTTTAATTTGAGTGTAACTCCAGCTTTGTAGGTGCAAAGGATCCCAAGATACAGCACTTGAAAAAATGTGCTTTTTTTGTAAAAAAAGTCCGAAATTGTATTTTAGGAGGTTTGTATGATAGCCATATGACGTAATGTTCCGATTCCATCCATTCCTAGATATGTTTTGAGGCTTTACTAGCAACACATTTGGGTGAGGTTTGGTTAAGATTGGTTCATAAAGAAAAAAGGTTTTCTTAGAAGAACCTGATTTTCAGGGGTTGGTTTGTATGACAGCCCTATGACCTAGTGTTCCGATTTCATCCGTTTCTAGATATCTTTTGAAGCTTTACTAAAAAACACATTTGGGGGAAGGGTGGTTAAGATTGGTCCATAAAGAAAAAAGTTTTTCTTAGAAGATTTCCAGAGGTTGGTTTGTATGACAGCCCCATAACGTAGTATTCCGATTTCATCCGTTCCTAGATATTTTTTTAGACTTAACCAGCAACATAATTGGGTGAAGTTTGGTTAATATTGGTACATAAAGAAAAAAGTTTTTCTTAGAAGAACCTAATTTTCAGGGGCCGCCCTATGACTTCATGGTCTGATTCCATTCGTTCCGACATATACATATACAGCTAAGGAACTGGTTTATAACTTCATGTCACATGACCTTCTCTGTAAAATGCGCATTTAAGCCGATATTCAGCTCGGAACATGACTGAAATTACAATTTCCAACTTTTTTTCAAAGAACAATGTTTAAAGTGCTGTATCATGGGATCCTTTGCGCCTACAAAGCTGGGGTTACACTCAAATTAAAGAAGATTTTCTTAGCTTTAACAGTGCAGTGGACAACTTACTTGTAGGAAGCACCTTTTAGAAATTACAAACAAAAATATGAAAAAAGTCCGAAAATTTTGAGGTTTTTTGAGGGTCATGGGGTTAGCACAGGTTTTTCGAAGTTGCAAACTTGGTGATACACTTCTGGTATCTATCCTAACAATATCCCAAAAAACCAGAGCCGAGCAATTTTTTGTGACCTAACGCCTTATTTTTCGGTTTATTGACTGGCCTATATTGTTTATTTTAGGTGTGAAACTATTGAGTAGATAATTTTCATGGAAAATCATTATATTTTTAACGAAAGGTTTTTTATACACTTGTGCTTATTCATAAAATTGTGTACAATTTTCAAGATGATTAATGATACTCGTAATTAAACTATGTGTGCATACTCATAAAATTGTTCAGAATATTTAAAATTGTAAATTTAAATGTCCTCGTATTATTATGATTGTGTGCTTTCATGCACATATTTTATCTATCGAAATACATGGAACTGGTACGTTTTATTCTGTGATGTTATGCTCCACTAAAGAAAAACGATACAATCTTTGCAGATTTTCAAATGTTTATGAATTTAAATATATTAACTTACTGGTATCAGTCCATCCAACACCACTGGTAGGGATCAAAATGATTTGCTATGTGGATGATTCCACTGTACTTACCACGGGGATAGCTTCAAATGGTATGTATGAATGCTCTACTAAATAACTATACATCTTAGAAAACTGGTGGAGTTTTTCAAGTTTTCGAGTTTCACCTGGACGCAGGCATTTTCGGAGATACTTAGATTCCGTACTTTCTTCAGAAGCATTCAACGCGTCTAATCTGTTTCTAACATAAGTGTCATGAAGTCGTTTGTGACACCCACTGGAACAAGATCTAGGCATATCAGAATGCTACATATCGCTACAGGTTGCCACCTGATGTCGTCCCAGTATTATCCACATCAGGAAGCCAGCATGTTACCAGTGCAAGACCATAATCATCTCCTGCTCTTCCATATATGGTCAGTTGTTATCAGAGAGAATCACTTCACACAAACCATCATCTCATGGACAATACTCCCTCTCCACGACATGCCAGGAGATCCCGAGAGAGAAGTCAAGAGATACAAACCGGTACCTCTCGATAGTTTTGATGACAGAGCATACCACGCGGTCATCGCAGATATTCACACAACCGTTGTGAATCGGTTAATAGGGAGACAAGGTAGGCATAGAGTCCTCTCAGAGCCCCCACTCCTCCATATTGCCTGAGGAGACTAGACTTGACAGGCACAAGAGCGATACTAACCCAGCCTAGGTGATCGTGCCTCAACTCCTACCTGTCTCGAATAGACCTGGGCATCCAGACCATTTGTCCGAGCTGCTGTGGTGCGCCTCATGATCTGGACCACCTGTTTCGATGCCCTGCTGCACCCACTAACCTAACTTCGAGGGCGTTATGAGACAACCAGCTGCTACGCTCTTGTCGCTTTTGAGACAATAGTCGAGAATGTTTAAAATTTGTCAATATGGATAAGATTTAGGCCAGTATTTATGAACATTCCTTAACTCAAGGAGACCTTGAGTCAAGTATGCCGAAATTAATGCTAAATGTCATTTCCCATACTTTTTCATAGAAATCATTTATATTCAGGAGTCAATGCATCCTTGATTTAAGGCAAAACTCAAGGAGACCTTAAGTTTTCATTAGACTTGAAATATGATATTTCAAGTGAGGTTGACTATAGAAAATTTTAAGGTCTCCTTGAGTTTCTCCTTAAATCAAGAATGCATTGCCTCGTGAATATAAGTGATGATTCTATGAAAAAGTATGGAAAATGACATTTAATTTATTGAATTCGGCATCCTTGACTCAAGGTCTCTTTGAGTTAAGGAATGTTCATAAAAACGGGCCTTAGTGTCGGTTACTCGTACGTATTTATCGATAATTTAACTTGTAGCATGGTCTTTTACACTGGCTATAGAATGCTTTAAGCTTATTTATTGGATAAAATGTAACCGGTCCTTATTGAAATTAAGACAGCGACAATTGGAACGGTTCACTGACTTTGACAAGTAGCTTCGCCGTGGTTTTATTGAGTTATATTCATGTTAGTTAACTGGGGAATTATGAACATTATGACTAACGACACGGAGGAGGTAGAAAAAGTTCGGCTTCCCCCTAAAAACGCAACAGCTGTTACGAAAAAAATGCGTCATTTAGTAGATCGTCAATTTATTAACGGTAAATGGCAACCTTGCTTCACGGCAATTTCAGCCTTTTCAGGGCGGACCACTCCCGTTTTTATACAAAAACGTCCAAGATTTGTCACGTGGTCCTACTGGCAACCATTGTTTATTGCATTATTTTGCAGTTGCAATACGCCTCTTCGGGGCGGACCACACCCGTTTGCTACAACAAACGGCCAAGAGTTGCCAAAACGCCTCCCTGGCAAGAGCCTCGAAGGTCTCGATGCAGGAAGATTGTGTATGTCTGTGTATATGTATGGACTCGTTATATATGTTTTTTCGTCTTATTGGGAGCATCACATCTCGGCGCGGCTGCTCTCAATTCTCCTCTTACGCGCCGGCATTGAAACAAATCCAGGCCCTGTCTTGGTATGGATGTGTAGTGTCTGCAACCGACGTATCGGTTCTAATGCCAGGTCACTTCAGTGTAGTTGCTGTTCGGAGTGGGTGCATTTCAGATGCTCCGGTTTGAGAAGGATGGGTCATTACATAGAAGGTACATTTGTTGCTCCAGGCTGTAGGAATACTGGGCAGCCTCGGGTAATACCAGGCCCCTCCCCTCCACCAACGCCCCCTACTCCCCCCAATAATGTTGCCTTGAACGTAAGACACAGCTTAACTCCCGCCCCTCCGCCAGCAATTTTTACACCGGTGTCCATATTGCAGTTCAACTGTAATGGCATCCTAGGGAAATTTCCTGAAATCACAAGCTTCTTGATAAAGTACAGAATCCTGATTGCAGCCATCCAAGAGACGAAACTCCACGCGAATTCACCATTCAACGCTGAAGGTGAATATATCATCATACGCAAGGACAGAGAAGGCGCCACGAATGATTCTCACCCTGGAGGTGGACTTGCCTTCCTAATACACAGGTCCGTACATTACCGTGTATTAGATGTAGTTTCAGACGGTACGGCGGAATTGCAAGCCATCTCAGTTTCATCAGGGAGCACCAATATTGAAATTTTTAACATCTACATACCACCACATTCTAGTTGTACAAACTACCATTTCGATATTGGTCCTCTTCTTAATGGAGAGCACAGGATCATTCTTGGTGACTTCAATGCCCATCATGAACTCTGGCATTCCGCGCTTCACAACGATGCCAGGGGTCAAGCTATCGCCGAATCTCTGGACGCATCAGGTTTCTGTACCCTCAATGAAAACTCTCCAACCGGTGATGCAAACAATTGTATTAGCTCACCAGACATTACAATTGTCAGCGCTAGCCTAATTAGTGAGACCTCCTGGGAAACACTTACTGGTCTTCCCTCTGATCACCTCCCAATCATAGTCAGAATTGACAAACCAGCTGACCTGACCAAGTCAGAGAAGCGAACTTTTGTCAATCACAAAAAAGCTGATTGGGAAGGTTTCAAAACATTCACGTCATCGAAGTTCTTCGCGTTTCCCCCTCCCACCAATATACATAAGGCCGAACGGAACATTAGGAGCGTCATTGCCAAAGCTGCGGCACGGTTCATCCCTGCAGGGCGCATTCCAAAGGTTCGTCCAAACTTCCCAACAAGTGCCGCAAGGTTAGCTGATGAACGTGACAACATTAGGCGCGCTAACCCTGGTGACCCCAGAATTCGGGAGCTCAATATCCAAATACAGCGACAAGTTAAAGACTACAAGAAGGCTAAATGGAACGAGCACCTCAATGACTGTAACCTTAATGAAGGTGCCAGTAAGTTATGGTCCACTGTCCGTGCCCTTTCGAACCCCACAAAAGATAAGGGCAATATAGCCATAACCTTCGGCAAAAAAGAAACAAGCAATCCTCTTCAGTGTGCGAGCCAGTTCAATAAACAATTTATTGAACATCCCAAGTCAGATGGCCTCAAGCGCAAAATTAGAAGACGGATTCGCAGCCGAATTGTTGACTCCGTACCAATTTATACTCCGGACCAGGTTAAAACGGTCATTGAGAATGCAAAAAATTCTAAGGCCCTTGGACCAGATGGCATTTCAATGGCCATGCTCAAACATCTTGGTCTTCCTGCCATTGAGTATCTCACGGCAGTCTTTAACTTGTCAATGTCTACGCTCGCCATCCCCGACATCTGGAAACAAGGTCGTTTAGTCCCATGCCTTAAACCAGGGAAAAGTGCCAAACTAGGAACTTCCTACAGACCGATTACGACCCTGTCACCTGTAGCAAAGACGCTGGAAGCCCTCATCCACCCCACACTCGTTTCACATGCAAAGCTAGATCCCCATCAGCACGGATTCAGACGCATGCATAGTACAACCACCGCTCTGGACGCGATCACTACACGTGTAAGAGACGGACTAAACCACAGTACACCTTGCCATAGAACCATCATGGTGGCGATTGACCTATCAAATGCGTTTGATAAGGTTAGTCACTCCATGCTTCTGGCAAACCTCCTCAATATGCATGTTCCGACTCAAGAGATAAGATGGATTGCCAACTATCTAGCTGGTAGGCAATCCTTCACCGAGTTTCGAGGCAGTCGTTCCAAACTTAGAAAGATCAAATTAGGTGTTCCTCAGGGTGGGGTTCTCTCTCCCACCTTGTTTAACATCTACATGGCCTGGTCTCCCAACACCTCCGGAAGGCATTGAAGTTATTTCTTATGCCGATGACTGCGGATAGGGATGTCATGCGTGAAGATATCAATAGATATTTAGCGCGACTAGAAGCCTTTTTCCATAGCAGAAACCTAACCATCTCAGCGTCCAAATCGTCTGCGACCTTCCTTACCACCTGGTCAGGTGATTGTAAGTGGCCGGTTGGGGTACGTATTGGCAACAAACCAGTTCCTGCTGTTGCAAATCCAAAAATTCTCGGGCTTCACTTTGAGAAAATGATGACTTCAGCTCATCACGCGGAAGCGGTATGTGAAAAGATGCGCAGTAGGAACAAAATTCTTAAAGCACTGGCTGGTAGCACCTGGGGCAAAGATAAAGAGACAATGCTAGCCACTTATAAAGCGGTGGGTCGAGCAGCGGCTGATTTTGCGGCGCCAGTTTGGTCGCAAGGTCTCTGTAACACAAGCTGGAACAAAATCCAAGTCTGCCAAAATGCTGCTCTACGCACAGCTACAGGATGCCTTCTGATGTCTGCCCAGGACCACCTACATCAGGAGACACATTTGATGCCAATACGTGACCACAATCGACTACTTACAAAACAATATTTAGTAGGTTGTTATCGAGAGGATCATCCTAATCGTAACCTCATAGACAAAATTCCCCCTCCACGCAACATCAAACGTGGCCCTCGTGACCTTGAGAGATAAGTCCAGGGTTACAAAAGGGATCCTTTCGATGAAGATTCATACCGGGCTGCCATTGCAATGATTCACACGGAGGAAGTGAGTAGGTCTATTGCGAGTTTAAACAGAGTCCTCTCAGCGCTCCCACCACCTATTTCGCCTGAGGAGATTAGGCTCCCGAGAGCCACCAGAGTGACTTTAGCCCAACTTCGGTCAGGCTTCTGCTCACGCCTCAATTCGTATCTATCTCGCATAGACCCAAATATACTAAACGTATGCCCTAACTGCGCTGGCACGCCACACGATGTAGCCCATTTGTTTCAATGCCCAGCTGCACCCACAAATCTCACCCCCCTCTCACTATGGGAAAACCCCATTGCAGCTGCCACGTTTTTGTCCCTGGAGATTGCATACGAAAACGATGACGAACTATAAAACGAGTCCATATAGATACCCAGCGGTTCACACCTTTCTGTACCGCTAAAAGAAGAAGAAGATTTGTCACAACGCCTCCCTGGCAAGAGCCTTGAAGGTTCGATGCAAGAAGGTTGTGTTTTTCTGTTCATCGCTAAAAGAAGAAGAAGAATCAACGGTAAGTCTTCAGTTGCAGGCACTCGGCGAATCCGTGGATTCGAACCCATGGATTTTAATTCTGCCAAATGGATTTTGACAGACATTAAATTCCAATAAAATCCATGGATTCGCCGTGGTTGTGCGGCCTTAGGACAACTCAAAGGTGCTTTTAAAACATTTTTGGTTGAAGGGAAGAATTGGGTTGGGAATTCGCAGCCCCTGAACATTGAAGTTTATTAGATATATTAAACAAAGCAGACAGATCAGCATCATTGTCGGTAAAAATTATTTCCGTGGGACACTCCCGACGGGTTCTTCATTCCTATCGCTATCATGACATTTGAAAAAAAAAACTTATGTACCTGTTAAGTTTAGTTCACACGAGGAGCGTACGGGCTCGCAAGCTTGAGCGAGGCACGCTATGTCAAAATGCATTGGCTTATGCTTGCGAGTTGCAAAGCTCTTGCGCTTCGAGCCGTGAATTAACGGCTCGTAGTGGAGTGAAAGAACGTCTCGCAAGCCGTCAAAGCCACGACTCCGAGCCGTCGTGTATTTTCCATATAAACCATTGCATTTTGATGTTTCAAGCTTGCAAGCCGTCCGTCTAGTCGTGTGTTCGAAGCCTTAAAGCATCATCCCCGGATAAGTCCCCTTATGTTATGGGGATCCATGTTATACCATTGAACTATTGGGTGGCCTCGCCTTAATGGTGAACAAATGGGAACATCTTATAATTCCTGTTAGCAATAGATATTCCTAAGGAAATTTAAGACTTTGGTTTGAAATCAAGACCGTGCCCTTTTTCCTTACGACTGCCTTGCTTAGTAGAGTTTTCAAAAAATAATGAATGAAGTAAACATTTTGGCTGTTGTTTTGTACTTATCTTCCTTAAAACTTTCCTGAACGAAAAAAAAGCCTTAAAAAAATTGAAAATTCATTCTACACTATTTCTTTGCCACTAAAACATTCAGGACAGTTGCGGAATTTAGTTGACACCCCTTTTAAAAATGTATGCCAAGGAATGATGTCCATTTTCATTACTAAACTTTTGGAGTCTTTTTCAGAAGTGGCCCTAAAATTGTTCAAGCAGATCCACTTCAATTTCCATTCGGTACCGACGACGATCATCCAGGAATGATAGCAGCGCGGTAAGCATTCCATTCTTTGGTTAAAAGCGTTTTAGCTTGTAAGATAAACCAGTAGGCCATTGAACACCGCGCTTATGATGCGTTGAAGCGAATTTCGCCGTCCCTTCAATATTCATTGGAATGTATCTGTTTCTCCGTGTAAATATGACTGAAAAAAACAAGGTGGTTTCAGCACTCCGCAACTTGTTGTAGCACGAATTTTCGATTTTGTATGTATATATAATATCGGTCTTTGTCTCACCCAGTACGGAAAACGACCAGTTTTGAGGGCAGTAGTTGAAGAAAGGCCTTAAGATCCGGTGACTGGGATTCGAATCTTTTTTTTTTGTAAAAAGGTTCTATAATGGAAAATGGTGGCATAAAAATAAGTGCTCGATCTCGGCTATAGTTATAACGAATGTGTTGAGAGTACTTGGGAATAAACGACACACGAGGGTAATATTGAGACACTGTACATGAACAAATGCATATCAGCCTCTAAAACTTTATGCTTGAAACAGCAAAAAACATGTCAGCAATTTAAAATGCATTAGGTGGCTTGGCAGAATTTAACGCGTCTAATCTGTTTCCAGCATTTTAATCAAATGAGTTACTTAATTAGCAATTTCTTATCAAGAACAAATTAATAAAAATTCTTATCTAACTTAGTGCTACATACTTATCAACGGTCGCTAGAGCCGCTGCATTTGGTTCTTTAATATCTGGAGACTCAATAGCCTGCTCTATCCATTGCTTAAAGATGACATAGGGATCTTTAGTTTTTAGATGACTTTCCAGTAGAACTTGATGACTTTCATTGTACTTGATCCGGATTGCTGCAATTAAGAAAAACGAACAATTACACATTTTACTACAAATTAAAATAATGCTTACAACTCAGCTTTGAAGACGACATCTTGCAAATGCGCTGTAAATTTCGAATAATATTTTAGAATTTCACTCAACACAACACAATTCACAGAAAGCATTAAATTCACTAACTGTCGTTACGCCAAACGAAGCTAAAGATTGAGTAAAAACTCGCCCAGCCATTGCAAATTAAATGCATAAGTCAACTTTGACGTACAAACATGCATCGAACAGCTGATTCAGTTCAGAGTTCTAGCAGCCGGGACAAAAACCACTTAACTATTCGTTATAACCTATCACACCGAACGAACGTCTAGTGGTTTTTGTTATGGGTTATAGCTTTTCGTTACCAGAATACCGCTACAAATATTTACAGTAAAACTTCGTTATAAAGCTTTCCTGGGGTCTAAACCAAAAATCACTATAACCGGGAAAACGCTATAGCCGGGAAGTCCAAAAAATATATTTCATAGACGCATACACCTTTTAGGTGACAAAATTTAGTATTCGATTAATACATGGAATGAAATATGTAAATAGTAAGGAAATGGCAATGAATTGATCACTGGTTCGACTAAGAGAGGAGGTGGTGTTTTGGTGGCTATCAAAACAACATTCCCATCTCATGAAGTTGAGCTTTTTCATAAGGACGTGGAACAGATATGTGTTTCGATCAATGTTTCTCGCAGCGAAAAAGTATATATTTTTAATAGCTATTTACCACCTTTGAGTTCAGTTGATGTTTATAACAAACATGTAGATAATATTTCTAAGCTATTTGCGTCTTTTGAGGAAAAAGACAAATTGATCGTTGTTGGGGATTTCAATCTTGGTAATATAAGTTGCCGCGTGATTTACATCTTGAGTGTGAATCTGTTCTAACAGATTGTTTGTTTGCAATGGATTTGATGCAAATGAATCTTGTTAAAAACTCGATTGGTAGAATTTTAGATCTAATTTTTGTTAGTACTGGCTTGAATGCTTTTGTAATTAAAGTAGATAAACCGTTTTTGCCCAATTCAATGCATCACAGTGTTATTCTTCTTGAGTTTGTTTTTTATGATTACATTGAAGAAGAGACCGAAGTTATTCCTACTAGAAATTTTCAAAAAGCCCAATTTGAAAAACTAAATTCAACATTTTTTAATATGGAATGGGCTCCAGTTATATCGAAAAGTAATCTTATTGAAAGTTACGCAATTTTTAAATCAATTTTATTGAAATCTATTCGCAAGTATGTTCCTTCAAAAAAGAACAAAATAAAAGCAAAAAATCCTTGGGCTACCAAAGAATTGTTCAAACTTAAGAGAGCAAATAATAGGGCCCTTAAATTATACAAGAAGTCATCCTCTCTTGCCTATAAAGAAAAGTTCTTTAGATTGAGAAGAGAGTATGAACTAATGAATAAAAATCTTTACAAACAGTATATTGCGAGAGCTGAAAATAATATAAAGAATGACAGTAAGACATTTTGGAATTTTATAAACAGCAAGCGTAAGAATACGGGAATCCCACAAAATTTAGAATTCAATGGCAATTTTTACAAAGATGTTCAATCGGCTTGTGATGGATTTGCTAGATTTTTCAGTTCAGTTTACGAAGTGCCAGATTCCGTTTCACCAGAAATGAATGCTAACATCAATGGAAGCCAGAGTGCATTGGTCCCTCGGATAGCTCAGGAGGACCTTACGAGTGCTCTTGAGATTTCTGAGGATGACCTATTGAATGCTATGCGTGACCTTGATGTTAGTATTCAGGCCGGACCTGATGGCATTCCTAATATATTTTTGAAGAATTGCATGCAATCGTTATGTCGTCCTTTTGCCTTTATTTTTAATTTGTCCTTGTCTTTAGGTGTTTTTCTTGATGAATGGAAAGTTTCATACATAACGCCTGTTCACAAAAAGGGTCGTAAGCATCTTATTGATAACTATAGACCCATAGCTAAATTATCTGCAATACCGAAGTTGTTTGAAATGCTTATTAAAATTAAAATAGATGCTTTAATTAGCCGCTTGATATCGCCATGTCAACATGGATTCCTGAAAGGAAAATCAACTTCAACAAATTTGGTATCATTTACTAAATTTGTTGCTGATAGTATTGAGCAGGGAATGCAGGTTGATGTGGTATATACCGATTTTTCGAAGGCTTTCGATAGAGTAGATCATAATATCTTACTCAAGAAACTAGAAAATTTAGGTATACAGCCCGTTTTTCTTAGCTGGGTGAAATCCTATCTAACAGATAGGACTCAGTTGGTTAAGTTAAATGGCTGTACATCCCGCTCTGTTATAAAGTGTTCTTCAGGGGTTCCGCAAGGAAGCCATTTAGGACCACTTTTCTTTTTAGTTTTCGTAAACGATATCATCCAAAATTTTAAATTCGTGCGAGTATGGCAGTATGCCGATGATATGAAAATCGCTATGAAAATACGCAACATTGATGACTGCCTTAAGTTGCAATCCGATTTAGAAAAGCTGCAATTTTGGTGTCGCGATAATAATTTAAATTTAAATGTTAGTAAATGTAAAGTACTTAGCATATATAAATTGAAAACTCCGATCTTCTTTGAGTACTCCTTAACAGGTAGTGTTCTTGCAAGGGTTGCCGAAATATCAGATCTTTTGGTGTAATTTTCGACCATGAGTTTTCATTTCGACAACACATTGATTACATTATTTCAAAAGCGAATAGTATGTTAGGATTTGTTAAACGTAACGCGCGCGAATTTAATGATCCCTTTACTTTAAAAATATTGTACACAGCTTTCGTTCGTTCGCACCTGGAGTATTGTTCTATTGTGTGGAATCCGTTCTATAAGGTGCATATCGAGCGTATAGAAAGAATTCAACACAATTTTACACGGTTTGCCATTTATCAAATTGGCTGGCGTTTCAAGCCAGATTATAAAACTCGCTGTTCCTTACTGGGTTTACAAGCCTTAGATTATAGAAGAACATTTTTAAACGCTATGTTTATAAGAGACCTGTTTTGCTCTCATATTGTTTGTGAAGATATATTAAATAACTTTCAAGTCAGAAAAATTCCTCACAATTTGCGGCGGAACAACCTTCTTGTTCAGCCTTATCATAGAGTAAACTATGGGCTTAATGAACCAATTACAAGGTCAATTATTCTTTATAATAGTTTGAAGGACTTAGTTAATTTTAATTGTACTAATAAACTAATGTTTAAAAGAAGTTATTAAGATAAATTTCCTTATTAATATATTTTCAGTTTCAGTAGTTCAGTTTTCAGTTTTTTTTTACGATCTGCTAGAGTTTACACTCGATTGATTGATTAGTCACTTACGTACGCATAGCAAGTAAAGTGATGCCGAGAAACCAAGTCCCGGGACAAAAGTTTCTGTGAGGCAAAAAAAAAAAAGATATATTTGTTTTTGTTTTAAACTGGCAACAGACGTCAGTCATACTGAAGTTTTCAATTTATTGAAAGATCGTTCCTCTATGTCCATGCTATAGGCAAAAATTGCTCAAATTTTCTTTATTGCAACTAAGACTGCAAATGTTTTTGGCATGCTTGACGCCTCTTTTTTGTTCCCTTCGGTGGCGATAGATGCTGATGCAATTACGAGATCTTCAATTATACTTTCAATTGTTGTTATGTCTTTCCCTTTTCCAGGAAATTTTACCTTGATGTGAATTAATGGAACAACTTGTGCATCATGGTTTTGTTTGTGATAGACTACGTGCTCAATGAATTTGTCAACATAAATTGTTTTAAGAAAATAAGACTGGGAAAAGAGCGTTATAACCGAGAAATAGTAACGTTATAACGAATCGAAATTCCCTGTAATAAATGCTAATGGGACCGGGACCGAGAAAAAAGAGCGTTATATCCGGGAGCGTTATAACGAAGTTTTACTGTATTTGGCATGATGGTTGAATTATGGTTGAATTAGGTATCCCGCGTCAGCATCAGCATCGGCAGAGGCATCGGCATCAGCAGAAAATTTTCAATTTAGAACACACGCATTTGCCTTTGATGACCCACAATGACAGCAGCGGGAGAAGCAGAAAAATGCCTCTGCCGATGCTTCTGCCGCTGCTGTCAATGTGGGTAATCAAAGGCAAATGCGTGTGTTCTAAATTGAAATTTTTCTGCTGATGCCGATGCCTCTGCCGATGCTGATGCTGACGCATCCAATCCATTTCAACTATTATGCTTGAAATAGATTAGACCCGTCAGCAGAAGCATCGGCATCGCGAAACGTCAAGCGCAATGCATTTTACATTGCTGACAAAAATGTAGAGCAGAAGACTTGGCATTCAGCATATTTGTCAGCTATGAAATTCTGCCGATACTGCTGCTGACACGTGTAATCTATTTCAACTATTACACATCCCGCGTTAGCATCAGCATCGGCATCAGCAGAAGAATTTCAATTTAGAACACACGCAATTGCCTTTGATGACCCACAATGACAGCAGCGGCAGAAGCTGAAAAATGCTTCTGCCGCTGCTGTCAATGTAGGTAATCAAAGGCAAATGCGTGTGTTCTAAATTGAAAATTTTCTGCTGATGCCGATGCCTCTGCCGATGCTGATGCTGACGCGGGATACCTAATTCAACCATAATTCAACCATCATGCCAAATACAGTAAAACTTCGTTATAACGCTCCCGGATATAACGCTCTTTTTTCTCGGTCCCGGTCCCATTAGCATTTATTACAGGGAATTTCGATTCGTTATAACGTTACTATTTCTCGGTTATAACGCTCTTTTCCCAGTCTTATTTTCTTAAAACAATTTATGTTGACAAATTCATTGGGCACGTAGTCTATCACAAACAAAACCATGATGCACAAGTTGTTCCATTAATTCACATCAAGGTAAAATTTCCTGGAAAAGGGAAAGACATAACAACAATTGAAAGTATAATTGAAGATCTCGTAATTGCATCAGCATCTATCGCCACCGAAGGGAACAAAAAAGAGGCGTCAAGCATGCCAAAAACATTTGCAGTCTTAGTTGCAATAAAGAAAATTTGAGCAATTTTTGCCTATAGCATGGACATAGAGGAACGATCTTTCAATAAATTGAAAACTTCAGTATGACTGACTGATTTTTTTTTCATTTATGCGCCAATTTCCACCAAAACTTTACCGTCTCTATCGACGTCACAACATACGTAATGGGCGGAATGGAGCATTGGGGTCATGTAGCTGCAACCACAAAATCCTGTTCTTCTGATGCCGGCCCCACAAACAAATAACGTTTGTTAAATTCCCCCATCGGCTCTGTCTCTGTTGTCTACAACGTTGATATTTTGTACCGCGCGGTTTGGTAAGCCCCGGACAGTGTGGTTGCGGCCTGAGAAAAAAACCTTTTTATACCCTATACCCATAAGATGGTGTTGGGTATATTGTTTTTCTTACGCCGATATTATGTAATACCTCAAAGAAAGTATGGCAAAGTGCATATACAAATAATCAGGCTCGGCCCCCGATTCGAATAAGTCTGTCTGTCTGTCCGTGTGTCTGTATGTTCGCACGATAGCTCCAGAAATAATAAAGCTCGCGGTTTGAAATTTTGGTCGGATGCTTGTTTTGATAAAATCTTGGACGATATTGAAAATCGGACCAATGTTTCCCCTACTTCCTATACAAATTTCCCCTCCGTGATATTTTAATTCGGCCATAAATTTCGACAGAATATCGCTGAAATTTTGATCAATACCTAATTGTAACATATCTTTGAAGTTGATGGAAAGTTGAGTAGATCTGACTACCCCTACCCTTGCCTGCCCTACAAAAATATATTCACCCATATCTTTTGATAAAACATTGCGAAAATTTGTGTCAAATGGTAGCTGATGGATGTCCTTATAAAATATGAAAGGTGTGCCAGATCAAACTCGTCTACTCCTTCCTCGCTTACAAAATCTTGAGATTGAAAATGTTTTGGGTTTTGCGTGCCTCCTAGGTATAGGGTATACACTCATCATACTATTCGCACGATTAGAACTTGGTCTCGTTATGATTTTAATTTATTTTTAATACAATTCTCTAAATTGTGGGTATTGTTTTTGGAGCTTAAACCAGTTCAAAGATTTAACTGTAATATGGTTAATATCCAACGCCATTTGAATAATAACGGTACTTTCAGGACCCTAAAGATGACAGCTATATTATTCGAGTCAAGTTATCAAATTCTTTTCGAGTTGCAAACAGGCTACCAGGAGTTTATCCTGGTATCATAACTTTAACTTGGGAAGAGTTCCTACTGTCACTTACAGTCTTCTTCTTTTTCCTTCACGGTCAGAAAAATCGGAGTAAAGTGTACATTCGTTTGATATAATTTTGTGGGTCATTCTTATGTATGTATAAATTTTTCGGTGTGAAAATAATAAAATTCCAATTTATCAAATGTAACTACACTATAATAAGTGTCAAAGTTATACAAAAATTTACCAAACTACGTTTTTAAACACTTTTATGTTAAATTTATAAAAATTTTTTTTTTTTGGTTAAAATTATTTTTAAACTTTATTTTTATCGTTCTTATAAAACAAAAGGTGTACACATCAGTTTTATAAGATGATCATATAGATTGTACTCTTAACAGTGTAAAAGTATTTGTCTAAAAGTACTTTTTACCCCTGGTAGAGTAGAATGAGTAAGTAAAATGTGTAACTTAAATATTCTCTATTAAGAAATATCAATTTTAGTAACAGAAAGTGTCAAATGAGTTTTTATAAATTATCGGGTTCATTTGATCTTCTTCTTCCTTGCCTCGTTCTTTATACCGCTCCATGGTTCCGCGTTGCTCGACCTGCGGTGTAGGCACATCGCCCGTTTTGGCGATAATTTCTCAGCATATTTCTACAGGCAGCTCTATCTTGGATCGTGTCATCGCCGAGACCAATGCGTTGTTGTTGCTTTTTCATTTGACACATCCAGGTGTTCTTCGGTCTGCCTCTGGCCTTGGGTCCATCAAGCGGAACTTCCATTGATATCGCTCTCTTTGCGGGGTTCTCAGGCGGACGCCTTTGAACATGGCAATACCAATCCATTCGTCGGTCTTCGAGCTTTTCGGTGATTGGTTGGTCTATGGACAAGCTGCCTCGGATGTAGCTACTCTTGATGTGGTCCCTTTTGGTTACACCAACTGACATGCGTAACATTTTCATTTCAGTCGCTGTCATTTCTTTCGCGTAACCTTCATACATGGTCCAGCATTCTGATCCATACATGAGTGCGGGACGTACAACCGTTTTGTACAACTTGCCCTTTAGCTTCAGTGGCATTTTCTTATCGCAGAAAACTCCAGAGTTTTCTCGCCACCTCATCCACCCAACCTTTGTGCGATGTTTGATGTCATCATCGCATGTAGCTCCGCTGTTCACCATCGAGCCAAGGTACTTGAACTTGGTACAAGACTTAAGCTGCTCTCCTTTGACGTACATTTCTGGTATCGGTGCATTTGGGTCTGAGAATTGGCAGCATAAGAACTCAGTCTTTGTTATACTTACCCTCAGTCCATGCTCCTCCAGAATGTCACACCATTTTGTAAGCGCAGCTTGCAAGGCAACGATGTTTGGGCTACTGAGGACTATATCATCAGCAAAAAGAAGAGATATTTCTAGGCGGTCGGAGACACGTGTTAATAAGTAGCACATAATGATGTTGAAGAGCAACGGACTCAATACACTGCCCTGGTGTACTCCGACATTCACCGGGTTCATTTGATAAATTGTGATTATAAAATGGTTCCGTCTGATGAGTTGTGCGTTTAAGATAAATTATCAGAACCGGTGTGTGGCTTACTTGGTTGAGTCGCACTCAACAATGCTAGTAATCTAGAGGTCCGGAGATCGAATCTCGGCGTAGTCCAAAATTTCTGTACACATGTGCGGATAGGAAATATTATAGTGCTTGCAAGATTATATATACACTCTGAAATGATATGCAATGAAACATTGACTCGAAATAGCCTATAAAGACTCATGGTCTTTTACTATTTTATACCACAGATACACTCCCAATCAATAGGATAGTTCCACTTGTAAAATGGCTGTATTTCGGTAAGTGATAACGGTATTTTCTTCAAACTTAGTGACAATATTTACAGTAGTCTGCCTGTTCTTTGAATAACAGGATGTCTCAAATCCGGAGTCCCGTTAGGATTTTCTTACGAGAATTCTTAAAAACACTACAAATGGTGAAGTCAATAGGATAGTTCTAGTGGAAATAAAACATCAAATAACGGTAAGAAAGGATAATTTTACTTTGCAAAATGAAGCTGGTAATAAGAAGAACTTTATTTAAGTAATTAGAGCTCAAAAAATTATTCTGGGATGGAATTGTATATGTTTTAACGGTAAATTAAATTAATTTCGCCCAAAACGCTTCTAAACGTTCGCAGAAGAGCTTCAGTGTTATTAAACTATTGTCTAACGGTATATATCTTCGTTGTCATTCATCCCCACACATTTTTGATGGTATTTAGATCTAGGAAGTATGGAGGTCTTTCCCAAGCCTTGATTAGTTGGTCTTAAAACAAATCTTTTATCAGACTTGCTCCTTGACTGACGCCATTATCTTGTTAAAATCTCAAAGAAGTTGAATGGAAAATGTCGGTAATTTTAAGAACTATATTGCCCAGAATTTTTTTGTAAGCCTGGACGTTGTGAATACCGCTAATTTCCACAATCTCAATAATAATACACAGAGACATTCTACCCCATACTTCGACATTTCTTACTCTGAGTAATGCGTCTACAAATTTAATTCCTTCTTGCTCAAATCGTGGAAATAATACCTAAATCCATCTGAACCGACGGGATTTAATCTTTTCCATCAGTAAAAATAACGCGTTTGTCCAATCCATACAGTTTCTCCATTGGGGTTGAATATCTTGGTATAGAACTACTGAGCTTTCTTAAATTAGGGGTACTCAGAGTACCCAGGCTTTTAGAGATATTCTTCCTAATGTATTGCCTAAGACTTCCGACATTTTCCATGCCATTCCTATAAGATTTTAGCAAGATAATGACTCCAATTATGAAGCAAGGATGATGAAAATTGATTTGAAGACCAACTAATCAAGGTTATGGAAAGACCTTCATACTACCTAGATCTAAATATCATCAATAAAAGTGTGGAAATGAATGACGAGGAAGATCTTTACCGTTAGACGATAGTTTAAGAACACTGAAGCTCTTTGGCGTACGTTTAGAGGAGCTCGGGACGAAATCAACTTAATTTACCGTTAAAACCTATACAATTCTATCCCAGATTAAGTTTTTGAGCTCAAATTATTAAAATAAAGTTCTTCTTATTACCAGCTTCATTTTCCAAAGTAAAATTATCCTTTCTTACCGTTATTTGATGTTTTATTTCCACTGGAACTATCCTATTGACTTCACCATTTGTACTGTTTTTAAGAATTCTCGTAAGAAAATCCTAACGGGACTCCGGATTTGAGACATCCTGTTATTCAAAGAACAGGCAGACTACTGTAAATGTTGTCACTAAGTTTGAAGAAAATACCGTTACCACTTACCGAGATACAGCCATTTTTCAAGTGGAACTATCCTATTGATTGGGAGTGTATATTAATTGGATAAAGTAAATATATAATTAATTTTGACTTATTATTTATATAAAATATACCCCAAAACTATATCAATTTTACCCTCAATTAGGTGAAATTCGACACCAAGATTATATTAAAATTAGTTACTCCGTTATTATATCTTTTCTAAACTTGACTTATATCAGATGCGAATGTAAATTGTTTATATCATTCTGATAAGTCTACTTATAAAAATGATAAAGTATGAAGTTATCAAAATGATATAAATTTTAGATGGATTTATATGTATATATTTTTTTATCAAAATTACCCCGATTTTTGCGACCGTGTTGCCTCGTTCTTTATACCTTGCGTTGCTCGACCTGCGGTGTAGGCACATCGCCCGTTTTGGCGGTAATATCTCAGCATATTTCTGCAGGCAGCTCTATCTTGGATCGTGTCATCGCTGATACCAATGCGTTGTTGTTGCTGCTGCTGCTGCTACTGTCATTTACACTGGTAGCGGTAAACTTTTACAAGGCATTACTACTAACGTTTCGTAAAAAATAACGATGCGATAATTGTGATTCAAATTTAATGCGAAGAGTGAATTATTTTTCCTCACCGCTGTAGTTTCTCTACACCGATATGTATAAGAAAAATACACAAAACTATTTAAATAATAAAATTCAAGCGTAAGAAACATCTTCCATAAAGACGCTTGACGAATGAATTAGCTCGTTTGAGGTATTTCGTTCCAGAATAAGCAATTAGCATATACTGCATCATTAGATGAGACACTTGAATTCTTCAACTCGACATGGTTTTCGCAAGTGATATGTACGACTTTCAGCTACAAGAACAGGCGTTGTCGTATAGTCAGCTCGACGCTCGATAAATCATGATCATAGTAAAAACTACGCCGAAGTATAGAAATTCTAATAAGCACTACAAGCTACACCAAAGAAAGACTTCAAGAAAAAAATAATAATTTAATAATATTGTTTACATATATTGTTATTCAGAAGACGTGAAACTTTCAAGAGGTGAAATACTGTCTGTATACTCAATCAGGCCGTACATGCGCACAGGTTTACGGCAAGCTTATAGGAGCGTATGTACCGGTAATGTAATGTATCCACAAAACAAAAATGCAAAAATGTGAATAATAGTACGGAGTTCCATTAAAAGTTGGTTCAAACGAAAACGAGCTTAATGATTATGTACGCACCGCACAAATGTTGGTGAGGAAAAGTGGAGCAAAGGTGAATGTGCACAAATGAAATAAATACTCTTGGTCGCCTTTTTGTGGCTGTGTTCAAGTGCAGTTTAAAATCAAGTTCATGACTACACAAAAATATCACAACTACTCTAAACTTGACTAGGTACAATAAACTCTGACTTTTTACTCTAGTTCCTTGGGATGTTGTAGGAAATCTTTGCAAAAAAAGCATGTAACTGAAAGATTATTATTATTAGCGAAATGTGGGTTTACGGAATATGATTCAATTATAATGTTTTCGGACATTCTTTTTACTCTATTATAATCACATATCTCAATTTCTGTAACTTCCTTAAACTTTCGAGGGGCATGGCATGGCAGCCCGTCGCAAACGTTTCTCGTATTACTGAATGCGAAGTATAATGTAGTTACATGCGTATTTATGTTTATTATTTTTCGTCGAATTTAAGCTAGTGTCTAGTTCGAAGTAATATTTAAAACGTTCCCAATCACAGAATGGGGACCTATCACGGCCACGGAGCACGTTCATTTTCAGAATCCATGCAAGTAAAATTGCCGCAAATAAAGCTAATCATGATTGCGGTCTATTAATCAACGTTCTTTGTCTCTAAAGATGCGTCAGTCGTGCGGTTCTTTTTCGACGACTTAAGATTCCGACTTAATTGTTTTTGCCGTCCTTCCTCTTCATGCTTTTCTGATGCGGCTCATACTAATTTGTCACTTGTAACGTAACAATGAAAATAAAAATCGTAGACATATCGCACACAATTTACTTTCATGCTTTGAATTCTAATGAGTAGTTTATATTTTTTTTTTTAATTTATTTTCAGGATTTTTTTTCATTAATTTTTTTCTGTTGGTTTGTTATAGTGTATGCCATATTGGTCAGCACGGCACACAGTTAATTCGACTCATTGTTATGCTAGGATCGTGGTTAATGAGCATTTAAAATCAACTGATAGAACCGAAAAGAAAAAAAACTAAGCCATAATGACTTTTGCCAAATAATGAGTGTTGTGTATGATCACTCGACTGAGTTTTTAAGTAATAATTCTTGAAAATGTTAATTATACGTTAATGATATGTGTGTAGCAAAGAAATTTAATAACAAAATGCTATAGCTTTTTTTAAATATATATATTTTGATTTTCGTTACGTCAGATTTTAAGTTTCCATTCCATTCCAGCTTCATATCTTCATAAGATATGCAGCCAAAACATAGTTTTTAGTTTTTACGAGATTAATCAAAATAAAAGAATTGATGAAACAAATTCTCTCTAAAGGGACGTCTATATTAAACGGTGAGGCAATTAAAGGTATTTAAGAATACGAATGTATACTACTCAAAACAAAATAAGTGCCACTAATGTCCGTTGACTTTAAAAACGTCTTTTGGTGAATTTTTAGTGCGATAATTAATTTCAAAAATGCCATTCTGTACCTGAATGTGATGTGAGTTATCACAGTATGATTCATCAACATTAGCTTTAACGGAACTGGCTAAAACAGTTCTTTTGGGGTCACGAGTCATACATTGGGAAGTTTTGTTTATTTCTCATTTTAATTTAGAATAAGTTTTCGCCAAGTTCTTTAACTGCAACATTAGTTGTTGCACTTTTAAAGATAATACAAAATGCCAGCAATTCGGCGCCATTTAAATTTAAGTGTTTCGTCCAGAGCCTTAGAAAT
Organism: Microchrysa polita; assembly: GCA_949715475.1. Classification (NCBI taxonomy): domain Eukaryota; kingdom Metazoa; phylum Arthropoda; class Insecta; order Diptera; family Stratiomyidae; genus Microchrysa; species Microchrysa polita. The sequence continues at coordinate 50,372,005 of OX454420.1, forward strand.
GTTGGAGGAAGGTCGTTCGCAACGTTCTGTGGCCCTGCAATTAGGGTGTTCGCGAAGAGCCATTCAAAATCGTTGGAACCGTTACCAGGAGACAGGAAGTGTCTCTCGTCGTCATGGTTCAGGCCGAGTTCGAATAACCAGCCCCGCAGAAGACCGATATGTGCGACTTTGTGCGCGACAGGATCGTACCATTAGTGCTCGTGGACTACAAAGCAGGCTATTAAGGACGACTGGGAACATTGTTAGCGCCCAAACAATCAGAAATCGTTTGCACGAAGACCAACAACGCGTCGTACGAATCGTTTAAGATGGGATATGCAACAATGGCGCAAGGTGCTTTTCTCGAATAAGTGCAAACTAAATTTTTTTAGTGACGACCGACGCATAAGAGTCTGACGGAGAACCGGAGAAGCATTTTTGGCTCCTTGTGTTAATGAAATTCAGAGACAAGGCGGTCCCAGTGTGATGGTCTGAGCCGGAATTAGCTTGCAAGGCAAAACTGACCTTGTTATCCTAAATAACGGGACAATTACTTTCGAAAGTTATATTCAAAGGATTGTTAGGCCACATATCATTTCTTTTTCACAACAGGCGTTGGATGATTTTATCCTAATGCAGGATAATACACAACCACATACTGCCCGGGCGACAATGTCTGTTTTCGAGGAGGCCAATATTGAGGTCATGGAGTGGCCTGCCAACACTCCGGAACTAAATCCGGTAGAACATCTGTGAGATCAATTAAAACGTCGGATGCGGACAGCTGAAGAGGACATATACAACAGTGCCGGATTAAGGAAGCGCGGGGCCCGTGGCAAATGTTAATCGCGGGGCCTATGGAACTCCGATTGACCAAACTAATAAAGGGGTGCTAACATTTTTATTTCGGTTTATGAGTAATTTCATAAGAATTTTGCCATCTCTTTTTAAAATACGTGTTGTATTGCGTCAATTTTTTTTATTATTTATTTTTTTATTATCCCCTTTAATAATAATTACATATTTCAATCTAAGAAGTTCAGTTCGATGGAAGCGGATGACTTCATAGGAAAGCGACTGACAGTTGGCAAATATCAGCATTACAGCCTTGCAAAATACGACGAATGTGCAATAAAAGAATTGGTACTATGATATTTAGAGATGCGGTGTTTCGTAAGCCAGTGTGCTCGTCATTCTGTAAGTTCTCTCCATAATTTATTTTTGGGAGAAAAATTAACATTTTCATGTAAAAAGTACAAGTTAAAATAAAAGATTTCTCATCTATTTGCAAAAATGAGGAATTTCCGAAATTCGCCTCTATTCCGTAAAATCTAAATTTCCGTACCTGTAATCACGATGTGTTAGGAACGTCGATACATATTGTCAAGTGGCACTGAAACAGATACACGATGTACAGTGGTTCATATTCAAATTCTAGCGGAACAAAAATCTAAGGTCTCCATTACACAGTGACCGCTTATATACCGGAGCAAAGATAAAAAGTTTTAGACAAATTTAAATTATTTTTGGACGGCATATACGGGCTGCACTAACTAATCGAAACTAAATTTAGTCCCGCTCACAACAGATGGCGAGGTGCTTGCCAATCCATAATGCCTAGACAAGCGACTATCTCCGAAATTTATTCAGGAAGGGCGAAGTCGTCTTGTACTGGAATGATATCGTTTTCGATTTTCGTTTCGCTACAAAGTTTATATGAAATTCATTGTTAGAAAAAACGCGAGATTAACAAATTCCAATCACAATATTGTCCAAATAATCGAAATGTCAGATAAACCATTTCTAAACATCTGCAAATTCCACAACCAATTCGAATAAAAAGAAGAAGAAGAAAGTTAATACGCGAACTAGACTAGGACGGTATATAAACCCTATGGAAAAGGTACTATCTCCAAAAATGCTTTAAGATAGTTTAAATTAAGAGCCGGTATATAAGCGCTCAGTCATATTTCTATTATAATATGTATGTCATATGCCTAAGCCTACTCGACTCATTCAGTATCAATTTTTAGACGTGCAGTAAGTGAAATCAAGTAGGCTTAAGCATATTATAATAGAAATATGATCAAATATGACTGTGTACCGGAGCCCTAAGGTAGTAGGCTGAAAATTTTGATGGGCAATGCATTTGCACATATCAATAGAATACAGAAAAATTAATTAAATCCCGCATGCACAGTTTTGAAAATGATTCAAAATTGTTTCACAAAAATGTTGTTCATTGACGTAAGATTGCCAAGATTTTTTTTTAATACGAAAAAAAAAATGAGTTTCTCTAGACAAAGTAAACTTATTCGACAAAGAACAATTTATTTTAGAAGTTCATTTTTGGATGACATCTAAAATTAAATTTTCCGAAAAGTTTGTTTTTGTAGTATTTGATTTTATAAGTGTTGCTTATTAATATAGCTTTCGATTGAATTGTCCCTTTTGGGTTTACTCAGGTTCATAAAAGGTTACAACAAAACATCTATGTAGCTAAAAAGGCATTAAAAACGATACTCATGTAGCGCATACCAGAAGGCTACATTTACGTTAATACGTTCTACGTTTTTTCTTGGAAAATTGACACACTTAAATAAAAGTATTCAGCGGCAAATGTACAGACATTTTTGGATTTATAATTTCTGATGAGTTCTCAACAAAAAGAAATTCAGTACGGATGGCTATCAGTTACCGTTTCTCCGAATAAGGAAAAAGGAACTTATATAAAATGATTTCGTTGGCCCGTTGATATGTGTACCCACACAGTGTAGGTTAGCTTATTAAAAAACACGGCCAAAAGTGCAGCACTGAGCTGCGCATGTGTATAAATTTGTTTACAATTAATTTTCCATATAAAATTGGTATGAAAAATGTCATCGAAGCTACATTATCAAGTCACCAAAGAAAATATTTTGGTCCAAAAAAAAGTAGCACATACAGTGTATTATGCGATTATTTGCGTTTCCTTTTTATATTTCGTTGTTCATTGATTCCTACGAACTTCGGTGTATGTATATTATCAATCAGTGTTATTACTATATCACAAACCGATTCGTGATTGATTTCAATTTAATTCAAAATTTAACGATTCTATTCGTGCTTAATAGAACTTGGAAACATGGTTCTTACCATTTCATATATAAATCGCGCAACTTTGTAAAAAAAACAAGCTTGTGAATTATTTGAGGACGACCGGTGAATTATGATATGAGAGTCAATTCTGTTGCGTGAGAGAAGTCTCTTCTACCAATATAATCTACATACATATACATATGTACAATAAAACAATAGGATGGTGTAGCTTTTTTCACAATCGTGCTACACTATTTATATCACGTTAAAGATAAAAACGATTGTCTATAGTGAATACCAATTCAGACTTTTGGAAATTTCGTATAGGATGTATAAGAAAGATTATAAAGACACGAATAAAATTCTAAGTTACAGAAACCGGTCCTCTAGCGGTAACCTTACAAAAGGCCTAGGTATTGTGTTAAGTTTTGTTTGTTTTGATTATGGTTATGGTGGTTTAAATATAATATTTAAAAATAATGTTTTAAGCTGGCGCATTTCAACAGGCTAACAAATGGTTGGCTGCCAAGCAGGAAAATGACATAATCAAATTTTCATTTTGGAGTTTTTCTAAAATTGAATTATCAAAATCCGATTCTGTGCGTTTAAATTTGTTGTTGTTGTTAAAGTTGCAGAATTGTCCTATGAATCGTTAAGCGGTTGCCAAAGTGTCAGCTGACAGATGATTCTGTTGCCATATTGAATATCAAAACTTGGCCATCCAATTTAAGTGGGTTTGGATGCGATGATGTCAAGGGACGAAATTTCATCACCTTGTTGCCCAAGCAACAATTCGTTTGCTTTAAAGAAGCACTTCATACTGTAGCAACCATATAGTACCACGGAATTCATTTATCGTGTGACATCGCTTAAAGTAATATTTTGATCCGTTAAACCATCCTTAAAGTATTTTCCGGAAAGCTACTGTCATCATTATGGAATAAATTCAAAGATTGTGGTATAAAACTTCGATAAAACTGTCTCCAAACGTCCACCTAAAAAAGACACTCCTTTAAATACTCCACTCTTGTGTTTTATTGGATGATACAGCACACACATGCAATAGTCTCTCTAGTTAACTCACACACATGCATATATTCTTCTATAGCACAGTCGGTGTCATTTTTATCGTGTGACATTCGTATGGTCATCCAATAAATTGTTCAGCCTAGTTTTATTGAAGGATGGACTTTGTGATTTATTGAATTGACACTTATGAAGTGCTCTGGAATACCACGTTTCTTGAATTGAATTCATTGAAATATTGCATGAAACTAACATTTCCTCACTCCTTGTTAACTTATGAATCAATTAAGATAATCTCAGCGCAGAAAATGTCTGCATTTTGTTGATGAATGTGTGGATTTATTCAACTTCAATTGACTGACATATAAAGAAGAAGGTGCAATGGAGAAGAGTCGATAAAGAAGTGTTGAGCACTTGTAGTGTTTACGAGCAATGTTAACTATATGTGAGGTTGGCTGAGTGGTTAGGGCGTCGGACTGGCGTCCGACAGTCGCTGGTTCGACGCTGGCTAGGGGAATTTTTTTTTCTTTTTTTCACGAGAAAATGACAGAAAATGATGACATAACACATTGATGTATGTCTTTTTTAAAGCTTAGTTCAGTGCTACAATAAGGTGCAATTGGATCAAAAACCGGCGCCAAACGCCATTATTGGACTATTATTCAGAGTTTATACCCTGTAAAGTGCCCCTATTGTCGTTAGAAGATAATATTTTACGAAGTATTATAGGGATGAAATTGTTACTTGGGTGGGAATCAGTGGCGGTTACTCCTTAGGAGCACATGAGCACGTGAACCCCCTACACTCATCATATCCATCACATCGTAAAATTGCTTCTCTACGTAAAATTTTCTATCATAAAATATATAACAAAAATTCAATTTTTAATAAAAATCTATGCCATCTATCTCAAACCCGCGAAGAATAACCGAAACTGTTAACACAAGTCAAAGGCAACAGCCACCTCTATTCTCTAATCGCACGTGCGGTTAGAGTTGCTTGTACCCGTCATCCGTTTCCCTACGATCCTATGCGATGTCCCATAGTATCAATCGACGCACACTCGCTGGCGTAGGAGCACACAAAATATGTGCGAACAGTGGAAGAATTGCGTGCGAGCTTGAGAATCGGTGATGTTTTTTCTGTTGATTTTTATGAATTGATGCATTTTGCATTGTTTTTATTAATCTTTATGATTACGTATTAATTGCTCCGTTTTTTTTTATGTGGAAAGGTATAGGCTCATATGTATTTAAAAATCAAGGTAAAAGTAATGACGAATATATTCGTATTAATTATGGCTATGTAGGAAACAATATTTATAAATTTATATGCATGTATTTAGAATTTGGAAACATGTATGGATGATGTAGTGTTATCAGCAAAATCGTAATTATTTTGTAATTAAAAATTGTTCGGCCCATGTTGCACAATTTTTGTACACACTTTTAGAGCTATATCCTTAGTATGTGTTGCTTTTAAAACTCCACTGATTAAAAATCCGTTCAAAAATAATTTCGGATATAAGTGGTTCGAAAATTAACTTTTGGAACTAGAACTCTGATATTAACAATTGTGTACCTATTATTCGAGAAATTATTGAAAAATCGTTAAATTTTTAATTTATTGAATTAACGTCAATTGAAAAGCGGTATCGGTAACCATACTAGCAGAAATGAAATATTAATTTATATTTGTTGCACTTTGGGATCTCCTTCAAGATATTTCTCTTTGTATCTTCCTAAATTCAATCATTTTGATTGGCTGAAAATTTAATAATATTAACCACAAAAAAAATCTCTATATGTATAAAAATAGACGAAACGGCTAATGAAGCCAAAAAGGAAACTCTTCAATTGAAAAAAAATGTTGAAAAGGTACAAAGTACATTTACAAAGGGTTAGTGAAGTTAGGTAGATATTTACATAATTTTGAAGAATTAGTTGCTGTTATTTGTTTCATTTGTGAACCCCCAATTTAGGAGGGCACGAGCCGCCACTGGTGGGAATATATCTCCAAGGAATACGGGCTCAACTAATATTTCTTTCGTAGTTAAAGTAGGTAGGTACTAACATCGTCAGTTCACGTGAAATCCATGCAAATACAGTAGAGCGTCGATTATCCGAACTAATGTTGACAAGGGGTGGTTCGGATAACCGAAAGTTCGGTTAATCGAATTTTCATAGAAACACTGGAGAATTGCCTAAAAGTTAATATTAGCGACAACCTGGAAATGTGTCAAACGAATAGCACTGAGCAAAAATATAAAATTCGAAGGAATTAAGTTCTATTGGTGAGAATTTGCTTCCTTCAGGCACTTGATTTTTTCATTTGATTCAAAGCATTTCATATGAAAATAGCTAAATCCCCGGTTCGGTTAATCGAATGTTCGGATAATCGACGTTCGGATAATCGACGCTCTATTGTACTGTCAAAATTTTGATGATCGTTAAATCGAATTCGCTTGGTGGTACTCACTTCACATGAAAGTCTCCACACCGGTTTTTGACATTTCGCTAGCGAAAATAATGCAGTTGCACTTTATTTCACAATGAAAAGATGTCATCGACAATAAATCAAAACGCGAGTGAACATTTATCTTACATTGAGTGAATAAAAAGCAAGTCTCCACGGCACCGTTTTCACGGGAGACATATATGCAAGTTTTTCGCTCGGTGAACTCAGTACATACCTTTAAGCCTAGTACTGACATCGAGAGTGAACTTTTTTTCCGCTGCGATTTTTTCAATGAAAATGTATTCTTACTGTCGTGGAATATCTGGGGAATGCTGGGGAATTCCATAAGCTACAATCCGAAAACAGTTCCATAATTTTTCTCGGCCGGTTTATGTATTTTTTTCCGATTCTCCGGTTATTTCATAGTGAAATGTCAAATGACCGGAGAACCATAAAATAATACAAAAAAGTGGCCGAGGAGAATTATGGAACCGGTCTCGGGTTGTAGCTTATGGAATTCCCCACGGTTTGTGATATATTCCACGACAGTTAGTATGCAGTTTTATTGATAAAATCGCAGCGGGAAGAATTTCACTCTCGATCTTAATTCAGCCCTTTAAAGTAGGTACTAACATCGTCAGTTCACGTGAAATCCATGCAAATACTGTCAAAATTTTGATGATCGTGAAATCGAATTCGCTTGGTGGTACTCACTTCACATTTCGCTCGCGAAATGTCAAAAACCGGTGTGGAGGGTTTTTGACATTTCGCGAGCGAAAATAATGCAGTTGCACTTTAGTTTTTCGCTAGGTGAACTCAGTACATACCTTAAGCGCAAAAAATTAAGGTATTGTCATTTGTAGACATTTACGCAGTTTTCACCATAAATAAGGTATGTACTGAGTTCACATAGCGAAAAACTTGCATATATGTCTCCCGTGAAAACGGTGCCGTGGAGACATGTTTTTATTCACTCAATTTAAGATAAATGTTCACTCACGTTCTGATTGATTGTCGATGACATCTTTTCACTGTGAAATAAAGTGCAACTGCATTATTTTCGCTGACGAAATGTCAAAAACCGGTGTGGAGACTTTCATGTGAAGTGAGTACCACCAAGCGAATTCGATTTCACGATCATCAAAATTTTGACAGTATTTGCATGGATTTCACGTGAACTGACAATGTATAGTACCTACTCTTAGACTGAATTGTACCAATATCAGTTTCATGTGTTATACGCCATTGCAAAGGTAATTTTATTGTGTTTAATTTGTGATCGAAATATTTTGCTGTAGCTTTCATGATTTTGAAAATAAATAACAAAAACTGAAAATTAACCCACTCTCCCCTACACTAAATCACACTTAAATCGAAAACCACACCCCCTAGAGGAGTAGACTCATCGGATTATTGAAATATGTATGCAGGATTTTTAGAGTGGCATACCATTTAAGTGTAGAATCGGGCCTTCTAACTCCGAGTCTAAACTTGGTCTTAATTGCATCCCATCATCTCATCGAACTTAAAAATACATATTTCGTCAAAAAAACCCTCCATTGTGTAGATATTGTGGTGAGTGTGATATTAAATAATAAATAGTCAACGCCAGATGGAAAAACTGTTTTCATGCAAAAGGTCTCTTTCATCATAATCATTTGTTTCAGATTGACAAACTTAAATGTGCCTACCAAAACGTCCTTTCCTAATTCAAAAACACTTAAAATGCTCGACTTCCACCAATGCCAGTATGCTATATGCTATCCACACAAATTTGAATGGTTTTATCAAATCATGGTGAAAGTATTCTCTTAATTTAACTGTCGCCAACCAGATAACTAATGGGAAATTTCACGTCAGATTTAATAACTTTACGACTTCTACGACCTTTCCTGAAAAAAATTGCTCATCGATTTATGCATGGATATTATGGGTGCACATATAAACCTAGGTAGATGCTGATTCATACGTACTGACCGGTTGATAGCTAGCACAGCACGGTACCAGTTCGAGCCAACGTACAAGATCGCGTTCAACGTCGAGTGTTCTTGATCTTGAAAAATCTTTTACGCGATCGGTCAATCTGATAAAATGCGAGTTCAATAGATATGTATATCTACGCGTGTACGAGTATGTACATAACATATACATACATACATATAGAGATAATCGCAGTAATCCAGCAATTTTTTTTATGGTAATTAGACACGGCTGCAAGTCGATGGATAGTGGATACTTTTGTGCTTTTGCGATGAAACTGAAACTCGTTCACCGGATAAGTGTATCAGCGTGATGAGGCTATTATACGTATATTATAAGGAGTCCAATGCACATTATTAGCACAAAAAAAATTTGTTATGATACCATATGAATGACTTTTTTTTTCATATAGGTACACAGTCCATATTTTCTCTAGCATAAATTATATTTGTTTTTCTTAGAATTTTTATACTTCTCCCATAATGTTATTCTCATATGTCAAAAATGTATGAACATTTGGGATTGAATTACGAGTACAAAATATTATTTGCCACCAATATTTTTTCGTGTTAATCAGTGAAAGCATAAGTGAAACCAAAAATGGAAAGGAAGTTGATATGGTTTTAAACAATGACAACACTAATGATTCACATGAGTGCCTTTCACATCCAATGGACCATATGAATGTGTGAATTGATTATAAGAACTTATGAATGTATTTTTTTAATTGAATTTTGCAATAGACATTGGGATATGCAGGAGATAGTACGGGCATTTACTATATGACTTTGTGTAGGTATCCTACATGCAATTTCAAAATTTAGACATAGATTGCTAACTTTAAAAATGTAAAAGAGGAAAGAGCAGAATGCTTTGGGGAAACTTGAAATGCAACTGATTCCTACAGATATAACTACATATGTAAATATTTATTTAAAGAAACTAAACAGGGCGTCCCAAAAGCTTTAAAAATACATTTACAATACAGACACTGATCTCTGAGAGTTTGAAAAATCATGCAGATCGCTGGAGTGAATGATGTCGGCTCTTAAAAAAACTCGATCTTGTTGTTTTATTATTATAGCAAAAGAAAACTTCTTTCGCATTTTTAGAATAATCAATTATTTTTATCAAGATAATCTATCATAAATATTTTGAGTTTTTTTTTTAAGTTTAGTTACCGTTATTGCTTTTCCTTGAGATCAGGCATTTCTTTTTTTTATCGTTACCCACAATATGGACAAAGGCCGCAGATGACATCCAATTCCCAAGATCCTTACTGCTTTTCTGTCGAATTGTTGAGATCAACGTGCTCAGATATATTATTTATCCCCATGAATGGGTACTCGTTTAACATTTAAGTGAGATCATAGTCCGTCACATGGGTAGTGAGCTCGTAAAACACCATAAACTGAACTCGTTCACGGTGAGATTCGAACTCGACTCGAACGACCCTGTTCACCGAAGGTGTGAGCACTAACCACCAGACTACCAGAATTTTTAACTGATCGTTTATATTTCCGTCAAATTGCAGACAAAATCGCGCCAGTTATTTATTTAGTTAAAATTTGCATGTTAAAAAAGCGAATTTATTTTTTGCTACAAAGATTAGTGAGAGTGACTATTTCTTTAGTATAATTATCTAAATTTAACTACATACATGCTTCTTTTTAACGAATTAATTTTCGTTAAATTGTATTTATTCGTTTGAAGAGAAAGTCGTCTGAGGAATACAACTTTAACGAATTAATTTTCGTTAAATTGTATTTATTCGTTTGAAGAGAAAGTCGTCTGAGCAATACAACTTTAAAGGTTTGTGTTCGTAGAGACGACTCATGGGATCATCGCTCAGCGATCGTAATTTTACATCCACTTTCGAGACGTATTTTTTTTGAATGGTTCTACTTTCCTAGTATCGACTATGGACTAAAGGAACATGTCTGTATAGAAAATACAGTATAACCTCGATAATTGCAACTAATTAATGCACAGAGTAGTTGCAATTTCCGAAATTGCGAAACATGCGTTTATTCGAAAAGAAATGATCAGAAGTTTTTACTTGCAAATAAAGTACATATATAAAAAATGCATAGGAAGTCAAATTGAAAGTAATAAAAGTGCCGCTTGGCAAACTTGTTTCTTTCAATTAATAATAAAAACGGTTTTCTATTTCCGGGTTAAGATCGTGAACATCTTAAAATTAAAGAATGACCAGTCGTTGCAAATTTAGAGTCTACAATGGGAAACATTATCTTTGCAAATATACTCGTATATCGACTCTAAAATTGCAATTAGCGTTGCATATTTAGAGTCTGCAATGAGAATAAATTTATAGTTGCAAATATCGAGTATTGCAATTATCGAAGTTTGTAATTATAGGGGTTACACTGTATACCCATATAGTGCTCAAAACCGGTGGTTTCACTTCGATCGCTGAGCGATGATCCCATGAGTCGTCTCTACGAACACAAACCTTAAGCAAAAAGATTTCAATTAACTTAAGTACATATATCTGACAAATCTTTCTACAATGCCACATACGGAAGTAAAGGTTATTTCTTAATCGAAGTTCAATATTTATATTGACAACATAAATCGATAAATAATGATGAGATGAGATTGATGAAGTGAGAGAATGAATATAAAGTTGCAGCAATGAAAAGCTGACATTATCGCATCACCGATAAGTCCGCCAACGCGAAACTCATTATTGTTACATGAATACCATCCACATATTCATTGCAATCTCAACTTCTGATTGAAATTTCCAGAACCTCCAATCGGTTCGAGCCAAATTTTGTCTCACAACAGAAATTCAAAACAACATATGAATCACCATGTCGTCGTACTAAATCTGAATGTGAATAGCAGTATAAACACAGAGGTACAGTGTACAGACTGAGTTGTACAAAAAGATACTTTCCACAAAACTTTAGCAATCTAGATTCATCCATGCAACAACGACCATCGAACCGGTGACACCTTATAAATACCGGCCTGCTTCGCTAGGTTTCCAGTTAGTTGTAAAGTCGATTTCAAGCCGAGCAAAGAAGTGTACGCAGGCGTTTCAACCGCCAAAGTCTCAGTTAGTTGAAGAAGAATCTGTACAGATTCGGAAAAACTGTCGCCTCATTATAGATACATTGCAGTCGTTTCTAGTCTGTAAGATAAAACGCATCCATCAAGAAGATTTGAACAAGTGAAAAGTGTGATTGAAAGTTCTACACGCCCCGATACCATAAACGTACAGTGAGTGTATTGAACCATTTCAAGAGAGAGAGAAGAAAGTGCTGCAGAAGAAAGAAGAAAGTGCCAATTTTGGAAATTTTTCGTTAATTGTGACATTCGTTTGCGGGGGATTTTCCCTTTTTCTTTGTTTGCTCACAACACTTGTGGTTTGGTGAAATTTTGTAGTATTTTCCATTGAACTGGCAGAAAGAGATTGTGTTGTCGCAAAATGTTAAAAAGTGTCCTACTTCTTGGCACTATTCTGTTAGTGCTGGTCGTCGATCGGATTCAATGTCAGGCGTATGTTGAGTAAATATGCAATTGTTTAAGAAATTGTTTTCATTTTTGTGCTAGTGATTTTTAACTTATAATTAGCTATTACCTTGAGTTTGTTGATAGTTTTAAATGCATACCTTAGATTTATTGTAATTAATGAGTGATCCATCTAATTATGTATTTATGTACATATTTGTTCTTACTTTGTCGAAATAGTCTTTTGATTTTATATTATCTATCTTTCCTGTCCATTTTTGTTTCTTTTTTTAATAAAAATTATTTTAAAGGTATTCTGCTAGTTACATCTTATAAAAAGAAGATTTACGTGATTTGTCTTTTTCATTAAAAATTAAAAAATGCATTAGCGTATTGCATTTAGGTCTAAATTTTAGAAGGGTCTATATGATTTCAGCGAGATTTAGTTCCACGTACATACTTTTTAGTCCCTGATATTAAAAACCATTGACCGACATGGTTAAATAAAAATCAATTTATTATACTCTTCACATTATTTGGATAAATCTTGTCATTTTTAATGCACTTATCGAGAATAAGTGAAAAGAAATTGTAAAGTGGTAAGCAAGCCTCACACCGACAAAATTGTTTCTTTATTAATATTATTGTAGCTTTGTTGTAGAAGAAGCCCCTCACACAAAATGTCCTTTTACACAGAAATTTTTACAATATATTTGCTAATGGGAAGGGCCTAATAGAGTTAAACGATTCGTAAAACATATGAATTTTCAGATTTGTGACATTTTATTGTTGAAATCGTGGCAACAACTTTTAAAAATCTACTTAAATTTGTAGGTTCTACAAATCAACTATTGACAGTTTAGGAAGAGGAGGTCCATTCACAGTAAAAAACGAGAACGAGGCTAACTTCTAGCTCGGTCGAAATCCCGTCACATTTGAATAAAATTTAAGCATCTTTTGTGTTAATAATTTCTACTGCAGCCCTATGACGTGTTTTCCATCTGTTCCTGGATGCGTTGAGGCTATGAATTTTGGTAAGATTCAAAAAGGAAAAAGTTTTTCTTACAAGAACCTAATTTCTTGGGAGTTGTTTTGTATGACAGCCCTATGACCATACTTGCCATCCCCGACATCTGGAAAATAGGTCGCATAGTCCCATGTCTTAAACCAGGGGAAAGCGCCAAACTAGGAACTTCCTACAGACCGATAACGATTCTGTCACCTGTAGCAAAGACGCTGGAGGCCCTTATCAACGTTTCCCATGCGAAGCTAGAACCCCATCAGCACGGATTTAGACGCATGTATAGTACGACTACCGCTCTTGATGCGATTACTACACGTGTAAGAGACGGATTAAATCAACGTACACCGTGCCATAGAACCATTATCGTGGCGATTGACCTATCAAACGCGTTTGATAAGGTCAATCACTCCATGCTTTTGGCAAACCTCCTTAACATACGCATTCCGACACAAGAGATACGATGGATTGACAAATATCTAGCTGGGTAGGATATCCTTCACCTTTCGGGGCAGTCGTTCCAAGCTTAGGAAGATCAAATTAGGTGTTCCACATGGCGGGGTTCTCTCTCCCACCCTGTTAAACATCTACATGGCAGGTCTCCCAACACCACCGGAAGGCATTGAAGTGATCTCCTATGCCGATAACTGCACCGTCAGGGTCGGATTTACCCTCTATAGCGCCCCTGTTACTAAGGCTGAAAGTAGTCGCCTTTACATGGAAGGTTTAACGAGCATTGCGTAGCCAAATAGGGCAGGGAGGGGCAATCAGATAACACACTTATTTCCCAGTTTTCGAAAAATACAACATTGTGTTAAAAAAAATGAATTTAAATTTTTTTCGTCTGTTTGCGGCTGCTTTAAAAATCCAACCTTTTCGAGCTGAACATCTTCACGAGAGTACACCTGGCTACTGATTTTGTAATTTATCGTGAAAAAATCATGTTACCTATACAAGCTGGGCAGTTGCCCAGGTTGCTCATATAGGAAATCCGGCCCTGTGCACCGTACTCGCCACGGGAGCGGATAGGGATGCGCCTTTTTATTAACAGATATTTAGCGCGACTAGAAGCTTTTTTTCTCAACAGAAATTTAACCATCTCAGCGTCCAAATCGTCTGCAACCTTCCTTACCACCTGGTCGGGTGATTGTCGGTGGCCGGTTGAGGTACGTATTGGCAACAAACCAGTTCCTACTGTTGCAAATCCAAAAATTCTCGGGCTTCACTTTGAGGAAATGTTGACAGCTCATCACGCGGAAGCGGTATGTGAAAAGATGCGCAGAAGAAACAACATTTTTGAAGCACTGGCTGGCAGCATCTGGGGCAAAGATAAAGAAACTATGCTTGCCACTTATAAAGCGGTGGGTCGAGCAGCGGCTGATTTTGCATCGCCAATTTGGTCGCAAAATCTCTGTAGCACAAACTGGAACAAAATCCAAGTCTGCCACAATGCTGCTCGACGCACTACAAGGTGCCTTCTGATGTCTGCCCATCAGGAGACACATTTGATGCCAATACGTGACCACAATCGACTACTTTCAAAACAATATCTTGTAGGTTGCTATCGAGAGGATCATCCTAATTGTGACCTTATGGACAGAATTTCCCCCTCCACGCCACATCAAACTTGGCCTTCGTGATCTTGAGAGAGAGCTCCAGGGTTACAAATGGGATCCTTTCGACGAAAAATTATACCGGGCCGCCATTGCAATGATTCACACTGAGGAAGTGAGTCGGTCTATTGCGAGCTTAGTTACGAACAGAGTCCTCTCAGCGCTAACACCACCTATTTCGCCTGGGGAGATTATGCTCTCGAGAGCCACCAGAGTGACTTTAGCCCAGCTTCGGTCAGGCTTCTGCTCGCGCCTCAATTCGTATCTATGTCGCATAGACGCTAGCATACAAAACGTATGCCCAAATTCCGCTGGCACGCCTCACGATGTGGCCCATCTGTTTAAATACCCAGCTGCACCCACTAACCGCACCCCCTCTCATTATGGGAAAACCCCATTGCAGCTGCCACGTTTTTGTCCCTGGAGATCTCGGAAGAAAACGACGACGAACTATAAATCGAATCCATATAGATCAGTGGTTCCCAACCCGCAGATGTCTGCGGACCACTTGGCCTCGAAGATAATTGCTACGGACCACCGTTCCGAGGATGGATTAAAATGTTTTCATAGTGATTTTCTGATCCATTCAGTTGTGGTCAGATGTTTGTTGTTATTGTTTAGTCCCTTTCGGGTCCATGCAATTTTCGCTGCGGTACTCTAGCTTTTTATTCTTTGTAATAATACGATGTTGAGGACAAAGCAGTCGCACGAGGTCTGCAGAGTGCTGCGATTCGCTACCATTCAACCAAGTGGGGGTAGTTCTTTGGGATGAATAGAATGAAACGTTTTCGGAATAGATGATCATTATCTTGCCGCTCTAAGCGTGACTCACCTTATAGCGCACCGAATTTACTACCCAATAAACCACTTTAGTATTGTCCGTCATCGTTTCATCCGTTTTGAAAAAAAAATGCGTCGCCTGGATGTCTCATAAATATGGCCTTATTCCAAAAAGGGTGATTCGATTGAAAATTTTACTGTTGCGCCTACTATTTTGAAACAATGTCCCATCAACAGAAAAACCTCCACAGTAAGAAGGGCTATTTAATATCTTTTTTTTTTAGTTTTTTGCTTTGATTAAGTATTACTGCATGGCGTCATTTTTAATCACAGCTTCAGCTTAGTAGATCTCGTTGTTTGTTTATAGACTTTTCGGAAAATGAACCTTTTGCTCGATGCTAAAAATGTAGTTGAAAATATCAAGAGGCACCCTAAGCTCCTCGCCGAATATTTACGAAAAGCCAGCGCTTTTTAGCAGCACAACTCTCATCTGATTCTTTGCAAAACATGCTGTAGTTTTGAAATTGGTAATCGAAAGATTGTTTGTCATTGACTCTATATTCTGCTAAATAACGAGAAAATTAGCATTTTAATAAATCTAGAAAGCTGAGTAGAAACCAGGACGCCACCGCAAAGAAGACGAAACAACTGCCAATTAAAAACAAAAAACGTTTTTGATTTTCGGATGCGCGAGTTGAAAAATGCCTACAAACCAAACATTTGCTTTTGTGGTGAATTGAAGTGAAAAGTCGCAATCGGGACCAGGCTCAGTAATTTACAAAGTCGTTTGTACATCTTTAGGTTCACGATAGATTTTTTCAGTCTGATCTCTCAATTTAACACCGTCGGAGACATTGCTTATACGAAATCAAAAATTCATTTTTACAAGAATAGTCTTCCGCGGACCACCTACGGGTCTCTCACGGCCCACCCCCGGTCCGCGGACCACCTGTTGGGAAACAGTGATATAGATACACAGCGGTTGCTATTTCACTCACCAATTTTAGTTCCGTAGAACTTCTGTATTTTGTGTCAAAGTCAATACACAAACAGATGATTTTTTGACATGACTAACTAATAATAATTTGTTAAAAAAAGGGCTTTTTGATGGTTATAATCACCGCCCAAGTAACAATTTCATCCCTATAATATTTCATAGAATATTTTCTTCTAACGATAATAGGGGCACTTTACAGGGTATAAACTCTGAATAATAGTCCAATAATGGCGTTTGGCGCCGTTTTTTGATCCAATTGCACCTTATTGTAGCACTGAACTAAGCTTTGAAAAAGACATACATCAATGTGTTATGTCATCATTTTCTGTCATTTTCTCGTGAAAAAAAGAAAAAAAAATCCCCCAGCCAGCGTCGAACCAGCGACTGTCGTACGCCAGTCCGACGCCCTAACCACTCGACCAATCTCACATATAGTTAACATTGCTCGTAAACACTACAAGTGCTCAACACTTCTTTATCGACTCTTCTCCATTGCACCTTCTTCTTTATATGTCAGTCAATTGAAGTTGAATAAATCACCACATTCATCAACAAAATGCAGACATTTTCTGCGCTGAGATTATGTTAATTGATTCATAAGTTAACAAGGAGTGAGGAAATGTTAGTTTCATGCAATATTTCAATGAATTCAATTCAAGAAACGTGGTATTCCAGAGCACTTCATAAGTGTCAATTCTTAAAAAATCACAAAGTCCATCCTTCTATAAAACTACGCTGAACAATTTATTGGATGACCATACGAATGTCACACGATAAAAATGACACCGACTGTGCTATAGAAGAATATATGCATGTGTGTGAGTTTTAGAGAGACTATTGCATGTGGGTGCTGTATCATCCAATAAACACAAGAGTGGAGTATTTAAAGGAGTGTCTTTTTTAGGTTGACGTTTAGAGACAGTTTTATCGAAGTTTTATACCACAATCTTTGAATTTATTCCATAATGATGACAGAAGCTTTCCGGAAAATACTTTAAGGATGGTTTATCGGATCAAAATATTACTTTAAGCGATGTCACACGATAAATGAATTCCGTGGTACTATATGGTTGCTACAGTGTGAAGTGCTTCTTTAAAGCAAACGAATTGTTGCTTGGGCGCCGTCTATATATTAAGGCCGCAATGTAGACTCGTAAACGTCAAATCCGCAGTTGAAATTGCATTGCATTGTTGTTGCCTCTTACGACATTGTTGTTGTTTGCCCGTGTTCGACGAACAATTCAATACGGATCCATGACGTCATTGTACAGCTGAGTTGCGGCTATGATATATCTAGATGGCGTTGTTATAATGCGGTTAATGAATCGAAAGCTGAAACCTCCATCCAATTGCGGGTTACAACGAGGTTATGCGAGCTTTCATAAACTCCAAACGGCTCATAAACCGCATATAAACTCGTTTTTGATTCATAAACTGCATTCGTTCATAAACTCGTTTAGATATGCCAGGACTATTACAGTGACCTATTCAAATTCCGCGTACTGCATGTATTTATACGTTTTTATTGTTTTAATAGGAAGAATATTCAGTTGAGTTCTTCGCCTTAATTATCTTGCTTAAATTGTTTTCCAGGGCCATGTTAAATAACTTAGCCAAGGATAATTTTTCTGCTCTTGTTTTGATTTACATATTTCGTTTGTGAATGTTTAGGACCGATTAGCCCAAGGCCTTAGATGCTTGCGTTATCAAATAAGTAGCATGTAATGTTTGTCGTGCCATTCCATCATTTTGGATGGTTTTGGGCTTCTTGAAATTAGATAAGTTAGTTTTCTCGTTCGTTTTGCTTGAGAGAGTGCATGTCCAGCCTTCGTGAATTTCCATTTTCAGAAGCTAGTCCTTCCCTGAACTAAAGAGTGTAATAAAGCAACGAAAATAATACATAAAATTAAGAAACGGACAAAAACAGCCAAGAAATATTTTTATTTAATTGAGAAGTGGTTACATTAATTCAAGCGAAATGCTGCGGATTTCTGCGGGGCTCTGACATGGATTCATGGGATGTATACATATATTGAAATAAACCCTGAAAAGCATGCTTGCTGTGTTTGCAGTGCAGGAATAAATATTGGGTTCATATTCTGAAACTGCATAATGTTATTACAATCGTATTTGACTGCAGACACATTTCAGACGGATTTGGATTAAGGATTGAAGCAAGGCGGCTTCTGAAGATTCAAATAAAATTCACAACAAAATGATTTTCAAGAAACCTGAAAAGATGATTTTCTAATAGCGCAAGAATTGTTGAGTAAGGTTAAGGTGGTTGTATTGTTGGTTGTAAACCAGCCGAAGCTCAACATGTTTCTTCTCGCTTAAAAAGAAATTCGGTGTAAAATTTGGATATGAAAAACGCATCGTTTATTGGCATTTCCGACTCTTGGCGAGTTCAAGCTGTTTCAGTCCTTTAGCGACGGTTGAATGATCAATGTTTAGACACTCTGAAATATCACGAGTAACCATATGCCAATTTATTTTGATTATCATGTCACTAACGGCGAAAAAGTGGTAAATGCGGGAATAATCGTTTATACTCATACTTCCGTAACGGAGATAAGAAAAACAATTCTAATAAGCGTCAGGCTCCATCTTTATTTTTCAGTATTCGCAAACCAAAAAAACTCTAAAATGAACTTTGCCCTCCTTAATTCATTTATTTTTTTTCGCTATAAAAGAGCATAGAGTTAACGGAAAACAGTGTGCATACAGCGTTGCCAGTATGAAAATTTGAAACGCGAAAAAACGCACAATATAATCCACAATCTAATATCATAATGCATCATAAACACTTATTTTTGGTTCCATAAACAGTCAGACGAAACAGCGTGGATATTTTATAGAATTAAAACTGCAGTCTAGGGAACTTCATTAATGTTTATCGCCTTCTCAGATAATAGCTTTTTTATGTGTATTTAAAACCTAATGTTTTTTTCATACGGACATATAAGTACATCAAATGCAACTACCATTGGAATTTTCTAGAATTTGCACTTTTTCGACAATTACACATACGAACATGCTCGTGAAATGTCAAGTTATCTATGTACATACAAATATATTTTTGTAATATTGTTATTGGAATTTAATGGATTCAAATTCGTCGTGTCTGCCGATAAGAATCTTTTAACATGCGACGGCTTTTAACAGCGTTTTTATGTAATGCATTTAAAAATAAGCGTAGTTTGATATTGCGGTCAGGTCATCATATAGGACAGGTGAATCACCTTTTCCTACTAAATAACATTTTCGACTAGGATAATTTAGTTAAATTGAGCATTAGAACCTCAAAACATACCATTTTTTCCAGTGATTTAGATAAGTTATGTACTGGAACATCAAAAATCTAGGGCAAATCAACAACAAGTGATATTAATAAATACAGAGAAATTAAACAAAAAGTAAATGAAGACTTCTGGTGCATAAATAAAAAATACATACATATTTGGTATAATTTTAACTGTAAATTAAATCTTATGCCGGATAATATTATGTATGCATAATGCATACATACTTTGGGGTCAGTGTAGGTAAATGACATCATAATGTATTTGTTGCTAAAGTAGCGGTGCAAGAGTTTCACCTTGGCCGTGCAAATTGAAGTAAGAGGTCGTTTCGGTACAGAGAGCAGGTTACTGCTGGAACGCACCTGATCTCATAAGTATGCATTTTTTATTTGAAATGAAGATATATAATGGAATGGTAAAACCAGTGGTGGACAAAATGGTTCCCAGTTTCAGGATTCAGAAATTATCAAATCTAAATGATCACATCATAACTGTTGTACAATTTAATTCAAATGCAGTTTATGAAAACAAAAAGATAATGATACCCTTATGCACACTATGTCTATCTTCGGTTCAGTAAATGCAACCAGCGAAAGATAATAAGTAAATAAAATTATTGTTCGGTATCAATAGTGTACTTCTATGTGAATTGTTTTCGCAGATCTTCTACAGAAGAATGGATAGTGTCATCTTCCATCTTGAATGGGCCATTGTTTTCGCTTATAGTTAGCATACGTCGTGTAGACAATCATCTCTGTGGATTAACTGACAATGACTCGATTTACAACTTCCATTATTGCATTATATGCTATATATTTTTCACGCTTAAAAATTCGCAGTCTTGCAAAATGCACACATACCTATACTTAACTTAGTTGAACGAGATAATAAAACAACCGATACAAATCGTGTAATTTATCTGAAGATTCAAGTCGACAGTGTGAATCAGATGAAATTGTCAAATTGTTTTATTATTGAATTAATCGTCGACGTCGGTACGGGTATCAAAGGCAAAGACAATCTCAAGGCATACGTTCTGCTAAGGTCGGAAATTTACTGTTACTCACATTAGCAAAGTTAATTTTTTATTAAATTTTTTCAAAAAAAATATTGATTTTTCTTGAGAATTTTTATAATTAGGTATGCTGTTAAAATAAAATCGATAAAGTGTTTGGTCCTACCATTTTCATATTTTTCTCAAAAGTACATGAACGAAAGAACGTAAAAGGCCTTTATAATTACATTTATTATTCATTGTCTCATATAAAATGAATTAATACAAAAACGGAAAAAAATGCCCACGTTCTTCGTCTTATTCATAAATTAAACGCAGAAGAACTAAACCACCATGAAAATTAAATTATTTATTCATATGCATACTAAATGGTAACAATGACAGAATGGCGAAATCTTTTCGTTAAAAAAAATTATTATTATCTATTCCAACTGCCACAAGGCAGAATTATTATGTCCAATTGTATTACAATTATGTAGCCAATTACATCCAATTATATTAGCATTCGAAGTGTCAATATGTAGTTAGATCATTAGCGACATTCTTCGCAGTACGCGCTTGCGTTTGTCATAATTGCCCAAATCAATCTTCCAGCTGAAGATACTCTTCACTTCTTAACAAGAACAGCCACTAGTATTCTAGGTACATATATATACAGGGTGTCCCGCGACTCTTGGTACATACGATAATGGGTGATAGTACAGCTCATTTGGGTACAATTAATGTTCTACATGACCCCTCTATCTGTAACCGTTATAAAGTTATAGCATTTTTTGTTAATCGTCTCAGAAACCTCGACCTGCAGAGCAAAATCACTATTTGCCACACTCCCAAATATTTGATCCGAGATTTGACTTTACTTTCTGAAACTCCACAAAATTCTACATAGAATAACTGTTTTGCCAATTAAATAATTTAAAACCCTACCCAGATACAACCATTCAAACTTTTAAGAAATTCGAAAATTGATTTTTCATTGAAAATTTAAATTGTAAAATCGTAACGGTACTTTGAACTGACAAATGTGCAAAGTTGATAAAAGTTGCCTCATAATGTTAGCTTTCGAACGACATATAAAAATTAGGGTCTTAGGATTTAAAAATTTGCATATCTTACGTGTTAAAGAGAAAAAATTGTGGTTCCAAGAGAAAACCAAAGTAAACGTTTCCGCAATTTTTGTACGAGTTTTATTTCGTAAACAAGATTTTTTTTAATAAAAAACGAAAAAACACGATACCAAGGTTAATTTCAGGCGCGGCCGAAATTTTGATACCCTTCACTCTTTTCGGGCTAATATTTTTTTTCCGGCGTACTTATGACTTATTTTAATCCCCCCCATTCTTTCACTTTCGTTTTCACATAGTTTCCTTACCTCGATAAAAGATATTTGCGTGAGGTTTCGTTAGAATAACTGCACAAACGGAATTTGGTGGGAGGGGGGATGCCCCCATAGTAGGAATATATTTTGTTTTTACATATTTTTGTTCTTTCTATAAAGACACATTGCAAAAACAAATACATATATTCGTATTATGGGGCCATCCCCCCTCCCACCGTTTGTGCAGTTATTCTAACCAAACCTCACGCTAATATCTTTTATCGAGGTAACGAAACTATGTGAAAACGGAAGTGAAAGAATGGGGGGATTAAACATAAGTCATAAGAACACCGGAAAAAAATATTAGCCCGAGAAGAGTGAAGGGTATCAAAATTTCGACCGCGCCCGAAATTAACCTCGGTATCGTGTTTTTTTTTCGTTTTTTATTTAAAAAAATATCTTGTTTACTAAATAAAACTCGTACAAAAATTGTGGAAACTTTTACTTTGGTTTTCTCTTGGAACCACGTTTTTTTCTTTTTAACACGTAAGATATGCCATTTTTTAAATCCTAAGACCCTAATTTTTATATGTCGTTCGAAAGCTAACATTATGAGGCAACTTTTATCAACTTTGCACATTTGTCAGTTCAAAGTACCGTTACGATTTGACTATTTAAATTTTCAATGAAAAATCAATTTTCGAATGTCTTAAAAGTTTGAATGGTTGTATCTGGGTTGGGGTTTAAATTATTTAATTGGCAAAACAGTTATTTTTGGTAGAATTTTGTGGAGTTTCAGAAAGTAAAGTCAAATCTCGGATCAAATATTTGGGAGTGTGACAAATAGTGATTTTGCTCTGCAGGTCGAGGTTTCTGATAGTATTAACAAAAAATGCTATAACTTTATAACGGTTAAAGATAGAGGGGTCATGTACAACATTAATTGTACCCAAATGAGCTGTACTATCACCCGTTATCGTATGTACCAAGAGTCGTGGGACACCCTGTATAAGTAGCAACCACTTAGAATATGCGTAATACATTTGCGAATACGGCTGCGATTTCTATTTGGTTTTCAAATGAATTACACGTACACGCTATATAGAATTATTCTATTCAACCTTGAACCCACTTAATTTACTTATGTAAATTGTGTTGATGGTTAGCACTTTAAATTTAAATTGTTTGATTTACGAAGTATGTATAAGTAGTCTTCTTTTGCTGAATATTGTGCACCTACACATCAGCCACAATCACTTCGGATGACTGTCTGTAATGTAAAAAATTTCGTTGCCTCGTTAAGAATTTGCGAAAATTGCCAAAAATTGCAATGTTACGAATTTATCCTACAAGTGAAAAGGTATAATTGTGTGAATTTCCTAGGCAGCTACGTAATTTTTTTTTGTTTTATTTTAATCGTTTATAATTGAAATAAATTGTTTAAAACTTAATGTAGTAGAAGTTATTATCACTACCTTTCATTAAATAATAATGTGCTTTTAATGTTTTCTCTGTTTGATCTCACAATTTTAGTTCCGATTCATATTTATAGTTCAAACTGCAATATGTGACTAAGGGCGAAATTCGTAATTCCCACAGCAATAAGGATTCCCTTAAGGAAAAAGGATTTCGTTTATATAAGGGAACCCTTAAGGAAGCTTCGTATTCATATACATATACTTATTATGGCGTTGCGTCATTTAATAAAAAGATTCACTTATTTGGCATATCTATTGAAAGTGACAAATAAAATATAAAAAATATCAAGTATGATAAGGACGGCCATTTTCGTTGTCTGCTGGTCTAAGCTTCGCTAAGATTGGTCCGCAAAGAAAAAAGGCATACATATATTAAATGCCTTTGACGTAGTGTTCCGTTTTCATCAGTTCCTGATTATGTTGTGAGGCTTTACTAGATACACACTTGAGTCACGTTTGATTAAGACCCTATGGTTCAATTCCACTCGCTCCGACATACATATACTGCGTACAAAAGAAAGACAATTTTAGTGTACCAAATCTCAACTTGATAGCTTAAGAACTGAGAGACTAGTTTGCATGGCGTCGAAACATTTTAAGTCCCTTCGTGAAACTGTGTTGTCCCGAAATTCAGTCCAGGCTGTGCCGAACATGATAGCTACTTGCCATGGTTGCATTATAATATTCGAGTTCGCACCCTTAAGGTTATGGGACGAGAACATCTTGAATTGAGATTTATTTGGGAGAAGGCCAAATTGAAACTTTTAGCGTTGTGGGCCAAAACCGTTCATGATGCAAATACTCAGACTTACTTCAGGCTAATCAAACGCGAAATATGCTCTACTATTAATGTTTTCTTTCCTGTCAGGTTTGGGCAAAATGCTTCGTCTAAAGGCGCGTTTAGATGGCATCAAACTTGTTTGCATCCAACTTTTCCCTCAAACTTATCCAAGTTGGAAGGCTGTTTACACGTACGATATTCTCTCAAACAAATCCTATCAAACAAATCCTATCCAACTTGTTGGCCGTGTAAACAGTAGTTGAAAGTTGGAGCGGTCGTAAAACGTTATCAGTTTTTGCAATACGTATTAGTACAGGAAAAATATATTTGCTTTTTATTTTAGTTATTTTATTTATATTTCGATTGGACTATAATCAATGCATCTAAAACAAGTTGTCCAACTTCTGTTTTCACGGTGGATTTGTTTGAATGCTCGTTCCACTTCAAACTTGTTGTCCAACTTCTGTTTATACGATGGATTTGGTGTCCAACTTGTTTGAATGCTCAAAAGTTGGACGACAAATCCATCGTGAAAACAGCGCTTAAGATAAATCCATAGATGTAAATTCCGATGTGAAACAATAAAAAGCTTATTCAGTCACAATCTGAAAAAAAACTCAATTAAAAAAATGTCTGGAGTAGTTATCTATTTTAAACAAACCTGGTTTCTGGCTCCGTCCACTCGTTGCGCGTTCATCACCTTTTTGGGCATGGGATCGTCGTTCAATTCCTGCAATTTCACGATTTTCGACACATGTAGCTCATCATACAGATGATACGAATGTGTCCCACAGATGTTCAGAGTCTTGGGTTAGGGTCCATGCTTCGCAGCCATAGCATAGCACAGGTCGGATGCTGGTTTTATACACGTGGAGCTTCGTGTTCCTGTGAACCAGCTTCGATTTCATAATTGAGAGGACCGAAAAATAACACTTATTAGCTGGTTGTTTTCGTCGCCTTGTCTCATCTGTTTCGTTGGCGTCCTTTGACAAATTGCAACCCAGGTAAGTGAAGTTGCCTACATACCCTATATTGAGGTCCCCTATTGTGATGCTTAAATTTACTGGCGTTCTAATTTTCGATTGCATCATGACCTTGTTTTTAGATTCGTTGATTTATAGCCCAACTTCTTTGGCGGCATTATTGAGATTATGCAAAAGTCTTTCTGCATCACCCAATCTTCGAGACATGATGTTGATGTCGTCAGCGTACGGTACTAGTTGAGTTGACTTAATGAGTAGCGTTCCGCTGCTGTCCGACTCGAATTATACCTATACTCCAGAGCCAGGTTGAAGAACGTCGGCGCCAGCCCGTCCCCTTGCCTAAGTCTAGTACAAGTTTCAAATAGGTCAGTGAGTTTGTTCTGAACTCTGACCTGCGAGACGGTATTAGTCATCTTCTTATCATCCTTATGAGTCGCACTAGCTTAGCCGGTATTCCAAAATGCAGCAAAATGTTGAACAGTACGCTTCGATCGATACTGTCGTATGACTGCTTGAAGTCGACAAATATTTGGTATACGTCGATGTTTTATTTCCAGCAATTCTGGAGTAAAAGCTTCACTGTAGAAAGCTGATCTGTCTTTGAACGACCAGGCCTAAAGCCGCCTTGATACTCGCCAATGATTTCTTCCGCGTACGGATTAATTCTATTTACTACATAGAATCTTAGATAAAATCTTATAAGTCGTACAAACTAATGAGATGCCTCTGTAGTTCTCACATTTCAACTTATCCCCTTTTTTTGTGAATTGGACAAATTATACTTTTGCGCCAATCTTCCGGGATTATTTCGTCGTTCCATACTTTAACGATAAGTGTGTGTATAGCCTTTACAACGCTCTCCCCACCATGCTTCAGCATTTTAGCTGGAATCTCGTCAGCGTCCGGGGCTTTATTATGTTTTAGTGATTGCATGGCGAGAGCAACTTCTTCTACTGTTGGGGGATGAACGGGCGGACCTGTTTCAGCCATCAGCTCCAGAGCTTCTTGTGTGGGATTGTTCCGTTGAACATTGAGGAGCTCTTCAAAATGTGAGGCCCAAATTCTTAAACTCAGAAAAAAATTTCACATAATGAAAACTTTCTGTTGAAATGAAGCTATGTATTTAAAAAAAAAACTTATTTTGATAAAAACGACCTAAATTCAAGTAGGAATCATTTCTGTCAATTCATTCAATTGTTTGTTTCAGAAAATCTCTAAATTTAAATTAAAAACTTATCTATTGAGACAGTGGTATAGGGTTTTCCAACAAGGGCGAGTAGATGTTGAAATGGAATAAAACAAGCTGTGTGTAAGGTATAAACGATTTTTTTATTTTATTTTAAAGACCCATATATGTAGTATGTCATTGTGTATGGAATATAACATCATTCGAATGTCACGAATCCGAGTGGTCCAATTTTCAATGACCCTGCCGAATAGATCCTGCTGCATTTGAGCGAGGACTTCGATGATATTGACTTCGTTGACGCAGGATCTTGGTGGCCAATGCGAGAAATAACTTTACCGTCAAATCGTTCATGCGAAATGTGCATCGTGCTGTTGTATGGCACTTAGCGCCGTCTAACTTGACATGGTGATTTGGCATGAGTGACTGAATAGTAAACAACAGATTAGACCGGCGACGCCACCAAAACGAACAGGCTGCATCTACCCGCTCTAATTGAAAAACCATATAGTTTCATCAGTACAGTGTTACCAGGTTAGGGGAAAATCCCCTAAATTTAGGGTTTTTTCAACCTCTTAGGGGGAATTTCAGGGTGATAACATTTTTAGGGGAAATTTTAGGGGGAACCTAAAGAGCCTTAGGAAGAATTTGGGGATTACTTTCCTAACACGAATCAGCAAATTCCATCAAAATTGGCGTCAGCGACAGTCGCTTTAACTTTTCAAATTTGCTGGTTGGACCAACAAATAAAATTGTTTACTTGTCCTGTACCTCCAGAATATCCTCGAGTCGATATCGGTGGGAGATATTGTGGACATATTTACATATTGGGGAGTTCAACATCTTCTCTTATGAAACTAAATAACAGGCGCGACAATCCACATTGGACTAAGGCCGCAGGATGTGTTAGTGACATCCTATTTCCAAGATCTTATCTGCTTTTTGATGAGGTAATGAGGTCAGCATCACGCTCAGCAGTGTTATCCCCATAAATGGGTACTCGTTTAACATCTGAGTGAGATCATAGTCTGTCACAAGCTCGTGAGTTCGAAAAACACAATGGAACACGGTGAGATTCGAACTCATGAGCCTGTGCACCGAAGGTGCGCGCACTAACCGCTCGACCAGCCAGACTACTATGACTTATGAAACTGGTACGCGTTTTTTAGATTGCTAATAAATATGTAAATAGAAAATTTGTAATAATGTGTTCGTTTAGCAATTCGAGTGATTCCTTTTTCTCTCGAACTATGTATTTTAGGAGCAATAAAAGAATGAGCTATCCTCAATTTGACTTTTTTCATTTTGCTTTGATTATAGTTGGCTACGGACGGAAAATTCCCACTTCTATTAGCCCAACTTAGAGCTACAGCTAGTAGCTGTCGTCGCTTCGCCTGTAGACCGATAAATGTTTTCGCGGTACCATTAGACCCACACATGAAGCGTCTGAATCCATTTTTTGGATTCTTTGTTCTGTTAAATTCATACATTTTCTTTCATTTTGACAGAACGAAAATCCAAAAACAAAAATTGATTCGGTTTGATCGTGTGTGCTGCATTACGCCTCGTATCCTCGTCTTCATATCGCAATTTGCGCTCAGCATGAATCCTTTTTGGTCATTTTCTGTCCTTTTTTCAATTTAGGGGGAAACCCATCATTTTAGGGGGAAATCGAGTTGAATTTAGGGGAAAATCACGCAGCCAACCTGGCAACACTGCGAGTAGTGTATCTGGTGTAGTCAGGCGCGCACAGAGGATTTACGGGGCCCGGGGCATATAAATAAAAGTGGCCCCTTTGAGAAAAAGAACTCTGGAAACTCTATAAATGTTGTTCCTACTACAGGATGCCAGGATGCTGGTACCTGAGAGAGCGGCATTAGGGTAGATAGATAGGGCGCTCGTCTTCGAATCATAGGTTCGCGGGATCGAATCTCATTGTAGGCGCAGGTAATTTTCTATACTTAAACATCACTAACACCTATAGAGGTCAATGATGCGCTGCGTGAGCATTTTCATCAAAAAAAAAAACAATTGATGAAATCATTAATTTAACAAACGTCACAACAAGAACGCTATTCTCAATTTAAGAATGCAAAGAGTCAAAGTAGCTCTTAGCAAAGTTATTTTAAGTACGATGTTCTTAATTTTAGTAGAAAAACTGTAACGTCAAAATCATGTTTCAAAATACTTGGTTTAAGATCGATCCACACTTTTTAGTCATCAGTCGCAGTCACAGTAATTTCTCATACAAATTGACGAACTGTCAGTCAATCAATTAACTTGTATGGAAAGTGACTGTGACTGATGACTGAAAAGTGTGGATCGACCTTCAAGAGTGTTTTCGATTGATTTCACTCTACTTTTTTTCTCAGTGTAGGGGGCCCACTCAAGAAGTTGGCGGGAGGGCCCAGAGTGAAGTTGTTCCGTCACTGCTGATGGCATTGCAAAATTAAATTCTTGTCTCTTCATAAACGAATACCGATTAATTAGATTAATTTCGGCAGATTGTGCTGTTGATCTCAACACCTAAAATATATCAATATCAGTGCCAATTTTAGATTTAGCAATTTTAATTGAAAAAAGTAGGTGAAGGGAAATCCTATAAGGTCCTAGAAATGCTTTGAATAACGCAAAACAAGATAAATAGAGATTTAAATAAAATTTATCTGACATCAATTCGTGTAATAATTTTGCAGGCGTATGCGCACTACGAGACCACTGTCCCTGCGGGGCCCTCTCTAACGCGGGGCCCGGGGCAAATTGCCCCTTTTGCCCCACCCTCTGTGCGCGCCTGGGTGTAGTGGATACCACGCTCGCCTTTGATACATTAAAGGGTCGTGTATTCGTTTTTTTTACATACTATTAAAGTGGTTGATATTATACTTGTGGTGTTAAACTTTAAGATACATTTAGTACTTGTAATTATTCCCAAATACTATTATTCCATTTTTACTTTTTTTTGTATTCAAAAAAAAAGTTTTACATTTGATTTTTTATAAAGAAACTTTTTCTGGATTTCTTATAAAGAACTTTTTCTGGACCCCAATATCTCTGCAATTGAATTGCCGAAAGATATAAAAACAATGCTCTGTGGTTGTGGTCTACGTCATTTTAACTCGATGTCACCACGTCTGAACCTAGATAAAACTAATTTGCATAAATTATTAATAACCCAGTATGTATGGCTAGGGGTCAATGTTCGGTTCGAATAGTATAACACTATAATCACGATTTCTTTTCTTTCTTTTTTTTAAATGTATCAATGTCTTTTTAGCACAACATTCTATGATAATTGTTGCCGTCATATAGAATTGTTACCTACAGGGTAGCCCATATAAATTTATAAAATTTAAACCAGCCATAACTTTTTTCAATGAAACGCAGTTGGGGTTTTCCTTTTACTGCAAGTCTTTATTTGCTTCCAGCATACAATTGTTTCGGCAGCCACGTACTGCCTTCTTCAGTGCTTGCCCTAACCCAACTACATAACTTTTTTGTTTGTGAAACGATTGTTTTGAATCAACGGAAGACTAGACAGGAGACACATAGAAGATCTGTTGACATTATGCATCTGGCTGATAGACTTCCGGATAGTGAAGCACTTGAAATTACGTAAGAACTGCATCATACAAATGAAAAGGCTCATCTTTGTCTGGTGCATAGCGACAATTGTCTTGAATATAATTTTTCTAGCATAGCTTACATAATCGTAAACAATAACATCCTGAAATCTTGGTATTCCGCCCTGTTCCGAGTATCGAAAATACTAACAAAAACGAGACCGAGGCTAATTTCGGGCGCGGCCGAAATTTGGATACATTCACTCTCCTCGGGCTTAAAGTTATTTTTCGGGCGTACTTATGATTTGTGCTTTCTTAGAAGAACCTTATTTGGTGGGTTGAGTTTGTATGGTAGCCCCATTACCCTATGGTCCGATTCGATTCATTTTTACATATGTTTTGTGGCAACAATAGATATACAATTTTATGGTGCACAATAAAAAAAATATACAACGCATTGGTCTCGGCGATGACACGATCTAAGATAGAGCTGCCTGTAGAAATATGCTGAGATATTATCGCCAAAACGGGCGATGTGCCTACACTGCAGGTCGAGCAACGCGAAACCATGGAGCGGTATAAAGAACGAGGCAAGGAAGAAGAAAAAGAAATAAAAAAAAATATATTGTCGGAGATGCTTCCTTCAATGCGTTACAAACTTCAAAATATATATAACCTTTCACTCTACGAGCGAAGTGTATAACTACATAAAATCTAACAATCTGTCAACGCTTCTTCGCATCTCCGCTGTATTAAAACGTCACCTTGCTGGTGAAATGCAGAATCCACGTCTTTGTTTTGGGTAACTAAAACTAAAAATAAATATATATAACGATGGTTTCGATGCCCTAAGATTTACGCGATGCAAAAAGTTAACTTTATTTCTAAATGACCGCTCCGGCATCTGTAAAATTTGTACCAATTTAACTTCTCTAGAAGCAAGCCCCTACTTAATAGTGCCGGATTATACAGTGGTCAGCTTAGGAACTCGCTAGACTATAAGAGGTTGATCCGAACAATATAATGTTTCCAGTTCCATAGATACTATATGTCAAGATCAAGAATGATCCATGACTTAGTAAAGATCACAAGTGGGGTCGCCTCAGGGAATAAATATGCACTGAGCATTATTTGTAAATATTTTAATACAGTTGTGCTGTTTATAGCTACAAAGCTTGAAACACCGATTTAAATAAAATGTAAGTAAATAATGTCCCAGGACGCCTCTTCGCCCCAGGTAACGCAATCTCTAACAGTACGCAACAATTTCAATTCCATTTACTTGACGGACCAAATATAAAAAAGTAACTTGGTCAATTTTATTATCACCCTACTGAATGAAATCTCTGGATGAGTATAATTACATATTTGTAAATTTCAATAACATTTATAACATTAGTTTTCATTAAATTTATTCGTCATTTAGTGCACTGTCTAAAAACAGGACCAAGCCGGATTTTTGACGTTTCGGCAGGATGGCAGGTTAAGGTCGAAAAAGCAGGACTGTCCTGCCAACATCAGGACGGTTACGACCATTAGTCATACCAAATGAAGCTATTTATTTGTTATTTCACTTCAGTATCTTTACATAATCCATAAATCCTGTTGAATGCTGACGATGTCATGAGGAAAATAACGGCTAATCTGTTGGATGCTTAATACACACTCTATCATTTTACTTGAACCTGACCAAAACTGCAACATTTATGTTTCCAATTCGGAAACACTATAACAAATGTCACTACAACAACTGTTTCTTACATGATTACAAATTAAAATCGGAAGCCAGACAATGGAACACCCTATACGGGTGAATCTTCAGCAACTTATCTTACTTTTTGCCTTACCACCGTAAAAGAGCCACCATCACCAAGTAACGTCAGGTTGCTAATTTTGCAAATCAGCACACAGCAACCATCTTTATATTCGTCATTCCAAGACGATAATCACTGAAGATGAAGAATCTTTTGAATGTTTCAGTTGGGAAAACGTGAAATAACAGTAACCTTTAAATTATTGGCATTACTTTTATCATGTAATATTCTTCTTCTTCGTTTTTATATGGTTTTACCACTTTACCGTCTTCAGATAGTTGTATGCATTTGAAGAGAGTTTATTAGGAAAAGACAAACAAGGTAAATCCATGGGGTTTATGATGATATTTTATTGCTTTTGTGGAGTTGGTGATTTCTATAATAAGAAAATTGTGTACATTTTTCTTTTTGCAATAAAATCACTTCGACAGGGGAAGTTACATGGGTTTGCGAAAGATTTGTGAGAATAGATTCCATACAGACATAAGTAGTATAAGGTTGCTATTTACATTGGTCAATGATGTGCAAACATTAAATTATTGGTTGCTCTGATATTTTATACTAATTGTATAGTTAAGGTATATTTCACATATATCAATATTAACTGTGTTCCTATAAGTTTACTTTCCCTTAAGTTGTTAAATCGTCTGCATCACTAGCAGAATACCAAAATATTTTTTTTTATTTGTCGCGTGGTTTTGACCACTAGAATTATTATCAAAAGGTTATATGTACATGCATACATTATTATTAACTTTTATTATTCAAATAACACTAACTAAATGTAAATACATTTTTATATTGCAAATAAAGAAATAA
This sequence comes from Microchrysa polita, assembly GCA_949715475.1. Lineage (NCBI taxonomy): Eukaryota > Metazoa > Arthropoda > Insecta > Diptera > Stratiomyidae > Microchrysa > Microchrysa polita. The sequence goes on from OX454420.1 coordinate 50,404,672, forward strand.
TTTCAAGTGATGTAAATAACAAAAAATAAATCAATTTTCCTCTACACAACCATTTTACTATCATCATACCATTATGTGATTGGCAATACCAACAAAACAAAACATTATACAAATTACTTTCTAGACCCTCTCATCATCACTTTACACCACCAAACTATCTTTCACCATTCGATGCTTGGCATAAAAGTTTTCAACCGCTAGCCGCGTCTTTTCCATCGACATCGTCGTTTTGGCCTAACAATTTTCATAATGTTGATGTGCCTGCTTTTAGGGATGCCGATTTTGGTGAGTTTCCAGCCGAAGAACGTACGGAGGCACCAACCGATGGCGAGAATGCAAATCCTTTTGGTAAGTTCTTTGTTTGTAGGTGAAGATGCCGTGTATGTATGTCATATATACAAAAGCCTGAAACGCATTTTTGCGCTTAAAAACTATGCATTGTTATTGTGATTTCTATTATATAATTTAAGACTTAATTTTTATGTTTTTATAAATTTGCAGAAGTCGATGTAATCGAATCCGCTGGCAGCCCACAAAATCCAGTAAGCGAGACAGACCCCAATTTCTTTTTCCATCATTCCATACCATTCTTCGAGAATTATCCATTCTTCTCGACCTTTGGCGGTTTCGGTTTGTCAAAACGCAAAGAGCCATGGTGGAAAGGGTAAGTTCTGCTTTATTTACAAATTTTTCAATTTTATCTATTTTTACCATTCAATTTACTAGAGAAAAACATGAGATAAATATAAAACGAAGTTCTGTTCTTAATACTCTCACGTATTAAGCAGTAAAAACAATAAGATCAATCATATAATTGGTGTGAATTAAAATCGACTTAGTTGTTAATATGTTGGAGACCTAATGAGTTCTTGCGACGAAGCCAATGGATATTTTTGGCGGGCTAACCATAAATTTGAAACACAACACGGTCAGTGGCGCAACCAGAATGTTGTCCTAGAGGGGGCTGAAATCAAGTAGTGATACTACCGTACAAATGGACCACCGAAAACCTTTCTCTGTTCTTTTTCTCTTTCTATCCCAACATATGTTTTCTTCTGTTTTTTTCAATTCCTCACTTTTCCCGCTGTGTAAGAAAAGATTTGTTTTACTTGACGTTTCGCAAATTTATTGCATCTTCCGAATGTCTACAATAAATTGTTTAATTTGTTTTTTTGTGGAATTTTTACTTACTTTTATATATTATTCGATTTGAATTATTCGTATGATTTGTTTTTTACTGATTAGTTGTCAGGTTGTCATTTTTTGAACAACAAATTAAACAATATATTGCATAAAATTCTAAAGATGCAATAAATTTGCGAATCGTCAAGTAAAACAAATCTTTCATTAAACAGCGGGAAAAGCGAGAAATTGAATCAAAAAACAGAAAATCGAGAAGACCGAGCGAGACAAATTAAATCAAAACTAGGGGGCTTCGCCCCCTGCTCGCTTCGCTCGCCAACCCCCGGGGCCGAGGCTAATTTCGGGCGCGGCCGAAATTTGGATACCCTTCGCTTGGGCTAAAAGTTTTTTGACTTGTATTTAATCCCCCTCCTCATTCTTTTTCTTCCGTCTTGACAAAAGTTTTGGGCTTGGTTGAAATAAGTGGGCAAATAAAAATATTTACTCGGAAAATTTTATTGGGGTTGCCGGAGCATGACCCCACAGTACGATTCCATTCGTTTTGAACTTTTTAGTTGCTTTGATAAAGACACATTAATTCAAGGTTTTGTGAAATTAGTCTAAAAAAATGTTTCTTAGAAGAACCAATATGGGGGGTTTGGTTTGTATGGCAGCCCCATGACCCCATGGTCCGATTTGATCAATTCTTGCATATATTATGTGTTATGTATAGAAACACTTTTTTGTGGAATTTGGTTGAAATTGGTACACAAATAAAAAAGTTTTTGTTAGAAGAGCTCAAATTGGGGAGCTAGGTTTGTATGGCAGCCCCATGACCCAGTGATCCAATTTGGGTGAATCAAACATACAAACAGCCTGCAACAATAAGAAGCACGTGTGCAAAATTTCAGCTTCAATACCCGCCGAGTAAAACGCGTCGCAACAGACAGACAGACAGACAGACTGACATGCTCCAATCGACTCCCCAAGTCATGCAAGGCACGCAAAACCCAAAATATTCAATTTCATATTTTTTGTTGGGGAGGGAGGGGTAGATGGGTCGGACCTGACAAATCTTTATTACCTTGTCAAGACATCCAACGGCTACCATTTGATATTAATTTGAAGTTTTTCGTGACATTCTATCAAAAGATATGACTGAATATAACTTTGTAGGGGAAGTAGGGGTAGGGGTAGTCGGACCTAATCCACTTTCTATCAACTCAAAGTATATGTCAGAATGAGACATTGATCAAAATTTCAAGTCGATAGCGATATTCTACCGAAAGTTATGGCCGAATTAAAATATCAAGGAGGGGTAGTTTGTATGGGAGGTAGGGGAACCCGTGGTCCGATTTGGCCCATTTTCAATACCGTCCAAGATTTTAGCAAAACAAACATTTGACCAAAATTTCAAACCGCTAGCTTCATTATTTCGGGAGTTATCGTGCTAACAGACAGACACACGGACAGACAGACAGACAGACAGACAGACATGGCTTATTCGATTCAGGGACCGACCCTGATCATTTATATATATACTTTGCCATACCTCCGGTGGCTCCTTTGAGGTGTTACATAATATCGGCGTAACAAAAACAATATACCCTTTCACTCTATGAGCGAAGGGTATAATAAGTAATATGTTATCTTAGTCTGGCTGTGATCCCAGTACATTTGTTGTGTTGCATTTAAGTCTCGGACAAGGCAGTAGGATAAAAGTATGATTGAAGGGGCTCTTTGTATGTAAAATGTAAATATCCAACGTTAAAATTAAATTACCAAATTACAGAATATTAGGAGCAGTTTAAGTTTAAGGTAGGCAGTTTAAGGCTAACTAAATAAATAAACTATTAGAAATAGAATAAAATGATGTCAGATATGAGCGTAATTCTAAGCGCCAACTTTTAAAAGTATCGTACAAGCACATCACCTTGGAGAAAATTGAGAAGGAAAAAAAATTTGCTTTTGGATCAAATCATACAAATTTTACTTCGAAGCTCTGTTAAAACCAAACCACAGTTTTATTTTCTAGGCAAATTTGTGTTGACTTTGATTTTGCTGTTGTAGCTAGTCTAGTGTTTGTCCAACAATCTTCAAATGTCTGTGGTAGCTAACGGGTTAAGGATTGGGGTTATGTCCCGTACACCTTTTTTGCACTCAATCAGATGAGGAATCATTTTCCGGTAGGTTTATGCGGTGGTCTCCGCTCTCCGGGCATATTGTATAGATCCATTTCAGGTGTCATAAAAATAACAGGCGCGACAATCCAACATTGGACTAAGGCCGCAGGATGTGTTAGTGACATCCTATTTCCAAGATCTTATCTGCTTTTTGTTGAGGTAATGAGATCAGCATCACGCTCAGCAGTGTTATTTATCCCCATAAATGGGTACTCGTTTAACATCTGAGTGAGATCATAGTCCGTCACAAGCTCGTAAGTTCGAAAAACACCATGATTCACGGTGGGATTCGAACTCATGACCCTGTGCACCGAAGGTGTGTGCACTAACCGCTACACCAGCCAGACTACAGGTGTCATGCCTTAACAAAATTTGTGCAATTCAGTTTCTATCTCTACTTCATGGAGTTTTTCTGTAGAGTAATAGAAGCTATTCTTATTTTAACCTTTTTTTACCACAGAGGTTGTTATTAAAAAGGGCTTCTGTTACATCGAATTAAGATACATTATGACCTTGATCTATCGACATTTAAAAGAATAAATAATAATTAATTAATCTGACCTAAATTTTGAATACAAACTCGTACTAATTTTGACCTACCTAATACGTAGAATGAATTACCAAAAATATTATTATTGTTTCAAAGCTAATTTTGTAATTTCCATTTCAACCGTAAACTATCTAATTTGCACTGTCTGTGATGGTTAAAAACAATACTCAAGTGCCAAGTCAGTTTGTAAACATTTTGTGCATTCACGTTCCGTAACCATGAACCCATATCTTTGCCAACTTGGATTAATAGTCGTACAAACATAACAACAGATTGCAATATACAGTGCATGCAGGTATACCTTTTGCGGAAAGCTAACAACTTTATAGGACACCCGCACAGTAACTATATGTACGGATATTAGGTTCTCCAGTCATAGCCAACAAACATCAATTAAATTTCTCCACAATTGACGCAAAAATGCGGAACGATTTATGGAAAATCTGTTTCTTTTGATACGGCCTGATGGACACAATTGACAATTTGATTTAATGAAGATGACTTGATCATGCAAAAGAAGTTGCGTGCAGTTGCAATACTAATGTTATAAGGCCCACCCACATAGTGCGCGGTTTGCTGAACCACGCGCAAAAGTTCGGCTGAACCATTAGCACATTGAATTCATCCAACCATATTGCTTGCGAATCGCCGAACACTTACCAAATGACCACATTTAATTTTCATTGTTTTTTCTTCGCTTGCTCTGAACCCATTCAAGGTAAGTTTGGGTTCATTCTAATCTCAACTTAATCAGTTGGCATTTCATTTGAATCTCCATCTGCATTAATGGACAATTGGATGGCGTCACTTAAACGGATAAATATGTGCATTTTATTTGTTCCATTGGCTCTCGGAACATCTGCAATTCAACGAAAAACACGAAATCAAACTATGATTGTTACCAACACCTCGGACTCGGTCCATTTCAATTTGCCTGCATGATTCCGCACGCTTGTACATATTGTTCTCATCACATGCAAATCGTTTTAAATTGAGGAAATCACTTAATGGCTATATACACGTCAAGAGGGAGGGTCGATGGACAATCTGTGTCGTCGTAGCATAGATAAATAGTTAATTGAATTGTTTATAGGCGAATAAATAATTGTAAGATTATTGCATACATTTGAGACCGCTCCAATGTTTCAGTTTGAATGAATAATGTATGGCATCCATAAGAACTAGAATGTTTGATTATAATTTGTATTGAATAATTTTCTAGGCCCACAGACGTTGCGCTATAGCTAGCCGAGGATTTAAACATAATTAAAATTAATATTTGTCCTTATCAAGAAAGAAATTCCAATTTTTTTTTCACAATGCACTTTTTACAAAAAAATGTAGAGTTATTTATTGGGTACTCGTTTAACATCTCAGTGAGACATCGGTCGTGAGTTCGAAAAACCTCACGGTGAGACTCGAACCCATGATCCTGTGCTCTGAAGGTTGGCGCAATAACCACTACACTAACCAGACTACTAAATTCACTTTTGAGCATCAATTATTCCTAAAAAACTTTAGTTTAAAGTACAATCTATATGGTGTCTACAGGGTGGCCCATTAAAAGTGAACAAGTGTAAACCATGAATAACTTTTTTTATTTCTGAACCGATTTTTTTTAAATTTTCACATAAAAAAATAGACACTTGGGAGATATGTTTACACTATGTTCTAAAAATTATATCCTTTAGATGACCGCCCCGGGCGGCTTCGCAAATACGGTATCGTTCTACGGTATGTTCCATTACCTTTCGCAATATTTCTGGCTGCAAACCTCGGATCTCCGCTATAATATTTTGCTTCAGTTCCTGAATTGTCCTTGGTTTATTATTGTACACTCTCTCCTTAAGGTATCCCCACAGAAAAAATCTAGTGGAGTTAAGTCTGGATATCTAGCCGGCCAGTTGATTGCACATCCTCTGGAAATGACTCTTTCGCCGAAAAGGTCCGTTAAAATCTCCATTGTGGCTGCAGCGGTTTGGCAAGGCGCTCCATATTGCTGAAACCACATATCTGGTCGGTTGGACAAAAGCACGAATAACATTGTTCGTGATATCCCGAATTGAAACGACCTTCTTCGGGTTGATGTTGCATCTGATTCGATGCTGGCTTCCACCCGCTCAATGATTTCGTCCGTCCTCGCACTTCGTTTCCGGGCTCGTCGAGGGCTATTAACGGTTCCTTGTCCTCGAAAACGGCGAACAATTCTGCGAATCGTTGATCTCGAGGGAGCAACTCTTAGATGGAGCGTTCGTCGATACTCGCGCTGTGCCTCGACAATCGAATTATTATTCCGCGTGCAAATTTGTATTTTTTTAACTCGTTGCTCAACCGTATTTCTTTCCATGCTTCCATGTTTTTTTCAATACTAACGCATATGAGTCCTTTCCATTTTGTTTTATCAATGTAATATAAAAACTTTTTTTCTAAATAAATTGTCTAATAATGGTAATTTTGGCAGCAAAACATTTTAAACATTGAGTTAATGAATCGTTAGCAAAATTCCATTCTACCTGTCCGCATACGTACTTTTTGTGAGTGAAATGGTTCAAAAATAAACTCCTTTATAAAACCTTCCTAAATCGACCCTTCCTCAATGCGTATTTACCTGGAAAGTAGTGTAAACATATCTCCCATGTATCTATTTTATTCTTACCAAATTTCAGAAAAAAATATTAAAAAACAAAAAAGTTATGCATGATTTACACTAGTTCACTTTTAATGGGCCACCCTGTATATCGAAGCACCATAAAAAGTTTTAATCTGGAATATATTAGCGTCTAACGAAATGCCAGAAAAACTATTCGTGACTAAGCCTAAAGAGTGACACCGAACGCTTTTATTGTGTAACGTGCCGAAGAGCTTTAGTACGATTTTGCTTCTGTCGCAGTCACATACGAATTCCGTTGCACCAACCCTGACACACGGCATCGTGTTCATCCATTCGGACCTGGACATAAGGGGCGATTCATACTATCGACAAGATTTACTAAACCCTAGATTTAGTTAACAGTTGTACCATATTGTACTGCAATTTGGAAAATGCATGTACATTCTACGATGCATTTTGAATTTAATGACATACCATTTGATCTAGTAGGCAGGTTTTGACTCATTTAGTGTTTTAGTAAATCCTCTAACGTAATAGGGGATGCATACTACCGACAAGATTTACTAAATCCTGGATTTAGTTAACGTTTGTACCATTTTGTATTGCAATTTGAATAATACAAGTACAATCCGCGATGCATTTTGAGTTTAATGACATACGATTTCGATTTGGTCTAGTAGGCGGGGTTCGACTCGATTAATCTAGTGGCTTTAGTAAATCCTATCAGTAGTGTGAATCCCCTCTTACGAGATTTTCACCCTTAAATCCACTCGCAAACGTTCGACAATCCATTACCCATAAAAAAACGAACTAGAATTTAGGTCGTCATAAACTGGTTGGTTGGTTAGTAAAAGTGGTGGCTAAAGGCGAGACAGGCCAAGAGCCCAATTAGCACGAAAAGCGCCGTTTTAGACCACAGAACTCCGTTAAGCTACTTAAAGGATGGAGCACCTAGAGAGATTTAGGAAGTAAAGCAGCTCCCCTATTTTCGCCTCCGACGCATCCTCTAGGCGGCCAAAAAGCGCACATCCGAACGTCTGGTAGCGGAATCTAGCGAGACCTGGGCATTCGCATATAGAAAGCGAAACAGAGTTTCTCTTTCATTTGTATGATCGCAACTGCGATATGCAGCGTTGTGGCTGCATAGTCCCCTATTGGCCAATGTCCAGTAATTACCGCTGTAAGTCTAGCATAATATCTTTACGCGGTCTGGTCAGAATCTCAGATGTTCTTTTCCGGTCATAGGATGGTCATGGCTTCCTTGATATTACACAAGTTCTAAGGCTCCGGCAATTGCGATTAGCACTCGCGGGGAATAATGAGAGGAGATTTTTCTTCTGACAGCTGCCATAGGAATGTCCACGCGCTCCGCATGAGAGCTGTTTAGAGTTGCCCCCAGTTTGGGAAACTCAACTGCAACCTTATTTCCCTGTATGCTCCTGTGTGACTGTGTGCCTTCCTCCAAGGTTGTTCCGTGTTTCTCTACACGTTTTCGCAAGGTTGGAGGATATTCCTACGGATTTCAGTGCCATGATAGCAGCCTAACTATCTGAACAGATGGCTATGTTTTGTTATCTTGTATATTCCCGAGTCCGTGACATGCTTTCATGATTGCAAACAATGCAGCCAAACACCAATGGTGTGCACAAAACCTAAAGATCATAATTTTCGGGGAAAATACATCTTTTAATAAGATTAAAATAAATCTTTCATTTAATTCCATCCTACGTGACCTCTGATTGTATTGTAAATAATTGGATTAGTTTGTCATAGGATCATTAACTTAATTTATTTCTTTTTATTTTATTTTATTTTATTTTATTCACAATTCACTGAACAGGATACATTCCCAATAATACAGTAAAGAACAATTATAAGTTTGAAGCTATTAAACAAATTAGCTGTTAAAAAGAGAAAATGCAATAATAGTAAAAATATGATCAGTAAAAAGAAAATAAGGTGCGGAAAAAAATAAGTAAAGAGTAAGATCTATAAATAAAATGTGTACTGTGCAAACGATTAAAATTTAAATAGCAAATCGAACTTCTGGATTCAAAAGAGATACTTTATGAATTAATGTTTGTTTAAAAGTAGTGAATGAATGAGGGAGAGGACCAAGCTCCAGCTTATCATATTCGTGCATAAGCCTGATCAAAGGGGAATTAAAATAAACCGACATCTGAGTAGGAGGTGGGTCAAAAACAGCAATAGATCGCGTGTTGTAAGCAGGAACGCGGTACTGAATGCGGTCGGATAGTTCACTATGCAGATAGCCGCGACATAATTTGTAAAGAAAACACATGTCCAAGTAAACTCTTCTTTGGATCAAACTCATCAGATTTAAAGTTCGCAGGCGATCAATGTAAGGTATGTAAGGCAAATTCGATTTGAATATTAATTGGCGGGAGAATTTTCTTTGTACTGATTCTAAATCTTTCGTGCTGCTATCTGTCGATGGCGACCAGACGATTGAGGCATATTCTAAGATGCTACGCACTAGCGAAACATATAAACTGACACTGGAACCTAAAGTATTAAATTCATGGGAACATCTTAAGGTAAACCCAGCAAGTTTGGAAGCACGTTTAATGATGTCGGAATAATGATCAATGAAACGGAGTTTTGAGTCAAATTCAACACCAAGATCATTAAACGTAGAAACGGGCTGAAGTTGGACCGAATTCATATAATAAGGAAATGTTATGGGGGATACCTTCAACGAATAAGTCATTGCTACGCATTTCGATATATTTAAGTACAGATCATTAAGTTGACACCATTCCGATAGAGCGTCTAAGTCAGCTTGGAGACCGATGCAATCGTCGGTGCTCGCAATAGTTGAAAAAATTTTGCAATCATCTGCGTAGAGTAATGAGCACTGTTTTAGTGATGAGGGCAGGTCGTTGACAAAGAAAAGAAAGAGAAGCGGGCCAAGGATTGACCCTTGGGGCACACCAGAAGAAGGCCAGTATGATGAAGAAAGTTTGCTATTAAATGATACGTACGATTTACGGTCACAAAGGTAGGAGAATAGCCATGCTATCAGAGATGGAGGGAAACCGATGGAATATAATTTGTTAATTAATATTCCGTGATTCACTTGATCGAAGGCTTTAGCGAAATCTGTGTAAATAACATGCACATCGAGGTGATTGTTGAATGCGCAAGCGACGAAATCCGTAAATTCAACCAAGTTGGTGACAGTGGATTTCTTACGACAGAAACCGTGTTGACATGGGCAGATAAGATGCCCAAAGTTGTCATATATGTAATTATAGACTATCCTTTCCAGAACTTTAGAGCAGGAAGATAATAGAGAAATAGGTCTATAATTAGATATTTCGTTAGTATCACTATTTTTGGGTATAGGCACAACCAAGGAGGACTTCCACTGAGAAGGAAAAACCCTTTCCTGGATGCTCTTATTAAATAGTATAGCTAGAGGAAGAGATAATGCACCGTGGGTTTTTTTCAGAAAAGAATTGGGTATACCATCCGGGCCAGTTGATTTGTCAGCTTTAAGAGAAGAGAGTAGAGTATCAACATAAGTGCGAGTTATTACTGGTGTGGTAGAAGCTGAAAGATCTTCGAGGTTGTTGCTTGATAAGGAAGAGCGTTTGAAAGTGCTAGCAAAAAAGTAGGCAAACAGGTCACAAATTTCCTGGGGAGTTCTAGCACTAATGTCTCCCAAAGAAAAAACGGATGGCTGAGATGTGGAAGATCGCATGTTGCGCACGTAAGACCAAAAGAGCTTACTCTCATTGCTACGTACGCTATTTTCAACGCTACAGACATAGGCAGCACGCGCAGCTTTAATGAGTCTCTTAGTTCTAGCTCTAATCGCGTGATAATCGCAGAGATCAGAAGGACGTTTGAATCGCTTATATTTCAAGCGAATCTTATTCTTTCTATGAATCAGACGGTATATCATGGGCGTAAACCAGACAGGACCCTTCCGGGGTTTAGAGTTACTCAAAGGTACAAACTCAAAAACAACATTATAGATCAAGCTGTAGAATTTATCCAGTGCGGATTCACAGCTTAAATCTAGGAGAATGTTGTACCAATCGAATGATTCTAATTTTGAATTAATAGCTTCAAAATTGGCTTTTCTGAAATTAAAGCGAATAGGTGCAGCAGGAAGATTTGTCCGGATAGGGGGAATTTCCAAATTTATGTCATTGCATAAGGCAGGGTGATATGAATCACATGGAACATATGGTGACAAATCGCAAAGAGAAGACAAACCTGTAGTAGGCAAATTGCTAAAGACTAGATCGAGCATCCGACCCATGATATTGTGGGTAATATTAAATTGTAGCAAATTACAGAATTCCATAAAGGAGACTAGGGACAGTAGTAATGAAGGCGAGGATGAGGAAGTTGGAAGACCTGGTGAGTGAGGCCATTGAATATGAGGTAAATTGAAATCGCCGCAAATAACTATTGAAGTGTTAGGATGATTTACATTGCATATGTTTGAAAAATAGGAAAAAAGACTCGCATATGTAGCCAAGGAGGAGTTGCAAGGGACATAAATGCAAGAAATCAAAAGGGACAAGGAACCCGAAGTGTGAAGCTTCTTTCCTAGAAAGAAAGATAAAGCTGGTTGTTGCAAAGACCATAGGTCATTTCAATCAAATTCTCAGTCTAAAACTGTATGATTGTCCAGAACATTTAACTCAATATAGTACAGCAAACGAATATATTTTACTTAAAATGTTATGTAACATGCCCTATTGCCCCTATTACTAAAAAATGGGTTTTCTACTTGTGAGAGTGGGGTTGAAGTCACAGTAAATATTATTTATTTAATATATATCTATCCAACGGTACCTGAATCAGGTCATAGGTCACCGAGGTCGACGGTGCAAGGTCGAACCGTCAATTGAATTTCTATTGACGAGAAGTTACATTCTTAGATTAGGTAGCTATCTATTTTAATTTTAATTAAATTTCCATCATTAACTTCCCCCAACTTCAACATCTTCAAAAATGTTTGGTAATTAAGTATGGTTATACGTAGACAGTTGTAGTGTCTCTGTTTCATGTATTAATAGAGGCATCAAATAAATTATGGAATAGAGTTCCATAGAAGTAATTAACCACACAACAACCAAGAGCTATTGGATGAACGGTGTCTTGTTATGCATACTCCAGCGAGTTGCGGCCCACTTGTCTTGTTAATTATTATACTAAGCAGATTGGTCATTAAGATATGACGGGAGTATACTTGTGTAGTTTTTTGACTTGCTTTATCGCCTTGCAATAATTTCTTTCGAACAAATGTGCGGAATTCATAGAAAAAGAATTATAATAGGATTTTTTTAAACGCATTTCATAATGAAAGATTCCAATACAGATGGCTTTACAACGTTCAGAAAGGTTATCTGAATTGAACTAGACCATTTAAAATTGTTCTATTCATCTTGTGTGTACTTTTATATATTACTAGCTCTCGCTCCCTCATCTAGAGCTCGCTACGTTCGCGTTGTTCGCTTCGCTCACAATTTGAAACAATTTTAAATTTATGAGCAATTTTGACTCCCAACCAACCTCCTAACTATTCCTATAAATATTCGCTTCGCCAAATTCAACGCCTTCAAATAAACTCTACAGCGGTAAAAAAAAACCACAGATGGTTAAATTTTCAGTGTGATTTATTTGAATGGAATCAAAATCGATATTATAAACAATGTTTTTCGTTTTGTTTTCTGGCGAAAAAACAAACAACGAAGACACTTTGCCAACACGCGAACAGGCAACATACAGCTGACCGTGCGAAAAGCAGGGAAATTCGAGGAACTGAATCCGCTTGAATTGGAATGGAGGATATACAACATTTTTCTCTGATTGGAATGGAAGATCAGTTGGAATAATCGGAATTCGTGGGAAAAGTTCTTACCCTCCGTTGAATTTTCCCTTGATGATCGTCGCTTGAATCACATTGTTCATCAGTTTCTTGACGGACAACCGCGAACCGTTGCACAATTTTCGATGATTCAGATTCCGTAACATGTTTATGATCGAACCCACCTTCAGCTGTAAATTATGCGGCGCGGCTCCTGGCACATCAAGCGAGTTCAAAAAATCCGTCGAATAGTTGGTCGCTTCATCCTCGTCGATCACGGTGTGAACAGATTTGTACGAATTTATGAAAATTCGTCGTCATCTTCAGCTGTAAATTATGCGGCGGGGTTCCTGGCACATCAAGCGAGTTCAAAAACTTCGTCGAATAGTTGGTCGCTTCATCCTCGTCGATCACGGTGTCAACGGATTTGTACGAATTTTTCAGCAGCCGGTAGGTTTTTCTGCAATGCGACTCTCATGTTCGTAGTAAATTTCAACTTCTTGACATGCCGCCACAAAGATGACAATTTCAGGCATGCATTAAGTTCATCCGCAGCAGTAGGTTTCGGGGTGACGGGAAGCGTTTGACGAAAATCTCCGGAGAGTAATATCAGAGCCGCACCAAATCGTCTCGAATCACCTCGCAAGTCTTTCATCGTTCAGTCAACTGCCTCCAAAGCTCATTTATGCGCCATCGTACATTCATCCTAAATGATGATTTTGCATTTTCGCATCAATTTCGCTGTTGCCGAACTCCTATGCACGCTGGCTTCTCAACCAAGAGTAGATTCATCGGCAGCTTTAAAGCGGAATGTGCAGTTCGGTCGCCTTCCAACAATGTAGCAGCAATGCCAGAGGATGCAAAAGCCATCGCAATTTGACATCTTGACCGAATTGTTGCCAGAATCAACGAAATGACGAATGTCTTGCCTGTCCCACCAGGAGCATCGAGAAAGTAAATGCCTCCTGTTCCATCGTCAACAACCTTTATAAGCGAATCGTATACGCTCTTCTGCTCGGCATTCAAAAGCGGCACATTTATTCGAACTCGTTCGGCCAGCTCTTCTCGATCATAATCTTGCTCCCGTTGTGAGTCGCGATTAATTGCATCGTCCATCAAACGATTTGGCGCTGGCATTCCCAATTTCGACAGCACACGACCGCCGCACATGAGTACGGTCATGTCTTCGATCAGAACTAACGCTTCGTTGCGCATCTCGTTAATTTCAAGATTGAAATTCGAAGTTGTTATGCGAACTCTATGCAAAAAGTCGTCAGCCATCTCGTCCTTGTATTTGTTCCACAATGCGGTCGGGATGCAATATTAACAGAAGAAGATGAAAGTAAAAGTGTGAGAAAATGCACTGTCCTCATAATTTTCTGCGTGTTTGATAGTTATTCACAGCACAGCAACTATTTATCTCGTAAGCATCTTCACCCAAAATTGAACGCAAAACGTATTTTATCACAATGAATTCCACAATTATTCTAAATTATCAAAAGCTTCATAACGAATTTTCCTCCTTTGCATCATCAAATCATTCGATAAAATGCAAAACTTTCTTCCTGAATTTTCCGAATTTTCTACTAAGAATTTTATATTTCTTCATTCGAAAAGCTATTGTGGAAAAATTGCAAGCAAAAAAAAATAATTTTCAAGTTTTCCGATTTTACGACTTTTCCGGAGGGTTTTCCCAAAATGTTCTTTCATTTTTTTCCAACTATCTGACTTTTCCGGAGGGTTTTTCCAAAATTTTCTTTCGTAAAAACCTTCTCCTGGCAATTGGAAACAGCTGGACAAAAAAAATTGAACTTAATCGGCCCAGCCATTCTAAATTGAAGAATTTTTTCGATTTTCCAATTTTTCGACTTTTCCCAACATTTTCTTTAGCCTTCTCCTGGTAATTGCAAACAACTGAAAAAAAAATTGAACCAAATTGTTCCAGCCGTTCTCAATTGATGAATTACTTCGATTTTTTTAATTTTCTGACTTTTCCAGAGGGTTTTTCCAAAATTTTCTTCCGTAAAAAAGTTCTCCTGGTAATTGCAAGCAACTGAAAAAAATTTTAACCAAACGGTCCAGCCGTTCTCAATTGGTGAATTACTATACATTTTTTCCGCTCCATTTTTATATATATAGATTGTAATCCAGAATCCAGCTGCTAGTCAATTTTGGGTTAAATAGATCAGAATATACTTTTAACATTTACATACTAAATTGTATGTAACAGACATTGGGGCGGCAGCGTTGTTATTTGAACGTCCCGTGATTCAGTTTTCACCATGAAGAGCTGAGGAGATTCTTGCGCTGCTAAAACTCTTTTACATTAATATACGTATGTATGTATGTATTATGAAAGGAGTTGTGATCATTAATATATAGGTACATAGGTCATTCACGTCTTAAGGTGCGGTAAGGATGTTTTGCGAATTGCTTAAATTACTTTAAAGTTTTTAGCCTTTCATGCGGTTTAAGCAATTCAACTAAAATTCTTGTCATATCAAAATACTCTCAAACACTCAAGGGACATCTTGATAACTTGCAGCTAACAATGAAAGACTGCGTGGATTAAAACCAACTCTGGAAGGATAACCTCGAAGAAATCTTAGAGACCACATTGCATTTGTAACTGGTAACAATTCATCAATCAATTGTCATTACATATATGTTTACTTTGAAGCGACATGAGCCACTTGTTCATGTTTGGAGCTTTCACACAAACCTGCCCAGGGATTAATTAATTTGGATGTTTCTTTATACTATACGGTTGCAACCATCCGGTTACATTACTAACAACGAAAAGCAAGTTGTACGGTTCAAATTTTTCCCGTATGGTTTTCCTGATTATACCAGTTTTCCTGATCATACCAGTATTTTTCAATCCAAAATGGGTGCAATTATGAATCCCTGCCACTGCCATGCACTCGTGAACTTACGAGACAAAAAATCAATACTTCGCCATTAGCTCTCACATCCAGGCTTCTAAGCTTTGTAAGCACATCAATCGAGCGACTGAAAAAATGTCTGCGACTCGGCTTAAACCGCGTTAAGATACTGCAGACAAGATAGGTATCTCACACAATCTTCACTGCCGTATTTGACAGAAGACTTGAAATTATGAGATGCTCGCCATATTTCGGTATCACAAGTCGGGTAGAGCTTTTCTTACTAGCCTCGAGGATACAGCGGAAATACGGAAGCTGTTTCACTTCCTTAATTACTCCGACATGTTTTATGTACATACCTCAATTATACAATCATAACGGAGTTTTGAGTATAAATAACAACCTAAAGTAGCCTGTCGTTTGTGTACGTCAACAACTAATATTTGGGAATTTACATTTTTTTCGAAATGATTACTGCTAAAAAAAGTAACAATAACAGGGCTGCAAAAAATCCTCTAGAGAAAATTTGTACGGGTGCATTTCAGATTGATACTTCGCATCACTAGCACAAGTCAAAAAATACCATAATCAAAATTTCAAAAATTCAACTTAATTTTACTAAAATCCAACCGGGGGCAGAATCAGAAGAAGCAAGATCTCTTTTACCAAGTTACCATTTTAAATGGTTACAAAGTTTATACAGGGTGTCCGGAAACTGCCGCATAAACGCACCGCATTACGATTTCTCAGTTGATTTCCAGCAAAAAAGTTGTATGGAACATACCCCCCCCCCCCCAGCTTAACCCTTTAGCTGCCACAGGCATTTAAAGATTTTTGAAAAAATCATTTTCTTGCACGACTCAAAGCCTAATATCTCCAAAGCTAGACCAGATACAATAGTGAAATAAAATGATTATTATAGCCAACAAATTTACCTATAAAATAAAACTAACCATACTAAAATCAGATAAGAGGTTTGGTTTTTACAGAGCTTCAAAGTCAAATTTGCGTGATTTGACCCAAAAACAATCTTTTTTTCCATCGCAATTTTCTCCAACTTCTACCAAGGTGAGGTGCTTGTACGATTCTTTTAAAAATTGGCGCAAAGTCTTACGATCATATCTTTCTTAGATCATTTTACTCTATCTCCATTATTTCTAACCGCTTTAGTACCTTAAGTGCAGAAAACTAGGGTTAATTTTGGCTCGATTTCGACATACTTTGAATAGATTTTACCAATTGCAGATCTTTAGGGGCAGTGTGAATTGAATTGTGTTGAATTCGAGCTAAAATTAACCCTAGTTTTCTACACTTAACGTATAAAAACTGTTAGAAGTAATAGAGCCAGATCAAAATGATGTGAGAAAGATATGAACGTAAGACTATGCGCCAATTTTTAAAAGAATCGTACAAGCACCTCACCTTGGCAGAAGTTGGAGAAAATTGAGACGGAAAAAAAGACTGTTTTTGGGTCAAATCACGCAAATTTGACTTTGAAGCTCTGTTAGAACTAAACTTCTTATCCGATTTTAGTGTGGTTAGTTTTATTTTACAGGTAAATTTGTTGGCTGTAATAATCATTTTATTTCACTATTGTAGCTGGTCTAGCTTTGCAGATATTAGGCTTTAAGTCGTGCAAGAAAATGATTTTTTCAAAAATCTTTAAATGTCTGTGGCAGCTAAAGGGTTAAGCTGAGGGGGTATGTTCCATACAACTTTTTTCCTGGAAATCAACTGAGGAATCATAATCCGGTGCGTTTATGCGGCAGTTTCCGGACACCCTGTATAAGTACATGAAAAATGTTCTCTCAATCATACAAATTTTTGGTCCGCCATCGGTTTTCAAACCAACAATGGGGGTCTCTTTAAAATCAAGTTGAGCAGCCCTGATTTTAGCACTTCAAGCTTTCCTTTGCCGAAGTATAAATTTTGGCAATACAATCTCTGAATAAGACAACATTACATGTACAGCAAGCCTTGTCCATTGTCACAATCATGTATGATACAATAACTAATAAACAATATCTCTAACATAAAGACCCCAGTTGCACATGAAATTTCAAGTGTTGACTTCTTTGCCAACTTAAATTTACTCCATCAATGCTCCGTGATTAACTGATTATAATTTTTGTTCTTTTTTTGATGCTCTAAGCATCTGATTACTTACAATAAATGATCTACAGTATTTTTTACTTTTCCTCTATATTTTACAGACCCAATGTTTGTACCGAACGCAAAGAAGATATCGAAGAGGACAAGGATAGCGAAGTTGAAGAGACCGAAGATGAGACCGGTACGGAAGTTCTCAGGAAACCATCTCCCGTATTTGGTGGACTTTTGTTTAGCGTTAATTCTTGTACAGAAAAACCACATAAACATGTTTGCCGACAAGTGTAAGTAAAATGACAATTAAAAATTAAAAATTCGTCTAATTGATCTTATTCTCATTATTAGTGTAAGCAAGAACGGTGCCAAGAAAACGATGACCGTTACGCATCAATGTTGTCACGGATACGGTCGTGCTCCGAATGCTGATGTAACGGTGCCGTGTGAGAAAATTGACTTGAAATCGATCGTCTTGACGGCCGATGAAATGGGAGCTAAAGAATTTATCAAGACTGCTCGCAATAACGGACTAGAAGAAAAGCTGTTGACCAATATCACTCTGTTTTTGCCAACTGATCAGGCATTCACCGACTTTTCCGAGCAGATGTTCGAAAATGTAAGTAAAAAGTGTTCCTTTAGAAGAATAAGTTCTAACTCAAGAACTATTTGGTTCCAACTGCATGACATTGCAAGACTGCCAGTATAACTACGAGTGTGCTCAAATATGAGGACTCACTCAACGAGACGTTAACTGATTGCCTAAAACAGACTTTAGGTCGTATTAATAAAACAATGCTTTGCTAAATACTTGGCCAAACAAGCACAAACAACAACAATTTACATTTAAATCGACTTGTTTAGTCAAGCACTAATCAAAGTATTTTTTATTCATACGACCTAATGTATTTACTGATGATTCTATAAATCGGAAAAATCGACCGTCTAAAGGACTGGCTAAAAAAAATCCCTGCGATCCTCGAAATTTAGATTCTGCCATTTCCTAAGAATGCATAACCTTTTTTCCCACAGAACTTAGTCGTGCTCCCACTAAGGCGTACACGTCGTGACACGGCCCGAACCGCTGGAATTACCACCAAGGAATTGGCTCTCAATCATATGGTCGACGGTTGGGTCAACATTCAAGACGTGAAAAACGAAGAACTTCTTCAAACCAATTTCGACAATGCAACTATTCGTATCAACATTTTCCCTCGGCCACCAAACAGCAAGAATTTTGAATATCCCTTCCGTTACACAGCGAATTGTGCACCAATTGTAAAAGCCAACAGAGTTAGCACCAATGGAATCATTCATGTTGTTGACAAGGTTCTGTCGCCAGTCACGATGAACGTAATGGATATTATTCGCGAACGCAGTGATATGGCCGTGCTACGCACAATTTTGGAAAAGACAAAAATGAACGAATTGCTCGAGGGTGATAAGCCAGTGACGATTTTCGCTCCAACCGATAAGGCCTTCGAAAAACTGGACATGCACTTGCGTAGGACATTGAAGGAGGGTCGCGGATGTGCAACCAGTAAGTACAACATACATCATTTTTAAAACACGAATTAATAAATTAATTATATAGACATTCTGAAAAATCACATCCTGGATCTCACCTTCTGCTCGGTGGCTGCTGTTTCGGATGCCAAAACAACCGCTTACAATTTAATGGGAGAGGCCATGATATTCGAGCGTAGCCGTGGAGATGATAAGAAATTACAAGGAACCGAAATCTCCGATTTGGCTGGCATTCAAGACATTGTTATCAACGGAGAGGCTAGGATCATTGAAACAGACATTATGGGTACAAATGGTGTTATCCATGTCGTTGACACAATCATGCCAACCGACACAGCCCTACCAGTTTCTTCTCTAATGGATAAAAAGAATCTGACCATTTTCAAAAAGCTAATTGAAGCCTCCGAGATGCAAGATCAGTACGACGATTTGAATAATGTTACATTTTTCGTGCCAAGCGACAAAGCTTTGGCCGGAAGCAAATGGGCCAAAGAGCTGGAAGAAAATCCTGAAGGTTTGAAGAATAACGAAGAATTGAAAAATTTCCTTGGATATCACATTGTTCAACCCATGATTAAGACGTGTGAGCTGAGCGAAAAAATGATGCCAACCAAATCAGGAATACCACTCAGGGTGAATCTTTATTCAACACATGCGCTCTTCACCAATGTAATGAATAGGGCCACCGTGAATTGCGCACGTTTGGTGCACTTTGATGCTGAGAGTTGCGGATCGGTGATGCATCAAGTCGATAAAATTCTGGCTCCACCAGAAAAGGTAAGTTTTCTTATCAGGATTTTACATTTTATCAATTAATTGATCTACCCTTTTCGTATCTGAATAGAATCTCCTTGAACTACTCGAATCAAATCCCAACTACAGCATGTTCTACAAGCTTATTCAAGAGGCCAATCTAACCGATCTTCTGAGTCGCGAGGATGACAGCTTCACATTACTCGTACCGAAAAACGATGTCTTCTTGGAAGTGGAGGACTACTTCAACGCACTTCCTGAAAATCGTGCCGAACTCGAGGCTCTGGTCAAGTCACATGTGGTCAATGATGTTGTATGCTGTGCTGGTATCATACCAACGAATTGGCCATTCGTGCGTACCGTTGAAACGATCAATAACCGAAAGTTGCGATTGAGTCGCGAACGACGACCAAAGGTTGAGAATGCTGGCGTAACCAAATGTGATATTGTTGGCAAGAATGGCATTATTCATGAAATAAATGATGTGATTGCTAATGTGAACCAACAACGACCAATGCAAAGTCATAATTTCCATGACATTGAAGATATTTTCTTTAAGTAGATTGTAGTTTCCCAAAAAAAAAGTTTTGGACTTTTCCCTTATTTTAAATTTAGATTTTAACTTATTGAACTCAAATGATACACTGGCTCTGTGTCTAAAATCAAATATGCGATACGTATGAATCTCGTTTCGATAATATGTAATAATTTATTGGAATCAACATTTCGGCAATTTTGAGATCGAAATTTGAATCATTGATTGGAGGAGTTATATCCAATAAAGTTGGAAATAAATGATAAAAAACCATGTCGATTTGTTTTATATTATTAATTGTTCGTATCATAATTATGCTTGACGACGAAAGCACCACCCAATACATTTTCAATTTCATTTTGACTGTTATTGCTCAACACCAGGCGCATACATTTAAAATGTATTGTGCTACTTTCGTCGCTGTTATATTCCTTTCAAGCGTTAGCTTTGAAAAATATATTTGTTCTCTTTTTCTTTTCCGTATTCAATTTGTCTGTGCATACAACCCCTTAAAACCCTTATCAACAACTCAGAAACCCCAAACCGCTATTTTTATCCAAAACATTCGTTTACACCTAACCACATTATTTTCCCCTCTGAAAGCATTCAAACAAATCACATTTCTGATAAACATTTATAAATAAACACCGACCGACCGGCTTTAAATCGTAAACATTACCATGTGACCGGCATGCGTTCTAACAGTTAACGGCGCATGATCATCGCCATATTGGATTTGCATAATAAAAACTATCGATTTTCCCCGATTTTTGCAAACTGCAAACTGCTGAGTGCATCAAATTTGACATATTGTTCAAACTTGACATCCATTTGTAAGTTGTTGAGTACATAAGTAAATCAAACAAGTGTGTCGCAGAAAAATACCATAAGTAAAAGCTTAACTGTACCAAAAGTGTTTACATGGATGTAAAGTAAGGCGCATAAAATAACAAAGTGCATTTAATTCTATTATATCGATGAAAGATATGCTGAAAATGCGACCATATGTACCATCAGATCGGATAGCCATCAGAGATAGTATAGATGAGGAAGTTAGCGATGATATTGAGGATGATGTATTCATTCGCGATGGAAAATCTGGGAAGGTAAATATGTTTTCATGTTTGAAAATCGAATACTAGTTTATAAACTAGATATAAATTATTTTCTATGAATAGTACGAAATAAGAATGTTTTTCAGGACTCCTCCAATTTATCACTAATCCCCACAAAAAATTATAACATACAAGATATAAAAAAATTGTCTGTGGTAAAAGTAGTAGTTACTTTTAGTTACTTTTATTGAAATAAAGCACGGAAAAACGTCTTCAATATTTATGATATTTGATTAATTTCAAAGATAATTTTCTGATAATTTTGTCTAAGCAGGATTGAAGGCTAATGACCATCATACCAAGCGCGTTCGTCCCGTTATGTGAAGGTCTAACTTTATCACATTTATAAAAAAAGTAAAGGATGCTGTATTACCTAAGATTGCATGGTGAAGGTGAATACTTTGTGCTAATGCTTGGAATTTTCCGAATTTACCATTCTTTTCGCAATTTTGTGACGAAGGTTCACTACATCAAGAAAAATGCAGTTAAGTGCTCCTGCTGAGTGAAAGCTTTGGGCCATTATGCCGTTGAAGATAGTGATGGTTAGAATAAGGATAGAAATTAATTGCTTTAATGATTCATTCGATGGTTGTATAATTTCTGCTACGTAGCTTCCTCGTGGATGTGATTTAAGTCGATTTGATAATTTTCCTTAGGTGTATGCATGGTGAAATACTCATGCCGCTAGACCAGAACTAGCTACCCTTTTCAAAATCATCATTCGATTCGTTTTCGCATAAATACCGCATGGTTTATCACACAATATGTAAGAAAGTTGATCCTCTAGATAACGGTTCGTGCGTGCATTAACTAGAGTTTATTTGCTAAAAAACATTTTTGCATGCTTTATTTCAATTTAAAGCTCTATGGCTTTAAAGCCACCCTTTAGTAGACTATCGCATGTGTACTATGTGTCCCGAAACTCGAGGCCGAGGTGCTCTGTATAACCCCATGGGATACCTACTTAATCCCGAAAAACAAAATCCCGCCAGTTCATAATCGCGCTTTACATTATCCCGACATTACTAAAATCCTCCACTTAAAAATACCCCCATTACAAAATCCCGCCCTCTAACAACTCCGCTGTTTTAAAATCCCGCTAATGCAGTGGCGGAACAACTTGGTTCGGGGCCCACCCGCCAACTTCCTGAGTGGGCCCCCTGATATCGATTATATAAAAAAAAGTTCTAGCGCTCTTTATCGACAAGATTGCTAATCATGCTATATTTTTTAGTATTCGAAATTAAGTATAAAATTGGAATATAGTCTAATTCTTTGGGGACAGTTGCGTACATTTTTTCATTAGGTATTAACCCAGTCAGATCGGTGATGACTCCACGATACTATGACCAGTAATTTGGAGAACTGATTATGAATAAATTCTCGGCGCACTAGTTTTTCATTTACCATGAAAAAACGCTATCTGGCTATAGAAAGCATCAGTTTAAAACAAATTATGTTATTTTAGAGTATAACGGGTAGCATTGGGACAACGCAACCGGCACAACTGGCAACGGGGATGAAACAGATCAACTAGCTCACGATAGTTGAAACTAAAGACAAATTAGTCGTTTAATGGTTAAAAGTCAAAATCATGAGCACATCTTCTTCGCGTCACAATATTCACTGTCACCACATATGTACTAGGACAGTTTTTAAGTATTTTGGAATAAAATTAAGTTATTTGTTCCTACAGGGTTAGCTAGGGAAAGAGGAAGAGCAACATTTCTCGTTGTCTACAAAAAATTATCGACGCTGGATTTTTTTTTATCTTTGTAGTCATATTTTTTCTGGTTCATGAAATCATTCGTGTATCATTGGCTTTTGGGCCCCTCGTGGCCCGAGATTTAAGCATTTAAGTATCAACATGCGAGGAGACCTATGTATTATTTTAACGGTTAATGCGGTGGTGCTTTTTAATATCCCGCCATAGAAGGTAAAGGTACGTGTTCGTAGAGACGACTCATGTGACGATCGCTCAGCGATCGTACTTTTACATCCAAATCCGAGCCGTATTTGCATATTTTTTGAATGGTGATACTTTCTCTCCGTCGACTATGATCTAAATGAACATGTCTGTGTAGAAAATATACGCATATATGCTCAGAACCGGAGGTTTAACTGCGATCGCTGAGCGATCGTCGCATGAGTCGTCTCTACGAACACGTACCTTAAGTATTCTTCCATAAATCGCGCGCGATCTGTTGGGGTATTGAAAGGACGGGATTATTAACGTTGGGATTTTGAAAAACGGAAATATGATGGGCGTTATATCGTATACAACTCTAACCCCATAGGTAAAATCAACTGATTGATATACAGGGTGTCCGGAAACTGCCGCATAAACGCACCGGATTGTGATTCCTCATGTGATTTCCAGAAATAAAGTTTTACGGAACATGCTCCCAATTCTTAACCCTTTACCTGCCACAGGCATTTGAAGCTTTTTGAAAAAATAATTTTCTTGTACGACCTAAAGCTTAATATCTGCAAAGCTAGACCAGGTAGAATAGTGAAACAATTATTGATTATTACAACACAACAAATTTACCTAAAAAATAAAACTAACCACACTAAAATCAGATAAGAGGTTTGGTTTTTACAGAGCTTCAAAGTCAAATTTGTGTGATTTGACCCAAAAACAATTATTTTTCATCTCAATTTTCTCCAACTTCTGCCAAGAAGAGGTGCTTGTTCGATTCTTTAATAAATTGGCGCATATTCTAACGATCATATCTTTCTTACATCATTTTATTCTCGCTCCATTATTTCTAACAGTTTTAATACCTTAAGTGCAGAAAACTAGGATTTCGACATAATTTGAATAGATTTTACCAAATTGCAGATTTTTAGGGGCAGTCTGAATTGAATTGTATTGAATTTGAGTTAAAATTAACTCTAACCCTGTCAGTCTGCCAGTCTGTCCCAAAACCAATCCCTGAAAATTAGGTTCTTCTAAGAAAAAAAATTTTCTGTGTGAACCAATCTTAACAAAACTTCACCCAAATGTGTTCCTATAGTAAAGCCCCAAAATATATCTAGGAACGGACGAAATCGGAACACTACGCCATGGCGCTGTCATGCAAACCACACCTGAAAACTATGTTCTTCTAAGGAAAACTTTTTTCATTATAACTGGTTTATACTATACTATACCAAACTTCACCCAAATGTGTAAAGCCTTAAAACATATCTAGGAGTGGATAGAATCGGAAAATTACATCAACTTCTAAGAAAAACTTTTTTCTTTATGAACCAATCTTAACCAAACTTCACCAAAATGTGTTCCCAGTAAAGCCTCAAATCATATACGAATGGATGGAATCGGAACATTACGTCATAGGGCTGTCATACAAACCAGCCCCCAAATATTAAGTTCTTTCTTTCATTTTTTTCTTTTTGAATCTTAACCAAAATTCATCCAAATGTGTTGCTTGATTAGCCTCAACGCAACTAGGAACAGATGGAATAGGAAAACATCATAGGGCTGCGGTAGAGATTGTTAGCAAAAGAAAGCTTAATATTCGATCCAGAGTGGACGAAAACGGATTGATTTCGCCGTACGTTTTCAGAAATCACCGAAAAGTGTTCACAGTGCACTGTTTGTAATTTCATATGACAACCGACAATAATATTTTGCCTATAAATCATTCTAAGTTTAAAAATGTGCTGGTGCAGTCATCGATAGTAATTTGCAACATATTTCGTCACTTTAAACTGACCGTCCATTCTCTTATCATGGAGAAATTAAGAACATTGTCAAACACACGAAACTGAACAATTTGGTCGGGTGTCAGTTAAAATATTGGAGTGAGCCGAAATGTGCTGAATAGGGGAATTTAGGTTTGAGACCTGGGTGCTTATACGTTTTCATTTAAAAAAAAAATCAAGGTTTCATAGAAAACACGCAAATTAGCGTATTTTCAATGTGTCAATTTGTATGGGAATTGAATTGTTTTCGGGCTGTTTTCATACGAAAACATGAAAATAGCCCCAAATTACATGATTTCCCTCACTGTGAACATATTATAAGTTTCATTCAAATGTGACGGGTTTTCAAATTTCGGCCGTGCCCGAAATTAGCATCGGTTTCGTTTATATCTACCATTTCGCATTTTCATGTCCGCGGAAAGAATCCACTTCGAGGATTTTTTTGATACTATACTTTGGAATGGTTCGAGAAGAACTTCTACATGTAGAAATGACTGATATTTTTAGTATGATTCTTTCTAATTTGCTCCCAAATACCTACTCTAGGATGATATGATATTGATTTTGAAACTTATTCTACTCCATATTAGCTTCCTCAGAATGAAAAAGAGGCTCTAAGACCCTTCCCAGAAATGGCCTTCTGATTTTTCCTATGCGTCTGCTACACCTTGTTGCCATCGCGTACGGTTTCCGGTAATGGAAGTATGTGGTTTATTGTATCCCTACACCGAGGTGTGCACAAAAGCGCGGAGGGGGATCTTTTGACCCAAAGATCGTTTGATAAGGTCCAAGTCAGAAGAACTTTTTGTAACTAGGAGTCATGAAATGAAGAAACAAACGCGTGTTGATATATCCTTCTGTCCATATAATCATATAATAGAGTTCTACTACGAATTTACTTTCAGTCGATTTAATTTAAGATGTGGACGTGGATACGCCAACAACTGATGTTAGAAGTGTGAAGCTCTATGGGCTACATTATGTGATCCTCGGATTTGGGGTGAACACTTCTACTCTGAAATCAATGACTGTTACGATACTCGCATGTTTGGGAGTTCCTCCAGGTATGGCGTTCTTTTTCCGCTTCTCTTGAATTTAGTGATAAGTAGCTAAATAGTCCAAGTAGTCCCGTATTATTATTAAATTTTCAATTTTAATAAAAAAAAAAAATAAAAAAAAAACTTGGAACATGTTACTCAAACAGAAAATGCTCGTTGCGCTTGCTTATTGATGGACTATTTCTGGTTAAAAAATCGAAGATAAGGGGCGCCCATTCCAATTTCGAACACAATAAATTTGGGAAACGTTACGCCACTGGGAACTGTCATGGTGCGCTGGGCTCGCCTATCTCGAGGTACACATTTCGCTATTGACCTCTCAATAGCATTTTGAGGCTCGATTAACCTCTGACTTAATTATTATAGGCCGACTACGACTGACGGGTAGCGCTGCTTTTCCCATCCGTGGAAGGTCACGGATGGGAAAAGCAGCACGGTACAAATCAGCAATACGACGCAATTTCTACTTAGATTGATTAGCTTCGTCTCCCTGAGATGTTTCTTAGAGTGAGACCGAGATGGTAGTATACCATAGTATGGCACCGTGGAAAGCCAGGCTGGGGCTATTCTATTTGTAGTGTAGCTGTGGCGCTGCGGGCTTCTTGGTGTAATCACGGCGGGGTGCAAAACATCGAAAAAAGGAGGGAAGCGGGGTATATTTTAAGTTTTTTGCGATACAAGAAATTAATCCAAAAATGAAAAAAAAAATAGGTACTTAAAACTAAAAAAAATCCTTTGCATTGATGTATTATATATATGTATATACATACCTTAGACTTAGACCTAAGGCGCTAGACTTAAACATAAATTAAAGAGCTTCAGTTTGGACTGTCTTAAAACACTCTATAACTCTCGAAAAAAATACAAGTAAAGTCATGAGATTTTGTATGAGATAATGTTTGCCTAAAACTGAGTCGCTTCGATCAAGGACATCCAGTATCCCCCTATGTATGCCGATAACGGAATATCGATAATTTAACCTAGGTTGAAGCCGGAGGCTTACTTTTTAAGCCAGTCAATAAACCGAAATATAAGGCGTTAGGTCGCAAAAAATTGCTCGGCTCTGGTTTTTTGGGATATTGTTAGGATAGATACCAGAAGTGTACCACCAAGTTTGCAACTACGAAATACCTGTGCTAACCCCGTGACCCTCAAAAAACCTCAAAATTTTCGGACTTTTTTCATATTTTTGTTTGTAATTTCTAAAAGGTGCTTTCTACAAGTAAGTTGTCCACTGCACTGTTAAATCTAAGAAAATCTTCTTTAATTTAAATGTAACCCCAGCTTTGTAGGCGCAAAGGATCCCATGATACAGCACTTTAAACATTGTTTTTTGTAAAAAAGTTCGAAATTGTAATTTCAGTCATGTTCCGAGCTGAATATCGGCTTAAATGCGCATTCTACGGAGAAAGTCATGTGACATGAAGTTATAAACCAGTTACTTAGCTGTATATATGTCGGAACGAATGGAATCAGACCATGGGGTCATAGGGCTGCCCCTGAAAATCAGGTTCTTCTAAGAAAAACTTTTTTCTTTATGTACCACTATCAACCAAACTTCACCCAAGTATGTTCCTGGTTAAGCCTCAAAAAATATCTAGGAACGGATGAAATCGGAACACTACGTTATAGGGCTGTCATACAAACCAACCTCTGGAAATATTAGGTTAATTAGGTTCTTCTAAGAAAAACTTTTTTCTTTATGAACCAATCTTAACCAGCCTTCCCCCAAATGTGTTTTTTAGTAAAGCTTCAAAACATATCTAGAAACTTATGACATCGGAATACTAGGTCATAGGGCTGTCATACAAACCAACCCCTGATAATTAGGTTCTTCTAAGAAAAACTTTTTTCTTTATGAACCAATCTTAACCGAACCTCACGCAAATGTGTTCCTAGTAAAGTCTCAAAACATATCTAAGAATGGATAGAATCGGAACATTACGTCATAGGGCTGTCATACAAACCTCCTAAAATACTATTTCGGACTTTTTTACAAAAAACAAAACACATTTTTTAAAGTGCTGTATCTTGGGATCCTTTACACCTACAAAGCTGGAGTTACACTCAAATTAAAGAAGATTTTCTTAGCTTTAAAAGTGCAGTAGACGTCTTACTTGTAGGAAGCACGTTTTAGAAATTACAAACAAAAATATGAAAAAAGTCCGAAAATTTTGAGGTTTTTTGAGGGTTAAGGGGTTAGCACAGGTTTTTCGAAGTTGCAAACTTGGTGGTATCAGTGGCGTAGATAGCTTTCCGTAGAGGGGGGATCATTTTGCAAGATTACTTATACTTTTACGGTAATCAAATGTTGAGTTTCAGAATAACAATTTCTGTATTTATTACACTTCAAATTATCAGTTTTTTTGGAGCAAATTTTGGTATAGCAATTTCGCCATACGATAAAAACAGAGTCCTGAAAATATTGCATCGATAATTTTCACTTTTTTAGTGCGTGAATCCACAGTATTCCTATTTTCGCTTTTTTCAAAACATACCTGTTAACTTTAGACATGATTAGCTTTTCTCTTCTTACACTTTTTCTTTCCTGATACAGAAAGCTTCTTATTATTTATTGGGCTGTTGTTTCAATAATTTTCTTTTGTCAATAGGAATTGGCCTAGTTTCGTTGAGGACCTCCCAAGTAGAGTTCAACCATTGTGTAAAGGATTAGGGATTTTATTTAAAAACGAATCTGGCGGCAACAGTTTCTGAAAACTTATAAAATGAAAAAAAAAATTAAAATAGAAATGACTTAAAAAAGCAAATTTTAAGCATACAGAAGCGACGTTTTTTTCGTATCGCGTGTAAGTCTGACTCGAAAAAAAACGATCGCGGGTAACATCCCGGTTAAGACCAAACAGCTGACATTTGACAGTTTTTGTGCATCTTTGACTCGCTTTCGTCGGCTAATTTTTTAGATGTGGTGGATTTTATCACAAAAGATGATTATTTCTTTGCAAAATCTTTTCTCGTGATTAGAAAAACTCTCTCATTTGGTTTGAAAAAAACAAATTCCCTCATATTTCCCCTATGCGTCCGCCATCTATATTTGAGCTCTATCCCGTGTAGGGTAGTTGCACGGGTTAACTTTACCTGGGTAAGTGTCATTTTTTTTATATGAAGTTCTACCCAAACCTGCACGGGATAAACACAATAAAACGTCCCTATTGAAAGTTTGATACCGGAGATCGTGGATATGAGCAAAATTGTTTATTTGTACAGAGGAACGCGCACATAATAATTGCGTTCTTAATTACCCAGTACAGGACAGAACTTTTTTTCTTGCTAATTAGAC
Source organism: Microchrysa polita (assembly GCA_949715475.1). NCBI lineage: Eukaryota > Metazoa > Arthropoda > Insecta > Diptera > Stratiomyidae > Microchrysa > Microchrysa polita. Next base: position 50,433,974 of record OX454420.1, read on the forward strand.
TTATTTGAACAGGCTGGCATACGTTTTTAAAACACTGCAAAAAATCTAAAATACTTGCTATTGCTACAATATTTTTTCCACTAAAACTCAAACATTAAAGGATTTTAGAAGACACCTTTGTACTAAAAATTCATGCGACAAATTGGTGTTCTTTTCACTGTTCGTACGTGAACATTTTCAGTTGTGCGTAGTTAATTTTCATAAATATTTCAAGAACCGAATAAAATAAAGTCAGACCTGGTTAAGTAAGGGAAAGATTGGATCTTGATACGAACCTCCCTGTTGAAACCACGTTGCTCTAATTCAGTATAGTGTTACGTGAAGGAAGAAATGCATTATAATGAATATTGAAAGGACGTCGAAGCTTCACTGTACGTACAATTGCTATACAATGTTCAATTGCTTGCCAATTAAAATGCATTCAAAAAGACAACTGTCGCTACCAGAATCCATAGAGCTTACTATGGCTATGGATTTGAATCACTTTTCCCATCCATCGATTAGTACGAGGTTGTATTTTACTTATCCGTATCTCCTTTGATTTTAACTGAACGTTTGTTCTAAACTTCAGCAAAAGAGTTCAGTCGTCAATTTGGAATCAACCTTTATTCTTCGCAATTCAGTGGAATTGATAAGGGAATGTATGCTTCCAAAAATTGTGTTTACCAGTTGGGCCTAATCTCTCACAGCAGCGTTGATTTTTACCTTGAGTAGAGATTCGAACTGCTCAATTGTGTACCCGATGAGAATTTCTTTTTGAATGTATAAAACGATCAGCTTAACAAATAATATGCAAATAAGTTTCCATCACCAGTGTTTAAATAAGTTTAAGAATAAAAAGAAAATAGGCCCAAGCTCTTCCCCAGTTCAGAATAAGAGATCTCCAAAGAAAGATTTGAAGAATATTCAGCAAATTTGTTGAGGTGAACATAATTTATACTTTAAATACCTCTTGTCCTTTAAAAGTGTATCATAACGTGCGATATGGTTATTCGAGTTACAAAATTTTTTTTTACTTAGGATGCATTTTTCTGGAACCAATTAGTGTCCTAAGTCGAGGTATGCCTGTACTTCCTTTTCTATTTCAGATAGTAGAAAGTTGTAAAAGAAAATCGGTCGAGTCTCTGATGCTTTTTAAATATTTTACAGTTAAGTTGATTTCTGGTGCAGTATAGCAAGCAGACTAAGGCCATGTTTCTGATAGCTCTTATTAAGTACCTGTCGGCTGGTTAGTCTTATCGCATAGAGAAGACACACACAATATTCAGAAAGCTCTTCTATTGTATTGAATGGAATTTTTGTTTATTTTGCATAGTTACGCCATATTTTGCTTGGTTACGCCATCATCTTAGATTGAAAAATCATTGTGTACTTTCATCCAGCAGCGTTAATAAGCAAAACATAACATAAATGTGCAAAAATGCAATTCAATATAATGGAAAAGCTTTCTGAAAATTGTGTGGGTCTTCTCTATGCGATAAGACTAACCATTCGATAAGAGTTTTGAGAGAATGGCCCTAAGTTTGGGAATTTTAAAATTACAAACATTTTTTCGTATGGATTGTTTGCTTTTTGTTGTCAACAGCTCATTCTACATTTTTCCTATTTTTTTATATCTTCGCGATACCCCTGAGAGATCTTCACGAACGCTCAGGCCTGTAGAGAGGGGGGAGGAACGGGGGGATTCCCCCCGGGCCCGGGATTTCTTAGGGGGCCCGGATTTTGACACAAAAGTTGTGCTATAGTTTGTTTTTTACGTACAAATTGCTATTTTGAGGTCTTTAACTAAGAACCCTTATACATATGTACTGCTTTTAGCGTTTTAACAACAATTCATAACATACTGTGCACTAGGCTTGGGGCCCCTAATCTTTTTTTGAATTTTGAGAACTAGGGCCCGAATCGGCATATTCAATCAACATGATAGTTTCGTTACTAAATTTCAATTAAGAAATTTCGACTTCTTCATCCAGTAGCGTACAGTTTTATGAAATATTTGTGTTTAAAGTTAAAATAGGAGTACAGCGTCATTTTTTTCAAGGAGGACTTTTCCGAGCGATTTTTATTTTGTGTACATACTGCTGCTGCTTATGAAATTGTTTTCAAGACACCAGCACACAGATGTTGATCACTTAAATTGTTGAATCTTAATTTAAATCTATCTATCTACCAGTACTCGCCAACTCGGTAACAAAAAATTTAAGGTTTTTTGAAATAGGTAAAATAGGAAGAAATAAAAATCCTTTAAATTCGTAGCGTTGCGCATTTCGAAAGTCAATTTTATAGAGTGTAGACCAACATTCTGGGCCACTGTGAGTGTGCTAATAAATTACAGATTTGAGCTCCCCAAGCATTTGTTAGAACTGTGAACTGTATCCGCCTTGTTTTGCTAAAAGCTTTGTAACGGTTGAGGTACAGAATAGACCATAGCTTTTTCCTACGAAAAATCTGCAACCAGAAAAAAAAATAAGTAAATTTGCCCAGTTTATTGCATTATACTCTTTCTATTTTGCGTGTAGTACCGAGCCGATTTCATCCGTATGGTCTTCAAATCGAATTAAAAAATAATATTTATGAATGATCCTATCCTATCGAGAATGACTGTCGAAAATTTCAAGGCTTTCTTCATATCAAAGTTCGAATATAGGTTGGAATCTTACTTCACCAATAGAATAGAAATTTTCTAAATAATTTTGTTGGGACAAGGGAATCAATAAATTTTTCAATATTTTTTCTTGGGAGAACTAAATGCTAGAAGATTACCAGGCTACCAGTTTCGCTTTATGCGTATTTTGTGTAAGGGGCACGACCATTAAACAATAAACTTATTTTCATCACGGGAAGATTTTAGTAAAGAAACTTCATACTAGAAAGTTAACCCTTTAAGCAGTAGCTTTTTATAAAGATTCGTTACCCAAAAATGCACGTAAAACGAAGAAACCATATTCTAGAATGATTTTGGCTTCTGTATTTCCTTAAAATTCGCCACTCAACTCGAATCGTCTTCAAAATATACTTGAAACGGGACCGAGGCTAATTTCGGGCGCAGCGGAAATTGAAATGATACTTAAGCTTCTTTCGCGTTAACAATTTCTACCACAGTGAGCCTTTACTATTACTAGGAACATATTTGGGTGAAATTTGGTTTAGATTGGTTCATAAAGAAAGAAGTTTTTCTTAGAAGAACCTTATTTTCAGGGGCAGCCCCCATGGCCCGATTTCATTCGTTATACACAGCGTACACTAAAAAAATCTCGTCACACTGATCAATAATATACATACATATATACTTTATATAGTAGGAAGTGCCTCCTTCTGTGCGTTGCAAACTTCATGACAATGTTAATATACCCTTTCATATAGTGACGGATATGAAAAAAACACACACACACAAACTGTTAAACTAACCAGTCAACCCTGTTTTTTTTTGTGAGTTTAGTATGTAAAAATGGTAAAAATGCATCACGAATGAATTCAGTTGCTGTCAGTTTTTTGGCAAATGGTTTATCCGGTATGGTTTTTTTATTATTTTTATTTTCCTAGAACTCGTATTTTTCTGAAAACCCATAATTTTACCTCAGAACTTAAATATCAAAATGTACCTGAATGCGCAGAAGGCCGCTTTAAAACATTCTTCAAATATCTATCGTACTGATGCCGGACTATATTAGATTAGAAAACATCCGGATTACTGAGACTGAGCCGATTCAGTGTGGACGCCGGATTATGAGGTGTTCCGGATTAAATGGAGGCTGGATTATAGAGATAATTGTACAATTGTACAATTTGTTTGAGGACCGATATGTCAAAAAAAAATTTTCTTCGATTCATAATTTTTTATCGTATGGAAGAGGTGGGCCCGGAATCATTGTCCCCCCGGGGCCGGATTTTCTCTCCACGGCCCTGCGAACGCTAGGGTACCGTGGAACTGCGTTTGTTTGTTTGTTATTCGAAAACAAATTCGAATTACTGCATAAGACTATCTTTTAATTTTGGTAGTTTCTACAATTTTTTTCATAGAATATTTTGTTAAAAAAAAATATTCCTGGTTATAGGTTTGATAGTTCGTATGAAATTGAATAAAATTGCGAATAACTAGAGAAAGACAAGACTTGTTTTGCCCTGCTATATACGATAAATTTTAACTTAAAAAAAAGAAAAAATAATGTTGATAAACTCAATCAATAAAAGATACTGAAAAATTGGAAGCAGTTTTGCAGCGTTTCTTCATTTCTCTTCATTGCATTAGATTTCCACTCTTTATAATCTTATGTATTGTATATTTCCCTATTGGAAATTGCGCTTCTGTGGAAGAGCATTCCGTGTTCCATATTATTTTTAAATTTTTGAACCGAACATTTAGATTTTGCGGCAACAAATTTTCAATCAGCTTACATTTAATTTTTCTAGCAGCACTTCTAGATTACTTCAGTAGCACTTGTCTGTGACAAACTCCAGATCCAATGTCACTTTTGCTTTGTTTTACATATCTAAAGTAATAATAAAAATGTGTAACCGAAGGGGGGGGATTCATCCCCTTGATCCCCCCCCCTTATCTACGCCACTGGGTGGTATACTTCTGGTATCTATCCCAACAATATCCCAAAACAACAGAGCCGAGCAATTTTTTGCGACCTAAAATCGTTAAATGACTCGCCTATTTAGTTTGTCGCCATTTTTTTATTTGAAGTTTTGTTACCCAAACCTCACGGGATAAAGAAAAAACGTACCTATAGTTTTCAAGTATTTCATGTGATTGCTATTTGCGGTAAATTTATAGTGGAGGAAACCTAGAAAAACATTCCATTTAAGGATTTAAGGATTTTGATTGTTCTGATTGCATTTTGGTGATTTCAACACAAAAATTAATATAGGCATTTTCATCTTTCAGAATAGCGAAGAAAACGGCCTCAAACGACCGCTGATGGCACCGCGACGAAAAAACAGCAAAACACCGAATCCGATACCGATCATGAAAAAGCATCGACGATGGTGGAAATGTTGTGAGCCTTTTTGCTACGGCCTAGCTGCAGTAGTTCTTCTAGTTGCGCTCATATTTTTAGCTGCACTTCTGCTAACAATGTTCCCAATCCCATTGCAAAAAATCAAAGTATGGTTACGTCGTGACGTACCTTATACTTCGCAAATGCCTAATTTCAATATGCTGAAGCCGGAACAAGTACCATGTTCGCAAATAAGCGTACAGAGAGTATGGAGCAGCCCATTTCCCCGCCTGAATAGTGAGAGTCCCGTAAGAAAGGTGGATTTGAATGGTGATCAGATTGATGATATTGTCTTTGGATATGGAATAGGTAGGTTGACTTTAATTGAAGAAATGGATCAATTATAATTAAATGGTATTTTCGCAGACGATTCAATTCCACGCGAAAGCTACTTGAAGTGTGTTTCCCATCGATTGGAAACAGAAGTTCCTTGCGAAGGGGGCGTATTGGCATTGAATGGAGCGACCGGGCAAGTTTTATGGCAACGATGGACAGTGGCCAGCGTTTTTTCGCTTTACTGTACTGTTGATGTTGACGGCGACGGTAATACGGATTGCATAGTAGCTGGTGGTGGAGGGGTACTAAATTTTGTCTAGAGCAATTTAAACCGATTAAAAACAATTCATTTTAACAGATGATATCATCAATCAATGGACGATCAGGATCTGTAATCTGGGAGTTCAAGGAACTGGAGGTCGAAACCAATTCACCGATACTGACTGACTTGTACACAATAAGCGCCGTTCGAGATTTGGATGGTGATCAGGTTCCTGATATATTGGCAGTCCATGTTGAAGAAAGAGAAACCTCCCGAGCGGGACATATCAAACTGTTATCAGGCAAAACAGGCAAAGTCTTCCGTAGCATTCCGACACCATTTCGACAAGAAGTGTTTGTTCCCATTCAAATCCAGACCGACATTGATGGAAGTGAAGAGCTGCTCATAACCACTGGTGGGCAAAATACGGCCGGTGGTCTGTATAGAATTCGTTTGCTTACGGTCATGAATTACTTTAGCTATAAATCATTTACGCCAATTTATCAAACCGATTTTACTGGTTTTATGGTTCCGGCCGTATTGTCAGACCTGAATGGAGACAATGTTGCCGACATTGTCGTTTCGGCTTTTAACAGTAGCGTCTATGCTTTTGACGGACGTAATGGATCGATATTGTGGTCCTACATGTTTCCGAATTCGGAAAGTATTAGCTCCATAGTGCCAGGACATTTTGACAATGATAACATTACTGACTTTATGATCAAGTATAATACAGGAGCCGGATTCCCTGTTTACTATTATTCGGAGACGACGATATTGAGTGGAGCCACGGGAACGTCCTTATTGGACTCCATGATGACAGATTCGGGTGGACCCAATGGTCTCCTAGGCGGAGTGTCTATATCTCAAACTTTTGGCGGGGATTTATTTTTGCATTGGCAGGTCCAATGCAGGGGAAAATATGAAGCAAAGGATGCTTATATGTTTATACCAGGTAAACATTGGACTTGTGTAAACTATGATCGTCTATAACCCAACGCTGTAAATCAATTTCAGAAAGTGATATAATTTTGCAATCACGAGCAGATACTTGTCTACTTCGCTTTAACACGTCTACAGTACTGAAGCTCTACGCAATAACGAGGCATATCGAACCACCAGGCGCAGTAATTTTCAGCTCAGGTAATTTTGAAAACTCATTTCGAATTAAATATGTAATATTGGATTTCTCGTTTTTTTAGATGATCTGAATCTCCGTTTGAATCGCACCGATAAGATTCCTGTTCAGAAAACCTCTACGTCGGCAATCAAACATCCAAAAATTCTAAAGAAATTGATGGCGAAAGATCAACCCCCTACGAGTGAAACTCAGTCTCAAGAGCAAACTACAGCTCACTCGACTGAGAAGAAACCAATAGAAACGCCAATTGTTAGGCAGAAGTTTCGTCGACCGATCCTGGATAATAACCTAATCAACTCAGTTCAGCAAGATATTGAGTCTGTTTATGATCCGCTGCTATATCGGCAGTTTCAAAATCAGCCCGGAAGGGAATTTGTAAGTTGTTAAGTCTTAAATTTCATCGCAGACACAACACTGAATGAATCCTTGATTTACAGAAAGATGACTACGAATCAGAAGGCAATCCGGAAGAATACGAACCGATGTACAATGATGACCAACAACGTCCAATTCACTTCCGCAGTAAATACCCGATAAATCGAGATATTCGTAGCGAAAGTTTCGAAATGGAAGGCCCAGTCTCTAATGAGAGCGTAGACATAACAAAGTATAATTCCAAATCTAAAGATGAACCCTTCAATTTGTGGGATCTTGAACTAGAGAAAGAGGAAACGGATGCTGTCAAAGAGGCTGCAACTCAGGAATATCTCTCTCGTCAACTTCGCGAAACGGATGAAAAACAACACTTCCTACCGTCAATTTCATCTACGGGAGTATTGGTGGCACCGCTAGACAAGGCGGCTAACAGTACTATTGATTTTGTTTTTGTTCTTAATGTTCGCGAGTCCGAGGTATATCCGCCACTTTTACTCCCCGAGGATATTCATTGCATGGATGAGAAACTGAGCGGATATGGACGTAAGTACCATGTACTAATATTATATAACGTTTCAGGATATAAATTTGAACTCGTTCTTAGGTTTACCTAAGGATGAAATCGATTCGTTACGAAAGCAATTCCTAAAACAATGTCTACGCTCACGTCTGTTAAATATTGAGCCTGATTTGCCACGTTTTGAATCGCAAATGGTTGTAACACGTATTTCCATATCATGTACTTGTCGTGATTTACAGAAGGACGAAGTATGTTCGAGCATTGAAAGTATGGAACATCAGAAATGGACTGAATTTATGGGCAATAGTGGCAATGGAATATATTAGTTTAGATGTATAGCGAAGTGTTTTAAGTGAGCACAAACAAAAATTATATTTTGTACTTTACCCTTCGAATCGATATGCACATAAATGTATGTAGTACTGTACAATATTTTATTGTATCCGTGTTTGTCTCTATTAATTAAAACAAAATGGACGAAAATGTAACATTTCATTGTAAATTTCAAACTTCTGTACAAATAGACTAGGATTATTAAAAATAAATTCTAAACAAAAAAACTGTTCGATAGAGCGAGTTTGTGACAAAATCCTTATTTTAGGCGCCAATACAAAGTCATCGTTAAACGGTTAAAACCAGGAACGACTAAAACTTATCTGAAACGGACAGACAGAAGCTCATATTAAGTTCGTAAACAATGATGAAATGACTGGAGCGACTAATACACATTTATCTACTGTAGGCAACTACGCAGTTGGGCATCCCAAGTAACAAATTTATCCCTATAATACTTCCTGGAATATTCTCTTCCAACAGTAATAGGGACACTTTCCAGGGTATAAACACTAAATAATAGTCCAATAACCACTCGGCCAACCTCATAAATAGTTTAGTTGCTTTTATAGAAATGCATAATCATCTGCAATGAACCTTCTACTTTATATGTCAATCAGTTGACGTTGATTAGATCCACACATTCATCAATAAAATGCAGTCAGTTTCTGCACAGAGATCATCTTAATTGGTCCAGAAATTCAGAATGTCAGTGGTCTCATTCAAGATTTCAAAGAATTCTATTAACGAAACTTGGTACTCCATAAGTTTCAATTCTTTAAAAAATCACAAAGTCCATCCTTCTCTAAAACTACGGTAAACAATTTATCGGATGACAATACGAATGTCACACTATTAAGAGGAAATAACACAACCGATTATTTACAGGGTATAACCACTGAATAACAGTCCAATAATGGCATTTTGCGCCGTTTTTTAATCCAATAGAACCTTATTGTAGCACTAAATTATGCTTTAAAAAAGGCGTACGTCATTTGCTTTATATCATCATTTTCTGTCATTGAACGAATTTGCAAAAAAAAAAATAGAAAAAAATACTGCAGCTAGCATCGAACTCGTGTCTGTTGATTGCCCGTCCTACACGCTACCACTCAGCCAACCTCACATATAGTCAGCATTGCTCGTAAACACTATAAATGGATAGTTGTTTCTATGGTTGGTAAAAGTGGCGGCCTAGGCAGAGGCTAGCCAAAGCCCAATTAGCGCATAAAACACCGTTTTGAAACCACAACTCCATGAAGTTTAACTAGTGTATATGATGAAGGTTAGGTAGGTAGGTAATGAATTTATGAGTGGGGAGGTGTCTTGAACCAGCCAGTGTTGTTTAGGAAGTACAGCAGCTCCCCTAATTTCACATTAGCTGCATCCTCCAAGCCTACCAGAAAAGCTATACCGAGCGTCCTATACCGGGTTCTGGCAAGTCCCGGGCATACACACAGAAAGTGAATCAGGGTTTCCCTCTCATTTACATTACCGCAGCTGCGGCAATGCGCGTTGTAGGGGATGCCCAGCCTGGCAGCATGTAGCCCTATTGGCCAGTGCCCCGTGATAACGGCAGTAAGCTTGGCAATATCTCTACGTGGTTTAGTCAGAATCTCAGACGTTCTTTTCCAGTCGTAGGAGGGCCACATCTTCCTTGATATAACGCAAGTCCTCAGATTTCGCCAGTTGGACTTAGCAGCCCTAATATAGTGGGTGGATATTTTACTCTTAACAGCCGCCATGGGGTCGCAAACACGCTCCGCATGAGAGCTATCAAGAGTGGCACCCAATTTGGCTAGTTCGTCAGCCATCTCGTTACCCTCTATGTTCCTGTGTCCGGGTACCCAGAGTAGGGTGATTCTTTGTCGCGTGCCAAGGCTGGTTAATGCTTCCTTCTTCTTCTTCTTGTAGCGGTGCAGAAAGGTGTGTAACCTCTGTGCATCTATGTGGGTACGATTTATGGTTCGTCAATGTTTGTGTCCGTGAGGTCTAAGGACAAAAACATAGCTGCTGCGATAGGGTTTTCCCACAGTGATATAGGGGTAAGATCAGTGGGCGCAGCGGGGCATTGAAACAAATGGCCCACATCATGAGGAGTGCCATTGCAATTTGGACAGATGTTTTGGATGTCCGGGTTTATGCGAGAAAGGTACGAATTAAGGCGTGAACAAAAGCCCGACCGAAGTTGAGCTAGTGTTACTCTGGTGGCTCTCGGGAGCCTAATCTCCTCAGGCGAAATTGGTGGTGGGCGCTCTGAGAGGACTCTATTCGCACCTAAACTCGCGATAGACCTATTCACTTCTTCAGCGTGGATCACTGCAATGGCGGCTCGGTATGTAACTTCATCGTACGGGTCCCGTTTGTATCCCTGAACCTCTCTCTCAAGGTCTCGTAAACCACGCCTGACATGTCGTGGTGGAGGAATTCGGTCCATGAGATGATTATTGGGATGATCCTCACGGTAGCAACCAACAAGATACTGTTTAGAGAGTAGGAGATTGTGATCACGTATTGGCATCAATTTTGTCTCCTGATGTAAGTGATCCTGGGCAGACATCAGAAGGCAACCTGTCGCGATGCGTAGAGCGGCATTTTGGCAGACCTGAACTTTGGACCAGTTTGTGTCACATAGACTATGTGTCCAAACTGGGGCTGCATAATCAGCGGCCGCTCGACCCACCGCTTTATAAGTAGCTAGCATGGTTTCTTTATCTTTGCCCCAGGTGCTACCAGCTAGAGCTTTTAGGATGTTGTTCCTACTGCGCATTTTTTCACATACTGAAGCTGCGTGATTCGCAGACGTCATCATGTTCTCTAGGTGAAGCCCGAGAATTTTGGGGTTTTTAACAGTAGGAACAGAATTGTTGCCAATACGTATATCCATCTCCCATCTGATGTCCTCCCACCAAGTGGTTAGATAAGTCGCAGAAGATTTGGACGCAGAGATGGTGAGGTTTCGGCTTTGGAAAAATGCCTGTAATCGTCCTAGATAGCGATTAATTCGGAGGCGCATTTCATCCTTATCATTCCCTGTGGCGAGTACGGTGCAATCGTCAGCATAGGAAATCACCTCGATTCCTTCAGGTGGTGTGGGAAGGCCGGACATGTAGATGTTGAACAGAGTGGGGGAGAGTACCCCTCCCTGTGGAACACCTAATTTGATTTTCCTAAGCTTGGAACGTTTGCCTCGAAACTCGGTGAAGGAGTGCCGACCAGCTAGATAATTGGCAATCCAACGGATCTCTTGTGCAGGAAGATGCATATTCAACAGGTTTGCTAGGAGCATTGAATGATTGGCCTTATCGAATGCACTTGATAGGTCTATTGCCACCAGAATAGTTCTGTGACAACGACTGCGTTGATTTAGCCCATCACGAATGCGTGTAGTGATCGCATCGAGGGCAGTGGTGGTACTATGCATCTTCCTGAAGCCATGCTGGTGAGGTTCTAGCTTCGCATGTGCAACAAGAGTGGGGTGAATAAGGGCCTCCAGCGTCTTTGCGACAGGAGAAAGTATCGTAATGGGGCGGTAGGATTCCCCGAGATTTGCGCTCTTCCCTGGCTTGAGACAGGGAACAATTCGACCTGTTTTCCAGATTTCAGGGATGGCAAGCGTGGACATCGACAAGTTAAAGGCGGCCGTGAGATACTCAATGGCTGGAAGGTCGAGATGTTTCAACATGGTCATCGAAATGCCATCTGGTCCGAGGGCCTTGGAGTTTTTAGCATTCTCGATGACTTTTTTAACCTGGTCCGCTGTAAAAGATGGTATGGTGTCAACATTCCGGCTGCGAATCCGTCTTCTAATTTTGCGCTTGAGGCCGTCAGACTTGGGATGTTCAATAAATTGTTTATTGAACAGGCTAGCACACTGAAGAGGATCACAGGTTTTAGTGTTGCCAAATTCAATGGCGTTGTTGCCCTTTTCTTTCCGAGGATTGGAAAGGGCGCGGACGGTAGACCATAGTTTGCTGACACCTTCATTGAGGTTACATTCATCGAGGTGCTGATTCCATTTCGCCCTCCTATAGTCTTTAACTTGTCGGTCAATTTCGGAGTTAAGCTCCTGAATTCTGGGATCATCAGGGTGAGCGCTTCTGATCTGATCACGTTCATTTTTCTTGTGATTGACAAACGTTCGCTTCTCTGACTTAGTCATGTTCGCTGGTTTGTCAATCTTTATAATGATTGGGAGGTGATCTGATTTAAGGGTGGTACGTACTTCCCATCGGGAAGCAGCAATTAGACTGGCACTGACAATAGTTATGTCAGGAGAACTACTGCAAGTGCCCACGACTCTAGTCGGCGAGTCTTCATTAAGTGAACAGAATTCTGAGACGTCCAGTGATTAGGCGATAGTTATACCCCTGGCATTGTTGTTGAGGTCCGAATGCCAGAGCTCATGGTGCGCATTAAAGTCGCCAAGGATGACCCTGTGCTCTCCGGAAAGGAGAGGACCAATATCGAAACGATAGCCAGAAGGGGAACTAGAGTGAGGTGGTACATATATATTAAAAATTTCGATATTGGTACTCCCTGATGGAACTGAGATGGCTTGAATTTCCGCCGTACCGTCAGCAACTACATCTAATACACAGTAATGTACGGACTTGTGTATTAGGAAGGCAAGTCCACCTCCAGGGTGAGGATCATCCGTGGCGGCCGGTCGATCTTTCCGCAGTATAACATATTCGCTATGGACGCTTAGAGACGAGTTTGCGTGAAGCAACGTCTCTTGGATGGCGGCGATGAGAATTCTGTTGGAACTCAAGAAGTGTGTGATCTCAGCGATTTTTCGGTGAATGCCATTACAGTTAAACTGTAATATAGATAGTGCAGTGAAAACTGCTGGAGGGGGAGGGCCAGGCGTAAGACTGGGTCTGGCATTCCTTATCATATTGTTTGGCGGTGTAGGGGGCAGTGGTGGGGAAGGTGGGCTGGGAGCAGCCCTGGGTTGCCCGGAATTTATACAACCTGGCGCAACATATGCTAAGGAGTGTTGACCTTGTCTACGTAACCCTGAACATCTAAAGTGAACCCATTCCCTGCAGCAATTACACTGCACTGATCTGGCATTCGAACCGATACGTTGGTTGCAGACACTACAAATCCATACCTCTGGGCCTGGATTTGTTTCAATACCGGCGCGAATTAGTAAAATTGAGAGCAGCCGCGCCGAGATGTAATGCTCCCAATATGACGAAAAAACACATACATCGTACCCACACATATACACAGACAAACACAACCTTCCTGCATCGAACCTTCAGGGCTCCTGCCGGGGCTCTTGCCAGGAAGGCATTTTGGCAGCTTTTGGCCGTTTTGCAAAACAAAACGGGTGTGGTCCGCCCCGTAGAGGCAGTTGCCGTAAGACCACGGTTAATGCTTCCTCACATACTTCAACAACCCTGGAGGTCGTCTTCACCGATTGTAAAGCCATGATAGCCGCCTGACTATCTCAGCAGATAGCGATATTCTGGTTGTTTTGTATGTCCCTGAGAGCATGACAGGCCTTGATGATTGCAAGCATTTCTGCTTGAAAAATGCTGGCATGATCAGGAAGACGGTAATATTCAGAGATACTTAGTGATCTGCAGAAGATTCCAGCACCCACGCCACACTCCATTTTAGACCCATCGGTGAAGAGTGTGATGTCAAAATCCTTGACCACCTCACTATCTTTCCATTCACCTCTAGTTGGGAATCTGACATCAAAGTTCTTCCAAAAGCTTAGTTTGGGCACTTTGAAATCCGTTACAGCGTTGCGTACGTCTTGTGGTAGTTGGTTTAGAATATTGCTGTGGCCGTATGGCCTAGCACTCCAGCAGCTTAACGCTTTGAGTCTGACTGCACTACATGCTGCCAGTTTGTTGATAAACAGATCGATGGGTAGGAGATGCAGGATGACATTCAGTGCATCCCTCGGGCATATTCGCATGCCCCCTGTGATGCTAAGGCAAGCCGATCTCTGCACTCTACCGAGTTTTGTTACATTGTAGCCTTTACTGAGCGCTGGCCACCAGACGAGTGACCCATATGTTAGGATGGGTCGTACCACCGCCGTGTACACCCAGAGTACCATGCTTGGCTTGAGACCCCATTTCTTGCTAAATACTGTCTTGCAGGCGTAAAAAGCGATACAGGTTTTTTAACGCGCTCCTCAATGTTCAACTTCCAGTTGAGCTTTGAGTCCAAAATAACGCCCAAATACTTCGAGCTGGGCGATAGTTGCAGTTGGTGTCCATTTAGTTTTGGGAGTGAGAAAGGAGGTATTTTTGTTTTTGTAGTAAACAGCATCAGTTTTGTTTTCCCCGGGCTTACGCCCAGGCCACAGCTTGTAGCCCATTTACTGACCAAACCAAGGGCTCTTTCCATGATCTGACTAATCACGGAAAGACACATTCCTGATACTATAATCGCTACATCATCCGCATATGCGACCACCTTAATCATCTCCCTGTCAAGTCTGTCTAGGATTTTGTTAATAACTACTAGCCACAGTAGTGGAGAGATGACACCGCCCTGAGGTGTTCCTCTGCACACGAATTTAGTCAGATGACTGCTTCCTAAGTCCCCATGGATTACTCTGGTCGTTAGTAGTGTTACTATCCACGACCCAAGCCGTGGCTCAACTCCTAAGTCTGAGAGGGCCTCATGAATAGATTCAATGCGAACATTATTGAATGCACCCTCTATGTCTAAGAAAGCAGATAACGTGTATTGTTTGTACTCAAGGCTGTGTTCGATGATACGGACCACTTCGTGAAGAGCCGTTTCTGTGGACTTTCCCTTCACGTATGCGTGCTGGGACTTGGAAAGTGCTGAGTTCTCCAGACTTTGTCGGATGTGTAAGTCTATTAAGCGCTCTAAAGTTTTGAGTACGAAGGAGGATAAACTAATCGGGCTGAAATCCTTCGCGGTCTCATGTCCTCGTTTGCCTACCTTCGGTATGAAAACGACTCGAACCCGTCGCCACGACTGGGGGACGTGGTTGAGTAGCAGAAGGCTTCTGAAAAGTATCAACAGCCGTGGAACTACCAGATCCTGCGTTTTCTGAAGCATAATCGGTAGAATGCCATCTGGTCCTGGCGATTTATAAGGGGAGAAGCTGTTGATTGCCCAGGTAATCTTCTCCTCAGTAATCATGGAGAAAACGAAGTCACTCTGCTGTTCATCTCCATTATGCAATCGTGGGCTCTGCGTGCAAGTGCTCCTGCACCCAGGGAAATGCGTATTCAACAGGAGCTCAAGAGATTCACCAGTTGATTCCGCCCAAGTGCCATCCTCTCTTTTTATCAAGGATGGACACGACCTTGCTTTGGACAAAATCTTGCTGATTCTAGCTGAGCCTTTGACGTTGTCCAGTGATTGCCGCAGATCGTCCCAAGCTTGGACCTTTGCGGTTCTAATAGCTTTTTTGTAAATTTTCAGGCAGTCCTTGTATGGCTGCCAGAACTTATGTTTGTTGCAAATGTTGAATATATCCCGAGTTAGCTTCCGTAACATAGAATCACATTAATGTTAAAGAGTATCCAGTTATGGCCCGAGAAAGATCTCAGCTCTGATACTCTCCATTGTTCGACCTTAAATTTATCGTTGTCTGACAGGAGTGTTAGATCCAGGACCTCTTCCCATCCCGCGTAGTTATCCGAACTCGGAAAAACGAAGGTTGGATGGTCTCCCGTATTACACACTGTCAGGTTAGTATTTAGTATAAAATCAAAAAGCGATTCACCTCTTTCATTTATTTCAGTACTACCCCACAATGTGTGTCGTGCGTTGACGTCGCATCCTATCAGTAGGGTTGACTTCCTGGAAGTTGTGGAAGATACCAACAACTCCAGCTCTTCCGGTGGTGCTGGCCTTCCATGGGCCATATAGGCAGAGGAGATATATAGCTCTCCCATGTCTTCAACCTCCATTCTAACAACTGTCAGATCGGAAGAACTAAAGTGCGGACAGAGAAAGGCATTAATACATTTCTTGGCTAAGATGCAGGTTCTTGGCTTACCTTGGTCTAGGTTGCTAATATTGTAGAATAGATTGTATTGCTTATCCACGAGCCCCTTTATAGATTCATCGTGAATCCAAGGCTCCTGAACAAGCCCGATGTCGATGTCTTCCTCCCTTAGGAAGACGAGCAGATTATCCGAGGCAAGCTTAGAATGCTAGAGATTAATCTGCACTATCTTCATTTTTGTCATGAGTTTCAGCTGCTTCGATACAAATGTCTTCTAGCAAGAGGTCGGCCCCGTCCACCGGATCCTGCTCTTTACCAGAGTTTGACCGAAACACCTTTATCTTGG
This sequence comes from Microchrysa polita, assembly GCA_949715475.1. NCBI lineage: Eukaryota > Metazoa > Arthropoda > Insecta > Diptera > Stratiomyidae > Microchrysa > Microchrysa polita. The sequence goes on from OX454420.1 coordinate 50,450,193, forward strand.
CATTACGTATGCCGAATCGTAACTTGAAGTCCGCCTCTTCTAGTGCCGGCAGGCACTCATCGTTTATGAGGAGCATATACGACTGACTTTGCTTTTGCGGCTCCTCAGCTTTAAGCACAACCCAGTCGTTCATCGGTACCTTCGGGTTTTGGAGTCGCAGGGCTAAGAGGAGCTTCGGCCCCTCCATCTGCATAATGGGTAGCCATATGCGAGCCCTTGGCCTCTTCGGCACCTTATTGGTCGGGATGAGTTCGATCTTCGAACCCTCCCAATTATCACTAATCTTAGTGACACAGGCACTGATGAAGTCCTTGGATAACTCATCCTCGCAAGTTATCACCCGGTAGCCTCTTATCATCGAAGATGAGTCAAAAGAGGGCAATGGCTCGCCCTGGTTGTTTATGACGTTTATTGTTTCTATAGAAATGCTTGACAATTCTTTATCGTATCTTCTGCAATGCACTCTAAATCTGTACATTTATCAATAAAATAAAGTCAATTTCTGCGCAATCCCCCTAATTGGTTTCGAAGATAACAATGAGTGCGTACGTGTGGGTTTCATGCAAGATTTCAAGGATTTCTAATGTAGAAATTATGTATTTCAGAGCACAAGTGTCAATTCATTAAAAAATCACAAAAGGTGTGTTTTTTTGGTTATCCCGTGTTTTTTTGGTTATCCCGGATACACGGGATAACAAAAAAAACACACCTAAAGTCCATCCTTCTATAAAACTACGGTGAACAATTTATTGGATGACCATACGAATGTCTCACTTTAAAAATGACACCGACTGTGCTATAGAAGAATATATGCATGTGTGTGAGTTAACTTAGAGAGACTATTGCATGTGTGTGCTGTATCATCCAATAAACACAAGAGTGGAGTATTTAAAGGAGTATCTTTTTAGGATAACGTTTAGAGACATTTTTACCGAAGTTTTATACCACCATCTTTAAATTTATTCCATAACGATGATGGAAGCTTTCCGGATAAAACTTTAAGAATGTTTTATCGGATAAAAATATTACTTTAAGCGATGTCACACGATAAATGAATTTCGTGGTACTATATGGTTGCTACAGTGTGAAGTGCTTCTTTAAAGCAAATGAATTGTTGCTTGGGATGTTGGAAGCTTTCCGGAAAATGTTTTAAGTGGTTTTTATCATATCAAAATACTTCTTTAAGCGATGTCACACGATAAACTGATTTGAAGCCACCGAACAGGATAACGTGAAAAGGGGGTGTGCGAAAGCTGTTTGTGTGCAATGTACAATAAACGACTAAATAAAAACTATAGTGGCGAAAAAAATAGGGACAATAAAAATAATAACGAGAAATGAAATGAATGATGAAGTAATCGCCAAGATACTTCTTCTTCTTGTAGCGGTGCAGAAAGGTGTGTAACCTCTGTGCATCTATGTGGGTACGATTTATGGTTCGTCAATGTTTGTGTCCGTGAGGTCTAAGGACAAAAACATAGCTGCTGCGATAGGGTTTTCCCACAGTGATATAGGGGTAAGATCAGTGGGCGCAGCGGGGCATTGAAACAAATGGCCCACATCATGAGGAGTACCATTGCAGTTTGGACAGATGTTTCGGATGTCCGGGTTTACGCGAGAAAGGTACGAATTAAGGCGTGAACAAAAGCCCGACCGAAGTTGAGCTAGTGTTACTCTGGTGGCTCTCGGGAGCCTAATCTCCTCAGGCGAAATTGGTGGTGGGCGCTCTGAGAGGACTCTATTCGCACCTAAACTCGCGATAGACCTATTCACTTCTTCAGCGTGGATCACTGCAATGGCGGCTCGGTATGTAACTTCATCGTAAGGGTCCCGTTTGTATCCCTGAACCTCTCTCTCAAGGTCTCGTAAACCACGCCTGACATGTCGTGGTGGAGGAATTCGGTCCATGAGATGATTATTGGGATGATCCTCACGGTAGCAACCAACAAGATACTGTTTAAAGAGTAGGAGATTGTGATCACGTATTGCCATCAATTTTGTCTCCTGATGTAAGTGATCCTGGGCAGACATCAGAAGGCAACCTGTCGCGATGCGTAGAGCGGCATTTTGGCAGACCTGAACTTTGGACCAGTTTGTGTCACATAGACTATGTGTCCAAACTGGGGCTGCATAAGTAGCTAGCATGGTTTCTTTATCTTTGCCCCAGGTGCTACCAGCTAGAGCTTTTAGGATGTTGTTCCTACTGCGCATTTTTTCACATACTGAAGCTGCATGATTCGCAGACGTCATCATGTTCTCTAGGTGAAGCCCGAGAATTTTGGCGTTTTTAACAGTAGGAACAGGATTGTTGCCAATACGTATATCCATCTCCCATCTGATGTAAGTGATCTTGTGCACCACCAAGTGGTTAGAAAAGTCGCAGAGGATTTGGACGCAGAGATGGTGAGGTTTCGGCTTTGGAAAAATGCCTGTAATCGTCCTAGATAGCGATTAATTCGGAGGCGCATTTCATCCTTATCATTCCCTGTGGCGAGTACGGTGCAATCGTCAGCATAGGAAATCACCTCGATTCCTTCAGGTGGTGTGGGAAGGCCGGACATGTAGATGTTGAACAGAGTGGGGGAGAGTACCCCTCCCTGTGGAACACCTAATTTGATTTTCCTAAGCTTAGAACGTTTGCCTCGAAACTCGGTGAAGGAGTGCCGACCAGCTAGATAATTGGCAATCCAACGGATCTCTTGTGCAGGAAGATGCATATTCAACAGGTTTGCTAGGAGCATTGAATGATTGACCTTATCGAATGCACTTGATAGGTCTATTGCCACCAGAATAGTTCTGTGACAACGACTGCGTTGATTTAGCCCATCACGAATGCGTGTAGTGATCGCATCGAGGGCAGTGGTGGTACTATGCATCTTCCTGAAGCCATGCTGGTGAGGTTCTAGCTTCGCATGTGCAACAAGAGTGGGGTGAATAAGGGCCTCCAGCGTCTTTGCGACAGGAGAAAGTATCGTAATGGGGCGGTAGGATTCCCCGAGATTTGCGCTCTTCCCTGGCTTGAGACAGGGCAGTACAGATCCACTCTGAGTGGATCTGTACTGAAGATCCACTCTGAGTGGATCTGTACTGAAGAAGGGCACAGTACAGCAACATCGCTGAGATCACACACTTCTTGAGTTCCAACAGAATTCTCATCGCCGCCATCCAAGAGACGTTGCTTCTCGCAAACTCGTCTCTAAGCGTCCATAGCGAATATGTTATACTGCGGAAAGATCGACCGGCCGCCACGGATGATTCTCACCCTGGAGGTGGACTTGCCTTCCTAATACACAAGTCCGTACATTACTGTGTATTAGATGTAGTTGCTGACGGTACGGCGGAAATTCAAGCCATCTCAGTTCCATCAGGGAGTACTAATATCCAAAATTTTTAAAATATATGTACCACCTCATTCTAGTTGCCCTTCAGGCTACCGTTTCGATATTGGTCCTCTCCTTTCCGGAGAGCACAGGGTCATCCTTGGCGACTTTAATGCGCACCATGAGCTCTGGCATTCGGACCTCAACAACAATGCCAGGGGTATAACTATCGCCTAATCACTGGACGTCTCAGAATTCTGTTCACTCAATGAAGACTCGCCGACTAGAGTCGTGGGCACTTGCAGTAGTTCTCCTGACATAACTATTGTCAGTGCCAGCCTAATTGCTGCTTCCCGATGGGAAGTACGTACCACCCTTAGATCAGATCACCTCCCAATCATTATAAAGATTGACAAACCAGCGAACATGACTAAGTCTGAGAGGCGAACGTTTGTCAATCACAAGAAAGCCGATTGGGATGGTTTCAAACCTTACTCGTCGGCGAAGTTCATCGAGCTAACATCACCTATCACCATTCATGAGGCCGAGAAAAATATTAGGAACGTCATTACCACAGCCGCGGCACGTTTTATTCCGGCAGGACGTATCCCGAAAGTTCGGCCTAACTTCCCCACTAGTGCCGCCAGATTAGCCGATGAACGTGATCAGATCAGAAGCGCTCACCCTGATGATCCCAGAATTCAGGAGCTTAACTCCGAAATTGACCGACAATTTAAAGACTATAGGAGGGCGAAATGGAATCAGCACCTCGATGAATGTAACCTCAATGAAGGTGTCAGCAAATTATGGTCTACCGTCCGCGCCCTTTCCAATCCTCGGAAAGAAAAGGGCAACAACGCCATTGAATTTGGCAACACTAAAACCTGCGATCCTCTTCAGTGTGCTAGCCTGTTCAATAAACAATTTATTGAACATCCCAAGTCTGACTGCTTCAAGCGCAAAATTAGAAGACGGATTCGCAGCCGGATTGTTGACACCATACCATCTTTTACAGCGGACCAGGTTAAAAAAGTCATCGAGAATGCTAAAAACTCCAAGGCCCTTGGACCAGATGGCATTTCGATGACCATGTTGAAACATCTCGACCTTCCAGCCATTGAGTATCTCACGGCCGCCTTTAACTTGTCGATGTCCACGCTTGCCATCCCTGAAATCTGGAAAACAGGTCGAATTGTTCCCGGCAGTACTCTTCTTCAGTACAGATCCACTCAGAGTGGATCTTCAGTACAGATCCACTCAGAGTGGATCTGTACTGAAGAAGGACACAACTGGTGCCCGAAATGATCATTTACACAATAAAATATTAATCCCGTCTTAGGAAATACCACTCCTTCTTTTTCAATCTACATATATTACAGGCGAGGAAAACATCGACACAACTGGAAGTTTTTATCATCATCATATCATAAACTCGCTCATCCTTAGGGTCTTAGAGGTACCCCATAAAGGAAACAACAGCAATTCTTTAGTAAATAAAATTTATTGAATAGGAAACGATCATAATAGAAATAATCATAAACACGCAAATCAGAATGCTTTCGTAAACTCCATTTATTTGCAAGCCAACAGTACCAGAACGTTTGTCGTCCATGCAAACGCTCACCGACCCTCCCCTGTCTATTTTTTAATCACTTGAATAACATCCTCATCGGCCATAATGTGGCTGATTCCAACGCGCTGGGGCGAATATTTCGTTGACGTTCCCCACACTAAGGCATATTTGAATTGTGCGGCCAATGTCCTGTGAATGGCATGGCAGACATACTCCACACTAACACCCTGTAAAAAGAGAACAGAAATTTATTGACCGTGCACCAGAAAATAGTGTCAATTGGCTCCTACCTTTCTCAAAATCAAACAATCATCAAAATCTGGCGGTGCACCCGGCTTCTTGGTGTAGACGCGAATCAATTGTAAATATTCCCAAAGCGACTCGAGCAGATAGTCCAGGTTCAAATGCATATTGCAACTGACGACCACTGTAAACGGTTGACGCGCCAATCGATCCACTTCCTCAATTGAGATCTGATCGATTTTATTGTAAACGTACATACAGGGAATATACACGCGATTGGCCGTGACAACGTCAATGAACTCATCCTCGGTGCAATCTTCCCGAAAGAGTACTTCAGCGTTGAATATTTTGAAGGAGTGCAGAATGGTTTGTACCATCTTCTCGTTACAGCGCGTCAGCGAGCATGTCGAATTGAAACTCAATCCGCCGCCTTTCTTTATTTTGAAGTAGATGTTGGGTTTCCGTTTGTTCAGGCGAATGCCCACCGATTCCAATTCCTTCTCCAAAAGATCACGATGAACATTCGGTTTGGTAGCGTCCAACATCATAACGACCAGATCGGCCGTTCGAGCCACAGCGATAACCTGCCTGCCACGACCTTTTCCCTGCAATGATACGTCGAACAGTGATAAACCTATGCTTACATTAGAGAGCGGGTTAAGCATACCTGGGCGGCTCCTTCAATGATTCCGGGCAAATCCAACAGTTGAATGTTTGCACCCTTGTACTCTATCACGCCGGGAATACAAGTAAGCGTGGTGAACTCATAGTTGGCCGCTTCAGATTCCGTTTTCGTCAAAGTCGAGAGCAACGTCGATTTGCCGACCGACGGGAAACCTATAAGCGCTACGCGTGCGTCGCCACTTTTGAGTACATCGAATCCTTCGCCCTTTTCTCCTTTCTTGCTCGGCTCCAACAATTGTGAACGATATTTGGCTAATTTAGCTTTCAGCAGGCCCAAATGATATTCAGTGGCTGCAATGGAGAAAATGGTCAATCATGATGTGATGAAACAAGAATCCGGCGCGCAACCTCAATTTTCACTCACCTTTATTCTTTTGGGTTCGAGAGATTTCCTTCTCTATTTCGGATATTTTATCGAGGATACCCATCGTAAGATAATTTGCATTCAACTAATTACGAATTGGTTGCAGTCATGGAGCGATATGCTTTGAAATGTTGCGGCCGAAGAAATTGAAATTGAAATGTTCCGGCATGCGAAAACGTCGGCAAGTGACAGAACAGCTGTCAGAATGACAGTTGGCAAATATAATTTCGCTGAAAGAATTCACAATAGTATTGCGTAGGTTCTGCGCCATCTAGGTAATCGAACTAACGTCAGTTTGGGACAATGCGGATTAACGGCTTTCGAATTAAAAGATGGTACCGACCATCGTATGGTTCGTTATCGCATATGAAATCAAATGGATAGAAAGAAGATTAGTACAAAATAGAATAATTAATATAGGTCTTTTGCTGGTTCTGTTTGTTCTCCAAATGTCGTTGAGTATGTAATGTCTGCGATGTGTCGAGGAAGAGTATAATGCAAACATTTCACTAACGAATTTACATTTTCTTGGTTTTTGGCAGAATGAAGAATAAAGAAAATGGATTCAGTTTCTCTGTAACGATCATTGGCAAATTAGTCTCTTCATCTATACTTGTTATTTGTACCAATTAGCTGGCCAACACTAATCAAGGTGAATCAGCTGGCATTTTTATATGGAGTTTCGTTACCCAAACCTACACGGGATAACCAAAAAAAACACACCTTTAGTACCATTTTTCATGTGGAAATACATTGCAATACGTTTTAGATATTTTTAAAATATCTTTTATTACTAAAGAGTATAAAATTAATTTACAAAATTTAAAGCTTCAATTAAAAAATAATAATTACACATAAAACGATTACATAATAAATGCACTTAAAATTAGTCGTCGGAACCTGAGTCCTCATCGTCCTGTTCTCCGTCACTTTCATCGCCCTCGTCTTCTTCATCAACGTCCTCTTCTTTTTCGTCGCTTATTGCGTTTCGTTCGTATTGCATTTCGGGAAGTTACGGCCTTGATGTATCTAGATGGCGTGGGTAAAAGGCTATTGTTTCGGAAGCAAATGGCTTACTTTTTTCCGTAGCTGTGGTCAACTGCTGCTCAATAAATGGATCGGAAGTCAACAAAAGTATGTTTAGAATATCTCTGTTACAAGCCACTCGACAAAATTTCGAGAGAAGCTTTGTCCTTACCGCCTAAAATGTTTGTTTCTAGCTTCGGCTGCCTCTTCCGATAACTGTCCCATTGGCACAAGAAAATGTGAAATAACTGCAGTACAGTGAATTAATATTTTGTGGAGTGTGGGTGACATTGGATGCCATCCATATAATTGTACGTAAAGTTTCGCTGTGTCGTATGCAGGGCCGTCCCGAGGATTCGCGGGGCTCGTGGCGAAATCACGATGCGGGGCCCCTTTTTTCCAAAATACATAAGTACATAATATGTTTTCGATACCATAACTTTATATGTATTAAAATGAAAATCAAATCAAATTTTGTCGAAATTCAGTACATAATTATACATATGTAATTCATTCTGGATTTTCTTTTTTAAAACCATAAGTATTTGGATCAAAATTTAAATAAAAAAAAAATGCTTTCTGAAAATCGTGTGTTTTAGCCTATTTTTCGTTTTTATCATTCAAAATTCAAAAGAACCCTGAATTTCGATTAGTTTGAGAAAGTTGCCATTCTTTTTTCGTTAATTGTGGACGAGGATCCACTAAAGGCGGAATTCGTTTCCGCCAAATATTGAACCACCATCGCAACGATTCGAGCAAGAACATTTTTCCAATGTTCTCGTTCTGTATTTATCTGGTCCTCGATACTTTAATGTTTTTTATGGTCAGTGGACCTTTCATGTGCTTTAAGTTTCTCTTGTGCATTCTACCATTTACGAAAACCATTATCGCACAAATTAGACCCTACGTTGAATAATTTACATGTGAGAAAATACACCGCATCTTTATAAATCGAGTAAACTAGCCAACTTCTTGTACCTTTTCACCATTCACAATAGTAAATTAATAAAAACCATAAAAGCCATCTGCATTTTTTAGAAAATCATGTCCCATGAGAATCGGCGGTAGCCTTTTCTCTATCAGGAAATTTCTTGTCTGGTTGTTAATAAATTTTGGCCACGTTCCGAGGTCACTCGAGTCAAATATTCCTAAGGTATTCGTACTTTCAGGTGCTTTTGAGGTGGTGTTTTCAGATATTTCATCCGTTTCAACCACGCTGGGTTCAGATTCTCAGTGTTTTCACGCGCTGGATGTTGTTTCAAACTGTCGTTAGCGTTTGGTTGGAAGTCCAAATAAATTTCAGTATGGCACCCTCCTGCGAGGGCTGAAATTCCTCTCGAACTTTTCTTTTCCGAACCTTGGCGGCACCGCTTTGGTACTTCCGGCCAATGTCTCTATTCCGACCATTCATTATCTATTAAGCCAATTAAGTTTTTCACAAAATAAACACTAGAAAGAAAGTCAAATACCAAAGCCACAATTTTTTTTTCGATAAAGGCTATGAAATTAAACAGCACAGTTTCAGATAAATTTCACACAAAAATATTCCCTTGAATCAAAGTAAAATATGACCGCAAATTGACGTTTTCGAAAAAATAATCAGTTACATATTCCTGGTAGTCCAGTCATATTAGCATTTCAAATAGAAAAAAAATGAGTAAGGCTAATTTTTGTTGTTTTTGATTCAGTGGGTTCCCAGGAATCTAAAACTGATTTTGCTAAAAAAAACATTGATCGGAAGGTCCCAAAAAGGACAAAAAAGGATACTCTTTAATAAGGATACTCATTAATCCTTGACACGAAAATTTTCCATTTCAGCTCGATTTATTCCGTTGAAGGTTCTTGAAACAGGAAACAAGCACCGGATATGCAATGCACTCGACGTCTTCTTTGATATGACACCCCACATGCCCACGTTCGATCAAAGTGTGAAATTAGTGTCCTTTTATGTCCTTTTTCAGAGCTTTCCGATCAAACTTTTTCTTAGCAAATTTAATGGTAGAATCTTCAGCTATTATAGATTCTGAAAAGTGATAAAAGTAGTGACAGCTTGAATTATTCTCGTAGTTATGGCTTTGGAAAGATACACGGGAAGCACGAAAATTGTCCATTTAATATTACCAATTACTAACGTTGAGGGTCCTCGAAACAGGAAACAAACACCGGATATGTAATGTACTCGACGTTCCCTTTGATATGATACCCCGCATGCCCACCTCCGGCCAAGGATTAAAGAGTATCCTTTTTTGTCCTTTTTGGGACCGTTCCGATCAATATTTTTTTTTAGCAAAATGAGCTTTAGATTCCTGGGAGCCCACCGATTTAAAAACAACAAATATTAGCCTTACTCTATTTTTTTCTATTTCGAGGCCTGAATTGGGATATTTTGACTGGACTAGGGAAAGAAATACACAAACGGTAATAACAAGTTCCGAACGCAAACGCAGTCTGGAATTGAACTACTCGTATAAAGTGGGCCGAGAAAGCTTCTCCAATAAAAGCAAGGCAACGCAGTAGAGAGAAGAAAACCATTCCAAATTCTTCATCTTGCCAATTACAGTAACGTTTATGATTTTGTAATAATTTGCTGATTCCAACACAAAGCTTTCATTTGCTGTAAATAAGAAATGAACACGCTGTAAATTTGTACATACGATTGTATGTATGTAAGATTATTTCTCTAATGGTTTTGATCGATAAATGTTTCTATATCAGAGCAAATTGTTAAACACATTGAATATGATAAGGGTTCAGATCAGGCGCGGGGCCTATGCAATCGTGTGGCCGGGGGCGACCGCCCAACTCGCCCTCCCCTAGGGACGGCCCTGGTCGTATGCATAAACTTCAAACTTGATTTAATAGAAAAGCCAGTTATGTGCTTCTAATACAGGGAGTAGATATGGAGTAGACATAATGATGAAACTGCATGTAAAAACAACAACACTACATGGGACGAAAAATCTTGTCCATGGGCTCTCTCGTTCAGCGGTTCACGGTACACTTACGTCAAATGCGACCAGTTTTGCCGCACACAGCGACAAAATCGACTAGTTCAGCCACTCACATCAATACACACACCGACAAAGTCATCCGGTTCTGCTAGTTCTGTAGCACGCGCGCATTCTCTATTGTCAAATTCGGTAAACGCGGAAAACGATCCTCGCCGCGAATCTCGTTTGATTTAATTCGATTGCGCGAAATAGTTACGTTATTGACTACAACATTACGTTGCTCGGGTAATTTGTGGTTGTTAGGAGCTGTTTTATATCATAAAATGCAAACGTAGTGTGTTATCGACGGGTTGTTTATGATTCACTCATCAATTAATGTACCGTTGTTTTCCTCTCCCATTAAACAAGCAAACTTGTCCCGTCTCATTTTACGTATGCCATCTCCTTCCTTATCTACTCCCTGTTCTAATATCACTTTCATTTTGTATATTAAATTTTTATTCTCTCTCTCTCTTCATTACCGTAACTCATAGTGGAGAGAGAGCGCCTGGCTACCAATCTGAATGAAACTCCCAAACATATTAAAACTACACTTTGTGTGGAGGCTGCAGCGGATCAACTGCAAGCCACAATAAAAACCTCCTTCGAAGAGAGTTGTAGGTTAACGAGACGACACACCAATGCGAAATGCAAATGGTGGAACTCGAACCTGAACATTCTGCGTAAGAAGACACGTAAGCTTTTCAACGTAGCCAAAAGAACTGGGGATTGGGACACATACCGCTGCACCCTAACCCAGTATAGCAAAGAAATTAGGAAAGCCAAGAGGGAATCCTGGAGGAAGTTCTGCGAAGAAATAGAAAACTTGCATGAAGGAGCGAGACTCCAGAAGATTCTAGCCAAGGATCCAACAAACCCCATCGGGACACTTAAAAACTCCGATGGAAACCAAACAAAAACAGGTAAGGAGACCCTGGAAGTCCTTCTAGGGTATCACTTTCCTGGATCAACCATAACATCGGAGCGCACAGACCAGTTGGATGACAACTCCCTTTTTATCAGGGCTAACAAAGACGACTGGCGGATTGCGAACCAGATAGTAACCTATAATAGGGTGGAATGGGCAATCAACTCTTTCGAACCCTACAAATCACCAGGACCAGACGGTGTCTACCTAGCCCTGCTTCAGCAGGGTCTTACGACCCTGGCTCCGCTCTTACTAAGACTATTTAGAGCCAGCATAGCCTTAGGATACATCCCAATCACTTGGAAGCAGGTAAACGTAGCATTTCTGGCAAAGCCGGGGCGTGGCCAAACCCTAGCGAAATCGTATAGACCAATAAGTCTAACCTCTGAACATATCAGGGATAGGTGCCTGTCACTTTTCCCGTTGCACCCAAACCAACATGCTTATCAGACAGGGAAATCATGTGAATCAGTACTACACCATCTAGTTGGGAAGTTTGAGACCACATTAGAAATCAAAGAAATAGGGCTCGCGGCCTTCCTAGGGGGCCTTCGACACCTTTGAATCTTTTGTACACGGCGCCTCGAGTCATGGAGTTCAAAACACCCTATGTCGGTGGATAAAATCAATGCTTCAAGGACGACATCATCATCAATGTGGCACGATAGCCCGACGTCGGGCCTTGGCCGCCTGAATCGTTGACCTCCAATTGTCGCGGTTACGTGACCTTGTCCTCCAGTTTCGGAAGCCCAGCAGCTGGTGGTCGTCTTCACCTACGGAGTTCTCCCAGCGAGCTCTCGGTCGTCCACGCAACCTCGCTCCGTCAATTCGTTGTGCGTTCATAACTTTCTTTGGCATGCGATTGTCGTCCATCCGTTGTACATGCCCCGCCCATTGCAGACGTTGAAGCTTCACGATTTTCGATACTTGCAGCTCATCGTACAATTGATACAACTCATGGTTGTATCGGATACGCCATTGGTCTCGCTCGCGAACGGCCCCGAAAATTCGCCGAAGGACCTTTCGTTCGAATCGGTCTAGCAAAATTTCGGAGGCTTGGGTAAGGTTTCGCAGCCATAACATAGCACGGGTCGGATGATCGTTTTGTACACGCGGAGCTTCGTGTTCCTGTGCGCAAGTTTCGAATTAATTATAAGGAGGACCGAGAAATATGTCTTATTGGCTAGTTGTATCCGTCGCTTAATTTCGTCGGTCTCGTTGGCGTCCTTCGATAAGTTACAACCCAGACAGTTGAAGTTGTCTACATTCTCGATATTGTCCCCCACTGTAATGCTTGAATTTGCTGGCGTCCTTGTTTTCGATTGCATCATGGCCTTTGTTTTGCTTTCGTTGATATGTAGTCCAACTTCCTTTGCGGCGTTATTGAGGTTATGCAGGAGGCTTTCTGCATCACCCAACCTTCGAGACATGATGTTGATATCGTCGGCGTACGCTACTAATTGAGTCGACTTGATGAGTAGCGTTCCGCTGCTGTTCATATTCATGGTTCGAATTACATACTCCAAAGCCAGGTTGAAGAGCGTCGGCGCCAGCCCGTCGCCCTGCTTAAGTCCAGTACGAGTTTCAAATAGGTCAGTGAGTCGGTTCTGCACTCTGACCTGCGAGACGGTATTAGTCATCGTCATCCTTGTGAGTCGCACTAACTTTGCCGGTATACCAAAATTCAGCATAATGTTGTACATTACACTTCGGTCGATACTGTCGTATGCCTGCTTGAAGTCGACAAAGATTTGGTATACGTCGATGTTGTATTCCCAGCACTTTTGGAGTAGTAGCTTGACTGTGTAAAGCTGATCGGTCGTTGAACGACCAGGTCTGAAGCCGCCTTGATACTCGCCAATGATTTGTTCTGCGTACAGATTGATTCTCTTTTCAAGAATTTTTGATAAAATCTTATAGGCCGTACAAACTAATGATATGCCTCTGTAATTCTCACACTTCAGCTTGTCACCCTTTTTGTGGATTGGGCAGATTATGCTTTTGCGCCAATCTTCAAGGACGACAAGTACATGCAAAATTATTCGGTGAAACCATGTATACAGCTGTCCTCAAAGGGTGTCCACAGGGGGGTATACTTTCACCCCTCCTGTGGAACTTTGTAGTGGACAGCCTACTGGTCCAGCTAAATAACACTGGCTTCTATACCCTAGGATATGCCGATGACATCAGTATCCTGATAAGGGGAAAATTTCCAGGAGTTCTTTCTGAACTCATGCAACAAGCTCTAACCCAAGTGGAGGATTGGTTTAGGAGGGTAGGCCTATCGGTCAATCCCGCCAAAACAACACTAATAGCCTTCAGTCGCAAACACAACTTGGAAGGGCTCAACGCTCCAACATTATTCAACCAACAACTGAAGTTTACCAGGGAGGTAAAATATCTGGGAATCACCCTTGATAACAAACTCACGTGGAACAAGCAGCTGCAAAACACTATTGCAAAAGGCAAACAGACCCTATATGCAACTAAAAGAGCAATAGGGAAAACGTGGGGGTTAAAACCACGAATGATTCACTGGATATACGAAGCTGTGGTCAAACCCTGTCTGACCTATGGCTCGATAGTCTGGTGGACTAAAATCAAGCAAAAAACAGCAGCAGCGAAGTTGGGATCAGTACAGAGACTGGCCTGCGCAAGCATAACCGGCGCCATGCGCAGTGCACCAACTTTAACTCTAGAGAAACTACTAGACCTGCCACCACTGGACTTCATAATCACAGAAGAGGCAAGACTCGCAGCGTACAGACTCCAATCATCGAACATGTGGACACCTCAAAGGGTAGGACAGTGTACGATTACAGAAATCATTGCAAACCCAATCCTAGATATGGGCAGCGACTATACCCCGGCCATGTACACCTTCGACTCCAACATCGAAACCTCAACGATTAGGGAAGACTGGAGTAAATGGAACGACAACCATCTATCAAATCACATCGTGTGGTACACGGATGGGTCGAAGACAGACGAAGGAATAGGGGCAGGCGTCTATACTAAAATCAACAACTATAGTATCTCTAAACCCCTAGGTCAATATACAACTGTCTTCCAGGCAGAACTTATAGCCATAAACCTTGCAGAAGGGGAGAGTACTCGAAAGGGATATACCAATAAGACCATATATATTCTCTCCGACAGTCAAGCTGCTATAAAAGCAATTTCAAATCCCAAAACAACCTCCAAATTGGTTTGGGAATGCCAACAAATCTCAAGAACCTATAGCTACCCGAAACAAAGTAACTCTGAAATGGGTGAAAGGACATAAGGGGATCGAAGGAAATGAGAAAGCGGATGCCCTTGCAAGAGAGGGTTCCGAACTACCCTTAACTGGTCCTGAACCTGCAATCGGAATCAGTAAATCTACTGCCAGAACCGTTGCTAGACGATGGACCGAAGATAAATTCCAAGATCGATGGAGACTCGCTGAAGGGCTTAGGCATAGTAAGCGTATGCTGGAATCTAACTGGCATACCAGCTGCACCGAAGCCCTCAGTCTTAGTAAAACGAACCTCAGGGCAGTGACAGGCCTTATAACCTGTCATTGCACCCTACGGAAACATCTGCATACAATAGAGATATATACACAAGACCCACTATGCCGCCTCTGCAACGAAGATGAGGAATCAGCCTCGCACGTTATTTTCGAATGTCCCGCTCTTATAAGCTGGAGACAAAACTTCTTTGGGGCTCAAGCTACCAGTATGGGTGCACCCAAAGTAAACCTGATTAACTTTCTTCTTAGCCTTTTACGTAGAACAGAACTCATAACCTGAAACTTTCTCGCTTAGATGGGAAATACAATAAGCCAGCAGGCTGCAGTATTGGGCGCTACCAACCCAACCTATCTCAGCGCCATATCCATCCATCCATCCATCCATCCAACTCCTAGTGGAGCATGGTGCGTTGATGACTACCGTGTGTAGTCATCAACGTTACAAAGACAACTGATTTCGGGGTGTGATACGGTTGTCAGCCATACCATTTCCTAGTCGCATTGTTAGTTTTTATTATTCTACGATAAGAATAGGTGTGTTTTTTGGTTATCCCGTGTAGGTTTGGGTAACGAAACTCCATATAAAAAAATGCCAGCTGATCCACCTGTCATTTTTTTTTATATGAAGTTTCGTTACCCAAACCTGCACGGGATAACAAAAAAACACACCTAATAGTTCTTATCATCTCCTTCTGAATAATAAACTAGCGACGAGTCGTGCCGAGTTTGGAATCTCGTTTCTCTATGAGTGTATATTTCACAGAGTGGCGACCGAACGATCACGGCCACAGAGCACGGTAATTCTTGATGCTGTTTCAGGGTCGGAAAAAAATCTTCTAGATGTATTGCCGTCATTAGTGTTCCTAATACCTACCGAATATCTACTAAGAGACCCATTTCTTCCCGAAATGCATGTTGAATTTTGTCCTTTCTCTCTTTGATTAGTTTCTTCTCCTCTTCCGATCTGGTTTGCCATTATTTTTTATAGGTAATTTATAGGATAAATGCAACAGTGATTCGAAAAATCGAATCCCTGCATGGGGAACTGATAGGCCGAATCGCAGACTTTCGGGATTAATTACTGGTTCATTCTTCAAATTATTAAAAAACTTCATATCTCATTGTTGATATTGTATTATGGTTGCTGCGTTACAAACCTTGACGTCCACCATTGTGGGTAGTAAAATGTGTGCTACTCAAGTATCCCATTTGAAACTTGTTTTTCCGTTTTATTTAAACTTTTGGCCTTCTATACAGAGTGTACGGAAACTGCCGCATAAACGCACCGGATTGTGTTCTTCATGTGATTTCCAGCAAAAAAAGTTGTAAAGAACATACCTCCAATTCATAACCTTTTAGCTGAAACATGCATTTGAAGATTTTTGAAAAAAAGCATTTTCTTGTACGACTTAAACCTCAATATCTCCAAAACTAGACTAGCTAGAATAGATGATTATTACAGCCAACAAATTTACCTAAAAAATAAAAGTAACCACTCTAAAATCGGATAAGAGGTTTGGTTTTTACAGAGCTTCAAAGTCATTTTTTTTTCTGATTTGACCCAAAAACAATCTATTTTTCCATCTCAATTTTCTCCGACTTGTACGATTCTTTTAGAAATTGGCGCATAGACTAACGATCATATCTTTTTTAAACCATTTCGTTCTAGCTTCGTTACTTCCAGCAGTTTTAATGCCTTATAAGTGCAGAAAACTAGGGTTAATTTTGGCTCGATTTTGACATAATTTGAAAAGATTTTACATAACTTTAGGGACAGTTTCAATTGAGTAATTGAAATCGAGCTACAATTATTACTCTAACCACCCGTTTTCGTCGTTGGTATACGTTCCTAAGCTGAGGGAATCGATTTCGCGAACTTGCAAGTACATACTTTGTTCCACAGCTCGATCTAGCGATGCGACTACATGCAATAAACAAAGCCATGCACACCAACTTAAAATCAAAGATTCCAACTGGGGATCGATCTGGGGTTGTCTACAAGATAGACTTCTCTGATTATGATGGAACATATATAGGCGAAACCGTACAGAAGCTTGGCAGTCGAATAAAACAACACCAATTTGACACAAAATAGGCCCTGAGGCCCTCAATAATAATTTGTCAGCGCTAGCCAAACATTCAATTAAACAAAATCACCAGTTTAATTTCGAACAAGCGAACATTTTGGTTAGCGAACGTAACAAAACAAAATTACAAATCAAAGAGGTAAGCTAGATCATCAAATACGAAGGCACAGCATGTAACGAGAAAAGCGGCAAAAAATATTATTCAAACACCTACTATAATCTAATAAAATTTGGACTTTAGTAATCATTCCAAAATCTAATTGTACTAGTACGAAATGTTTTTTCTGTTAAATTTTGCCATTTTTTGCGATTTGACACGAAAGCGAAATGTCAGTCTTTGTTTCCAAAAAAGTTGTTTCAGTTATGTAATTCGTAATATATAAAAAGGTATTATATAACTTTTTTGTATTCATAGTTACCGTAAAATTAATCCTTATGGGTCTGCAATATCTTGGAGACGATTGTATTTTTTTTGTATTAAATTTTTTTTCGCCATTATTATCAACTTGTAGTCGCAACGGTACAAGGGAATTTTGAAAAATATTGGAGTCGCTGTCGGTGCTATTAATAAATTTCAGCTTGAACTGAAATTGCTGAGATCCATCACAGCCCCATTTCGTGACAAGTTGTAAGGCGTTCTGTTCGTCATCTGTGTAAGCTTCCATAACATCTTCTAAATATTTGCACAATCGCATAGAAGTGGTATCCAGTAAGTCTTGTAATCTGACTTCAGCACATGTCCCGGTGACACTAATTGACTACTCGGATAGCACTCGTTTTTCGCATTTTTTATTACCGAATAGCAGGGATAAATAGTCCTCTTCGAACTGTGTAGTTTGAACAGGGCTATGTCGCTGAATGTAGCCATTAACAATTCATAACTTAATCGCTATCAGATTAATGACGTACACTCCCAAGGGGGAGATTTCAGTATCTGTGGTGCCAAATTTTGATGATGCCATTTAATTAATATTGGTCTGAAACGACCGAATCTGCAATCCTTTTTTGCGAAATCGTAACGGTTCTCCAGATATTCAATGCCAAAGTTTGACTTTTCTATAAAGCCAGTTAAGTAATTTGATAAGAAAAGGGGGATATTTCCGCTTTACACATTGGGGAAAGTATTTGACGCCATAAAATTGACGTTTTAATTTTAATCGGTCCCACTAGAATAGTAAGTTTTACCAATTTGGCAAAGATGTTAATAATATGAAATGTCAAAATATATTTGCGAGCAAGAATTGTAAAATTTGCTAGACAGCGAGGCAAAATAAATTGAAAATGTTATTTTCGGGGCAAGGCTATTGATTCACATCAAACTGTGGTAAAAAATACCTCCAATTTCCCATTAAAAACTGAACTATCCCATATAAATGTCAAACTTTGACATTGAATATCCGGAGAACCGTTACGATTTCGCGAAAAAGGATTGCAGATTTGGTCGTTTCAGGCCAATATTAATGAAATGGCATCATCAAAATTTGGCGCCACAGATACTGAAATCGTGCCCTCCCAAGTCGTATACCACGACGCGACGTTTTTTATGACTTACTAAAACTAAAACGTTATTGTTTGATGCACAAACTACCTTGTTACTCTAACATTTCAGCTTGTCGCCCTTTTTGTAGAAATGGGCAGATGACTTCCGTCTTTCAAAATAACGAAAAAAACTGTTAGAAGTGTTATATACTTTTCATCGATTAACATAAAAACAACAACTATATTATTTGGTCAACCTCTAAAAGACCCCGAGCATCGAAACTTGGCAAAAGTCTTTGAATAATTTCCTTAGTTTTTGGCTCATTATACGCAATCTCTTTCATACTAATTGCATTGGCATCATTATCCAATAGTTCAGTTTTCTGTTGATTTAGAATTAACGGTACTACCACAAGAGCTGATGTCACTTCTGAAATGATAAGAAAACAAAAATTTAATTATAAACTGCAAGTAATATAAAATAAACAGTAAAGGACTCATCGACACGCACCAAAACGGACATAATTTGTTTCACATCCACAATCCGGTGGCATAAAGTGCTTTATATTCAAAAGTAGTCAGTCTGCTGTGAAACATAAATTTTGACTCGACATGATCAGTCAAATTACTGAGTGTATGTGTTCTCCCTGACTGGGAGATAAGTTAGACAATTGTACATAGAAATACGAAAGGGGTTGCCATTCGTATTCCCCTGCCTATAGACTAGACACTAGACTAGACGATTTCGAGGTCGCGTCATTAATATTTTCTTTTAAATGCCTCCACTGAGAAAAAAAATCCTGTAAATTCAAAAAAATACGCATATGATTCAAAGAGATTCAAATATGATTTTGCTTCATATTTGTTTCCCTTTGAATCGTTGTATAATCCCTTTATTTCAAACGGATTTCTCTTTGAACTAATAAAATATTCCTTTTGAAAGTCTATCTATAATCACTTTAAATTAAAGTGATGCAGTGTCAATTTAATCAGGTCACAACCATAAATCGAAAGGATTTCCTTTTAATTTAAAAGGATGGACTCTTTGTTTTAAATGCATGAACTCAAAATAAAACTTTAAATTACACCAAAAGGAGTAATTTTCACAGGGTGTTCTTTCCCTGTGAAAATTACTCATAAATGAGTTTTGTATAACTGACCTCGCTATAGTTGTTGGCGACATTTCATTTACCTCTTTACGCTCTAAAATGTATAATAAATTACCTGCCTACAGTGGGATTCGATCCCGCGACCCTATGATTTGAAGACTAACGCCCCTACCTACTACACCACATAGACTATATGGGACGACGTTTATAATTTACACCATACATTGTGACATCGCTCTACCACACTGCCGACCAACTGCGAGTGTAAACAAAAAAAAATCCTATTGAAAATTTGGATTTAAAGGATTTCCCATTAATTTAAAAAGATTTTCTATTGAAAATTTGGATTTAAAGGATTTCCCATTAATTTAAAAAGAATGAATTTGAATTAAAGCGATATATTTAAAAGGAAAGGATTATATTTAATAGGAATGTAACTCGATTTCAAAAGGATATCGAGTTAATTTTAAGGGACGTTATTTTTCTCGGTGTCCAGTTCAGAAAAAAAACGAACTCAAAATACAAACTAATCATACGGTGTGTATCGATGTTACAGTATAATAAAAAAAAAACAATTACCGTTAAAACTCTTGTCCATAAACTGTGATACAAATTCTTCAATCGATGGGATCCATCCTTTATACTCGAGCTTCCTGAGAACCGCGGTCAAATATCCATAGTAAAAACGAACCAGTTCATCAAAACACTCCCACCTTATCTCATCATTCACGGAAGTCTTCAAAAAGTAATGAACATCTATGGCCGGCGATTGCCAAGAACAAAATTGAAAATCGATAAGAACACATTCAACTGGATTCCCATTCGCGTCATGTCGATACATCACATTATTCATCCAAAAATCAGATTGCATCAACGTATTAAAGTGACCACTCTTTGGTGTGAAAAGTTTCCGACCAAGCTCCATGATATGTGCTACAAGCTTCAAGATTTTTTCACCATATACTTCGTATCCTTTCCAGTTCCCAACAGCTCGACCGCATGCCTCCAATTGACTAGTGAAGAAATCTTTCAGCGAATTATCGCTGAAAACGGATCGATTGAGTTTTTCCAATGATCCAGCTTCAATTTCATTCAGTCGCGCTGCGGCTGCATGATACTCGGCAACTCGCATTAAGGCCAGTTTCACATGATCCAGATTCAGACCGATTCGTTTGTTTCCCATCGAGAATTGGCGATAACATAAATCTTCAAGGATTATGCAACCGTGTTGGGTGTCCACTTTTATAGCCTTCGGTGCCAGTTGAGCATTGTAGCCGGCACCTGATAGTAAATTGATGATTTTTGGAAATACAGTTTGATACATGTTCATTTCTCGTGTAAGCAAATCGCCAGTTTCTGGTGTTTGGTTTGGCTGCGAATCAACCCGAGTTTTCACTATATAGCTGATTTCATGGACGCTTTCACTTTTCGAAGTTTTGTATGCCAGCTTCACGCGATATACAGCACAGAGGAAATGTTCACCTTTCGCGGCTGCCGGTGCAATATCCATTTGGTGGACTTCTATGGAGTCATCGTCCAGGATCTCGTGGAGAATGATTTTAAAATAATTAGCAGTTAACCACTTTGAAACTGACATTGTTCTACAGAAGACAAAAACACAATCGATGAGCACATCTGACCACTTGAAAAGTTACTTAAATTTTGGATTAGATATTCACGGCCAAGTATTGTTATTTAATTTTCCAGATTGTATTTCATCAAAATATGAAAATCTGCTTGTTTACAGGTAATTGCACAATTTTTGGAGCTGCATAATGTTCTTATCTTCTATTCTGATATGCCTTATCATGTACATATTCGTACATGTTTCGTGTAGTTAAGTCCGAGGAATATTTTTTTAGACTGACTATTTTTGGCTTTTATGCGTTGATTAGTTTGGTTCACACGTGGGCTGACATGCTAGATAGAAAAATGCTAGCATTCTCAGAACAGTAGAAGCTGAGAGGATAATGATTACAGCTTATTTCTTCAGTGACAAATATCCGGCGGAGACGCAGGGCATTCAGTGAGAACGATGTTTCGTTACAAGCTTAGCTTTTTCAAGTCTCCAGCAGTCTCCAGATCATGGATTGCGCAGCATGATAAACAAGTTTATTATGTAAAGGGCTCAATTAAGATCGAGAGTGAAATTTTTCCCGCTGCGATTTTATCAATAAAAATGCATTCTTACTGTCATGGAATATGTCACAAACGATGGGGAATTCCATAAGCTGCAATCCAAGACCGCTTCCATAATTCTCCTCGGCCATTTTATGTATTAATTTTCGATTCCCGGGTCATTTGACATTTCACGATGAAATAACCGGGGAATCGGAAAAAAATACATAAAATGGCCGAGAAAAATTATGGAGCTGTTTTCGGATTGTAGCTTATGGAATTCCCCAGCATTCCCCGCATATTCCACGACAATACGAATACATTTTCATTGAAAAAATCGCAGCGGATAAAAATTTCACTCTCGATGTCAGTACTAGGCTTAAAAGAAGAAAATGCTTAAAGTACTGTGATGAAAACGCATGCCGACGACACCCATATTGCACAGTTTTTGATTAATCGGCACTTTTGCAAGCATGAACGAAAATGTAAATTCGACCAATAAATTCAACACTTGGAAAATTAATTTTATAACGGCGATGATGCATTTGTTTTCTATTATAAGTTTCTGCCGTTTTAGACGTCCACTGCGTAGTAAGTCGTAATGCCTTGCCATTAACAATTCCAAAACGGCTACAAATGGGAAAATGCTTGGCCAAGCCGGTGACTTCTTAGTCACCTCACGCTCACACCACCACTGAAAGATGAAGACCTCGTGTAGCCGATAAACGAATGAAGTTGGCCAAAACAGCTCTTCCTTGCCGTGGGTCCCTGCGGAACTACGTGTCAGTATTACTTCGCAGGGACGGCGATTAGTGAAAGAAGAATTTCACCTCGTTGCATCAAACACTAACCATCATTTGAAATAGTCGAGTTCTTAGGTGAATTGTACGTTCGCTAAATTCCCCTGGGAAACCTCAGAAAATATTCTCGGCTTACCAATACCTTGTAATGACGCTGTGCCTCACGCCAAGATGGCGCTATTTCTGTCCGATGGTGGCCAACTTCACCTCTTGGGACGGACGGAAATACCACCAGAGGGCGTGGGCAGAGTGGCATGTGTGAACAACTTCACCTCATTTAGCGGCTGTCAAATTGACCACCACATGGTCGGCCATTTAGTTGTCAACCACCGGTGCTTACGGACGTCGCCACAAAAGAAAAAAAAGGTAATTTTTCTTCGGGATTTATACCAAGGAAATCCATTCTCTTATAAATCTTCCTTGCCCTGTAGGGTACCGTGCCCCGCCGAGCAATTGAGCTTGAGCGGTAACATTAAATCGTGTATGTAAAATTCTGGAAGGATTTAGCTCCAAGGGTGGCTGCCAACGTACCGTTTGATTTGTGCAAGACTTAGCTCCAGCGTTTGTCACCAGTGTGCGGTTAATATCTGGAAGCAGGAACTATTTCAAGCGGTGGTTAGCGGGAAAAAAAGGTAAGAAAAGAAAACAAGAAGAAAAACAAAAGAAAAGAGAACCACCCATTTATGCCTGGGTTTTTCTTTTTTTTAGCTGGCACCCATTCGAATCCTCAGCCCCTTGCAAAGCAAGGAGATTTAGAAGGAAACACTCGAGGCAGGCCGCTTCACCCACTTGTAAAGCAAGTGGGCTTGGAAGTCGGCACAAAAGTTGCCCTGCAAGAGATTGAGGTTAGGACGTAGTCAACCCCGAAAGTGCCCCTGCGGGAGAGATTGTGGTTAGTTTCGGCGTCAGTATTTGCAGTCAACCAGCGTTCAGACCAGACACAAACTGCCAAACGTCAAGCGGAGGGAAAACGACAAAAAAATCCAAGGTGTGATCAATCCATGTATTCTTATTGAATGTTAAATGTTGTTCGTATCAAAACTAGTCCACACGTAAATAAGAAGAAGAAAACTCGCCAATTTTTTTAGTAAATTCAGTGTAATCGTTTTTTTTACAATTTAAATTCGGGTTGTGTTTAAATTCGGGTTGTGTTTGATATAAAAAAAAAAAACAGAATAAAATTATAATTATTACTGCGAAGATGTAAAGTAAGTGCATCCTGCACGACGGGAGTCTTCTCTCCTTTTGTAGTTAAGTAATTATTAGTTGTCCATCCCACTGGGGAAATATTGTCCACGTAGTATCGGCCGTTGCTGTGTGTTGTCCTAGTAGTCGAGTATAAAAAGAGAAAAAAATTGTTTTTAAATGATTGAATCGAATAATCGTGCAGGAAGTAATAACTAAAATATAGTACTTCAAAGAAAAAATAATATAATAGAAGAAAAAGGACTTAACAGAAAAAAATATATCCGACCAAGAGCACTTTATTGTAAAAATCTTGATATGGTTAATAAATTTTGTTAGCGTATAGAAATCATGATTGTTTAAAAGCGAATAGGTAACGGAGAGAGGGGTAGTTTGCCCAGTAGGAGATGAGTTGCATAAACGAGTAACGAATAAAAACCCCAAAACATCCCAGTAAAAATAATGTAATGGCGGCCAACGATTTCTGCATTGATTCAAATAACCTGCGACCAAGTATACCTCGACGGTTGAGTTAGCGGAACCGGAAGGGATGTTTAGGTAGGCCGTAAAACCTCTTTGGAGGGCCATTACATTTATGGCGCCCAACGTGGGGCTATCAAAAGGGTTTGTCCTTTTGAGTTGTTCCAAAAGAAAGTCCACAAGCACTTAGTCTGAAAATCCAATTTGTTAAAAACCTAACATCAGGACTTGTGAACTACCATTAAACCATTTCAATTTGCTCAGTCTAATAGTTTTTTTTAGTACGGTCGGTGACACTCCTTTCAGTCACTTTAAATAGTGAAAAATTAATAAAAAAAAAAAAATATAGCACGATATTGGTTAAACAGCTCGTGAATTTTGTACCTAGGGAATAAATTCTCTTATACAAACCGAAGTTCTTTGCCAGTTCTTCCTGCTTTTCTGTAAAGGAATCTTGTCACCTTTGTTAGTTTCATTCTATATGCTGTATAAAAGATACTTAATATTTCAGATTCAGGGCACTGCGAATTGTAGAATGTGGGTGTTGTAATCATCCTGTCTAACCTTTGCCTAATGATGAAGATTTGTCAGGCGACTTTTATATGTAACTCGTATATTATCACTATTACCATTTTGATATCGTAACGTAATTACTAGATTTTTTTTTGTGACAGTAGAACAGCAAACTGTTTAAACTTGTGAATTTCATCTCCGATAAGGCGAAGTACCCCGAACCTCCTCACCTCTCAATTGTTTGTCATTTATTAGTGAAAGTGTTTCATTTGAAATCCTGTAGTAGTAGTATTGTTTTGTCGTTGTATAACTACTTTATATTTTATACATTTAAATATTCAATTTCCCCGCCTCAACGTTAAATTACACTATATTACATAAACCAGTCATGGCTGTACGACACAGCAATGAGAATTTGGCCTTACTTGAGGACGATCCCACTCGTTGTGTGATTTGCTCATTAGATTTTAAATCAAATGATCTGGCTGTTCTCACCCAGTGTGCTCACGCCTTCCATAAGGAATGCTTAGATAATTGGGTGAAAACGGATGCAACGTGTCCCTTATGTCGACGCTTGGTCCGAACAGAAGAATTGGATCCATTTACCATTGAAAAGATCCCAATATCAGCTCGTTCCAATCAAGGGGCAATACCCAAACACCGACCGGTCACACGTTCTCAGACAAGAGACTTTGTTAATACATCACCTCGAGGAGCTTCGACAACGTTAAACAGAGAAAGAGTCTCTGATCCTGCAACAACAGCATCCGCTCCTTTGGTCTCAGCACCATCTGTATCGTCAGCTGCACCCCCAGAGTATTTCTCAATGGACACCCTACGAGCGCAAATCAGTACAATAGTAGCTGAAGCCGTCAGTCAGCAAATGGCTGTTCTTAGAACACAAAGCCGGCAGTCTAATGCAACATTGCCCACACTTCCTTCAAGCAGTGGTAGCGCAAATGTGAGTCACATAAACTCAGTTACATCCGCTCCACCGCCACAACGCTATGATTACTCTTTTCCGCGTCCACCAACAGGAGGTACGTCACAGCAACAACATCATGCAGACCTATTAAGACAAGCTCAATCGCGTCCAGAGTTCATGAATAGAAACATCGCTGCTCCGGGGTTAACGACTAATCATTTTCCAGACTCGTTACCACCTTATGAAAGAGTTCCAACATTTCCACGTCTTTCAGGGAATAGACATGATCTAGACGATAGAACGGCTAAAATAATCGCTGGCTGGAAACTTAATTTTTCTGGAGAAGATCCGAATTTGTCAGTTGCAAAATTTCTATATCAGCTTCGAACCTTAACGTTTGCACACCTGAATGGAGACTTAGAGCTAGTAACTCGTTATCTACATATTATTCTTGTTGGAAAAGCCGCTAATTGGTATTGGCGTTATCACAGCCTATCAGGTTACGTCAATTGGCACACTTTTTGTGAAGCACTTTCTGCGCGATTCAGGGAACGGCTATCAGACTACGACCTTCTGGAGTTGATCCGTAGTAGGAAACAAGGCCAGTCTGAAAAGTTTGATTCTTTTCTGGACAGCGTGATGGTTTTAGTGGACCGCTTGTCTAGACCCCTTCCTGAGTGGGAGTTAGTTGAAATTTTAAAGAAAAATCTTCTTCTTGAGTTTCGACGTGGTCTTGTTTTTGTTCCAGTAAACTCGGTGCATCAGCTGTGTCAATTAGTTCATAACTGGGAAAACTTAGAGGCTGAGGTGTCTTTCAGCTTGCCAAGTCGAGTGATAACAGGCAAACGCCACATGGCGGAATTGACAATGAAGGATAGCTCTCTTAGCGTGGATATGGTTGCTGTAGAAGCCATTGATCGTCCCACTGTATATACCTGTTGGAACTGTAAGGAAAATGGCCACTGTTACAAAGACTGTCGCTTACCGCTTAAAATCTTTTGCTTTGGTTGTGGTGTTCCAGACACCTACAGACCAGATTGTGAAAAATGCAAACAAAAGCCAAAAAACTGGAAAAGGCCGGGGCAGAGTTCCCTTCCCCAGGTAAAACACCAACACTAATGAGTCGCTCTTCAGACTCACCACCTATTTATCTCGACCCATTATTAGTTCACCACAGTTTCCGCCCCATACACCTGCGATTAAAAGAATACCATGAAGCACGCAACCGAAT
Organism: Microchrysa polita; assembly: GCA_949715475.1. Lineage (NCBI taxonomy): Eukaryota > Metazoa > Arthropoda > Insecta > Diptera > Stratiomyidae > Microchrysa > Microchrysa polita. The sequence goes on from OX454420.1 coordinate 50,476,762, forward strand.
CTTCGCGGAAGGTTCACCGTTCCTTTCGTCGCCAAAACGAGCGACGCTGCGACTACGTAAATTTTGGAGAAGGGTCAAACAAAATCGTCAGTTTGTTTGTTCGGCAATTCTTCCCAAATCGTCAGTTGGCGATATTAGACCTTATGCAGAAGTCTCTCTTCTAGGAAATATCATCTCTGGGTTAGTAGATACGGGAGCATCAGTAAGCTGTATAGCTTCTAATTTAGCGGAGAAATTTCTAAAGGAAAATAAAGTTCCGTGGCAACGTTTTTCCTTAACAGTGAAAACTGCTGATGGAACCGATCAATCGGCCATGGGAAGTGTGACCACTAGCGTTACCTTCAAAGGCAGAACGCAGCTTCTTACATTTTTAATTGTACCTTCTCTGTCTCAAGATTTGTATCTGGGAGTGGATTTTGTGCGGAAATTTAACCTGGCTTCGGATTTATTCGCTTCTTCGTTGAGCTCCGATTCTCCAAGTACTCCTCCGGTTATTCCGACAAAGCAACATATGCTCACTTCATCCGAGCAAGCCAAACTTCAAGCCGTCATCTCTCTGTTTCCTTCATTTTCGGTAGAAGGCCTCGGACGAACTGAAATGGTTACACATGTTATCGATGTTGGCAATAACAAGCCAATAAAACAACGCCATTTCTCAGTTTCTCCCGCTGTGGAGAAATTGCTGTACGCCGAAATTGACAGGATGCTGGATTTGGGGGTAATTCAAGAATCACAAAGTTCCTGGTCATCACCAGTGACGCTGGTGGTGAAGCCAGGGAAAGTTAGACTGTGTCTAGATGCCCGCAAACTTAACTCAGTCACTGTGAAAGATGCATACCCTCTACCCTTGATTGACGGAATACTAGGTCGCTTACCGAAGGCACAGTGGATAACAAGCCTAGATCTAAAAGACGCCTTTTGGCAAATTCCGCTGGACGATTCCTCTAAAGATAAAACAGCATTCACTGTTCCGGGGAGGCCGTTGTACCAGTTCGTTACCATGCCGTTCGGACTGTGCAACGCGCCTCAAACCATGCAGCGCTTAATGGATAGGGTGATTCCGGCACACCTTCGGAATCAGGTTTTCGTCTATTTAGACGATTTGCTGCTCATTACGGAATCCTTTGAAGAACACCTTGTTCTGCTCCAGGAAGTAGCACTGTGCATTCGGAAAGCGGGACTCACCATCAATGTCCAAAAGAGCAAGTTCTTGGTTAAGGAAGTACGATATCTCGGGCATATTATTGGAGACGGAACCATTCGTACAGACCCTGACAAGGTGCAAGGCATCACGGACTTCCCACTGCCTAAGACCGTGAAGCAAATGCGGCGCTTTTTGGGAATGTGCGGGTGGTACCGTCGGTTTGTAGGTAACTACGCGTCCCTATCAGCTCCGCTCACGGACATGTTGTCAGCAAAACGTTCCTTCGCATGGACAGATGAGGGAATCCAAGCCTTTACGGCTTTAAAAGAGTCTTTAACCTGCGCCCCGGTTCTTCAGAGTCCTGATTTTAAGCGTCCCTTTTCCATTCTCTGTGACGCTTGTCAGACAGGTGTGGGTGCAGTCTTGGTTCAAACAACGGACGAAGGTATAGAACTCCCAGTGGCGTACATGTCTAAAAAGTTAAATCAGGCTCAACGAAATTACACGGTGACAGAGCAAGAGTGTTTGGCGGCAGTTTTAGCAATCAAGAAATTCAGAGCTTACATTGAAGGCCATAAATTCGAAATTATAACCGACCATGCTTCTTTGAAATGGTTAATGACCCAACCAGACCTGCACGGAAGATTGGCAAGGTGGGCTTTGAAATTACAAGGTTTCCAGTTTACCATCAAACATAGGAAAGGCAGTCAGCACTTGGTTCCGGACACTCTTTCCCGCGTACATGCCTCCGACAGCTTATCGATTGCTTCGGTCGACACTCTTGACCCTTCCTTAGAAATTGACCTTACCTCACAATATTTCAAAGACGAGTCCTATACTGCTCTAATTGAGAAAATTCAAAGAGCAAAACCGCCTCCTCTCGATTTGAAGGTTGTTGATGGCTTTATATACCGTCGTTCCGAATATGCCACCGGAAATGTTGTCCAGGAAGAGAGCTCGTGGAAACTCTGGGTGCCAACTGAATTGACTTCATCACTTATAGCACGCGCACATGACCACCCTTTGAGTGCTCATGGTGGGCTTGGGAAAACTCTTAAACGGTTGAAATTGTTTTATTTCTGGCCTAAAATGGCACAAACTGTCAAAGAATACATCTCAGCCTGCATAATTTGTAAGGAAACGAAAGCCCCAAACCACATTTTGCGATCACCAATGGGTAACGTTGCTCCAACGGAACGTATATTCCAACGACTATACGTCGATTACATTGGGCCCTACCCTCGATCACGTTCGGGTAATGTGGGAGCAATCATAGTGTTGGATCATCTGTCAAAATTTCTGTTTATCGAGCCTGTCCGTAATTTTACCGCCAAGCTTCTAGTGTCCTTTTTGGAGAAACGTGTGTTCCACGTATTTGGTGTACCCGAGACGATCCTCTCTGATAATGGCGTCCAATTTAGATCCACCCTGTTTACAAATCTCTTAACTCAATATGGTGTTAAACATCAGCTGACAGCCCTCTACTCCCCGCAATCTAACGCCTCGGAGAGAGTAAATAGGTCAGTAATAGCTGCTATCAGATCATATGTAAGCCCGGACCAACGGGATTGGGATGACAAACTCTCAGCCATAACTGCGGCACTTAGATCAGCACATCATTCCGTAATCGGATTTTCCCCTTATTTCTGTGTCTTTGGACAGAATATGATATTACACGGGGGAACGTACTCGCTATTACGTAATCTCAAGTTGTTAGAAGAACCAGACTCCGACGTTAGCCCGGATGTTAAAACGTTATTAATACGTGACAAGGCTAAAGAGTTAATCAAGAGTGCCCATGACATTAATGCAAAAGCTTACAATCTACGGTCAAACCCTACCACCTTTAAACCTGGCGATATCGTGTTCAGGCGCAATTTCGCACAGAGTAACTTTAGTAAAAACTACAATTCCAAACTGGACAAAAAGTTTGTGCAAGCGCAAGTAGTTAAAAAGGTGGGTACCGGCGATTACCTGTTGGCGGACTTGACCGGGAAATTATTGGGAAAGTTTAACCAGAAAGACATTAAAAGGTCGTAGCCTTCAGTCTGATTTGTCCCCCCCCTGACCGTATAAGTCTCTCTTTCTTGGCTAAATTCGGAATAATAGAATACTCGATATTTTAAACTTATCGGAAGAGCTAAACCGAAAAGTGAGTTGCCATATCCAAATGATACGAGAGCAACGAAAAAGGGCGACAAACCAGCCTGTGTTGTAATGACGCTGTGCCTCACGCCAAGATGGCGCTATTTCTGTCCGATGGTGGCCAACTTCACCTCTTGGGACGGACGGAAATACCACCAGAGGGCGTGGGCAGAGTGGCATGTGTGAACAACTTCACCTCATTTAGCGGCTGTCAAATTGACCACCACATGGTCGGCCATTTAGTTGTCAACCACCGGTGCTTACGGACGTCGCCACAAAAGAAAAAAAAGGTAATTTTTCTTCGGGATTTATACCAAGGAAATCCATTCTCTTATAAATCTTCCTTGCCCTGTAGGGTACCGTGCCCCGCCGAGCAATTGAGCTTGAGCGGTAACATTAAATCGTGTATGTAAAATTCTGGAAGGATTTAGCTCCAAGGGTGGCTGCCAACGTACCGTTTGATTTGTGCAAGACTTAGCTCCAGCGTTTGTCACCAGTGTGCGGTTAATATCTGGAAGCAGGAACTATTTCAAGCGGTGGTTAGCGGGAAAAAAAGGTAAGAAAAGAAAACAAGAAGAAAAACAAAAGAAAAGAGAACCACCCATTTATGCCTGGGTTTTTCTTTTTTTTAGCTGGCACCCATTCGAATCCTCAGCCCCTTGCAAAGCAAGGAGATTTAGAAGGAAACACTCGAGGCAGGCCGCTTCACCCACTTGTAAAGCAAGTGGGCTTGGAAGTCGGCACAAAAGTTGCCCTGCAAGAGATTGAGGTTAGGACGTAGTCAACCCCGAAAGTGCCCCTGCGGGAGAGATTGTGGTTAGTTTCGGCGTCAGTATTTGCAGTCAACCAGCGTTCAGACCAGACACAAACTGCCAAACGTCAAGCGGAGGGAAAACGACAAAAAAATCCAAGGTGTGATCAATCCATGTATTCTTATTGAATGTTAAATGTTGTTCGTATCAAAACTAGTCCACACGTAAATAAGAAGAAGAAAACTCGCCAATTTTTTTAGTAAATTCAGTGTAATCGTTTTTTTTACAATTTAAATTCGGGTTGTGTTTAAATTCGGGTTGTGTTTGATATAAAAAAAAAAAACAGAATAAAATTATAATTATTACTGCGAAGATGTAAAGTAAGTGCATCCTGCACGACGGGAGTCTTCTCTCCTTTTGTAGTTAAGTAATTATTAGTTGTCCATCCCACTGGGGAAATATTGTCCACGTAGTATCGGCCGTTGCTGTGTGTTGTCCTAGTAGTCGAGTATAAAAAGAGAAAAAAATTGTTTTTAAATGATTGAATCGAATAATCGTGCAGGAAGTAATAACTAAAATATAGTACTTCAAAGAAAAAATAATATAATAGAAGAAAAAGGACTTAACAGAAAAAAATATATCCGACCAAGAGCACTTTATTGTAAAAATCTTGATATGGTTAATAAATTTTGTTAGCGTATAGAAATCATGATTGTTTAAAAGCGAATAGGTAACGGAGAGAGGGGTAGTTTGCCCAGTAGGAGATGAGTTGCATAAACGAGTAACGAATAAAAACCCCAAAACATCCCAGTAAAAATAATGTAATGGCGGCCAACGATTTCTGCATTGATTCAAATAACCTGCGACCAAGTATACCTCGACGGTTGAGTTAGCGGAACCGGAAGGGATGTTTCGGTAGGCCGTAAAACCTCTTTGGAGGGCCATTACAACCTGTACGGTGGTCGTGGCAGCAATAGGTTTGTGTTCGTAGAGACGTCTCATGTGATGAAGGTTTTTACGAAAGAAAACTTTGGGAAAACTCCGGAAAAGTCACAAAAATTTGAAAAAAAAAAAACTACGACAGAATTTACCGCATGTTTTGATCATTTCGGACGATGTAAAGAGAAAGGGGAATTTAATGCGAGCGGAGCGTCTACTGGGTGTGAAAGCGAGCTTTCGCAGCTTGTTAAGAAATAAAAAAGTAATAATATCTGTTTCTATGTAACAATTTTCTTCATTTTATTCTTTCTTTTCGCATCAGCCTTGTTGTCTAATTTCCTCTTTATATTTTCTTTTTATCTTGATCTTAAAAATAATTTCTTAATACTATCTTGGCAGAGCACATCCTTTGCTGACTCCCCAGTATCTTTTAAAATAGCATCAGCCCGTCGTTTTCTGGCAGCGGCTCGTTCTTTTCTTTCATTACGCCTGCCGTCCATTACATGCTTCGAGCGGCGCGGCGCTCCCGCGTTTAAAGCTTTTCCAAATTTTAATGGCGTAACCAAACAAAATATGGCGTAACTATGCAAAATAAACAACAATTCCATTCAATACAATGGAAAAGCTTTCTGAATATTGTGTGTGCTTATACATTTTACTAGTAAAAGCTTTTTTTCGCACATTTTGTGAAAGCTTTGCCGCTGGAGCGCCGCGCCGCTCAAGTTTACGCTTGCAGTGGACGAGAGCCCTTACTGGTTTTGACGGCGTCTACACACGAAGCTAATGGTAGATTTAAAGTCGGGACCGTCTTTTAGTATAAAACTATTCCTATTGCCTGGATAATAAAATATTCTCAAGACAATTAGCGACAACAAACGAATATCCCGACAACATCCAACTTACCCAAAAGCTTATTTTGTAGGCTGCGAATATAACTATCTGACGCAAAATATTTTGAGCATATCCTTGGTTCGAATGCCAGGTCAGTACAGTTTAATTGCTGCTTGGAGTGGGTACATCTCAAGTGTTCCGGCTGGAGGGTTGGTCAGCATTCCATATCATATGTTGCAACGGGATGTATAAATTCAGGACGACCTCGGGCTGTCCCATCTCCTCCACAGCCCCAGCTCCCCCAAGCAATATGAACAGGAGTGCTAGACCTAGCTTAACCCCGGCCCCTCCATCAGTTTTCACTCTACTGTCCTTATTGGAGTTTAACTGCAACAGCATTCACCAACAAATTGCCGAGATTGCCGAGGGCAAACAGAATTCTGATTTCCGCCATTTAGGAGACGTTGCTCCATTCGAACTCGTCTCTTAGCGTCCATGGCGATTACGTTATACTGCGCAAAGATAGACCAGCCGCCAGGAATGATACTCACCCTGGAGATGGACTTGCCTTCCTAATACACAAGTCCGTACATTACTGTGTATTAGATGTAGATGTCGACGGTACGGCGGAAATTCAAGCCATCTCAATTTCATCAGGGAGCACTAACATCAAAATTTTCAATGTGTGTATATGTTCCACCTCCTTCTAGCTGCCCTTCTTATAAGGATTGACAAACCAGCAAACCTGTCTAAGTTTGAGAAGCGAACGTTTGTCAATCACAAGAAAGCCGATTGGGAGGGTTTCAAAGCATACTCGTCGGCGAAGTTAATCGAGCTACCTACACCAACTAGGGTTCATAAGGCCGAACGAAATATTAGGAACGTCATTGCCAAAGCAGCGGCACGTTATATTCCTGCAAGACATATCCCGAAAGTTCGACCTAATTTCCCTACTAGTGCCGCCAGATTAGCCGATGAACGAGATAACATCAGACGCGCTCACCCAGGTGATCCCAGAATTCAGGAGCTTAACTTCGAAATCAATCGACAAGTAAAAGACTATCGGAAGGCGAAATGGAACGAGCACCTCAATGACTGCAACGTCAATTAAGGTGTCAGTAAGCTATGGTCTACTGTCCGCGCCCTATCCAATCCTAGGAAAGGAAAGGGCAATAGGTAATGACATCGAATTTGGCTATAAGAGCACTAGCGATCCCCTTCAGTGAGCAAGCCTGTTCAATAAACAATTTATTGAACATCCCAAGTCCGACGGCTTAAAGCGTAACATTAGAAGACGGATTCGCAAATGTTGACACTATACCATCGTATACTGCGGACCAGGTTAAAAAAGTCATTGAGAATTCTAAAAACTCAAAGGCCCTCGGACCTGATGGCATTTCGATGGCCATGTTGAAACATCTCGACCTTCCAGCCATTGATTATCTCACGGCAGCCTTTAACTTGTCGATCTCTACGCTTGCCATTCCTGAAATCTGGAAAACAGGCCGGATTGTCCCCTGTCTCAAGCCAGGGAAGCGCTGGTCTCGGCGAATCCTACCGACCCATAACAATACCATAAAGTAAGTAATTGGAATAGAGATGGAACTCCATATAACATTAAAGTCTACTAAAAACATTTTACCTTTGAGTGTGTGCTGTAAGTAACGTGTACATACACGAAGATATCTTCCTGTATGTACACGTTACTTACAGCACACACTCAAAGGTAAAATGCTTTTCAGTATAGACTTTAATGTTATATGGAGTTCCATCTCCAAATTTCTTACTTTATGACAATACTGTCTCCTATCGCAAAGACGCTGGAGGCCCTTAATCACCCCACTCTTGTTAAGCATGCTAAGCTAGAACCCCACCAGCATGGCTTCAGGAAAATGCCTAGTAGCACCACTGCCCTCGATGCGATCACTACACGCATCCGTGACGGACTAAACCAGCGACGTCCTTGCCACAGATCGATTCTTGTGGCAATTGACCTAACGAGTGCATTTGACAATGTCAATCACTCGATGCTTCTCGCGAACCTGCTGAATATGCATATCCCTGCTCAAGAGATCCGTTGTATTGCCAATTATCTAGCTGGTTGGCATTCCTTCACTAAGTTTCAAGGCAACCATTCTAAGCTGAGGAAAATCAAATTAGGAGTTCCACAGGGTGGGGTACTCTCCCCCACTCTGTTCAACATTAATATGTCCGGCCTTCCTACACCACCGGAAGGAATCGAGGTGATTCCTCCTACGCAGACGATTGCACCGTGCTCGCCACAGGAGAGGATAAGGATGAAATGCGCCTCCAAATTAATCGCTATCTTGGGCGATTACAGGCTTTCTTCCGAAGCCGAAACCTCGCCATCTCCGCGTCTAAATCTTCTACGACATTTCTTACCACCTGGTCGGAGGATTGCCGGTGGGAGGTTGATGTACGTATTAGCAACAATTCAATTCCTACTGTTGCTAATCCTAAAATTCTCGGGCTCCACTTAGAGAGCATGATGACGTCAGCTCATCCCGACCACATGGGCCGAATTCCTCCAACACGACATGTCAGGCGTGGTTTACGAGACCTAGAGAGAGAGTTCCAGGGATACAAGAGGGACCCTTACGACGATGATGCATACCGAGCTGTCGGTCTTTTGCGAGATTAGGTGCGAATAGAGTCCTCTCAGAGCGCCCACCACCAAATTCGCCTGAGGAGATAAGGGACACTAGCTCGCCAGAGTAACACTAGCTCTACTTCGGTCCGTTCACGCCTTAATTCGTACCTTTCTCGCATAAACCCGGACATTCAAAACATCTGTCCAAACTGCGCTGGCGCTCCACATGATGTGGGTCACTTGTTTCAATGCCCAGCTGCGCCCACTGACCTAACCGCTATCTCACTGTGGGAAAACCCTATCGCAGCAGCTATGTTTTTGTCCCTTGACATAAAGGTCCCTCTAGATTAGGCGCTAAATGGCTGCGCGTCCAAAAACTGGCATCGCGTGCAGCCATTTGGCTGCTACTTAGCATCCACACTAGCAGCCAAATATAGACAGAAAATGACATAACCAAAATTTCATTTTGGTGATTTTTTAAAATTCAATTATCAAAATCGGACTCTGCACGGCCATTCAAGAATTATTCATTTTCACACAAAAAAACGAACAAAAGTTGGAAAATTGTCACTTTGAATTTGACAAGCGGTTGGTTGAGTTGCCATATTGAATATCAAAACTGGACGCACAGCCAAATGGCGACATGTTTAGGTTCATCTAGATTAGTCGCCAAATGGCGACACGTGCAGACAAATGGCTGTTGTCATTCCATCCAAACATTGGCTGCACGTGTCGCCATTTGGCGACTAATCTAGATGGACCTTAAGATCAGCAGACTACTGTCTAGAAATCTAGTTTATTTTCCTATAATTTAAGAACAAAGCTAGGGTTAATTTAGATCGGTAACCTCGCAAAAATGACGCTTTTTCTTCTAATGCTAAAAATCACTCTTTTCCTAAAACTAGCCTACTTGCCAACAAATCTCCAAAGTCTCTGATTCACTTTCCCGAAATTTAAAATAAAAACATTGATAAACAAAAAAGTTATGCTATGGTCGATAGTGGAATATTTTAAAGCATTTTAACACCTTCCACGGATATTAGGAGATGCTGCCACCATGGAAGTATAAGATAGTAATGGAATGGCCGTCTTCCGAATATTGTATGGAATCGAGCGCAACCGAGCGATACCAAAACCGTACTGCGCAGTCGCCGCAACACACACACACTACTCACCATAAAGTGGTTTGACCAGGCGTCACTGTCACTTTGCGTTGACAAATTATCAACAAACGTGTCATTTGTTGTGGTTGGTTCCGGTTGGTTCCAAATAATTTCTGTTAAAAAAGTGCAATCGGAGTTTTCACGATTATTTGTTGAGTCCAGTTGAGCCTAAAACAACATAATATTGTTCGAGTGACGGTGTTCATTGTGTATAGACCGACTATTATCTTTCTGTGCGCGGCAGACTGTCCGAAAATGAAGTGTGTAGTGTATGGCTGTAAAAACGACTCGAGGAAAAGAAGACTGGAGTATCTTTTCACCTGTGAGTAACTATAAAAGTGTTCACTAATGTCTACTGTCGGTGATAGTATAGAGACTTTTATTAAAATTCACGCGTTAATTGGAAAATTTTAAGTTTTTCTTTGCAAATACCAAAACGCGGCCATTGTGTTGTTATTTATGTGTATCTTGATTTGACAGCGAAGCCTGTCGAGTCGCGGACCGGTTTTGTAACACATAGGCGTCTTTCACTAGAGATTACTATGGGGTTTAAAAATTATAAAATTACAACACAATGGTCGCGTTTTGGTATTTGCACATAACAATTTAATATTTTCCAATTAACGAGTGGATTTTAATAAAAGTCTCTGTCCTATCACCGACAGTAGACATAAATGAACACTTCTATAGTTACTCACAGGTGAAAAGATACTACAGTCTTCTTTTCCCTCTCGTCGTTTTTACAGCCATACACTACAGACTTCATTTTCGGACAGTCTGCCGAGCACAGAAAGATAATAGTCAGTCTATACACAATAAACACCGTCACTCGAACAATATTATGTTGTTTTAGGCTCAACTGGACTCAACAAATAATCGTGAAAACTCCGATTGCACTTTTTTAACAGAAATTATTCGGAACCAACCGGAACCAACCACAACAAATGACACGTTTGTTGATAATTTATCAACGCAAAGTGACAGTGACGCCTGGTCAAACTGTCAATATTATGTCGTTTTAGGCTCAACTGGGCACAACAAATAATCACGAAACTCCGATTGCGCTTTTTTTATTAATTATTCGGAACAAACCAAACCAAATTTGCTAGACAGGGGGGTTAATGAAATTGAAAATATTAGTTTCGGTGCAATGTTATTGATTTGCATTAATATGTAATAAAAATACCCCCGATTTATTGTTTGGAGGTTTTTTTTTCAACTAAAACCATGAATGCGGATTTATTAATATAGTATAAAAAGACAGCCTTGCTTGGTTATTTTTCGTTTCTATATTAATTTTATTCATTACTAATTCAAATTCCATTTATATATTTCACTATTTTCATCAATTCATGAAGAAGTTGGTAGTGCAATCAAAATTCAACTAAATTCAAAAAATCTCCCGCTAAATACAAGCCCCAAATTTCTCAATTACCTACGCCCATGCCCACTGTGAATGTATGTGTGCAAAATGTTCACGGATAGAAAATGGTATCACGCTTTTCGCCAAATGCCCACCCCGTGGCTGCCACTGGCAGTAAGTGGACCTTATTAGACTTGAGATTACGCATATCTACTTAAATACATAAAGGGCTATCCATATTGTGGTTTCAAAAGTAAACGTAAATAAAACACATATAAAATATTTTCTTTCATGATATTTCTTGATTATTATAAAGTTTGAACGTTGACATTATGTGTGAAACACTACATCATGTAAATGACCACCACGCGAATTGTTGCAAGCATTGATTCTTTTGAGGTAATTTTCGACCACTTTTTGACACATATATTGAGCGGTATCTCAGCCATAACTTGACGAATGTTGGTTTTTAAGTGCTCAAGGGTTAAAGGTTTATCTGCATAAACACGGTCTTTCGCGTAGCCCCACAAAAAAAAATCCAGCGGTGTCAAATCGCATGATCTTGGTGGCCAGTTGATATCGCCACGACGAGAAATTACGCGGCCAGGAAATGTCTCTTGCAATTAAGGCATATTCGCTCGAGTTGTGTGGCATGTGGCACCGTCTTGTTGAAACCACATATTCTCCAAGTCGTATTCTTCAGTAGCAGGCAGAAAAAAGTCGACGATTGTGTAAACCATAATCTCCTCTTAAAGCACGATATGTGGCTGTGCCAGAATCACCATTTTTGTAGTAGGTTTTAACAATTTTTATGCGTTGTGCGATAGTTAAGCGATCCATTTTCGCAAATGCCAGACTTTCAACTGAAATAAGGAAAGTTGGTTTAACAACTTAGTTTGACAGATGTCGAATTCCAGCCCTATACTTTTGAAACCACGAAATGGATAACCCTATATTTTGTTGGTTGTTTCATTCAGGGAGAATGAAGGAAGGAGATGGCATACGTAAAATGAGACGGGACAAGTTTGCTTGTTTAATGGGAGAGGAAAACAACGGTACATTAATTGATGAGTGAATCATAAACAACCCGTCGATAACACACAACGTTTGCATTTTATGACATAAAACAGCTCCTAACAACCACAAATTACCCGAGCAACGTAATGTTGTAGTCAATAACGTAACTATTTCGCGCAATCGAATTAAATCAAACGAGATTCGCGGCGAGGATCGTTTTCCGCGTTTACCGAATTTGACAATAGAGAATGCGCGCGTGCTACAGAACTAGCAGAACCGGATGACTTTGTCGGTGTGTGTATTGATGTGAGTGGCTGAACTAGTCGATTTTGTCGCTGTGTGCGGCAAAACTGGTCGCATTTGACGTGAGGGTACCGTGAACCGCTGAACGAGAGAGCCCATGGACAAGATTTTTCGTCCCATGTAGTGTTGTTGTTTTTACATGCAGTTTCATCATTATGTCTACTCCATATCTACTCCCTGGTTTCATTCCTTTTCACTCACCGCCCAATCGAAAAATTATGCAATTGACCCTTTCTAAAGGACGCCACAAACCTGACGATTTCTCGGCCGATCGATTGGGCAATTGATTGGCCACAATCGATCGGCCGCCAGTGCAGCACATACATTAGGGGAATTTATCGGGCAATCTGAAATTGACAGTCTCACGGTCCACAAGACACAACACAAAATAGCGAAAATTATACTACTTTTGTCGATTGAAGATGGAAATCCATTGCTACTTTTGATGGAGAATGACCGCCACAACCACAGCGTGAAGAACGACCACAGGTTAACGCGTCCAATCAACGCCATCTAGATCCATCAAGGCCGTAACTCAGCCGTTCCATGCCGTCATAGTTTGCCTACTAAGTTTTGGATTTACACGAACAAACAACAACAAGCATATGACGTCATTAAAAGTAACAACAAAACAGTGCAAACAGTAGGCGAAAAATTTCTACATTGCGGCCTTAATATAGAGACGGCGGTGGTCTAATCTATTTCAAGCATGGAGTAAGATGGAGTAGCCCTAACGATGAATCTTCATATAAAAACAACAACACAACATGGCACGAAAAATCTTGCCCATGGGCTCTCTCGTTCAGCGGTTCACGGTTCCTTCACGTCAAATGCGACTAGTTTGCGGCAGCACACAGCGACAAAATCAACAATAGCGACGTTTTTTTCGTATCGCGTGTAAATCTGACTCGAAAAAAACGATCGCGGGTAACATCCCGGTTAAGACCAAACAGCTGACATTTGACAGTTTTTGTGCATCTTTGACTCGCTTTCGTCGGCTTATTTTTTAGATGTGGTGGATTTTATCACAAAAGATGATTATTTCTTTGCAAAATCTTTTCTCGTGATTAGAAAAACTCTCTCATTTGGTTTGAAAAAACAAATCCCCTCATATTTCCTCTATGCGGCCGCCATCTACATTTGAGCTCTATCCCGTGTAGGGTAGTTGCACGAGTTAACTTTACCTGGGTAAGTGTCATTTTTTTTATATGAAGTTCTACCCAAACCTGCACGGGATAAACACAATAAAACGTCCCTAATGTTCAGCCACTCACATCAATACACACAACGTAGTGTGTTATCGACGGGTTGTTTGTGATTCACTTATCAATTAATGTACCGTTGTTTTCCTCTCCCATTAAACAAGCAAACTTGTCCCGTCTCATTTACCCTCTCCTTTCTTCATTCTCTCTGATTTCAAACTTATCATAGCTCTCGAAAGAATTTCTTCTTCTTTTTATCGATACTAGCGACACTTACCTTACCCAGCCATCATATAACGGACAATATCGGAATCTCTAAAGCTCTTCTTATGAGAACGGCTAGCAGAACAAGCCAAAAAAAAAAAAAAACAAAACAAAAATAAACAGTTTTTTGTCACTTTTTCTATTCACACACAAGTGAACAAGTGAAATTCGAAAAATGTTTTCTAGCAGGCGAATTGAATTCGTATCGCAGTCGAATGAAATTCTTTGCTGGGATACGGCACTCTAGGGTTAAGGGAAATTTTAGGTATCCAATTGCTGCTCCGATTTTACAGATGCCAAAGCACTTTAAAAATCACATTTTGAGCCCGATGAAATAAATTTAGACAATAAGTTACTACAAAAAAATAGATAAATTTAAAACCTAAGTTTTAATCAAGAACCTCATTTATTCAACTCCTTTTAAAATCAATAAAATTCAAAAATAATCAGAAATGTCGAGAATTTCCTTTCTACAGCTGGCATTCCAAACCCGAAACCAAATGGAATACTGAAACCAACTGAAACGAAGGAACGTCAAGAAAGAGACGGATATCTAAGCGCAACGACGGCATTTTCCACTCAACACAGCTGCAATTGCTTCAGCGCACGACTGTGTGTTTGTGTTGGACGATTTTCACCCGACGACAGCGCTTCGGCGATTGGAGCCCAGGTGAGTTTTCCCCGCGATTTTTTATTAATCTTTAGCTAAGTAGTTGTTTGTTGCTTTTTTCTTACTTACAGACAGATTTATGCTACTCAGCTGCTAAGGTACGAGCACTTTTTCACTTGAAATTCGAGCAATAAGCTAAACTTTCCCAAACCAACTAACCCACAGCCGATAAACGGATTGTCTTGTTCGGTGTTCCCGATTCCAACCGAAGCCCTAGCGGTCATGTTCTTGCAACTGTGAATCACGTGTGGTATCTTTGTGTGCGTGCGTGTCGACGCGACGGTGTTGTGTGCGTGTGTATTTCGATTATTCGCTCGCGCTGCCGTTCCATCGTTCCATCTATGAGCTATAGACAAAAGAACTAACTTTTAAGAACAGGTCGTGGGAAATTTGTTCGATTTCCGTAGTGGAAAAAGTATAGAAATATTGCTGAATTAGCAGCGCAATATAGTGAAAAAACTGTGATTGAAACAGTTCTAAACAAAGACGATATTTTTGTTAAAGAAGACTCAGTAGAACAGTGTTTTATTTGGCCGCGAAAAAATCCGCGAGATTCGCCTCTATGCCAGCAACAAAGTGAATTGCAGAGTTGTGTGAACATTTTTCTTTGAATCGGCTCTGGTGTGAAACGTGTGTAGTTTTTGTGCGCGGGTGTGGACTGTGAAACGAAGCTAAAGACTTTCGAAATACCTACAAGACAATTTCATTTGTTGGGCAGTTCGACAAAATAAAACCAGCTCCTGACTGGAAGTAATATGAGTAATGCTATCAACCAAAATGGCACAGGTCTAGAGCAGCAGGTAAGTCGCATCAAAAGCACACGAAAAGTGCATCGGCGGGTCCAGGGGCAGTTGGTGCTGCTCCCGGAGCGCTAAATGCTCCAAATTACAATTAATATTCGGTTTGGTGTAGTGTTTTGCAGTGAAAAGTGTGTCGGGCAAAATTGATGATGGGGGGAAAATGTCGGCAATGCGGCCGCGGAGCGAGAAATCAATTTTTTCCCGTCACGATTATCTATATGGGAGAGTCGCGCGTGTGTGGTTTTGCAACGTCGGTGTGTATGACGTGTATACGCAGAGATATGTGTACGTACGGCCGATTGTCGCGTTGCCATGAGAAGATGCTCCATCAAAGTGTTCTGCAAGAGTGACGCGTGCGGTCATTGTATCCGCCAAGTTGACAGTGTGTGTGTGGAGTTTTTAGAAGAAGAGAGGTGCCCGGTTCAGTGAGGAGCAAACCGCTGGGGCACAAAGCCTGACAAAGCCCCACACATTTTGCTCGGCTACTGACTGTTCTTTCTACACAGAGCAATGTGGAGCTCCACTTGACAACGACACTAGAATTGAGACGTTCTTGGGATTTCGCTTGATAGAATAGACGTACGGACCGGCTCGATTTGAAAACGAAGGCTGAATATGTGGGGCACGGTTTCATCAAGGATCCCCGGGTAATCGTGTGACCTCGCATACTAAGCTGCTAGTCTTATCTAACAATTTCACTCCCGTATGTCTTCCTAGAACCTATTAGGAATGCATGACAAATGGTTAAGTAGCGCAAATATTCGGAAGGTCAACGTCCCGAAATGGGGAAAATGGCTCTAACGAATTTCTTATATCCGCAAACTAAGTCGTACCCGTCGGACCATACTCTTCTCTTACATGACTATCGAGTGTTGTAAAATCTGAAACTGAAACGCACGCACTTGGACACTGAGTCGAATGTACTTTGTCCATTCGACGATCAGAAGATTATCTCTGGTCGCGCAAATTTACGTTACGAGAGCCAATACAAATGAATCACTTCCACTATGGGGTGGAAGTTCTCAAGATAAAGAAACGCGTGCAATGCATTCATCAGATGAGCATTAGATTGGCGAAAAAATGAAAATGTTATAGAAGCGAGGGAATTGCAAGATACAAGTTGAATGTCGTTACGTTATGAGATCATTGCCAAATGAATTTATTTTTGTGATGATCTTCTAAAGCCAAGTGTTGTGTTTAAAGGGAAATCTGAAAACAAAAATCAATTAAATGTTTTCTCTAATTCTAAGGTTATATGGGCTTACAACACTGGTTTAAAACTGTTTTCCCTTATTTGTAACTACAATAGTACAGTAAAAATGTTATTTTAACCCTCCACCGAGCACGTGGGGTATTTTGGGACCCCAGAGGGTATTTTTGATATATTACTTTTTAACGGTTTAGCGCATCCAGGTGAACCATCCACCAAAATTCTGCTCAAAAATATAATTGAAAAAAATCCCAATCCTTTTCAGAAAAAAAGTTTTTGACAGCCAAAAGTACAAATTTGCAGGAACGGGCACGTGGGGTCTTCAAAGACCCCATGAGTACCAAGGCCTCAATTGTCCTGAATATCCCAGAAAGGAAACTCGGAACCATACTCTATGTTGAGACCTTTTTATCTCGACTGTCTTGATATCTTTAGTATTCTTCCCCGGTCGTTTTATTGCTTCTTTTCACACTGAGTTGTAGGCGGTAAGCCTCATATAATTCTTTGCTGCAATGAAAGTAAAGGAAGAGATTATGCCATGGATCAACTGGTCAGAAATTATCCTGGCTTAAGAAATTCACGAAAACAGCTACTAGCTTTGTTCTTCGATTACTGCGATAGCTTCTTCTTCTGATATAGGACGGAAAACACTCCTTGACTGTAGCAAATCTGAAAAAATTATATCATAATTCTGCCTCCCCTAATTCTTACCACAGCTTATTCTATGTCAAATTAAGTCGCAGGGGCATCTAGAAAAAGTTGAAAACAAGTTTACAGGCATTGGCTATTTCATATTTTTGAAATTTGTTCTAAAAGTAAGCCTCACTACTCTAGGAACAAAGTAGTTTTCCTTGAGTCCAAGGCAGAGGGACAAAACAGTAAAAACGTTGATCGCCATAGGCATTTAAAGCGCCTATGGCGATCAACGTTACAGCTTACGGTATGTACAACAAATTTTGTAAATAATTGCCTTAAACATGTTCAAAACATAACACAGTACTTGTAAATTTGTTTTTTTTTTTCACAATTTGATACATGTTCAAGGATAAGTTCATTAAACTTTGGGGTCCGAAAAGACCCCACGTGCCCGTTCGCGTTGATCGTGGGATGTGCCTGGCGAAGGGTTAAATAGAACAAAATAAGCTGAAGCCAATTTGTTTGTTTATTTGAAACCTGTAGGATCCCAGAGGAGAAGAATAGTCAGAGTTCGCGCTTACCGTGTGGCCCGGTTTCATTGAAGCTCAGTATAGATTCAATTCGAAAGATTTTCCATACATTTTCAAAGTTTCGTAGCCAGCTTTCAACCAAAATCCCAAGCCAAATCTATTCGAAATCGTGGTAAAGTGTGGTGAATTTCGTCTGAGTCGATGCAATACAAAATTATAAAAATAAGTATCAAGGTTACGGTAGAAGCCGACTAGCACACATTCGACTCGTTTACCAGTTTCATCCACAACAAGACATAATCGCTCAAGTCCAACACCTGCGCCCCCCGCCACAGTGTACACCCCACTCTCCATATTGCAGTTTAACTGCAATGGCATCCGTCTGAAGATCGACGAGATAGTCCGTTTCATGATTACGCGCAGAATTCTGATAGCGGCATTTCAGGAGACAAAGCTCCAACCATCAACTCCCGATTTTAACATCCGCGGCGATTACATACTTTTAAGGCGTGATAGAGTCGGCAGGGGCATGGCAGGGTCCTAACCCAGGAGGAGGGCTTGCATTCCTAATACACAGAACCGTGCAATACAGTGTATTAGATTTTCGTTTCAACGACGGCACGGCGGAAATGCAAGCTATTGCCGTTAAATCCGGCAATACCAATATCGAACTTATAAACATCTATGTTCCACCAGCTTCTAGCTGTGGCTCTGGCTATAAGTTCGATATTGGTCCACTCCTCATAGGACAGCATAGGATCCTACTTGGCGACTTTAACGCGCATCACGAACTCTGGCACTCTCACCTCAAAAATGATGCCAGAGGTATAGATATCGCGTCCAAACTAGACCCATCAGACTTCTGCCCTATCAATGGAATTTCGTCTACACGTGTCGCTGGCGCTTGTCATAGTTCTCCTGACATAACTATTGTGAGCGCCAGTTCGATAAGTGAAACCCGATGGGAGACAACAACATCTCTCCAATCCGATCACCTCCCCATATTAATAAACATAGATAAACCAGCCGAACTAACGACATCAGAACGGCGTACGTTTATCAACCATAAAAAGGCAAATTGGGAGGGTTTCACTGCGTTCACAACGACGAAGTTCGCCGCGCTACCTACTCCTACGAACACACGGGAAGCCGAAAAGAACATAAGGAACGTCATTGTCAAAGCGGCAGCTCGCTACATTCCGGCAGGACGTATCCCCAAAGTTCGGCCATATTTCCCAACTACTGCCGCAAGGTTAGCCGACGAACGGGACGATTTAAGACGCGCAAATCCGGCAGACCCCAGAATTCATGAGCTAAACTTAGAAATAAATCGACAAGTCAACACCTACAAAAAAGAGAAATGGAACGAGCATCTAGATAGCTGCGACCTCTCACAAGGTGTCAGCAAACTATGGGCTACAGTCCGCGCCCTGTCTCACCCAACAAAAGACAAGGGCAGTGTAGCCATCAGATTCGGTAAGAAAACCACTGCCAATCCAAAACTCTGCGCGAGCCTGTTCAATAAGCAATTTATTGAACACCCCAAGACCAAGATGCTCAATTGCAAGATAAGAAGAAGGATTCGCAACCGTACAGTTGACATCATTCCCACCTTTACAGCGGACCAAATTACAGCAGCAATCAAGAATGCAAAAAAATCAAAGGCCATTGGACCAGATGGCATTTCAATGGTCATGCTGCAACACCTCAATCTTCCGGCCATCGAATACCTAACGATGGCTTTCAACTTGTCGATATCCACGCTTGTCATCCCCGAATTCTGGAAAAAGGCGCGGATTATCCCCCTTCTCAAACCCGGTAAAAGCGCGAAACTCGCCGAATCCTACCGTCCAATCACAATTCTATCACCCGCTGCGAAGACGCTCGAAGCACTCATCCACCCCACCCTTGTATCACATGCTGAGCTAGCTTCTCACCAGCATGGCTTCAGGAAGATGCATAGTACCACAAGAGCTCTGGATCTGATCACCCATCACATCCATAATGGCCTCAACCAGAAACCGCCCTGTGACAGAACTGTCCTAGTAGCACTTGACCTGTCGAAAGCCTTCGACACGGTTATCCATTCTGCGCTGTTGGCCGATCTCCTCAATATGCATATTCCTGCACAAGTGGTTAGATGGATTGCCAACTATCTAGCTGGAAGGCAATCCTTCACAGAGTTTCGGGGCAGTCGTTCAAAGCATAGAAAAATTAAGCAGGGAGTTCCACAGGGTAGTGTACTCTCTCCTACACTGTTTAACATCTATCTGTCGAGCCTTCCAACTCCCCCGGAAGGTATCGAACTAATTTCGGGGAATGATATAAATGGCATGTGTGCTCGACTAAATGACTATATTGAGAAACTGGTGGAGTTTTTTAATATCCGCAATCTTGTCATTTCACCGTCTAAATGTACCGCAACACTTCTTACCACCTGGACGCAGGAATTTTCGGAGGTGCTTGGGATCCGTACTGGTAAGCATGCTGATGACGTTGTTCCTACTGTAACCAACCCCAAGATCCTTGGTGTCTATTTAGACACCATGATGAAGTCGAAAAATCACGTCACAAACGTAGTCGATAGAATGCACAGTAGAAATAACGTCCTAAAGGCATTAGCCGGGAGTTTCTGGGGAAAGGACAAGGAAACTATGTTGGTCACCTACAAAGCGATAGGTAGAGCAATCCCTAGCTATGCAGCACCGGTGTGGTCACAAACCGTCTGTGACACAAACTGGAATAAGATCCAGGTCTGCCAGAACCCTGCTCTACGTATCGCCACTGGTTGCCATCTCATGTCGTCCCAGGAGCATCTTCATCAAGAAACCAGCATGTTATCAGTGCGTGATCACAATCACCTCTTGTCTCTTCAATATCTGGTCGGTTGCTATCGAGAGGATCACCCAAATCATCATCTCATGGACAATACTCCCCCTCCACGACATGTCAGGAGTGGAGTCAGAGATCTCGAGAGAGACGTCCAGAGATACAAACGGGTACCTTCCGATATATTTGATGACACAGCATACCATGCGGCATTCACACAACCGTTGTGAATAGGTCAATAGGGAGATTAGGTCCGAATAGAGTCCTCTCAGTGCCCCCACCACCCATATCGCCTGAGGAGACTAGGCTCCCGAGAGCCACAAGAGTGACACTAGCCCAACTTAGGTCGGGTTTTTGTTCACGTCTCAATTCCTACCTATCTCGAATAGACCCGGACATCTAGAACATTTGTCCGAGCTGTGGCGGTACGCCACACGATGTGGACCACCTGTTTCGATGCCCCGCTGCACCCACTAGCCTCACTCCGAGGGCGTTATGGGACAACCCTATTGCAGCTGCTACGTTCTTGTCGCTTGAGACAATAGGCGAGAACGACGACGAAACTTAGAACATGTCCACAGACATGCACAGCGACTCACACCCTTCTGCACCGCTACAACAACAACAACGTAATTGTGATTTTTTACTTTTTGACGAACATAAACCATTGTTAGCTTCGACGACAATCAGCAAACTCAGCGCATTTCTTAGCACGATGAACCTCGATCGTCAGGCATAGTCCTGCCCACATAATCCTATATCGCTGTGGGAAAACTATCGCAGCAGCTATGTTTTTGTCCCTAAACCTCACGTACACAAACATTGACGAACCATAATGGTTGAAATAGATTGGCTGCGTCAGCATCGGCAGAGGCATCGGCATCAGCAGAAAAATTTCAATTTAGAACACACGCATTTGCCTTTGATGACCCACAATGACAGCAGCGGCAGAAGCAGAAAAATGCTTCTGCCGATGCTTCTGCCGCTGCTGTCAATGTGGGTCATCAAAGGCAAATGCGTGTGTTCTAAATTGAAATTTTTCTGCTGATGCCGATGCCTCTGCTGATGCTGACGCAGCCAATCTATTTCAACTATAACTCGTACCCACATAGATTCACAGCGTTTTCACACCTTTCTGCACCGCTATAAGAAGAAGAAGATGACTACTACATAACATATATCCTAAAATTTCCATTCATACGCTTTTAGGAAAAATTAATCATCTAATCAATAAAGTTCCTTCTCAAATTCGCTTATGATTTTGTAGACAAGAACAGACGAACAGCACGATGATTCTCAGTCTCACTCTGCTGACATCAATTGGACAAAATGTATTGCTAAAAAAACCGTAGATTGAATTTCGAAAAAGTGTCATTGATAGTCATTGGCGTTACAAAGGGGCTACAGCTGCCTGTAGAAATAGGCTGAGACATTGCCGCCAGAACGGGTGATGTGCCTACACCACAGGCCGAGCGACGCGACGCCATGGAGCGGTATAAAGAACGAGTCAAGGAAGAAGAAAGGCGTTACAAAGGGGGTGTGCACATGAACATGTTTTTCACATCATTCTAAAGATTATTTATATACAGGGTGTCCGGAAACTGCCGCATAAACGCACCGGATTGTGATTCCTCATCATGTGATTTCCGACAAAAAAGTGGTACGGAACATACCCCCTTAGCTTAACCCTTTAGCTGTCAAAGCCATTTGAAGATTTTTGAAAAAAAAAATCATATTCTTGTACGACTAATACTTCAAAATATCTCAAAAGCTGGACTAGCTAGAATAGCAAAATAAGATGATTATTACGGCCAAAAAATTTACCTAAAAAATAAAACTAACGGCACTAAAATCGAATAAGAGGTTTGGTTTTTACAGTGCTTCAAAGTCAAATTTGTGTGATTTGGCCCAAAAACAATATATTTTTTCATCTCAATTTTCTCCAGCTTCTGCCAAGGAGAGGTGCTTGTACGATTCTTTTAAAAATTGGCGCATAGTCTAATGATCTTTACCTTCTTACATCATTTTATTCTAGCTTCGTTATTTCTAACAGTTTTAATGCCTTAAGTGCAAAAAACTAGGGTTTATTTCGGCTCGATTTCGACATACTTTGAATAGATTTTACCAATTGCAGAATTAAATTGTATTGAATTCGAGCTAAAATTAGCCCTAGTTTTTCACACTTAACGTATAAAAACTGTTAGAAATAATGAAGCTAGAATAAAATGATGTAAGAAAGATATGATCGTAAGACTATACGCCAATTTTTAAAATCGTACAAGCACCTCTCCTTGGCAGAAGTTGGAGAAAATTGAGATGAAAAAATATATTGTTTTTGGGCCATATCACACAAATTTGACTTTGAAGCTCTGTAAAATGGATGGATGGATGCATATGGCGCTAAGATAGGTTGGGCTGGTTGCGCCCGATACATCAGCCTGCTGGCTTATTGTATTTCCCATCTAAGCGAGAAAATTTCAGGTTATGAGCTCTGTCCTACGTAAAAGGCTTAGAAGAAAGTTAACCAGGTTTACTTTGGGTGCACCCATACTGGTGGTTTGAGCCCCAAAGAAGTTTTGTCTCCAGCTCATAAGAGCGGGACATTCGAAAATAACGTGCGAGGCTGATTCCTCATCTTCGTTACAGAGGCGGCATAGTGGGTCTTGTGTGTAGATCCCTATTGTATGCAGATGTTTCCGTAGGGTGCAATGACCGGTTATAAGGCCTGTCACTGCCCTGAGGTTCGTTTTACTAAGACTGAGGGCTTCGGTGCAGCTGGTATGCCAGTTAGATTCCAGCATGCGCTTGCTATGCCTGAGCCCTTCAGCGAGTCTCCATCGGTCTTGGAATTTATCCTCGGTCCATCGTCTAGCAACGGTTCTGGCAGTAGATTTACTGATCCCGATTGCAGGTTCAGGACCAGTTAAGGGTAGTTCGGAACCCTCTCTTGCAAGGGCATCCGCTTTCTCATTTCCTTCGATCCCCTTATGTCCTTTCACCCATTTCAGAGTTACTTTGTTTCGGATTGCTAGGTTTTTGAGATTTTGTTGGCATTCCCAAACCAATTTAGAGGTTGTTTTGGTATTTGCAATTGCTTTTATAGCAGCTTGACTGTCGGAGAGAATATATATGGTCCTATTAGTATATCCCTTTAGAGTACTCTCCCCTGCTGCAAGGTTTATGGCTATAAGTTCTGCCTGGAAGACAGTTGTACATTGACCTAGGGGTTTGGAGATACTATAGTTGTTGATTTTAGTATAGACTCCTGCCCCCGTTCCTTCGTCTGTCTACGACCCATCAGTGTACCACACAATGTGATTTGATAGATGGTTGTCGTTCCATTTACTCCAGTCTTCCCTAACCGTTGAGGTTTGGATGTTGGAGTCGAAGGTGTACATGGCCGGGGTATAGTCGCTGCCCATATCTAGGATTGGGTTTGCAATGATTTCTGTGAGCGTACAGTGTCCTACCCTTTGTGGTGTCCACATGTTCGATGATTGGAGTCTGTACGCTGCGAGTCTAGCCTCTTCTGTGATTTTGAGGTCCAGTGGTGGCAGGTCTAGTAGTTTCTCTAGAGTTAAAGTTGGTGCACTGCGCATGGCGCCGGTTATGCTTGCGCAGGCCAGTCTCTGTACTGATCCCAACTTCGCTGCTGCTGTTTTTTGCTTGATTTTAGTCCAACAGACTATCGAGCCATAGGTCAGACGGGGTTTGACCACAGCTTCGTATATCCAGTGTATCATTCGTGGTTTTAACCCCCACGTTTTTCCTATTGCTCTTTTAGTAGCATATAGGGTCTGTTTGCCTTTTGCAATTGTGTTTTGCAGCTGCTTATTTTATTATATTATTATATTTTACCTCCGTGGTAAACTGCAGTTGTTGGTTGAATAATGTTGGAGCGTTGAGCCCTTCCAAGTTGTATTTGCGACTGAAGGTTATTAATATTGTTTTGGCGGGATTGACCGATAGGCCTGCCCTCCTACACCAATCCTCCACTTGGGTTAGAGCTTGTTGCATGAGTTCCGAAATAACTCCTGGATATTTTCCCCTTATAAGGATGCTGATGTCATCGGCATATCCTAGGGTATAGAAGCCAGTATTATTTAGCTGGACCAGTAGGCTGTCCACTACAAAGTTCCACAGGAGGGGTGAAAGTATACCCCCCTGTGGGCAACCTTTGTGGACAAGCATACCATCTACGAGGTTACTGTCTAAGGGTCACCTAGCCTATGGCTTTATACCCTGGTCCTTGCGAAAGCGGTTTGGACCTCCAGCTTGTTTACTGACCCGGATCTGTAGTCAGATGGGGATTTCTCCATCCGGTGAATGCATTCACCTTCAGGAACCCAACCCCGGGGCTGCATCACCAGCTCGATGTCTTGCTTAACAACCGACAGCCCCCTCGAGACCAACGCCAAGATGGGAAGGGACCATGGTCCCCTGGGCTCGCCCATCCCCGAGGTACACTATTCGCTATGGACTTCTCCATAGCAGGTGTGATCCTCCTTCGGCCCCCTATTGGTTAAGCCTTACGGCGAATTCGGGCATGCACACCCCAGGCTCGTTGGACCTGTGACTCCGCGTCTGTGCAGACAACGAAGCGCTGCTTTTCACATCCAGGCGGCCCCTTCAGTTTACTAGTCAGCAATGCGACTCAGGCAGTGTGGTCATCAATCCACAAACTAGCTAGATATAGGCGCGTAGGCATTTTCCACCAAGGCCGTTCTCCCTAGCTAGCCCCTTCTCGACTCGGGTCATGCGGAGCCGTCACCTCCGAAGCTCACACGACTTCCGTATGATGCACCCCCCCACCGGGGGACATCAAAATCGTGCTAGGCCTTTAGTGCTTCCCTCCCGCAAACTATGGGGGGAGGTAGGCACGCCAAGAGCCACCCGTGCATAACTCAGGAGCACGGGACCGTTAACGCCCGAATGGTCTTTGTACAGATCCTCGCCATGGCGTATCAACTGTACCAGGGGCCCCCTTGCGCTACTAGGTCCGTGGTGTCGTAAGTCACCAAAGATCCCTGTCCGACTACAAACAGCCTTCCAAACTGAGTGTCACACGGACACAGACCCCCCTGCGGGGAACCTTTGTGGACAGCTGTATACATCGTTTCACCGAATAATTTTGCATGTACTTGTCGTCCTTGAAGCATTGATTTTATCCACCGACATAGGGTGTTTTGAACTCCATGACTCGAGGCGCCGCCGTGTACAAGAGATTCAAATGAAGTGTTGTCGAAGGCCCCCTCTATATCTAGTAAGGCCGCGAGCCCTATTTCTTTGATTTCTAATGTGGTCTCAATCTTCCCAACTAGATGGTGTAGTACTGATTCACATGATTTCTCTGTCTGATAAGCATGTTGGTTTGGGTGCAACGGCAAAGCGACAGGCACCTTTCCCTGATATGTTTATCGACGAGCTTTTCCAATGACTTAAGTAGGAAGGAGGTTAGACTTATTGGTCTATACGATTTCGCTAGGGTTTGGTCACGCCCCGGCTTTGCCATAAATGCAACGTTTACCTGCTTCCAAGTGATTGGGATGTATCCTAAGGCTATGCTGGCTCTGAATAGTCTTAGTAAAAGCTGAGCCAGGGTCGTAAAACCCTGCTAAAGCAGGGCTGGGTAGACACCGTCTGGTACTGGTGATTTGTAGGGTTCGAAAGAGTGGATCGCCCATTCCACCCTATTATAAGTTACTATTTGGTTCGCAATCCGCCAGTCGTCTTTGTTAGCCCTGAGAAAAAGGGAGTTGTCATCCAACTGGTCTGTGCGCTCCGATGTTATCGTTGATCCAGGAAAGTGAGACCCTAGAAGGACTTCCAGGGTCTCCTTACCTGTTTTTGTTTGGTTTCCATCGGAGTTTTTAAGTGTTCCGATGGGGTTTGTTGGATCCTTGGCTAGAATCTTCTGGAGTCTCGCTCCTTCATGCAAGTTTTCTATTTCTTCGCAGAACTTCCTCCAGGACTCCCTCTTGGCTTTCCTAATTTCTTTGCTATACTGGGTTAGGGTGCAGCGGTATGTGTCCCAATCTCCAGTTCTTTTGGCTACGTTGAAAAGCTTACGTGTCTTCTTACGCAGAATGTTCAGGTTCGAGTTCCACCATTTGCATTTCGCATTGGTGTGTCGTCTCGTTAACCTGCAACTCTCTTCAAAGGAGGTTTTTATTGCGGCTTGCAGTTGATCCGCTGCAGCCTCCACACAAAGTGTAGTTTTAATGTGTCTGGGAATTTCATTCAGATTGATGGTCAGGCGCTCTCTGTAGAGGTCCCAGTTTGTTTTTCTCGGATTTCGATACAGTTCAGTTGGCTTATCAACTTTGTCGATTTCCATACTTATGTATCTGTGGTTCGGGTAAAACCCGCCAATGGCGGACGTTAGGGGATACGTTGAAGGTGGCTAAAGTAATATCAATGACCTCTCTTCGACGTGTTGTTACAAAAGTGGGCTCAGTACCCTTATTTAGAATTTCAAGGTTTTCTTTGATTATGAAATCATAAAGATACTCACCCCTTTTGTTCGTATCGGAACTTCCCCACTCTGTGTGGTGAGCGTTTGCGTCCGCTCCGATGATGAGCTGCGGTGTATGTGTTCCGCTGCTAGTTAACAAGCTCTGTAAAAACTAAACCTCTTATCAGATTTTAGAGTGGTTCGTTTTATTTTATAGGTAAATTTGTTGGCTGTAATAATCATTTTGTTTCGCTATTCTAGCTGGTCTAGCTTTGGAGGTATTGAGCCTTAAGTCGGACAAGAAAATGATTTTTTCAAAAAACTTCAAATGCCTGTGGCAGCTAAAGGGTTAAGCTAACCGTACAACTTTTTTGCTGGAAATCATATGAGGAATCACAATCCGGTGCGTTTATGCGGCAGTTTCCTGACACCCTGTATTGAACGTTTCTATTTAAACCTTTTTTTGAAACATTCGCAGCAGATCATCTTTTCAATTTGCACGATCTTCTCGCTTGCAGTTTTTCCAACAAGCCGAGATTATTTTCATATATGCGTGATTTCAACAACTCCCAGAGAATAAGTAAGTGGTATGGTTAAGTCGGGGGAACGAGGTGGTTATGAAACGTTGCCCAACCTAGATATGAGACCGGAAGCAAGGAGTAGGACTGCTATTGGGACTCATGTATGAAGTGACATCATCTTCTTCAAACCTCATTCTTGGGTAATTGTTCAACCATTTGTGGCTGGGGAGACATGTCAAAATGGGGAGCAAATGTACGAGAAAAATGTCCCGCCCGGGTTTAACGCGAACATCCTCGAAAACATAATACTTGTTGAGTTTTTTTTCCATTAGTGCCCCATTTATGAGGATAAATAACACTGCTGAGCGTGCTCTTGATATCAACACCTCAACAAAAAAGCAGTTAAGACCTTGGAAATTGGATGTCACTAACATATCTGCAGCTTTAGTCCAATGTGGACTTTTGCACCTGTTATTTTATTTTTAAATGCGCAAAGTTCGTACTACCAACGGAAATTATTGACATTGTTTGTCACGCCGAAGCTGGAGGGCGTTAAGAGAGCAATACTCTCAACCGACAGCAATGTAACTTGTGACATCCTAACTGATAATAATCCATCTGCCACAGACGACCAGGGACTTGTTAAATGCCGAACTGGACTGTCTAGTCATGATCTGCACATGTAGGTATAGCGTTGAAAGAAATAGTCGATTCCTTGGCTAGGCAAGATCTACTGGAGACAAAAACAATGTGTTGTCACACACATTATGGTATGTATTTCGATTTTCTTCAGAATTTTGTGATATTTGTGGCACATTGCATCCCAATGTCATTTCTGTCGGTAACATACGTGTGGACGAGAAATCCCTCCTAATTTCATTCAAACTTCCATTATTCTGTTTGTTACATTTGTAGGCAAGCCTTTGATGCCGATTTGGGTACCACAGTAAACCTTCCTGAGCGACATTTCGGCGTCGAGTTGAAAGTTAACTTTCAAGCGCTCCACAAATGCCGCATAGACATATCCCTTCTCGTGGCCATTTTGTTGGGTCCAATGCTTCTATCTACATTTCATACCGCAAGGTTTTGAGATGCGCCAGATTTGGTCTTAATAACCTCGTTATCATTGGCTTGTATCCATCTTGTAGAACAGTAGTTTCCCATTTAGCGGTCGTCGAGAAACGCTATCTTCCTTCTCTTCCTGGAGGGATTTGCTTCCGATATTCCGTATTTGTCCTTTTCTATACCTTTTCTATAATATTGTGGTCTGGGGCGTCGGGAAGCAGCACATAAAGGAGCGACCAATTTTTAAATTTAAATGTCCGCTAATATGCAAGTTTCACAAGACTTGTAAAATGTATAGGATCGATGACTAATGTGTACAGTATGTTTCGTTCAATAACAAAACAAAAACAGTCAAGAAAACGCTTTGCAAATACTGCGCAATTCACTGCACTTGGCAAGAAAGGAAATAATGCAAATTCAACGAAATGTAGCCTTTTGTAAAAAACGAAAGTACTTAAGCAAATGCATTACATATTATAATATCGTATCCATAGTTTGCATAAATTTCAGATTAACGCTTTTAGTTATAAAAATTTAACGTGTGCATCATTTTTCAGATTGCTGGTCTGGACTTGAAAGGCGGTCAAGCCGATAACGGCAGTCCCGTTAATAGTAGTAACTACAATTCAGCTGGTCGTTATATTCCACCTCATCTGAGAGGAGGACCCAATAATAATCCGCCTGCGGAAAAGGATCGTGATCAACCACGTGATTACAATCGTGATTATCGCGATAATAGAGATTATCGTAACGATAGGAATCGAGACGGTGGTAACTACGACCGCAACGATAGGGACTATCGCGGCGACTATCGAGGGTAAATATTTCTCGTACGAGCCATCAACAGAGAGAGAATTTCAAATTTCACTCCTTTTTTTCTGCAGCAATAATAGACGATTCAACACTCGGGATCAACGAGGAGGAGATCGCGGCGGAGACTTTGGCGGGAACTATTCGCGAAGACGGAACGACGAAAACTCTCAAAACGGTGATTCATTCGAGCCGAGACGTGGCGGAGGAGAATATTGGGGTGATCGTGGCGGCGCCCCTCGTGCTGGATCACGTGCCGGCGACCGTGATAGGGATCAAGGACCGCCACAACGTACAAACGATCGTTGGATTGAGCCAGCTGGGGAAGAACAACCGCGTCGTGAACAGGGTAGCGGAGGTGGCGGTGGCGGTGGATCGTCAAACTATGGCGGCAAATGGAAAGATGAGCGACGCGGTGAAGTCGACTTTACGACTCTCGGGCCGCGGGATGAACGCGTGGAATTGGAACTCTTCGGTACAGCGAATACCGGCATCAATTTTAACAAATACGAAGACATACCCGTGGAGGCGACGGGCAATAACGTGCCTCCACATATCACATCCTTCGATGACGTCAAGCTGACAGAAATTATTACCAGCAATATAACCATGGCTAGATATGACATACCGACACCGGTTCAAAAATATGCAATCCCGATCATAATCAATGGTCGCGACTTGATGGCATGCGCTCAAACGGGATCAGGTAAAACTGCTGCATTCTTAGTGCCAATAATGAATCAGATGTATGAGCATGGTATCCAAAATCCACCACAAACAAATCGTTCGTCGTATCGTCGCAAACAATATCCTTTGGGATTGGTTCTTGCGCCCACACGCGAGTTGGCTACACAAATTTTCGAGGAGGCCAAGAAATTCTCGTATAGGTCTCGTATGCGTCCGGCTGTTTTATATGGTGAGAAACTGAATTGATTCCAGCGTGGTATCAACTGACGGCTAATGTTTTGATTATTTTTATCCCATTACAGGAGGCAACAACACTAGTGAACAAATGCGTGAACTTGACAAAGGTTGCCATTTGATCGTGGCAACGCCTGGACGTTTGGAAGATATGATCACTAGAGGAAAAGTGTGTTTGGATAACATAAAATTTTTGGTGCTAGACGAAGCCGATAGAATGTTGGATATGGGTTTCGAACCGCAAATTCGTCGCATTGTTGAGGAAAGCAACATGCCACCGACCGGAGAAAGACAAACCCTTATGTTCTCAGCAACGTTCCCCAAGGCCATCCAGGAGTTGGCCAGCGACTTTTTGCACAACTATATTTTCTTGGCGGTTGGACGAGTTGGTTCGACATCTGAAAACATTACCCAAACTATTTTACACGTTGCCGAGCAAGACAAACGTTCATACTTATTGGATCTGTTGAATAACATCCACAGCGGCAGTCCGGAATACTCAAAGGAAAGCCTAACATTGATTTTCGTCGAAACGAAAAAGGGAGCTGACGCTCTGGAAGAATTTCTCTACAAATGTAATCATCCGGTAACAAGTATACACGGTGATCGATCGCAAAAGGAACGTGAAGAAGCGTTGCGCTGTTTCCGCTCGGGTGATTGTCCGATTCTTGTTGCAACAGCTGTCGCTGCTCGTGGTTTGGATATACCGCACGTTAAACATGTCATCAATTTTGATTTGCCGTCGGACGTGGAAGAGTATGTGCATCGTATTGGTCGTACGGGACGTATGGGAAATTTGGGTGTCGCAACGAGCTTCTTCAATGAGAAGAATCGAAATATTTGCTCTGATCTGATGGAACTGTTGATTGAGGCAAAACAAAAGGTTCCCGAATTTCTCGAAGAGATGATGACACATGATCGTTCCTATGGCGGCGGCAAGCGTATGACTCGCGGTGGTGGTGGTGGCTCGAGATACGGATCAGGATTCGGATCGAGAGATTATCGTCAACAGTCGAGCGGAGGCGGCAATAGAGGCTCGAGTAATCGTGGCGGTGGCGGTGGAGGTGGCGGCGTCGGCGGTGGAGGCTTTCGAAACAATGGTAATGGATATCGTGGTAAGATATATTGTTTTATCTAGTTTTAATGTTAGTCATTTCTATGATTGTACTGATTGAAGTACAGAGGCATTTTAAAGTTACTTTTTGTTTCGAAGTGCACAATCTGGGGAAATCAATTGTGTTTTCATAGCTTTTCCTTATTTGCAGGCAATTCTGGTGGAAGTTACGGCAATGGCGGCAGTTACGGTGGAAGTTATTCATCATTTGGAAACTCTGGCAGCTCTGACTGGTGGGATAACTAAACATACATACATTATCCAATAGTATGAACACAAAAAATATAAAATATAAAAAAATAGTAAAAAATAAAAGAATAGAACAGATTGAACATCAACATACAACTTTTTATGTAGCAATTAATTGTATGCAATTCTTATTATCAAAGCAGAACACTTTCCGTCTAATGTTGACAACAGATTAATATTGAAATATCAGTAATAAAAAAACACATGGAATACATAAAAAAAAAACAAAAGAAAAATAATATAAATATTTATTCTTCACTAATCAAAAACAAGAAAATGAAAAATGATTGATTTCCATTTTTTAGAGAGGTCTTGTTCGTAGAATTCTCACAAGCACATTTTATTTGAAATTTTATTTTTCAAAATGTTCTTAATTATTACGAATTACAATAAAACTAAAAAAACATATAAACATAAAATCTACAAAAATTTTGATTTTTCTCTCCTTGAACAAAAGGTATGAGTATGACACATTTTAGGACTCTTCTACTTTGACATTAACTGGTATTTTTACTTTCACTCATCTCCTCTACATTTAATCCATAAAAATTTTTTTTTATTGATTTCTGTCTATTGAAAGAAAATCAATGGAAATATGCAATCAACAAGTATATTAAAATAGACCTACGAGTATAGAAGGAAATATAAAGTGTTATTGCTCTCAAAACACGGAACGAGGAGAAATAATATATTGTCGAAATATAAACAACACGAGAAACATAATATATCTTCAACTATTCTTAATTTAATACAAAAAAATACAACTATAATTACACTTAAAAATTGATAGGAATGAATAAAACGTATATAAATGTGATTCATCCAATTAATAATATCAAATCGATCCACTGAAATCCGTTATTCGTTTACTCTCTCACCCATAGAAATAGTTTTAGCGCATTTGTTAGTATTTGAAACAATACATAAACAAGAAAGAAATACACAGCAAGAACATCCTTACTGAATAAGTTTATGCTTCAAATATTTCTTTTTATTCCAGTTACGAATTTTCATAATTTATTTAGTATATAAAACTTTGTAAAAAAAATACAAAAAAAAAACTTTAAAAAGTATATAGTATGGATTCCCATGATCGGTAAATTGGTGTTTCATTTATGATTTCTATGCTTTCAACTTAATTTGTACCAAGTTCAAGTACCTTGGCTCGATGGTGAACAGCGGAGCTACATGCGATGATGACATCAAACACCGCACAAAGGTTGGGTGGATGACGTGGCGAGAAAACTCGGGAGTTTTCTGCGATAAGAAAATGCCACTGAAGCTAAAGGGCAAGTTGTACAAAACGGTTGTGGCTATGTGAAGTTAGCCAGTCATGTTTTTGAAATTAGGTCCTTTTGCTCGGTGAACCGTTTGTTCTACAGCGGCTACGTTTGTTCTTGATTGTTAACCAATTAATATCGTTTGTGCTTCTCTAATAATTTAATTATAGCAACTTTAAAATTGTGAGTGTGAAGTTAGCCAGTCATTTTTAAATATGGATCGGAAAGGTATAGGTTTGGTATCAATCGAAAGCCAGACGTTTGTTCATTTTGTAGGGCGTTTGTTCATCCTGGAAACGGAAGGATACAGGAATTATTAAGGAAAAAGAGATTAGTTGTGACGTAATCTTCACTCAACCAACGCCATCTACTCAGCTCAGCTGTACAATGATGGTGTGGATCTTGCATAAATTGTTCGCGGGACACGGGTTGCCCGTACAGCTGAGCTGAGTAGATGGCGTTGGTTGAGTGAAGATGACGTCACAACTAATCTCTTTTTCCTTAATAATTCCTGTATCCTTCCGTTTCCAGGATGAACAAACGCCCTACAAAATGAACAAACGTCTGGCTTTCGATTGATACCAAACCTATACCTTTCCGACCCATATTTAAAAATGACTGGCTAACTTCACACTCACAATTGGAAAGTTGCTATAATTAAATTATTAGAGAAGCACAAACGATATTAATTGGTTAACAATCAAGAACAAACGTAGCCGCTGTAGAACAAACGGTTCACCGAGCAAAAGGACCAAATTTCAAAAAAATGACTGGCTAACTTCACACAGCCAACGGTTGTACGTCCCGCACTCATGTATGGATCAGAATGCTGGACCATGTATGAAGGTTACGCGAAGGAAATGACAGCGACTGAAATGAAAATGTTACGCATGTCAGTTGGTGTAACCAAAAGGGACATCAAGAGTAGCTACATCCGAGGCAGCTTGTCCATAGACCAACCAATCACCGAAAAGCTCGAAGACCGACAAATGGATTGGTATTGCCATGTTCAAAGGCGTCCGCCTGAGAACCCCGCAAAGAAAGCGATATCAATGGAAGTTCCACTTGATGGACCCAAGGCCAGAGGCAGACCGAAGAAAACCTGGATATGTCAAATGAAAAAGCAACAACAACGCATTGGTCTCGGCGATGACACGATTCAAGATAGAGCTGCCTGGAGAAATTATCGCCAAAACGGGCGATGTGCCAACACCGCAGGTCGAGCAACGCGAAACCGTGGAGCGGTATAAAGAACGAGGCAAGGAAGAAGAAGAAAGAATTTAATTTTGATAAGAGTGTCCCTTCTTTTATGTGTTTACATTTTTGTGTTAGGCGAGGAAATAACTAACAGTGCGTGCTGTTGATCTCAACACCTCTACAAAAAAACCGTTAAGACTTTCGAAATCGTATATTAATAACACGTCTAGGGCTATGTCCAATGTTGGACTTTATTTATTTTTCAAGTAAAATCCTGAATTGTCGATGATTTTGCAGTATACAATCGAGAACGTATTGCGAATGTCCCATCTCGATTTTTTTCTCGTGGAATCAAAATTCGGGCAACGACATTTTTGCAACATGCAACCAAACTCTTTTTAACCCTTAACCCACAAGTGTCTCGTGGACACACTTTTATGTTCATTCACGTATAAAAAGTAAAGTATTTATTTCTGCGAGAAACCACTTTATCTAATCTTTCTCCAAAGTATTAAGATTCTGATCGTGTACTTAATGATTTTTTTTACATTAATAACTCAATATTTATTACTAATTAGGTAAAATAGTGACTTATCAACCCAGAAGTGTCCAATGGACACAGTACCATTTTGGTCTGATTCCAATGTGTATAACGGTATTTGGGAGCAAAAAAATTGCTTCAGTACTTCGACGTGTGCTAAAAAGGAACTGTCAGATGCTGAAATTCGATGTGCCTTTGCAGAAAGTGTCTACGAAAACGTTTTGGGGCACCAGTTCAATAGCGATGACGAGGAGAAGTTTGCTGTTGACAGTTGTTCCAGGACCCTATATTTAGAAATTAAATATTTCGTGGTACCATGAGAAAAAAACAGATTTGCTTCTTTATTATGTTTCTTGAGATTCGATGATAAAGATACTAGGGCCCTCAGAAAGTCAAAAGTTATGGGCATGCGTATGGGTATGTGTAGCCATCCAAGATGTGGTAAGATTCCGTAGGAATCAGGAAGCTGTTTAACCCTCTGAACCTGCCGAAACGAAAGAAAAATCTCGAGCTTCTAAACAGTGCTGCGATGAATGCAATCGCAATGTCTGCTCTGAACACTCTGAAAAAATCATTAGTAATGCTTGCAATAAGAAAAAAAACTAAAATAAAATAATAAAGGCATTTTTTTCTTTCAAATTCCCTAGAAATCTATAATGGTGTACGTTGGACACTACTGGTCAGTTGCGTTATAAAAGTGTACTGGGTTGTTAAGGGTTAAATGCATTCTGCTTGTTATATTCGGTTGTATATGTGTTATGCCTGGTGTTATCGATGATGAGTCCGTCCCTCCCATCGATAGCAACCCAACGGCAAAATGTGGACTACGATGTATTCAGGTCCACGAGCGTCATCAGGTAAAATGCCGTCCGCATCGAGTGGATGGTTTTTGTCTAGTCGTGGGGAAGTTTGCTCCTAGTTAATTAATTGGTTCTTTATTTTCTTGCAGCCGGATTGAATTGACAGTATTTTATCGGTAGTCGAACATTTTTTGGTTATGGTTTCTAATTATCTTCTTCTTTTTCTTGTAGCAGTGCAGAAAGGTGTGTAACCTCTGTGCATCTATGTGGGTACGATTTATGGTTCGTCAATGTTTGTGTCCGTGAGGTCTAAGGACAAAAACATAGCTGCTGCGATAGGGTTTTCCCACAGCGATATAGGGGTAAGATCAGTGGGCGCAGCGGGGCATTGAAACAAGTGACCCACATCATGAGGAGTACCATTGCAGTTTGGACAGATGTTTTGGATGTCAGGGTTTATGCGAGAAAGGTACGAATTAAGGCGTGAACAAAAGCCCGACCGAAGTTGAGCTAGTGTTACTCTAGTGGCTCTCGGGAGTCTAATCTCCTCAGGCGAAATTGGTGGTGGGCGCTCTGAGAGGACTCTATTCGCACCTAAACTCGCGATAGACCGATTCACTTCTTCAGTGTGGATCGCTGCAATGGCGGCTCGGTATGTAACTTCATCGTAAGGGTCACGTTTGTATCCCTGAACCTCTCTCTCAAGGTCTCGTAAACCACGCCTGACATGTCGTGGTGGAGGAATTCGGTCCATGAGATGATTATTGGGATGATCCTCACGGTAGCAACCAACAAGATACTCTTTCGAGAGTAGGAGATTGTGATCACGTATTGGCATCAATTTTGTCTCCTGATGTAAGTGATCCTGGGCAGATATCAGAAGGCAACCTGTCGCGATGCGTAGAGCGGCATTTTGGCAGACCTGAACTTTGGACCAGTTTGTGTCACATAGACTATGTGTCCAAACTGGGGCTGCATAATCAGCGGCCGCTCGACCCACCGCTTTATAAGTAGCTAGCATGGTTTCTTTATCTTTGCCCCAGGTGCTAACAGCTAGAGCTTTTAGGATGTTGTTCCTACTGCGCATTTTTTCACAGACTGAAGCTGCATGGTTCGCAGACGTCATCATGTTCTCTAGGTGAAGCCCGAGAATTTTGGGGTTTTTAACAGTAGCAACAGAATTGTTGCCAATACGTATATCCATCTCCCATCTGATGTCCTCCCACCAAGTGGTTAGAAAAGTCGCAGAGGATTTGGACGCAGAGATGGTGAGGTTTCGGCTTTGGAAAAATGCCTGTAATCGTCCTAGATAGCGATTAATTCGGAGGCGCATTTCATCCTTATCATTCCCTGTGGCGAGTACGGTGCAATCGTCAGCATAGGAAATCACCTCAATTCCTTCAGGTGGTGTGGGAAGGCCGGACATGTAGATGTTGAACAGAGTGGGGGAGAGTACCCCTCCCTGTGGAACACCTAATTTGATTTTCCTAAGCTTAAAACCACCAGAATAGTTCTGTGACAACGACTGCGTTGATTTAGCCCATCACGAATGCGTGTAGTGATCGCATCGAGGGCAGTGGTGGTACTATGCATCTTCCTGAAGCCATGCTGGTGAGGTTCTAGCTTCGCATGTGCAACAAGAGTGGGGTGAATAAGGGCCTCCAGCGTCTTTGCGACAGGAGAAAGTATCGTAATGGGGCGGTAGGATTCCCCGAGATTTGCGCTCTTCCCTGGCTTGAGACAGGGAACAATTCGACCTGTTTTCCAGATTTCAGGGATGGCAAGCGTGGACATCGACAAGTTAAAGGCGGCCGTGAGATACTCAATGGCTGGAAGGTCGAGATGTTTCAACATGGTCATCGAAATGCCATCTGGTCCGAGGGCCTTGGAGTTTTTAGCATTCTCGATGACTTTTTTAACCTGGTCCGCTGTAAACGATGGTATGGTGTCAACATTCCGGTTGCGAATCCGTCTTCTGATTTTGCGCTTGAGGCCGTCAGACTTGGGATGTTCAATAAATTGTTTATTGAACAGGCTAGCACACTGAAGAGGATCGCAGGTTTTAGTGTTGCCAAATTCAATGGCGTTGTTGCCCTTTTCTTTACGAGGATTGGAAAGGGCGCGAACGGTAGACCATAATTTGCTGACACCTTCATTGAGGTTACATTCATCGAGGTGCTGATTCCATTTCTCCCTCCTATTGTCTTTAACTTGTCGGTCAATTTCGGAGTTAAGCTCCTGAATTCTGGGATCATCAGGGTGAGCGCTTCTGATCTGATCACGTTCATCGGCTAATCTGGCGGCACTAGTGGGGAAGTTAGGCCGAACTTTCGGGATACGTCCTGCCGGAATAAAACGTGCCGCGGCTGTGGTAATGACGTTCCTAATATTTTTCTCGGCCTCATGAATGTTGGTAGGTGATGTTAGCTCGATGAGAACTTCGCCGACGAGCTTTGAAACCATCCCAATCGGCTTTCTTGTGATTGACAAACGTTCGCTTCTCAGACTTAGTCATGTTCGCTGGTTTGTCAATTTTTATAATGATTGGGAGGTGATCTGATTTAAGGGTGGTACGTACTTCCCATCGGGAAGCAGCAATTAGGCTGGCACTGACAATAGTTATGTCAGGAGAACTACTGCAAGTGCCCACGACTCTAGTCGGCGAGTCTTCATTAAGTGAACAGAATTCTGAGGCGTCAAGTGATTCGGCGATAGTTATACCCCTGGCATTGTTGTTGAGGTCCGAATGCCAGAGCTCATGGTGCGCATTAAAGTCGCCAAGGATGACCCTGTGCGATAGCCAGAAGGGCAACTAGAATGAGGTGGTACATATATATTAAAAATTTCGATATTAGTACTCCCTGATGGAACTGAGATGGCTTGAATTTCCGCCGCACCGTCAGCAACTACATCTAATACACAGTAATGTACGGACTTGTGTATTAGGAAGGCAAGTCCACCTCCAGGGTGAGAATCATCCGTGGCGGCCGGTCGATCTTTCCGCAGTATAACATATTCGCTATGGACGCTTAGAGACGAGTTTGCGTGAAGTCTCTTGGATGGCGGCGATGAGAATTCTGTTGGAACTCAAGAAGTGTGTGATCTCAGCGATTTTTCGGTGAATGCCATTACAGTTAAACTGTAATGTAGATAGTGCAGTGAAAACTGCTGGAGGAGGAGGGCCAGGCGTAAGACTGGGTCTGGCATTCCTTATCATATTGTTTGGCGGTGTAGGGGGCAGTGGTGGAGAAGGTGGGCTGGGAGCAGCCCTGGGTTGCCCGGAATTCATACAACCTGGCGCAACATATGCTAAGGAGTGTTGACCTTGTCTTCGTAACCCTGAACACCTAAAGTGAACCCATTCCCTGCAGCAATTACACTGCACTGATCTGGCATTCGAACCGATACGTTGGTTGCAGACACTACAAATCCATACCTCTGGGCCTGGATTTGTTTCAATACCGGCGCGAATTAGTAAAATTGAGAGCAGCCGCGCCGAGATGTTATGCTCCCGATATGACGAAAAAACACATAATCGTACCCACACAGACAAACACAACCTTCCTGCATCGAACCTTCAGGGCTCCTGCCGGGGCTCTTGCCAGGAAGGCATATTGGCAGCTTTTGGCCGTTTTGCAATACAAAACGGGTGTGGCCCGCCCCGTAGAGGCAGTTGCCGTAAGACCACGAGTTTCTAATCATCTCTGTCGTGTAAACCGAAAACAAACACAAAGTTCGTGGTCGTGCCGTAAACCACCAACAATTGATCCCGAAATGTCCGTGGAGACAAAAATAAATTGGAAGCGTGACAGTAGAAAACGAGACCGAGTTCTTAACGTGCAAATAGCACGATGAGTGTATACCCTAATGCTACCAACTAGTAATATCGGAATTAAAGGATATACCCTTTCCAGATAAAAGTATAAAAAAGTACAGTTGACGCTCGGTTCAAGAACACAATGCATTCCGGGATCATGTTCGTTATTCGAAACGTTCGTTAAGCGAAGCCTTCATTAATTTAGCAGACTATGGGTGAGGTTATAAAATACAACGTTGCGCAACGTTTCGCGCAACGTTTCAAATCAACCGGCCGTTATGGATCAGAAACTTCTCCCTACAAACAGATCCTCTAAGCGCCCCCTTGCGAGGTATAGCTTGATTGATTGGCAGAAATTTACAATCTGCCGTCGAACCGTGCATTTCCGCCCTCATTTATTTATTAAACTATTTATAATCAAAATAAAATGTATCTGCATCTCGTTTAAAACTGGAAATTTTAATTTTCGAGCAAAACGTATCAGCTGTGATGTGTCAATTGTCACATTTGTCACTTTCCGAGAGATGGCGATGGGAACACCAAGTCTGATCCGGATCTATGCGTTTACAGAACACAATAGGAAACGTTTCGGAAAACGCGAAACGTTACGCGAACGTTGTGTTTTATAACCTCACCCAATGTTTATACATATATTGATAAAAGCGTTGAGTTCAATTAAAATTCAGTTTTGTCTAAAAATTTACACAAGTTTTACGCTAAAATCTGAATTTTCACAACTTTTTTGTTTCTTATCCGAAATTTCATTCGCTAAGCATAACGTTTTGTACCAGGAAATGTTATTCATACGAAATGTTCGCTATTAGAGGGGTTCGTTAAACAAAGGTCCACTGTATGTACATGTTCAGAAATAAAAAAGCTTCAAAATTAAGTATGTATATTCGTTCAGTTTTCGTTCATTAAACATTTTGCAATTATAATACATACAGATATAATTGTGAAAATTTAAACTTCGAATCGGAATAAATGAAATTAAGACTATTTTGTTGAGGTTCGAAAAGTTCGGCGGTTTTTGCAGTCAACAGTAGCAATTTCATCAGTTGGCCAACTACCAACTTATCCAAATTGGGCACGCAACGATGAGTGCCTACTTATACTGGTTCAAGTTTGTATCTGATTCAAATTCTGATTATCAAAGTTGGTGGAAAGTGGGGAAGGTCTGACTACCCCTACCCCTACATCCCCTACAAAGCAATATTCAGCCATATCTTTTGATAGAATGCCGCGAGAAATTAGTATCAAATGGTAGCCGTTGGATGCCTTGATTAGATAATAAAGATGTGCAAAGTCCGACCCATCTACCCCTCCCTCCCCTACAAAAAATATGAATGTGAATATTTTGGGTTTTGCGTGCCTTCTAGGTCTGCACATGGGTATAGGGTATATACTCATCGTGCTATTCGCACGATTAGAACTCGGTCTCGTTAATAGTTATTTTTACGCTTTTTTTAAGTTTTCTTAATAAATTTAATAAGTAACGGTAATAATTCATATAAGAGTAAGGCCAGCAGGAATTTAAAGTGGTTTCTAGTTAGGCAAATAATATATTATTCGCATTCACTTTTTGGATCATTTAACAAAGATTGCTGCGTTTTCTTGGGCAAAAACTACCATTGGCTATAGGACGCGTATTCACAAACTCGTTTTCAGTACGAGGTATCAATGCCTCCCAGCTCCGCACGGGTTTGTTTGTCACATTTGGGTTCATTTCAGGAAAGGTGTTGCACTTTGCCTCTTAATTAATTAATTTAGTCCCATAGTTCATTCCCCTTTGTAATGTACTTGGAATTCAAATTCAAATGTTGTTGCCGCCAGGAAAGAGTTGGTGACAGGCTAACAAACAACACAAAAAAATACAGTCGGAACCGCGGCAAACTTCATGTGCGTGAAGAAAAAGAGGA
Organism: Microchrysa polita; assembly: GCA_949715475.1. Lineage (NCBI taxonomy): Eukaryota > Metazoa > Arthropoda > Insecta > Diptera > Stratiomyidae > Microchrysa > Microchrysa polita. The sequence goes on from OX454420.1 coordinate 50,517,859, forward strand.
AGTGCACGACACGCGGCAAGTCGGTCTTCTTTATTGAGTAGTGGTTGGAGTCGGTTGACTCTTGGAGTAGAACGTGGGAAAACCAACGAAAAAACAGAAAAAAAAATAGAAAGAAGCTAAGTATTGTCCAATTGTCTTAAGATGTATTAAATGCCAAGTAATTAAATAATATTGTCTATAAAAATAATAAATAAAAAGAGGTAAAGTGTGAAAAAAAAATAGTATGAAGTGCTAGAAGAAAAACAAAAGTAAGATGGGCGCGGGCGTCTTCCATCCAAACAAACACCGGGTTATAGTTTTGAAATGGTGAAGCATCTCAGGCACCTGAAATTTGTGTTTATCCCTTTTTAAAGTCAGTGGAACCCACCCCAACACCCTACCGACGAGAGCAGCCTTCCAGCAGGTGCCGCCGCTGACGGAGCCTTAGTGGCTCGGGGGAATTTATTACACATGGCGCCCAACGTGATGGGGCCGGCGAAAACGTTGAAACGAAATTTATTTCGAAAAAAGAAAATTTAAACTCTATATCATCGAGAGTGTGATTTCGCAAAGTCCCACCTGCGTGTCTTTCCATTTTAAGTTACAGTTCTGTGCAGTGGAACTTACTTTTGATTATTTGCTGAAAATTGAAGGCAGGAAAGACTTCGCAATTTATTCAAAATATATATTTTTTTTCATTTTAATACATTCTGCGAACCATTTGAGTGTTTGTTTATGGCTTTTGTCGCCATTGGATGGATGCCCCTTAATTGACGGAGAGATTAGTTCTCTTTAGGCATTGCTAGAAGAAATTAACTTCGTCGTGACGGTGGATTTTTCTCCTCTTTGTGTAACAAGTGGTTTTGTCAGTCTTAATAGTAGGAGTGATTGGAACAATTGCGTTCGGATGTCATTACTGTCGGATGGCTGTGGAAATGCAAGATCGCTGGCGGTGTTTTTGCCACATCTTGACCCTTCTCGGATGAAGTGGTGAAACGAATAATTTCGTCCAATTACTCTTCTACTCATTAAAGTTTTTTTCATTTACAGGGGTGCGTTTAAAGTTTTTTTGTGGTTTTTCCCATTTTTTTTCAATTTTTCTAGTGTTCATTTTTTTTTAAATTATTTTCGAATACAGTTCAAAATTGAACTTACGTCAATTTATTTTCTTTGTCAATTTCGGTATAAAAGTGCTTAAATTTCGGTTCTAAAATTTTCTTTACATAAATTCTATTTAAAATTAATCATCATTAACGGGAGTGCAAGTGATATCGTGACCTCAAGTGATGGAAGGCGTCAGCAAGACATCTTACTATGTGTTTTATTATACATACTTTGGCATTGTTTATCGTGTACAGTATAACTGTTTTTTTTTTTTTTGGAATAGGTACAACCTGTGTGATATCTCGACAGAGTATATGCACGAATTTTGAGTTGAATTGAAAACGTTATCGTAAGTGACATTTGGAAGTGGTATTTCGGTAGTGTTTTCTTTCGTGATGCAACCCGTGCTTTAATGCTTGTGTTAAAACTAGTGGATTGCTTAGTGAGTACCAAACATAGTTAATTGTGAACTATTTTGCATAGTTTCGTGATGCAACCCGTGCTTTATCGTTCTTTGTAAAACACGTGGATTGTTTATTTAAGATTAGCGCGAAAGAAAGTTAAGTTTATTATGTTTTTGTGTAGTTTCGCAACGGCAACCCGTGCTTTATCTTCTTTTTATAAGACACGTGGATTGCTCACTTAATACCAAAACTAAAAAGTTAAGTTACTTGGAAATTGTTTTGCGGGATTTCGTGACGGCAACCAGTGTTTTATCGTATTTAAAAACGCTAGGATTGTTTAGTCCATACTTTTAGTATTTTGTCGCACTGTAAACCGCGCTTTAGTTATTTTCGGATTCGTGGATTCATAGGCATATATTGGATTACTTATATAATAATTTTTGCAGATTTAAGGTTAGTATAAATTCTTAGTGTATTATTTTCGTTTATGTCATTGTTTTTCTTCAAATTTGGAAGATACGCAAGCAAGTATCGTTAGTGGTAAGCTGTAATACCTGAAATAAGAATTTTGTAATCATGCCGGTACAACATAGCAGAGAAGATTTGACAACATTGGAAGATGACCCCTTACGCTGTACTATATGTAGCCAAGAATTTCAAAAAGCTGATCAGGCTGTTCTCACGCAATGTGCACACGCATTTCATAAATTATGTTTAGATAGCTGGTTGACAAGCAACACGACTTGCCCATTATGCCGTAGAGTTGTACGACGAGATACGCTAGACCCTTTTAGCTTCGATCATGAAGTGGAAATCAATCCCCGTGGAGCGGCAAGTAGTCAAGGCGCGCGTCCAAAGTCCGGACCGATAACTAGATCTCAGGCTAGAGAGACTTCGCTGGCTATGCCTCCAATAAGAACACCTGTAGCTAATATTGATACAACGACTGCGTCATCTCAACCACAGGGATTGCCTCCTGCACAAATTATTTCTGAAGATCTGCGGGCTCAAATTAGTTCTCTAGTGGCTGAAGCAATCAGTCAGCAGTTAGCAACCTTAAATATCAACAATCGGGCAGCTCCTTCATCTATTCCTCCGTTGCCGACTGATAGTAATATTGCGTCACTATCTAATGAACCAGGCCTGTCCAATGCTCAATTACGTGCTACTGATAACTTGGACAATCAAAGATTCCCTTTTCCCCATCATACGGACAATCCTTTGTCACACCGACCAACGAACGCCCGAAATGCAAGAGACTTGGTTTTCTCAGAATTGCCTCGAGATTTTCTAGGAAACTTTACAAGACCTTTAGTTAACGAGTCATCAAGACCCAGTCAACGTGATTCCTTCCCAGTCTCTGATTCGGATAATCCGATCCAACAACATCCTAGGACACAGTGGAGTCCTGATGACAGAGTTAGTCGTATTATACACCACTGGAATGTCAGATTCAGCGGAGAGGATTCTGTATTGCCGGTAGAAAAATTTTTATACCAAGTTCGAACTCTAGCTATTGATTCTCTTAATGGGGATTTGAATTTAGTCACTCGGAATTTACCGATGTTGTTAACAGGAAAGGCTGCCGATTGGTTTTGGCGTTTCCGTCGTACTGCTGGTAGATTGGATTGGAACACATTTAGTTATGCTTTGAGAGACGAGTTTAGGGAAAAGAAAACGGATTATGATCTTTTGACAACAATCCGAAGTCGACACCAAGGTCCTACCGAATCGTTCGATTCGTACTATGACAGCATAATGACCTTAGTAGATCGCTTAACAAGACCAATTCCAGAATGGGAATTATCTGAAATTCTACGACGTAACCTTCGTTTCGAAATTCGCCGTGAGTTATTGTCACGTCCCATACATACCGTCGAACAATTAAGACACTTCATGTACCAGCGAGAAGATTTGGACGCTGAAGAGGCGAGTCGCCTTAGCAATAATAAACCATTCATTCGACGTAGGGATATATCGGAACTACACGATAATGCAACACCTGAAATGGCTTCCTGTCCTGAAGTAGAAGCATTATCCGAAAATTCACCTAATATAAAATGCTGGAATTGTCAAGAAAAGGGTCATAGATTTTTCGATTGCCAGGTTCCGCCAACCATATTTTGTTATGGATGTGGTTCACCGGGAATATACAAGCCAAAATGTCCTAAATGTGCTAAACCTCAAAAAAACTAGTAGCTTTCGAGAGCTCAAACACCCATGCTCTCGAGTGTAAACATTTAGAAAATAACCATACCACAGAATACCAGAATACCACAAATTCATCATCAGGAACGACCAAGCTTCAGTTAAACAGTAGGCAGATAAGTAATACAGATCCAATTACCAACAAGGAAGCATCATCATCATCAACGATACCAACCGATGCAACGCGTGTCTCTAGGCATTATAGTTTCAAGCCCTTACATTTACGATGGAAAGAATATAAGGATGCTCGTAGTCGGATATTCAAGCTAGAATCAATGGAGCCTTGTCGTCGTCCTAAGAAGTCTACTCTTCGATTGCGTTGCTTCTGGAAAAAGATCAGAACCAATCGTAAGATGTATTGTTCAGCCGTCTATTCCGGTAGCGGAAACTCTGACATTCGCCCGTATGCAAATATTTCTCTTTTTGGGAAAACCGTTTCAGCATTAATAGACACAGGAGCTTCTGTAAGCTGCCTGGCCTCCGATTTCGCGAAAAATTTCTTGGAGCAAAGCAAAGTACCATGGAAGCGTCTTAACCTTAATGTTAGTACTGCAGACGGTACACAACATCCCATAATAGGAAAAGTTTGCACGAATGTTACTTTCCGTGGTAAAACATTACGAACTACCTTCTTGCTTATACCGTCATTAACTCAGAATGTATACTTAGGAGTTGACTTTGTCAAACAATTCGGTCTAGCCTCAGATTTATTTGGGGATCCAAAGCTTTCCATTTGTTCGTCCTTCGAACAGCTCGATGTTAGTAACAACAAGCATACTCTCAGCTCTGTGCAACAGCATAAGCTCGATACCACTATAGCTATGTTTCCTTCCTTTTCCTTAGAAGGCTTAGGGCGAACTAAATTAGTTAAACACTTCATCGATGTTGGTAATGCCAAACCAATAAAACAGAGGCATTTTGCTGTGTCGCCCGCGGTCGAGGAGGAACTCTATAAGGAGGTGGATAGAATGATTGCTTTAGGGGTTATCGAAGAATCCAACAGTCCTTGGTCATCGCCGGTTACATTGGTAGTGAAGCCCGGAAAAGTGAGACTCTGCTTGGATGCGAGGAAGTTGAACTCTGTCACTGTCGGGGACGCGTACCCGTTACCTCTAATCGATGGTATCTTAAGTCGGTTGCCCAAAGCCAAGTATATTACCAGCCTTGACTTAAAGGATGCTTTTTGGCAGATACCACTCGACGAGAGTTCTAAAGAAAAAACAGCGTTCACAGTGCCAGGTCGACCGCTCTACCAGTTCGTAACTATGCCTTTCGGACTATGTAATGCTCCGCAGACCATGCAGAGGCTCATGGATCACGTGATACCCGCACATTTGCGTCATCAAGTATTCATCTATCTCGACGATTTACTGATAATTACCGAAACGTTTGATGAGCATCTGGCCGTACTTCGTGAGATTGCCGTATGCATGACAGCTGCAGGATTAACCCTAAATGTGGAAAAGTCGAAATTCGTAATGAAAGAGGTCCGTTATCTGGGACATATAATTGGTAATGGGATCATTAGAACTGATCCTGACAAGGTTCAAGGAATTGCAGAATTTCCTTTACCGAAATCTGTTAAACAGCTACGCAGATTTTTAGGGATATGTGGGTGGTACCGTCGATTTGTTAAAAACTATGCTTCGGTTTCTACACCACTAACTGACATGCTGCGTGGAGGTTGTCGGTTTTCTTGGACAGAAGATGGATTAAAATCATTTAGCTCATTAAAGCAAAGCCTGACTTCTGCTCCGGTGCTCCATAGCCCAGATTTTACAAAACCGTTCGCAATCCACTGCGACGCCAGCCAGTACGGTCTTGGGGCTGTTTTAGTCCAAACAAAAGAAGATGGGGGGGAAGCACCCATTGCTTTTATGTCCAAGAAATTCAATTCCGCCCAGAGAAACTACACAGTCTCCGAGCAGGAATGTTTGGCAGCGGTGTCAGCACTTAAGAAATTCCGAGCATATGTTGAAGGCCACCCATTTGAAATTGTAACCGATCATGCGTCCCTCAAGTGGCTAATGTCACAAACAGATTTGAATGGTCGTTTAGCACGATGGGCATTAAAGCTACAAGGATTCACCTTTAAAATCACCCACCGTAAAGGTTCACAACATCTCGTTCCAGACGCCTTATCCAGAGTTCATTCCACAGAATGCATAGAGCTTGTAGATTTCTCTGATTCTTCGATGGAAGTAGATCTATTGTCTCCACACTTCAAATCTGAGTCATACTTGTCGCTCATTGACAAAATCCAAAGTGATCAACACGCTCTTCCTGATCTGAAAGTTGTGGATGGTTTTGTGTATCGGCGGTCAGAGTATGCAACAGGAGATATTACTCAGGAGGAGAGTTCGTGGAAGCTTTGGCTACCGGATGAACTGACTCACTCCTTGATAATGCGCGTACATGAACATCCATTAGGTTCACACGGCGGTGTAGGGAAGACACTAAGACGACTAAAAATTATGTACTATTGGCCCAAAATGGCCCAAGACGTTTATCAGTACGTCAAATCCTGTATCACCTGCAAGGAAGCCAAAGCCCCTAATGAAATACTACGTCCTCCATTAGGAAAAGTGTTAGTTCCAGATCGAATATTTCAACGCCTTTACTTAGACTTCATCGGACCGTATCCACGTTCTCGATCAGGTAACATAGGTGCATTAGTTGTTTTGGACCATCTTTCTAAATTCGTATTCGTTGAACCTTTGCGCAAATTGACAGCTTCGCTTATGATAGCGTTTTTAGAAAAACGAATTTTTCACGTATTTGGCGTACCCGAATATATAATATCGGACAATGGTGTCCAGTTTAAGGCAACTTCCTTTAAAACCCTTATGACAAAATATGGCATTAAACATACATTCACCGCATTATATTCCCCTCAAGCTAATGCTTCCGAAAGAGTGAATCGATCGATAGTCGCTGCCGTTCGATCATACGTCAACAAGGACCAACGGGACTGGGATGAGAAACTTTCTTTTATCACCTGTGCTCTTCGTTCAGCCTATCATTCGTCTACAGGCTGCGCACCTTACTTTACAGTCTTTGGGCAAAATATGTTTCTTCATGGTAACACTTATGCCATTGCACGGTCTTTAAATATGTTGAATGACCACACCGTCGATATTCAACCTGATGAAAAAGTGGCTTTTATTCGATCTAATGTGCAGAACAGTATTCAGAAATCCCATGAAACTAATTCTAAGGCGTATAACCTACGGTCGCGACCTGTTCAATATAAGCCAGGTGATATTGTTTTTAGGCGAAATTTTGCACAGAGCTCGTTTCCAAAGCACTATAATGCAAAATTAGATAAAAAATTCTTGCAGGCCCGAGTCGAAAAACGCATAGGAGAATCCTGTTATCTTCTTTCAGATATGTCCGGCAAGACAGTAGGAACGTTTCACGCTAAGGATATCCATCGATAACCTTCAGCAGCTTTCACGTCAGCACCCTCCTCTAAATCTGCTGCCCTGTAATGTACTTGGAATTCAAATTCAAATGTTGTTGCCGCCAGGAAAGAGTTGGTGACAGGCTAACAAACAACACAAAAAAATACAGTCGGAACCGCGGCAAACTTCATGTGCGTGAAGAAAAAGAGGAAGTGCACGACACGCGGCAAGTCGGTCTTCTTTATTGAGTAGTGGTTGGAGTCGGTTGACTCTTGGAGTAGAACGTGGGAAAACCAACGAAAAAACAGAAAAAAAAATAGAAAGAAGCTAAGTATTGTCCAATTGTCTTAAGATGTATTAAATGCCAAGTAATTAAATAATATTGTCTATAAAAATAATAAATAAAAAGAGGTAAAGTGTGAAAAAAAAATAGTATGAAGTGCTAGAAGAAAAACAAAAGTAAGATGGGCGCGGGCGTCTTCCATCCAAACAAACACCGGTTATAGTTTTGAAATGGTGAAGCATCTCAGGCACCTGAAATTTGTGTTTATCCCTTTTTAAAGTCAGTGGAACCCACCCCAACACCCTACCGACGAGAGCAGCCTTCCAGCAGGTGCCGCCGCTGACGGAGCCTTAGTGGCTCGGGGGAATTTATTACACCTTATTAAGCGACCACCTTTTCGGGAACCAACAGTGGCCTTTAGACAGGTTTCACTGTATGTATACTTTGCCATACCTCCTGTGGCTGTGGCTCCTTTAGGGTGTTACATAATATCGGCGTAACAAAAGCAATATACCCCATACCATCTTATGGGTACAGGGTATAAAAAAGAGATGACGCCCGGTATACGCGTACAAGGGAAACACTCTGTACATTCGCATGGACACCGGTCGTGAAGGAATAAGGATTAGAATTTAGGACATATACATAGGAAAAAGGAATGACATGCGCTTTATGGCTTTTCTAAAGATACAAATAACACAACAATTATTCAGGGGCCATATGTTTGGATTTAGACTTGGACTATGTACCGTACATATAATGAAGTTGCTACATTTGCCGTTTTTTTGTGTTATATTCTTAGCATAAATGGTTGTGATGATATTTATTATAAAATGGATAGATTTTTCTGTTGGGCTTATGGATTGAAATCTTTGTCTCCCGAGATTTCATTTGGTGTAAGTCTGGCAAGAGGTGACTACATCTTTCAAGTAAAATGTAGAATCAAATAAATCTCATTAGTTACATTCCAGAAATTGTAAAATATTCAAACAAAACAGTTTACAATGAACGAATTATCAGGAGTTTGGAAGTTTTGGATTCAAGAGTTGAATATAGTGATCCTTACAACGAAATAAGTACAATTTATTCTCCACAATAATAAAAAATGTGTTACTGAAAATTCCATTGCAGTAATCAGTAGTCTTCGCAGAGAGGATGTTCGCATGAGCTCACACTTGTTGCATGGAATGCTAGTAACAAATAAGTTTGCAGCGAAAAATCAACGTTTAGCTCGGTACCTTGAAAATATAGATGATGGTGTGCCTAACAGGGAGTTGTCGGGTTTGTGAACGTTTTTTATGTACTTAAACCGAATGGATTTTTAGCGTATGTGTTAACATTTATTTCGTAGATATATGCATGGCACAGCTGTCGTCTTCCGAATCATGTGCAATTAGCAAAACGTGTTTGAATTTAATTACGAGCAACGACTTGTCTAAAGGATATCATAAGACACATCAGTAAGAAAAACAATAACAACTATTTACATCATATCAGTTTTTACATTTTTAAGGAAAACATGTATTTATAGGCTTTTATTTGCACTTTCGTTAAAAGCAAATTGTCATTCCTTTCTTCCGTATAATTTGAGCTTTCGGCATGTTTTAATGAAATTGTGTTCATCGATTCTGGGCGAAACTCGAACAATTGCATATCTTCAGTATCCATGGTTTTTGCGGGATCTAGTTATGGAACAAGGTAATTGAAGCGTTTGCTTTCTCCAATGCGCCTTATTGAAACCTCCCACCCTCTTTTCAGCACTGCTTTGTTCCTTGTCCGGTTTTACAGAATACTATAATAATGAGCTCATATACCATATTTTGTCCTGGCAGAACGATTCAGGATGTTTTATATCCACAGAATTTAATAGAAAAAGTGTGTGCTCGAGACACATGTCCGGATTGGGTGTAGCATATTTGTCTTTATTGATGTCCCATTCTTGTACGGAATGTGACAATAACTGCTTTTAATAAAAACTTTAAGTTTTGATTTAATACAATATAAAGTCCTTACTCTCCAGCGAAAATAATCTTAAAAATATAAACTGGGCATATATGGACTCCATGGACTGATACAAAATGTGCTTAAATAAAATGGCTATAAGTAACAATAAGGTTACATTAAACAAATAAATAAACAGTTGCAACAATGACATTAATGTCGTCTGTTGGTAGTCTGTTTTATATTTTATGTTGCTTTTGTATACGTTTACATATATTAATATTTATATATTTATGTATTTTTTTTTGAATATATATATTTTTATATTTTAACGAGTAGGGACTTTTTCATTATTTTATTCAGCGAGTAGGTCAATAATATAGTAATTATTTGGTTAGATGTAAAAAAGCTTTCGTGAACATATCTATCGAACTGAAGCCGTTTGGTTCTTTCCTCTTATTTGTAGACTTTGACCTATTTTTTTCTGCTATATTTCTATAGTATGAAAGAAGGTCGTTCTTGTTTACGTTTTCAGAGGTACAATACTTTTCAAAAACTTGCTCGATTGTTCCTTTGAAATTATTTTCGAGAAAATGTTTTGCTTCAAAAAGGTCAAAAGGTAAGTATTCATCAGAGTAAGTTTTTGCAAGTATTAGACATGCTAAATAGCGTCCAGCTTGTGGTCTCTCAAAGGCTCCTTTTTCTTTCATATTTTGAAAATCAAAATACATCTCACAATTGGGGTATACATTTTTGGTGTTACTTGAACAAACAATGGCTTTGCCTACTCGTTCCGCATATAAGTTTGTAAGGTCACTTTTTTCCATATTTTTCAGGTTTTTGTAAATAGTTTCTGGGGTTAGAATTCTATAAAAGGTGTATATATATGTCCACAAGATTTCCGGATCAATATCTGGGCGCATGGCGATGAGATTTTTCCCCCTATATGTAATATCATTTGATTCCATGAATTCCAAAGACGGAATACCATTTATCCAGAAAACTATCGACGGGCTGTCTATCCTACTTTCCTCCTCGCATTCTTCTAAATGGAACAAAATTGTTTTAGGTGATATTTAATAACATATCTTATATTCTACTTTAGTTCTATCTATGAATGTATTTATATAGTTTGTTCCAGTTCGGATCATTTATACCATTTAAAGCATCAGTAATTTCATGGGATTCTAGGTGCGTTTTACCAAAATATCTAAATCTGAACTCCCTAAGTGCCTTACATCTACCAATAAAGTGTGGAATATCTTCTATTTCCTGCATATTACACATACTACATCGTTTTTGTTGTTCAGTTGCCCTGAAACGGTTAGCGTTTAGGTATAAGGTACCAGATCTCGCTTTAAATAGCCACATTATTTTTGCCTTATCATATCTGTCATTTATATAGGTGCTTCCTTTCTCAAAGTCTAAGTGCTTATAGTATCGCTCCGCGCTTTCTGTAGCTCTAAGTTTCAAGTTGTCAACGCGAGACGTTGCGAGGCTTCTAGTGAACATTTGTTTCATTATATGCCAGGCATTTATATTATCAAGTAACCAATGGATACCAAACTGCTCCCCTAGGATATTCCATTCCTTGAAGTAGAAAATATTCTTCTGTGCGATTTTGTAGGCTAATATGTGAGGTAAACGATGGCTGGGGTATTCGAGCATGATTTTATATATGTAGTTAATATGAAGTTCGAAGGTATGGATGCAGTTTTCAGGTAAGCCTGTCTCCAGTATTAATGCATAATTTGGTGTAAAATCGGGTAGCATTAGTATTTTCTTTAGGAAGTATCTCTGGAATTTATTTATTTGCTCAAAGTATGCATAACCGAATATCTGACCTGCATAGCAGAGAATTGCTCTGCACACTGCATTATATAGTTTCAGCTTCCTAGAAAATGAGATATCCTTACTAGCGAAGAATTGTATCCAAGTCATATTGATGCTATTTTTTGCCTTTTCTGTTCTTTCTGTGATATGTTGGGTGAAAGAAAGTGTTGGTGTTAAAACCACCCCTAAGTATCTACTTGTTTACTATCTCTATTGGGTCACCTTTGAATGTCCATTTCTCTGCACTTGCCAAACTTCCCCCAGCCCTGAAAACCATTACTTTGGACTTGCTTAGATTTATCGTCATATTCCAAGTTTTGCAATACTCTTCGAGATTATTTATCATACCTTGTAGTGTCGCAATATCATCCGCGAGGGGAACTATATCGTCTGCATATTTAAGTACTCGAATATTCAGATTGTCTATGAATAATCCTCCTTCTAATTCATCATGCAGGTCATTGATAAAAAGTGCAAAAAGTAAAGGGGACAGCAGACATCCTTGTTTGACTCCCGTAGACGTTTGGAAGTATTCTGAGAGTTCTTCTCCTGCCCATACTGCTGTCTTTGTATTTGAATATAGATTCTGGATCAGGTTAACAATTTTCGACGATACTCCCATATTTAATAATTTGTAGAGTAGTGAGAGTCGTGGGACGCAATCAAAAGCCGCCTTGAAATCGACAAAGAAAGCGTACACCTTCTTTTTTTCGTTTAGTTTAAGATGTATGATTGATGTCAAATTGAATATGTTGTCTACAGTTGAATAGTGTTTACGGAAGCCAGCTTGGTATTCAGTTAAGATCGAATTAGTTTCGACCCAGGCTGACAGTCTACTATTGAGTATGCCCATTAGTAACTTTGCTACGCAATTCATGAATACAATGGCTCTGTAGTTTCCAGCACAGTGTATATCCCCCTTCTTAAAGACAGGAAATATAATACTTTTTAGAAAGCTTTCTTCTACTATTGCAGTTCTCAGAATGGTGTTGTAGACAGTCACGAGTTCGGCCAGGAGCTCATTGTTTGCGTGTACTAAAAACTCATATGGAATGCGATCTTCGCCTGGCGCTTTATTTTCCTTGACTCTACATAACATTTGTTTGACTTCTATCATTGTTATGTCCATTTCTAGTTCGGGCACCTCGGTAAATGGGGCAGCAAAGCTAAACTGAACGTCATTTAAAGGGGGATTGAAAAGTGTTTTAAAATGTTCGAAAACATCGGACGCTGTCAGTGTTGGACCAATTATGAAACTCACGTTTCTTAGTTCTTTTGCTAAATGCCAGAAGCTCTTTCCGTCGTTCACCAGACTTATCTTCTTGCTCAGATTTTCGTAGTACTCGCGTTTGCTTCTTTCTTTAACCTCTTTATATTTTCTTCTGGATTCTACGTACTTTAGCCTACTTTCACGGTTGTTTACTTTTCTTAGTTGGTTCAATCGTTTGAAGACCTTGCATCGATAATTTTGGCATTCTATGTTGAACCATTTGTTTTTTGCGTTGAAGGTAAAATGCGTGCTATTTGTCGGGTTGGAAGCGTGTATTATGTTTACAAGGTCTGATATAGTAAGGTGGTCTTTCGTTTCTTTCATGATGGTTATATTCGAGTGGAGATTTCTTTGATATAAGTCTTTTGAATTGTCCTTCCATGATAATTTTGGAAGAAGGCTCAATTTATTCTTTTTGCTTTCTGTCATTTGGAGGCTGTATTCTAACCGTATTGGGAAGTGGTCAGACTCGAGTCTGTTGGTTACTTGGAGGCTTTCAACCGATTCTAGACACTCATTACATATAGCACATATGTCATTGACTGAGCAGCCAACACCTGACACAAAGGTTAGTTCGCCTTCCATATCACCTTTGGTTCGGCCATTCAGGATGCATAGATTTTCGTCTCTACAGAATTCAATGAACTCGAGCCCCTTCTGGTTTAGAAGTTTATCTTTGGATTTTCGAAGATCACTCACGTTGGGCCTAAAATATATATCACCTATCTCTTGCTGTTCTTCCCCGATTCTAATGTTCATGTCGCCCATTATTAGCGGGTTGACGATTTTATTTTCCCGGAATGTATTTTTCAGTTGTTGGAATTCACTTTCCCATGATGCTCCCCTTAAGTACACCGGGATTATCGATAGCGTGTTTTGTAAGCACCTAAGTTCCAGAATAATTGCCTCATTTACCGATTTGTATGTATGTGAAAACTCATTACTAACTAAAGCTTTCCGGATTCCCATCAAAATTCCCCCACTCGCGCGTCCAAATCTGCTATAACGATGTGCATATTTCCATTTTAAATCATATCCACCGAAAAATTTAGAAAATTGTCCTGCATTCTCTTCTGTTATATGCGTTTCAATAAGTATAAAGATATCAGAAGACTTTAAGAATTCAAAAAATTCGGGATTATTTACTTTTCCCGAGAGCCCTCTTATATTGAAGAACATTATGTTTAGACTGTACAAAGTGGGAGATTTGGTTAGTGAATCTTGGCTTTCATTACTATTTCTTACTACATATGAATTTGGACTACAACAGACGTCTTCTACCTATTGTCGAAAATTTTGAGTAGATAGAATACTATAGTCTAAATTAATATTTTGTAGATTTTGATTACCATAAATGCTATCCAGAACCGCCCTGCCGTCGTCGTCGCCACACCTCAGCTGCTTATTTCCATTCCAGTAAAACCATCTGTTTCCAATTTTCATTCTGTCATCTCTTACTATTATTTTCTTCTCTCTGTCGACTCCAGTTAGGTCTCTCTTCAGTTTAAGCATAGCCGTCTTTTTCTCCCTGGCGTCCCTTGGTAGGTCTCGATCAATTGTCACATTTGTGCCTTTTAATTTGGCTGAATTCCTCAGGAGGGTGCTCACCGTAGCCTCGTCATTTACTTCTGCTCTTTGGTGGAGAGTTTTCACCTCCTTTACAACGACTCCGGGTACTGTCAATACGTTCGCGCAGAATCCCTCCACTGTTGTTTTGTGGGGCTTGCTGTCTTCTATTTCCCTTAATAATGATGTTTGCGCGTTTTTGCTTCTTTTCAACTTGCGCTAAATCTTTTCCTAGAAGTTTGGTTTTTTGCTTCCATATGTTTAACTCGTTTACAATGCAAGCATTTTCCTCCTTTAGCGCTGATACTTCTAGATTCAGCTTTACGATTTTATCGTAGATATCTGCATTGTACGTGGTGATCACCTCTTCATATTCTTCAACAGTAATGTCTCCTAACTTTCTACCCTTTAAGTGATTCATTATGTTTTTGTTCTTTTTGGCTTCGGGAGAGATGGATGCCATTACTTCACGAGATCTTTTTCGACTTTCCTCCAGTTTGCTAGTTTAACAGAGCTATTTACTGTAGTGGTCAGTTTTTTGATTTTGTTAACGATGGCACTCTTTTATGGGGGTCACTGAACAACCTTATACCGCACAATTTTTTATGTTTGTTGGCACAGTTATTTGTTGCTGAGTTCGATGTTTACGTAAGCACGATATCTACGCGGTAGTTAACTCGTACAGTTCACTGTATTTTTGCTTACAGGCACTTATTTGCTTCTGGGTTCGACGATTTACGAAAACACGATATATACACAATAATTAACACGCACAGCTCACTATATTTTTGCTTACAAGATATATTTTATATGAAAATTTTTGCTAATTTAAAAGCCACTCGAAACAAAAAGACAACCGTTCGCTACGGAGGTTCTAAATAGAATCAGATTGTAAGAACGATGGTTCTTGTCTTGCAAGTTTACCCGTCCGGTTTCGTCTTACAATTTGAATTCACCCATTATAATATTCAACGCTGTCCGAATGGCCCAGGGTTGTACACATTCGATGCTGACGGAGTAGGAACGATGCAATTATATTCAACAAGCTAGATAGAATGCTGACGTGAAATTTATTCAGACACGCTGTCCGAATGGTCCATCTTTGCACAGACTCCATTCTGACTTGGAAAACGATTCGAGTCTTGTTCTCAATTTCCACTTGTGGATGCTTGCTTTGATGCCATCAAGACCTAGAATGATGAATGCTGCTTACTCGTTGCTATACTTGAAACAGAAGCGTTGAATGCTGTCGAAAAAGGCAGCACAATGCATTTTAAATAGCTGACATGTTTGCTGCTGCTGCTGTAGCGACAGCGGAAAACATGTCAGCCATTGAAAATGCATTGTTCTGCTTTCTTTGGCAGCATTCAACGCATCTATATGTTTCCAGCATTAGGCTGGCTACATGCTGTTGATCGTAGTGCTCATGCTAGCGGGACGAGTTTGCGCGTACGTTGCATGTGGTGGCAGTGCTGTTGTTTTATTGGGAGACCGGCGGGCCACCTTATTTGGTGAAAATTAATTGTGTGCGTTCGAACTTGCAATTTTATTGGACGTCTGCTGCTGTTGCTGCAGCCATTCTATTTCAAACATTAAGGTCCCTCTAGATTAGGCGCCAAATGGCTGCGCGTCCAAAAACTGGCATCGCGTGCAGCCATTTGGCTGCTACTTAGCATCCTTCTTCTTCTTCTTCTTTCTCCTGTGATTCAAGGGGGCCTTGTTCCTGATGTCACCGCGTATCAACAGTCCACAGGTGCAGCTCCTTACTTGAATCGGTTGGCTAATCTTGTTAGATTGTATTGCCAGCTACTTAGCATCCACACTAGCAGCCAAATGTAGACAGAAAATGACATTTCATTTTGGTGATTTTTTTAAATTCAATTATCAAAATCGGATTCTGCGCGTGTGTATTATTACACGGCCATTCAAGAATTATTCATTTTCACACAAAAGAACGAACAAAAGTTGGGAAATTGTCACTTTGAATTTGACAAGCGGTTGGTTGAGTTGCCATATTGAATATCAAAACTGGACGCACAGCCAAATGGCGACATGTTTGGATGGAATGACAACAGCCATTTGGCTGCACGTGTCGCCATTTGGCGACTAGTCTAGATGGACCTTAAAGGACCCTCTAGATTAGGCGCCAAATGGCTGCGCGTCCAAAAACTGGCATCGCGTGCAGCCATTTGGCTGCTACTTAGCATCCACACTAGCAGCCAAAAAATGACATAACCAAAATTTCATTTTGGTGATTTTTTTAAATTTAATTATCAAAATCGGACTCTGCGCGTTTGAATTATTACACGGCCATTCAAGAATTATTCAATTTC
Organism: Microchrysa polita; assembly: GCA_949715475.1. Classification (NCBI taxonomy): domain Eukaryota; kingdom Metazoa; phylum Arthropoda; class Insecta; order Diptera; family Stratiomyidae; genus Microchrysa; species Microchrysa polita. The sequence continues at coordinate 50,534,184 of OX454420.1, forward strand.
ACACAAAAGAACGAACAAAAGTTGCAAAATTGTCGCTTTGAATTTGACAAGCGGTTGTCAAAGCGGTTGGTTGAATTTCCATATTGAATATCAAAACTGGACGCATAACCAAATGGCGACACGATTGGATGGAATGACAACAGCCATTTGGCTGCACGTGTCGCCATTTGGCGACACGTCTAGTTGGACCTTTACAAACCGTTTCGAGGTCCGAATGTACTTCTGGTAATTCTGCGCTACCGATGACAGTGCCCTATTAGAGAAACTGAGCACACTCATGACATTTCAGTTGAACCGATTGGACTGGCCACTCTTCCTCTTTCCTCGTGTCAGCGTTGTGGTCCTATCTGTTCGAAGACAGTGCACTTTCATCGAGTTTTACCTAGGTAAAAACGTGTAGTTCGTTTCAGAAAACAGTTCTGCTCACCACCGTAACTACAAGGTATGTAAAATTGTAAAAATTCATCCGCCATTTCGATTCGGTTTTGCGAAAAATTGCGTTGAAAATCTCCGGCATTTGCCACGTTTTGTTGGATGGAACGGATTTGCAAAATCGATAATGTGGCTGATGCCTTCGGCACGATGAAGTCAAGTGCAAAATTCATCGACCGTGATTGCGCATTACATTGACTCTTGTATTTTTCTTATTTTTAGATATGGCCTGTCCACTTGCAACCGAAAATATCTGGGTACAAAAGAATCTCTACAGTGAAGCTGAGAAGAACTACTTCATGCACCTGTCCAAGGTAAGTTAGGTGGAAGTCAATTTTATTGTCCCTTTGGTTAAGTGTTATACATGTAAATCAAAAAATGAGAATTCATTAAAATTCGCAAGCTGCTGAATGGACCCGGTACTAAACAACCCAAAATTAATCAAGCAAAACCGGCCAAATCAGCCGGTACCAACGAAGCAATTAAGCCGAAGGCAGCTGTAGCCAGTGACGCAACTGCTACGTTGCCTAGCGACACGAAAAAAGAGAAGGAGAAGAAAAACAAACGGATCAATAAGAATAAGGCCGCTAGTCGTACTGCTAGCAATGAAAACAATGTTGAAGCCAAACAAAACGCGTCTCGCAAGACTGCCGCCAGTCCACCTAAAGTGACGGATGACAAGACTAAATCCGAAAGTCCCAACAATGGCCAACAACAAGCGGCTCCTGTTGCTGCGAAGAAACCTAAAAAGGATCGCTGGAGGAATCGTCGCAACAAGAATACTAGCAAAGATGACGAACACACGCGCGAAGGATCCAATCAAACACAAGATGAGAGAAAAGTAGTTATCGTAGTAAAGTTTACAACGTTTTGTGTGTTTGCTTCACTATGATTCGATGATTTTCCTATTTTTCTCATTTCGTTAGTTTTTTTCTTTTTTGAACAGTACATCTTTAGTAGTTATCTGTTTGATCTTGCCTTGCCGTAGACTCTCTCTTGGGTCATTCTAATTGACTATACACACATAGTGCATGTTTTATTAAGTTATTCGTTCTTTTTGTGGCTGATAAAATGTTTGCTTTGCCGTAGACAGGTCTCAATGACTGATTCTCGATTTTTGCAGGGCGGCTCAGGAGCCAATCAAGGAACACTTGTCTCTGAGATCGCTAAAGCCAGACAGCACATTAAAAACTCTCTCGAGCGGGTAAGTGCATTTATTGTGTTACTGGTCAATTGTTGTATATCAAAAGTATAATTTCGCGCTCGCATTGGGGCCCGTGCACAGTTTTTTTTAATGTTTTGCGTTGATTGGCTCGAATGCGAAGGCGGGATTCGACCACAGGTTCAATTTTTTTTGTACATATTGGCAAAATGATATTTTATTTCAATCTGTTCAATTTTTCCACAATAAAATACCAGCCTATACCTATAAATGCACTCATATCCCATCCCAAATCCTTTCAATTTAAATTTGCAAAATATTCAATTCGTTTATTTTTACTATCATGCCATTTTATTTACACCAAGCTCTAGAACATAACTTAATGCAAATATCTAGCTTTTGGCTTGCTTATTTGTCATTTTACTTACACCACACCACTGAACACTTCACAATATAAATCAGAATACATTCTCCCCAGATGGATGGCATCGCTGCGCTAGCTGCTGCTTCGCCTGGCGGAGATGTCCTTCAACGATTGGCAACTTTGGAAGCTGAAAACAAGAACCTTAATGAACGTAAGTGACACTGCAGCATTTCCATAAACTGCATTTATGACGTTCATTTTATTTACAGTCACAAACTTACTGAAGAAGGCTCTTGGTGAAACGACAAATCGTGTCCAAGTTTTGGAAGATCGTTTGAAGACACTCACAATTTCCGGCACACCAGCTGCAGCGTCTAAGCCGAACGGTGCAGCAGCTGCTGCTGCTCCCAAGCAAGAAGCTAAGGACGATGATGACGATGTCGATTTATTCGGATCTGATTCGGAAGTATGCCATTTGTGTGTTAGTCACTGGAACGTATGTAATTCTTATTTGTAATTTCAGGGCGAAGATGAAGAAGCAGCTAAAGTACGAGAACAGCGCTTGGCAGCCTATGCAGCCAAAAAATCCAAAAGTATATCTTGCTATATGTACTTAACTGTACCTCTTCTTATTTTTGTTTCGTTTTTATTTTTCAGAGCCCGCCCTCATTGCCAAATCAAGTGTTGTCCTTGATATTAAGCCATGGGATGATGAGACTGACTTGAACAAAATGGAAGAAGTTGTCCGACAAATCACAACCGATGGCTTGCTTTGGGGTGCATCGAAATTCGTGCCGGTCGCTTTTGGTATTAAGAAGTTGAGCATTTCATGTGTCGTTGAAGATGAGAAAGTGTCAATTGATTGGCTCACCGAACAAATTGAACAGAATGAAGATTATGTTCAAAGTGTTGATGTTGCTGCTTTCAACAAAATCTAAAATACGTAAAATACTTGAAATGTTTGCTCTGTAATGTATTCAACTCCTTGCATGTATGCCATTAAAATAAAAAAAAAATACGAACCAATATCTGCACAATAAATTGCCTTGAGACTGTATTTTGGCAGCCATGAGCTATACGATAGTGGTTTTAGGGCTTTTTTCAGTTTATCAGCTTAGAATGCGCGTATTCCCGCATAGAACACTCTGGTTGTAGCGTGTATTTTACGAAATTATGGGCGAGAATGTTTTGGGGATTGTAACATTGTAACAACGGGTAGCCCCGGGACGATTTGCATGACGGGACCACCGAAGGACCATTTTTCATAAAGACAACATAAGCATTCAGAGCTACAGTGGAGTGTCGTCTCTACGTTCTCTACCCACTCAGCTACTGAATACCGGGTCGTTCACGATAGATATATATGACGTATAATGTACAAGGACGAGTTGAATGAACAACATCGATAGTAATGACTGCGAGTTTGGAGTTCCGTCTACTGTATTTCCGCAATCATAATTTTGCGAGCACTCATGAATTGGAAAATGACAATCTCACCGACATTCTGGCAGATGCCAATATGCCTTCCTGGCAAGAGCCTCGGCAGGAGCCCTGAAGGTTCGATGCAGGAAGGTTGTGTTTGTCTGTGTATATGTGTGGGTACGATGTATGTGTTTTTTCGTCATATTGGGAGCATTACATCTCGGCGCGGCTGCTCTCAATTTTACTAATTCGCGCCGGTGTTGAAACAAATCCAGGCCCAGAGGTATGGATTTGTAGTGTCTGCAACCAACGAATCGGTTCGAATGCCAGATCAGTGCAGTGTAATTGCTGCAGGGAATGGGTTCACTTTAGGTGTTCGGGGTTACGAAGACAAGGTAAACACTCCTTAGCATATGTTGCGGCAGGTTGTATAAATTCCGGGCAACCCAGGGCTGCTCCCAGCCCACCTTCTCCACCACTGCCCCCTACACCGCCAAACAATATGATAAGGAATGCCAGACCCAGTCTTACGCCTGGCCCTCCTCCTCCAGCAGTTTTCACTGCACTATCTATTTTACAGTTTAACTGTAATGGCATTCACCGAAAAATCGCTGAGATCACACACTTCTTGAGTTCCAACAGAATTCTCATCGCCGCCATCCAAGAGACGTTGCTTCACGCAAACTCGTCTCTAAGCGTCCATAGCGAATATGTTATACTGCGGAAAGATCGACCGGCCGCCACGGATGATTCTCACCCTGGAGGGGGTCTTGCCTTCCTAATACAAAAGTCCGTACATTACTGTGTATTAGATGTATTTGCTGACGGTACGGCGGAAATTCAAGCCATCTCAATTCCATCAGGGAGTACTAATATCGAAATTTTTAAAATATATGTACCACCTCATTCCAGTTGCCCTTCAGGCTACCGTTTCGATATTGGTCCTCTCCTTTCCGGAGAGCACAGGGTCATCCTTGGCGACTTTAATGCGCACCATGAGCTCTGGCATTCGGACCTCAACAACAATGCCAGGGGTATAACTATCGCCGAATCACTGGACGCCTCAGAATTCTGTTCACTCAATGAAGACTCGCCGACTAGAGTCGTGGGCACTTGCAGTAGTTCTCCTGACATAACTATTGTCAGTGCCAGCCTAATCGCTGCTTCCCGATGGGAAGTACGTACCACCCTCAAATCAGATCACCTCCCAATCATTATAAAAATTGACAAACCAGCGAACATGACTAAGTCTGAGAAGCGAACGTTTGTCAATCACAAGAAAGCCGATTGGGATGGTTTCAAAGCTTACTCGTCGGCGAAGTTCATCGAGCTAACATCACCTATCACCATTCATGAGGCCGAGAAAAATATTAGGAACGTCATTACCACAGCCGCGGCACGTTTTATTCCGGCAGGACGTATCCCGAAAGTTCGGCCTAACTTCCCCACTAGTGCCGCCAGATTAGCCGATGAACGTGATCAGATCAGAAGCGCTCACCCTGATGATCCCAGAATTCAGGAGCTTAACTCCGAAATTGACCGACAAGTTAAAGACTATAGGAGGGCGAAATGGAATCAGCACCTCGATGAATCTAACCTCAATGAAGGTGTCAGCAAATTATGGTCTACCGTCCGCGCCCTTTCCAATCCTCGGAAAGAAAAGGGCAACAACGCCATTGAATTTGGCAACACAAAAACCTGCGATCCTCTTCAGTGTGCTAGCCTGTTCAATAAACAATTTATTGAACATCCCAAGTCTGACGGCCTCAAGCGCAAAATTAGAAGACGGATTCGCAGCCGGAATGTTGACACCATACCATCTTTTACCGCGGACCAGGTTAAAAAAGTCATCGAGAATGCTAAAAACTCCAAGGCCCTCGGACCAGATGGCATTTCGATGACCATGTTGAAACATCTCGACCTTCCAGCCATTGAGTATCTCACGGCCGCCTTTAACTTGTCGATGTCCACGCTTGCCATCCCTGAAATCTGGAAAACAGGACGAATTGTTCCCTGTCTCAAGCCAGGGAAGAGCGCAAATCTCGGGGAATCCTACCGCCCCATTACTATACTTTCTCCTGTCGCAAAGACGCTGGAGGCCCTTATTCACCCCACTCTTGTTGCACATGCGAAGCTAGAACCTCACCAGCATGGCTTCAGGAAAATGCATACTACCACCACTGCCCTCGATGCGATCACTACACGCATTCGTGATGGGCTAAATCAACGCAGTCGTTGTCACAGAACTATTCTGGTGGCAATAGACCTATCAAATGCATTTGATAAGGTCAATCATTCAATGCTCTTAGCAAACTTGTTGAATATGCATCTTCCTGCACAAGAGATTCCAATTATTGCCAATTATCTAGCTGGTCGGCACTCCTTCACCGAGTTTCGAGGCAAACGTTCTAAGCTTGGGAAAATCAAAATAGGTGTTCCACAGGGAGGGGTACTCTCCGCCACTCTGTTTAACATCTACATGTACGGCCTTCCCACACCACCTGAATAAATCGAGGTGATTTCCTATGCTGACGATTGCACCGTACTCGCCACAGGGAACGATAAGGATGAAATGCGCCTCCGAATTAATCGTTTGGACACATAGTCTATGTGACACAAACTGGTCCAAAGTTCAGGTCTGCCAAAATGCCGCTCTACGCATCGCGACAGGTTGCCTTCTGATGTCTGCCCAGGATCACTTACATCAGGAGACAAAATTGATGCCAATACGTGATCACAATCTCCTACTCTCAAAACAGTATCTTGTTGGTTACTACCGTGAGGATTATCCCAATAATCATCTCATGGACCGAATTCCTCCACCACGACATGTCAGGCGTGGTCTACGAAACCTTGAGAGAGAGGTTCAGGGATACAAACGGGACCCTTACGATGAAGTTACATACCGAGCCGCCATTGCAGCGATCCACACTGAAGAAGTGAATCGGTCTCTCGCGAGTTTAGGTGCGAATAGAGTCCTCTCAGAGCGCCCACCACCAATTTCGCCTGAAGAGATTAGGCTCCCGAGAGCCACTAGAGTAACACTAGCTCAACTTCGGTCGGGCTTTTGTTCACGCCTTAATTCGTACCTTTCTCGCATAAACCCGGACATCCAAAACATCTGTCCAAACTGCAATGGTACTCCTCATGATGTGGGTCACTTGTTTCAATGCCCCGCTGCTCCCACTGATCTTACCCCTATATCGCTGTGGGAAAACCCTATCGCAGCAGCTATGTTTTTGTCCTTAGACCTCACGGACACAAACATTGACGAACCATAAATCGTACCCACATAGATGCAATTTCTTTAAAGTTTGAACGGGTGGATCTCGGAAGATACGAGCAACTTCGTAACGGGCGTGGTATCGTTTTATTGGAAATTTTATGTAGTTTCAGAAAGTGAAGTCATATCTCGGATGAAATGATTGGCGGTGTGGCAAATTTTGATTTAGTTCAGCAAGTCGTGCATTTTGACAAAAAATGCTATAACATTGTAACGGTTAAAAACAGAGGGGTCCCGTTGTACATTAATTTTCTCCAAATGAGCCACACTACCTACCATTAAAATATTCTCCAACATGAATGGGACACCCTGTATAAAATGTAAAAATTAAATTTATCTCCTAGAACGTCATTATAACAGTTAATTGTAGTCTTCTGAAAGTATGTTCAAAAGTTTGTACCAAAGCATATGCTACAAGTATGAACAAATTTGGTTTGAAGGTTGCTAGTACATGTTACTCGATATATTCGGAAATAACCTTAGAACTGGTACCAATGACCTTCAAACCCAAATTTTTTATACTTGTAGCGTATGCTTTGGTACAACCTTTTGAGCATACTTTCAGAAGACTACAATTAACTGCTATAATGACGTTCTAAGAGATAAATTTTATTTTAACATTTTATATAGAGTTTCATCATCATCAATGTGGCACGATAGCCCGACGTCGGGCCTTGGCCGCCTGAATCGTTGACCTCCAATTGTCGCGGTTACGTGACCTCGTCCTCCAGTTTCGGAAGCCCAGCAGCTGGTGGGCGTCTTCATCTACGGAGTTCTCCCAGCGAGCTCTCGGTCGTCCACGCAACCTCGCTCCGTCAATTCGTTGTGCGTTCATCACTTTCTTTGGCATGCGATTATCGTCCATCCGTTGTACATGCCCCGCCCATTGCAAACGTTGAAGCTTCACGATTTTCGATACTTCCAGTTCATCGTACAATTGATACAACTCATGGTTGTACCGGATGCGCCATTGGTCTCGCTCGCGAACGGCCCCGAAAATTCGCCAAAGGACCTTTCGTTCGAATCGGTCTAGCAAAATTTCGGAGGCTTGGGTGAGGGTCCATGTTTCGCAGCCATAACATAGCACGGGTCGGATGATCGTTTTGTACACGCGGAGCTTCGTGTTCCTGTGCGCAAGTTTCGAATTAATTATAGGGAGGACCGAGAAATATGTCTTATTGGCTAGTTGTATCCGTCGCTTAATTTCGTCGGTTTCGTTGGCGTCCTTTGATAAGTTACAACCCAGATAGTTGAAGTTGTCTACATACTCGATATTAAGGTCCCCCACTGTGATGCTTGAATTTGCTGGCGTCCTTGTTTTCGATTGCATCATGGCCTTTGTTTTGCTTTCGTTGATATGTAGTCCAACGGCGTTATTGAGGTTATGCAGAAGGCTTTCTGCATCACCCAACCTTCGAGACATGATGTTGATATCGTCGGCGTACGCTACTAATTGAGTCGACTTGATGAGTAACGTTCCGCTGCTGTCCGTATTCATGGCTCGAATTACATACTCCAAAGCCAGGTTGAAGAGCGTCGGCGCCAGCCCGTCGCCCTGCTTCAGTCCAGTACGAGTTTCAAATAGGTCAGTGAGTCGGTTCTGCACTTTGACCTGCGAGACGGTATTAGTCATCGTCATCCTTGTGAGTCGCACTAACTTTGCCGGTATACCAAAATTCAGCATAATGTTGTACAGTACACTTCGATCGATACTGTCGTATGCCTGCTTGAAGTCGACAAAGATTTGGTATACGTCGATGTTATATTCCCAGCACTTTTGGAGTAGTAGCTTCACTGTGAAAAGCTGATCGGTCGTTGATCGAGCAGGTCTGAAGCCGCCTTGATACTCGCCAATGATTCGTTCTGCGTACGGATTGATTCTCTTTTCAAGAATTTTAGATAATATCTTATAGGCTGTTCAAACTAATGATATGCCCCTGTAATTCTCACACTTCAGCTTGTCACCTTTTTTGTGGATTGGGCAGATTATGCTTTTGCGCCAATCTTCGGGGATTTCTTACTGGCTAATCTTTGGTTTATTTGCTGTAACTGCTCGTCAAAATGTTTGCGTTTCTTACGTCTAATTAACTTATTAGATACTCGCCGAAGCTCGTTATATCTTTCTTTCTTGGCTCGGGATGCGCGTTGTGTGTATTGGCGATAGGCTTCATTTTTCGCCTCGATCGAGGCCCTGCATTCGTCGTCGAACCAGTCTGCTCGTCTGCGCCGGCCTTTATAGCCCACGACCTCTTCTGCGACCCCCTTGATGCTGTCTTTGAGCTCCTCCCAGAACTCATGGATGCCTAAATTGTTGATGTCATCAAGCATGGGCGACAGTTTTTCCTCTAGTGCTGTTGTATACGCAGCCGCCGTGGCATCATCAATCAAATTGTTATATAGAGTTTAGAAGTGAAAAATTGTGAAATTTGTTAGAACTTTGGTTCACTTTGTATGGGGGTACCCTTAGTTTTTATTGGATGGTAATAATTTTTGATGGGGAGCATAATGGGGTTTGGACTAGGCACCCCACCAAATTTTATCTGCCTGGCTCAATTTGAAAAGATGCTACAGGCATGCCTTTTTGGTAAATGTTAGGAGGAGTGAGGGGGGCGGGGCGTCAAAAGTCGAAGCACTTCAATTTTTGGTTCACATCAAATAAATTTTGTTAGCAATAAATGGACAAGATCTTATGACCCAAAGTCTGTTCTAACAAGAGTTACAATGCGAAATTTAAAACTCAAAAATTGTATATTCACTATAATACTTTTGGGTCTAGGATATAATTTGCTGAGAAAATGTCTAGAGTGTTATATATCATTACAAAGGTTATTTTAAGTAGTTTGTTTGGTCCCAAGGACATTTTAAGGTCAGACTCATAAATTTCCAGATATTTGCAAAAAACTGAATTTTTTTTACCTTTGCCATCCCTTCCCTCTTACTGTGTATATTGGGCAGTGTATTCGACAATTTGGCTTCAAAAATTTCTTTTTTTTTATGTTTGGGGCTATTTTGAACCAATTGAATTATACTAGAACAGTATTGGTGACAAAACATAGCTTTGTCTTACTCCATTATACACCTCAAAAAAGTTTCTCTGGTATGCTTCTACTACGTAAGCCCGGTCAACGCTGTCAAACGCCTTCTCGAAGTCAATGAACAATAGATGTAACGGGAATCTCCATTCAGCGGATTGTTCAATTATAATTGGGAGGGTGTTGATATGATCGCTACATGAGAAAGCCTTATGAAAACCAGCTTGTTCATTGCTCAAAGTGCGGTCGATCGTTTTCTTGATCCGGTTCAAGATTATTTTGGCCATCAGTTTAGAGAGTGCAGGGAGGAGACAGATTCCACGCCAATTATTGCAATCCTTGAGACTTCCTTTTTTGGCTATTTTAATAATGACGCCCTTCTTCCATTCTTGAGGGAGAGTCTCGGTTGTCCAACACTCTTGGATCAGGGCAAAAAGGATATCCGCTGTAGCGTTGATGTCCGCTTTCAAAAATTCCATCGAGATACTTTCTGCCCCCGGTCTTACCTGCTTCCAAAGATTGAAGGGCCTTAGTTATTGCCAGCTTGTATGGTACGCGCCGGTGTTAATTCTGACCATTTGCGGAAGACTTAAAAAGCTACGACGTAATAAAAACGTCAAACAAGTCCACAATCAACGGATAGCGATTCCCTGTAGTTGGACTGAAATAGGGTATTTTCTTGGGGAAGGAATATATCAGCAAGGAATCCCTGCACATTTTTCATTCTAACACAAGCATAAAATCTACTTCGTGATTTGTCATGAATGAATGTCATCTATTCAAAGAAATTGAGCCTGTAAAGCAGTGATTACCAACTCATAAATGACTGCGGCCACTTTGCTTAAACATGAATCACTACTATAAATCGTCAACTTTAATTAAAGTTAGACTTGTATTGCCGGAATCAAAATTTTTAGAGGGTGTTTATGTTGTATTGCCTCCAGTGATGCCGAAATCAAAACGCTGATTTTTATTCACATGAACCTATATATTTCGGGCTGTTAAGCCCATCTTCAGGGTTATACAATCTGTGAATAATTTAATATTTTGATTAAAAAAAATTATAAAGTTTAACTTAACTAAATATTAAAAAAAATACCTTGTGAATTAAATTTTAAAAGTGTCAACCAATGATGGTGATTGTGACAATAAATTAATCAAAGTTATGTCAAAAAATATATGTCGATAAAACCATACAGTAACAGACAAAAGAAATATGACAATTGAGGAAACAAACAAATATAATAAATTAATTAATAAACAAACATGTGTGTAAAAATATCACAGTTAGACAGTCTTTGGCAAAATTATTTAAAGCTACTTTTAATTAAATTGTAATACACATCAGAATAATGGTTTTTTTCGATTTTTTCATTACAAACTACATTTTCATATTTAATTATTTGATTGACTTCTTAGATACGTAGCTTTGTTTTGTTACGTTGATTAACTAATTTTTTTGCATCATCAAATTTAAAGCTGTGATTATTACTGATGGCATGTTTTGCCAAGGCAGATATATTGTCTTTGAGTTGCTTTTTTGTGTCATTTCCATGTTGTTTTACTCTAGTTCCTAATTTTTGTATCGTTTCTCCAATAAAATGTATAAAATCGATTGTTCGAATTGTGATAAAGTTTACATAAAATCACCTAGAAACACTCTTGGACTCACTTTAATCAAACGACGTCAAGCTGCTGCTGGTATCACAGCCTCCACGATGTAGGCAACAACAATGGTCAGCGTAATTTTTTTCGCTTGACCTTCATACATCGTCCAGCATTCCGGTCCATAGATGAGTGCGGGACGTACAACCGTTTTGTACAACTTGCCCTGTAGCTTCAGTGGCAGGTCTATGTAAAGACAAGGATGGTAAGATAGTCAGCGACATCGGCAGCCTTAACAATCGATGTGCCTTGTATTTTGAGAAGCTCCTCAATATCGACTTCCTCCACGGAAGAAGACCTGGAGCAGTTAGCTCCCAGTAGAGGAAGTGCGTATCACCACTTAATTCTTCTTCTTCCTTGCCTCGTTTTTTATACCGCTCCATGGCTTAGCGTTGCTCGACCCGCGGTGTAGGCACATCGCCCGTTTTGGCGATAATATCTCGGCATATTTCTACAGGCAGCTCTATCTTGGATCGTGTCATCGCCGAGACCAATGCGTTGTTGTTGCTTTTTCATTTGACACATGCAGGTGTTCTTCGGTCTGCCTCTGGCCTTGGGTCCATCAAGGGGAACTTCCATTGATATCGCTTCCTTTGCGGGGTTCTCAGGCGGACGCCGTTGAACATGGCAATACCAATCCATTTGTCGGTCTTCGAGCTTTTCGGTGATTGGTTGGTCTATGGACAAGCTGCCTCGGATGTAGCTACTCTTGATGTGGTCCCTTTTCGTAACACCAGCTGACATGCGTAACATTTTCATTTCAGTCGCTGTCATTTGTTTCGCGTAACCTTCATACATGGTCCAGCATGCTGATCCATACATGAGTGCGGGACGTACAACCGTTTTGTACAACTTGCCCTTTAGCTTCAGTGGCATTTTCTTATCGCAGAAAACTCTAGTTTTCTCGCCACGTCATCCACCCAACCTTTGTGCGATGTTTGATGTCATCATCGCATGTAGCTTCGTTGTTCACCATCGAGCCAAGGTACTTGAACTTGGTACAAGACTTAAGCTGCTCTCCTTTGACGTACATATCTGGTATCGGTGCATCTGGGTCTGAGAATGGGCAGCATAAGAACTCAGTCTTTGTTATACTTACCCTCAGTCAATGCTCCTCAAGAATGTCACACCATTTTGTAAGTGCAGCTTGCAAGGTAACGATGTTTGGGCTACTGAGGACTATATCATCGGCAAAAAGCGTGAGTCTCCCTTGTTCTTATAGAAAGGAAGAAGAAAACTTACCCTGAAAGCATCAGGCATCGGTTGCCCACCTTTGATTTTGTTGAAGAGAACTGTGAGCCAACTAAGCCCGACATTTTCCATTTTCAACCAAAATTCCGCGGGGATTTTCTCCGGTCCGACTGCCTTTCAGTGTTTAATCTGATGCATTGCCTCCATCACCTCTTCCTCTGAGATATCTTCAATATTTGTGGTATTCGGCTCAACATCTCGAAAAGCTGCTCGAGGAAATTCCTCATTTAGAAGTTCGTCAAAATACTCTCGCATCCTGCTACAAATTGCCGTAGCTTCAATCACCACTTAATTGCTTCAACAAAATAAATCGCCGGGCGTTGACAAGATCCCAGCTAAATTTGCCGGAGCACGATGGGAGCCTAACCAATCTTATACCTATACATGCGCTACTGCTCAAAATATGAAACGACGAAAGTATAATAATATCGAGATATATAATATAACGAGACCGATGGCGCATCCTGTACAACCACGAGTTATATTAATTGTACCATGAGGTGGAAGTATCGAAAATCGTGAAGCTTCAAAGATTGCATGCCGAAGAAAAGGATGAACACACAACGAGTTGACGGAGCGAGATTGCGTCGACGACCCAGAGCTCGCTGGGAGTACTCAGGCCAACTCACTGGCCTTCCGAAACTTGAGAACAACGTCGTGTGACCGCGCAATTGGTGGGCAACGATTCGAGACCAAAGCACATTGATGGTGATGGTAATGTTGTTGAAGAAATCATTGTAACACTAGTCCATAAATAATATACTATACTTTCCATTCCATTTACAATATTTCAAGACAAAATATTAAAACAAATATTTTTGATTAATTTATTGTGCACTTATTGACATTCCTTCACTACATATTTCGATTGCAACCTAAACAATGTAAAGAACGTAACACTTTACAACGTCACCATTTTTTTCTTACAACAAAACCCTAAAATAGATCCCTGTACAAAATAATAATAAAATATGAATTTTTATTTTCATAAAAAAAATCGTGCATGCCGAAATCCACATACATACATAAAATTAAATCAGTCGAGACTTATGTACAATACAAGAATCTGTATCGAAATATAAATTTATTTTTTTGTTTTTTATAATAAATTGGTTCTTCGTCGGAATTTATTTCCTTCTTCTCTACTATATATAAACGCATATGAATGTACATATGGAGGAAACTTATCACAATAAATGTAATGTGTGAATACGAGACATAAATAGAGAGACGAATGAACTAAAATAAAATATAATTTTGACAAGAATCGTATAACGGTTAATAATGAATAATGGCATATATTTTTGAATCGCGAGAAAAACGCGAATGTAAATAAATCGAATAACACTTATAAGTTTAACGTCTTTTTGTCTTGTAAATGAAGAAAAAAACAACAACAACCGAATTGAAATTCTGTTGAGTTTACAATTTTCGTCTTGTTTAAGCTGTAATAAGTCTAATTTATAATAAAGGATGCTTGTGTTGTGTTTCTGTTCTCTCTTCGCTTTCTCCTCTATTTTATTTCATATTATCCTATCAATTAACCACTAATTGCATTTCGGCGGAAATCTGAACATAATTCATATTTTGTGATGCTTTAAAAATTAGCAGGAACATAATTTGATGATTTTTTTTCATTTATATTTTGTTTTATATTCTACATGTACTCAGATGTCATCGGATCTAGTTAACAGTGTTGCATAAGAACGATATATGTATGTACTCTATTTTTAAATATATGTATGTATAATAATATAAATTCGGAAATAAAAATTTGCTTCTATCAATCTACTTTCACCTAGCAAAACAATAAAAACAATTATTTTCTAGTAAATTCTTTTAGGCCACAAATATATATATATTTATAGTATTATAATTGCTTGAGAAACAATATGCACGCAAACAAAAATAATTTTTACTTTTTTTTGAAATGTGTGTGAGCATATGATGTGACACTGTCGTAAAAGAAAAAGTTCGGAACAAAGCTTTTTGTGTGTGTCTTTCGAATGCATTTTGTCACTTTTATTCAATAGAAGATGGGGTAAATAGGATCATGCTTTGTTATCCACTCAACTATAAGATTTAAAATAAATTAAATGTGTAGACGTAGCCTGAACGCGTATACATGCGGCTGTTTAATGAATTAAATGTAGAACGCGAATATAATTATTTGTTGAGTATTTTGCGTGGTAATTGCTGCTGAATCCAAGACTATTCCTTGTTCTGAGATTTCCATACAGTAATACTATGTGTATTCAGGAAAGGCAACAATAGCGAAACGTGTAGGAATTGACATTTTATTAACATACTGTGCGAGGTGCCAATATCATGTAGGATTTGCATCATTTATTTAAGTTAAAGATTTTCAGAAAATGAAGACTACGATACAATTACCTACACGAAATATTTGTTTTTCTAATCATAAAATAAGATCGAATAAATCATGTTCGGATTTCGTGGAGATTCAAGACATGACCATATTTTCACCGAACTCCGTTCGATAGCTTTCTCACATTTTCGTCTAAAAAGCTAGATTGGTAATTGAATAAAATCGATATGGCAATTAACATGAACTCTTCTAATCAAAAACTAATTTTGTAACTATATTACGTATTGATAATCTATAAATCTATGGTAATAGAAAAATTACAACAGCTATTATCATTTGTTTAAGAAATAGTATTCTACAGATTTTTTTTTTGCCAGTAAACAACATCCACTTGATTAAAAACATTTTTTTTTTATACAATGTGTATGTATACATGAATCTAATATTTGCTAGTTTCGATAGAAAGTTAAATAGAAAAATCCACAGATTTGTACATTTAAAAAAATTACATTGCTTCTAAATACGTCAACAGAATCGAATTGTCACATGTATAGGTAAGAGTTCATAGAAATTGCACATTTGTTTAGAGCACAACAATAAATTTCCATTCGATTGTTTGATAATTGTTTTCTGTTATTTGTGTTTTACTGCTTTATTGTCACATACATAAAAACTAAACTGATGATTATATTTACAGGCAAAAATTTTCTTATTTCGTGTCCTAGGTATTTATATATATGTACGTATGTTCTATTCAACTACATTTAAACGGGCTTTTCTACTTTACAACTAGGGATTCTTTTAAATGTCGTATCATATGAGCGCCGATATCTCTTAGATCAGGCCATTGGCGTATCACAAATATTACCACAAATATTGAGAAAACTGTCGTTAAAACACGAACTCTGTAAGTAGAAATCAAATGGTTTTATTGAACATTAATTTAGTATTAATATTATAGACATAGGTTCGAGATATACTCGTATAAATATATAAATAACTGGCACTAGGCCACAGATGGGCTAGTGTGAAATATCCAATTTTCAAGTTCTTAACTGTCCCCGTAAAGGTCGATCCACACTTTTCAGTCCTCAGTCCAGTCATTTGCCATACAAGTTAACAGATGGTCAGTTAATTGATTGACTGACGTCCTGTCAACTTATATGGAAAAGGGCAGTGACTGATGACTGAAAATTATGCATCGACCTGAAATGTATCTACTCCTTTAACATTCGAGTGAGATGATACTCCGTCACATGGACCGTAAATTCGGTAGCCATTATAAACTGAATTCGCTCACAGTTCGCGACCTTTGCAAATGACTGCACTAACCAGACAACCAAAGATTTATAATTTATTATAATATAATATTTTAATAGAATACTAATAGCGACTAATTAACGAATCACATTCGCAAATCCAAAATCCAAAAGGACTTTTTGTTCAAATTCAATTCAATTCTGTCTGATAGGACTTTTGTACAAAAAATGCATACAGATTTTACAACAGCCCACCTCTTCGCAGCGCAACCTCCCCCTTCGTCAGCCACGGTCAAGAGCTGTCTTCACCTCCCATGAAGATTCGATGCAGGAAGTTTGTGTATATTTTTTTTATGGAATTCTGCAGTTATAGGGTGTAAGCGTAAGCGTGTAACGTTCGCTTCTCAGACTAAGTCAGGTTAGCTGGTTTCTCAATTCTTAACGAGGAGGTGATCAGATTTGAGGGAAGTACGTATTTCACATCGAGTAGCAGCGATTATGCTGGCACTTACAATGGTTATGTCAGGAGAACTACCTACTGCAAGTGCCCATGACTCGAGTCGGCGAGTCTTCATTGAGTGAACAGAATTCTGAGGCGTCAAGTGATTCAGCGATAGATGGTATAACTATAAAGTAAGTATGTAATTGGAATAGAGATGGAACTCCATATAACATTAAAATCTACTGAAACACATTTTACCTTTGAGAGTGTACTGTAAGTAACGTGTACATACACGAAGATATCTTCGTGTACAAAGACGACGTGTATGTGTACAAAGACCGAAAATCACTTAAGTCGCTACAACAACAACAACAACCGACAAATGGATTAGTATTGCCATATTCAAAGGCGTCCGCCTGAAAACCCCGCATAGACGGAAATATCAATGGAAGTTCCACTTGATGGATCCAAGGCCAGAGGCAAACCGAAGAACACCTGCATGTGTCAAATGAAAAAGCAACAACAACGCATTGGTCTCGGCGTGGACACGATCTAAGATAGATCTGCCTGTAGAAATAGACTTAGACATTATCGCCAAAATTGGAGCAGAGAGCTAAAGTTTGGTTTATTGCCATTGGAGGGCACCATTATACCACCCAAAATCAGCACATCGGATAAAAACTAAGGGCGCGTACCAAAGCCATCTTTATACAAAGCCCGGAAGCAGAACACGTTCATATACAGTAGAGCGTCGATTATCGGAACTAATGTCGACAAGGGGTGGTTCGGATAATCGAAAGTTCGGTTAATCGAGTTTCCATAGAAAAATTAGAGGATTGCCTAAAAGTTAATATAAGCGACAACCAGGATATATGCCAAATGACTAGCACTGAACAAAAACAAAAAATTCGAAGCAACTGAGTGCTGCTGATGAAAGGTTGTTTCCTTCAGACACTTGATTTTTTCATTTGTTTTGATACATTTCATATGAAAAAAGCCGAGTCCCCGGTTCGGTTAATCGAATGTTCGGATAATCGACGTTCGGATAATCGACGCTCTACTGTACTTAAGCGCCAAATCATAGGCCTGTTCAGATCGAAAATTTACATTGCGGTAAAGGCAAATCGGGTTGGGTCGCGACAAACTTTACACGAAAAGTATTGGTTCCCGGTCGATTTTCGTCGCGAAAAGTGGAATGAGTCGTGAATTAAAGTGTCTAGAATGCAGTGAAAGAACAAAATCCCGACAAAAAGTTAATTTTCCACATGTTTTCGCGATTTTTATCAGAGCAGACACGGTTTTTTTACATGCGCTGTGCTTGTGTTAGTGCATCGTGCAACGTATATACGACATGTTCATAGGCTCGTTTTGTGTGCATGTATTGCTGCTTCCCGGCTTCTAGTGAAGGTGGCTTTGGCGCGTACACATACAGTGCGACGCCGAGCTTTTCCGGGCCGGGCGATGCGATGAGATTTGTTGCGAGACGATGCTTTTTTTCCACGACAAGAAAACCTGATTTTCAAATGGGATCTTATACCGGCGCTATCTCGTGCGCTTTGCTGCTTCGTGACATGGCGCTCCGAGTGTTCTACTATTGATATTTTTAATATACAAACAAACGTGTTGGTATATTTATGTAGTGTTGTAGATAATTGTGCGTATTAATGAATGGATTGTCGTAGGTAATGTAATGTATTGCCATTGGTATTTTCTATATACATATGTACATACTTGTCGTGTCGGTATGTCTATGTAGTGTTGTTGATAATTAGGTAGGTAATGCAATGATGAATGACTTAATGAGGTAGCTAACCTTTCTGGAAATTTGCAGTGTTAGCTTACGCATTTCAAAACAATATTCGGGCGGCATTTGGATTTGGTGTTAATTTTGTTCACATATACAGGGTGTCCGGAAACTGCCGCATAAACGCACGGGATTATGATTCCTCAGTTGATTTCCAGCAAAAAAGCCGTACTGAACATACCCCCTCAGCTAAACCCTTTAGCTGCCACAGGCATTTAAATATTTTTGAAAAAATCACTTTCTTGCACGACTTCAAGCCTAATATCTCCAAAACTAGACCAGCTAGAATAGTGAAATAAAATGATTATTAGCTCGAATTCAGTACAATTCAATTCACACTGCCCCTAAAGATCTGCAATTGGTAAAATCTATTCAAAGTATGTCGAAATCGAGCCAAAATTAACCCTAGTTTTCTGTACTTAAGGTACTGAAACTGTTAGAAATAATGGAGCTAGAATATAATGATGTAAGAAAGATATGATCGTAAGACTATGCGCCAATTTTTAAAAGAATCGTACAAACACCTCACCTTGGCAGAAGTTGGAGAAAATTAAGATGGAAAAAAAGATTGTTTTTGGGTCAAATCACGCAAATTTGACTTTGAAGCTCTGTAAAAACTAAACCTCTTATCCGATTTTAGTGTGGTTAGTTTTATTTTACAGGTAAATTTGTTGGATGTAATAATCATTTTATTTCACTATTCTAACTTTGGAGATATTAGGCTTTAAGTCGTGCAAGAAAATGATTTTTTCAAAAATCTTTAAATGCCTGTGGCAGCTAAAGGGTTAAGCTGAAGGGGTATGTTCGTATAGGATTTTTTGCTGGAAATCAACTGAGGAATCATAATCCGGTGCGTTTATGCGGCAGTTTCATAATTTTTGGTTTTTAATAGCAATGTAGTAAAAACAGCATAAAAAATAATATAGTATTAAAGTGCAAAAAATTCAGTAGTTCCAAAAGTGCATAACAATAAAAAAGAATAAAAGATAATAAAACTTACTCTAATAATTTAAAAACTATTCTTTTGAATTCATGTTCATTTGTGTTAAAATCACAATGATTTGATACTAAATTTCCAATTGATTTCAATCGCTCAATAGGGGAATTACATAGGTAGTTGGAACCAAATGTATGTTTTAAGAATAAATCATGTTTCCGTGTAATTCTAATAGGAATTTTGAAAGATATATGGTACAAAATATCTGGTGCATCTATATTACAATTTATTAGCTTATGTAAAAACATTGCATCAAAGTAGCCTCTACGAGCTTCGAGGGAGCTTATTTTTAATAATTTCTGAATTTCTAAATAATTTATATTATCACAAGGTATACGTAACTTGTAGGCAATATATCTTAAAAATTTATGTTGAATCGTTTCAACAGTTTTTGTGTGGCAGTTGTAAAATGGATTCCAAACCATAGATACATATTCTAATTTGCTTCTAACTAATGAAAAATAAAGTGATTTAAGCGCGTGGATGTTACTGAATTCAGATGAATTTCTTATTATAAGCCCAAGATTGCGACGAGCTTGTTCAGCCATGTCATTAATATGTTCGTTAAAATTCAGGTGAACATCAAAAAGAATACCAAGATCTTTAATTAAACTAACTTGGTTGAGAGGAGTATTATTCAAATAATAAGTATAATCGAAATTAGTTCTGCCTCTATTAAATATTATGAATTGACACTTAGTTAAATTAAGCTCTAGTAAGTTATTGGTGCAATAAGTATGGAATTTATTCGAATTATATTGGAGTGTAGAAATATCATTCCAATTATTTATTTCTTTAAAAATTTTGCAGTCATCTGCGAACAACAAAAAATCTACATTTTCAAAAATATGTATGTACTATATCATTGATGAATAGTAAGAACAGGAGTGGACCAATGTGTGACCCTTGCGGAACGCCTGAAGTTTGGAAAAATTGGTTTGAATAAGATAGGTTTATTTTCACAACAAGGGAACGGTTACGTATCTTCTATCCAATTAATGACGGGACCACTGAAACCAAAATTTTTCAATTTAAGCAATAACAGGTCGAAATTAACTTTGTCAAATGCTTTTGTAAAGTCAGTGTATATCGAGTGCACCTGTGATCGATTTGCAAAGAATTTAAAAATGTAACACTCATAGCTTATCAGATTAGTTGCTGTAGATTTACCTTTACAAAATCCGTGCTGGTTGGGAATTATAAGTGGCCGAACAATAGAGGTTAAGCAGTCGGTTACCACATTATCAAATATTTTGGGGATAGATGAAGGAATACTGATTGGTCGATAATTCTGTATATTAGCTCTGTCACCATTTTTATATATAGGCATGACGTAGTTGAGCCCCCATTGAATGGGAAAGTGTCCCGAAGAGAGTGATTTATTAAAGAGGATAACAAGTGGACGTGTAAGTTTTTCTGCACAATTCTTTAATAAAATCGGGGTATTCCATCTGGGCCAGCGTTTTTAGAAGTATCCAATTCAATTAATTTTTCAAAAATAGAGTCAGAGCTAATTACAATATTTGATATATTAAGTGTGTTATGGTTTAAGGGAGGAACAAATTGCGACGCATGTGAACTGTATACTTTTGAAAAATTATCAGCAAAAAGATTTGCTATACTAAAATCATCTGAACCTGTAACATCATTAAGAAACATATTGCTTGGGAATCCATGTACGGTTTTTAGTGAGTTTATATATTTCCAAAAGTATTTAACATTAGTAGAAACTTGTGATTCTAGTTTATAAATAAAACATTTGAAATCGATTTTTGATTGCGCTTTACATTTGCATCTTAACTTAGAAAATTCAACATAAAATTCTGTGGATTTGTAATGTGAGTGAGCAATTTTCTTTTCTTTAATAATTTTAATTTTTATTTAACAAATTTTCAAAATTGCGATAGTAAAATATAAAAAATAAATGAATAAAATTTCAGTTTAAATAATCCGATAAGAAAATAATTACCTTGTTTTTTTTATATTCAATATGTGTAATTCTAAAATCCCGCAATGTAAAAATGAAAAGTGATATACCGTTGGAAAGCCAACATGTTGAAGCAACTTTTATCAACTTTGCAGAGTTGTACGTATAAAGCACCGTTATGAAATTACTGTTTGAATTTTCGATGAAAAATCTATTAATTTCTATTAAGTTTGAGTAACTGTATCTTGAAAGTGCCGATAATGTTGGCAACAGGAAAAACTTCAGTTTTTCTGAAATTTTATGTAGTTTCTGAAACTGAAATCAAAGCTTGGATTAAGTCATCAGGAGTGCTGCAAATTACGATTTTGCGTGACAAGTCACGTTTTTTTAGGCTTTCACAAAAAGAGCGATAACAAGGTAACGATAAAAAATATCCGATTGTATTGGTAATTTTCTTGCTGAAACAAGTTGCGCTATCAACCCTTACAGTATTGACCACCCAATGCGGGACACCCTGTATAATTGCAATTGTAGGTAGTTTGTTCGTCCTCAGACCATTTTTCTCGCTCTTTGCCGTTTTTAAAATAATCGCTAAAAACTCTAAAAGAATACCCCCTTTTTCAAGGTAGCGAGCCCCCAATTGATTAGGCCTTTTTCCCATCATCAGGGGGCCATATCCAACTATCCTGCAAAAATATAGGAATGTATAATTTTTGCCGACCAAATATCGTACTCTTTTTTTTTACTTTAGAATAAGGTTCGAAGTCAAATCACATGACGTCTGATCTCTGCGTCAGCAGGATATTTTGCAGTCTTCATCTGTTGCCGCATGGAAAGGGATGGTGTAAATTGAGATCCTGAACATTATCGTTACATGTGTTTTACCGATGAATCAAGAAGGCTTCGGTGGCCTAGTCTTTGGCCCAAATACTAGACACAATTTGGGGAATTGTCTCCTAAACAACCCGTCACTTTATAGGGAATGCAGGCCGTGCCTATAGGACACTTCACTCATTAAACATCCTTTATGCGAACGTCCACTACTACGCGATTCGTATAAATATAAGTCGTATAAGTAATTGTATACATACCTGGTTTTTAAGAAAGGCATAATAATACCAGCAGCCGTAGCCACGAGTAATAGTATTACTTGTAATATGGTTAATACTACATTAATTAACTTCACAACAAGTGCTCGTGCATTTGAATTATCTATACCCTCAACAGTAACATACTGTTGTTGAGATAAATGTTCTATTTTAGAAATCTGCAAATAAAAAAAAATCAACAGTGAAGTAGGCCATTTTAAAAACGCTTTACGGACGGGCATAACAAAAAAAAAAATCGTTACATACTCGTGTCTGACAATTTTCCAGCACTTCATTCACATCCCTTAGCCTCTCGTCACTTTGGTACTGAACTTTCTCCTCCATATCCGCTATAGTTTGTTTCAGATTTTCAATCTCATTCTGATGAAGTTCGGTTAAATCATTAATTTGCTCTTCTAATCTTTCGGCACGGTATCTTTCACTTTCTAATGTGACCGTCAAGTCATGATATTCTTTCTGCGCGGTCTGTTATGATTATAATTATAAGTTCAAAATTTGGGAGATTTTTATTGTAAAATACTAGCGTACCTCTAAACGATCGAGTCTTTCACGTAGTTTATCAAAATCAGTTTTTAATTGTTGTAAATCGGTTAAAATTGGCTGAAGCAACAATTGACTTGTTCCAGATTGGCTTTTTCCAGAGCTGAAAAGAATATATAAATAACGTTAGCGAGTATTGCGTGCATATTTTAAGTCCGGAGTTAGTAGTTTTTTTAGTTAAGTTTTCAGGTATTAAAATCTGCAAATCCCAAGGAGTATTATAAAACTACGTTACTGGAGAGCATGAATTAAGCTTCAAAAAATCTATAAAAACTGATAAAAACTATCGTTGGATTGACCGGCAAATAGATACCATTTGAGAAACACAAGGTTTACACTCCGTGCATCTTCAAGACCGTTTGTGGGACAATGTGGACACAGAACCTAGCAACGGGAAACCACGGAGGGATTATGTACACATATGTTTTGAAAGCAACATGCACAATGCACCTCAATTACACTTCATGGGTTTCTAAAGATTATAGATAAATAAGGATAAGCAAAATTAAAAACAACTATTTACAAATACTTCGTTAAAAACCTATCAGCGTCCATGTTCATTTTAGTTTTTACAGATGATGGAAATAATATTTCTATTATAGATAGTAGCAATTGGGAAGCAGTCAGTTAAGATAGTTAAGAAGAAAACTGTTTGTTGTTAGTACGGCGATTGATGATGTACTTACCCAGCTGGTATACTTTCACTCGTCACACTACTGCACTCGCTACCATTATCACTATTAAATTTACCACTTCCAGCTCCACCTGTATTGCCCGAGCTCATAGAAGCCGCATGTGTGGTATTATTTGGCGTTGAAGCACCACCAATTTGCATTTCTGTCTGATTCGCCGATACATTTAGAGCTGAAACGTCTATTTCTGATAAATATACACACACTCATATAGGAACAACTTTATTTGCGCGCTTAACAAATGCAAATGTTTACCTCCTCCTCCCATTTCGTTAATGTTATCAGCACTGCCAAATTTATTTTTGATCAAATGAGCAAATTCTCTAGGTTTGGACATAACCGATCCTGAAAATCCTGTGATGCCGTCTCTAATGTTACCGCCGACATTTCTTGAAGAGATTAAGATATAGAATTTATTGTAAAATGCATGCATGGTATTTTTGTATTGCTCTAAATTGCTATTGCAACAAAATCTCAAGCGACGAGAACAGACAAAGATCAAAGGTGCGAGTTAGGAGTTACATAGTGTCGATACAAATTGAAACTATGGGTCGAAGCGATTTTTCTAAGAACAAGGAAAGATACGAATCAACAGTTTCGCACTATTGCATATTGTCTATATTAACTTTTAGAAAACTTTTCTTTTTCTCGGAAATCAACAAGAATTTTAATCACCTCAATCCTTGGCCCACATCGCGTAGCACCTCTCGAGGCTGTCTATGTTGCGTTCTATTGTTATATTGTTGCGATTGTAAATCTTTCACACGTTTTGTATAGTTTTCTAATTTTTTCTGAAGCTGCGATATACTGTGTGCGCTTTTCTGATTTTTCTTTTCGAAGACGGCCTGCAAAAGATCGTTTCAATGAATTTTCATAATTCATTTGCAAATTATTTCATCAAATTACTTTGATACGTTGCAATTGCTGCTTATCAGCACTCGCTGCTAGCTTAAGGTATTCATTGACATTATCTGAAAACAGTAATTGAATTGATATAATAGAACAAATTGTCAGGGCATTATTTCTTAAATCCTACCATCTCGGGAAGTTTGTTCTTTTCGAATGGACTCCTTCGTACACTGTATTTTCGTGTTGAGTCGATCCAATTCTTGGGCACTATACGTTCTTTCGTGACGGTATTTTTTCCTTTGTGACGACGGCTGACTTCCTACAGTTCCATCACAATCATCTTTAGATAAAATGCAAATGAGGTTAATACTTGCAATTTTTTATGGACAACTGCTAGTGTTATATTCACCTGACAGCCTTGAATCTTCAAGTGAACCGGATAAATCGGCGTTAGTCATTTCGTTGTACATTGCAGCAACAGCTTGATCTGAACTACGACCTTTTTGCAGGTCGCGTCTACTTCTCTCACGGCTTTGCCGCGTCGTGGACGGACTTTGACTACGAAATCGTATATTGCCAACGGCCTCACCGGTGTCACGATCCTGGTGCTGTTCCCTAGACACTGAAAGTGAAATATGAATCTAATACATATTTGGCATGACTCAATGGAAATTAAAAAAATATGCGCATACTATAAATTACAAAAAAGAATTCTGTGAATTATAAAATTTAAATTTAAATAACATTCAAAAGGCTGAGTGCTTTCAATAGTTAAAAAATAATAAATAACAGGCGCGACAGTCCAACATTGGACTAAGGCCGCAGATGTGTTAGTGACATCCAATTTCCAAGATCTTAACTGCTTTTTTGTTGAGGTGTTGTGATCAACAGCACGCTCAGCAGTGTTATTTATCCCCATAAATGGGTACTCGTTTAAAATCTGAGTAAGATCATAGTCCGTCACATGGGTCGTGAGTTCGAAAAACACCATAAACTGAATTCGTTCACGGTCTCGAACCTATGACCCTGTGCACGAAAGGTGCGCGTACTAACCACTACACCAGCCAGACTACCAATAGTTTCAATAGTAAGAGGGCGTTAAATCAATTCTTTGTTAAAAAAAGACGTTCACAAGCGTTTTTTTTTGTCGATCGGGTTAAGATTTTCCTTGTTTTCGATTTCCGAGATACTTAAAGTATAAGTGATGGTACACATAGGATGTAGTTGTAGTACACAACCAGTGGCGTAACGTTCCGAAAACGAAATCGGGGCCCCTACTCAATATAATCTACTATTAGCCAATATTTTTGCACTGCCGTTTACCAAAAAGCCACAACTAAAATATGTACTTTTAACCTGTTAAAGCTGAATTCTGAAAAATAAAATGTTTAAACAACCTTTGAAGCTAAACTTTTTATATTAGCTATTATCCTCTTCCTCTTCTTTGATAGGAGCAGTGCTTTTCGGAGAGGGAGAAGATCTGTGACCAGATTTCGTCTTCACAAAAGAAATGCAATTTAAAGGACTGGGGGATCGTGGATAATCTGAATTGTTACACTAACTAGTTTTTTTTTACGAAATTTGGATATATATTTTTTTTTTTCACAAAATTTAGACCCGCAACACATTGTGCAAACGCAAATTTAGTTTTATTGCTGCGATATCCTTCTACTTTAAATATCGCATTAATAAGGGGTGTAACTCATTAATGACGCTAAATTTACTCGCACTGCTTTCGCCTCTTGCAAGTTACCAACCATTTTAACACCTCAAAATTTGAGGAATCGATTTTTTGTTTTACTTAATTCGGTGTTGAAATTAAATTAATTAATGGAAATTCAGTATTTTGCAAATATATATCTGAAAAACTATCAATCTGACCTTAAATTTTCTCGGAAAATTATACCCTAGACCCAAAAGTAGTATAGAGAATTTACATTTTTTGATTTTTACATTTCGCACTGTAAGTCTTGATAGAATATACTCAGTATTTCCCAAACGGTGAGGCGCGCACCCCAAGTGGTGCGTGACGGTCGGCAGAGGGGGGCGCGGGCTCAACACAAGTGTTGATGTGATCGATTATATTACAACGGACATGAGCTGTTAAAATTCTTCGATTCGTTAACAAAACTTATAAATAAGTGCAACCACAATAAAGCATATTAGCGTGGAGGCTCTGTCCAAAGTCTGCTTGATTGATGATGATCGCTGAAATTGTTTTGGGAATAGAGACCGCGGGAAAAACCCAGGAGTGCACCTTCAACCTGAAATGAAATTCAAATAATGCTTGACGCACCGCTGAGCCAGAAAATGGACCTCGTCAGGAAAAATGAGTTCATGGTCTAAAACCGTATCGTCAGGCAACATTTTCAGCGCGCTGTAACCGTCTTATGATCATATTCAATTCTCGACTTAATGTTGTAGGGATGTACGGTGAAATCTAGCCTTCCGGCAATGCCCCAATTCAGCTGTATGGCCACTGGCCACTACGGCTTCTTCGTTTTCTTCACTTCGTTTGTACCAGTCAAATTCAAATATTGCCATGACGCGACGAATTTCCTGCTCACTGAAGCCATGTTTTATAGTTCTTAAACTGCGGAATCAATTGAATACTCAAATCAGCTTGATTTAAGCATTCAAACTGTTTATAAATTTAAATTGCGAAAATAGAATCTGAGAGATTGTTCCAAATTATGGCAAATTTTCTCTCGTTATTTGTCGACGTGGCGAATTCTTTACAAAAGAAAAAGAATGAGCTGAAAATGCATTCTTCCGTTCTTGCGCGAAATTTTCTTTTGGGAGGCGCACGATTCTGCTAACCATGCAAAGGGGGGGCATGCACTGAAAAAGGTTGGGAGCCCCTGACTTAGAGTGACAAGATCTTGTTTATTTGATTTGCACCAAAAATTGAAGTGCTCCGACTATTGACGCCCCCCCCTCACTCCTCCTAACATTTTTCAAAAAGGCATGCCGGTAGCTTCTTCTTTTCAAATTGAGCCAGGCATATCAAATTTGGTGGGGTGCCTAGTCTAAGCCCCATTATGCTCCTCAACAAAAATTATTACCATCCGATCAAAACTAAGGGTACCCCCCAGGCAAAGTAAACCAAAATTCTAACAAATTTCACATTTTTTCACTTCTAAACTATATCTAAAATGAAAAAATAAAATTTATCTCTTAGAAAGTCATTATAACAGTTAATTGTAGTCTTCTTAATGTATATTCAAAAGTTTGTACCAGAGCTTGCTTTACAAGTATGAAAAATCGGGTTTGAAGTTTGCTAGAACACGTTACTCGATATATTTGGAAATAGCCTTAGAACTGGTACCAATGACCTTCAAACCCAATTTGTTGATACTTGTAGTGTACGCTTTGGTGCAAACTTTTGAACATACATTCAGAAGACTACAATTAACTGTTATAATGACGTTCTAAGAGATCAATTTTATTTTTCCGTTTAGATAGAATTTAGAAGCGAAAAAATGTGAAAATTGTTAGAATTGCTCCTATCAAATCAATACGAATCGATGCAATACAAATAATACATACCTAATGTTATAAGTGTAGCTTCAAAAGTTGTCTAAAATTTTTATTTTTCAGAATTCAGCTTTAACAGGTTAAAAGCCATTTGGTTGTGGCTTTTTGGTAAACGGCAGTGCAAAAATATTAGCCAATAGTAGATTATATTGAGTAGGGGCCCCCATTTCGTTTTCGAACACAAGATATTTTTGAAATGTTACGCCACTGTTTACCTTATATTGTTTGGGCTAACCCATGTGTAGATCGACCGGTTCTCGCTTTTCCGCGTAACTATTGCCACATGCTCTCCCTGCAGTAGATCAACCAGTTACAAATTATGACCCTAGCAGCACTCCAGTTTAGTCCACAGAAAGGCATAAGAATGATGAGTACTACCAACAGGTTTGTAGGTGGTAAACAAAGTTTCTTTGTTGGTTTCCCATGTGCTGCCAGCTAGAGCCTTAATTATTTATATATTGGCTGCGTGGCTGTTGAAAATGCCTTGGCTGTCGATTGTGATGCCGAGAGTTTTGTGGTACCGGACGGTGGGAACCTCTATGTTGTCTACGTTGATGTCGAGACGTAGGTTATATTAATGGTTGAACGTGTTGAAAAGAGTGGCTGAGGATTTGGGCGTTGATAACTTTAGGTTCTTACTGACAGAAGTCATTTAGATCTTCCATGTAACCTTCGATGAAGGTGCACAGAGCGGGAATATCATTTGTGGGTACAATCATCCGCATACGAGATTAAGTCGAGTGGAGTGGGAAGTCCTGACATGTAGAGGTTGAACAAGAAAAGAGAAAGAAGCCTTCCTTGTGGTACGCCTTGTTTGATTTTTCGTAGTTTAGATTTCCCGTCACAACCTATTTCAATACGACGAAATAGGTGTGTTGCGAAGGTCTGAGTAGAAGCGGTTGATTCACCGTATCAAACGCCTTTGACAAATCGAGAGGCACTAGGATGGTTCCTTTGCATCTCGCTCGCGATTACCGTAACTCCTAGTGGAGCATGGTGCGTTGATGTCTACCGTGTGTAGTCATCAACGTTACAAAGACAATTGAATTCGGAGTGTGATACATTTGTCAACTATACCACTTCCTAGTCGCATTGTTAGTTTATTATTCTACGATAAGAATCTTTCTTATCATCTTATCATTCATCTGAAAAATAAACTTGCGACGAGTCGTGCCGAGTTTGGAAACTCGTTTCTCTATGAGTGTCTATTTCACAGAGTGGCGACCGAACGATCACGGCCACATAGCACGTTCCTTTGCATGGCTTACAGTAATTTATTCCACTAAAGAGCTTGGACGTGATCTGCAGTGGTGATGCTGTGCATTTTCCTAAAGTGTTTATGATTCGCTAGATCTATATGCGTCGTAAGTATTGGAAAGGAAATATCAGCGACTCAAGTATTATGGCCACAAGGGACAAAAGCGTGACGGTATGATTCTTCAAGGTTGTGTTCTTTACCAGGTTTGGGTTGTAGGATGATGCGACCTTTCTTCCAATACTCTGGAATGATAAAAGTTCGTAGTTATAGATATCACGCTCTGTGGTTCACTTGGTTGAGTCGCACTCTACGATGCTAGTAATCTAGAGGTCCGGAGATCAAATCTCGGCGTGGTCCAAAATTTCCGTACATGTGCGGATAGGAAATATATAGTGCTTACAACATTATTATATATGTACTCCGAAATAAGTAGGGGGGTTATATTGACTTTGTATCTTGAAAGACATCACGATTCTGGCGAGATGTAGATGTTGATGATCTCTCAGTCAATATTCCCTGACTTAATGGATATCGCTTGAATCTCTGTGGTTTAACCGGTGGCCGTGACATCAACGACGCTGTGTTATACACAAGGAAAGTAAGACCGCCACTTCCGTTGGCTACTCTGTCGCGTCTTAAGATGTTGTAGTTCCCGTGGAAGCTTAGCGATGAGTTGTGGCTTAGTTTGTATTGCTGCAATCTGGATGTGATGTCTGCCCATGAAACTTGTAAGCTCTGCAACGTTATTTTGAAATCCATTGCAATTTAGCTGCATGATATTGGTGGTATTGTAGTTGACGTCAATGGCTAGAGGCGCTAGAGTCAGATCTATTGGTAGTGGAACTGGGCATATATTGGGTGTTGAGGATGGGCTGCTATTGCTGCAACGACTAGCAGTATATGAATCGTTTCAATGTACCCAGCAGCCACAGCACGTACAGTAAACCGACGATTGAACTGCTCCCAATGGATAATAACAAGGTATGAAGTAATGATTGAAATTGTGTATTTCTTTCCCCTCTTGTGTCGAAGGGGGTTGTAACAACTCTTGGCCATGCTGCAGGCATGGTTCGTTCCGGTAAGTGCTGTAGGAACGATTTGCATCGTGGAACCGGCTGCCGCTCAAAAATTGTCCATTTACACAATTTGATCGAGGAAAACCAGAATAAATTGTAATCTACCAGAATGAGTATTTTTGTAGGATGTCAGAATAATCTGTCTGTGTCGTTTTTTGATGTAAAAAACAGCATCTTGAGAACAAAACAAAATATCAGTTTCCAATTAAAAACGGGTAAGTATGGAGATATGATAATTTTCGTCGTCAGCCAGTCCCTGAGATTAAACAAAAAAATTTGACTGTATGATTGTCAATCTGTTATTTTGTATGGAAAATAACTGTGACTGTGGTTGATAACTGAAATGTCTATGTAATTCCATCCTGAATCCAGAAGAGGAAACAAAAACCAAAGAAACATAATGAGAGATTATCAGGTGACCAAAACATACTGGTAAGTTAAAAACACACACATTTTTATATTTATTAGTTCAAATGCCTAAAATCTACGGTTAGTTTACTTGGTTCAAAGTTGCTTGGTGACGGTGAACGGCTGGAATGATCTTTCGATTTAGATAAATTACGTAGTTCTGCTGACACTTTGAGTGTGTCCATCACTTAAACAAGCATCGAATTCGGAAAACCTACAAATAAACCGATTTATAATTAATATTGATTCATTTAGCGTTGAGTTACCTACGTTTGTATACGCTACAATTAACTACGAGTATAAATCAACCACTAAAAAAATCACACAAAAGCATCGATTACTATAAACTGCTTGCTGTGCTGATCAAATAACAAAGCAAGAATGAGTAACACAAACGTGAGATACTTAACATTTGCGGCATGCACTTCGAATTATAAATCAACACAGAGAGTAAAACGTTTATAAATCAAATTAAAGAGGAAAAGTAGCTCATTTACTATAAATAATACAACAATAAATATTACGCAGTGATTCGAGAAATTGAATAAAGCATCCTCTAGTTAAGAATGATTTGGTTAATGCCAAGCATTCATGAAAGCGCCATATATGACAAACGATAAGTACGACATTGTCCACTCTTGGTGCTACTGTAGTACATACCTATTTGAAACAATCATCCCGAACCAAGACTAAGTAGCTCAGCTCCCACCTTCAACTTACAATATGTATAGACTATAGAGTATAGTCAGTAGTCGTCTCGTAGTACAAACAAAAATTGATTTGATTAAGCAATCATCGCTGCTTGTCACGACCAGAGAGAGAAATTGTGTAAAGCAAAAGTACTTGGCTATGTACGAAAAAAGACTTGTTACTAAAAATATAACGAGAGGGTAAGGAAATTGATTATTTTCTCTGATGTCAAGAGTTATATTCAACAAATGGTTGCATTGGCATTGTTATGCATGTTCAGAATTCATAATATGATACACATCGTGTTATTTACATTTTTGTTTCAGTGGGTTACTGGAAGGGTATTATAAATTCAAATACAGTAGGGCCCCGGTTTGATATGGATAAAGGGAGAGGGTTTCGGCAACCCTTGACCGTTGCAATTCCGGGATGATTTCCACCATAATATCGGCAGCCGTAAAAACATTTTTTATAAAGATAACACATCCATGGTTAAAGTGGGATTCGATTCGAACCCACGCTTCAGAGAAAGAGGGTCGTTTCCACCCACTGAGCTACCGAATGCCCTAGGCCACGGTCTGGTTCCCTCCATCTCCAGTACCAAAAGCGACCATTTCGGGGCTAAAGTGAGAGAACGATGGGTGTTTCTGACTGGGGATACACATTTCAGATCCGCTAATTGGGAGTCGAAATGTTTCATTAGGTTTATTATATGGGCAGAAAAACATCGACCGATTTTCGTCCACGATTGGATTTCTTTAAGACCCAAATTGATTCAAATGAACATAATAGAGTTGAAAAACAAATAAATAGTAATTATTTTTGCATTATATGTTCCCAAATCGTGGGTTCGAATCTTATCTAGTTGTGGAAATCTTGACTTGAAGCTCTATTCTATACATTAACTGCTATGCATCTCTGTATTATGGCATGGCAACATACCAGCCCTATTGGAATTACGCGGAGCTTTGTTGGAGGAGAAGAGCCTCCAGAGAAAAAATCGAAAAATATCGAGTTATTCAATTGGGGATATGTCAGATTAGAATATTTGCATTAAGAGCCGATTACTCGTACGTATAAACAATGCTCGAAGCATGCTTTTAGGCGCCATCTCGTAGAATAATGTACGAGTAAATGGCCCTAAGACTTCTAAGCGTTTATAGCTCAATATGCATAGGTAAAGTGCTGACCGTGAAGGTGTTAGGTTCGATTGGGACGAAATTTTTTTCCCTTATTTCCCCAGTTTTAGGTATTTTTCCCCTACCCTTTTTGGGGTTTCGTACAGAGAGACACTCAACAGGTCTTGTGTCTGTTGTTTATCTGTGCCTTTAGTGAATTTTAGCGGGAAATTTAATAAAAAAATAATAATTGTAAGTTCGAGAGGGAACAAAATATCTAACTACCATCACAACTCACAAAGCAATATGAGCATTCCACATTGGTCGAGACCTGCACGGTCGAGCTTCATGGTGGTAAACGCATTAAGGGCAAAGTAAATCTCCATAGAATTCTCCCGCTACAATTCAAGTGGTCGTCTTGTGCACAGATTGACAACAGTCACAAGACCTGTTGAGTGTGTCTATCTGCACCAAAAGTTCCGTCCCAACCGGGGCTCAAAAATTCTTGAAAAGAGAATCAATCCGTACGCAGAACAAATCATTGGCGAATATCAAGGCGGCTTCAGACCTGGTCGTTCAACGACCGATCAGCTTTACACAGTGAAGCTACTACTCCAAAAGTGCTG
Source organism: Microchrysa polita (assembly GCA_949715475.1). Taxonomy (NCBI): domain Eukaryota; kingdom Metazoa; phylum Arthropoda; class Insecta; order Diptera; family Stratiomyidae; genus Microchrysa; species Microchrysa polita. The sequence continues at coordinate 50,567,456 of OX454420.1, forward strand.
GGAATACAACATCGACGTATACCAAATCTTTGTCGACTTCAAGCAGGCATACGACAGTATCGACCGAAGTGTACTGTAACAAGGACTGACAAGGACGCCAGCAAATTCAAGCATCACAGTGGGGGACCTTGATATCGAGTATGTAGACAACTTCAACTATCTGGGTTGTAACTTATCAAAGGACGCCAACGAAACCGACGAAATTAAGCGACGGATACAACTAGCCAATAAGACATATTTCTCGGTCCTCCCTATAATTAATTCGAAACTTGCGCACAGGAACACGAATCTCCGCGTGTACAAAACGATCATCCGACCCGTGCTATGTTATGGCTGCGAAACATGGACCCTTACCCAAGCCTCCGAAATTAGACCGATTCGAACGAAAGGTCCTTCGGCGAATTTTCGGGGCCGTTCGCGAGCGAGACCAATGGCGTATCCGGTACAACCATGAGTTGTATCAATTGTACGATGAGCTGGAAGTATCGAAAACCGTGAAGCTTCAACGTTTGCAATGGGCGGGGCATGTACAACGGATGGACGATAATCGCATGCCAAAGAAAGTTATGAACGCACAACGAATTGACGGAGCGACGTTGCGTGGACGACCGAGAGCTCGCTGGGAGAACTCCGTAGGTGAAGACGCCCACCAGCTGCTGGGCTTCCGAAACTGGAGGACAAGGTCACGTAACCGCGACAATTGGAGGTCAACGATTCAGGCGGCCAAGGCCCGACGTCGGGCTATCGTGCCACATTGATGATGATGAACCGGGGCTCAAACCTTCGTCTTTCATCTCACAAGGTCAGCATCAGCACTAGTAGGTAATACTAAGCTATAGACGCTAAAGTTGTATCCACATATATTCCAAATGGCAGCTCTTCAAAAAAACCGGCATCGCGAGCTGCCATTTGGCAGCCATTTTACCATTTACACTAGCTACCAAATGGAGTCTGAAAATTACATAACAAAATTTTCATTTTGTAGGTTTTTTCTAAATATAATTTTCAAAATCGATATCAATGGAAGTTCCCCTTGATGGACCCAAGGCCAGAGGCAGACCGAAGAACACCTGGATGTGTCAAATGAAAAAGCAAGAACAACGCATTGGTCTCGGCGATGACACGATCCAAGATAGAGCTGCCTGTAGAAATATGCTGAGATATTATCGCCAAAACGGGCGATGTGCCTACACCGCGGGTCGAGCAACGCGAAGCCATGGAGCGGTATTAAGAACGAGGCAAGGAAGAAGAAGAAGATAATTTTCAAAATCGGAGTCTGCACATTAAATTATTACTAAGTCATTCAAAAATTATACAATTTCACACACAAAAAAAAAACACGAACAAAATTTGCAAATTTGTCAATTTGAATTCGACAAGCGGTTGTCAAAGTGTCAGTTGCCATATTGAATATCTAAAGTGGACGGCCAACCAAATGGCAGTCAGTGGAGATGCAATGACGACTGCCTGCTGGCATCGTGAGCTGACAATTGGCAGCCAGTGTGGATACAGCTTTAGATGTCTTCATGGAAATATTCCAGTGTGACATTTCCGAAATTGAGTAACTCGATATTTCTCCCGTTGGGGGCTCTTCTCTTCCAACAGACAAAGTTCCGCCAAGTTTAAGCTGACCAGACGTACCGCATTTTGCTGTACATTACAGTACATTTTGACCTGTTGTACAGCATTGGGAAATATGCAGCAAAATGTACAGCATTCTCCATGCCATACAATGAAGCCTAATTCACTACATAATAAGATCCTTCTTCTTCTTCTTGTAGCGGTGAAGAAAGGTGTGAAACCTCTGTGTATCTATGTGGATACGGTTTATGGTTCGTCAATGTTTGTGTCCGTGAGGTCTAAGACAAAAACATAGCTGCTGCGATAGGGTTTTCCCACAGCGATATAGGGGTATTGAAACAAGTGACCCACATCATGAGGAGTACCATTGCAGTTTGGACAGATGTTTTGGATGTTCGGGTTTATGCGAGAAAGGTACGAATTAAGGTGTGAACAAAAGCCCGACTGAAGTTGAGCTATTGTTACTCTAGTGGCTCTCGGGAGCCTAATCTCCTAAGGCGAAATTGGTAGTGGGCGGTCTGAGAGGACTCTATTCGCACCTCAACTCGCGATAGACCGATTCACAGTGTGAATCGCTGCAATGGCGGCTCGGTATGTAACTTCATCGTAAGGGTCCCGTTTGTAACCAACAAGATACTGTTTTGAGAGTAGGAGATTGTGGTCACGTATTGGCATCAATTTTGTCTCCTGATGTAAGTGATCCTGGGCAGACATCAGAAGGCAACCTGTCGCGATGTGTAGAGCGGCATTTTGGCAGACCTGAACTTTGGACCAGTTTGTGTCACATAGACTATGTGTCCAAACTGGGGCTGCATAATCAGCGGCCGCTCGACCCACCGCTTTATAAGTAGCTAGCATGGTTTCTTTATCTTTTCCCCAGGTGCTACCAGCTAGAGCTTTTAAGATGTTGTTCCTACTGCGCATTTTTTCACAGACTGAAGCTGCATGATTCGCAGACGTCATCATGTTCTCTAGGTGAAGCCCGATAATTTTTGGGTTTTTAACAGTAGGAACAGAATTGTTGCCAATACGTATATCCATCTCCCATCTGATGTCCTCCCACCAAGTGGTTAGAAAAGTCGCAGAGGATTTGGACGCAGAGATGGTGAGGTTTCGGCTTTGGAAAAATGCCTGTAATCGTCCTAGATAGCGATTAATTCGGAGGCGCATTTCATCCTTATCATTCCCTGTGGCGAGTACGGTGCAATCGTCAGCATAGGAAATCACCTCGATTCCTTCAGGTGGTGTGGGAAGGCCGGACATGTAGATGTTGAACAGAGGGGGAGAGTACCCCTCCCTGTGGAACACCTAATTTGATTTTCCTAAGCTTAGAACGTTTGCCTCGAAACTCGGTGAAGGAGTGCCGACCAGCTAGATAATTGGCAATCCAACGAATCTCTTGTGCAGGAAGATGCATATTCAACAAGTTTGCTAAGAGCATTGAATGATTGACCTTATCGAATGCACTTGATAGGTCTATTGCCACCAGAATAGTTCTGTGACAACGACTGCGTTGATTTAGCCCATCACGAATGCGTGTAGTGATCGCATCGAGGGCAGTGGTGGTACTATGCATCTTCCTGAAGCCATGCTGGTGAGGTTCTAGCTTCGCATGTGCAACAAGAGTGGGGTGAATAAGGGCCTCCAGCGTCTTTGCGACAGGAGAAAGTATCGTAATGGGGCGGTAGGATTCCCCGAGATTTGCGCTCTTCCCTGGCTTGTGACAGGGAACAATTCGACCTGTTTTCCAGATTTCAGGGATGGCAAGCATGGACATCGACAAGTTAAAGGCGGCCGTGAGATACTCAATGGCTGGAAGGTCGAGATTTTTCAACATGGTCATCGAAATGCCATCTGGTCCGAGGGCCTTGGAGTTTTTAGCATTCTCGATGACTTTTTTAACCTGGTCCGCGGTAAAAGATGGTATGGTGTCAACATTCCGGCTGCGAATCCGTCTCCTAATTTTGCGCTTGAGGCCGTCAGACTTGGGATGTTCAATAAATTGTTTATTGAACAGGCTCGCACACTGAAGAGGATCGCAGGTTTTTGTGTTGCCAAATTCAATGGCGTTGTTGTCCTTTTCTTTCCGAGGATTGGAAAGGGCGCGGACGTAGACCATAATTTGCTGACACCTTCATTGAGGTTACATTCATCGAGGTGCTGGTTCCATTTCGCCCTCCTATAGTCTTTAACTTGTCGGTCAATTTCGGAGTTAAGCTCCTGAATTCTGGGATCATCAGGGTGAGCGCTTCTGATCTGATCACGTTCATCGGCTAATCTGGCGGCACTAGTGGGGAAGTTAGGCCGAACTTTCGGGATACGTCCTACAGGAGTAAAACGTGCCGCGGCTGTGGTAATGACGTTCCTAATATTTTTCTCGGCCTTATGAATGTTGGTAGGTGATGGTAGCTCGATGAACTTCGCCGACGAGTAAGCTTTGAAACCATCCCAATCGGCTTTCTTGTTATTGACAAACGTTCGCTTATCGGACTTAGTCATGTTCGCTGGTTTGTCAATTTTTATAATGATTGTGAGGTGATCTGATTTGAGGGTGGTACATACTTCCCATCGGGAAGCCGCGATTAGGCTGGCACTGACAATAGTTATGTCAGGAGAACTACCGCAAGTGCCTACGACTCTAGTCGGCGAGTCTTCATTGAGTGAACAGAATTCTGAGGCGTCAAGTGATTCGGCGATAGTTATACCCCTGGCATTGTTGTTGAGGTCCGAATGCCAGAGCTCATGGTGCGCATTAAAGTCGCCAAAGATGACCCTGTGCTCTCCGGAAAGGAGAGGACCAATATCGAAACGATAGCCTGAAGTGCAACTCGAATGAGTTGGAACATATATATTAAAAATTTCGATATTAGTACACCCTGATGGAACTAAAATGGCTTGAATTTCCGCCGTACCGTCAGCAACTACATCTAATACACAGTAATGTACGGACTTGTGTTAGGAAGGCAAGTCCACCTAAAGGGTGAGAATCATCCGTGGCGGCCGGTCGATCTTTCCGCAGTATAGCATATTCGCTATGGACGCTTAGAGACGAGTTTGCGTGAAGCAGCGTCTCTTGGATGGCGGCGTTGAGAATTCTGTTGGAACTCAAAAAGTGTGTGATTTCAGCGATTTTTCGGTGGATGCCATTACAGTTAAACTGCAATATAGATAGTGCAGTGAAAACTGCTGGAGGAGGAGGGCCAGGCGTAAGACTGGGTCTGGCATTCCTTATCATATTGTTTGGCGGTGTAGGGGGCAGTGGTGGAGAAGATGGGCTGGAAGCAGCCCTGGGTTGCCCAGAATTTATACAACCTGCCGCAACATAGGCTAAGGAGTGTTGCCCTTATCTTCGTAAACCTGAACACTTAAAGTGAACCCATTCCCTACAGCAATTACACTGCACTGATCTGGCATTCGAACCGATACGTTGGTTGCAGACACTACAAATTCATACCTCTGGGCCTGGATTTGTTTCAACACCGGCGCGAATTAGTAAAATTGAGAGCAGCCGCGCCGAGATGTAATGCTCCCAATATGACGAAAAAACACATATATCGTACCCACACATATACACAGACAAACACAACCTTCCTGCATCGAACCTTTAGGGCTCCTGGCGGGGCTCTTGCCAGGAAGGCATATTGGCAGCTTTTGGCCGTTTTGCAATAAAAAACGGGTGTGGTCCGCCCGTAGAGGCAGTTGCCGTAAGACCACATAATAAGATCCTCGATGAGGCCTGTGGTCAGTCTTGTCTGCTTTTCAGGTATAAAGTTGGCCTATACTGAACTGTACGATCACTAAATGTAATAATTCGGGCTTAAATGGAAAGTTACGGCTCTAGAAAGATACAGATACGGGAAACAGGAAAATTTTTCATTAGAGATCCGTGGAATAACTAACAAACGCCGGATATGGAATGTACTTGACATCCTCTGTGATATGACTCCCCGCATGCCCTCGTTCGATTAAGGTGTGCAATTAGTGTCCTTTTATGTCCTTTTTCAGAGCTTTCCGGTCAATGTTTTTCTTAGCAAATTTAATGGTAGAGTAGAATCGTCAGCAATTATAGATTATGAAAAGTGATAAAAGTAGTGACAACTTGAATTATTCTTGTAGTTATGGCTTTGGAAAGTTACACGGGAAACACGAAAATTTTCCATTTAAGCACGATTTATTCCGTTGAGGGTCCTTGAAACAGGAAACAGGATCTGTAATGTACTCGACGCGGCGACGTCCCCTTTGATATGATACCCCGCATGCCGACCTTCGGTCAAGGATTAAAGAGTATCCTTTTTTGTCCTTTTTGGGACCTTTAGATAGATATTTATTGAACAACATTTTTTTTTAGCAAAATCAGTTTTAGATTCCTAGGAGCCCACAACAAAAATTAGCCTTATTCTATTTATTTCTATTTGAAATGCTAATATGACTGGACTAGTTGCCAATGTTTCTCAGATTTCCATTTTCATATTTTTATACAAAAATAAAATATTAAACAACCACTATTCGTTTTGATTATTTCCATATTTGAAAAAAAAAAAATAATCTCAGCTGCCATATTCACCTAGACCTGGCCAATTAAATCTCCCACATATCGAGCAAGCAAAAGCTATATGTACACATGCCGCCAAGCATATTTTGTCTTATCGTACGCAACGATGTATGGCATGGCGTACTTATATGAATGTGAGTCAGAGCGATATATGTTGCCATTCACCTCAGATACATTTCCTCTGTCTACACACTTTACCATCAACGTAAATTTGAGCTTTTTATAGTGATTTAGAAAGAGAAAGAAAAATGAAATAAAAGCATATGGCTTTTTGGCGTCGTGTCACGCATGGCATCAAAGTACGAAATAACTTAAATGACAGTCGGCCATATTTGTTTGCAATGAAATGTGACCAGTCCAGTCAGTGGTTCGTTCAGTGGAAAGTTGACCTGTTTCCAAATCTTTGCTTCGTTGTTGTCTGTTACGTCTGTCTGTGCCATATAATGAGTCGTGCGTTCAATTTTCATTGGGTTTATCTGTAGGCAAGAACAGTTTTCTATCTTTCCGGAATAAAATTGGTTTCAAATGCTTTCACTCGACACAATTTAATGGAAAGTGGTGATTTGATTTTCGAATACACGGAAGGTGGAAGAAAAGGAAGTAACCTCGTATATGTGAAAAGTGATCGACAATTATATAGATTTAAATATAACTACAAAGACGAAAAAAGATATATTTGCTATCAGAAAAACTGCAGTGGAAGTGTTGCCGTAATCGGAGAACGTTGTAAAATTGTGAATAATAGGCATAACCACGAAGGACAAGAAGCAGTTTATAGATCGCTAAAAACAGTGAGTCGTCTGAAAGAAATTTGTAAAAAACTCGATAAAAGTCCGCGACAAGTTTATGACGAAGAAATGGAAAAAAGTCAAGATATTCCACTTGTTCCCTATACGAAAGTCAGAAGGACACTCGAGCGAATAAGAGCCGCAAGATTTCCAAAATTGCCACAGAGTGCAAAAGATATTCTAGAGACGTTCGGGAACGGCCCTTTAATATTGAATCCAGACAAGAGACATTCAGTTGATCGGTTTTATCAAAGCACGATCATTGAAAAGGATTATGCTTTTACGGTGTTTACGAAATCGATTAAAAGCAAAGAACAATCACCGGGAATTGCTGAACATTTTACAGTTGACGGGACGTTTTCAATTGCACCTATTAGCGGATACAAGCATTTGCTGATTATGAGTATCACTTGTAATGAGTATGTAAGTCTCTTTTACATGTATATCAAATTCATTACGAATGTGTCTAAATATCTTTTTTCCTATTTGGTCCTCTAGGTATTTCCATTTGCCTACGCACTGATGAGTGTAAAAACTGAAGAAGCGTATAAACGTATTTTTGAGCATATCAAGCAGCACTCTTTGAAACTTCAGCCAATGATTCTGTATGCTGACTATGAGGAGGCTCTTTGCAATGCATTGCAAGCCGTTTTTTTATTGGCCTCTATACAACCGAGTTGGTATCATTATGCTCAGGCTATGCGTCGAGATATGGGCGAATTCGATACATTAAACAAAGATCAAAAGGATACAATCCAACAGTTCTGTTCCAAATTTGTAGCTTTGGCACTATTGAAACCCGAAGATATTTCTAAAGCGTTTCGAATCTTACAATCCGAGAGCGGCGAGGAGTTCACTATAAATGGACAAAATATATTTGCCCCGTTCATATCACATTTTGAACAAAACTGGATAATGGGGGTAGATAAAACTTACTCCGCAAACGTATAGTGAAGTGATTTAAATCGAATATCTTTTTTTTTCAGGAAATGGCGTCTAATTTTTCATTTTATAAGGAAGATACCACAATTTCAAATATTTTGACCGAGTTTCACAACAGGTTTGTTGAAAGACTACCCAAAAATGGAAATTATTATAAATTTCTAAATACAATAATCGATTTCAACTTTGACGTCACGCCGTCTTTAAAAAATAAGATAAAAACCCAAGGAGACAGCATTAACACTCTACTGTCGGGTCTAGAGGAGAAGCTTATATCACTGCCTGAGTTTCTTCGACATGTGGCAAAAGAGCTCTGCGACATTCAAACTGCTAGCGTTGCCGCACAAGAAGTGGAATTTAGTGACAATGAATTGGACATTAAACAGGAGCCGAATGCAGAAGAACGGTTCGATAGTGACGGAGATAGTTTTATTGTGCCGGAGACCAGTGAGGAGCCTCACGAACAAATGAACATCGAGTGTGAGGAATCAAAAGAGGTAGGTCGTTAGCATATTAGTACGGATCAAGATAGCATAGCCCTATCGTGCAAAACAAAAACCCAGTATAACGTGTTTCTACTAGTCCCACGAGAGCAGGGGTGGTGGTCCTACTGGTAACCATTGCCTCATGTCAATTTCAAGCCTCTACGGGGCGAACCATACTCGTTTTTTATCATGCGGCTAAAAGTCGCTAATAGCCTCCCTGGCAAGAGCCTCGAAGGTTTTCAAGCAGGAAGGTTGTGTATATGTGTGGATCCGATTTGCGTGTGTTTTTTGCGTCTTATGCTCCCAGTGTTTCATCTCGTGGGTGGCTGCTCTCAACTCTTTTTATACGTGCCAGTGTTGAAACAAATCTCGGTCTTGATCCATCAAGGGTATGGTTGTACCGTGTTTGAAGCCAACGAATGGATCCGAATGCCAGTCACTGCAGTGTAAGGCTGTTCAGAGAGGATTCATTTTAGGTGCTCGGGTTTAAGCAGGATGGGTCAGTATGATGGATCATAATGTTGCAAAGAGTTGTAAGTTTACTGGGAGCCTCGGGCAACGCCTGGCCCTTCCTTACCACAATTGGTCCCTACACCCCCAACAATGTGACCATGAACACCAGACCAAGTTTTAGGGGGTAGAGTCAAAAAAGCAATTTTCACGCCATTGTCTATTTTGCAGTTCAATGGAATGGCTTCTCAACAAGTTCTCCAGATTACTCACTTCATAAGTTCACATCAGATTCCAATTGCTGCCATCTAGGAGACGGGGCTTCATTCGAACACGCCTCTTAGCGTCCATTGTCACTATGGGAAGAAGAGAATAGGCGCAAGGAATGAATCTCACTCTGGAGGTGGACTTGACTGTGTATTAAATTTAGTAGCTGGCGGTGCGGCGGAATTGCAAGCCATCTCAATTTCTTCAGTGAGTATCAATATCGAAGTATTTAATATTTGCTCTTCTGGCTAACATGTTGATATTGGTCCTCTCCTTACTAGAGAGCATAGGATAATTCTTGCGACAAAGTAGCCACTTGTAGAGCGGTGTTGGGAGCAGGAAATTATGATCTTATGGAGGGAATTCCTCCACCACGATGTGAGGCGTGGTTTCCGTGATCTAGTATAAACGGGAACCTTTCCATGAAGAAGCATACCGCGCTGCCATTGCAATGAATCGGTCTAGCGCTTCTACCACCTATCTCGTCTAAGGTGATAAGGCTCCCAAGAGCGAACAGAGTGACATTATCTCAACTTCGGACCGGCTTCTGTTCACGCTTTAATTCCTACATACCTCGTATAGACGCGAGCAAACAAAACATCTGCCCAAAATGCGCTGGTGCGCCTCATGATGTGGATCATTTGTTTCCCATTTGTGACTTTGCGAAAACCCTATCGCAGCAGTCACGTGTCTGTCCCTGGAGACGGAGGACGACGGAGAAATTAAACTATACTTTGAGCTCTATAAAAAGTACAGAGAGTTTATTGTTAGCTGTCTTCTCTAGAATCTGCCACCCACTAGAATTGACACTGGAGGTAGGCGAAGAGTTCGCCCAATAAGAACTTTAAAACTTAAGAAACATACATATCAGTAGTAGTCTACAAACTCGCTTTGCGTTTAGACAAGTAACACGACAGCCAAATCACAGTAATATTTTGTACGACTGTTAGTTCTGACTGTACCTTGACTGTCGTGTGAAACGACGAAATACAGTCGAGTCTCGAAAACTCGAACCTCAGTACATAGCTCAAATACCCTTCTTATATTTTTCGCTTCTTTTGGTATTTGAGTTATCACAATTACGGTATCGTAGCTATACCAAATTTTTTTTTAGAAAAATTGTCACAATACATACTACCACTATCCACTGATAAAAACATCTTATTTTCCATTCTCAACGCAGACATACGAAGACTACAACGAACCGACATTGAGAAGACGACGTGATCGTCAAGTTTTGTACGATTGGACCGATTGTGAAATTCATCAGCTAATAGAAGCTGTTCATCAGAGACCTGAACTATGGCGTGCTAATCATGAATGGTATAAGGTACGAGTCAGAAAAGAAGACGCCTGGCGAACTATTGAAACTGTATTTCGTGGTCGCTTAAAGACATCTGAACTAATTGCAAAATGGAACAACCTTCGCGTCCAATATCGGTCGTATATAACCAAAAATAAAACAAAATCGTCGATTAGGTGGAAATTTTTCGATGCAATGCAATTCATTGGAGAGAGCAATGACGATTCTGCGTCTACAACGACGACGGCGGGAGCGGCGTCTGAAACGCCAAGAACTTTCAATTTTTCCCTGGTAACTTTATAATTCAAATGATTGCTTTTTTTTTAATTTTTCTGAATGAACTTTTCATAATCCAGATTGCTGATTACGAATCAACATCTTCCAATCATTCATCAATATACCTTCCGCCTGTAACTCCAACAACTGTAACACCAGCCGAATCATCTTGTTTGCTACCGCGAAAATTTAAAAGATCAATCGTTCAATTGGATACCACAAAGGATGAAGATCATGTAGTTGAGGAGAAAAAAACGGCAGTCAATGATTCAAAGAGTAACGATGAATTAGATATTTTTGGACAATTTGTTGTTTCAGAAATTCGAAGACTTTCGAACGATTTGCACAGACAGCAGCTAAAAAGATGTATTCAACGGGCAATAATGGATTTTAATGAAAAGGTTGGTCGCTTTGATTCTTTTTGTAACCACGAAGGTAGATTTCTATTTTTTTCGACAGATCGAAGAAAAACAACGCAACCCATTTAAAAAATTTAGGGAATGATACAAGCTGGAGAACATACACGTTTTCATGTACGGTTGTTTTCGTATATTGAAATTACGCCGTCAATGTTGTGTGACTTAATTTGTTATACGTACTAATAAAAAAATGTTGCTTTATTAACATGAGTGAATGCTTTGTGTGTGCAAGTGGCAGTTTACTATTAGATGATTCGCTAGCCGAGAGATTTGGCCACACTATATAAGTGTGCATCATCCATCTGCCTGGTCATTCTCGGTCATGCCATTCGTGGCGGTACACGGCTCTACTGAGATGGCATCTGATGAGAAGAGCCGGGTACCGCTAGTCGAAACCGGTCGAATCTTTTTGACTCCCCGAAAGGGGAATTTTCATTCACAAAGCACATACATATTTGCATTTTTGCATGCGTGTTGCTTTATTATTTTTTAATTATTTTTATTTTTTTCCAAAAGTCGAACGGTACATGCGAACTTTCTAAGGATATAGGATCCTATTGACCTATCAAATGCGTTTGATAAGGGCAATCACTCTATGCTTTTGGCAAACCTCTTAAATATGCATATTTCGGCACAAGAGATTCGTTGATTGCTAACTAGTATATTGCTGGTAGGCAATCCTTCATTGCGTTTCGGGGCAGACGTTGTAAGCTTAGGAAAATCAAACTGTGTGTTTCACAGGGCGGAGTACTCTCTTCCACCCTGTTTACTGTAGACAATCCCAAGATTCTAGGGCTTCACCTAGAGAAAATGATGACTTCAGCGGTTTGTGAAAAGATTCGCAGTAGGAACAAAATTTGCTGCTCTATGCACAGTCACAGGATCACAGTCAGAAGACGAGTTTAGATATGAAAAGTGTCCTCTCAGCGCTTCCACCACCTTATATCGCCTGAGGAGATTAGGCTCCCGAAAGCCACCAGAGTGACTTTAGCCTAACTTCAGTCCACGCCTTAATTCACATCTAGCTCGTATAGACCCGAGCATACAAAACATATGTCCAAATTGCACTAGCGTCATGATGTGGGTCGTTTGTTTCAGTGCTCAGCTGCGCCCATCGATCTTACCCCTCTATCACTGTGGGAAAACCCTATCGCAGTAACCATGCACCAGAACGATGACGAACCATAAATCGAATCCATATAGATGCAGAGCGGCTCACACCTTTCTGTACTTCTAAAAGAAGAAGAGCTTTCTAGGAAAAGAGTTTACGCGTGTCATAAGAACTAAAAGGGGGTTTCATACCGTTATTTGTGGAGGCTGTAAAGAAAAATTCCTTCCGAATTATAAATTCGAAATTAATTCTCGCTCTACTAGTACCAGTTTAAAAGGATCAGGACAGCTCATCACAAAAATCATAACGATAAGAAACGCGTAGTTTAACATGTTAACGACTCTGATAACAAAATCATTGTCATACGGTTTCCCTGCGTATTACAGTTAAGTGAATTGTGATACTCAAAAAGGTTCTTGCGAATCTAACGGTACTTATTACATTCAGTTGCGCTAACTGTATGTTTTCGAAAAGCACCGCAAAGCGTAAATCCTTGGTTGGGCCCTATTCAGTTTTGACCAGTTGAGCAATACTATGACAATGATCAAAATTCATACACAACTGGCTAGTCTGAATAGTACCCAAGATGTCATTGAACATATGATATGACCGTTGGTCTTTAGATTCATCCGGACTTTGATGCAAATTGGTTTTTGGTAGAATTTCCTTTTCCTCTACTGAGGTTCGAAAGTAATTTTGACCATTTTTCGGAAACCTAGATCCTAGAGTAAGCTAACGGAACCCTAAGTTGTTTCGGTCGAACCTCGCACTTTTTAATTTTAATTTAATTCAATAAGAAAATTTAAATAAGAACGAGACCGAGGCTAATTTGGATACCCTTCGCTCCCCTCGGGCTAAAAGTTTTTTCGGGCGTACCTATGACTTGTGTGCAGTCCTCCCCGCTTCCATGCTTTTCCTTGAATTTTCACATATAAGTGCCGTGGCGAAGATTTACCCCATGGTCTGATTTAATTCATTTTTGCATATGTTTTGTAACATCAATAAAAATACATTTCCATGAGGTTTGGTTGAAATTTGTGTCCAAATAAAAAAGTAGTTTTTAGAAGAACCTAATTTTGGGAGTTAAGTTTGTATGGAAGCCCTACGACCCCATAGTCCAATTTCATTTATTTTCACGTTTGTTATGTGGCATCAATAGAAAAATAATTTTCTGAGGTTTTATTGAAATTGGGTTTGTATGGTAGCCCCATGACCCCATGGTTCGATTTGGTCCATTTTTACATAAATGTTTTGTGGTATCACTAGAAATATATTTGTGCGAAATCTGATAGAAATCGATGAGAAAATAAAAAAGTTTTTCCACATTGTCGACTCAGCTCGTCACGCTGATCATATATATACATATTTTATATGAGAAAGTTAATATACTCTTTTCGCTTAACAAGCGAAGGGTATAAATCTTATTTAAATTTTCCACCTCAACCAACATTAGACATATTCGATATTTCGTAAATTCGATTTTTTGTAAAGCCCCTAAACGCCGTAATTAAATTCTTTGGAAATATTGCATGCGTTTCTGTGCAAATCAAATACTAATCGTTTAAATATTACATTCAGTAAAGAAATTAATCAATGTAAAACCATGCGGTTTTAGTCGACCATGCGATAACGAATTTTTAATTCAGTAGGGTCGTCGATAACAAAATCAGCAAAGGCAAAATTTATTATAAATGATTCAGTTTAATAGAGCACATAATGCACGTGTATTATGTGTGGCACTATAACAGAAGATAATATGCTAGAGAGGAGCATGTATTTGAATAGTTTTATAATAATGATTGTTTGTTAATTTATCGGATTCTAATTTTTCCTTAAATTAAGAGAATAGTATTAATACAAGAGCAATATTTTCCGTCGATCTGTTCTAATCTCGAACAGAAAACGCACCCACATTCTGCAAGATTTCCACAGCTTATGGACCCTGAGTCTATATGTACATACAGTGTGTCACAGTCAAAGTGAGCCAACCTACTATAAGAAGCAAATTTCAAAAATATCTCATTAAATACTTTTCGGACAAACAAATTTCCGGAATTCCAAGTTTTTGATTGATTATATAGATTTTCCTTCAGTATTCAAATACTAAAGGCCCAATGGGTGACAAAAACCGAACAGTCAATCACCAAAGCAGCACCTCCGAGGCCTCCATGATGGTTTTACGAATACTATCATGGTTAAGCGATGGACCGACAACCCATCCTTGGAAAAAATTCTACGTCAAGAAACCTGGAATGAAAGCCTCGGATTGGACGGATACAACCCAACGACGACATCGCAAACGAACAACTGATTACTCTTTCGGAACCTGGAATGTACGCTCCCTGAATAGGACAGGGGCCTTAAGGGCCCTCTTGGATCAGGTCGAAAAATATAAGCTGAGCATTGTTGCACTCCAGGAAACTAAATAGCTTAGTAGCGAGATTGATGATCGAAGTTCGTACACAATTTTCACAAGTGGAAAACCTTCGGGTCACAGGGAGTTTGGAGTGGCGTTCATTGTAAACAATCAACTTAAGCCGCATGTTATCGACTTCAAACCCATAAACGAGCGGCTGTGTGCGATTCGCATTAAGACCCGGTTCTTCAATCTCTGGCTCATAAACGTGCATGCCCCCACCGAAGTCAGTGAAGACGCAGTTAAGGACGAGTTCTATCACCGCCTAGAAAATCTCTTCGATTCACTTCAATCAAATGATGTCAAATTGCTGCTAGGGGATTTTAAGTCCAAAGTCGGAAACGAAAGTTCGCATAGGGGGATTACTGGAGGGTACAGCCTCCATGAAGACTGTAACGACAATGGCCAACGACTAATAAACTTCGCGACCAGCAGAAATATGGTCATTAGCTCTACCTGTTTTCCGGATCGTCGCATTCACAGGCAGACCTGGAGATCTCCAGATCAACATACCGTCAACCAAATTGACCACGTCCTTGTCTGCAAGAGATGGGCATCGAGCATAATGGATATTCGGTCCTATCGTGGAGCAAATATTGACTCTGACCACTATATGGTGAAGGCGACTTATAGGTGCAGAATTTCTTCGGTGCATCATTCGAGGTTCAACCCGGCAAACATTTTTGCGGTTGACAAATTGTTGGATGATGCCACGGTGGTCACTTATACGACTGCCCTTGAGGAGAAGCTGGAGGGACTGAACGCGCAACTAAAACCAAAAAAAAAAAACAAAATATGACGAGCTTCAACGATTTTCGAATAGGTTAATTAGGCGTAAGAAACGTAAGCATCTCGACGAGCAGTTGATGCAAATAAACCAAAGACTAGTTAGTAGGAACAGTAGACAAGCGTACAAGCTGATTAATTCAATTAAAAGTGGATACCAACCCAGGACCAGTCTCTGTAAGGATAAGGATGGCAATATCATTAGCGACACCGATAGCGTTGATAAACGCTGGGCCTCACATTTTGAAGAGCTCCTCAATGTTCAACCGAACAACCCCACACAAGAAGCTCCGGAGCTGATGGCTGAAGCAGGCCCTCCCGTTCAACCCCCAACAGTAGAAGAAGTTGATCTCGCCATGCAAGCACTAAAACATAATAAAGCCCCGGGCGCTGACGAGATTCCAGCTGAACTGCTGAAGCATGGTGGGGAGAGCCTTGTTAAGGCTATACACACACTTATCGGTTAAGTATGGAACGACGAAATAATCCCGGAAGATTGGCGTAAGAGTATCATTTGCCCAATCCACAAAAAAGGGGATAAGTTGAAATGTGAGAACTACAGAGGCATCTCATTAGTTTGTACGACTTATAAGATTTTATCTAAGATTCTGGAAAATAGAATTAATCCGTACGCAGAAGAAATCATTGGCGAGTACCAAGGCGGCTTTAGACCTGGTCGTTCGACGACAGATCAGCTTTTTACAGTGAAGCTTTTACTCCAGAAGTGCTGGGAATACAACATCGACGTATACCAAATATTTGTTGACTTCAAGCAGGCATACGACAGTATCGATCGAAGCGTACTGTACAACATTTTGCTGCATTTTGGAATACCGGCTAAGCTAGTGCGACTCATAAGGATGACGATGACTAATACCGTCTCGCAGGTCAGAGTTCAGAACAGACTCACTGACCTATTTGAAACTTGTACTGGACTCAAGCAAGGCGACGGGCTGGCGCCGACGCTCTTCAACCTGGCTCTGGAGTATGTGATTCGAGCCATGAATTTGGACAGCAGTGGAACGCTACTCATTAAATCGACTCAACTAGTAGCCTACGCCGACGACATCAACATCATGTCTCGAAGATTGGGTGATGCAGAAAGCCTTCTGCATAATCTCAATAACGCCGCCAAAGAAGTTGGGCTACATATCAACGAGTCTAAAACCAAGGTCATGATGCAATCAAAAACTAGAACGCCAGTAAATTCAAGCATTACAGTGGGGGACCTCAATATAGAATATGTAGACAACTTCACTTACCTGGGTTGCAATTTGTCAAAAGACTCCAACGAAACAGATGAGATAAAGCGACGGATACAACTAGCTAATAAATGTTACTTTGCGGTCCTCCAAATTATGAATTCGAAGCTGGTGCACAGGAACACGAAGCTCCACGTGTATAAAACCATCATCCGACCTGTGCTATGCTATGGCTGCGAGGCATGGACCCTAACCCAAAACTTTGAACACCTGTTAGACACATTCGAGCGAAAGGTTCTCCGAAGAATCTTCGGGGCCGTTCGTGAACGAGGTGAATGGCGCATCCGGTACAACCTTGAGTTGTATCAGCTGTATGATGAGCTACAGGTGTCGAAGATCGTGAAATTGCAGCGATTGCAATGGGCGGGTCATGTACAAAGGATGAACGACGATCGCATGCCCAAAAAGGTGATGAACGCGCAACGAGTGGACGGAGCCAGATTGCGTGGACGACCGAGAGCCCGATGGGAGCATTCTGTATGTGAGGACGCCCACCAGATGCTAGGCTTTCGGAATTGGAGGACAAGGTCGCGTGACCGCGACAATTGGAGGTTTTCAATCCAGGCGGCCAAGGCCCGACGTCGGGCTATCGTGCCATAAAGAAGAAGAAAGGCCCAATCGCAATACTTCGTTCCTTTCCGTTCCGTCAACCATCCAATCCGTTCCGTTTTGTCAAAATATTAGTGCAAAGCACAATGCTCCGTTCCGTTCTGGCAGTTGTCATACGTGACGAATACGTATAGCAGCTTTTTTGTCAGAGTTTCTGAAATGTTAGAATCGTTTTTTTGTTGTTGTTTTTTTTTCATTTATACTTACTGTACCTAATGTACGGCTTCGATGAACTACTCGTCATCCATATCCAATCCGTTTGTTATGCTTCTGAACTGTCATTTTCCATAAAGTGAGGTTATGTGATCCGTAAAAGTTGAATTTTGGACAACTCTTCCGATCCGTTCCGTTACAACCATTGTGTGCGTTTACATGCCCAGTCCGTAAGGTCTACTTTGACAGCTGAACGGAACGGAGTATTGCGATTGGGCCTAAAGGATGGGTCAACAGAAAGGTGTAGAAATTCGCCGATTGATAGTAAAATATCAGGAAGGGAAATCTCAGCGTGGTACAGAAAAGGCGCGGAACAGTGCAACACATTATTCACTGATTTTCCAGAGACGGAAGGATAATAAATAAGCAAAAATAGATAATAGAAAGACGTTTACAGCGAGAGATGAGGCCTTTTTAGTCCGTGAGACTAAAAAGAACCCTCATCTACGTGCCCCACAATTGAACGCAATGGTAAAAAATCAACTAAATATTGACGTACATCCTGAAACCGTAAGCAGGAGTCTCAGGAGGCAAGGATTCAACGGACGAGTAGCTCGGAAGAAGCTGAATATTACCGCAGCTAAAAAAAACGGTTGGAGTTTGCTAATACATAAATACTTTAATAAGGACATGCATTTTTGGCACAATGTATTCCAGTAAATATGCTAATTTTTACTTTCTAGCATTAGGATTTAGGTGTTATTTACAGATGAAAGTAAATTTAACATCTTTGATTCAGAGGGTAAGCAGATTGTGTGGCGGAGAAAGAATGAAGAGTTAAGGTTTGTGTTCGTAGAGACGACTCATGTGATGATCGCTCAGCGATGGCTGTCAAACCGGTTCTGAGCACTATATGCTGATATTTTCTATACAGACATGATCCTTTGGGTCATAGTCGACACAAGGAAAGTACCACCATTCAAAAAATATTCAAATACGGCTCGGAATTGGATGCAAAACTACGATCGCTGAGCGATCCTCACGTGAGCCGTCTCTACGAACACGTACCTTTAAAGACGAAAAATATCCATTCGCAAACAAAGCACAGCGGTGTCTCCGCCATGGTTTTGGGATGTATGGCGGGGTGGTGGAACTTCACCATATTGAAGGTATAATGGACAGATTTGTGTATGTGGATATTTTAGAACAACATTTTTAAGAAAATGTAGATCAACTAGGAATCGAAGACGACTTCTACTTCTACCAATAATTGTCCCCATGTTTTGGAAGTGCCGCCACAGTCCCCGGATCTAAATATTATCGAACATTTATGGGCCCGTTTGAAGCAAAAGCTCCAAAAACGCTGCATCAGTACAAAAAAGGACCTTTTGGAAGCCATACAAGTAGAGTGGGAAGCAATTCCGTCTACTTAAACTTCAAATTTACTCCAATCGATGCCCAGAGGTTTACAAGCAGTTATTACTCGTAATGCAAAAGGGGGCCAATAAAGTATTAACATGTGTTTTATTCAGGTGACTCACTTTCATTGTGACATCTTTTTTCGACTCTTTTTAGTTTTGTTGTTAAAATACAATTTAGTTTGATTCCTTTTTCATTGGGTTTTCTAGGATATTCTTTTGTTACTCAAGGTTGTTCACTTTGACTGTTACTCACTGTATATTTTAAAAAACTGAAGCGGGTAACCTTCATTGTTCAGTGTTATCAGTAGATTAGGTTAACATTTTATTTTTAGTATATATTCGGTTACCATGCGCTATAGAACTAGAAAACCATTAACAAATATAATGCAAAGTAACAATTATGTTGTCTTGCCTTGCAGAAACGCATTCCTTTTATGAAATACAACATAAATAAGGACATTTAAGTAGTACGTGTTTGATGGCTAATCAGAACGGGCATGTAAAAATTGTCAACCAACATAGAGATAAGCGTAAACAGAAGAGATTTATAGGTCCCTTAGTATGCCTGTCTTTTATCAAAACTGATAAAGGTATTTCACGTTTTCAATGTTATGATAAGAAGCCGGTAAATAGTAAAACCGTCTCGCTACGATACAGCGAGATTTTCGGTCTAGATGAATAATCAATTCACAAAGTTATAAAATCCAAATTCATCATTATCACTAACTACTGTTTAAGATAAGGTAAAAGTTATAGACGGGAATTTTTAGTTTAGAGAGAGAGAATTTGGCATTAGAGAATTATTAGATTAGAGAAGAAGTTACAGTGTTGACTCGATAATATGGATCAATTATTGCAAGGGGTCGAACTAACAACACATCCGGATTAGCGGAATCAATTTTGTCTGAGGAATAACATTTTTTGTTAATATTACCAAAAATTCAATAGTGTTATTAATTGATTTTTTTATTATTTTTTAAGTGTATTCATTACAAGCATTTAATGGTCCTAATCGAGGTTTGAACTTTGCAGCTTAAACATAAAAAAATATCAAGATAACTGGACGTGTTAGAGAGAAACTGACTGCATTTTGTGTGCCGTTTCACTTTAGAACCAGTCAAAAAGTCAAATCAACAGAAAACGAGTCCGAGTTCTAATCGCGCGAATAGCACGATGAGTGTATACCCTATACCCATGT
This sequence comes from Microchrysa polita, assembly GCA_949715475.1. Taxonomy (NCBI): domain Eukaryota; kingdom Metazoa; phylum Arthropoda; class Insecta; order Diptera; family Stratiomyidae; genus Microchrysa; species Microchrysa polita. Next base: position 50,587,475 of record OX454420.1, read on the forward strand.
ACAGACCTAGAAGGCACGCATAACCCAAAATTCATATTTTTTTTTTGTGGGGGAGGGAGGGGTAGATGGGTCGGACCTGACACATCTTTATTACCTTGTCAAGGCATCCAACGGCTACCATTTGATACTAATTTGAAGTTTTTCGTGACAATTTATCAAAAGATATGGCTGAATATAACTTTGTAGGGGAAGTAGGGGTAGTCGGACCTACTCCACTTTCCATCAACTCAAAGTATATGTCAGAATGAGACATTGATCCAAATTTCAAGTCGATAGCGATATTATACCGAAAGTTATGGCCGAATTAAAATATCAAAGAGGAGTAGTTTGTATGGGAGGTAGGGGAACCCGTGGTCCGATTTGGCCCATTTTCAATACCGTCCAAGATTTTAGCAAAACAAACATTTGACCAAAATTTCAAACCGCTAGCTTCATTATTTCGTGAGTTATCGTGCTAACAGACAGACACACTGACAGACATGGCTTATTCGATTCAGGGACCGACCCTGATCATTTATATATATACTTTGTCATACCTCCGGTGGGTCCTTTCAGGTGTTACATAATATCAGCGTAACAAAAACAATATACACCTTTGAGCAGGTATTAATAGAAGGAGAGGGCGAAAGTCACGAATTCCATACAAAGTGACAGCTCAAAAATGTGCCGAGAATCTAATACATGGGAGAGCAAGCATCTAACAATAAAGTAGTAATTGTGTCAAAAATTCGTGCGCGCTTGGTTTAATTCTTCTTCTTCTTCATTCTCTTTGTTGTCAAAGCATGGAACCTTGTTTGAATCGAGATGTACTGTTACTCTACTTGTGTCAAATCGCTTTGCTTCAACAGTGTTGTTATTGAATTTTTTTATACCCTTCGCTCATAGAGTGAAAGGGTATATTGTTTTTGTTACGCCGATATTATGTAACACCTCAAAGGAGCCACCGGAGGTATGGCAAAGTATATATATAAATGATCAGGGTCGGTCCCTGAATCGAATAAGCCATGTCTGTCTGTCTGTCTGTCTGTCTGTCTGTCCGTGTGTCTGTCTGTTAGCACGATAACTCCCGAAATAATGAAGCTAGCGGTTTGAAATTTTGGTCAAATGTTTGTTTTGCTAAAACCTTGGACGGTATTGAAAATGGGCCAAATCGGACCACGGGTTCCCCTACCTCCCATACAAACTACCCCTCCTTGATATTTTAATTCGGTCATAACTTTCGGTAGAATATCGCTATCGACTTGAAATTTTGATCAATGTCTCATTCTGACATATACTTTGAGTTGATGGAAAGTGGATTAGGTCCGACTACCCCTACCCCTACTTCCCCTACAAAGTTATATTCAGTCATATCTTTTGATAGAATGTCACGAAAAACTTCAAATTAATATCAAATGGTAGCCGTTGGAGGTCTTGACAAGGTAATAAAGATGTGTCAGGTCCGACCCATCTACCCCTCCCTCCCCAACAAAAAATATGAAATTGAATATTTTGGGTTTTGCGTGCCTTCTAGGTCTGTACATGGGTATAGGGTATACACTCATCGTGCTATTCGCACGATTAGAACTCGGTCTCGTAACTTTGTCATTAAGTTTGTAACGCATTAAAGGAAGCATCTCCGACCATACAAAAAGTATACATCATATATGATCAGCATGACTTGGGGAGTCGATTGGAGCATATCCGTCTGTCTGTCTGTCTGTTGCGACGCGTTTTACTCGGCGGGTATTGAAGCTAGCAAGCTGAAATTTTGCACACGTGCTTCTTATCGTTGCAGGCTGTTTGTATGTTTGATTCACTCAAATTGGATCACTGGGTCATGGGGCTGTCATACAAACCTAGCTCCCCAATTTGAGTTCTTCTAAGAAAAACTTTTTTATTTGTGTACCAATTTCAACCAAATTTCACACAAATATGTTTCTATAGATAACACAAAATATATGCAACAATGGATCAAATCGGACCATGGGGTCATGGGGCTGCCATACAAACTTAACACCGCAAATTAGGTTATTCTAAGAAAAACTTTTTTATTTGTACACCAATTTCAACCAAATTTCACACAAATGTATTTCTATTGATGACACAAAACATATGTAAGATTGAATCAAATCGGACCATGGGGTCATGGGGCTGCCATACAAACCAGACCCCCCATATTGGTTCTTCTAAGAAACATTTTTTACACCAATTTCACAAAACCTTGAATCAATGTGTCTTTAGCAAAGCAACTAAAAAGTTCAAAACGAATGGAATGGTACTGTGGGGTCATGCTCCGGCAACCCCAATAAAATTTTCCGAGTAAATATTTTTATTTGGCCACTAATTTCAACCAAGCCCAAAACTTTTGTCAAGACGGAAGAAAAAGAATGAGGAGGGGGATTAAATGCAAGTCATAGGTACGCCCGAAAGAACTTTTAGCCCAAGCGAAGGGTATCCAAATTTCGGCCGCGCCCGAAATTAGCCTCGGCCCCGGGGTTGGCGAGCGAAGCGAGCAGGGGGCGAAGCCCCCTAGTTCTCCCATGAATTTGCGCTTTCGGCACACTTTTTAAGCGATGTTTCCTCTCCTTCTATTAATACCTGCTCGAAGCCCTATACCATCTTATGGGTATTGGGTATACAAAGGTGCTAAAGTGTTCCCCTGGGTAATTTACCCGTTGCTAGGTCATTTTAATATTAATTTGGGGACTTTTGCAAGGTGGTGCTCACACCGACGGAGGGTGTGAGTACGTACAAATGGATGAGTGAAAGTACACCACAAAATGCAATTAATGAATACATACAAATTTACTCATACACACTCGCACTACGAAAAAGGTCAGAGCTACATAGATAGAAGTAAAATTTCGGAGTAGCTCGCCCCAGAATGACTTCCCTATTTTCTCTTTCTAATCGGCGTGGTAGAAATACTAAAGTTATTTTGGGTCGCTGATTCGGAATTTGAGGCAATTTTTTTGTGTGCCTGCACCAGAATTATACCCCCGTTTTCTCACAAACAATTGTGCAAGGCTTTCTTAAATCTAATTTGCTCCGTGCAAGATTTGGGCAAAGATTGGCAAGGGCAATTTGTTGATAATATACCGCAGCAACATTTCACTTTTTGAATGCTTCCGTATTGCTTATCATCTGTAAGCTTTATGCAATTTTTTCACAGCGAATTGTATTTTGATTATTCAGACCGGAATGCCAATCGCTTGAATGTGCAAGCGATTGGCAATATCAGAATTCAAGTGGGCAAGGGTTTGCCTAATGCAATTTGCTGTTAATATGCCGATGTATTTTTTCGCATTTTCAATGCTTGCCTAATGCTTACCTACTGCAAGCATTTAGTGTCAAGTACTTCAGGTTCTGAGAACATTGGAACCATTCCCTTCATAGCGCAATGGCAATGTAAGCGGACTGATACGCAAGTGGAATGGGTTCGGGTTCAGTCAGAAATAAAAAGGTAAAGCAGGCAATTTTCTAAGATGAATTATTAAAAATCAATTAAATTACATTACATTACAACATTTTTTGGGGTTACCCACCCAATGAGAACGGTACATCTCTCCATGTTCCATGCATACTCCACATGCTTCACCTATTTCTGTCATCCATCGATACCAATCAAATGCAACAACTCTTTTTCTGGTGTTGAGGAAACCTGTTGCACTGGATTGCATATTTTCAACTGTTATCCGTCAGTACTCCAGCTCTTTCACTCATCCACGATCCACCGATACCTATACAACAGTTCATTCGAAACTTAAATGCTCCATCCATCAATACAATTCCAAATCTCAAAATTTTGCTCGTTTTTATCTTGATGCTGGAAAAAAATTATTTGCATTTTTCGTCGACTTTAAAGCGGCATTCGACACCGTTGACCGTCTTTCCCTATTCTACAAATTGTACAATAGTGGAATGTCTTTGAAGTTCGGAAATATTATGGAACAACTTTATGTAAACTCTAATGCATCGATTTGGAATGGAAAGGAGTTATCTACGGCATTTATTACTAATGTTGGTGTTCGGCAAGGCTGCAAATTGAGTCCGGATGTGTTTGCAGTTTTCGTGAACGACATTTTAGACGGTATCCCTGGCGGAGCCGAAGCTTTTGGAATTCGACTAAAAGGTCTTCTCTACGCAGATGATATAGTGTTTTTGGCGGAGACCCCGAAGGATTTACAGTGTATGATAAACCATATTGAAGCCTACTGCACCAAATGGAAACTAACGATAAACCTGGAGAAGTCAAACATAATAATTTTCAAAAAACGGTTCGTACTAGCTCGCGAAGAGAAGTGGACATATGGTGGACAAAATATTGAAGTTGTAAAAGAGTATAAATACCTCGGCATTCTGATTGCAAGCAACCTCTCCCTACAACCACACCTCAGTCAAAAATTGAAAGAAGCTAAGTGGGCTATCAATTCCATTTGGAAAAACTGCTTTAATAATCCAATATTATCGCATAGAGCTAAATACACCATTTTTGAAGCAGTCTCGAAATCTATATTATTCTATGGCACCCAAGTGTGGGGAGGGATAGAACATGAAGAAGTCGAAAAGTTGCAAAGATATTATATTAAAAGAGTATTTCATTTGCCAACAACGACGCCCAATTATATGGTACTGCAAGAAACCGGTTTATCACCTTTATTCATCGAATCGCTAAACACGCACATCAACTACCTTATAAAAGTCACAGTTATGAGTGAAGAGCGCCTGCCGAAGAAAATTATGATAAACGGGATAGTCACTAGGAGTGCGCTCTTTGTAAATTTACAGACTAGCAATTGAAAATAGAACTCATCTTAACTGGAACGGCTCAACAGAGGATATATATCAGCTCCACGTATTAGTTGACAAAACGAAACGAAGATTGAATGGTATGACGGCTGAAAGGGCATGTTCGAGTCAGCATCGCGAAATATATCCGCGTCTAAACCACGACCTGAATGATAACCCATACTTTATCAACCGTTTTACGACGAGGAAAATCTCACTCATCTTCCGTGCCAGAGGAGAGCTGCTGCCTCTTAACTATGTACCGCACCGTGAGGACCTACCAATACTATGCAGCCTATGTAACATGAGGACGAGAGAAGATACGACGCATTTTCTGGGTGTATGCCCAATATTGAAGGAGGTGCGGAGAGCATGTTTCGGTAAAGACTCAATGTCCGTTGCGGAAGTGAATGCAGCGTTGAATGGCGAACTGGAATGGAGCAATTTATACCTATATTGCGAAATAGCTTTAAACTATAGGCTTAAAATTATCAACGAGGCAATGTGATAATAGTACACAATAAAAAACAAATATGTGAGAGAGTACAGGGTAGATGAAAACCCAGAATATGGAGTTAGGTGAACTTCATCATCCGGCTCTCTCAGCATATTAATAGCGAAATTATTAGAAATCGTTTAAAACCACTCTTCAATAATAAAAAATAACAGGCGCGACAATTCAATATTGGACTAAGGCCGCAGGATGTGTAAGTGACATCCTATTTCCAAGATCTTATCTGCTTTTTGTTGAGGTAATGAGATCAGCATCACGCTCAGCAGTGTTATTTATCCCCATAAATGGGTACTCGTTTAACATCTGAGTGAGATCATAGTCCGTCACAAGCTCGTGGGTTCGAAAAACACCATGATCCACGGTGAGATTCGAACTCATGACCCTGTGCACCGAAGGTGCGCGCACTAACCGCTAGACCAGCCAGACTACTTCAATAATAATATAGAAAATAAAATCGAATGCACAATATCTAAATATAATCGAACAACTTAAACGAAATACCAAAATTAAGAATAATAATATAGCAATTACAATAATAAAATAAATATGAATAGCAATTAAGTCAATCTAACTGGGCAGACGGCTATGCCATGCCACAACCGTGTTTTCTTTTATACATACTTGAATTTACAATAGTTGTACAAATTTGGATTAATAAAACAATTTATCTATCTATCTATCAATTCCAAATCTCAAGTGGTAATAATACCCACCGTACAAAAGGACTATCGAAAAGTATAGCTCTCTCTCTCGCGCTTGAAATAGATTACGCGCATCAGCAGCAGCATCGGCCTCGCAAAATGTCAAGCGCAATGCATTTTACATTGCTGACAAAAATGTTGAGCAGAAGACTTGGCATTCAGCATATTTGTCAGCTATGAAATTTTGCCGATGCTGCTGTTGCGCGGAATCTATTTCAACTATTATTCTTCTCTTTCTATCCGAGCATATATTACCCCAGGAAATTTGAAAAAAAAAATTTGACCAAACTTCGAAAAAATTAGGGGAAAGCAGGATTTTGGCATGAGCCTTCCTTCCGAGGTGCGAAACAAGACCCCGAAAGTCCCCGTCTGTACGAATGCCGCTAGCGTTGCTGCAGAGGGCCGAAGACCCTCAAAAACAGGTTTTTCTGAATATTTCAGTAACGGTAATATGTAACGGGCGATGTGCCTACACCGCATGTCGAGCAACGCGAAACCATGGAGCGGTATAAAGAACGAGGCAAGGAAGAAAAAGAAGAAGAAGGTAATATGTACTAAAAAGTAGTGTATGGAAAATTTATAACTTTTATTGTTTCTTATTGAAATCTCAAAAGTCAATATTGATTCGAGCACTACTAACGGTTCGAGGAGGTCAAACGGTATTTTTAACAAGTTTTCATGACAATCTTAACAGTAACTCTGGCTAAAATAATATGTATGATAAATTCGTAGCCCATACGATTTAAAGAAAGTGGCCAAATTTCTCATCAATATGTACACCCTTAAGGGTGCTACGGGGGTTCAAACCTTATAGTATAGTGACTTTAGCTCTAGACCCAAACATCCAAAAAAAGAGCTGACTTTTGATGCCAAATTGTTCTATGGCCTGACTGCTTTACGCAGTAAAAAGTTAGACTTTTTTGCGCGTCACATTTGGGGGGGAGGGGGTGGCAAAGGGGTGAAATTATGATTTTTCACCTATATTTTGTTAACTGTAATATTTACAGCAAAATGTTCTGGGGACGATTTAAACTACACAAAATTTCCTTTCTAATGATATATTAAATCATATACCTTCTCTTGGCAGATTATATACTAGACCTTAAAACATTTGGTGTATTTTAGATTTTTTGATAGTTACATTTGGCGCTCTAGCTCCTGAAGTAATTAAATTGGAGCCATGGTAATTGGGATAACTATTCCTAACAATATATAGCTGTCCCACACGGGGACTCAGGCTGTCCCGACAAAGCATTCCCCTATACTCCCTATTAACATTTTAAAAAAAGACATGCCTGTAACTTTTCGCCGAATCACAGCAGGCGGGAAAAATTTTCGGAAACGTTAAGGCTGAGTCCCATTAGACCCTCCACCAAATATTACTTCGATCGGATTAAAACAAAGGGTACCTCCCATACAATTATACAAATTATTCAAATTCAATGCCACTAGTTTATTAAGAAATAAGGGAACAAGTCAACCAAAATTAAAGTTTTGCTCGTAGGCAATTTTCCGGTCATTTTGTATGGTGGAAATGCATAGAATGGTAATAGTGTTTGCCACAAATATTTTTGAAATGTGTAAGGCCAAGTTAACAGGGTGTCCCTGAATAGCTGCAAAAGTATACTTGTTCAATACTCATAGGAAAGCTTGTGTGGGCTCTTATGTCAGGGGACATAATGGAATAATTTCTTATAAGTATAGCTTTTCCTTGATTAAAAAAACAGTAACAGTAGATTTACAGCTAATAATTCGGTTCATAATAAAGCCAAGCCATCCTTACGTTTGCCTGAGTTTCTTTTTGCTCAAAGGCCATCAGAAATCTGAAATCGAAAAAATCCTGTAGATTTGCCTTGGAGTACTTTTATACAGACTGGGTATATAGTAAATCTATTTTTGGATTGGTCTAATTAAAGCGCCTTTCATTCTGGAACGCGTTTATTTAGACCAATCCAAAAACAGATTTACAGGAAGCATTTCATTAAAGTTGTGCACAATTCTTAGTTATTGCCTTAGAAAAAGCATAGTAACCCATGCCATGCGTTAGTCCAGAATGGCTATGTGATCACACAACCCATATGTGTTTGACTCCAAATTTATTACACTACACTCCACGAAATAATTCAAACGTCAAAATATTGTCGATGCAATTATTAACCCTTCTGTCGTCGCCTACGAGCTATTATGCCTAAGGTGTAGCTGAATTTTCTGTCATATCAATCTTAATTTTTGAAGAGGTTTAATTTTGGATCTTGAAACAGTTTACATACTATGTCTTACGATGATGCGCCGTTTTTTCGTTTCTTCAGACATAGTTTACATTTACATCTATACGCCAAAAGAAGGGTTAAATATCACGTTGGCATTTTAAGAGAGTAATAAATATTAAAAATAAATAACAGGCGCGACAATCCAACATTGGACTAAGGCCGCAGGATGTGTTAGTGACATCCTATTTCCAAGATCTTATCTGCTTTTTTTTTGATGAGGTAATGAGATCAGCATCACGCTCAGCAGTGTTATTTATCCCCATAAATGGGTACTCGTTTAACATCTGAGTGAGATCATAGTCTGTCACAAGCTCGTGAGTTCGAAAAACACAATGGAACACGGTGAGATTCGAACTCATGAGCCTGTGCACCGAAGGTGCGCGCACTAACCGCTCGACCAGCCAGACTACGACTAATAAATATTACGCGGATTTTATATTCTCAATTGTAAACAAAAAATTGACACTTGAATAAAATTTTCACGCATACTATAAACTGCAATAGTGTGAAAACAGTGCCATTTTTATTTTCTGATGGCCATTCTGGACTAACGCATGGCATGGGTTACTATGCTTTTTCTAAGGTTATTGCTTATAAAATATAGGTACAAAAAATATTCACTATGCATTAAAATTCTAAAAAACCCTCGTATTGCGGGCGCAGCCTTCTGTACACCGGTATTTTTTTTTCGTTTGACCTGACGTAGCTCCCATTAGGTGGGCTGTTTTCGATGTTTTGGCATTATATTTGGATCTATTGAAGAAACATATTCATTTCAGACCACTTTCCCGCATAAGTTAAGTTATTCCTTAGAGAAAGCATGCGTTTTTCCTTAATATCATTCTTACTGGTATTCCTACAGTAAAGTGATGTATAAAAGTTTTGTTTCTAATCAAATTGTCTATTCAACGGTACCTAAGCCAATAAGTATCGTAGGCCAAATAGTTCCGTTATAATGACCGGTTAAAGGGCAAAATAGCACTAATAATGAGAATATGGCTTAAGTAAAGCACGTAATGACTGAAACTTGGTGGAGATGTTAGGAGATACGTCCTAAATCTATATCTGAGTTTTCGTATTTATAGGAGGGAGTTGTTATAGTAAATTGCCTACTTATAGGTTAAACTTGCGTTTTTGCTTAATATCATTCTTATTGTTGACCCTACAGTAAAATGGTAGAGGTTTTCGTTCCAATCAAATAATCTATTCACCGGCACCTTAACAGTATTAACAGTATTTACTATACGAATAGTGCATAGGGTTTTGTAGTTAGTTGCAACTCAAAACACATATATATGTAAATATCGTAACTATACAAACTATCATCATTTCCAACTAAAATAAAACTTCAAACTAGTGGCAAAGAGGCGAAAATGGTCAGAAAATTACGACATGCATTTTATTGCTCGAGTAACTTTAGGGTGCGACTAATTAGAAAGTTCTTACCATAGCGAGGTAGTTGGGTCAACATATGAAAGATATTATTCTCGAAAAAAAGAAACACCTTTACAACGCCGTTTCGGCGAATTCAATGTAAAGGTGTTTCTTATATTCGAGAATAATATTGTGGAGTTCGCGAATTTCATTTCAATAAAACGAACTAATATGAAAGAAACTTTTGTGGGCCTAGGTATGCAGTTAGTTTACAAAAAAAAATCTCCTACTTTTCTGGTATTAAAAAAAAATGCAAAACCCGTTCTTATTGGTCTACTTGACGTATGACATTGATTTAAATACCGTTTGATAGATTATTTGATAAGAAATGAAAACTCTATGCACCATTTTACTGTAGGGTCAACAATAAGAATGATATTAAGCAAAAACGAGAATTTAGCCTATAAGTAGGCAATTTACTATAACTACCTCCCCGATATATACCCAACTTCAGATATAGATTTAACGCATCCCTTAACGACTCCACCGAATTTCAGTCATTACATGTTTTATTTAAGCAAAATATTCCCATTATTGGTACTATTTTCACCATTAACTGGTAACTATAACGGAACTACTTAACCGATGAAATTAATGTAGGTACCGTAAGATACATAATTTGATTAGAAACAATACTCCTATACATCACTTTACTGTAGGGTAAACAGTAAGAATGACATTAACGAAAAATGCAAAATTCGCCTATAAATAGGCAATATACTCCAACTTCCCCCACCCCCACGAATACAAAAACTCAGTTTTAGATAAAAGACATGTCCCCTAACATCTCCAGCAAATTTCAGCCATGACGTATTTTTTTTAAGTAAACGGCCGTTTTGTGTCTTAAAATACTGTACTATTAATAATTGCATCGACAATATTTTGACATTTGAATTATTTCGTGGAGTGTAGTGTAATAAATTTGGAGTCAAACACATATGGGTTGTGTGATCACATAGCCACTCTGGACTAACGCATGGCATGAGTTGCTATGTTTTCTCTAAGAGTTATTCATAAAATGAATAGAAAATTGCGTTTCTGAATGGTTTGAACCCTCATAGCGCCCTTAGGATTCTACGTATCGGACGGAAATTTTCGGTGTTAATGTAGGGGTTGTATAAGCTACAAATTCGTGATACAGCACTTTTTAGTGAACATTACCGTTATAGTTTGGCTCCTCATAACTTCCTTGGGGGGACTTTTGACATTTTGTTTGCAACCATAGAAGCTACAAATTTGTCCTACATAGACTACTTTACAGCGCGGGGGAGTACGGTGACGAACGCGTACAGAGATAATCACTTATCACTGAGTGCATTCAGCGAATGAAAAATGTAGCAGAAAAGTGCTCTTCCAATTAGATTCTCATTGCACATGAGGGCTTTTCAGCGGAGAAAGAGAGCTGTGGCGGGTAGTTCTTGTAGCATTTCCAGTGTTTTTCCAGTAAATTTCGTTCGCTGAATGTAGCTAATTACACTGACCCCTTGTATAAAAATGTCTAGGTACGCCACTCCTATTATGAATGAGATAGCAAATGGTTATACATTTTTTGGTCTATGAGTTATCCTTATATTTGCTTGGTCATAGATACAGACGGGGATTTTTAGGGTCTTGTTCTTCGCGAAAGGGCGGCTCATGCAATTCAGCTTTCCCTAATTTTGCCAAGTGTAATGCTAAATTTCCTGGGGTATGAAGCTACTGTGGGTCAGGCGTTATCGCAACAAGCGTATTACAATAGTATAATGCATGCAGACGTAGATATAATAAGATAGGTGGATGTTTAAAGAAAATAACACGCTGTCCAACATTTGATATTGACCAATTCCGGGAACTTTGTGACAATTCTACATGAGTTCATTGTCCTCTACAATATCCCAGTTTTCATTGTCTCCATCGACAACTTGCCCAAAAACTCGTGCAAATTATAATTATGACAAAAGTTATCATTGAAATTTGTTTTAAGACTTCCTTTAAATGCCCACTGATTTCCTTATCAATAAAAGCGCGCACTATCATGACACTTTAAAGCGGAATTTATACAAAGTAAAAATATCGGGTGAGCGACTTACTTTTAATCGGAAATTTGATTAGCTTTCGCTGACGAATATGTTGACAAGATCGGGTCTGGGTCTCATCAGCACAACACACGCACAAGTACGAGTGGCATTGACTTCATATTGTTCAATGCCCACCCGGTGGCAATTTTCTGTTGTTTTTCCCATAAAATTATGAATTAAACACAAGCTAGAAACAATCTGTGTAAATCAGCGGCAGTAAAGTCTCACGGCTCAGTTGTTTGCAAATATCAAAGTATCGTGTGTTTAATGGCCCTGAGCAGCGTCAACAATGCCATGCTCTTCTGGCCATAGTGGTCCCTTCAGCCCGCATATTCTGAGTTATGATTCATCACCAGCGTACTCCACCCAAACCAATAAAACATTAATTTGATTTTGGTCAATAATTCATAGGTCACACTCATCCCGGGAGGTTTCCCTTCCGGCCAGGGTCGAGTTCAACGACACATACCGTCGGGGCGTAGGCAGAGGGTCTTCTCTTGTTTGTTAAATATTTATGCGTGTAACTAACAGAGCAAACATAAATGCAAATTTTCAAGCGGGAAGCACATTAGCAACAAACAAAACACACATAAGAGCTATCACGGGCATAAATTCTCTAGTGGCAACAACAAAAAACTGGGCTGGGGCGCAAAAAAAAGAGGTTCGTACCTGTCGCGTAAAGTGTGCACAATTTTTGCAATGAAGCTAGACTTGTGCGTCGCATGCAGTGCAAATAAAATCTTATCTACAATTCTTACATTTAATCGCCAATAAAGACAGCTGACACAAACATTATCCTGTTAGAAATCCGCACAAATGACGGCGATTGAACATTTTCTGGGCCGTGGGAAGAAGCTCTTGCTTTTTGGAGGCCACGGAAGTAGTCGTGCTCTGAAATTGTTACGCTTACGCGTTCTCACTTTGGCACGGACACTTCACTCTATACACGCACTTTTCACACTTCAACGAACAATTGCCCTCTCACGGATTTAACCACAAAAGTCAATTGATAAAAACCACAGCCTTAGCGAAATTCTTCACACTTGAAATTTACAATGAGACCGCCCCATCATTTTTGCATACAACAAAATTTCACTACAAAACAAAAAAATGTTGCCCAACGACGACGACGACGGAGCAAACGAAGGACGACAACGACACGACGAATCTGTATCTGAAAGGCGAACTGACAGCTATGAGAAAGATGGGAATCGTTCGGTGTGGGGATAATGCAGTTCTGGGCACTGTTCGCTAATCAACGAAGAATAAAACTGGTTTCCAATCAAATTGTATGGAGGTATGTTAATTTGAAATTATCATGTCCACCCCAAGTAACAATTCGTTTGCTTTAAAGAAGCACTTCATACTGTAGCAATCATAAAGGTCCATCTAGATTAGTCGCCAAATGGCGTCACGTGCAACCAAATGGCTGTTGTCATTCCATCCAAACATGTCGCCATTTAGCTGCGCGTCCAGTTTTGATATTCAATATGCGGCAACTCAACCAAGCGCTTTGCCAACCGCTTGTCAAATTCAATGACAATACTATGACAATTTTGCAACTTTTGTTCGTTTTTTTTTTTTGTGTGAAATTGAATAATTCTTGAATGGCCGTGTAATAATTCAAACGCGCAGAGTCCGATTTTGATGGTTAAATTTAAAAAAATCACCAAACCAAAATTTCATTTTGGTGATTTTTCTAAATTCAATTATCAAAATCGGACTCTGCGCGTTTGTATTATTACACGGCCAGGCAAGAATTATTCATTTTCACACAATAGAACGAACAAAAGTGGAAAATTGTCACTTTGAATTTGACAAGCGGCTGTCAAAGCGGCTATGATTGAGCTGCCATATTGAATATCAAAACTGGACGCACAGCCAAATGGCGACATGTTTGGATGGAATGACAACAGCCATTTGGCTGCACGTGTCGTCATTTGGCGACTAATCTAGATGGACCTATATATGTAGTACCACGAAATCAATTTATCGTGTGACATCGCTTAAAGAAATATTTTGATCCGATAAAACATCCTTAAAGCATTTTCCGGAAAGCTTCTATCATCATTAGGTGTGTCTTTTTGGTTATCCCGTGTTGGTTTGGGTAACGAAACTCCATATAAAAAAAAGCCAGCTGATCCACCTGTCATTTTTTTTATATGAAGTTTCGTTACCCAAACCTACACAGGATAACCAAAAAAACACACCTATTATGCAATAAATTAAAAGATGGTGTTATAAAGGTCCATCTAGATTAGTAGCCAAATGGCGTCACGTACAGCCAAATGACTGCCCAAGTAACAATTTCATTCCTATAATACTTCGTAAAATATTATCTTCTACCATTAATAGGGGCACTTTACAGGGTATAACCACTGAATAACAGTCCAATAATGGCATTTGGCGCCGTTTTTTAATCCAATAGAACCTTATTGTACCACTAAATTATGCTTTAAAAAGGCGTACGTCATTTGCTTTATATCATCATTTTCTGTCATTGAACGAATTTGCAAAAAAAATAGAAAAACAAAATTTCCGCAGCTGGCATCACCAATGTCTGTTGATTGCCCGTCCTACACGCTACCACTCAGCTAAGCTCACATATGGTGGGCATTGCTCGGAAACACTACATGGTTGTTGCTACTATAGAAATGCTTGACAATTCTTTATCGACTCTTCTGCAAATGTACCCATACATACATTTATCAATAAAATAGAGTGAATTTCTGCGCAGAGATCACCTTAATTGGTTTCGAAGAGGACAATGAGTGCATACATGTGGATTTCTAATGCAGAAATTGTGTATTTCAGAAAACTTCATAAGTGTCAATTCAATAAAAAATCACAAAGTCCATCCTTCTATACAACTACGGTGAACAATGTCACACTATAAAAATGACACCGACTGTGCTATAGAAGAATATATGCATATGTGTGTGAGTTAGCTTAGGAGGTTTTCACACTTACGCCAGATTACGTAATCTGCGGTAGCTAATCAGGCAAATCAAGCTGTGGTGAATTTGGTGTTCACACTATATTTAGTTGATCTAGTCATATTGACATTTAAAAATTATTTTATTTTTAGTGATTTGTCAAATGTCATTTCTATAAATTTTAGCGGCTCACAAACAATTTTAATAAAAATGTTTACCATTTAAGAAGCGTTTTTGTAAATACATATAAGCTAATCACATAAAGCAAAATATTTTTTACATTCTTGAATGTTGCCGAAAGTAAAGATTTAGACATGTCCAAGTATGAAGTGAGTACGTAGCTTCTGAAGAAGAATTACTGATGTGGAGAAGGATGAAAATTATACAGACAATGAATCTATTGTCGACGATAATCTGTCGGAACAACCGATCGGGGCACCGGCCGTTGTGGAAACAAGCGCTCCAGGCAGAAGTTGTGGTGAATTGACATGTATTCAGAAATAAGTCTAAATGCTTGATGTCCAAAAAGAAGTAATACAGCATTAAATAATGTGTGCTTACAAACAAATAAAGACGTTAATATTGTGGAGCATTGTGTTTTTGAGGTGTTTTTAATGAAATAGCCGCAATGGTTCGTGGGAAGATTGTCTGCATGTATGTATGTTTACATGTATAAATTTGTTTGGCAGAATATGATTATGGACATAAAAAACCACATAATTTGAAATGTGAGCAGTCGGTCTGGTTTCGACGTAGTTTTTCAAATTTATCCTCATTTCTGTCAGCCGAATACGATTAATATTATTTTCGCCTACAAAAATACAATTTTTGACATACAAAATTACAATTTTGTCATTCATAACGACACATTTGGCATTAAATGACACTTTTCGACATTAAAAAAGTATTAAAACTCACCTCGACTGCATGGTGAATAAAAGATAGTCGTTCTGGGAACTTGATTTGCAGTCGCCAGATTACGTAATCTGCAGCTTAATTAGGCCCCAGATTACGTAATTTGTCGCAGATTACGTAATCTGGCGTAAGTGTGAAAACCTCCTTAGAGAGACTCTTGCATGTGTGTGGTGTATCATCCAATAAACACAAGAGTGGAGTATTTAAAGGAGTGTCTTTTTAGGTTAACGTTTAGAGACAGTTTTATCGAAGTTTTAAACCACCATCTTTAATTTATTCCATAATGATGATAAAAGCTTTCCGGAAAATATTTCAAGGGTGTTTTATCAGATCAAAACATTACTTTAAGCGCTGTCACACGATAAATGAATTTCGTGGTACTATATGATTGCTACAGTGTGAAGTGCTTCTTAAAAGCATACGAATTGTTACTTGGGTAAGTGCACTGCCATCTAGATAGACAGGCCGAACTGCAGAAATTTGTTCGTCTACAAGTGGACAAGTGCGTTCGTGACCAGTGACAGTTGACATATGTAAAGCCCACAACCTCCAGTGCTTCTGAACCCAAAAGTTTAAATATGCCGAGCGTTTATTACGAAACAA
The DNA here is from genome assembly GCA_949715475.1 of Microchrysa polita. Taxonomy (NCBI): domain Eukaryota; kingdom Metazoa; phylum Arthropoda; class Insecta; order Diptera; family Stratiomyidae; genus Microchrysa; species Microchrysa polita. The sequence continues at coordinate 50,603,675 of OX454420.1, forward strand.
AGGTTATGGTTTGCTTTAATGTGTTTTTGATGTGCAAGTGGTAAAATAGTATACATCAACATCGTACTTACCATATTTATCCCAAAAATCAACGCACTGGCATGTGTATATCATAGCAAGTCACACGAAATGACAGGCTGACAGCCACTGATATTTGGATTGTGGCACTGCCATCTAGATAGACAGGCCGAACTGCAGAAATTTGTTCGTCTACAAGTGGACAAGTGCGTTCGTGACCAGTGACAGTTGACATTTGTAAAGCCCACAACCTCCAGTGCTTCTGAACCCAAAAGTTTAAATATGCCGAGCGTTTATTACGAAACAAAGGTTATGGTTTGCTTTAATGTGTTTTTGATGTGCAAGTGGTAAAATAGTATACATCAACATCGTACTTACCATATTTATCCCAAAAATCAACGCACTGGCATGTGTATATCATAGCAAGTCACACGAAATGACAGGCTGACAGCCACTGATATTTGGATTATGGACAATTTGTGGATTGTACTGAGCGGTACTTTGGCAGTACTAAGCGCGGACCATGACCAACCATGGCACTACTAGTGTTGCATGACCACTGACAGATCAGCTGATAATCCGGCCTGTCTATCTAGATGGCAGTGATTGTGGACAATTTGTGGATTGTACTGAGCGGTACTTTGGCAGTACTAAGCGCGGACCATGACCAACCATGGCACTACTAGTGTTGCATGACCACTGACAGATCAGCTGATAATCCGGCCTGTCTATCTAGATGGCAGTGGTAAGTGTCATTTTTTTTATATGAAGTTCTACCCAAACCTGCACGGGATAAACACAATAAAACGTACCTATTATCATATCCTTATGCCTACTCGATTTCGTTCAGTGCACGTGTAAAAAATTAACCGAATGAATCGAGTAGGCTTAATTATATGACTAGAAATATGACTATAAATATGACTGTGTCATGGAGCCCTAAATAAAAATCACATAAAATAAATTTGTGCCCATTTAATTCAATTTCCCCTGTAATCTTTCCACTGAACTGCATCTTTCCATATGTCATGACGTTAACCAATAAAAAATCGCCAAGTTTTAATTTGGGAGGTAAAAGCTGATGTGTCACTTGGCTCAATTGACTGCCGGTTGTCAAACAGTTCAGATTCAGATTCTTTCTCTTAAATTTCGCGAGATTATAAAAGAAATCTTTATTTTAACTTTGCGTGTCCGACACACTCCTATTAGACTTAATCATTTAGCATAAAAGGTAAATATTTATTCAGCCTGAACGCCAACTTTTCATTCAGATTAATTGCATCAGTGATTTTGCACTTACGTGGTCTTCTTCGGTAACCAATCTCTCTTTACAACGGTAGTGTTCTTTTCCATTCCGTTTCTAGAAAAATGCAGAAATATATTTTCATGTTAGTAGTACTTGCCCTGGCGGCTCAATCGTCCGGTTTAAAGGAAGAGGATTGTGAAGGTATGTATGGAAGTTAATTTGGTAGAATGAGAACGCGAGTTTCTAACAATTTTTTCGGTGTAAAATCTTTACAGTGTGCGTTAAAACCGTTCGTAAATTTGCGGAATCGCTGGACGATGCCACAAGAAAAGATACAAAATTAATAGAGGAACAGTTCAAGAAATACTGCAAAACAGCTAAAAATAAAGAGCATAGATTCGTAAGTATAGTTATTGCCTCTTTTTTCATTAATTTACAGTACCAATCTTGTAAGTTACTGTGCGGAAGTAGACATTCTTGGTGTCAGCATTTCTGGTTACGTGTCTAACGGTGGTTAGTAAAGCGTGATGTACCTACTCGTCAATAGATCATGATTTGGCTGCAATATACTAATGTTTCAGAATATTGTGTTTTTTTACGCAAGATAAAAGCAAATTATTATTTTTTTATTGCTAGTGGCGGTTCTGATATTATGTTTCGCAAAAGAACGGAAACGTTAGGTTATGGCTAAATGTACCAACCAAATAAACTCAGGGGTTATTAGCCTTATGTTGGCTGGACATTTACACAAATTTGTTGTAAACTGTGCAATATGGGGTAGTTCAGTTTTTAATGGGAAATTTGGGGTATTTTTACTACATATTGATATGAATCAATAGCATTACACCGAAAATAATATTTTAAATTTCATTTGCCTCCCTGTCTAGCAAATTTTACAAATCTTGCTCGCAAATATAATCCGACTTTTCATATTATAACATCTTCGCCCAATTGGTAAAACTTACTATTCTATTCTATTCTGATTAAAATTAATACGTCAATTTGATGGCATCGAGCACTTTCCCCAATGTGTAAAGCGAAAATATCCCCCTTTTCTTATCAAATTATTTAACTGGCTTCATAGAAAAGTCGACCTATTGAGCTATACAGGGCAAACAATCTAACTGGCAAACTTCACAATAGCAAAAACAATGGATGATCTTACAAACGGTTGTGATTCGGCCGTATGCACGCATACGAAAAAAAATCATAAAAATCGGTCGAGCCGTTTCAGAGGCGTTCGACCACAAACACTGATTGTTGTTTATAGTAGAAAAAATATGATGAAGACGTTGGAGTTCCAGCCTTTTTCTATATTTTCTCTTTGCCTAATTTGCGCAGTTCTGGATGCCTGATATAAGGGAAAAACATCGAAGGTATAATGTTCTCGACGTCTTCTGTGATTTAGTGCGTCAAATTTCCGTCAATCTCCGGTTAAGGATAAGTTTGTGTTCTTTTTGTCCGTTTGGACTGTTTTAGAATCCTGGGACTCCAAAACAATAAAAATTGACATTATATTAATTTTGCTAGTCAAAATTACTTCTCTTAACGATAAAAATGGGGAGGGGTACAAAATATAGTTTACGACCGATTCCCATACCTAGCAAAATACACAAAAAATTTCATAAAAATTGGTCCAGCCATTTCGGAGGAGTTTGGAAACAAACATTTTTGATGGAGATTTGTATATAATATAGATTGAGGCCATTTACATTTTTTCGGATCCAAAATACAACCTTTTAAATTGGTATCAACCGAAAGAACATCACAAATTCGCACGCCTTTCTTAGAATGAACCGCCACTTGAAATTGTTGCTATACGCGTGTTTTCTGTGTGTGACTTAAGCCATTTTCCGCAGACCTCTCGTATTTTTAAATAGCGTGGCTACCTTTCAAATTCTTATGAAATGGTCTGGAGCTAAAGAAAAAGTTAATTATGCATGTCGAACTTATTTAGATAGCTGGTCTTTGTTGATATTGTCAGCTCATTGCTCGTGTTTACGATTCAAGCGTAAACATTATTGCGAAAATGGAAACGATAAAGGCAATGTGTTTCTTTGGAACCGGAAAAGGACAGAGCAACCTAACGTTCCATGTGAATTTGACAAGGAGCTGGACCTTGGATATATTTATCTAGACAATATTTGAATATTAACTCAAGTTGTCCTATCCTGTTCTGGAGCCAAAATAGCTAAAGATTTCAAAGCTAAAGATTTCAAAGTATTGTACTTAAACTTTTAATTGTGTTTTCATTTGTATAATATTAGTAAATTAGCGCAGGAAATAACGGCAAGACAAGGGCACTAGTACGTCATCTACTGAACCACTGTTCAGAACCTTACAGCAGCTGCTCTACCTGGTTAGTAAAGAGTACTCCTTTAAAGAGACAACTAAGATGTTATCCCAGAGGGGCTTAAACCATAGCCATACTTAAAAAATATTGTGGCGAGTTATGTGTGGTGCCTAGTAGAAAGGATGCTTTTGCGATCTTTCAAGGGTGGTACAAAAATGAGTCAGTCACAAATCAAAATCCTCCTTTTTAAACACGCTTTTCCTAGCAACTAATTCCAAAGTCACGCTCTGTGGCTCACTTGGTTGAGTTTTTGTTGTTGTAGTAGCGGCACAAATGGGGAAACATTCACATTCAGTCAAGTTGCACATTGTCATTCGAAGATGGTGGGCATTCCATCCTCGAGGTCAAGATTTAGGAAAAAAGCTGCTTCGATGGGTTGTGTCCATAACGCAAGTGGTGTGAGGTGCGTGGGAGCAGCTGAACAATCGAAAATATGGTCCACGTCATGTGGACTGGTTCCGCAGGCTGGGCAGGTGTTGGTGACTTCATTGTTTATTCGTGACAAATAGGAGTTTAGTCGCGGGCACCAGCCGGATCGAAGTTGAGCTAGGGTGGTACGAGTTGCTCTTGGTAGTGATTCTTCGTCTGGGGATATGGCAGGAGGTTTGATGCCAAGTACACGGTTGTTCGTGAGACTTTGAGTAGCTTTATGAACTTCGGATGTGTGTAAGTCTGCAATGGCCGCCTTGTAGTCGGAGTCATCGAAAGGAACTTTTTTGTATCGCTGGACTTCACGCTCTTTGTCCCTGATTGAACGTCTGATACGACGTGGCGGTGGTGTTTTGTCCATGAGTGGGTTGTTCGGGTGGTTTGTTCGATAACATCCGACTAAATATTGCTTAGTGAGAAGTTCATTATAGCTCCTCAAAGTCACTAATTTTGTTTCCTGGTGTAGATGATCTTGTGAAGACATCTTAACACAGCCGGTGATGGTGCGTAGTGCTGTGTTTTGGCAGGTTTGAATGTGGCTCCAGTTTGTGTTACAGAGACCATTTGTCCACGTTGGTGCTGCGTAATTGACCAGGGGGCGACCAATCGCTTTATACGTAGCCAAAAGGGTTTCTTTGTCTGTGCCCCATGTACTTCCGGCAAGTGCTTTTAATATTTTATTCCTGCTTCTGAGTTTGGAACATATATTTTCAGCGTGGGTGTTGAATTTGCCGGAGTTGTCAAGCGTGACACCAAGGATTTTGGGAGTCCTGGTTGTTGGGATGATGTGGGTGTCAACGTAGATGGGCAGTTGTGTGTTGTACTCTTGGTTGAAGCTTGTGAATAATGTGGCGGAGGACTTGGGCGCAGATAGCTTCAGATTTTTACTGACGAAGAAAGCGTTGAGAACCTGCAGGTATTCGTTGATGAGATCGCACATTTCGGGAATGTCGTTACCAGTTGCCATGATGGTGCAGTCGTCTGCGTATGAAATGATTTGTAATCCCGTTGGTGGTGTAGGTAATCCTGCCATGTAGAGGTTGAAAAGAGTGGGGATAAGACTCCACCCTAGGGAACGCCTTGTTTGATTTTCCTGAGTTTAGACTTCCCGTTTCTAAACTCTGTGCAGGATTGACGACGGCAAGGTAGTTAGCGATCCATTTATGGATGTACGGTGGTGTTGTATTGCGGAGATCTGTTAGCAATAGAGTATGGTTGACAGTGTCAAATGCTTTTGACAGATCGAGAGCAACCAGGACGGTACGCTTGCATGGTTTCGGTTGGTTGAGTCCATTAAATATGTTGGACGTGATCGTATCGAGAGCGGTGGTGGTGCTATGCATTTTACGAAAACTATGTTGATGATTTGTAAGCTGTATGTGCTCTAAAAGTTTCGGCAATACAAGTGCTTCCAGTATTTTGGCCACAGGAGACAGGAGCGTTATCGGACGGTATGATTCTGCTAGAGTATGGTCTTTACCTGGTTTGGGTATTGGGTTTATGCGGCCTTTCTTCCATAAGTCAGGAATGATGAATGATTTTAACGATAGATTCATCGTGGCAGTGATATAATCAATGGCCGGTGAATCTAGATGTTTCAGCATGATCATAGCAATGCCATCAGGGCCGAACGCTTTGGAATTGTTGGCATTTTTGATTGCAAGTCTTACTTGGTTTGAGGTAACTTGAAGGTGTTGATCGGTGGTGCTATTGCGGATAGCTCTTGTGATGGTGCGCTTGAGCCTTTCTTTTTCAGGATGTTCGACGAATTGCTGATTAAATTTGTGTGCGCATTTGTCGTCGTTATTATAGGACTTATCACCGAACTTAATGGCTACCTTACCTTTGGGTTTTGTGGGGTTAGATAACACACGTACCGTTTTCCAAAGGTTGCTTACACCGGATTTTATGTGGCAAGATTTTAAATGCTTGTTCCATTGTTGTCTTCTGTGGTCATTTACTTGCTGGGTTATCACATTATTTAGGTCGCTGATACGAGGATCACTGGGGTCTATTGCTCTGAATTCATCCCTCATTTTTGCCAATTCTACGGCACTTGATGGAAATGTGGTCTCAAGATTGGTATGCGGCCGGAAGGAATGTGTCTATTAGCAGCATCTACGATAATCCGTCTCAGATTTTTTTCAGCGGTACGTACGTCGGTGGGAATTTGTAAGGCAGAAAACATTTCGTTGGTATATGCTTGAAAGCCGATCCAGTCTGCTTTGCTGAAATTTGTGTACGTTTTCTTCTCAGTGTACGCGAATTGGGACGGTTTGTCGATCGTGAGGACTATTGGCAGGTGGTCTGACGAGAAGGTGATGAAAGGCTCCCATGTGGTGTTGTTGATGAGCCCGGGACTGGCAATAGATATATCAGGGGAGCTCCTGCATGATCCTGTAACGCGTGTTGGTGAATCATCGTTCATGGGACAGAAATCGGAGTCATCTATTTGGCTAGCGATGAGGTTGCCTCTGGTGTCGTTGTCGAGATTCGAGTGCCATAGATCGTGATGTGCATTGAAATCACCAAGTATTAAGCGGTATTGTCCAGTGAGTAGTGGAGAAATGTTGGCCTGAAAACCAGTGGGACAACTTGAGGCTGGTGGTATATAGATATTTCGAATATCTATATCAACATTTCCCGCTTTGATGGAAATCGCTTGGAGTTCGGTGGTGTTATCGGCGGCGGTATGTCAATTTCTGAGTATGGCAACGTGTTATGGATCAGGAAAGCTAAGCCTCCACCTGCGCCGGTGGGTCGATCTTTTCGGATGATGTTGAAGCCTCCGTATGAGTTAAGCGGTGAGTCAGCTTTTAGCTTGGTTTCCTGAACCGCAGCGACTTTGATATGATGTCTGTCCATGAAGTCAGTGAGCTCGATGACTTTGTGTTGAAGACCATTGCAGTTTATTTGGACAATCTTGGTGGTAGAGTAGTTCACAACTGGCTGTGGTGGTGCTGGTGTTAGGGTATGTCGTGGTGCATTGTGTTGGGTAGAAACTGTGGGGGTGACTGGTGATGGTTGTTGGCCCTGATTATTGTGATGTTGGGAAGTCGATGTTGACTGCTGTCCACAGATTCTACAGTTTGGTGCTAGAAAGGTGTTAATTGTGGTTGTTGAACGTAGTTCTGAATTGTTTAGCCCAGAACAATTCTTAAAGTGGCACCATTCTCTGCAACACGAGCAACGCACTGAGGTTTGAACGTTGGAGTAGATCCTCTTACCACATACGCAACATGTCCAAGAACCAGGATTAATTTCGATGCCGGCACGTAGTAGTAGAATTTGGAGCAACTGGGCCGGCTCGGGTTGCTCCAGTAGTATAAAAAAGATGGTTGTGAGTGTGCAACTTTCTTGTTTCCCCGAATGTGTCGAGGGGGGTTTGCGGCTCTTGGCCATGCATGATTGCATGGGTGGTTCCGGGACATAGACCCGGCCGCGATAGGAACCTATTGGTTGAGTCGCACTCTACGATGCTAGTAATGTAGAGGTCCGGAGATCGAATCTCGGCGTGGTCCAAAATTTCCGTACATGTGCTGATAGGAAATATATAGCGCTTGCAACATATACACTCCGAGTAGGTAGGACGAGGATAACAGGGTGTCCCGGAGATTCGAAAATTTGTTCACTAAATAACTGGCAAACGGCTCAACCGATCGTCATGAAATTTCGTAGAAATGTGTAGAATGGTAACAGTCTTTGGCACGAAATACCTGCCTTAGTTGGTAGGACAAGTCAGTGGCAAACCCTGGCGTACGTTCACTCAACAATTCTACAAAATTTTAACCTCCCGTCTGAGACTGACTACACTAGTCCCAAGTATGCTTTTGACAAAAACTATGTTTGTCTGATACCGTCGAGGGATCACTGGAATAACAATACACCCCTGGCTACGGGGTCGTTGGATTTTTACATTGATGGTTCTAAGACGGATGAAAGAGTCGGTATTGGAGTCCACTCGGACGGACTGGACATTAACTTGACACACTGTCTACCTGGCCACTGTAGTGTCCTTCAAGCGGAAATTTCTGCAATTATGGAAGTCCTAAACTGGTTGGAAAATCACATAGTCACGATGAAGGATGTTATCATATACACTGACAGTCAGGCGGCAATCCGATCACTCGAATCTGTCCTGACTACATCCAAAACTGTTGATAGTTGCCGCTCAGCTCTAATAGTGATGGGTCAATTTTTCAACATCGTTCTCTACTGGATACCCAGTCACAGTGGATTTGAAGGGAACTTTAATGCGGACCGTCTCGCTCTTAATGCGATTTCTATAACCTTAGACGCCGACCGAAACAAGCTGAAAGCCCCAATCGCTTCTTGTAAACTGGCAATACAAAAAACCGAGATGCACAGAGCTAATGCAAAATGGTCTAGCGGTACTACATGTACTACAACAAGATTGATTTGGCCACGACTTGACGCAGCCAGGTCTATTATTCTTCTGTCAATAGACAGGAAACATGTCGGCAAGGTTTTCCCATAACGGGACACTGGCCTATTGGGGAGCACGCCAGGAGGCTCAAAATTTCCCATAGCGACTTCTGTCGCAGTTGCGATGACGAAGAAGAGGAAGAAAGTCTACATCATTTTCTCTGTAATTGCCCGGCCCTGGCCGAGAAACGTAGACGTTTTCTTGGCTCAATGTATTTTTATGATACAGATGATCTGCGTGATGTGAGCCCACTATTGCTCAACAAATATATTGCCAGCACGGGCTGGTTCTCGGCTTAGGGGTCAACTGTATGGTCGTTTCAATCGGTGGTATCACAATGGACCTATTTTTGGTCTAAGTGTGCTAAGTGTTTGATCACTTAGCGACCCCTTTACCTAACCTAGTTGGTAGGACAAGGATAACAGGGTCTCCCGGAGATTAGAAAAGTTGTTCACTAAATAACTCGCAAACGGCTCAACCGATGAAATTGAAATTTGGTAGAAATGTCTAGAATGGTAACAGTCTTTGGAACGACATACTTAGAAGTTGGTAGGGCAAAATAACAGGGTGCCCTGAAGATTTGAAGTCGAAGTAGACTTTTTTAGTTTTTACCGGACATGGACGCATGGGTAGTCAAATCAAAGAACTCGAGTACATTTCATTTCAGTTCAGTTTAAAGTAACGGTAACGGAGCTATGGGCGTTTGAAGCTGAGCTTTATTTTTCACTTTCTTTTTTCTAAACCGTTATAGGTTCCGATATGAAACTTTGCACAAAAATAGGTTAGCATGAGCTTATATGCGCTAAATACTTAGACTGTTGATATTTGTTAAGAGAAAGTAAATAGCAGTAAATTTGCAAAATTTCTTTTTGTGCATGTGTAGCCCAGCAGAATTATGATGAGTGTTTTTAGAAAATTACGTAAAGAATATGCCTCAAAATTTTAATTCGAATAACTTTATCTTAACCGGAAAAATAGCGAACCAAATATTTAGTAAAGGCATTTCACAATACCAGGGCAGCGTCTTAAGCATTTGTTTAGTGCATATATTGTGAATACCAAACAATGAGCATGCAATTTGGTGCGAATACATAGAATGGTAATAACGTTTGTCGCAAACACCTATGAAGTTTGTAGTACCTCCCCCTATTGGTTAAGCCTCACGTTAGCTTTGTGTGGGCAACGGGCCATTTCATATAAGTTATTTTTTCTTGATTCGGAGAAACTGTAATTGATTTACATCTAATAAATTTAGTTAATATGTGTAGTCATGATACAATAGTAAATCAATTTTTGGATTGGTCTAAATAAACGCGTTCCAGAATGAAAGGCGTGAGTTATAGTTAGACCAATCCAAAAATTGATTTATCATGGCTACACATGCTAACTTAATTTATTATATGTAAATCGGTTATCATTTCTCCGAATCAAGAATTTTATTTGACTACCCATGCGTCCATGTCCGATAAAAACTAAAAAAGTCGACGTCAACTTCAAATCTTCGGGGCACCCTGTTATCTTTGCCCTGCCAACATATAAGTATTTCGTTCCAAAGACTGTTACCATTGTACACATTTCTACCAAATTTCATGACGATCGGTTGAGCCGTTCGCTAGCTTTTTAGTGAACAAATTTTCGAATCTCCGGGACACCCTGTTATCATCGTCCTACCAACTTCTAAGTATTTCGTGCCAAAGACTGTTACGATTCTACATTCCTACCAAATTTCATGACGATTGGTATGCGTATGTGATGAATATCAAAAGCCAGCCACACACAAGGAAGTTTACGTACGAGTAGAAAATTGCATAAATGTCCAACTACGGCAATTGCATTAGCCAACCCGACGAAGCCGATGCTATTCATTTCCTTAATAACATCAACCACACTTCATAATTCAATGCAAGAAACAACTTAAAACACCCCTAAAATCATTTTATTTTAATTCACACACAAGGATTTTTTCATTTGGGATATGGATTTTTTCATTTGGGATAAGGATTTTTTCATTTGGCATAAGGATTTTTTCAATTGGGAAATACTATATATTTTTCCATAATACCCAATTATTATGTAAGATCTTGATTCCCATTGAACGAATCTGAAGGGTTAGGAGGAAAAGGACTTGAGATCCATTCACTTGGTGTCGAGAGCTTTCGATGGACATCAATTTCATTAGGCGTACAATCAATTTGAGGAGGGGGACTATAGCGGTAGAACAGAGGTAACTCCGCTCAAAAGGACTTCAGATTCGTTCGGATTAAATAAATATTAATTAAGAAAATTAGTTAGGAAAATTATGCGTAACGCAAGAGGAGAATATAATAAGTAAAACTACTGCTCTAAAATGATGTTTTGAAAAAGCACCCGTTGATTACCATGCGGAACTGTGCCTGCGATTTGGTGGATAATAGCACTAGTTCCATGATATTGCGAATTTTTACCACAACCCGAACAAATAAAGATACCAGTGCGTATCGACCGTGTCATTTATAAACTCGTTGGTAACTTTGCTCTTCACATTTTAGCTTTAAGCGTATGATGTGGAATATTGTTATTCAAACAAAAACTCTCTCGTTTCATAAAAAAGGCTTCATAGTTTCAATATCTTCAAGTCATTTAAGAGCCGCCTTGAGTGAGCTAAAGAGCCACATTTGGCTGACCGCTGAACTAGGCTGATAGCACAATAGGCATACAAACCCCCTTACGGGTTCACGCCCCTCCAACATCTATCTACCATTTGCGGCGTTACCTCCCTGTTGTTTGGACAATCCGGGGCATGCACTCTCCTTCATAAACCCAACCTCGGTGGCGCTACTACAGTTGGTTGGCTTAACCTACAGCCTCACCGTGAACGAATTCAGTTTATGGTGTTTTTTGTCCTCACGACCCATGTGACGGACTATGATCTCACTTAGATGTTAAACGAGTACCCATTTATGGGGATAAATAACACTGCTGAGCGTGCTCTTGATCTTAACACTTAAAAAAAAAACAGTTAAGATCTTGGAAATTGGATGTCACTAACACATCTGCGGCATTAGTCCAATGTTGGACTGTCAGACTATGAACTTGTTGTTCCCCTATGGGTAGATTAGATATAGATTATTTTCGATTGATTTTAAGTGGTTCCTTGATTCCCATTAGGAGAGTTACAACTGCAACCGCAACCGAAAGTTGCTTGAATATCGATGCGTACTAACCAATTCTAGACTTTCGTCTTGTTAAATAACAGGCGCGACAATCCAGCATTGGACTAAGGCCGCAGGATGTGTTAGTGACATCCTATTTCCAAGATCTTATCTGCTTTTTGTTGCGAATAGTCAAAATGAGTACCATCACCAGTGGCGTAATGTACGGCGTTCCATGTGTTCAACGGAACACGGTCCACCTCCCGAAGAGGTAAAGTATTTTTTTTATAGATCATTGGGTAGCTGTTCATCATAAGAAATAAATTTTTATAAGTGTGCCACACAAACACGTTAATAACACCTAGAATCTGAAATAGTGACAAAACGAAACTAACAAATTTCTGTATGGAGAAACATGGACTTCGTAGTCCAATCACAATTTTACAATATGTTTAAACTTGCAATAAAAACATCAATAACCTAATTTAAGCCGAGGCTTATTGGATGTGGGTGTGTCTGATTATTATCAGTATCTTCAGGATTTATGGTCACAAGAATATTGCGAAATAATGTTAAACTTACTATGAGGAGTGTTCCTGGAAAGTTATTGCGTACAATTTAGCCATATATCCACAATGATGACCGAACTGGTGGACAGACTAACAACGATTTATAAGATGGTTCCATCACATCCAAATTAGAATTATTTTAACTAGCCAAAGGCTAACGCGGATAGGCTTCCGAATCCATTGCATTTATGTGCGTACATTATGCACGCACAAACTCTTAAATGTAGGTATTCACGCCTCTATGGCACCCGATTAGATAGTTAAGCCCAGCCCTATTTTCTCTCTGTTTTATTTAACTAAATGAAGTTCCTACAAATATGTATCCTATATTCCTCACACATGCTCAACGCGTACGATCCCCGCAGATACCTGATTATCGCGTTTCGCTATTGACTTCTCGATAACATTCACTTAAAAGTAATGTCTTTCGCATTTCGACGTGCGTATCGGTCGAACGACCGGGTATATGGTTGCGCAACTTTTCTCACATGCTCAACGCGTACGATCCCCGCAGATACCTGATAATGGCGTTTCGCTATTGACTTCTCGATAACATTCCCTTAAAGGTAATGTCTTACGCATTTCGACGTGCGTATCGGTCGAACGACCGGGTATATGGTTGCGCAACTTTTCTCTTTCGTATGTCTCCTTTTTTTTATAGTCAGCAATTTGATTCGGGTCGTGTGGACATCAATCCACAAACTTGCTAAGTATAGCCGCATTGGCCATTCCCACTAGAGACTCTTCGAGGCTTAATATGACTGACGATCTGAAAAAAGAGGAAGAAAGTCCGTCATGCCGCAAGCCACCGTGCATGACTCGAGGGCACCGGGAGCGACAACGTCCGAAGGTGATTGTACGGATCCACGCCATGGTGTATCGACCATTCCATTCCATAGGGTTCGCGACTGAATCTCAAATACCGGCGAGTCGCAGAAGGCTGAAAAGCAGAAGGAATCCCTCTCATGACTCTGGGTGTGATTGCTGACCTTTCAGTAGATAACTGCGTCGCTAAGCGCAAACGCTCCATGGAGGATTAAGCTGTGAATGAGAAGCGATAGAATTTATTTTTGCTACTGTAAAAAACTTGGCCCCATTATACGCTGAAGCGACAAAGGGTTTAATTGAGTTGGCTTTTGTCGACCGAAATGATGCTGATGGAGGCTTCTCGGTAGACAACTTAATTCTTGTTGGGGAGAATTCTGTCGGTCAGCTTTCAGAGGGTCATGGAGATCTTTCCGAGTCCGCCTTCGTTCCGCGAGGATGGTTTCACGGCGCGGAACTGATTAAATTTGCAGATAAAAAATCATCTTCCATGTTTAATTATGCCATGTTGTGGTAGTAGCGACTCAATAGTTTTATTTTTCGAGGATGTGACCATCGCGGCACGGCACATCGTTCTATTCGAACTTAGCTCAACCTCTCAGCTGTTTCCGAGGCTCGAATCCGACATAGATGGAGAAGCGGAAGATGGAGCTGGGGTAGCAAAGGCGTCAGAGAGATTAATCTGATTTTGAGGGTGTCGTCCTCCACTCCTTCTCTGGCGGTATTTGCAGTTCAGCCTTGTAGAACGTTCTGGAGTCAGATTGGATTTCATACAAAAAACATCTTATGCCCACTTTCCTTCAAAAGGAAGACGGATTGTGGACGTCTTCGAGCACTGAAATAGCTTGACGCGCATTTCCCGGGAAACTCATCTGTACCACTTGAATTCCCAAATACCAAGCTATGCATTTTTAAATAAATTCAACATTTTTTTCAGACAAACAAATGGAGTAGTTTTTTAGTTTAGTTTCCACCCTCGTTATGTGTTTGAGCTGTTTGAGGCTTTTTATAAATTTACTATTTTGTGCAGGGCTACAGTTCACGAAAAAACCTTATAAATATGTTCCTTTCATTACAGTGTTATTACTTGGGCGGTGTAGAAGAATCGGCAACAGGAATTCTAGGAGAATTATCAAAACCACTTAGTTGGTCCATGCCCGCCGAAAAGATTTGCGAAAAACTAAAACGAAAAGATGCACAAATTTGCGATTTGCGCTATGGTAAGTTCGAGTATATTATTTATTATGTGACCAATTATCCCGAATACTAACGGACAACATTATTGTTTCCCCCTTACAGAGAAACAAATCGATATCAATTCGGTTGATTTGAAAAAGTTGAAAGTACGTGATCTCAAGAAAATCCTTAACGACTGGGACGAGGAATGTGACGGATGTCTGGAAAAGACTGATTTCATCAAAAGAATAGAAGAATTGAAACCGAAATATACTAAAACTGAATTGTAAATGATTTAGTGCATATAGATATCTTGTAATTTATGTATTAGTGTTTATGGTTTTCGATTTTTTTTCGTTTCCGCCTTTTTTCACGTTTTTCATTATCATATTTTATAAATATCGCTCATAGAACCATGGAGGCATTGAGTACTGAATCTATAGAATCAATGAACTGACAAAAAATGATGTTTGTTGTATAACACAAAGTTAGTATATTAAAGAAACAAGTTTCTAAAAAAATATATTGGTTGTTTTGCTAAATAGTATAACGTATAACGGTTCTTATAACTGAAGGCAGAGGCAAGACAAGAGTTCTTTTTTTAGTTTTTGTTTAGTTAATGGCGCGAGGACGTCACCGTACCTACTAAGCTACGCGGAATGGCATTAATCACATTGATCGTGCTTAAAACTCCCATGAGTGTGGGGCGAAGGTCCGAGTCCTACGCACCTTGACTGAACTTCCCATCATCTCGAGAGGCACGACTTGATGACTAAGTCGTCGATCGTTTTGCTCTATGTAACCGACTGTTTTGATTGAATGGCTGGCGGACGATTCAATTTTTTCACTTAAGTTCCGTGTCCAAATCTCGTTTTATTTATAGCACGAAATTATCACAATCAGAGTATGTGATGTAGAAATCTGTCCCCATTTTATGTGGTTGTTAGTTCCACAGAGGAAGCGTTATGCTGGAAATAGAATGGACGCAACAAAAGCAGCAGCAACGATAATGCAGTCCAATGCAATTAAAATGGGCGACGTCATGTCCAACCATTTAAATTGCATTGGGCCGCTGCTGTTGATGTTGCTGCATCCATTCTATTTCAAGCATAACTGTGGCGAAGTCTTACAAAAATCTATCTTTCGATGTTCTTGGGTGGGAACTTTAACATCAACATCAACCGACCTATTATCAAACTGAAACGACGATCATTACGATGCAGAAATACTGGATTCCATCTACAATTAAAGCTCTCACCAAACTGCATTGGAAGATGTTCCTGGACATTCAGGCTTATCCACTGTATCCGCCCAATTTACGAAACTGAACATGACTGAAAAAAACATTTATAAATGTTCCTAAGAACAACAGTGACAGACGACACAAACTGATCTCTTCGTCTATTTCTTTTAAATCGCAAGTGGAATATGCAGTCCGAGAGACAAAGATTGCACTGAATATAGACGAGCTACGGTCTGCTGAAGCTGAAACTGGAGACCAGTTGAATGTAATCAGAATCACCAGTAAAAGTCTAAACACGTGCAGGGGCCATTTTACGTTAAATGGTGTATCATTCTCGACTGCCCTTTCTTAAGGACACGGGAAACACGAAAACTTTCCATTTAAGCTCGATTTACTCCGTTGAGGTTCCTTGGAACAGGAAACAAACACCGGATGTGTAATGTACTCGATGATATGATATCCCGCATGCCGACCTCCGGTCAAGGATTAAAAAGTATCCGTTCTTGTCCTTTTTGGGACCTTTCCGATCAATTTTTTTTTAGCAAAATGAGTTTTAAATTTCTGGGAGCTCTATTTTTTCTATTTGGAGGCCTGAATTGAGATATTTTGACTTGACTACCCGTTACAGTTTTGACCGAGCATAGCACATAAAAAGACGGAAATCGCCCAATCGATTTCTCTCATCTCGCTGATTAATAATACATACACTTTATACAGGGTGTCCCATTTATGGTGGAGGATATTTTAATGGTAGGTAATTTGGGGAAAATGAATGTACAACGGGACTCCTCTATTTTTAACCGTTACAATGTGATAGCATTTTTTGTAAATTGTGTCAAAATACCCGACTTGCCGAGCTAAATCAAAATTTGCCACACCACCAAACATTTCATCCAAGATATGACTTCACTTTCTGAAATTACATAACATTGCCAATAAAACGACACCTCTCCCGTTACGAAGTTGCTCGTATCTTCCGAGATACATCCATTCAAACTTTAAAGAAATTGTAAAATCGGGTTTTCATCATTTGAGGAAACATTTTTTTTTTCGAAAATATCTGGAAAAGTATTAGTCCGATTGCAAAATGTTCTAAGGACGAAATAAACTACATTTAATTTCCTACTTTTTCTTGGAAAATTAGAAAACCGGTGGGTTTTAGCACTTTTCTCGACTTTCCGTAATAACTATTTTATTTTCAGTGCAATTGGTGAAAGTTCTTCAGGCACTTTGTAGAGCACAAAATTTACACTAGTTAAATTAACCCCCTCTCCTAAATACATTCAGAGATATTGCACGTTAAAAAAAGACGAAAAATCTCCAAAATTAAAAAAAAAATCTTAAAATTTCAAATGATATTTGTTTGATTTTGGATATTATTTAGCAAAATTGTGATCCCCTTTATGATTAACCCAAGAACCCAATCCCTTATTCTAATGCTTCGTTTACCACTGTCCCGAATCCAATACTTTTGGCTATAGAAAATGTGAAGTGATCGGTGGAGGATACCTTCTACAAGGTCATATAGAATAGAAACACGACAAACACATTTGAGACAGTATGTAAAACTTATGTTGATTAGTCACAAAACACTTCGATTCTAATGTCATTATAGCTTTTGATGGATATCCTAATAGTATCTCCACGGAAGCACGGAAACTGCAGAAAGAGCTAGTCGAGCTATACTAGATTCGTTTTCACAAATCGCCCAGGAGAAGTTTTTGTCAAACGATTCAAACAAATCCAGCTTAATTCAATCATCAGCATTGAAAATCCAGCTTAATTTCAATGCAAATGACTGAATTGATTTCCAAGGGAATTGACGTGAGACAAACTATGGGATGCTGATTGCTGATGTCATGATTGTTAACACGGCAATATCAAAGGCCCATGAATATGACAATGTTATAATAATAGGATGTTAACAATCTTGTTTTATTGTCTGCATTAGCACCGCAATATCTACTTCCAAAAAAGTGGACGAAACCAGGCACCCAGTACATATATATTAACCAGCCTCTTGCAATTTCGACCCAAAAAATATTCTATTCCTACTTCAACAATCTATGGGAAAGAAAAAGGTTGAAACTTTTACGAAAGAATACTGCACTCTCTGCAATTGAAGATGGCTTGAAACAGCCTAATGCTAGTCCCTCCGAGATATCTGCGGCAGGCGAAATATGCATGGTGTCAATGTATAATGGTAATATTATGGCGGATTCGCTGGATGACCTTCGCTATTAACTTTTTATAAAATCTACTGCCTATCACTCATTCCGCACGTACCTTTAAGTCCAAACGTGGCTGGAAAATAATAAGAAGCCGTCGCTTGGGGATGGACTCCATCAAAGCAAGGTGTGGTTCCGATTACTACCATGCAAAATGCGGCTCCAGATTCTATTCTGCACATTCTGTTTCGTGTAAGTGTAGGAAAAATTGTAATACGGCAGCCTGCAGCTGGAAGAAAGTGGGACTATGGTGCTCTACACTTTGCAAAAGCTGCTCAGGACATGGCTGCGAAAACTTAGCAGAGACTAACCTGTAAGAGGACGAAGATGATGACGTAATTTTCAAAACAAAAAGTTACACGGCAAAAACTGAAAAAAGTGTCAAATCGCGACGAGTTTTTGCCTCCCACCAAGTTAGCACAAGGACATTTTGTGGGCAACACGCTGCCGTGTCTCTTGATAATCGTTTTGTTCTCATTGGTACTCAAAGTTGCCTAAAGATTTGTGTTGCTTGAGACGACTAATAAGGCTTGTGTTGCAAGAGACAGCTCATATGATGATCGCTCAGCGATCGTAGTTAAGTAACCAATTCTGAGCACTATTTGCATATTTTTTGAATGTGTCTACACTCCTAGTACCAACTCATCATCATCACTTAATAATGTCTGTATAAAAACGAGACAGACGCTAATTTCGGGCGCGGCCGAAATTTGGATACCCGTCGCTCCCCTCGGGCTAAAAGTTTTTTCGGGCGTACTTACGACTTGTAATTTAATCCCCTCCCGTTCTTTTCCTTCTGGTCTTCACTAAAGTTCCGTTGCGTAGACAAAACAATATTTGTGTGGGGTTCGGTTGGAATAAGGAATAATAAAAATATTTACTCAGAAAATTTTATCGGGGGATGCGGGAGCTTGGCCCCATACGACGGTTCCATTTTATTTTACCTTTTTAGTTGCTTAATTGCACATTTATTAATTTGGTTCTTAGAAGAACTAAAATGGGGGGGGGGGGGGGTTGTATGGCAGCCCCATGACCTCATGGTCTGATTTGTTCCATTCTTACGTATGATTGGTGTCATCAATAGAAATACATTTGAGTGAAATTTGGTTGAAATTGGTGCACAAATAAAAAAGTTTTTCTTAGAAGAACTTAATTTGGGGTATTATGTTTGTATGGCAGCCCCATTACCCCATAGTCCGATTTGATCCATTCTTACATATGTTTTGTGTGTGTTGGGTTTGTATGGCAGCCCCGTGACCAAATTGTGGGATTTTACCGATTCAAACATACAAACTGCCTGCAGCAAAAAGAAGCATTTGTGAAAAATTTCAGCTTCATAGCTTTTAAATTGGCCGAGTAAAACGCGTCACAACAGACAGTCCGTCTGTCCGGACATCGCCCAATCGACTCACCAAGTTATGCTGATCATATACGAATACTTTTTATATGGTCGGAGATGCTTCCTTCAATGCGTTACAAACTTCATGACAAAGTTTCACTTCGAAAGGTATAAATATACTTATATAATGGTCAAAACCGGCTGCCGAGCAACACAAACATTTGCGCGATGATCGCTCAGCGATCGTATTTCACCAACCAATTCGGAGCCCTATTTGAGTACTTTCTGAATGTGGTCACATTCCTAGTGTCGACTATCATTTATCATATCAACGGAACATGAGTCCATGGGAAATACAGTATAACACGGTTATAACGCTCACGCATATAACGATTTTACGGTTGTAGCGCGATTTTTCCTAGTCCCCATAATTTAGCCATGCACGAACAAATTTAAAAAAAAAATTGCCCGGCTAAATACGAAGAGCTGGAAAAGGTCCTATTAGAATAGTTTCGGCAAATTCGGGCGTCTAATTTGCCGGTCAATGGTCAAATTTTGATGGAAAATGCTTGCGAAATTGCGGAGACTTTAGAGGTAAAAAATTTTGCTGCGAATACAGGATGGATCGAGAGATTTAAAAAACGTCACGGGATATACAAACAAATCAGTGGTGAAACTGTAGATGTCAACGAAGATGTTGTGACTACTTTGACAGGAAGTGTCCTTCCAATTATCATCCTCGAGAAGTCTATAATGTGGATGAGCTCGGACTTTTTTTCAACCTCTTGCAAGACAAGTGTTTGGTTTTTAAGGAGTATAATTGTCATGGTGGTAAGCGTAGCAAGGAGAGGTTGACTGTCCTCCTATGCACAAATGCAGATGGAAGTGACAAGTTGGAACCCCTTGTGATCGGGAAGTCGTAAAAGATGCTTTAAGGGTATTCAGTATTTTCCCTGTGAATACAAAAATCAAAACCGGGCGTGGATGACAAGTGGCTTATTCGTAGAGTGGCTGGGTAAGTTAGACCGGAAAATGGCAAGACAAAATCGACACATAGCTCTTTTCATTGATCACTGCCCTGCTCATCCTCCTAACGTCGATTATATGAGCAACGTCAAAGTGACATTTCTGCCACAGAATTGCACTAGTCCCTGGAACCCCTTGACCAAGGGATTATTAAATTCTTTAAGCAAAACTATCGGCGAAGCATATGTTTCATTCTAAATATTTTTATAGCGCTTTCACGTATATAACGCGAATTTCGGCTGGTCCCTTCAATAGCGTTATAACCGTGTTTTAGGCTTCATGCACACGACGCGAAAACGGCTCGCAAGCTCGACACATCGAAATGCATTGGCTCTTATGGGAAGCTCATGACGAGCGACAGCAAGCGAGAGCCGTGCACAGTCAAAACACGGCTCGCGAGCCGTGAATTTGCGGATTGTGGTGCACGATATGTGAAAACACGTCTTGCTAGTTGTGATTTGACAGCGGCACGGCTCTCGCTGTCGTGAGCTTCCCATAAGAGCCAATGCATTTCGATGTGTCGAGCTTGAGAGCCGTTTTCGCGTCGTGTGCATGAAGCCTTACTGTATTTGCATATAGTGGTTTGAATCGGTTGTCTAACTACGATCGCTGAGAGATCATCGCATGTACCGCTTTTAGCAGCGCAGTCCTTAAACTTGTCGAAAGCAGTTTCTGTGGGTCCAGAGCACGCATCACTCCCGTTAAATTAACTGATATCGACTGAAGCCGCACATGAGCCGTAACATGGCGGTATCCCTGCAAAGAGTTCCTTTCAAAAAAGATGATGGAAAAGTAGGTTCTATGGCGTGAGCGAAGTCACAAATGCAATCACCTATCTAGAAAAATAAAGTAACTAAAAATCTAAACAATATCAGTTAAAACTGTGCTTCCAAACTATTTGTTTTCGTTGATTTATATGCAAAAGGAATTCCTTCGAATTTGAAAAGGCTACCATCTTGTAGGTTCGCTAGATGCCCCTATTTTTACTCTTAGATTTTAATATGCTAACGCGTTGATCCCACACCTTAAAACTAACGATTTGATTAGAAAAATATATTGTACATTTATTTAAAAAATTAAAGCATTTTTGTTTACAAAAATAACGTTGATTGATAATAAATTAACCTATACATAAATTAAAGGAGAAAAAACTAAAGACAAGATAATATCGTGTTATTACATCACTGCGTGGTTATTCGATGACAAGAAGCTTCTTTTTTAGTCGTTGATTAGCAATAATTTGATGCAAATTAACAATGAATGATTGATTGTATTGTTTTTATATTATTAAAATTAATATTTGTTGTAGTTTTTATCTTCGATAAGGTTGTTTATTATAAAGTCCTCGATCATTCTCCTGTCGTAATTCCGTAAAGTAGCTGTAGACTACGCACCACATGTACACGTAGATTACTGAAAATTGACAAACAAAATGTGAAAATATTTTGTTAATTTAGAATTTTACCTTTTTTAAGTAGGTTTTCAAATATTTGTGATAAATTATATAATTACTTTAAATATGTATATGGGTCTAATAATAATTATATATATAATATATATATATAATTACCTCAATACGCAAGTTAATTGAATTGCAAATTGCATTTCTAAAAGAAAATTGACTTACCAACTGACAATAGGCCAAATACAAGCCAAAGTGCTCCCATTAAAACGAAACCATCAATGAAAAATACAACGGCTGTGTAAATCACTGAGACGAGAAGACCAACGGCAAGAACTATTCCCAAAACCACCCATGGGAGCATCAAATAGTGATTGCGCTAAAAGTAATATATTGATTGATTATAATTGAATTAAAATGAAAAGACAAAAAAGAAAAAAAAAATCGATTGCATACCTTCAATGTTCCAATTATGAGAAGTGTCGATATGAAAATTGTCATGCATAGATTTATGGCAAGAATCACTTTTACGACAGACGATGGCAACCAATCAAACAAAATTGTTTTGAATTCAACTCGTGTTACGAACATTATTATGAGTGATGCAATTGCTAGTAGAATGCCGCATACGCCCGATATTACTGAGCCAGTACGTAATGATTGGCAGATGCAACATGTCTTGAGTATCGGTCCCGCCATGATTAATTATGCTAAATCTACGGAATAAGAGAAAAATTTGTATTGTGACACCACATCCACAACTTAAATTTTAATAGACAATTGAACAAAATCAGTGCTTAATTAGTTTAACCAGATTAACAAGAATTTATTGATGTGGTATATTTAAAATTGAAATTTTGTATGTATGTATGTTCCACAACTTCATCTTAGGCCGCGCGCAGACTAAGGCCGCGCGCAGACTAAAGGCGCGCATTGTATTGGGCGACAGGTTTTACGCTACGCTACGCTCCAATACGCCTTTGGCAGATTATATACTAGACCTAAAAACATCCGATGTAATTCCGAATTTTTGATAGTTACATTTGTCTCTCTAGCTCCTGAAGTAATTTAATTGGAGCTATGGTCATTGGGATAACTATTCCTATCAATATATAGCTGGCCCACACGGAGACTCAGGCTGCTCCGACAAAGCATACCCATATTTCCCCTATTAAATTTTTTCAAAAAGACATGCCTGTAACTTATCTCCAAATCATAGCAGGCTGGAAAAAATTTGGCAAACGTTAAGGCTAAGTCCAATTAGACTTTCCACCAAATATTAATTCGATCTGATCAAAACAAAGGGTACCTTCCATACAAAATTACCCGAAAATTGCCTACAAGCAAAACTTTAATTTCGGTTGACTTGTTCCCTTATTTCTTAATAAACTAGTGGCATTGAATTTGAATAATTTGTATGGGAGTTACCCTTTGTTTTAATCCGATCGAAGTAATATTTGGTGGAAGGTCTAATGGGGCTTAGTCGTAACGTTTGCCAAATTTTATCCAGCCTGCTGTGATTTGGAGATAAGTTACAGGCATGTCTTTTTGAAAAATGTTATTAGGGGAAATATCGTCAGAGCAGCCTAAGTCTCCATATAGGCCAGCTGTATATTGATAGGAATAGTTATCCCAATGACCATGGCTCCAATTAAATTACTTGAGGAGCTAGAGAGACAAATGTAACTATTAAAAAATCGAAATTACATCGGATGTTTTTAGGTCTAGTATATAATCTACCAAGAAGGTATGAGGTATGGGGTATAGAAAGGGAATTTTGTGTAGTTTAAATTGTTCTCAGAACATTTTGGTGTAAATATTACAATTAACAAGATATTTGCGAAAAATCTGAAATTCACCCCTTTGCCACCCCCTCCCCCCAAATGTGACGCTAAAAAGTGTAACTCTTTACTGCGTAATGCGATCAGGGCATAGATCAATTTGGCATCAAAAGTCAGCTCTTTTTTTGGATGTTTGGGTCAAGAGCTAAAATCACTATACTATTTAGTCTGCGCGCGGCCTTAAGAATTACTGTACTGTACTGTTGGGTTGATGATCTTGCATGAAACCAGAATTTTTCACTATAGAAGCATTTTAACTGGAATTTGCATACAGCATTGGACTAAAGTCGCGTTAGTGACATCCATTTTCCAAGATCTTATCTGCTTTTTTGTTGAGGTGTTGAAATCAACAGCATGCTCAGCAGTGTTATATATCCCCATAAATGGGTGCTCGTTTAACATCTGAGTGAGATCATAGTCCGTCCGTCCGATAGGTCGTGAGTTCGAAAAACAGCATAAACTGGATTCGTTCACGGTGAGTCTCGAATCCATGGCCCTATGCACCGAAGGTGCGCGCACTAACCACTACACCAGCCAGACTGCAACATTACATAGTTGTGCCAAAAGAGGACAAAGTTTTATAATATAAAGATGGATCGACACTTTTCAGTCATCAGTCACAGTCATTCTTATCATGAAAAAGAAAGACTCAACACCTGTTGAATCGTGAATTAATACAAAGCTATAACCGCAGTGACCGTAATGAAAACAAGGGAGTACCCCAGTGATTCCCAATCGGTGGAGCGGTGGGACGTGAATATTGGCCAAAGGAGTCACGGGCACAGATCTGATTTTAATACCATATCATAATTTACTACTATAGAACATTGACCCCATCTAAGAGAGTGGTGAATTTAAACATATTAGTTTGAAAATGAGACAGTACCAAAGTTACTGAAATTCAAAAAGCAAAACATACGAGTTATAGCTCAACTATCTCTTAATTAAGACTTGAGTTAAAAAATAATGGTCGTTAATAATTAATAATAATTATTAATTTTTCAGTCATTAGTTCGAATCTCACCGTGGATCACCGTGGTGTTTTTCGAACTCACGAGCTTGTGATGGACTATGATCTCACTCAGATGTTAAACGAGTACCCATTTATGGGGATAAATAACACTGCTGAGCGTGATGCTCAACAAAAAGCAGATAAGATCTTGGAAATAGGATGTCACTAAGACATCCTGCGGCCTTAGTCCAATGCTGGATTGTCGCGCCTGTTATTTTTTTTTATTATTAATTTTTCATTATTTGTATCTTTCCCTCTGGTTCGTTTTTTAACCCCTATTCGAGAAAATTTCATATTCAGTCACTTTCAGCGTCAGACTCTTCAGACTTCAGGGGGGCTCAGACCGAAAAAGGTTGGGAAAAACTGGAGTAGACATACATTTTCAATATGACCTCCCTAGTCCAATAATATCGTATTTTCGTCAGGAAAAAAATACAGAAGTTTATTTCTCAATTTTGTTATATGTATTTTGGGGCGCTGATTCCGAATATCAACTTTGCACCCTAAAAAACGTGCCGCAACCTTTAAAAAAGGGGGGAAAGGGGGGCATTTTTTCGGTTTTTTGCGATTATTTCCAAAACGGTTGGATATTTCGGCGTTAGAATAGCACATAAATTAGAATATTTTCATTTTAGACCTTTTTTAAAAGCTCCATAACTTTTCAAAGAATGTTAGTTCAGCCGTAAAGTTTTGAATAAGTATTCACAACAAGTTTAAGATAATTTTAACGTAAACATTGAGTCGCTCCGGTCAAGGACCCCCAGTATCCCCCCATTTAAATTTTTCAAAACGGCATATCCATAACTCCCCCCAAATTTGGAGCAGAGTGCTAAATTTTGGTTTGTTGAAATTGGAGCTCATAGTGACCCCACCCACCAAAAATCAGCTCATTCGGATAAAAACTAAGGGTACCTCCCATACAAAGTGACCCATCAGGAATTTGTTCTACGTACGAGTAGGTACTACTCATTTTATAAACTGTAGAACAAAGTTGTCTTGGGTCACTTTGTATGGGAGGTACCGTTAGTTTTCATCCGAATGAGCTGATTTTTGGTGGGTGGGGTGACTATGACCTCCAATCGCAGCATACCAAAATTTACCACTCTGCTCCAATTTTGGGGGGAGTTATGGACATGCCGTTTTGAAAAATTTAAATGGGGGGATAATGGGGGTCCTTGACCGGAGCGACTCAATGTTTACCTTAAAATGATCTTGAACTTATTATGAGTACTTATACAAAATTTAACGGCTGAACTAACATTCTTTCAAAAGTTATGGAGCTTTTAAAAAAGGTCTAAAATGAAAATATTCTAATTTATGTTCTATTCTAACGCCGAAATGTTCAATTAAACTCTAATGTGTTATATATCATTGCAAAGATAATTTTATGTAGTTTTTTTCGTCCTCAGACCATTTTTCTGTATCTCTTACCGTTTCTGAAATAATCGCAAAAAACCGAAAAAAATGCCCCCCTTTCCCCCCTTTTTTAAAGGTTGCGGCACTTTTTTTAGGGTGCAAAGTTCATATTCGGAATCAGCGCCCCATAATACATAAAGAAACAGTGAGAAAAAAACTTCTGTATTTTTTTCACGGAATGGTACTAAATCGACACGATATTACTGAACTATCCCGGTCTTATACGAATATGTACAATGCCGGAAAATTAAAATTGATCACTTACATTTTCGCTGATAAAAACGTGAAAATGTAACAAATGTGTTTACATTTCCACTTAATTAATTCATTGACTCAATCAACATATTATTTAGAGTGATCTTTTAGCAGGAAAAAAGCGCATTGACATTGACCATATGTTTTTTAGGTTCCAGGTATTTCGACTTAATGAAAACGTTGTTCGGTAAAAGACTAGGAAATGGTTTGTAGAGTTTTATTTTAATTGGTTGCTACGGACTTGAAGCTTCACTTCGGTTCACTGAGTTCGAAAACAATTTCCAGTTCAACAGGGGATTAACCCCGTAGGTAGCTCTAACAATAATTAATAACTTTTAAAGCTGAATTGTGTGAAATGTATTTCTTATCAGCCTTATTAATGGAAAAGTAGTAGTAGTAGTTATTAGATGAAATTTAGGTTAAGTGCTGTACTGGGGCCAATAAAAGAAGAAAGGTATGCCTTCCGGTGCATACTTTTCCCAAGTAAAAATTAAAAGGTTTTAGGGTGGAATTCATAGTCTTTCAATAAGGAAATGCTTAAGGGGTTCGTTAAAAACTGCCATATTCATTAAGGTACATACATATCTAGCAATCTTATGTATTCATATATTTGTTAACATATCTTTTTACAAAAATTTTGATTTTTTTTTAAATTTAGAATTTTTAGCTATTACTGCAGTTACTAGGTGATTTCAGATTGCAAAGTGTGGTGGAGAAATTTTTTTTTTTGTTTTTGTTTTGTTTTTTGGGGTGCTGAGCTCGAATCCGGGGCTTCCCACCAAAATTTCGTTGCGGAACAGGGTCAAAACCGCGAAAAAACCCAAAATTTTCGGAGTTTTTCCGTTTTTTGCTTATAATTCCGAAAGTGTACATTTCTCCGAAAACCTGTCCATGAACATATTAGAGAAAACATAATTGCGGGTCTAACGCGCCCTTATTCATTAAAATCTGTTAAGCGGTATAGCTACAATTGATGCGTCATTTTTTAGTGTCTTTTGCAGTTTTGATTCTGTTTTGCATCGAAATTTTGGTAGGAAGTTACGGATTCAGGTTCTGCACCCCAAAATACATAATGTGCAAGAAAAATGCAACTTTTGCGACCAAAAATTAAAAACCGTTCAATCTCAAAATTTTATTCATAATATGGAACTATGTTAAAAATGGCAAATTTAAATTATCAATTGTAGTAATACCGCTCAACGGATTTATAATATTTATGTCTCTTTAGACGCGCAATTATGTTCTCTCCAAAATGTTCATGGAGAGTTTTTCGTAGAAAGAAATAGTTTCAGAGTTAGGGGCTCAATAACGGAAAAACAGCAAAACTTTTAGGGTTTTTCGTGATTTTGACCCTGTTCCGCAACGAAATGTTGGTGGGAAGCTCCGGATTCGAGCTCAGCACCACAAAAAACATAAGAACAAAAAAAAAATTGTCTCCACCATTGCAATATGATGTATTAGGTTTATTACCTGGATACTACACAATGGCCCATTCTCTCGTAGATCTTATAGAATGGTTAGTCTTATCGCCTAGAGAAGACACACACAATATTCAAAAAGCTTCTCCATTATATTGAATAGATTTTTTGTTAATTTTGCATAGTTATGTTATCTTTTGCTTATTTACGCTGTTGGATGAAAGTGCGCAATGATTTTCTCAATCTAAGATGATGGCTTAACCAAGCAAAATATGGCGCAGCTATGCAAAATAAACAAAAATTCCATTCAATACAATGGAAAAGCTTTCTGAAAATAGTGTGTGTCTTGTCTACGCGATAAGACTAATCAGCCGACAGGTACTGAATAGGAGCTATCAGAAACCCGGCCTATATGTACATGATATTTTTATACCCTTCGCTCGTAGAGTCAACGAAGGGTATATTAACTTTGTCATGAAGTTTGTAACGCATTGAAGGAAGCATCTCCGACCATATAATAAGTATATCGATTGGGCGATGTCCGTCTGTCTGTCTGTCCGTCTGTCCGTCTGTTGCTACGCGTTTTACTCGGCCAATTTAAAAGCTATGAAGCTGAATTTTTGCACAAATGCTTCTTTTTGGTGCAGGCAGTTTGTATGTTTGAATCGGTAAAATCGGACCATGGGGTCATGGGGCTGCCATACAAACCTAACCCCCCAAATTAGGTTCTTCTAAGAAAAACTTTTTTATTTGTGCACCGATTTCAACCAAATTCCACACAAATGTATTTCTATTGATGACACACAATCATCATCAATGTGGCACGATAGCCCGACGTCGGGCCTTGGCCGCCTGAATCGTTGACCTCCAATTGTCGCGGTTACGTGACCTCGTCCTCCAGTTTCGGAAGCCCAGCAGCTGTTGGGCGTCTTCACCTACGGAGTTCTCCCAGCGAGCTCTCGGTCGTCCACGCAACCTCGCTCCGTCAATTCGTTGTGCGTTCATCACTTTCTTTGGCATGCGATTATCGTCCATCCGTTGTACATGCCCCGCCCATTGCAAACGTTGAAGCTTCACGATTTTCGATACTTCCAGCTCATCGTACAATTGATACAACTCATGGTTGTACCGGATACGCCATTGGTCTCGCTCGCGAACGGCCCCGAAAATTCGCCGAAGGACCTTTCGTTCGAATCGGTCTAGCAAAATTTCGGAGGCTTGGGTGAGGGTCCATGTTTCGCAGCCATAACATAGCACGGGTCGGATGATCGTTTTGTACACGCGGAGCTTCGTGTTCCTGTGCGCAAGTTTCGAATTAATTATAGGGAGGACCGAGAAATATGTCTTATTGGCTAGTTGTATCCGTCGCTTAATTTCGTCGGTTTCGTTGGCGTCCTTTGATAAGTTACAACCCAGATAGTTGAAGTTGTCTACATACTCGATATTAAGGTCCCCCACTGTGATGCTTGAATTTGCTGGCGTCCTTGTTTTCGATTGCATCATGGCCTTTGTTTTGCTTTCGTTGATATGTAGTCCAACTTCCTTTGCGGCGTTATTGAGGTTATGCAGAAGGCTTTCTGCATCACCCAACCTTCGAGACATGATGTTGATATCGTCGGCGTACGCTACTAATTGAGTCGACTTGATGAGTAGCGTTCCGCTGCTGTCCATATTCATGGCTCGAATTACATACTCCAAAGCAAGGTTGAAGAGCGTCGGCGCCAGCCCGTCGCCCTGCTTGAGTCCAGTACGAGTTTCAAATAGGTCAGTGAGTCGATTCTGCACTCTGACCTGCGAGACGGTATTAGTCATCGTCATCCTTGTGAGTCGCACTAACTTTGCCGGTATACCAAAATTCAGCATAATGTTGTACAGTACACTTCGATCGATACTGTCGTATGCCTGCTTGAAGTCGACAAAGATTTGATATACGTCGATGTTATATTCCCAGCACTTTTGGAGTAGTAGCTTCACTGTGAAAAGCTGATCGGTCGTTGATCGACCAGGTCTGAAGCCGCCTTGATACTCGCCAATGATTCGTTCTGCGTACGGATTAATTCTCTTTTCAAGAATTTTAGATAATATCTTATAGGCCGTACAAACTAATGATATGCCCCTGTAATTCTCACACTTCAGCTTGTCACCCTTTTTGTGGATTGGGCAGATTATGCTTTTGCGCCAATCCTCGGGGATTTCCTCGTCGTTCCATATTTTCAGCAGTAGCACATGTATTGCGTTGGTCAGGCACGTTCCACCATGCTTCAGCAGTTCTGCTGGGATCTCGTCAGCGCCGGGCGCTTTATTATTTTGAAGCGACTGTATGGCAAGACTCACCTCCTCTACTGTTGGGGGTAGAACGGGAGGGCCTGGTTCGGCTAACTGCTCAAGAGCTGGCTCCGCGGGGGATGTTGATGGTGCATTGAGGAGCTCTTCAAAATGCGATGCCCATCGTTTGTTGACGCTTTCGATGTCGCTGATGATGTTACCATCCTTGTCCTTACATAGGCTTGTCCTGGGTTGATATCCGTTCTTAACATTATTTATAAGTTTGTACGCCTGTCTAATGTTCTTACTGGCTAATCTTTGGTTTATTTGCTGTAACTGCTCGTCAAAATGTTTGCGTTTCTTACGTCTAATTAACTTATTAGATACTCGCCGAAGCTCGTTATATCTTTCTTTCTTGGCTCGGGATGCGCGTTGTGTGTATTGGCGATAGGCTTCATTTTTCGCCTCAATCGAGGCCCTGCATTCTTCGTCGAACCAGTCTGCTCGTCTGCGCCGGCCTTTATAGCCCACGACCTCTTCTGCGACCCCCTTGATGCTGTCTTTGAGCTCCTCCCAGAACTCATGGATGCCTAAATTGTTGATGTCATCAAGCATGGGCGACAGTTTTTCCTCTAGTGCTGTTGTATACGCAGCCGCCGTGGCATCATCAATCAAATTGTCAACCTCGAAGATCTTGGCAGGGTTGATTCTCGTTAGGTGCACCGAAGAGATTCTGCATCTGTAGGTCGTCTTCACCAAATAGTGATCGGTGTCGCAGTTGGCTCCTCGATAGGATCGAACATCTAGGACGTTAGAAGCCCATCTCTTGCTGGTCAGTACGTGGTCGATCTGGTTCACGGTGTATTCATCTGGAGACTTCCAGGTCTGCTTGTGGATTCGTCGATGAGGGAAGCATGTAGAGCTTATTACCAGGTTTCTGCCGCTCGCGAAGTCGATAAGTCGCTGACCGTTGTTGTTGTTTTCGTCGTGGAGGCTATGACCTCCAGTAGTTCCCCTATGCCAGCTTTCATTTCCGACTTTGGCGTTAAAGTCTCCTAGCAGCAGCTTGACGTCGTTTGATGGAAGTGAGTCGAAGAGTGTTTCTAGGTCGTTGTAGAACTCGTCCTTAATCGCGTCTTCTTTTACTTCTGTAGGGGCATGCGCATTAATGAGCCAGAGATTAGCGAAACGGGTCTTAATGCGGATCGCACATAGCCGCTCGTTGATGGGTTTGAAGCCGATAACGTGGTCCTTGAGCTGCTTATTCACGATGAAAGCTACTCCAAACTCCTTGTTGCCCTCCTCTTTACCACTCGTAAAAATAGTGTGCGAATTGAGGTCGTTAATCTCGCTTTTGAGCCATTTAGTTTCCTGGATTGCAACTATGCTCAGCTTGTATTGTTCTACCTGATCCAGGAGGGCCCTTAAGGCCCCCGGTCTATTCAGGGAGCGTACATTCCAGGATCCGAAAGAGTAATCAGTTGTTCGTTCGCGGGGTCGTCGTTGTTTTGTATCCGTCCAATCCGAGGCTTTTGTTTCAGGTTTCTTGACTTGAAGTTTTTCTTAGGATGAGTTGTCGGCACATCGCTAAACCATGATAGGGTTTAATCGTTGAGTAAAGGCCATCATGGGCATGCCTGGAAGATGCTGCTTTAGTGGTTGACTTAAATGTTTTCTGTCACCTATCACGTTAAGTAACCTGAGACGCTGCAGATGTTAATGCAGCACTCAGGCGCAGCGGTTACTCGGATAATGCGGGAAAGTAACGCCCCGTAGAGAGACATAGGAATTGGCCGAAGTCCTTTTCCTATGAAACTCCTCCTGCATAGCTAAGGGTCCGCAGTTATGCCACAACTGAAGAAGATATAGGAATTAGCCGAAGCCTTTCAACCTTTATCTTCCCCCTTACGGGGATGACACACAATATATGTGAGAATCAATCAAATCGGACCATGGGGTCATGGGGCTGCCATACAAACCCAACCCCCAAATTAGGTTCTTCTGAGAAAAACTTTTTTGTTTGTGCATCGATTTGAAACAAATTTCACACAAACGTTTTTCTTTTGATGACACAAAACATATTTAAGAATTGATCAAATTGGATAATGGCGTCATGGGGCTGCCATACAAACCTAACCCCCCAAATTAGGTTCTTCTAAGAAAAACTTTTTTATTTGTGCACCAATTTCAACAAAATTACACACAAACGTGTTTCTCTTGATGAAACAAAACATATCTAAGAATTGATCAAATCTGACCATGGGGTCATGGGGTGGCCATATAAACCCAACCCCCATTTTGGTTCTTCTAAGAAACATTTTTTGCACCAATTTCACAAAACCTTGAATTAATGTGTCTTTACCAAAGCAACAAAAAAGTTAAAAACGAATGGAATCGTACTTGGAGTCATGCTCCCGCAACCCCAATAAAATTTTCCGAGTAAATATTTTTATTTGCCCACTTATTTCAACCAAGCCCAAAACTTTTGTCAAGACGGAAGAAAAAGAATGAGGAGGGGGATTAAATACAAGTCATAGGTACACCCGAAAAAACTTTTAACCCAAGGAGAGCGAAGGGTATCCAAAT
Source organism: Microchrysa polita (assembly GCA_949715475.1). NCBI lineage: Eukaryota > Metazoa > Arthropoda > Insecta > Diptera > Stratiomyidae > Microchrysa > Microchrysa polita. Next base: position 50,635,900 of record OX454420.1, read on the forward strand.
TTCGGCCACGCCCGAAATTAGCCTCGGCCCCGGAGGTTGGCGAGCGAAGCGAGCAGGGGGCGAAGCCCCCTAGTTTTATATTTTATTTGTCAATTTAAATAGCTATGCTTAATAAATAAATCGTTTTATTAAATGAGGGAAGGCCCGAATAAGCCTTGAGATATAAAGGTTCGCTAATTTTAAGGAAACTTTTTTCCGTTATTCCTTAAGTGGGAGCTATGAACTCACTCTTCATCTTTTTTGGCTCCATTTTATTGGTAAAATTAAAGCGTGACATTATGCATTCAGCTATTGGAAGAAGAGAAAAACGGATATAGGGCGTAAATTTACGAAAATCTTCTTCATATTTTTATGAATTAAATTTACAAATCTTGGATTATTTAGTATAGTTTTAAAACTCTGGTAATTATAAAAATAATTTCAAGCCAAAAACAAACATTATGAGTATTCCGCGAAGTTTGTTATCCGATTGACTTAGCTTGAGGGTCCCTTTGATATTCAACGCTCCCAATTCCTAAATCTAATTTGAGTTTTACTTTTTTTTTGAATGTCACTAGGCTGCGGCAGATCCCCAGATGCAAAAAAACTCCTTTCCGGCCCATTATAAGGATTAAGACTTCAATTTTATGGCAAAATCTATCTTACTGGCAGATTTCAACACACATTTTACGATAAACAAAATAAGCAAGAAACCCCATTTTTTTTTTAAACCCGGAAATCTTCCAACTCCCTCTAGTGTTTATTTCTTTAAAAAAATCCCTTGAACTCATAAATGTTTGAAGCACCTTATATTCTTTCCAATTTACTAAAATTTATTCATTTCGACATGCCAAAACTTAAATAATGTTCCTTGTTTAAGCGCTCAATTTCCCGTTGATTTGGCAAAATCCCCACCTTTCCCAATTTTAACCCATTTCTACTACGAAATTAGTAATAAAATCACCCAATTTCACTACAGTAGACGCTCACAAATTAGAACTCTCAAAAATTAGAATCTTCCAGAAATTAGAACCACATCTTTCACTTCATTACATGCTCTTAAAATAGAACCACCAGTTCTAATTTCAGAGCGGATAGTGCATTGAGATTCATTAATGCGTATTATGCTCTGAAATTAGAACTGGAGTTCTTTGCGTTGCAAAATAATACCTAGAATTTGGTCTAATAAATTGGAGTAATTCTGGTTTGGTTCGAATGTTTTTGTACTTTTGTTTCGCGGTGAAAGTTATACGGGACTCGGTTTGAATCGAAAAGTATTTAAAGTATGTCTGCTAAACTTTCAAAAAACACTTTGACTTTAGAACAAAAAGTGAAAATATTTAAAGAGACTTGACGAATGTGTTAACGGCAATCGATTAGCACTGGAGTATAAAGTCTCAAAGTCCGCTATAAGTTACATTAAATCTAAAAAGGAAACGATTTTGGCTGCGGTTTCTAAAACATATCAGGAATCACGAAAAAAATCTTTACATAGTGCAGAATATTCCGAAATGGAAAACCGTTTGTACGAGTGGTTCCTGAAGCAACGCGAAAAAAAAGTGTACATTGACTGGACCAATACTTAATCCTTTCCCGGACAGAACGTCTATAGACGTCCAATTTTGAGCATTTGACATACAAATCGTGTCAAATTTTGGCGTTGTGTCCGGCAATGAGTTAAGGCAAAGGCTGAAAGTATTTTCCTAGACGTTTATCCTGAGAAAAGTGTATGTGCATATATAATGCAAGTGACGGGTGGTTTACGAAGTTTTTTTTCGGTGTTTGCCAAAGAAAACATATGTTTCTGCCAACGAAACAAAGTGCACCCGGACACAAAATTCAAAAGGAACGCGTTTCTATTTTACTGGGTGCAAATTCTGATGGGTCGCATAAATTGAAGCCGTTGGTTATTGGAAAGGTTAAGAAACCGAGATGTTTTAATTGATTCAACAACCCACTACATTACGATTGTTCAAGAAACGCTTGGATGACATCTCGAATTTTTCTTTTTGAAAGACTTCAAACTGAAGAGGGGAATATAGTCGCCTATTTCTTTCCGCCAAATGTTACAGCAGCAGTTCAACCAATGGACCAAAATCCAATTAAGTTGACGAAACTTATTTATAGAAATAAGTTACTCGCAACTGATCGCTTAAGGTGTCTAAAAAAGCATTCAGTTCGCGATGCAATCATGCTTATCAAGGAAGCATGGGATGAAGTGCCATCAAGTATAATTAAAAAAGCATGGTCTAAGTTGTTGAATTGGGACAATGACCAATTTGATAGTGAGGATGATTTACTGCTTGCAGAATTTTTGCCAACTCGAAATATCACTGAAGTGCAACTCCTCGAAATTAGCCAAGTCATGCTTGCATCAATCATTCCAGAGTATATTATCACTATAGAGGAAATTGAACAGTGGAATGAAGATGTTTATGACGATGCATCAGACGGAAATCACGCAAGCAACGGTGAGTCTTCGCAAAGCAGCGACGATGATGTTCATGATATCGTGGAAGCTGTTTCCTACTCTGCAGCTATTGACAGTGTCAACACTGTAATAATGTGGCGCAAGAACAGTCAATTGTATTCGGCTAGACATATGCACAATCTTTTAGCAATCCGTAACGACATAGTTGAATCAAATATAAACCAACCAAGAAAACAAGCAAATATTACCGATTTTATGAAGAAAATTTGATTTGTAATTAACATGTATTATTTTTAAGTTCACTACAACGATTAATAAATAAATTAAGAAATATCTACGCCTTTTTATCAAAAATAACGCAGAAAATAAAATCGTCCAGAAATTATAACATTTCAGAAATTAGAATCACCTCATTTACCAAGTGGTTCTAATTTCTGAGCGTCTACTGTATTAGAGAAAGTTTACATGTCCTATATTTCCCAACACAAAATATACTCCTCAACTTCATAACTTAATATTCTTATTAGGAATTATATCGACCGACAAAGTGACCAATTTTATTTTCCGGCACTGTATCTATGTAAGGTTGTGCTTCGTTAAAACAGCGCTTCGGCCTAAAGTCCTGCATCCTTCCTTCACGAAGAAAACTGGATCTCCGCAATTGTGTGGCTGCCATTTCAATTTTGAACACAAGATATGTATTTTGAAAACGTTACGACACTGTATTTAACAAAATAGGAAGCCCTTAATTTTTTGCAGTCCTTTTTATGTCCACATTAATAAAAGAATGAAAAACTTTTATAGTACATAATATTATTGTTTGTAAATATGTACATATATATATATATTAAAAATATCCCGATTTTTCGCACCTCATGAAATCATTGGTCAAAGTCTTTATATATAAATTGTTATGTTCATGGAAAAGTCTTTATAAATAAATTGTTATGTTCATGGACTGTTGCCAAAAATAAATCGACTAATATAAAATGAATATATTTTTGTACGTCCAGAAAAAATAAAAGAATTATTCGACGAAAATATTTATTCGTAAAATCAGGGTCTTTTTTCCATTAGTATAGTTTGATCTATCAGCTGACATTTAGCAATGATTTCTATGTGTCTGGTTAAATGTTAAGTGAAAGTTCCAGCAAAATGTTCCGAGCACATATTAACCCTTTCATTTCAATTGTAAACTGCAGTTTACATCAACTTTAAAACACTTCTTCCATGGTTTGGTTTACTTTAAAAAAAAATGGGTGACATACACTAAAACTTACATATAACAGCATTCGAATTGTAAACATTTAGTTAATGCGTTTGGATTTAAATTTTTATGAGCGCATTTAGAATTAAGGCCGGCAGGGTGTTTTCGTCCATTGTGGCAAGTCTTAATATACATATAATTCTAGGTGCAAAATCCATCCATGAAAAAGATAAAGCGTTATTCGCCAACAACAAAAGATTCATTTGTCAGAAATTTCTATGACAAAAATTGAATAGGGTGGCATTGGGGGACGTTGAAAGATGTGTAAATTGTGGTTTACATTGGGCATTTATGGAATAATATTGTCGCCGGTATTGGAATGAATCCGATATGAAAAAGCTGAACTAGGTGGAAAAAAGTAGCATAAAACCTTTCAGATGACGAAAATTTGGCGATTTCAACCTATTGGTATATTCCGGATTGATTGGAACTGATGCCCAGATTATGGAATTGTCCGGATTTCTAAAATGCGCCGATAGACTCCAGACTCGTCTATAATGTATCATTTATGCTAAAATGCTAACTAAATTTTATAAATTTAGCACCAGTAGATACGGTCAGTAAAATTTATAGTTTTGTTAGTTATTATAAACTTAATATAATTTAAAAACTTTTAATTTAATTTTAAACTTTACTGATAAATGGCCCTAAATCCGGATTATCAAACAAAACAATCTGGATTTTAGGGTCCGGATTTTACAGTATTGGTTTCTAAACATAGCTTCAGTAAATGGGAGCGACCTTAGTCTTACTCACCGAGAAAATTTCTTTCATCTTTTCCGTAATAAAAACTAAATAACTAATATTGCCGTCAACTATTTGTATTTGAAAAAGTGTCCACTCATTTTCATTAAAAATGTATTAATAGACACAAATAATAACAATATTATTTTTTGCCCGAAAAAAATTTAATTTGGGAATGAAAGGGTTAAGAGCACCACATACCTAACGATTTCTTGGTCAATCGATTGCACACAATCGATCGGACGCCCGTACAGCTCACACAGGCAATTTATCGCGCAATCTGAAATGACAGTCTTACGGTCCACACTACACAACACGACATAGCGAAAACTATCTATTTTGTGGCGATGGAAGATGGACATCCATTGCTACTTTCGATAGAGAATGACCGCCACAACCGCAGCCTGAAATGACCACCGGTTTATGTCAAAAAACCACTAAACACATGATTGTCTTGATATATTGTCCGAAAAATTGCATGGCAACATGTTCCACACGTCCAATACAAGAATTGAATTGGATCGTCACATGCACCTTCCAATTTATCTCGCAATCAAAAAATCTCTTCAATCAATCGGATGGTGTGTGGCGCCCATTAAATTACGTAAATTTACCTTCGGAATGATATATGAACAAATACAGTATGTTGGTAGATTTCATCCTTGGGTCAAAATAAAGTCAGGGCATTATCATTTTTAGACCTTCAACATTTTTAATATAACTTCGAATAAGGTTGCGCCTTTTGAGGATATATTCCTAACCAAATGGATTATGAACCATTAGGCTGCGATAGAAACTTTTCTCAAAAGTAATTTTTCTACCCGAAAACCATTTAAATCAAATGAAAATGTATTAATGTGGATAAAATCAGAAAACTATCCGAACCAGCATTGGCGTCATAAATCATCGTTGACCTCCAATTGTCGCGGTTAAGTGACCTTGTCCTCCAGTTTCGGAAGCAGCTGGTGGGCATCTTCACCTACGGAGTTCTCCCCAGTGAGCTCTCGGTCGCCTACGCAACCTCGGTCTCCTACCCTAGGTAGGTATGATATATGAAGCTCTACCAGTAGAATGGGACCGTCAATTCGTTGTGCGTTCATAATTTTCTTTGGCATACGATTATCGTCCATCCGTTGTACATTCCCCGCCCATTGTAAACGTTGAAGCTTCACGATTTTCGATACTTCCAGCTCATCATACAATTGATACAACTCATGGTTGTACCGGATACGCCATTGATTTCGCACGCGAACGGCCCCGAAAATTCATCGAAGGACCTTTCGATCGAATCTGTCAAGCAACATTTTGGAAGCTTGGGTAAGGGTCCATGTTTCGCAGCTACAACATATCACAGGTCGGCTGATCGTTTTGTACATGCGGAGCTTCGTGTTCCTGTGCGCAAGTTTCGAATTTATTATAGGGAGGACCGAGAAATAGGTATTATTGGCTAGTTGTATCCGTCGCTTTATTTCGTCGGTTTCGTTGGCCGTTGGCGTCCTTTGATAAGTTACAACCCAGATAGTTGAAGTTGTCTACATGCTCGATATTGAGGTCCGCAACTGTGATGCTTGAATTTGCTGGCAACTGTGATGCTTGAATTTGCTATATGTCGGGATTACCTCTTCGTTCCATATTTTCAGCAATAGCACATGTATGTATAGCGTTGCTCAAGCACGATCCACCATGCCCCAGCAGTTCTGCTGGGATCTCGTCAGGGCCGGTCGCTTTATTACTCTGAAGCGACTGTATGGCGAGACTCACCTCCTCTACTGTTGGGGGTAGAACGGGAGGGCCTGGTTCGGCTGACTGCTCAAGAGCTGGCTCCATGGGGGATGTTGATGGTGCATTGAGGAGCTCTTCAAAATGCGAGGCCCATCGTTTGTTGACGCTTTCGATGTCGCTGATGACGTTACCATCCTTGTCCTTACATAGGCTTGTCCTGGGCTGATATTCGTTCTTGACATTATTTATAAGTTTGTACGCCTGTCTAATGTCCTTACTGGCTAACCTTTGGTTTATTTGTTTTAACTGCTCGTCAAAATATTTGTGTTTCTAACGTCTAATAAACTTATTAGACACTTGCCGAAGTTCGTTGTATCTTTCTTTCTTGGCTCGGGATGCGCGTTCAGTGTATTGGCGATAGGCTTCATTTTTCGCCTCAACTCCTTTGATGCTGTCTTTGAGCTCCTCCCAGAACTCATGGATGCCTAAATTGTTGATTTTATCAAGCATGGGCGACAGTTTTTCCTTAAGTGCTGTAGTATACGCAGCCGCCGTGCCATCATCCATTAAATTGTCAACCTCGAAGATCTTGGCAGGGTTGATTCTCGTTAGGTGCACCGAAGAGATTCTGCACCTGTAGGTCGTCTTCACCAAATAGTGATCGGAGTCGCAGTTGGCTCCTCGATGAGATCGTACATCTAAGACATTAGAAGACCATCTCTTGCTCATCAGTACGTGGTCGATCTGGTTAACGGTGTATTCATCTGGAGACTTCCAGGTGATTCGTCGATGAGGGAAACATGTAAAGCTTAGAGACCAGGTTTCTGCCGCTCGCGAAGTCGATGAGTCGCTGACCGTTGTTATTGTTTTCGTCGTGGACGCTGTGACCTCCAGTAGTTCCCCTATGCCAGCTTTCGTCTCCGAATTTGGCGTTAAAGCCACCTAGCAGCAGCTTGACGTCGTTTGATGGAAGTGAGTCGAAGAGTGTTTCTAGGTGGCTGTACAATTCGTCCTTTATCGCGTCTTCTTTTACTTTTGTAGGAGAATGCGCCTAATGAGTGAGAGATTAGCGAAACGGGTCTTGATGCGGATCGCACATAGCCGCTCGTTTATGGGTTTGAAGCCGTTAACGTGGTCCTTAAGCTGCTTACTCACGATGAAAGCTACTCCAAACTCCTTCTTGCCCTCCTCTTTACCACTTGTGAAAATAGTGTGCGATTTGAGGTCGTTAATCTCTTATATAGTTTCCTGGACTGCAACTATGCTCAGCTTGTATTGTTCTACCTGATTCAGGAGGGGCCTTAAGGCCCCCAGTCTATTCAGGGAAGGAGTAATCAGTTGTTCGTTTGCGGCGTCGTCGTTGTTTTTTTCTTTCAGGTTTCTTGACTGAAGTTTTTTCTTAGGATGAGTTGTCGGCACATCGCTAAACCATGATAGGGTTTAATCTAGGCCTGTTCGGTACCGAGATTTCAGTACCGGGTTTCGGTTTTTTTCAATACTCGGTACTACAAGCGGTTTACCTGACTCAGGTTTTTTTTTCAGTACCGACGGTTTTTTGAACCATAAGCCGGTTTTTTGAGTACCGGGTTAAAAACCGACTCAGGTTTTTGTCAGTACCGACGGTTTTGTTTAACCATAAGCCGTTTTTTTTGAGTACCGGGTTAAAAACCGGTACCAAAAAACCTGAAAAAAAAAACCGGCTCATGGTTGAAGTGAATCGTTCTTTTTAACTCGGTACCATTTTTAACTCGGTACCAAAAAAAACCGGGATATCGGTACTTTAGAATATCGGGTCCGGTACCAAGTGAACACCGGTTTTTACCGGGATCCCGGTTTTTGGAACAGGCCTAGTTTAATCGTTAAGTGAAGGCCATCATGGGCATGCCTCGAAGATGCTGCTTTCGTGGTTGAATTAAACCTTTTCTGTCACCTGAGACGCTGCAGCACTCAGGCGCAAATGTCGAATGGGTTATTGTATCATATGTTTTCGTGACCAATAACATTTATTAATATTTACGATTTTTGTTGTGTAGTTTTTCTTATCTTAATAATCGTTTAAAATTTAATGCAAGGCTTTGCATTTATGAACTCTTTTCCATTACCTTTTGATGCAAACACAGATATTAGTATCTTCTCCGAACACGTACGAAAGGTTTTTATTTTGCACCGGTATACTCTCATTCGCAATTCGACAGCGCCAATCAAATTATCAGAACAGGCTTATCTAACCGGCTCTGATAAGTGTGTGCCTACATATCTTGCCTTTATGACGTAACGCCGGAATTTCAAAACTAGTATCTTAAGCCATATGTACATATAAGCTATCTTTAGCTAGAATAGCAAAACCGATTCTAGCACTTGTTTGTTTGTGTAAATAAAACTTGACTTCATGGTCAGGTTGAGTTGTTTTTGCGCATAAATTGACGCGAGCGCTCTCGTTCTATAACAATTTTCTCCGGACATAAATTGAAATTAGTAGCGTAAATGAATAAAATGTGTTTCAAGCTCGAATAATAATAGTTCTACGTAGGCTCTCGCCAATGACGCCCATGACCCTGAACTTACTCCGCAATTTTTACGTGGGATCTTATATGACTGGATTATTGTGCATTGCACAATTTCCATTCGAGAAAAAAAAATATTTAAATTTTAGTATTGGCAATGGTGAGTGGTTTCAGTTTCATCCATATCGACAGATGTTTCCGTTCGTGAATATTTTTCACGCATGCGTCAACAAATTTATTCCCGGCAATTATGAGTTAAAATCTATTTTTAGCGAATCATGTCAAGGTCTTGGTTAATTTCACTGATATGAGTCAGGAGCCTAGAAGTTGACCGTGTTCCCTTTTGGCAACACACAGCATGAATAATTGCACTTGCACTTCGTATCTAAATGGGGAATCGCGAGTGACGTCAGCACATAAGTCACATAAGCGTGAACAGTGTACATATCTTTTTTTACGAGCACTATACATTAGTAACAAACAAGATCATTAGTAGAATTCAATATAAAAAAGAGTAATTCATCAAGATACTATACAAATGCACTGAATTTTGTTTTAACTGACGAGATTTTATCAATATAATCACACACCCACAAAAATATTTCTCAACGCTAAGAAAAAATGCGATTTACGTTTGCTTTGCGCCGAAGACTATGGATCGCGACCGTGTCCGCCGTTGAGATTTTCGTTGGAATCAACCGAACGTTCAGAATGGAACTAAATGAACGCAAAAGTATATTGTCTGAAACAAGCTTGTTTCATATAGTAGTATACTGACATGATTCGTCTACAAGCAGCCCTGCCTCAAGCGGCTAGAATGTGTGCTCGCTCAATTCACAAAGTCCCAGAGCAGTATAGGAATATCGGAGCAAGTTTATACTAGATCCGAAGTGATGTTGATCCATATACACATTTGCGGCGAAAATCCACAACCGCAAAACAATATATCTTCGGCTGGTTAGTCTGTCTTTTGTTGAGTGTATAACATTTCTTGGCAGAATCCAATTTCTGGTATATGCGCTGCTAGCTATACTAGAGACCGTTATTGTGATACCTCAGCCACTCGAGCAAGAGCATCTTTAGAAATTGAAAGAGGCCCACACAACAGAGTGGTTGTGATGCAAACAGATGGCCAAGATTATTATGAAGCTTGAAAACAAACATCTTCTTAAAGCTTAAAGATACTGCTTAAGATATTTTTGTATGTTTAGCATATAGGTATTGTTGAGTATGTTTAATTGCCGACTGTCCGAACTCATTGACGGCGACACAGCTATCGGAAAATCTTCAAGTGTTCCCGTTTCTAGCCAATGGAGTAAGCGGAAGCAACCATTGAATTCCAATTTTACTTGAAGCGTCTTGTAATGAAAATCTAATTTTATCTGCTTCACCCCGCGACATCATGTAAAATCTATTAATTTCGATAAAATTATGGGCTTGTGGGTAGTTTTCATAGAATATTATTACTGTGCTATTTTTAATTACTGTTTCTTCTTTTTATATAGAAAAACTATTCAACAAGTAAGCTCTTTTCTTATACGCGATTGCAAAGTCTGCAAAAAACTGTTACAGAGCGACAATATCATTGATAATAATTATTCTAACCAACGCATACACTCCCAATCAATAGGATAGTTCCACTTGTAAAATGGCTGTATCTCGGTAAGTGATAACGGCATTTTCTTAAAACTTGGTGACAATATTTTCAGTATCCTGCTTGTTCTTTGCATAACATAGGGTCTCAAATCCGATGTCCCGTTAGGATTTTCTTACGATAATTCTTAAAAACAGTATAAATAGTGAAGTCATTAGGATAGTTCCAGTGGAAATAAAATATCAAATAACGGTATGAAAGGATAATTTTACTTTAAAAAATGTAGCTGGTAACAAGCAGGACTTTATTTAAGTAATTTAAGCTTAAAAAGATAATCTGGGATAGAATTGTATAGGTTTTAACGGTAAATTAAATTAGTTTCGCCCCAAGCTCCTCTAAACGCTATCAGAAGATCTTCAGTGTATTTAAACTATCGTCTAACAGTATAGATCTTCCTTGTCATTCATCCTCACACATTTTTGATGGTATTTAGATCTAGGAAGTATGGGAGGTCTTTCCAAAACCTTGATTAGTTGGTCTTGAAACCAATCTTTTATCAGTCTTGCTCCATGATTGATGCCATTATCCTGTTAAAATCTCAAAGATGTTGCATGGATAATGTCGGTAATTTTAAGAATTATATCACCCAGATTTTTTTTGTAAGATTGGACGTTGTGAATATCTCTAATTTGCACAAGCTCAATAGTTCCACACCGAGATAGTCACCCCCTAAACCTCGACATTTCTTACTCTGAGTGATGTGTCTACAAAATTAATTTCTTTTTGCTCAAATCGTGGAAATAATACCTAAATCCATCTGAACCGACGAGATTTAATCTTTCCCGTCAGTAAAAATAACGCGTTTGACAAATCCATACAGTTTCTGTAGTTGGGTTGAATATCTTGGTATGGAACTATTGAGCTTTTTTAAATTAGAGGTATTCAGAGTACCCAGGCTTTTAAAGATATTCTTCCTAATGTGTTGCCTAAAACTTCCGACATTTTCCATGCCATTCCTATAAGATTTTAACAAGATCATGATGGCAATTATGATGCAAGGCTGATAAAAGATTAATTTCAAGACCAACTAATCAAGGTTATGGAAAGACCTTCATACTTCCTAGATCTAAATATCTTCAAAAATGTGTGGGAATGAATGACAAGGAAGATCTATACCGTTAGACAATAGTTTAAGAACACTGAAGCTCTTTGGCGAACGTTGAGAGGAGCTTTGGACGAAATCAGCTTAATTTGCCGTTAAAACCTATACAATTCTATCCCCGATTAACTTTTTGAGCTCAAATTACTTAAATAAAGTTCTACTTATTACCAGCTACATTTTCCAAGTAAAATTATCCTTTCTTACCGTTATTTGATGTTTTATTTCCACTTTAACTATCCAATTGACTTCACCATTTGTACTGTTTTTAAGAATTCTCGTAACGAGACTCCGGATTTGAGACCTTCTATTATTGAAAGAACAAGCAGGCTACTAAAAATATTGTCATCAAGTTTGAAGAAAATACCGTTATCACTAACCGAGATACAGCCATTTTTCAAGTGGAACTATCCTATTGATTGGGAGTGTATAAGGAAAGTTTACAATTAGTAAAAGATATAGGTTTTGAATCTCACACACACGGAGAGTCCATGGATTCGAAACGGTCCGTCTTTAGGGCCCTGAAAGTATATTTACAGTTAAATTATTGCACTGCACGTTGATCTTACAGAAACCATAGAAATTTAGGAAATTGTGTTAAAACTGGCTAAAATGGCTAGTCCACACCTGTGTGTCTTTCTTCTTCGCTATTGTCTTCAAGTTTCGTTTCCGTATGTTGTGCATCCAATTCACTGATTTTGCGAGAGTTATGCATCTCTTCAGGTTCCTCATCATTTGCACATTCTTCTCCAATTAGTATCTCTGATCATTTGACTAAGTTTCTGTTGTTTATTTATAAAATTTCTAGAAAAATGAAACAGTTTCAAATGGAAATCGTGTCTGAAACACAGCCACATTTGATGTCCCAAAGGTCATTCCGAAGAAACAAAATTTCGTACTATTATTGACATTTTAAATTTTTTTTTATCCCAGATGAAAGTTTAGATATTATTATCTTTATTTGAAAATAAATATCAATTTAACATTAAAACAAATACATAGTTCTGAATTTTTAAAAATTATTTGGAGTACAAATTCACCCACGACAGAGCCAATGACTTCTTTGCACAAAAAAATTATAAAAAATTCATTTATGTAGTATTAATTGTACAAACATTAAAAACTAAAACAAAACTAAATTTTGTTAAGCTATTGAAAAATTGGTAATGAAAACTTGAAAAATTTCGAAGTTACATTAAATGAAACATGCCCTGGGGTGCATTTGCACCCCAAACAGTAAACTAGGGTTAAACCACCCTTTTCTCAAGTCGCAGACAAATAAACGCTAATAAATTTTACTTTACAATTCTTGGACGCAGCAAATTATGAAAATGTTAAAAGGGAAAACGAGAACAAATCCGTGGTTTCCAATTTTCCTTTCCATCCATTCCTCTTCGATTTTGACATATTCAACATTGGTAACCGCGTTCAAGAATGAAAATGCCTTTCTACAATACCGCAAACATCCCAAGTTTCAATTGTCGAAGACGAATGAAAAAGGAATAGTGTTAACAGGCCAAATCAAAATCGTTAAATGAAAATTACCAATTGTATACACTGTTTAACAAAGCATATGTTTGAACCCTGTGACATGGGTCGTGCCTCCGCTTTCCCAGGCGTGTCGTAGAAGGTGACTAAACTCTCCTGGGCCTCGTAAAATTCTATACAATGGCGACATTGATTGCGCTCGACGGTATAGATATGTACGAAGTAAAAAAAATTACCCCTGTGGTGATACAAAGTATCCGACCCCTTCTTGCGTCGAAGGGGGTCTTTGCGACTCTTGGCCATGCCTGGGGCATGGGTCGTTCCGGGACGTAGACCCAGTCGCAGTAGGAACCAGTGCGTACCATTACTGGTTGCGTTCGCATGTCATCTCAAGACCACCTGCACCAAGAAACCAAGCTGCTAGACCTCAAGGCACACAATGATCTCCTGGCTAAGCAATATCTTGTTGGTTGTCATCGAAGCCTACACCCAAATCATGACCTCATGGACAAAAACCCACCACCCCGTCATGTAAGACGTTCGTTAAGGGACATGGAAAGGGAAGTCCAAAGGTTTAAACAAGTTCCTCTCGACAACTCCAACATATACAAGGCGGCCCTGAATCAACTCCACACCAGCGAGGTAACCAAAGCCACAAATAGGCTATCCGTAAACCGCGTCCTTCGCGCTCGACCACCCGACATCTCAGCCGACGAACAACAACTACCGAGAGCCACACGTACCACCTCGGCTCAGCTTCGTTCTGGATTTTGCTCCAGACTAAATTCGTTTTGGTCACGCATTGACAACAGCATTGGAAATATTTGTCCAGCATGTGGAGCCAGCCCACACGACGTGGATCATATATTTGACTGCACTGCCGCACCTACGCATCTAACACCTATCGCACTATGGGAGAACCCCATCGAAGTTGCGATCTTCTTAGGTCTTGACCTTGAGGAGAGGATGCCTACGATTTATGAATGATGATACAAGTTCCCCCCCCCCTCTCTTGCGCCGCTACAACAACAACAACAACCCCTGTGGTGTTTCATGGGGTTAGAATTATGCCACAGGGATAGAGTATGTAGGCTTGTAACTTGCATACCTGAAGCTAAATTACACTCGAAACATTGAACGAGCATCGGATACACGAACGAACGAACTGACTTACCGGAAATGACTTTTGGCTATAAACAACGGATTACGATTGAGGGTGTTTATGTCTAACTTTAATTAAAGTTGACGATTTATAATTTTGGATTACGATTGGTTTTTGGAACGTTCGAACGATGTAGGGTGAGTGCAGTAGTACGAGACTCATGGAAGTTCAACGGGAAATGACCCAATATAGAATTTCGATATTAGGACTGAGCGAAACAAGATGGACTGGTTCGGGAACGACCTTATTACCTATAGTTCCCAAAGTGTGCTACACGGGTAGCTGGTACCAATCCATGAAGCCTCAACCAGAATGGCTGGAGTCGGTTTCCTAAGAATGAAATCTCAGGCGGGTTTTCGTGAGGGTTTCTCATGTAGCGATCACATCAATACCGAATTATAATTGAACAATCGGCTGAATGGAGATCCCCGTTACATTTTATGTTCATTGATTTCGAGAAGGCGTTTGACAGCCGTTTGACCGGGCTTATATCTGGCCAGCCATATGTAGGAGAGGCATACCAGAGAAAATTATTTTCATTATAAACGGAGCCCAATGTCATGCCTCACACAAGAGCGAATTGTCTAGTCCTTTTGAGGTAAATAATGGTGTTAGAAAGGCTGTATTTTATCACCAATGCTGTTCCTTATTACCATCAACGACGTAATCTGCGGCGCTCTAGGCGACCATAAAAGAAAGGGTATCAGATGGAAATTATTTGATTACCTGCAGCATCTGGACTACGCCGACGACATTTGCCTTCTCTCAAACACACCAGATCATCTGGCTCAAATGACGGATGCTTTGCATCGTGAAAGTCGAATTAGGGCGGCTTTAAAAATGAATGCCGCTAAGACTAAATACCTGAGCTTGGCATCAGGAGGGCAAATCACAATTTCTATCTCTGGACATCCGATAGAAAAAGTTCAGAACTTTACTTTCCTTGGAAACGTAGTGACAGTGGATTTTGGGACTGATGCCGATGATTCGCGCATAAATAAAGCCCGAGTAGTATTTTTCAGTTTGACTCCTCTCTGCCAAAACCACAATATCTCCAGAAATACAAAACTAGACGTTCGAAAGCAATGTAAAATCTGTGCTTTTATATATACAGTGGTGGAAATTGGAATAGGTTCACCTTGAAGGGCTCCCAATAAACGCATTTATTTACGTTACTTAGCAAACAAACACAAGTCAAACTACCTTAAAGTAAACATTCCACAACACTGTCATAACGGTGTTTGCCATATGCCAGTTCTATTGAATTTACTCGTCAGTTCGATCAATTCATTTGGACTTTAGCGTTTGAAGCCAACCAATAGCCGGAAATTGGAATAGGTTCATGTGAAGTGTTGTAGTTTTTGAATCTAATACAAATACATAGAAGTTTTGATAAATTTGGGACAAAACGAAAAAAGGTAATGTTAGGGTTCTAATTGGAAAAATTTAGCGGCGCTTGCATTACATTTAATGACTTTTTTAGGAGATGGGAAGAGAAAGCGTTTATCTGCAGAAGAAATTGCGAAAATTAACGCATTCAAAGAAATTCAACAGAGTAACCGGGAAATTGCGAGGAGAATCCGTCGTTCCGTAAATGTTATTAATAATTTTGTCAATTTAGGAAATAATTATGGAAACAGAGGTAAATATGGGCTGAATCGCAAAGTCAATGATCGGACTGTTTGAGCCATTTTACGAAAAGCGAGCTGCAATGGTACGAATTCAATCCAGATAAAGGCTAATCGAAATGTCCCATTGACAATTCGACGTATTCAACAAATTTTGAGCATCTCAAAACACTTGCGATACTCCTAACGGTTATATAAACCTCCACTAATGGCGCACCATACACCCAAACGAATGGAATTTGCCAGAGATCACATGCATTGGACAACAGAGGGGAATAAAATGTTGTTCATCGATGAAAAAAAGTTTAATTTGGATGGTCCTGATAGATGTAAGTATTATTGGCGCGATTTACGCAGGGCAGAAGCAGATTGCAATGAGCCGTCATTCCGGTGGCGGTAGTGTGATGGTTTGGGCTGGCTTCTCCGCGACTGGTAGGACCACGGTCGCGTTTTTAAATGGTCGAATAAGCTCTGAACTATACATCGATCTGCTGGAAAATGTGATGGTTGATGCCGCAAAAAATATTATTGGACCAAATTTAATTTTCCAGCAAAACAACGCGGCCATTCACAATGCCAGGGTGGTTAAGGAATGGTTTGAAAGAAAGGAAGTACCGATTTTGGATTGGCCGGCCAGAAGCCCTGACCTCAACCCAATTGAGAATCTATGGAGGATACTAGTCAGAAGGGTTTATGCAAATGGGCGTCAGTCTTCTGATTTTTTAGAATTGCAAAAGGCGATCTCATCCGAATGGCTAAAAATTGATACAGATATCCTGTGAAATCTAGTTCACTCGATGTCTAATCGAATTCACGAATTGATTCAGAAACGGAGTGATTAAATTATTTACTAAAAGGAAGGATTCATCTTAATGTCATTGATGAACACATGTATTTTATTTAGTGAACCTATTCTAGGTTCCACCCTAAAATTTGCTTTTTTGTAAATAATTTAATAATTAAACTATTAATTGTAAGTTTAATAATGAATAAAAATAAACTTATTTAATACTTGTGTTTCACACCAAATTACTTTTTTATTCATGGTTTCAATTTCCGTCGAATAAACCTTTTTCAGGTGAACCTATTACAATTTCCACCACTGTACATATACTGCTCAAAATAAAATAAGGGCCACTAATGTCCGTTGACTTTAACAACGTCTTTTGGCGAATTTTTAGTGTGACAATTAATTTCAAAAATGCCATTAGTTATTGCACTTTTCAAGATAAGAATAATCTTTAAAATACAAAATGCCAGCAATTCGGCGCCATTTAAATTTAAATGCTTCGTCCAGAGCCTTAGAAATGTTGGAGGAAGGTCGATCGCAACGTTCTGTGGCCCTGCAATTAGGGTATTCGCGAAGAACCATTCAAAATCTTTGGAACCGTTACCAGGAGACAGGAAGTGTCTCCCGTCGTCATGGTTCAGGACAAGTTCCAATAACCACCCCCGCAGAAGACTGATATGTGTGACTTTGTGAGCGACGGGATAGTACCATTATTGCTCGTGGTCTACAAAGTAGGCTATTAAGGACGACTGGGACCATTTTTAGCCCTCAAACAATCAGAAAACGTTTGCACGAAGACCAACAACGGTCGAGGAGACGTGTTACCAGAACACAACTGACCAGCACGCATCGTACGAATCGTTTAAGATACGTTCGTCGACATATCCAATCGGACATGCAACAATGCCGCAAGGTGCTCTTCTCGGATGAATGCAATTTTATTTTTTTTAGTGACAAACGACGCATAAGAGTCTGGCGGAGAACCGGAGAAGCAGTTTTGGATCCTTGCATTAATCAAATTGAGAGGCAAGTCGGTAGTCTGAGCCGGAATTAGCTTGCAAGGCAAAACTGACCTTGTTATCCTAAATAACGGGGCAATTACGTCTGAAAGTTATACTGAAAGGATTGTTAGGCCACATATCATTCCTTTTCACAACAGGCGTTGGATGGTTTTATCCTCATGCAGGATAATGCTCGACCACATATTGCCCGAGCGACAATGTCTGTTTTCGAGGAGGCCAATATTGAGGTCATGGAGTGGCCTGCCAACAGTCCGAACCTAAATCCGATAGAACATCTTTGGGATCAATTAAAACACCGGATGCGGACCGCTGAAGAGGACATACACAATCAGCAACAGCTGATTCAATTGCTAAAAATGTTTGTCTTAATTGGTCAAATTATTCCCTACTATAGTACTATGCTACTGTAAAAGAATCAGGACTAGAATCAGGGTACTTTTGATACAAAAACCGTTTTCCCCTATATTCATTTTTTGTTTCTAAATCTGCGAAAATAGCTCCAATTGAGCTGATTTTTTGGAAATTGCCTTCTTATTGCGTTCTCGCTATGTCCTTTTCGTGGGAGCTCGTCAACACAAATATTAAGACCCCCTCCACACAAAAGTCCATTCCTTAAAATGCATTCATTAATGTTATGGGTTGTTATGTGAGTATATAAAAACCCAAACGCATTTTTTTCTCATCCCCTCGTCAAATTAGTCACACATATGGGAAAAACATACATTGTTTATTGCACTTAAACAAAACAAACATTAAAATTAGGTAACAAAAGGCTAATTTGGTCATTATTACATCTATGTAGTAAATGCTGCTCTGGAGGATCTTCAAATCTGAATAATCCTACATACCATAAAACTGGCAGAATAGGTATGGGCGCAGCTTCCCACTGTTCGCCTGCCAGTAAGACGGTTGCAGTAATGCTCTATAATGGAATGTATACCATGCTGTTCTCTGTCAATTATCATGCCTACACATTTCAACATAGTAAATCCCCTCACGCAAATGCTCTGCAACATACGACCTAGCTAACTTTATATGATATGTGCCTAAAGCGTGCAAAATCAAACAATCCTCTGTTAATCGAAGAAAGTATTCTAAAAATGAGAGGTTTGCTTCCATACCCACGAAATTACTTCGATGCCTATTTAAATTATCATCTCTACATATTTATAGAGACGGATTGATTCGGCTTATTAATGTTTTCATTAATTATATTAATTATTTCAGGAGCCAAACGATGATCCTTGTAAAAGGCGTTTAAGAGACTAGCTCCTATTTTAAAGTCGTCAAACATGTGGGGAAGAGATCTATTAAAGTTGGTTTGACGAAACAGCATATAAGATTGCTTCATCTTTCCGTTTATAACTTCTACTACCCACCGGCATATGATTATAAGTCTTGATCTATTCGCCTGTTTCGTGGTTAATTGGCTTTCTCCCCTTTCCTTTGTAGGAGGTACATTAGCTTCATAACCATATGCTTCTAAAATACCAAAACTATCCCTAAATCCACTATCGAAAATCCTTTAACTATTTACTCATCCGTTTCCATTGATAGTCCAATTTATACGACATACACGTTCAACGTTATGATATATTTTGGTAAAATTGTGTATTTTTTTGCGAGACTATACGTCGTTTAAGCCCAATTAACTTCTCAACTTTTAAAAATAGAATAAATATATGTAAAGAGGATTTGTTCACTAGAAAACAAAGATTTCATTTTATAAAATATATTTTATGTAATGCTTTCGCAACATAGAAAGAATTAGATAAAAGTAACAAAAACAACATTAAAAATTCGAAACTTTTGACTTTGAACGTGTATAATTTCAAAACGACTTAATATTTTTTAATCATTTTTTCCATCAATGATAGTGAAAACTGTTAAGTATATTAGAAAATTAACTTCAAGTCTCTGAGTTACATATTTTTTCGGTAAATGTGATTTTAGTGCAGTAAGATTTTTGTCAAAACATAAATAGCCCATATCTCCGATCTCCCACTGTTTAGCTAAATATCGCTAGAACAAACGTTAATCTACTCGTCCCAAGCTTTCATTTGACATACGTTTCATTGCTGTTCATCAAACGACCGTTTTGACCATCCTCCTTTCTCAATGTTCCAATGCTCTAATGTCCCAATGTTCCAATGTCCTAATATCGCAGTGCCCCAATGTTTCAATGTCCCGGTGTCCCAATATCCCGATGTCTCTGTAGCCCAATGTCCCTATGTGCCTGTGTCCCAATGTCCGATTGTCCTATTGTCCCAAAGTCATAATGTCCCAATGTCCTAATAGCCCAGTGTCCCCCTTGTCCCAGTCTCCCAGTGTCCTAATGTCCCAATATCCCAATGTTCCAATGTCACAATCTTCCAATATCCCAATGTTCCAATTTCCCAATGTCCTTATATCCCGATGTTCCAGTTGCCCAATGTCCCCACGTCGCAGTTTCCCCAGCGTACCTAATATCCCAATATCCGAAAGTCCTAATATGCTAATGTGCTAATGTCCCAATGTACTAATGACCCTAATGTCCCAATGTCCTAATATCCCAGTGCCCCAATGTCCCAATATCATGATGTCCCAATGTCAAAATATCCCGATGTCTCAGTGGCCCAATGTTCCTATGTACCAGTTTCCCAATGTCCCAATGTCCGTTGGTCCTATTGTCCCAAGGTCATAATAATGTCCTAATATCCTAATATTCCAGTGCCCCAATGTCCCAGTGTCCTAATGTCTCAATATCCCAATGTCCCAATATCCCATAGTCCCCAATATCCCGATGTCCCAATGCCCCAATATCCCGATGTCCCCACGTCCCCAGTGTGCCTAATGTCCCAATGTCTTAATGTCCTAATATCCCAAGACCCTAATTCCCCAGGATCCTAGTCTCCCAGTGTCCCAATATCCTAGTGTCTCAATGTCCCCGTGTCCCAATGTCGCAGTGTGTTTTAAAAAATTGTCAATGCGATGAGCCGAAAGACACAATTGTTGAAAATCTTTTGTTAACTTTACCTATTTATTTTACAGTTATTCCATCCGCTTATCTAAATAGAAGACATTGATTCTTTAGAAGGACCACCAGAGGATCATTCATTCCAAATTTCATAAAAATCCTATCACGGGGAGAGACAGTAGAAGCAAGTCTTTCTGCAACTGTAGACTCCAGTCTGAAATTGGGTTATTCGCTTAAGTCTGTGAGGGTGAAAATTTCACCGTTTATTGCATATATCTTACCCGTTATTGTGCCGATCGAAGATTTTTTTTGGAAAGGCACTAGAACAGGATATGTGGAATATTTTGGTAAAAAAATTTTTTGAAGGATGTTGCCTGGAAGGCTGTAGCCCTGTCAAACAAAAAAGCAAGTTGTCTCCGGTAATCATAGACTTGTTCGCTTTCGTTTTTTTTCCTTTGGCGGGCGAAACGCTCTCGCGTCTCTTGATGTAGCTTTGTTGACTGTCCGCTAACGGGCAGAAATGAGTTTTTAAAACGTAAAAATAGGTGGCATTTTGTTATGAGCTGTATATACTCAACTATACTCATGTACATCCAATAACCAACATAAACTAAGTATGTATCATTGCTATTTGCATAAACATACTAAAACGTGAGTGCATTGCTCCCATCCTCAATACTAACGGAATAGAGGAGCATATCATTTTTCATTCAGATCTTCTCTGTTCTGTTTTACTTGCCACTAAAACCGCAATCTGAATATATGTAAAGGGTGTTTTTTTTAGAACTTCAAATTGAAAAAAAAGACACGAACTATTACATTTAAATCAAATATTTTTTTTATTTATTTCAGTATACTCTGACAAATCATAATGTTTAGACGCCACACCACGTCGCGCCTGAAGAACGCTTCCAAATTATCAAAATTTACTTCGAAAATCAGTCGTCGATTCGCGTAACTTATAGACGACTTTTTATTGTATACATAATCGTCCATCTGAGCAAGCCTGTAACAGAATGGACCGGCACCATGTGCCAACGAGGACGAAGCTCCTAAGGCCGTACAGGCAAGGCAAAAATCAAACAAGAAAATGAAAGTAATGAGCTTCTCTACGAGCTAAGCAGCGGCATGTGCTTGCTGTAGCTCAGGCTCGGCAAAGTGGGCGGGGTTTGTGCCGCTCGTAGCCTCGGGTCCACTACATATTAGAAGGGAGTCACATGCCTAAGGTAGGACGAACACAAACACAGGGAGAAAAAAAATGGGGAAATTTAAGTTGAACGGCATCGGCCAGTTCAAATGCCATTCTATTTTTGTGCTCCAGGGCCCCGATGGCGTTGGACCCTGGCCGTCTGCACCCGCAATTCCAAAAAAACTGATCCCGACCGTGAGGCCCCCATGGCCAAGAAAAATTAAAAAAAAATGGGGGGCCTCCCTTAAGATTCAAAATACGCCCCTGGAACGGTGAACGGGGAAAACTAGGAAAAATTTACAGGGACATCACTAACACAAAGTCGGGTACTTATCCGGTTTTCTCCGGGACTTCCGCTCGCATCGAGTCCTGATGTGGGCACGTGTAGTTGGTCCCACTTCGGCACGTAACCTCACTTGTGGATATGGGCACTTCACTCTTGAGGCATTTTCTTTTATATCTTTTTTTTTTACACGAAACACGCGAAATCACAACACGAAACTTTTATAATAAATTAAATAAATTAATGAAGTCACGAATATAACGAAAACACGATGCCGAAGAAAACAAAAAAAAAGAAAGTGCGGACCAAATTGCCCGATACGTCCGCTTGCACGTGTAATTCCTGACTCCTCGAGTTTTTCGCGATGTTCCACCTGCCTCGACACGATTCCACCCACACTACGACAGGATGGATCAAAACCGGCTACTCGGGAGAGTTGTTTGATGACGACACCGATTAAGCAAGTTTTGCATACAATCATATGCACTTGTATTTAATCGGGTCGCATCCATTCTTAGTTAGTGTATCGATAAGACGACACACTAACAAAAGAAATGCAACTCTCTCGAGTGGATCGTTACAAGCCATCCGTCGAATTGTGAATAGATTTCGTACCGCGTACTCTCTAAATGATGCAATAGCACCAACCCGTCGAAGAAACCATTAAAAAAATCAACCATCATTAAAATTAAAATTTGGTGATAAGTTGATTTCAAGAAATGGGCCTGTCAATTGGCTTTCAAGGTCGTGCGATTTAACACCTCTCGATTATTTCCTGTGGGGTTACGTTAAACCACAGGTTTATTCTGATAAATCAGCAACAATTGACGCCTTGGAGGCTAACATTGTTCGCGTTATTGGTGAAATACGGCCAGAAGTACTCGAAAAAGTGGTCCAGAATTGGACGTCAAGAATGCGCTTCGTCAAGAACACCGCGGCTGTTCATATGTGCTGAAATCGTTTTCATATGTTAAATGTATGACATTTATCATTCCAATACAAAAAAATTTACTAAAAGTTAATATTTTGTGTCTTTTTCTTTCAATTTGAAATTCTATCATTCTTAAAAAAAACACCCCTATATGAATAAATATCTTTTCTTTCAAAACTTCTATTCGGCTTATTATCCATATACATATACAATGTACTACATATGTATATGTATACTTGAGAGAAGCTAGTAGAAACTAATGAAGACACAAAGCTTCTATTCCACAGGGCCGTTTTATTTGAAAGTGGTACAAGTCCATTTTTTACATTTTTAAATATACCTCAATATATACTAACTTTAACTAAAATATCATACCAATCCATGTATAATAACACTAGAAAATAATTAGTGCAAGTTTACTGAGGCCGTGTTTTTTAATTAGCTAACCTAAAACTATCCGGGGTAATTTTCATACAAACGCTAACCTGTGACTTTATTCAGGTTAGAAATTATATTGCTATCCAGATTTAATAAGCTTTCCAAAACTCGCCTAAATGTATGCAGTCCCAATTATTTTCTAGTACGTTTTCCAATGACTAGCAAAAATTAAATTTTGAAATGAAAAGCTCTAAGGTATAGTTTACATGCAACACACAAGTGTGTGCAAAAAATATAGTTTCTGTTTGTAAATTCATGTTAAAAATGTTGTTCGTCGAATTCTTAACAAAATTATGATTCCTAAATAAAAATGTTTTCATTAAAAAAAATTACATGTTAACTTTTGCGTTTGTAAAGTGAAAACGGGGCTTTAATATTTTTGAGCAATGTTTTGAAATTAATGGCAATGCCTACGTGACAATTTGAAATTTAACCTGGATGCTACCCTCGATAGTTTTTTTGGGCGTCTGGGTTAGCAAACCTGCCCCCGATGTAAAAAAACACGGCCTGAAAAATCGAATTGCTCATATATGTATGTTTTAATTGTAAATGGTACAAGTCCACTTTCGACAATAACACCAGAAAACGGTGGCTATTTCTTTTGTTTTATGATTTGAATTGAACTTTCCATTTTGTGATAAAAAAATTTTATTCAGTGCCATGCGCAAATTTGTGGGGGATGAAATTTTTATCGTTTATGGGAAACTTAAAAATGTTCCTTAGAAAATGACATTTTTAAGTTTAGCCAACATTTTAAAAGATAAAAGGACATACGGCTAACATATTTTTAAAACTTAATGTTACAGAAACAAAACAAAAACCAAAAAAGTATTTTTATAACGGTAGGTGGTCGATTTTGCAAAGCTACTCTGTGTCCAAACGTACATCTCATGCATACTTTTGCATTATTTTGAAATGAAATGTTCTCATCACGCCTGGTACGTCTTCTGGACAGGGAAAATTATTTATGTTTTCTCTGCCAGGAATGTCGTTGCGGTTTTTTTTTCAGCAACAAAATAAAGTATCCAGAGAAATTAGGGATATACAGAAGAGCGTCGATTATCCGGACGCCGATTATCCGACATTTGATTAACCGAACCGGGCACCCAGCTTTTCTTGTGAAAGGCATCGAATAAATTTTTTATTTTTCTTCAATTCTAGTCGTTTTACACGTTTTCAGTTTGTCGCTTAATTTCACATTTGGGTTATTTTCTAATTTTTCTATGGAAGCTCGACTAACCGAAATTTCGTTAATCCGAACCACCCTTTGTCGACATTAGTTCGGACAATCGACGCTCTCCCGTACATACCTCGAAATTAAAAATGGTCTGTATCCCTAAAAAAGTGGCAACCCACTGTAACCAAAATTATGATAAAACGACCAACCAATCCCCTGAATTCGAAGACATACTTATTATGCCAAATCAAATAGCTGAGAATACTTGACCTAGAATTTAAGCATTAGTTCACCGAGCTCTCAGCTATAATCATGTCTGAAAGCAACAGTAGGAATTCTCTTCTTTTAAACACTAGAGGATCATTTAAATGGAAGAAACGTTTTTGAGTTAAGAAAGCTACCAGTTTAGGGTTTTCCTCTTTTTAAAATCACTATCTGGATACATTACCAAAATTTAATAAATCATTTCCCCACACTTTTGGATAAGACAATAGGCACGTTTTATTGTGTTTATCCCGTTGCAGGTTTGGCTAGAACTTCATATAACAAAAATGACACTTACCCAGGTAAAGTTCACGCGTGCAACTACCCTATACGGGATAGAGTTTAGATGAATCAAATGTAGATGGCGGACGCATAGGGGAAATATGAGGGAATTTGTTTTTTCAAACCAAATGTGAGAGTTTTTCTCATCACGAGAAAAGATTTTGCAAAGAAATAATCATCTTTTGTGATAAAATCCATCCCATCTAAAAAATAAGATGCTCAAAAACTGTCAAATCTCAGCTGTTTGGTCTTAACCGGGATGTTAACCGCGATCGTTTTTTTGGAGTCAGATTTAACCCCGATAAGAAAAAAACGCGACTAATATGTAATTTCAGAAAAATACACTTTCTAGCCATATCTTTTGATAGAATGTCGCGAAAAACTTTAAATGTTGTGTCAAATGGTAGGTTTTGGATGTTGTTTTGAAATATTAAAGGTGCTACAAGTCCAACCCTATTCCTTAAAAAACAAAAGAAATGAAATTGTATTTTTGCGTGCCTGCCTTCTAGGTCTGTACAGGGGTATAGGGCAACACTCATCGTGTTATTCGCACGATTAGAACTTGGTATCGTTTTTATACCCATCACTATGTGATAACTTTGTCATGAAGTTTGCAACGCACAGAAGGAAGCACCTCCGACTATATAAAGTATATAATAGGTGTGTTTTGTTGGTTATCCCGTGTAGGTTTGGGTAACGAAACTCCATATAAAAAATGCCAGCTGATCCACCTGTCATTTTTTTATATGGAGTTTCGTTACCCAAACCTACACGGGATAACAAAAAAAAACACACCTATTATTGATCAGCGTGACGAGAGAAATCGATTGAGTGATGTCCGTCTGTCTGTTGCAACGCTAACTAGTCCCTCATTTTTGGAGCTATCGGGCTGAACTTTTGTATACAAGTTTTTAGTGTACGCTGTATACACTGCGCGACAAATGCTTAGGTTCATGGATATTTTGCATTAAAACTATAGGTGTGTTTTTTTGGTCATCCCGTGAAGGTTTGGGTAACGAAACTTCATATAAAAAAAATGCCAGCTGATCCACCTGTCATTTTTTTTATATGAAGTTTCGTTACCCAAACCTACACGGGATAGCCAAAAAAACACACCTTATATAATTTCTATGTACTCTGATCCGAAATAATTTTTAAATAATGCTCTCTTATTTAACGGCTATTTTAATAAATATTGCAATTTCATCAAGCAACTCGCATAGCTAACGGAATTTTTTATAATGAAAATCGGAATTTCCACTGCGAAAATTGTAGATGTTCACTTACTACCCTAGTCCTACCAACAGGGGTACAGGTGTACCTTTTTCACTTTAAATTTAAATATTTCCGACTTGCCAAAACCAAATATGTTGAAACACTCTGACATCTTAAAGTAAAGGGTTTTTGGTTATTTTAACTACTTTTTAGATTTTTGGTTCGATATACTTAAGAGAAAAAAGAAAAAAATTGCGATATGACATATTTACCGGCACGGGTACACCTGTACCCACCTAACTTTTTCAAGAATAGAGTGAAATACAATAGAGGATTTCCGCAGGTACTCGCTTGTATCTCTGGACGTCTCTCTCCAGACCTCTGACTCAACTCCTGAAATTTCGTAGAGGGGGAGTATTGTCCATGAGACGATGGCTTGGGTGATCCTCTCGTGAGCAACCGACCAGATATTGTAAAGGCAGAAGGAGATTGTGATCACGCACTGGTAACATGCTGGTTTCTTGAAGATGATCCTGGGACGACATAACGTGACAGCGATACGTCGACCAGCGTTCTGACATGCCCGGATTTTATTCCAGTTTGTGTCACAAATGGTTTGAAACCACACCGGTCCTGCATAGCTGGGAATTACTCTACCTATCGCTTTGAAGGTGACCAATATAGTTTCCTTGTCCTTGCCCTAGGAGCTTGTCCTTGCCCTTAGGACGTTGTTTCTACTGTGCATTTTTTCGACTACGTCTTCGACGTGGTCCTCCTGGCGACCATTCCCGATGGCAGCCCCGCAGCCATACAGGAGTTACAAGCCTCTTGGGGGCGGGCCACACACGTTTCCAACAAGAAACGGCCAAGATTTGCAAAAAAAAACTTCCATGGCAAGAGCCATGAAGGTTCGATGCAGCAGATTTGTGTATAATTAACGATCATTCCGCTTGTTTGTGCTGCTGGTCTTTGATGAGTGGCGAACCATTGCATTCCATCGGATGCAGTAAATACTGAAGACACAGGGGGAATATCCTCGTCTTCTTCGCAATCCCTTTCAGAAATATCGCTTGTTTCTATTTCGAAACATTCTTGCTCAGCATCAGACGCAATATACTTATCTGGCATCCATTCGTCATCATAAGTTGGAAAGAAAGGTTCTCCGTCATAGTCGCTATCGTCTGACAACATATGTAATTAATTTTGGTTCAATCTGAACAAAAATAAATCAATAAAAACGTACAAATGGCGGCAATAAGCAAAAGGACGACATGTGTACTTTTCAATGTGGATTTCCCCTTTTCCGTTCCATGGTAATGAATTACTGCTGGAGTTCAGCGGCGATCTACATTGAAATATATTAAATAAAATTATTAAAAAGCTAAACTGATTCATACAATCGATTAGATGGTCCTCGGGTTCGCTCGTATTGCATCATTGGTTCTAATGCAGATGTTGATACACTCACATTCAGCATTTTTTTTTAATAATTTACACTTCCAATTTTTTTCCACTACTAGACATATTTTCACATCGAAATTATTACATATCACCAGACACTTTGCGTCAAAAGTCAAGAGTGTTGCAAAAACATGCGTGCATTCATTCAATATATCGAATCTAGCGGTAAATCGAAGTTGGGTACAGGTGTACCCATGTCGGTAGAAATAAGAATAAACTTTTGTCGGTAGGACTAGGGTTAAAGAGTTATCTCGTCGTGGTGAGAAGTGTTTGTGGAAACATTTTTTTTTCGCGTTGTACTCTGTGAGTCATATAGTGGATAATGTCACGAGGAAAGCTATTTTCGGCCTAGGAAAAGGCGACAATTTCCATACTAAAGCAAGAAGGATATTCAAACTGACAAATTGCAATACGGATTCAGCGGAGCTCGAACGTTGTTAATAATTTTATACGAGTGAAAATTATGGCCGACGATACGTAGGAGGCAGAAAAAGAGCGGTTTCCGGTGCATCAAGGCAACGTCTCTTAAAAGAAGCTTCCAATTCGCCCTTTACTGCGCGTAATCTTGAGGAGAATTAAGGGTTATGAGCAAGTGTGAGAACCATCCAACGAGCTCTTAGATCTTCTTCTTGTCTGAAACGTTTACGGTTAAAGAAAAAAAAAAACAGCCTTAACCCCGCAACATCGCCTGGAATTCCCCTCAACATTCATGAACTGGACATCGCAATGGAGGCAGGATGAAAAACGGTTTTTTTTTAATTTGAATTATCATGATATTAGGAAGGAATCTATGTACCTGTCACGCCATCACTCCCGAATAGGTTCCGTTATGGTATGGGGAGTCATATCATATCAGGGAACTATCGACTTGGTCATCCTATGAGGTCGCCAAACGTAAATTTTATATTGTTGTGCACAATCAATATTCGGTATATTTTTAAAGTTGATAAAATGTCCTACAAAATGAGGTTTTAGCCAATTTTGTAGGTCAAATAACTACTTAGATACATCTGTCCAAAATTGGAGCTTTATTTTTACAAAAATTATAAATTTTACATTTTTGCCTTGTTCTAAAAATTATGTGCTGGCGTTCCACATTAAGTTTGTGGAATACATTTTATTAGGAATTGAATCGACTTAATTTTCAAATAAAAACGGCATCGCGAGCCTATTCAGGAATGGCAATTCGGAACGAGCTCGTTGCGCTATGAGACTCTGTTTATCGAAGTTATTAGAGTGTTATTTCGTTATAAGATACAAACTTTTTATTTTTTGCAATCAAATAAAGCCCAAAACATTAAAAGAACATTATACTATGGGTTCCAACCTTTTGTCTCCCCAGCGGTACATTGGTGAGCAACTGGTTGACGCACAGAGAAAAACGGAAAACCATAGTCTACTCACAAGATATTGTTCAGCAAAACATGTAAGCAATGTGGCGGACTCTTATAGGAGTAGGACCTACAATTAACGATGACGCCACAAAAACAAAAAAAAACGTTCGAGTTGAAACTGGAGAGTATTTAATGAGAATGCCAACCGAAGCAATCGAACTTGATTTTAGCACGATGGTCAACTTTGCAATTTAATTTATCACCGAAATTTTACCTGAATTACCTATTTGGCCAGTCCATTCTAACCTCACTTTTAGGTGTATCATGTTGATCGCGTCACCCTTACATTAAATTACGGGCTGCATTTCTGATAATATATTACGGTCACATTTAATCATGAGGAAAATGAAATCAATGTGCCGATCAATGTAGGGGTTGGTATCTTCGGCGGAAATTCAAATTGTTCTTCTTCTTCTTCTTTTAGCGGTGCAGAAAGGTGTGCAACCGCTGTGCATCTATGTGGATTCGAGTTATGGTTCGTCGATGCTTTCGTCCGTGATGTCAAGGGACAAAAACAGCTGCTGCGATAGGGTTTTCCCACAGTGAGATAGGGGTTAAGTCAGTGGGCGCAGCTGGGCATTGAAACAAGTGACCCACATCGTGTGGAGCGCCAGCGCAGTTTGGACAGATGTTTTGAATGTCCGGGTTAATGCGAGAAAGGTACGAATTGAGGCGTGAACAAAAGCCCGACACAAGTTGAGCTAATGTCACTCTGGTGGCTCTCGGGAGCCTAATCTCCTCAGGCGAAATGGGTAGAGGGCGCACTGAGAGGACTCTGTTCGCACCTAATCTCGCAATAGACCGACTCACTTCTGCAGTGTGAATCTCAGCGATGGCAGCTCGGTATGCATCATCGTCGTAAGGGTCCCTCTTGTATCCCTGGACCTCTCTCTCTAGGTCTCGCAAATCACGCCTGACATGTCGTGGTGGAGGAATTCGGTCCATGAGACTGTTGTTGGGATGATTCTCACGGTAGCAACCAACAAGATATTGTTTGGACAGTAGGAGATTGTGGTCACGTATTGGCATCAATTTTGTCTCTTGATGTAAGTGATCCTGGGCAGACATCAAGAGGCAACCTGTGGCTGTGCGTAGAGCAGCATTTTGGCAGACCTGAATTTTGGACCAGTTTGTATCACATAGACTATGTGACTAAACTGGGGCTGCATAATCAGCAGCTGCTCGACCCACCGCTTTGTATGTGACTAGCATGGTTTCTTTATCCTTGCCCCATGTGCTACCAGCTAGTGCTTTTAGGATTTTATTCCTATTGCGCATCTTTTCACAAACGGATGCTGCGTGATGAGCTGACGTCATCATGTTCTCTAAATGGAGCCCGAGAATTTTAGGATTTGCAACAGTAGGAATTGGATTGTTGCCAATACGTACATCAACCTCCCACCGACAATCCACCGACCAGGTGGTATGAAATGTCGCAGAAGATTTAGACGCGGGGATGGTGAGGTTTCGGCTTTGGAAGAAAGCCTGTAATCGTCCGAGATAGCGATTAATTTGGAGGCGCATTTCATCCTTATCCTCCCCGGTGGCGAGTACGGTGCAATCGTCTGCGTAGGAAATCACCTCGATTCCTTCCGGTGGTGTAGGAAGGCCGGAGATGTAGATGTTGAACAGAGTGGGGGAGAGTACCCCACCCTGTGGAACTCCTAATTTGATTTTCCTAAGCTTAGAACGTTTGCCACGAAACTCAGTGAAGGAATGCCGACCAGCTAGATAGTTTGCAATCCAATGGATCTCTTGAGCAGGGATATGCATATTCAGCAAGTTAGCGAGAAGCATCGAGTGATTGACATTGTCAAAAGCACTCGTTAGGTCAATTGCCACAAGAACCGTTCTGTGGCAAGGACGTCTGTGGCTTAGCCCATTACGGATACGTGTAGTGATCGCATCGAGGGCTGTGGTGGTACTATGCATTTTCCTGAAGCCGTGCTGGTGAGGTTCTAGCTTAGCATGCTTAACAAGAGTGGGGTGAATAAGGGCCTCTAGCGTCTTTGCGACAGGTGAAAGTATTGTTATGGGTCGGTAGGATTCACCGAGACCAGCGCTTTTACCCGGTTTGAGACAGGGGACAATCCGTCCTGTTTTCCAGATTTCAGGGATGGCTGGCGTGGACATCGACAAGTTAAAGGCTGCCGTGAGATACTCAATGGCTGGAAGGTCGAGATGTTTCAACATGGCCATCGAAATGCCATCGGGTCCGAGGGCCTTTGAATTTTTAGCATTCTCAATGACTTTTTTAACCTGGTCCGCAGTATACGATGGTATAGTGTTAACATTTCTACTGCGAATCCGTCTTCTAATTTTACGCTTTAAGCCATCGGACTTGGGATGTTCAATAAATTGCTTATTGAACAGGCTTGCGCACTGAAGGGGTTCGCTGGTGCTCTTATGGCCAAATTTGATGGCATTATTGCCCTTTCCTTTCCTAGGACTGGATAGGGCGCGGACTGTAGACCATAGTTTACTGACACCTTCATTGAGGTTGCAGTCATTGAGGTGCTCGTTCCATTTCGCCTTCCGATAGTCTTTTACTTGTCGATTGATTTCGGAGTTAAGCTCCTGAATTCTGGGATCACCTGGCTGAGCGCGTCTGATGTTATCTCGTTCATCGGCTAATCTGGCGGCACTGGTAGGGAAATTAGGTCGAACTTTCGGGATACGTCCAGCAGGAATATAACGTGCCGCTGCTTTGGCAATGACGTTCCTAATATTTCGTTCGGCCTTATGAACGTTAGTTGGTGTAGGTAGCTCGAAGAACTTCGCCGACGAGTATCCTTTGAAACCCTCCCAATCGGCTTTCTTGTGATTGACAAACGTTCGCTTCTCAGACTTAGTCAGGTTTGCTGGTTTGTCAATTCTTATTATGATTGGGAGGTGATCGGACGAGAGAGCAGTGTGCGTCTCCCATCCAGTAGCACTGATTAGGCTGGCACTTACAATAGTTAAGTCAGGAGAGCTACTGCAAGTGCCTGTGACTCGGGTCGGCGAGTCTTCATTGAGTGGACAGAAATCTGAGGCGTCTAGAGATTCGGCAATAGTTATACCCCTGGCATCGTTGTTGAGGTCAGAATGCCAGAGCTCATGGTGCGCGTTAAAGTTACCAAGAATGATCCTGTGCTCTCCAGATAGGAGAGGACCAATATCGAAACTATAGCCAGAAGGGCAACTAGAGTGTGGTGGAACATATACATTAAAAATTTCGATATTAGTACTCCCTGATGAAACTGAGATGGCTTGCATTTCCGCCGTACCGTCGACATCTACATCTAATACACAGTAATGTACAGACTTGTGTATTAGGAAGGCAAGTCCACCTCCAGGGTGAGAATCATTCCTGGCGGCTGGTCTATCTTTGCGCAGTATAACGTAATTGCCATGGACGCTAAGAGACGAGTTCGAATGGAGCAAAGTCTCCTGGATGGCAGAAATCAGAATTCTGTTTACACGCATGAAGTGAGTGATCTCGGTGATTTTTTGGTGAATGCCGTTGCAGTTAAACTGCAATAAGGACAGTGGAGTGAAAACCGCTGGAGGAGGAGCAGGGGTTAAACTAGGCCTAGCATTCCTGATCATATTGTTTGGGGGTGCTGGGGGCTGAGGAGGAGGTGGAGGGCTAGGAGCAGCCCGTGGTCGCCCTGTATTTATGCATCCCGGTGCAACATATGATGTGGAGTGCTCACCAACCCTTCTCAAGCCAGAACATCTGAGATGTACCCATTCCAAGCAACAATTACACTGCACTGACCTGGCATTCGTACCGATTCGTTGGCCGCAAACACTACAAAACCATACCTCTGGGCCTGGATTTGTTTCAATGCCGGCGCGAATTAATAAAATTGAGAGCAGCCGCGCCGAGATGTAATGCTCCCAATATGACGAAAAAACACATAACTCGAATCCACACATATACACAGACAAACACAACCTTCCTGCATCGAACCTTCAGGGCTCTTGCCAGGGAGGTATATTGGAAACTTTTGGCCGTTTCCATGTAGAAAACGGGTGCAGTCCGCCCCGTAGAGGCAGTTTCCGTAGGAGTGCAATTCGAGCTATTCAATTCAAATTGTTAAAACAGATCGATGACAGTGACAAAGGGTAAGGGATTAATTCTAAATTACTATTTCCGGAAAAACCGCGAAAGCTCCCGTCCCGTTTTTGATCTCAAATTAAACCTTAATAATTGCTGAATCAGTGCTTCAGATTTAATTGTCGGGAGCGTCAAAACGCCGATACTTTACTTTATTTTTACTTAACTTTTGTTTAAAAAAAGCTCCAATTTTGGTAAGATGTATCTTTAAGTACTATTTATCCTACGATATTGGCTAAGACCTCATTTTATTAGAATACATCTACTTTAAAATTGTCGAATGCAATTTTCTTCCAAGACAATTAGTTTAGAGGATATTTTTGAAAAAGTAAAAATAAGAGCGAAAAATTGTCCGTTTTCGTCCGCCAAAAAGTAAGCAGCAGGGTTGCAAATCTGGATTTATACGAGTATAGCCAGTATAGATCTAAAACACATAAGAGAAAGAACGGTAGTAATTCTTTTATTCCGAGATTTATGTCGAGTTGTATCGGTCTAGCTAGCTGAATTGCAAAAATATTCTTCGGACTTACCGCTTCTTGATTGCTGAGTACGAAAGGTCTGTTTTCAGCCGTTAGTAGACTCTCATAAATGGTTTGTTCCCTATATGGTCATATACAGATCTCATCATAGTCAAATCAGTCTTGATGCGTTACAAATACTACGGGACCCACTGAGAGCTGCTCGATAAAAAGACAGTTTCTTGCTCATTTTTTTTCTATTCAACTTTTATCCATTCGAAATGCCATGCGAAGCATTTAGGCACTTAGTCATTTTTAATAATTGTGGCATTTTATTCGAGCTGATCTCGATCAGTCAATTTTACTGCCTAATCTGAAATTGATTATACTAATTAGCGTCTCATTTAGATTTCTCAGCAAGCTTGAACAAGAAAATTATATTACATACACTCTCAAGAATGAGATACTGCCAAACACCATCTGTACGCTGTTGAAAATAACAATTCACTAGATTTCGATTTTAATGAAAATCAAAGCATTTATTCTATTTGATGGTGTAGGCTCATCCAAAGTGATTCCAATAAGCTTCAACAATTGATAAATTTCTTAACATAAGAATCTCCAGCTTTTCATCAACTGTAATAATATTGGCATTAGCGAATGATTTTCTTCTATTTTAGCTTCATATCACATGCTAACAAAACGGGCGAACACAATTCTTATCAGTTTTAATAATTCTTGGAAAGATTTTATACCGTATGGCTAGATTCGACTCCTAATTGATGAGTTCTGTTCATAAATCCAGTTCAAAAACTTGTGTCGACATCCTTTAAATTCTGGGATTGTCATGCGAGAGGAATTCTTACCGAAATTTCAAAATGTTTACAAAATCAATATTTATTTTCATAGTTATTTACTTAAAAGTATTGTATAGTCCATCATAGCGGTTTCTTTTTATTAAACAAAAAATTAGCTACAATTTCACACGACTTGATGACTCCTCGTCTGGTTTTTTTCTTTGTTGTATATAATATATATGAAGGTATAATAATATCTAATTCTCTTAGGATAATGCGTCAAAATTGGCGATGGCCTGTCTCACTGCACGGCAGCAGTGTATGTGGCCTACGCCTTTTGTTGTTGCGCCAGTTCTTCTTTTTTTCGTTGTTTCTCTCTCATAACTTCGGCGTCTCTGCAAAGAAGAACGTGAATATTAAAATGGGTAAGAGTCGTTTATTATAACCGAGATACAAACCTTGCTTTACGTTGTTCTACTGTTAAATTGTCACCTCTTTGTCCTTTCTTCTGATCCGCTAGTTTCTTTTGGTTTTTCTGACGAGCGAGATCTCTTTGATTTCCACCTGCAATGGGAAAAAACAACAGTGTAATAAAATTGCGCAAGTTCTTAATAGCGTTCTATAATTTTTTTTCTAATGCACATTTGAGCTACAAACAAAGCATCGGCTGACTGAAAATATAAGCAGACTGTTAAGAAATCAGATGAAAGGGCCTAAAACGTGTGTATCCTCATATTGAAATAGTAGCTGCGTTTCTTTAGCAAAGGCAAGTTGTATAAAACGGTTGTAAGTCTCGCAGTAATTTATGAAAGTTAGGAGAAACGAGACCGAGGCTAATTTCGGGTGCGGCAGAAATTTCAATACCCGTCACATTTGAATGAAACTTAAAACTTCTTTTGTGTTAACAATTTCTACCGCAACCCTATGACGTGTTTCAATTCCATCTGTTCCTAGATGCATTGAGGCGAGTCAAGGATGAATTTTGGTTAAGACTCAAAATGAAAAAAGAAGTTCCTCTTACATGAACCATTATATTTGGGGGTTGGTTTGTATGATAGCCCTATTACATACTATTCCGATTCCATCCATTCCTAGATATGTTTTAAGGCTTTGCTAGGAACACATTTGGGTGAAGTTTGGTTAAGGTCGCATTCAAAAGGAAGCCCCATGACCCCAGGGTCCGATTCCATTCGTTGCGACATATATACAGCGTACACTAAAAACTTGTATACTAAAGTTCAGCCCGATAGCTCCAAAAATGAGGGACTAGTTTGCGTTGCAGCAGACGGACAGACAGACGGACATCTCAATCGATTTCTCTCGTCACGCTGATCATACTTTATATACTCGGAGGTGCTTCCTTCTGTGCATTGCAACTTCATGACAATGTTACACCCTTTCACATAGTGACGGGTATAAAAATGACGGCTGCCGAAATAAAAATGTTACACATGTCGGTTGGTGTAACCAGAAGCAGAAGGGCATCAAAAATAGATACATCCAAAGCAGCTTGTTCTTTGACCAACGAGTCACCAAAAAGCTCGAAGACCGACAAATGGATTGATATTGCCATGATCAAAGGCGTCCGACTGAGAACCCCGCAAAGAAGGCAAAATCAATTGAAGTTCCACTTGATGGACCCAAGGCCATGGGCAGGCTGATGAATACTTGGCTGTGTCAAATGAAAAACCAACAACGCATTGGTCTCGGCGAAAGCACGATTCAAGACAGAGCTGCCTGTAGAAATAGGTTGACATTTCCGCCAGAACAAGCGACGTGCCTATACCGCAGGCCAAGCAACGAATAAAAAGGAAGGAGAAGATGCATTTCTTTAGCGTTCTGCATGCTAAAGAAATAAAATAAATAAAAAAAAGACAGAATAATAATAATCTTTCATTCGAATCGCGAAACGTAAATATCCTGCATATGGTGTTATATATGAAAATTTAGGACATAATGCCCCATAATCGTTCATCTTGCATCATAGAAAGGTCCTGTAGAAAATTTTAACTATGTCAGCCTGACAATGTAAATCCACTTATCACATAACTCTCAACCGCATTTCATGTCTATCTCCATAATAATAATAAAACTCGCAAGCAAATATAACTAATTTCGAACTGTTAATTCGTTATGGATGTGTCTGTTATCTGATTATCTGCCATCAATTACGCCAATGTCAATGACATTAATTCCACACCTTGGTAAAATTTTGTGCGGAAACGCAATCGAACTCCATGCAACTTATTTTCAAACAAAAAATAATCAATTTAAGTAAAGCTTTGCATTGAATTCTAATGTTAAAATTAAAATGCAAAATAAAGAATTTCCCCCGAAAGCGCACGACGAATACAATTGCACTGTTCGGATGCTGAGCAAAACACATCCCGGAGGACACGAAAATTAGACTGTCCTCCATTACCATTTTCACTAGTTTTTATTGACACTATAATTTCATTGTACTTACGAGTCATTTTCCAGCAAACTAACACCGAAAACACTCAAGAATTGTTCTTCGCCAAAACAAATCCCCCACAACTGACACGACCAAATCTCTAGATATTTCTATTTTCTTTTGAAGGCAAAATGGCAGCAATGATTTTTTTTCTTTTGTTCAAACACAGTTGGTCAAGCTGTCAAGGTAATTGAACGTAGAAACGAAAGGAGGTTACATATGGTAATACTTGAGACCGCGAAACTTAGTTTGAAATACAAAATGCTTGAAATGACGTCGCCCATTTAAATTGTATTGGACTGCATTAGGTGTGTTTTTTGGTTATCCCGTGCAGGTTTGGGTAACGAAACTCCATATAAAAAAAATGACAGCTGACGCACCTGTAATTTTTTTTATATGAAGTTTCGTTACCCAAACCCTCACGGGATAACCAAAAAAACACACCTATTATCGTTGCTGCTGCTGCGTCGATTCTATTTCCAGCAAAAGGGATAAATATGGAAAGAGAATTCTTTCAATTTAAAAGAATAACAAATTTTAAATAATGACAAAATTATGTAAATTTCATAACTAGGTTTTTTTAGGTGGCTATGGAGGTTTACGATATACGCAGCAACGATAATTCGCTCCAATGCAATTTAAATGGGTGACGTCATGTTAGCTATAAAGAGCTTTTGTTGCCACCCATTTGAATTGCACTGGGCCGCTGTTGCTGTATCCATTCTATTTCAAGCATAATGCAAAAACGCACCGAAAAATTATTCCTGATGTGATTTCCAGCAAAAACCGTGTATGGAATATAGGCAACAAACACAATGCATTTTAAATGGGTGGTGACATGTGCTGAAGCATGTTGATGCTGTTTAACAGCAACATCAAAGTGACATCACCCATTTAAAATGCATTGTGCTTTCGTCCGTTGTTTTGCTGCAGTGGTTCTATTTCAAGCATTATAGTAGAAATAGAAAGGTCCATCTAAATTAGTCGCCAAATGGCGCCACGTGCATTGCATCCAAACTGATCGCCATTTGGGTGTGCGTCCATTTTCGATATTCAATATGGTAACTCAACCAACCGGATGTCAAATTCAAAGTGACAATTTTTCAAATTTGTTTAATTGGACAGGTTTGTATTGCCTCCTAGGTCCATGTGGTCCTAATCGGTCCCGGCAACACAAAAATAACCCAATTTTAATCAATTGAGTTCATGAGTTCATTTTCAAATTTTGTTCGTTCTTTTGTGTGAAACTGAATAATTCTTGAATGGCCGTGTAATAATTCAAACGCGCAGAGTCCGATTTTGATAATCAAATTTAAAAAAATCACCAAAATGAAATTTTGGTTATGTAATTTTCTGTCTCCATTTGGCTGCTAGTGTAGATGCCAAGTAGCAGCCAAATGGCTGTGCGTGATGCCAGTTTTTGGACGCGCAGCCATTTGGCGACTAATCTAGATGGACCTGAATGGATGAAGCTACATAATAGTTTTGCTGCCAACATGTCGTCACCCATTTAAAATGCATTGGACTGATGCATTTTTGTTGCTGTTGCTGCATCGATTCTATTTCAAGCATTATGCTGGAAATAGATTGGAAGCATCAACAGTAACACACAGCACAGCAGCAACGTTTCAATTTAGAACACACGCATTTGCCTTTGATAGCCCACATTGACAGCAGCAACAGCAACTGCAGCATTTTTTCTGTTGCTGCTGTCAATGTGAGTCATCAAAGGCAAATGCATGTGTTCTAAATTGAAATGTTGATGTTGCTGTTGATGCTGCTGTTTATGCGTCCAATCTATTTATAGCATTATGCTTGAAAAAGATATGCTGCAGCAGCACCGATAAGGCTCCTTGAGAATGAAGTTCGCTATGCCCATCCCCTCTTCAGCAAGACCACTGCTGCGAGGATAACAGGGGCTTAGTAGTATTCAATTTGATATTCCAAAGAGGTTGTTATCGGAAATTATAATAGCTGGAACACCATGCCACGCAAATACTTCCTTTAAAACGATAATCACTTCTTTGGCTTTTTATCTTTGGTTTTAATTCAATCAATTTAGGGAAATAGTCAATAAGAATGTAAGAGACTCAAACTTTATTCTGTTATATAATCTTTTTCTTTTTTTTTTTAATAAACATGGCGTACTGGACATTTGTATGCATAAAATACGGTACTCACCTGATCTATACCGCCTGATACCATCTGTAATAAGAAAAAGACAACCAATGAGCCTGCAGTTACACGCATTGAAGATATTAAGTTATTTGAAACGAAAACGAATAATAATTCAAATCTTTATGTTGGCCCAGCCAACAAACAGGAAGAAGAGGAGAGCGAAGGAGAACCACTTGTCGGCGTCGTCGTCTCAGCATCAGTCATCGCAGCATAGGTCATCGGCTTCTCGTTGTATCGGTTGATTCTGGCTCAGGTATTCAAACGGCAATGCGAGGTAGACGCAGGATGGATGTATCGGTTGATTCGGCTGCTTCTCCTTGGTTCAATCCCACTTCACTACCATCCTCAATTCTTCTATATCCAGAAGTAAAGCCTTTCTACCTAAGGCACACAACTTCTGGCGAAAACATTCAAATTCGGTATTCTATGGTAGACTGCGGAGGGGGAAACCACAACCTCCTAGCTATTACAGAGGGGGATCAACTCCGGAGCGGAGCACCGCGCCTCTACTCAAATTTCAGAGAGGGGAACACCACAACCTCTCAATCACACAACACGAAGAGGGGAGACACCACAACCTCTTCAAACATCAACTCAACATGGAGAGGGGAGACACCACAACCTCTCCAACACGTAAACTCTGTGCAAAGAGGGGAAACACCGCAACCTCTCGAGTTTACCACCAATAGAAAGGGGAGACACCACAACCTTTCTACGAACGTCAACACAACATGAAGAGGGGAAACACCACAACCTCTCCAAAACGTAAACTCTGTGCAAAGAGGGGGAACACCACACCCTCTCGAGTTTATCACAAGTAGAAAGGGGAGACACCACAACCTTTCTACAAACACAACGCTGAGAGCGGGACGACCACAACCTCTCAACGACTCAATCGGAGGGGACCAACTCCGAGGTGAAGCCCACACGGCTCTAAACATCTCACTGAGAGGGGAGACACCACAACCTCTCAAACTATCATAACTTTCCGGAAAGGGGGAAACCACAACCTTTCCATACAACACTCACTCAATACTGAATCTTAGAATACCTCTTGGTAATTTTCCGTGCTGTACACACAGCAAACATAGTCCGCCATAAATCAGATCTTACACAATTAGTATAACAACAATACAAGCAACTACAAGCTCAGTGTACTCACCTACGCACAACGTTTTTTCCTACCGATTCCTTGTTGTCACCGCAAAAGACGGAAAGAAGACGATGGGACACCTTAGCAGCAGCCAACAACTATCGAATGTGTCGTGATATCTTGAAATGGATTTTCTCGCGGCACACTTCACAAACACCCCGGAAAAACACTTGATGCGAAACACGATCGTGTGAAATAAACTTAATTCTACGCGTCGATTATTATTCGCGTAATTTGACCACAGAAATATAGCAAAACCACACCAGGAACATAAAAGCGCTTGACGTTCCGCTAGGAAAAATGACCGATTCTATTTTATTTTTCAATTGTCATTTAATTTCATGGCCTACTATGAAAATACAATCATACAAAAACACCAAGCCTCCTTCATTCGGCCATCCTGCATTAACTCGCCTCGAGTTACTTTATATCCATATTCGAAACCTTAGCTCCTTAGCTTATCTCTGATTCTCCTTCATTTTCGCGTAATGAATCATCTCTGATCCCTCTCAGGACTACACAACAGTATAATTTAAATAATTTAATTTTTCGACACTCTATAATCTTACTGTTGTAGTTTGGATACCTAAATTACAACTTATTAAATCAATCCTACAAAACACCTTTTGAAACATTTCATTTTTTTTTTTGCGACAAGAATCTAATTACTATAAATTCTAGTGAATGATACAGCTTCCTATTACCTAGTAATCGTGGTTGTACCAAAATACCATAAAAAGCAATTTGCTCACTAACATGCTGTATTAGCTATTCGGAAACCCAGTGTAGTTCTACTCACTAACTACTCCTAGATAGCTTGAGTTTAACACTTCACGATAAAGTTGAGCAGTATGCAGGTCGGGGTGAGAGCTCCATGAAAAAGATGCTGCCACGCGAAATGCCTTTGAATCATAGTACGAAGGAAAATATTTCGGGAGGGGTCCCGTGAGCAGAGAAAGATTAAACCCTGAAAACCTAAAATGAACCCTAGACCCTGCAACATTCCATGAAGCAAACTACCAGGGTTGACGTTGGAATCAATGCAGCTGAGTTTTCACCAATCCGCTCACATACTTGTATCAAGGTGGATACCCAGATCTGCTTCTGTGGTCAGCGAAATGATGTTCGTGAATACCATTAGGTATCCGTAAAAAAAATCACCCGAAGTTCTAATCAAAACTATTTTTTTTTTGTAATTATTTATTTATGGTTTGTGGAATGCAAACTATCACTTACAACCCGACACCCTCGAAAACAGAAAATATTGTCATACAAAAAAATCCATTTGGACATTGCCGAATCGTGTCGCATTGATAATGCCAAATTGTGGCTGCATGACAGCTGAAACTCGACTCCACAATCCAAAATAATATCATCGTTTATCAAAATTACAACAGCTTCGATTGACGACAGCGACATGTCCCGTATGTAAAACGACTCTCGTTGAAATCTATACAGCAACCAAAATATCCTCGACGCAAGGAAAAATTCCTTGATCGGTTTTCCCTGTATTTTTAACCCAAAACTTTCAAAAACACATTCAACACATTAAATAGAGTTAATAAGCGTCCCTTCAAAGTAAAACTCGCATACTGTATCACTGCATCATCCATTAATTTCGGAAGTAGTTCGTTTCGTCAGAATCCCCACCTTAGAAAGTAACTATTACTTTCGGAAGAAAAACTTCGAAATAGTCCATATAAATGCCGCTTAAGTTGACACTACTGCACTCAAACTCAATTTTGCCCCATTATGTCCTTTTTTTTTTAATTTAAATTCTAAAAGGTTTTTCACATGGCCCCAAAATTTATGTAAATTATTTAGTCTCGTATGCTGTTCACACTATGGTCGCAATCCTGTTTCACGACTTGGCAGTACAGTACAATCCACTTAAATTGCAAACTCAGACAATTTCATGGACGACCAAAACTGCTAGTTATATTACTTCCTTCTTTCTTTTTTTAAACATGAAGCAAAATCCATATTATAGGAACTATGTCAATGACCCATGCTCGTCAATAGTTGAAACATATCACCTTTGTGTTCAAAACTATGCGCAAAGCGGAAAATGGATCAGATGACCCCTCTGCAGTATTGTCAAATGTGAAGCTCACCACACTTCACCCGAGAATTGGATTATAATCTCCGTTCGAAATCCATGTAAATGTATGGAAAAATCCAAAAGACTTTCGCTTAGATCTCTGCAAAATCTGAAGGCCATACAAAATCCTCCATTGTCTGTAAATCCTATTAAAACAATACATTATAGTTTTTTTTTTCATTTATGTCATTGTAGCCCCATCTACCTCTTTAGATCTGTCCTGATAATCATTTCAATAGAATAAAAATAGTCTGACAACCCCTGCCCCAACTCCCTGACATTTTCATGAGAATAGCCAATACTAATCTGAACCAATCCACACTCTGTTACCCCTGACTGAACTAAAATGATGATATTCATTCCAATAACAACCCCCTCAACCCATTTACTACACTAAAATACTATACCTTATTTCCTAAATGAACTACCAACTTTACAGCACTATCCACAATCTTTCAATAAAACAAACTATCACATATACTATCGCAGAACAAAAATAAAAAATAATTAACTGAGTACCGCACTAACATCAAATGTCCAGCTGATCCCACTTCTGATATGTAAGAGACTCAAACTTTATTCTGTTATATAATCTTTTTCTTTTTTTTTTTAATGAACATGGCGTACTGGACATTTGTATGCATAAAATACGGTACTCACCTGATCTATACCGCCTGATACCATCTGTAATAAGAAAAAGACAACCAATGAGCCTGCAGTTACACGCATTGAAGATATTAAGTTATTTGAAACGAAAACGAATAATAATTCAAATCTTTATGTTGGCCCAGCCAACAAACAGGAAGAAGAGGAGAGCGAAGGAGAACCACTTGTCGGCGTCGTCGTCTCAGCATCAGTCATCGCAGCATAGGTCATCGGCTTCTCGTTGTATCGGTTGATTCTGGCTCAGGTATTCAAACGGCAATGCGAGGTAGACGCAGGATGGATGTATCGGTTGATTCGGCTGCTTCTCCTTGGTTCAATCCCACTTCACTACCATCCTCAATTCTTCTATATCCAGAAGTAAAGCCTTTCTACCTAAGGCACACAACTTCTGGCGAAAACATTCAAATTCGGTATTCTATGGTAGACTGCGGAGGGGGAAACCACAACCTCCTAGCTATTACAGAGGGGGATCAACTCCGGAGCGGAGCACCGCGCCTCTACTCAAATTTCAGAGAGGGGAACACCACAACCTCTCAATCACACAACACGAAGAGGGGAGACACCACAACCTCTTCAAACATCAACTCAACATGGAGAGGGGAGACACCACAACCTCTCCAACACGTAAACTCTGTGCAAAGAGGGGAAACACCGCAACCTCTCGAGTTTACCACCAATAGAAAGGGGAGACACCACAACCTTTCTACGAACGTCAACACAACATGAAGAGGGGAAACACCACAACCTCTCCAAAACGTAAACTCTGTGCAAAGAGGGGGAACACCACACCCTCTCGAGTTTATCACAAGTAGAAAGGGGAGACACCACAACCTTTCTACAAACACAACGCTGAGAGCGGGACGACCACAACCTCTCAACGACTCAATCGGAGGGGACCAACTCCGAGGTGAAGCCCACACGGCTCTAAACATCTCACTGAGAGGGGAGACACCACAACCTCTCAAACTATCATAACTTTCCGGAAAGGGGGAAACCACAACCTTTCCATACAACACTCACTCAATACTGAATCTTAGAATACCTCTTGGTAATTTTCCGTGCTGTACACACAGCAAACATAGTCCGCCATAAATCAGATCTTACACAATTAGTATAACAACAATACAA
This sequence comes from Microchrysa polita, assembly GCA_949715475.1. NCBI lineage: Eukaryota > Metazoa > Arthropoda > Insecta > Diptera > Stratiomyidae > Microchrysa > Microchrysa polita. The sequence goes on from OX454420.1 coordinate 50,680,021, forward strand.
GCAACTACAAGCTCAGTGTACTCACCTACGCACAACGTTTTTTCCTACCGATTCCTTGTTGTCACCGCAAAAGACGGAAAGAAGACGATGGGACACCTTAGCAGCAGCCAACAACTATCGAATGTGTCGTGATATCTTGAAATGGATTTTCTCGCGGCACACTTCACAAACACCCCGGAAAAACACTTGATGCGAAACACGATCGTGTGAAATAAACTTAATTCTACGCGTCGATTATTATTCGCGTAATTTGACCACAGAAATATAGCAAAACCACACCAGGAACATAAAAGCGCTTGACGTTCCGCTAGGAAAAATGACCGATTCTATTTTATTTTTCAATTGTCATTTAATTTCATGGCCTACTATGAAAATACAATCATACAAAAACACCAAGCCTCCTTCAAGAACAATCTATGAATAAAAAGTATTCTAGTTGGTGTTGTGGTTAGTGCGCACACCTTGGGTAGCACTGGTTCGTGGGTTCAAGACTCACCGTGAACGAATTCAGTTTATGGTGTTTTCCGAACTCACGACCCATGTGACGGACTATGATCTCATTCAGATGTTAAAGAAGTACAACAAGAGAACAAGGTATGCCTTAGACTAAAAATCAAGAGTATCAACACCCACTTTTTGAAGGGCATATTTGCAACTTCGTGTGGTATTAAGGAAAGTTGTGTATTTGAAAGCTGGCATTTCTCACAGATCCTGCAATTTTTTATGTAACGTTCCACATACTTATTTAATCGAGGCCAACAAACTATTGTTCTTGCTCTAGTTTTTGTCATACCTATAAATGACCCTCGTGGAGTTTAGCAAGAATTTCATGGGGACAACTATTCGATCATTGAAGAATACAATGCCTTCTTCAAAATAAGGCTCATTGCGAATAGGCCAATATTGTTTTATCAAATTCACTTTCCTGAGGTCGCGAGGCCATCCATTATTATAGACTTCTATAAAAAGCCGCATTTTGCTGCATTTTGGAATACCGGCTAAGCTAGTGCGACTCATAAGGATGACGATGACTAATACCGTCTCGCAGGTGAGAGTTCAGAACAGACTCACTGACCTATTTTAAACTCGTACTGGACTCAAGCAAGGCGACGGGCTGGCGCCGACGCTCTTCAACCTGGCTCTGGAGTATGTGATTCGAGCCATGAATCTGGGCAGCAGCGGAACGCTACTCATTAAATCGACTCGACTAGTAGCCTACGCCGACGACATCAACATAATGTCTCGAAGATTGGGTGATGCAGAAAGCCTTCTGCATAATCTCAATAACGCCGCCAAAGAAGTTGGGCTACATATCAACGAGTCTAAAACCAAGGTCATGATGCAATCAAAAACTAGAACGCCAGTAAATTCAAGCATCACAGTGGGGGACCTCAATATAGAATATGTATACAACTTCACTTACCTGGGTTGCAATTTGTCAAAAGACGCCAACGAAACAGATGAGATAAAGCGACGGATACAACTAGCTAATAAGTGTTACTTTGCGGTCCTCCAAATTATGAATTCGAAGCTGGTGCACAGGAACACGAAGCTCCACGTGTATAAAACCATCATCCGACCTGTGCTATGCTATGGCTGCGAGGCATGGACCCTAACTCAAAACTCTGAACACCTGTTGGACACATTCGAGCGAAAGGTTCTCCGAAGAATCTTCGGGGCCGTTCGTGAACGAGGTGAATGGCGCATCCGGTACAACCTTGAGTTGTATCAGCTGTATGATGAGCTACAGGTGTCGAAGATCGTGAAATTGCAGCGATTGCAATGGGCGGGTCATGTACAAAGGATGAACGACGATCGCATGCCCAAAAAGGTGATGAACGCGCAACGAATGGACGGAGCCAGATTGCGTGGACGACCGAGAGCCCGATGGGAGCATTCTGTATGTGAGGACGCCCACCAGATGCTAGGCTTTCGGAATTGGAGGACAAGGTCGCGTGACCGCGACAATTGGAGGTTTTCAATCCAGGCGGCCAAGGCCCGACGTCGGGCTATCGTGCCATAAAGAAGAAGATAAAAAGTCGAGTTTCAATAGCATGAAGGGTACTAATACGAACATTACGTTTACGCATTTTTTATACAACCTGCTTAAAGTTCTTCTCCAGGATACACCAGAAGTAAGTTTTTGGCATTTTTATGTTCTTGCATAGTAATAAAGTCACTGAAATAACGCCAAACCACGTAAATTATGAAAAATGAATACATAACGGTCACAAAATAACGCGACGTGACTGGAACGAAGTACTGGTACTTTTGTAATGAGAGGACACTAATACAAATAAAAATGGTCACAAAGTTCGTGTGACAAAAATTGTGTTTCTGTTCTGAAGACCCTCTCAATTTTGTTCAATTTTTCAGACACTATGGACTATGCAATTTATCGGGCAATCTGAAATTGGCAGTCTCACGGTCCACAAGAAACAACAAAAATTGCTACTTTCGATGGAGAATGACCGCCACAACCACAGCATGAAGAATGACCACAGGTTTATGTAAAAAAAAATCAGCAACTCAGAACACATGATCGGCATGAGCTTGTACGAAAAATTGCATGGGAATATGTTCCACACGTCAAATCAAAAAATTGAATTGGATGGTCACATACACCTTCCAATTTATCTCGCAATCAAAAAATCTCTCCAATCGTTCGGAGGGCCTGACCAAGTAACAATTTCATCCCTATAATACTTCGTAAAATATTCTCTTCTAACAATAACAGGGGCACTTTACAGGGTATAACCACTGAATAATAGTCCAATAATGGCATTTGGCGCCATGCAAATTCGTTCAATGACAGTAAATGATGATATAAAGCAAATGACGTACGCCTTTTTTGAAGCATAATTTAGTGCTTCAATAAGGTTCTATTGGATTAAAAAACGGCGCCAAATGCCATTATTGGACTTCTATTCAGTGGTTATACTCTGTAAAGTGCCCCTATTATTGTCAGAAGAGAATATTTTACGAAGTATTATAGGGATGTGGTCTGGCTGGTCTAGCGGTTAGTGCGCGCACCTTCGGTGCACAGGGTCATGAGTTCGAATCTCACCATGGACCATGGTGTTTTCCGAACTCACGAGCTTGTGACGGACTATGATCTCACTCATGTTAAACGAGTACCCATTTATGGGGATTCGATTGCCTAGAGGTAAAAGTGACTAAGTGCATTTTTCGCAAAAATCGTTTTATTACGCCAATTGCGTTACTTTTATGTCCCGCATCTGTCATTAAAATATTGAGGCGGTAAAATAAGTAAATCAGAAGTTATAGAAAATGAAAATTGATTAAGTGCAAAATTTTCAGAAAATGTTCGAGGTGAAAATAACCAAGTGCAGCACTTGGTGATTTTTACCTCAAAAAATTATAGTTTTCCTTTAATGATTCCCTAGATCTAAATATAATTAAAGCCTAAGAATAGCACAAGATATTTTCAAGATATTAATTTAAAAAAACACCTTGCACGATTGTGAAGTTAAAATTAATAGACATTATGCATATTGTGTCGAAGCTTATAACCAACTCGTATTCGAATTTAAAAAAACTTCGTTTTATAATTTTTACATCTCAAAACTTTTGTTATCAATTACACATATGGACAACCCAAGCAACAATTCGTTTGCTTTAAAGAAGCACTTCACACTGTAGCAACCATATAGTACCACGGAATTCATTTATCGGGTGACATCGCTTAAAGTAATATTTTGATCCGATAAATCATCCTTAAAGTATTTTCCGGAAAGCTTCTGTCATCATTATGGAATAAATTCAAAGATTGTGGTATAAAACTTCGATAAAACTGTCTCTAAACGTCAACCTAAAAAAGACACTCCTTTAAATACTCCGCTCTTGTGTTTATTGGATGATACAGCACACACATGCAATAGTCTCTCTAAGTTAACTCACACACATGCATATATTCTTCTATAGCACAGTCGGTGTCATTTTTATCGTGTGACATTCGTATGGTCATCCAATAAATAAATTCAGCGTAGTTTTATAGAAGGATGGACTTTGTGATTTTTTAAGAATTGACACTTATGAAATGCTCTGGAATACCACGTTTCTTGAATTGAATTCATTGAAATATTGCATGAAACTAACATTTCCTCACTCCTTGTTAACTTATGAATCAATTAAGATAATCTCAGCGCAGAAAATGTCTGCATTTTGTTGATGAATGTGTGGATTTATTCAACTTCAATTGACTGACATATAAAGAAGAAGGTGCAATGGAGAAGAGTCGATAAAGAAGTGTTGAGCACTTGTAGTGTTTGCGAGCAATGTTAACTATATGTGAGGTTGGCCGAGTGGTTAGGGCGTCGGACTGGCGTCCGACAGTCGCTGGTTCGACGCTGGCTGGGGGAATTTTTTTTTCTTTTTTTCACGAGAAAATGACAGAAAATGATGACATATAACACATTGATGTATGTCTTTTTCAAAGCTTAGTTCAGTGCTACAATAAGGTGCAATTGGATCTAAAAACGGCGCCAAACGCCATTATTGGACTATTATTCAGAGTTTATACCCTGTAAAGTGCCCCTATTGTCGTTAGAAGATAATATTTTACGAAGTATTATAGGGATGAAATTGTTATTTGGGAGGCTCCTTGAGAATGAAGTTCGTTATGCCCACCCCCTCTTCAGCAAGACCACTGCTGCGAGGATAATAGAGGCTTCCCAAGTAACAATTCGTATGCTTTAAAGAAGCACTTCATCCTGTAACAACCATATAGTAACACAAAATCAGTTTATCGTGTGACATGGCTTATAGAAATATTTTGATCCGATAAAAACTCCTTAAAACACTTTTCGGAAAGCTTAAAAAGTTCTTATATAATCAATTCACGACTACATCCTATAAAACTTCGATAACACTTCTCTAAACGTTAACCTAAAAAGATGCTCCATTGAATACTTCTTTGTAGTCTTTATTGAATGACATAAACACACATGACTGAAATCAACACACACACATGCATATAATCTTCTATAGCACTGTCGATTTCATTTTTATAGTGTGGCATTGGTGTGATCATCCAATAAATTGTTAAAAGCGTAGTTTTATAGAAGGATGAACTTTGTGATTTTTTAAAGAATTGACACTTATGAAGTGCTCTGGAACATCATGTTTCTTGAATTGAATTCATTGAAATATTGCATGAAACCAACATTTCCTCACTCATTCTTAGCTTATGAATCAATTAAGATAATCTCAGCGCAGAAACTTGCTGCATTTTATTGATGAACGTGTGAATTTAATTAGCTTCAACTGATTGACATATAAAGAAGAAGGTGCATTGCAGAGAAGTGTTGAGCATTTCGATAGAAGCAACGAACCACTTGTAGTGTTTACGAGCAATGCTTACTATATGTGAGGTTGGCCGAGTGGTCAAGGCGTCGGACTTGCGTACGACAGTCGCTGGTTCGACGCTGGCAGCGGAATTTTTTTTGCAAACGCGAGAAAATGACTAAAAAGGATGACATAACACATTTGATGTATGTCTTTTTCAATGTGCAATTCACTGCTACAATAAGGTTCAATTGGATAAAAAAAACGGCGCCAAATGCCATTATTGGACTATTATTCAGTGTTTATACCCTGTAAAGTGCCCCTATTATCGTTTGAAGAAAATATTCTACGAAGAATTACGGGATGAAATTGTTACTTGGGTTGTGGTATTCAATTTGATATTCCAAAGAGGTTGTTATCGGAAATTGTAATAGCTGGAACACCTTCTTCTTCCTTGCCTCTTTCTTTATACCGCTCCATGGTTCCGCGTTGCTCGACCTGCGGTGTAGGCACATCGCCCGTTTTGGCGATAATTTCTCAGCATATTTCTACAGGCAGCTCTATCTTGGATCGTGTCATCGCCGAGACCAATGCGTTGTTGTTGCTTTTTCATTTGACACATCCAGGTGTTCTTCGGTCTGCCTCTGGCCTTGGGTCCATCAAGTGGAACTTCCATTGATATCGCTCTCTTTGCGGGGTTCTCAGGCGGACGCCTTTGAACATGGCAATACCAATCCATTCGTCGGTCTTCGAGCTTTTCGGTGATTGGTTGGTCTATGAACAAGCTGCCTCGGATGTAGCTACTCTTGATGTGGTCCCTTTTGGTTACACCAACTGACATGCGTAACATTTACATTTCAGTCGCTGTCATTTCTTTCGCGTAACCTTCATACATGGTCCAGCATTCTGATCCATACATGAGTGCGGGACGTACAACCGTTTTGTACAACTTGCCCTTTAGCTTCAGTGGCATTTTCTTATCGCAGAAAACTCCAGAGTTTTCTCGCCACGTCATCCACCCAACCTTTGTGCGATGTTTGATGTCATCATCGCATGTAGCTCCGTTGTTCACCATCGAGCCAAGGTACTTGAACTTGGTGCAAGACTTAAGCTGCTCTCCTTTGACGTACATTTCTGGTATCGGTGCATCTGGGTCTGAGAATGGGCAGCATAAGAACTCAGTCTTTGTTATACTTACCCTCAGTCCATGCTCCTCCAGAATGTCACACCATTTTGTAAGGGCAGCTTGCAAGGCAACGATGTTTGGGCTACTGAGGACTATATCATCGGCAAAAAGAAGAGATATTTCTAGGCCGTCGGATATATGTGTTAATAAGTAGCACATGATGATGTTGAAGAGCAACGGACTCAATACACTGCCCTGGTGTAATCCGACATTCACCGGAAATTCTTCTGATTCACCGGCTGTGCATCTAACCTTAGTCGTAGCTCCATCATACATGCTCTCAAGGCCAACCATGCCATGCAAATGCTTCCTTTAAAACGATAATCACTTCTTTGGCTTTTTATCTTTGGTTTTAATTCAATCAATTTAGGGAAATAGTCGATAAGAACAATCTATGAATAATAAGTATTCTAGTTGGTGTTGTGGTTAGTGCGCACACCTTGGGTAGCACGGGTTCGTGGGTTCAAGTCTCACCGTGAACGAGTTCAGTTTATGGTGTTTTCCGAACTCACGACCCATGTGACGGACTATGATCTCATTCAGATGTTAAACAAGTACAACAAGAGAACAAGGTATGCCTTAGACTAAAAATCAAGAATATCAACACCCACTTTTTTGAAGGGCATATTTGCAACTTCGTGTGGTATTAAGGAAAGTTGTGTATTTGAAAGCTGGCATTTCTCACAGATCTTGCAATTTTTTATGTAACGTTCCACATATTCATTTAATCGAGGCCAACAAACTATTGTTCTTGCTCTAGTTTTTGTCATACCTATAAATGACCCTCGGGGAGTTTAGCAAGAATTTCATGGGGACAACTATTCGATCATTGAAGAATACAATGCCTTCTTCAAAATAAGGCTCATTGCGAATAGGCCAATATTGTTTTATCAAATTCACTTTCCTGAGGTCGCGAGGCCATCCATTATTATAGACTTCTATAAAAAGCCGCATTTTGCTGCATTTTGGAATACCGGCTAAGCTAGTGCGACTCATAAGGATGACGATGACTAATACCGTCTCGCAGGTGAGAGTTCAGAACAGACTCACTGACCTATTTGAAACTCGTACTGGACTCAAGCAAGGCGACGGGCTGGCGCCGACGCTCTTCAACCTGGCTCTGGAGTATGTGATTCGAGCCATGAATCTGGACAGCAGCGGAACGCTACTCATTAAATCGACTCGACTAGTAGCCTACGCCGACGACATCAACATCATGTCTCGAAGATTGGGTGATGCAGAAAGCCTTCTGCATAATCTCAATAACGCCGCCAAAGAAGTTGGGCTACATATCCACGAGTCTAAAACCAAGGTCATGATGCAATCAAAAACTAGAACGCCAGTAAATTCAAGCATCACAATATAGAATATGTATACAACTTCACTTACCTGGGTTCCAATTTGTCAAAAGACGCCAACGAAACAGATGAGATAAAGCGACGGATACAACTAGCTAATAAGTGTTACTTTGCGGTCCTCCAAATTATGAATTCGAAGCTGGTGCACAGGAACACGAAGCTCCACGTGTATAAAACCATCATCCGACCTGTGCTATGCTATGGCTGCGAGGCATGGACCCTAACTCAAAACTCTGAACACCTGTTGGACACATTCGAGCGAAAGGTTCTCCGAAGAATCTTCGGGGCCGTTCGTGAACGAGGTGAATGGCGCATCCGGTACAACCTTGAGTTGTATCAGCTGTATGATGAGCTACAGGTGTCGAAGATCGTGAAATTGCAGCGATTGCAATGGGCGGGTCATGTACAAAGGATGAACGACGATCGCATGCCCAAAAAGGTGATGAACGCGCAACGAATGGACGGAGCCAGATTGCGTGGACGACCGAGAGCCCGATGGGAGCATTCTGTATGTGAGGACGCCCACCAGATACTAGGCTTTCGGAATTGGAGGACAAGGTCGCGTGACCGCGACAATTGGAGGTTTTCAATCCAGGCGGCCAAGGCCCGACGTCGGGCTATCGTGCCATAAAGAAGAAGATAAAAAGTCGAGTTTCAATAGCATGAAGGGTACTAATACGAACATTACGTTTACGCATTTTTTATACAACCTGCTTAAAGTTCTTCTCCAGGATACACCAGAAGTAAGTTTTTGGCATTTTTATGTTCTTGCATAGTAATAAAGTCACTGAAATAACGCCAAACCACGTAAATTATGAAAAATGAATACATAACGGTCACAAAATAACGCGACGTGGCTGGAACGAAGTACTGGTACTTTTGTAATGAGAGGACACTAATACAAATAAAAATGGCCACAAAGTTCGTGTGACAAAAATTGTGTTTCCCAGTGAATTAATACAACCCAATAACCTTTACCAATCTTTTTGAACCTGAGATCTTTCTATCCTCAATGGCCTTAATTCGAATAGGAACAATTTTAATTTGATTCTTGGGAAAAATATATCCTAAATATCGTACTTCTATTGGACAAAGTTGCAACTTATTTAGATTAAACTGAATATTATTTTTTTTAGCCCTGGCCATAACCCTAGTCAGATTTTCATCATGTTCTTTTTTACTCTTGCCAAAAACCAATATCATCGGAATAAATGAAAACCCCAGGTAAGTTTTCAAAGTACCTACTTGACATTAAGTTTCTGAAGACCATCTCAATTTTGTTCAATTTATTCAGACACTATGGACTATGCAATTTATCGGGCAGTCTCACGGTCCACAAGACACAACAAAAATTGCTACTTTCGATGGAGAATGACCGCCACAACCACAGCATGAAGAATGACCACAGGCTTATGTAAAAAAAATCAGCAACTCAGAACACATGATCGGCATGAGCTTGTACGAAAAATTGTATGGCAATATGTTCCACACGTCATATCAAAAAATTGAATTGGATGGTCACATACACCTTCCAATTTATCTCGCAATCAAAAAATCTCTTCAATCGTTCGGATGGCAAGTAACAATTTCATCCCTATAATACTTCGTAAAATATTCTCTTCTAACAATAACAGGGGCACTTTAACCACTGAATAATAGTCCAATAATGGCATTTGGCGCCGTTTTTTAATCCAATAGAAGCTTATTGTAGCAATAAATTATGCTTAAAAAAGGCGTACATCATTTGCTTTATATCATAATTTTCTGTCATTGAACGAATTAACGAATTTGCAAAAACAAAAAATAGAAAAACAAAATTTCCGCATTTAGCATCGAACCCGTGTCTGTTGATTGTCCATCCTACACGCTACCAATTAGCCGACCTCACATGTAGTCAGCATTGCTCGTAAACACTACAAATGGTTAGTTGCTTCTATAGAAATGCTTGACAATTCTTTATGGAATCTTCTGCAATGCACCCTAAATCTATACATTTATCAATAAAATAGAGTCAATTTCGGCGCAGAGATCACCTTAATTGGTTCCGAAGATAACAATTAGTGAGTAAGTGTGGGTTTCATGAAAGATTCCAAAAATTTCTATTGAAAAAATGATGTATTTCAGACAAGAGTTCGATGCTAGCTGCGGAATTTTTTTTTTGCAAATCCGTTCAATGACAGTAAATGATGATATACGTACGCCTTTTTTGAAGCATAATTTAGTGCTACAATAAGGTTCTATTGGATTAAAAAACGGCGCCAAATGCCATTATTGGACTATTATTCAGTGGTTATACCCTGTAAAGTGCCCCTATTATTGTCAGAAGAGAATATTTTACGAAGTATTATAGGGATGTGGTCTGGCTGGTCTAGCGCTTAGTGCGCGAACCTTCGGTGCACAGGGTCATGAGTTCGAATCTCACCGTGGACCATTGTGTTTTCCGAACTCACGAGCTTGTGACGGACTATGATCTCACTCAGATGTTAAACGAGTACCCATTTATTTATTTATATAACACTGCTGAGCGTGATGCTGATCTAATTACCTCAACAAGAAGCAGATAAGATCTTGGAAATAGGATGCCACTAACACATCCTGCGACCTTAGTCCAATGCTGGATTGTCGCGCCTGTTATTTATTATTATAGGGATGAAATATACTTGGGAAATGCTTCTTTAAAGCATATGGATTATTAGTTGGTAGGGGGACCACTATACTCTTTTACTTTCATTTAGTGCAATAGCTGAACGACCTTGACAAATTACGTAAATTTGTGGAAAACAATGGACAAAATTATAATATAACGATAACGCAACGCTTAAGTTCTTATTTGATAGAAATAATTTGTTTGTATATTTTCGATTGAAAATACCCACGTTAAGCTATTTTGCATTAATCATATAAAATTGACAAATAAAACTATTAATTTGTTGGTGGTCTCTTCCTCTACAATACCATTCTACCTATATGTACTTTTTTATTTTTATTTGACCTAGCAGCGACTAAGAATAATAAATGTACCTCAGCGAACATAAAAATATGATGGTGACAGTTTTCATAAAAAGCCCTCATTATTATAGGCATTGACCAATAATAAATCATTATACGGTTTAGTACCTTGAATCTGTAAATTACTGGTACACAAGTTCTCGAATGCAAACAGTATATTCTGATGGGTATTTTCCAACATATTTTTCTCCGTACATTTTGATTATTACCGAATGACTACAAATATTATTCATAATAATTTTGCACCACTTAATGGACGCATCGAAAAAAAACTTCTATCGGAACTAAATAATAAAGAGGAAAATTTTATATAAACTCCCAATCTAAATCCCATTAGGTTTCAGTTGTTTAAAATATTTCAAAGAAGCTATATCGCATAAAAGAATAAATGAAAAGTATTGTAAAAGTTAGAAAATTTTACACTGATAAAAGAAGACAATAAATTAAGTGAACATTTCCCTTTGAAAACGTTGCAAAATGAATAGTTTTTCGGTGCGAATAATCATTGTGACAAGTGCTGTATTTGTATTTCATACAAATAGTGTTGATTGTTTAAGATCCTTCCCAAACGCGGATTTTACATTTCCCGGAGATAATGCACAACCTGCTCCACCACCCCCAGTGAACAATCAGAATGTGGTCGGACCACGTAAGTGCTGGTGCTTTTGATTAAAATAATGAAATTAATGGGATCACTTTACGGTCGACTGACGAAGAAAATGCGTGCAATAACAACAATGAACCATATACCATAAATGGAAGTAGTTTCTGGGAATATGTACATATTTATTATCAATTTGTTTGGTAAATACAGTCCGGAACTCATTCTGAATATTCTGATAAGATGAAATTTCAGTTTACAAATGAGTAATATTTTTAACCAAAAAATACTGGAGCGGTGTGATAAAGCGCGAATGTATTTTCTTTTATTAAGTGGTAAAGTACAATCGCCGGCAAAAACAAAACAAAAAATATCGGCCGGGGATGTAGCTGTGTGTTCAGATGGGAATCCGCACAAACACACTTGGGAAATGGTCTGTTTGTATAAGGCTCATAATATCCCTATCCCACTATGGATATGATTTTAAACAGCGCCGCCCAACTAACAATGCGTATATGTTTTAAAGAAGCACTTCACCCTGTAACAATCCTATAGTAACACTAAATTCAGCTTTAGGCCGCGTACACATGCAGAGCGACGCCGAGCTTTTCCGGGCCGGGCGATGCGATGCGATGTGTGCACACTTATTGCGATGTCGGGCCGGGCGATGCGATTTGTTGTGAGGATTTCATACGGCGCTGGCTAGTACGATTGCTGCTGATATGACTATGATTTCAGATCGACTTCGTGACATAGGGCTTCGAGTGTTCTACCAATGATATTTTCAATATATATACATACAAACGTGTCGGTATATGTATGTAGTGTTGTAGATAATTGTGGGTATTAATGAATGGATTGTCGTAGGTAATAATAATGGAATGTAGTACCATTGGTATTTTCTATATACATACGTACTTGTCGGTATGGCTATGTAGTGTTGTAGATAAATTGGAAGTAGGTCATGTAATGATGAATGACTGAAAGAGGTAGGTAACCTTTCTGGAAATTTTCAATGTTAGCTTACGCGTTTCAAAACAATTTTCGGGCTGCATTTGGATTTGGTGTTAATTGTTGTTCAAATATGTATGAATGGGTGAAATAGGTAATTTTTGGAAACATGCAGTGCAATAAAACCCAGTTTCTAGCGTACGCGCACTTTTATGAGCCTGCCGGCCAAAAAATGACATCCCCGTTTCTCGGGGAAATACACGTCCAATCGGCGTGGCAAAAACACTAAGGTAAATTTGGGTCGCTGATTCCGGATTTGAGGTCAAAAACAAATTTTTTTTTGGGGTTGCCCGCCCCCAAAATTGTACCCCTGTTTGCTCGGGGAAATACTCGTCCAATCGGCGTGACAGAAACACTAAGGTGAATTTGGGTCGCTGATTCCGAATTTGAGGTCAAAAACAAAAAATATTTTTTGGGGTTGCCCGCCACCAACATTGTACCCCTGTTTTCTCGAGGAAATACTCGTCCAATCGGCGTGGCAGAAACACTAAGATAAATTTGGGTCGCTGATTCCGAATTCGATGTCAAAAACAAGAAAAAAAAAATCGGGGTTGCTCGCCCCAAAATGGTACCCCGGTTTTCTCATCACCGTAGGTTCCCACAACTGACCTATCTACCGCTACCTTCAATAATTCATTGCAAATAGATGCACTGTACGAAATTTTCCTATACGTAAGCGTACGCCACAAACCGGGTTGTGCTGCACTGCATATTACCACAAATCTTACTTCTTTGGCCCATTCATAGATACAACCACAACTGTTAAATCCTAATACCGCCCTTTTTTGGGGGTACGGGTACGCTGGGTTGCACAGCGCTGTAAATTTCCACAAAGGCTAGTAGACCAATCCATTATTACATGACCTACACACGGCTATCCCTTCATTTAATGTCTACAAATCTATAACACTATACAACACGACACGTATGTATGTATATACAAATATTCCCAATGGTAATGCAACCCGATCTGCACAAAGCATGCCTCTCATGTCGATATCTCCCTATCAGCACCAAAAAGCACGAAACCAGCCTCTCTATGTCCGATTACATACATAAAATACACTTTGCCACTTCAAAACCGATCCAAACACAAATCGTATCCACCATGTCGCTCCCATCAGCGACAAGGTACCTTGCAGCAGCTGTTGAAAGCACGATGATTCGACATGGAAAAGTTCTCCATCTTACAACCACATGCCACTACGAACCCGATCCATACACAAATCGCATCGTCCATGTCGCTCACATCGGCGATAAGGCACCTTGCAGCAGCTGTTGAAAGCACGATGATTCGACATGGAAAAGTTCTCCATCTTACAACCACATGCCACTACGAACCCTATCCAAACACAAATCGCATCTTCCATGTCGCTCACATCGGCGACAAGGCACCTTGCAGCAGCTGTTGAAAGCACGATGATTCGACATGGAAAAGTTTTCCATCTTACAACCACATGCTACTCAGACCCGATCCAAACACAAATCGCATCGTCCATGTCGCTCAAATCGGCGACAAGGCACCTTGCAGCAGCTGTTGAAAGCACGATGATTCGACATGGAAAAGTTCTCCATCTTACAACCACATGCCACTACGAACCCGATCCAAACACATCGTACAACCGACGTCGCATCGCAAGGAGTCTCAATGGTACAAGCAGGTTCGTGGTGGTTCCTATTTAAATGCTAAGAATTTTTTTTTCTTGCGATGGGAAGCTTATCGCAACGCATTGCGTCGCCCGGAGTGTGAATGGGCTGTTACGTGTGACATCGCTTAAAGGAGCATTTTGATCCGATAGATTATCCTTAAAACATTTTTGGAAAACTTCTAACATCTTTATAGAATCAATTCACGGTTATCCAATAATGATTGAATATTAGCGCTATTTAAAGATAGTCCTGTAAAACTTCCATAACACTCTCTCTAAACGGGAACCTAAAAAGGGACTGCATTAAATACTTCTCTATTGTGTTTATTGGATGACATGCAATAGTCTTTCTCCAAATGATCACAGAGAACACAGAGATTCGATTGTGTTATTTAATCTTAATAATAAGACATTTAGACCTAGAGCCAGCGACACTTCAAATGCAACTATTTCCTCTCCATTCTGTTACACATTATCGCAAATTTCACGATTGGAGATGCCCCAAAACGGTAGTCTGCCTCCTGGACAGTGGGGCTAAAGGGGTGGCAGACAACTTCAAAGTCGTTAATAGTTGCAAAAATTTGCAACTATTTCCTCACTGTTCGTGCTTTGCACGATCATAGTACTTGGTCCACTGATAACGAAAATGCAGATGGCAGACACTTTCAGTGGGGCTAAAGTGGTGGCAGACGAGCCCAAAGTCGTTAATAGTTGCAAATATTTGCAACTATTTCCTCGCGTTTGATTCATATACCATTTCATAGACGACAAGTCCCCGCATATAAATTCCAAAAGGCAGACAAAAATTGGGGGGCTAACATGGTGGCAGACGCGCTCCAAAATTTGAAATTTGTATGAAAAATGGCAAGTGCTTCTACAAAAATAACGCTAACTCCATCATGCTAAATCATACAGGTACAGAAAGAGCTTAATTATTTTCCAGACACTTCCCTGAGTACTTAAGCCAAATTTCATTTCAAAATTCCAGTTACAACCCGTTTAATTTATCAATCGAAATTTGACTATTTTCAAGTAAATTGACAGGCAATATAGTACATACACAGAAAACGAATATACAAAGTAACATTTTCCCCTAATATCACACGGATGGCCTTCAGCAGCGATTCTTTTTGAACGGCACATCATTCAGGACACCATGCTAAGTATATGTTTCCAAAGCCAGACAAAAACCTTTAAAAGGACGACCAGCAGACGAGCCTAAAGTGGAGCAAAAAGTGCGATTTTGTGAGAAATAACAAGGATCTCATTTTCCCCTAATATCACACGGATGGCACCCAGCAGCGACTCTTTTTGGACCGCATATCACTGAGGACACAATGTTAAGTAAATATTTCCAAAGGCAGACATACAGTATTAAAAGGACGATCAGCAGACGAGCCCTTAAATGGGGCAAAAATCGGAATATTGCGAGAAACAACAATTATCTCTCGCGGAAGCATTTCCCCCTAATATCACACGGATGGTCGGCAGCAGCGTTTCTTTTTGACCGGTTTTCCATGCAGGACACCATGCTAAGTATATGTTTCCAAAGGCAGACATAAAGCATTAAAAGGACGATCAGCAGGCGAGCCCTTAAATGGGGTAAAAAGTGGAATTCTGCAAGAAACAACAATTATCTCTCGCGGAAGCATTTACCCCTAATATCACACGGATGGCCCGCAGCAGCGTTTCTTTTTGGCCGGTATATCATTCAGCACACCATGCTTAGTATATATTTTCAAAGGCAGACATACAGCACTAAAAGGACGATCAACAGACGAGCCCTTAAATGGGGCAAAAATTGGAATATTGCGAGAAACAACAATTATCTCTCGCGGAAGCATTTCCCCCTAATATCACACGGATGGTCCGCAGCAGCGTTTCTTTTTGACCGGTTTTCCATTCAGGACACCATGCTTAGTATATATTTCCAAAGGCAGACATACAGCATTAAAAGGACGATCAGCAGGCCAGCCCTTAAATGGGGCAAAAAGTGGAATTTTGCAAGAAACAACAATTATCTCTCGTTGCAGCATTGTACCTTAATATCACACGGATCACCCCCAGCAGCGATTCTTTTTGGACCGCATATCGCTTAGGACACAATGTTAAGTAAATATTTACAAAGGCAGACATACAGTATTAAAAGGACGATCAGCAGGCGAGCCCTTATATGGGGCAAAAAGTGGAATTCTGCAAGAAACAACAATTATCTCTCGCGGAAGCATTTCCCCCTAATATCACACGGATGGCCCGCAGCAACATTTCCTTTTGACCGGTATATCATTTAGCAAACATGCTAAGTATATATTTTCAAAGGCAGACATACAGCACTAAAAGGACGATCAACAGACGAGCCCTTAAATGGGGCAAAAATTGGAATATTGCGAGAAACAACAATTATCTCTCGCGGAAGCATTTCCCCCTAATATCACACGGATGGTCCGCAGCAGCGTTTCTTTTTGACCGGTTTTCCATTCAGGACACCATGCTAAGTATATATTTCCAAAGGCAGACATAAAGCATTAAAAGGACGATCAGCAGACGAGCCCTTAAATGGGGCAAAAAGTGGAATTTTGCGAGAAACAACAATTATCACTCGTTGCAGCATTTTACCTTAATATCACAGGGATCGCCCCAGCAGCGATTCTTTTTGGACCGCATATCACTAAGGACACAATGTTAAGTAAATATTTCCAAAGGCAGACATACAGTATTAAAAGGACGATCAGCCGGCGAGCCGTTAAATGGGGCAAAAGTGGAATTCTGCAAGAAACAACAATTATCTCTCACGGAAGCATTTCCCCCTAATATCACACGGATGGCCCGCAGCAGCGTTTCTTTTTGACCAGTATATCATTCAGCACACCATGCTAAGTATATATTTTCAAAGGCAGACATACAGAACTAAAAGGACGATCAGCAGACGAGCCCTTAAATGTGGCAAAAGGTGGAATCTTGCGAGAAACAACAATTATCTCTGGTGACAGCATTTCCACCTAACATCACACGGACGACCCCCGCAGGGATTCTTTCTGGACGGCATATCACTTAGGACACCATGCTAAGTAAATGTTTCCAAAGGCAGACATAAAGCATTCAAAGGAGGATCAGCAGACGCGCCCTTAAGTCGGCCAAAAAGTGTGATTTTGCCCAAAACAACAATTATCACTTTTTGACCTTTTTTGCACCACTTTAGGCAGGTCTACTGATCGTCCTTTTTAAGGTTTTGTCTGCGTTGGGAAATATACACTTAGCATGGTATTCTGAATGATTTCGCCACTGATGGTCCATCGTGTGATATTAGGGAAAAATGCTGCAACGAGAGGTAATTGTTGCTTCTTGCAAAATTCCACTTTTTGCTCGACTTAATGGCTCGTCTGCTGATCGTCCTTTTAGTGCTTTATGTCTGCCTTTGGAAATAAATACTTAGCATGGTGTCCTAAGTGATATACCGGTTTAAAAGAAACGCTGCTGCGGGCCATCCGTGTGATATTAAGGAGAAATGGTGCCGTGAGAGATAATTGTTGTTTCTCGCAATATTCCACTTTTTGCCCCATTTAAGGGCTCGTCTGCTGATCGTCCTTTTAATGTTTTATGTCTGCCTTTGGATATACTAAGCATGGTGTCCTGAATGAAAAACCGGTCAAAAAGAAACGCTGCTGCGGGCCATCCGTGTGATATTAGGGGGAAATGCTTCCGCGAGAGATAATTGTTGTTTCTCGCAATATTCCAATTTTGCCTCATTTAAGGGCTCGTCTGCTGATCGTCCTTTTAGTGCTGTATGTCTGCCTTTGAAAATATATACTTAGCATGGTGTGCTGAATGATATACCGGCCAAAAAGAAACGCTGCTGCGGGCCATCCGTGTGATATTAGGGGTAAATGCTTCCGCGAGAGATAATTGTTGTTTCTTGCAGAATTCCACTTTTTACCCCATTTAAGGGCTCGCCTGCTGATCGTCCTTTTAATGCTTTATGTCTGCCTTTGGAAACATATACTTAGCATGGTGTCCTGCATGGAAAACCGGTCAAAAAGAAACGCTGCTGCCGACCATCCGTGTGATATTAGGGGGAAATGCTTCCGCGAGAGATAATTGTTGTTTCTCGCAATATTCCGATTTTTGCCCCATTTAAGGGCTCGTCTGCTGATCGTCCTTTTAATACTGTATGTCTGCCTTTGGAAATATTTACTCAACATTGTGTCCTAAGTTATATGCGGTCCAAAAAGAATCGCTGCTGGGGCGATCCGTGTGATATTAAGGTAAAATGCTGCAACGATAGATAATTGTTGTTTCTCGCAAAATTCCATTTTTTGCCCCATTTAAGGGCTCGTCTGCTGATCGTCCTTTTAATACTGTATGTCTGCCTTTGGAAATATTTACTTAACATTGTGTCCTGAATAAAAAACCGGTCAAAAAGAAACGCTGCTGCGGGCCATCTATGTGATATTAGGGGGAAATTCCGCGAGAGATAATTGTTGTTTCTCGCAATATTCCAATTTTTGCCCCATTTAAGGGCTCGTCTGCTGATCGTCCTTTTAGTGGTGTATGTCTGCCTTTGAAAATATATACTTAGCATGGTGTGCTGAAAGATATACCGGTCAAAAAGAAACTCTGCTGCGGGCCATCCGTGTGATATTGGGGGGAAATTCTTCCGCGAGAGATAATTGTTGTTTCTTGCAGAATTCCACTTTTTGCCCCATTTAAGGGCTCGCCTGCTGATCGTCCTTTTAATACTGTATGTCTGCCTTTGGAAATATTTACTTAACATTGTGTCCTGAGTGATATGCGGTCCAAAAAGAGTCGCTGCTGGGTGCCATCCGTGTGATATTAGGGGAAAATGAGATCCTTGTTATTTCTCACAAAATCGCACTTTTTGCTCCACTTTAGGCTCATCTGCTGGTCGTCCTTTTAAAGGTTTTTGTCTGCCTTTGGAAACATATACTTAGCATGGTGTCCTGAATGATGTGCCGTTCAAAAAGAATCGCTGCTGAAGGCCATCCGTGTGATATTAGGGGAAAATGTTACTTTGTATATTCGTTTTCTGTGTATGTACTATATTGCCTGTCAATTTACTTGAAAATAGTCAAATTTCGATTGATAAATTAAACGGGTTGTAACTGGAATTTTGAAATGAAATTTGGCTTAAGTACTCAGGGAAGTGTCTGGAAAATAATTAAGCTCTTTCTGTACCTGTATGATTTAGCATGATGGAGTTAGCGTTATTTTTGTAGAAGCACTTGCCATTTTTCATACAAATTTCAAATTTTGGAGCGCGTCTGCCACCATGTTAGCCCCCCAATTTTTGTCTGCCTTTTGGAATTTATATGCGGGGACTTGTCGTCTATGAAATGGTATATGAATCAAACGCGAGGAAATAGTTGCAAATATTTGCAACTATTAACGACTTTGGGCTCGTCTGCCACCACTTTAGCCCCACTGAAAGTGTCTGCCATCTGCATTTTCGTTATCAGTGGACCAAGTACTATGATCGTGCAAAGCACGAACAGTGAGGAAATAGTTGCAAATTTTTGCAACTATTAACGACTTTGAAGTTGTCTGCCACCCCTTTAGCCCCACTGTCCAGGAGGCAGACTACCGTTTTGGGGCATCTCCAATCGTGAAATTTGCGATAATGTGTAACAGAATGGAGAGGAAATAGTTGTAAATAATTTCCACTTGGGCTCTTAGACTAGACCTAGAGCCAGCGACACTTCAAATGCAACTATTTCCTCTCCATTCTGTTACACATTATCGCAAATTTCACGATTGGAGATGCCCCAAAACGGTAGTCTGCCTCCTGGACAGTGGGGCTAAAGGGGTGGCAGACAACTTCAAAGTCGTTAATAGTTGCAAAAATTTGCAACTATTTCCTCACTGTTCGTGCTTTGCACGATCATAGTACTTGGTCCACTGATAACGAAAATGCAGATGGCAGACACTTTCAGTGGGGCTAAAGTGGTGGCAGACGAGCCCAAAGTCGTTAATAGTTGCAAATATTTGCAACTATTTCCTCGCGTTTGATTCATATACCATTTCATAGACGACAAGTCCCCGCATATAAATTCCAAAAGGCAGACAAAAATTGGGGGGCTAACATGGTGGCAGACGCGCTCCAAAATTTGAAATTTGTATGAAAAATGGCAAGTGCTTCTACAAAAATAACGCTAACTCCATCATGCTAAATCATACAGGTACAGAAAGAGCTTAATTATTTTCCAGACACTTCCCTGAGTACTTAAGCCAAATTTCATTTCAAAATTCCAGTTACAACCCGTTTAATTTATCAATCGAAATTTGACTATTTTCAAGTAAATTGACAGGCAATATAGTACATACACAGAAAACGAATATACAAAGTAACATTTTCCCCTAATATCACACGGATGGCCTTCAGCAGCGATTCTTTTTGAACGGCACATCATTCAGGACACCATGCTAAGTATATGTTTCCAAAGCCAGACAAAAACCTTTAAAAGGACGACCAGCAGACGAGCCTAAAGTGGAGCAAAAAGTGCGATTTTGTGAGAAATAACAAGGATCTCATTTTCCCCTAATATCACACGGATGGCACCCAGCAGCGACTCTTTTTGGACCGCATATCACTGAGGACACAATGTTAAGTAAATATTTCCAAAGGCAGACATACAGTATTAAAAGGACGATCAGCAGACGAGCCCTTAAATGGGGCAAAAATCGGAATATTGCGAGAAACAACAATTATCTCTCGCGGAAGCATTTCCCCCTAATATCACACGGATGGTCGGCAGCAGCGTTTCTTTTTGACCGGTTTTCCATGCAGGACACCATGCTAAGTATATGTTTCCAAAGGCAGACATAAAGCATTAAAAGGACGATCAGCAGGCGAGCCCTTAAATGGGGTAAAAAGTGGAATTCTGCAAGAAACAACAATTATCTCTCGCGGAAGCATTTACCCCTAATATCACACGGATGGCCCGCAGCAGCGTTTCTTTTTGGCCGGTATATCATTCAGCACACCATGCTTAGTATATATTTTCAAAGGCAGACATACAGCACTAAAAGGACGATCAACAGACGAGCCCTTAAATGGGGCAAAAATTGGAATATTGCGAGAAACAACAATTATCTCTCGCGGAAGCATTTCCCCCTAATATCACACGGATGGTCCGCAGCAGCGTTTCTTTTTGACCGGTTTTCCATTCAGGACACCATGCTTAGTATATATTTCCAAAGGCAGACATACAGCATTAAAAGGACGATCAGCAGGCCAGCCCTTAAATGGGGCAAAAAGTGGAATTTTGCAAGAAACAACAATTATCTCTCGTTGCAGCATTGTACCTTAATATCACACGGATCACCCCCAGCAGCGATTCTTTTTGGACCGCATATCGCTTAGGACACAATGTTAAGTAAATATTTACAAAGGCAGACATACAGTATTAAAAGGACGATCAGCAGGCGAGCCCTTAAATGGGGCAAAAAGTGGAATTCTGCAAGAAACAACAATTATCTCTCGCGGAAGCATTTCCCCCTAATATCACACGGATGGCCCGCAGCAACATTTCCTTTTGACCGGTATATCATTTAGCAAACATGCTAAGTATATATTTTCAAAGGCAGACATACAGCACTAAAAGGACGATCAACAGACGAGCCCTTAAATGGGGCAAAAATTGGAATATTGCGAGAAACAACAATTATCTCTCGCGGAAGCATTTCCCCCTAATATCACACGGATGGTCCGCAGCAGCGTTTCTTTTTGACCGGTTTTCCATTCAGGACACCATGCTAAGTATATATTTCCAAAGGCAGACATAAAGCATTAAAAGGACGATCAGCAGACGAGCCCTTAAATGGGGCAAAAAGTGGAATTTTGCGAGAAACAACAATTATCACTCGTTGCAGCATTTTACCTTAATATCACAGGGATCGCCCCAGCAGCGATTCTTTTTGGACCGCATATCACTAAGGACACAATGTTAAGTAAATATTTCCAAAGGCAGACATACAGTATTAAAAGGACGATCAGCCGGCGAGCCGTTAAATGGGGCAAAAGTGGAATTCTGCAAGAAACAACAATTATCTCTCACGGAAGCATTTCCCCCTAATATCACACGGATGGCCCGCAGCAGCGTTTCTTTTTGACCAGTATATCATTCAGCACACCATGCTAAGTATATATTTTCAAAGGCAGACATACAGAACTAAAAGGACGATCAGCAGACGAGCCCTTAAATGTGGCAAAAGGTGGAATCTTGCGAGAAACAACAATTATCTCTGGTGACAGCATTTCCACCTAACATCACACGGACGACCCCCGCAGGGATTCTTTCTGGACGGCATATCACTTAGGACACCATGCTAAGTAAATGTTTCCAAAGGCAGACATAAAGCATTCAAAGGAGGATCAGCAGACGCGCCCTTAAGTCGGCCAAAAAGTGTGATTTTGCCCAAAACAACAATTATCACTTTTTGACCTTTTTTGCACCACTTTAGGCAGGTCTACTGATCGTCCTTTTTAAGGTTTTGTCTGCGTTGGGAAATATACACTTAGCATGGTATTCTGAATGATTTCGCCACTGATGGTCCATCGTGTGATATTAGGGAAAAATGCTGCAACGAGAGGTAATTGTTGCTTCTTGCAAAATTCCACTTTTTGCTCGACTTAATGGCTCGTCTGCTGATCGTCCTTTTAGTGCTTTATGTCTGCCTTTGGAAATAAATACTTAGCATGGTGTCCTAAGTGATATACCGGTTTAAAAGAAACGCTGCTGCGGGCCATCCGTGTGATATTAAGGAGAAATGGTGCCGTGAGAGATAATTGTTGTTTCTCGCAATATTCCACTTTTTGCCCCATTTAAGGGCTCGTCTGCTGATCGTCCTTTTAATGTTTTATGTCTGCCTTTGGATATACTAAGCATGGTGTCCTGAATGAAAAACCGGTCAAAAAGAAACGCTGCTGCGGGCCATCCGTGTGATATTAGGGGGAAATGCTTCCGCGAGAGATAATTGTTGTTTCTCGCAATATTCCAATTTTGCCTCATTTAAGGGCTCGTCTGCTGATCGTCCTTTTAGTGCTGTATGTCTGCCTTTGAAAATATATACTTAGCATGGTGTGCTGAATGATATACCGGCCAAAAAGAAACGCTGCTGCGGGCCATCCGTGTGATATTAGGGGTAAATGCTTCCGCGAGAGATAATTGTTGTTTCTTGCAGAATTCCACTTTTTACCCCATTTAAGGGCTCGCCTGCTGATCGTCCTTTTAATGCTTTATGTCTGCCTTTGGAAACATATACTTAGCATGGTGTCCTGCATGGAAAACCGGTCAAAAAGAAACGCTGCTGCCGACCATCCGTGTGATATTAGGGGGAAATGCTTCCGCGAGAGATAATTGTTGTTTCTCGCAATATTCCGATTTTTGCCCCATTTAAGGGCTCGTCTGCTGATCGTCCTTTTAATACTGTATGTCTGCCTTTGGAAATATTTACTCAACATTGTGTCCTAAGTTATATGCGGTCCAAAAAGAATCGCTGCTGGGGCGATCCGTGTGATATTAAGGTAAAATGCTGCAACGATAGATAATTGTTGTTTCTCGCAAAATTCCACTTTTTGCCCCATTTAAGGGCTCGTCTGCTGATCGTCCTTTTAATACTGTATGTCTGCCTTTGGAAATATTTACTTAACATTGTGTCCTGAATAAAAAACCGGTCAAAAAGAAACGCTGCTGCGGGCCATCTATGTGATATTAGGGGGAAATTCCGCGAGAGATAATTGTTGTTTCTCGCAATATTCCAATTTTTGCCCCATTTAAGGGCTCGTCTGCTGATCGTCCTTTTAGTGGTGTATGTCTGCCTTTGAAAATATATACTTAGCATGGTGTGCTGAAAGATATACCGGTCAAAAAGAAACTCTGCTGCGGGCCATCCGTGTGATATTGGGGGGAAATTCTTCCGCGAGAGATAATTGTTGTTTCTTGCAGAATTCCACTTTTTGCCCCATTTAAGGGCTCGCCTGCTGATCGTCCTTTTAATACTGTATGTCTGCCTTTGGAAATATTTACTTAACATTGTGTCCTGAGTGATATGCGGTCCAAAAAGAGTCGCTGCTGGGTGCCATCCGTGTGATATTAGGGGAAAATGAGATCCTTGTTATTTCTCACAAAATCGCACTTTTTGCTCCACTTTAGGCTCATCTGCTGGTCGTCCTTTTAAAGGTTTTTGTCTGCCTTTGGAAACATATACTTAGCATGGTGTCCTGAATGATGTGCCGTTCAAAAAGAATCGCTGCTGAAGGCCATCCGTGTGATATTAGGGGAAAATGTTACTTTGTATATTCGTTTTCTGTGTATGTACTATATTGCCTGTCAATTTACTTGAAAATAGTCAAATTTCGATTGATAAATTAAACGGGTTGTAACTGGAATTTTGAAATGAAATTTGGCTTAAGTACTCAGGGAAGTGTCTGGAAAATAATTAAGCTCTTTCTGTACCTGTATGATTTAGCATGATGGAGTTAGCGTTATTTTTGTAGAAGCACTTGCCATTTTTCATACAAATTTCAAATTTTGGAGCGCGTCTGCCACCATGTTAGCCCCCCAATTTTTGTCTGCCTTTTGGAATTTATATGCGGGGACTTGTCGTCTATGAAATGGTATATGAATCAAACGCGAGGAAATAGTTGCAAATATTTGCAACTATTAACGACTTTGGGCTCGTCTGCCACCACTTTAGCCCCACTGAAAGTGTCTGCCATCTGCATTTTCGTTATCAGTGGACCAAGTACTATGATCGTGCAAAGCACGAACAGTGAGGAAATAGTTGCAAATTTTTGCAACTATTAACGACTTTGAAGTTGTCTGCCACCCCTTTAGCCCCACTGTCCAGGAGGCAGACTACCGTTTTGGGGCATCTCCAATCGTGAAATTTGCGATAATGTGTAACAGAATGGAGAGGAAATAGTTGTAAATAATTTCCACTTGGGCTCTTAGACTAGACCTAGAGCCAGCGACACTTCAAATGCAACTATTTCCTCTCCATTCTGTTACACATTATCGCAAATTTCACGATTGGAGATGCCCCAAAACGGTAGTCTGCCTCCTGGACAGTGGGGCTAAAGGGGTGGCAGACAACTTCAAAGTCGTTAATAGTTGCAAAAATTTGCAACTATTTCCTCACTGTTCGTGCTTTGCACGATCATAGTACTTGGTCCACTGATAACGAAAATGCAGATGGCAGACACTTTCAGTGGGGCTAAAGTGGTGGCAGACGAGCCCAAAGTCGTTAATAGTTGCAAATATTTGCAACTATTTCCTCGCGTTTGATTCATATACCATTTCATAGACGACAAGTCCCCGCATATAAATTCCAAAAGGCAGACAAAAATTGGGGGGCTAACATGGTGGCAGACGCGCTCCAAAATTTGAAATTTGTATGAAAAATGGCAAGTGCTTCTACAAAAATAACGCTAACTCCATCATGCTAAATCATACAGGTACAGAAAGAGCTTAATTATTTTCCAGACACTTCCCTGAGTACTTAAGCCAAATTTCATTTCAAAATTCCAGTTACAACCCGTTTAATTTATCAATCGAAATTTGACTATTTTCAAGTAAATTGACAGGCAATATAGTACATACACAGAAAACGAATATACAAAGTAACATTTTCCCCTAATATCACACGGATGGCCTTCAGCAGCGATTCTTTTTGAACGGCACATCATTCAGGACACCATGCTAAGTATATGTTTCCAAAGCCAGACAAAAACCTTTAAAAGGACGACCAGCAGACGAGCCTAAAGTGGAGCAAAAAGTGCGATTTTGTGAGAAATAACAAGGATCTCATTTTCCCCTAATATCACACGGATGGCACCCAGCAGCGACTCTTTTTGGACCGCATATCACTGAGGACACAATGTTAAGTAAATATTTCCAAAGGCAGACATACAGTATTAAAAGGACGATCAGCAGACGAGCCCTTAAATGGGGCAAAAATCGGAATATTGCGAGAAACAACAATTATCTCTCGCGGAAGCATTTCCCCCTAATATCACACGGATGGTCGGCAGCAGCGTTTCTTTTTGACCGGTTTTCCATGCAGGACACCATGCTAAGTATATGTTTCCAAAGGCAGACATAAAGCATTAAAAGGACGATCAGCAGGCGAGCCCTTAAATGGGGTAAAAAGTGGAATTCTGCAAGAAACAACAATTATCTCTCGCGGAAGCATTTACCCCTAATATCACACGGATGGCCCGCAGCAGCGTTTCTTTTTGGCCGGTATATCATTCAGCACACCATGCTTAGTATATATTTTCAAAGGCAGACATACAGCACTAAAAGGACGATCAACAGACGAGCCCTTAAATGGGGCAAAAATTGGAATATTGCGAGAAACAACAATTATCTCTCGCGGAAGCATTTCCCCCTAATATCACACGGATGGTCCGCAGCAGCGTTTCTTTTTGACCGGTTTTCCATTCAGGACACCATGCTTAGTATATATTTCCAAAGGCAGACATACAGCATTAAAAGGACGATCAGCAGGCCAGCCCTTAAATGGGGCAAAAAGTGGAATTTTGCAAGAAACAACAAT
The DNA here is from genome assembly GCA_949715475.1 of Microchrysa polita. Lineage (NCBI taxonomy): Eukaryota > Metazoa > Arthropoda > Insecta > Diptera > Stratiomyidae > Microchrysa > Microchrysa polita. Next base: position 50,706,718 of record OX454420.1, read on the forward strand.
TATCTCTCGTTGCAGCATTGTACCTTAATATCACACGGATCACCCCCAGCAGCGATTCTTTTTGGACCGCATATCGCTTAGGACACAATGTTAAGTAAATATTTACAAAGGCAGACATACAGTATTAAAAGGACGATCAGCAGGCGAGCCCTTAAATGGGGCAAAAAGTGGAATTCTGCAAGAAACAACAATTATCTCTCGCGGAAGCATTTCCCCCTAATATCACACGGATGGCCCGCAGCAACATTTCCTTTTGACCGGTATATCATTTAGCAAACATGCTAAGTATATATTTTCAAAGGCAGACATACAGCACTAAAAGGACGATCAACAGACGAGCCCTTAAATGGGGCAAAAATTGGAATATTGCGAGAAACAACAATTATCTCTCGCGGAAGCATTTCCCCCTAATATCACACGGATGGTCCGCAGCAGCGTTTCTTTTTGACCGGTTTTCCATTCAGGACACCATGCTAAGTATATATTTCCAAAGGCAGACATAAAGCATTAAAAGGACGATCAGCAGACGAGCCCTTAAATGGGGCAAAAAGTGGAATTTTGCGAGAAACAACAATTATCACTCGTTGCAGCATTTTACCTTAATATCACAGGGATCGCCCCAGCAGCGATTCTTTTTGGACCGCATATCACTAAGGACACAATGTTAAGTAAATATTTCCAAAGGCAGACATACAGTATTAAAAGGACGATCAGCCGGCGAGCCGTTAAATGGGGCAAAAGTGAAATTCTGCAAGAAACAACAATTATCTCTCACGGAAGCATTTCCCCCTAATATCACACGGATGGCCCGCAGCAGCGTTTCTTTTTGACCAGTATATCATTCAGCACACCATGCTAAGTATATATTTTCAAAGGCAGACATACAGAACTAAAAGGACGATCAGCAGACGAGCCCTTAAATGTGGCAAAAGGTGGAATCTTGCGAGAAACAACAATTATCTCTGGTGACAGCATTTCCACCTAACATCACACGGACGACCCCCGCAGGGATTCTTTCTGGACGGCATATCACTTAGGACACCATGCTAAGTAAATGTTTCCAAAGGCAGACATAAAGCATTCAAAGGAGGATCAGCAGACGCGCCCTTAAGTCGGCCAAAAAGTGTGATTTTGCCCAAAACAACAATTATCACTTTTTGACCTTTTTTGCACCACTTTAGGCAGGTCTACTGATCGTCCTTTTTAAGGTTTTGTCTGCGTTGGGAAATATACACTTAGCATGGTATTCTGAATGATTTCGCCACTGATGGTCCATCGTGTGATATTAGGGAAAAATGCTGCAACGAGAGGTAATTGTTGCTTCTTGCAAAATTCCACTTTTTGCTCGACTTAATGGCTCGTCTGCTGATCGTCCTTTTAGTGCTTTATGTCTGCCTTTGGAAATAAATACTTAGCATGGTGTCCTAAGTGATATACCGGTTTAAAAGAAACGCTGCTGCGGGCCATCCGTGTGATATTAAGGAGAAATGGTGCCGTGAGAGATAATTGTTGTTTCTCGCAATATTCCACTTTTTGCCCCATTTAAGGGCTCGTCTGCTGATCGTCCTTTTAATGTTTTATGTCTGCCTTTGGATATACTAAGCATGGTGTCCTGAATGAAAAACCGGTCAAAAAGAAACGCTGCTGCGGGCCATCCGTGTGATATTAGGGGGAAATGCTTCCGCGAGAGATAATTGTTGTTTCTCGCAATATTCCAATTTTGCCTCATTTAAGGGCTCGTCTGCTGATCGTCCTTTTAGTGCTGTATGTCTGCCTTTGAAAATATATACTTAGCATGGTGTGCTGAATGATATACCGGCCAAAAAGAAACGCTGCTGCGGGCCATCCGTGTGATATTAGGGGTAAATGCTTCCGCGAGAGATAATTGTTGTTTCTTGCAGAATTCCACTTTTTACCCCATTTAAGGGCTCGCCTGCTGATCGTCCTTTTAATGCTTTATGTCTGCCTTTGGAAACATATACTTAGCATGGTGTCCTGCATGGAAAACCGGTCAAAAAGAAACGCTGCTGCCGACCATCCGTGTGATATTAGGGGGAAATGCTTCCGCGAGAGATAATTGTTGTTTCTCGCAATATTCCGATTTTTGCCCCATTTAAGGGCTCGTCTGCTGATCGTCCTTTTAATACTGTATGTCTGCCTTTGGAAATATTTACTCAACATTGTGTCCTAAGTTATATGCGGTCCAAAAAGAATCGCTGCTGGGGCGATCCGTGTGATATTAAGGTAAAATGCTGCAACGATAGATAATTGTTGTTTCTCGCAAAATTCCACTTTTTGCCCCATTTAAGGGCTCGTCTGCTGATCGTCCTTTTAATACTGTATGTCTGCCTTTGGAAATATTTACTTAACATTGTGTCCTGAATAAAAAACCGGTCAAAAAGAAACGCTGCTGCGGGCCATCTATGTGATATTAGGGGGAAATTCCGCGAGAGATAATTGTTGTTTCTCGCAATATTCCAATTTTTGCCCCATTTAAGGGCTCGTCTGCTGATCGTCCTTTTAGTGGTGTATGTCTGCCTTTGAAAATATATACTTAGCATGGTGTGCTGAAAGATATACCGGTCAAAAAGAAACTCTGCTGCGGGCCATCCGTGTGATATTGGGGGGAAATTCTTCCGCGAGAGATAATTGTTGTTTCTTGCAGAATTCCACTTTTTGCCCCATTTAAGGGCTCGCCTGCTGATCGTCCTTTTAATACTGTATGTCTGCCTTTGGAAATATTTACTTAACATTGTGTCCTGAGTGATATGCGGTCCAAAAAGAGTCGCTGCTGGGTGCCATCCGTGTGATATTAGGGGAAAATGAGATCCTTGTTATTTCTCACAAAATCGCACTTTTTGCTCCACTTTAGGCTCATCTGCTGGTCGTCCTTTTAAAGGTTTTTGTCTGCCTTTGGAAACATATACTTAGCATGGTGTCCTGAATGATGTGCCGTTCAAAAAGAATCGCTGCTGAAGGCCATCCGTGTGATATTAGGGGAAAATGTTACTTTGTATATTCGTTTTCTGTGTATGTACTATATTGCCTGTCAATTTACTTGAAAATAGTCAAATTTCGATTGATAAATTAAACGGGTTGTAACTGGAATTTTGAAATGAAATTTGGCTTAAGTACTCAGGGAAGTGTCTGGAAAATAATTAAGCTCTTTCTGTACCTGTATGATTTAGCATGATGGAGTTAGCGTTATTTTTGTAGAAGCACTTGCCATTTTTCATACAAATTTCAAATTTTGGAGCGCGTCTGCCACCATGTTAGCCCCCCAATTTTTGTCTGCCTTTTGGAATTTATATGCGGGGACTTGTCGTCTATGAAATGGTATATGAATCAAACGCGAGGAAATAGTTGCAAATATTTGCAACTATTAACGACTTTGGGCTCGTCTGCCACCACTTTAGCCCCACTGAAAGTGTCTGCCATCTGCATTTTCGTTATCAGTGGACCAAGTACTATGATCGTGCAAAGCACGAACAGTGAGGAAATAGTTGCAAATTTTTGCAACTATTAACGACTTTGAAGTTGTCTGCCACCCCTTTAGCCCCACTGTCCAGGAGGCAGACTACCGTTTTGGGGCATCTCCAATCGTGAAATTTGCGATAATGTGTAACAGAATGGAGAGGAAATAGTTGTAAATAATTTCCACTTGGGCTCTTAGACTAATTCATATTGCCATTTGATAAATTGATCATTGTGCCTGTCCACACACTTTCAATGTTCGTTCGTCTTCGTCATTTTGACAATTGAAACTTGGCATGGCTGCGCTATTGAAAAGAGGAAATCAATCTTGTCAGTGAAACCAATGTTGATTATGTCAAAATCGACGAGGAATGGATTGCAACCCAGTGTGCCTGTCCACACATTTTCAATGTTCGTTCGTCTTCGTCATTTTGACAATTGAAACTTTGGTATGTCTGCGCTATTGAAAAGAAGAATTCAATCTTTTCAGTGGTGACCAAAGTTGATTATGTAAAAATCCAAGAGGAATGGATGGAAAATTGCAACCCACTGAAATCGGGTTTGCTATCGTTTTTTCTTTCAACATTTTTAAAATTTGCTGTGTGCAAAGATTGTGAACTAAAATTGACCGGCATTTATGTGTCTGCGAGTGTTTTCATTTCTTAGCGATTAGATAAGTGCTAAAATGTGTTGACATTAAATTTCGATTTTGAAAAATGAACAGAAGTCTTGCGGAATCTACTCCTTTTCATACAAAACACAAAACTTTTTTCAAATTATTTTAACAAAAGAAGTAATTATTTACGCGTTCTGAACGAATCGCGACAAATATCCTACGACGAATGATGAACAAATGTGACATTTATCTCTTCTGTTCACTTGATGCAATCAATGTGCCTGTCTAGACAGTTTCAATTTCCGTTCGTCTTCATCATTTTGACAATTGAAACTTGAGATGTATGCGCTATTGAAGAAACGCATTCATTCTTGAACGCAATTGCCAATGACCGCTTATATACCGAGGCAAAGATAAAAAGTTTTAGACAAATTTAAATTATTTTTGGACGGCATATACGGGCTGCACTAACTAATCGAAACTAAATTTAGTCCCGCTCGCAACAGATGGCGAGGTGCTTACCAATTCATAATGCCTAGCCAAGCGACTGTCTCTGAAATTTATCCAGGAAGAGCGAAGTCGTCTTGTTACTGGAATGATATCGTTTTCGATTTTCGTTTCGGTACAAAGTTTATATGAAATTCCTGGTTAGTAAAAACGCGAGATTAACAAATTCCAATCATAATATTGTCCAAATATGTAATCGAAATGTCAGATAAACCATTTCTAAACATCTGCACATTCCACAACCAATTCGAATAAAAAGAAGAAGAGGAAAGTTAATACGCGAACTAGACTAGGGCGGTATATTCACCCTATGGAAAAGGTACTATCTCCAAAAATGCTTTAAGATAGTTTAAATTAAGAGCCGGTATATAAGCGCTCAATGTTAAATATTAACAACACATCATCTATTCATACAATTCACGAAACAATTTACCATTTACCCGTCCTGACCAAAGCCGTGACACATATTTAACGATAAATAATGAACAGATCTGGATAGAATGAGACATTGATCTCTTCTGCTCTGGAAGAGTCTTGCATTAAACCAATATTTTCTCTTTAATTTCTGAACTGATTAAGATGATCTCTGAGCAGAAACTGGTTGCATTTTATTGATGAATGTGTGGATTTAATCAACATCATTATTGATAGAAGGTTAATTGCAGAAGATTCTGTAAAGAATTGTTAAGCATTTCGATAGAAGCAACTAATAACCATTTTAGTGTTTACCAGCAAAGCTGACTATATCTATGTAGTGTAGTAGTAGTGTAGATATCTCCTTTCAGTGGTTCTAGCTTCTAAAGATTTGAGGGCTTCGGTTGGCCTCAAAGTAATTGTTGGGTACCGATCTTTTAATTTGCAATGTGGGCTGTGAGCCTACTTTTATTAGAAAAAACCGACAAGAGGTTTTGGACATCACTCTAGCATCAGAGGATATAATTCATTTAATCAAAGATTGGAGAGTCTCGTTAGAGCACTCTTTCTCGGATCATCGGCATCAGCCTAGTAGAGCGTCCCGAAGCGACTCCGCACACAGTGAATCGCAGAAGGGTTTCAAACTGCTCCCGCTGAAGGGTTGTCATCCTTACCTAATCTGCCAGACAACAGGCTGGATGAGATATGGTAAACACTATTATGGCAGCTATAAGGACATAGCGGTATCTAAATCTTGTCCTGTCACTTTTTTTTCTGGCAAGCGAAAACCATCATGGTGTAGTAGCAAGATCTTCGAGCTAAGAGTCGTGTGCAGGAGAAGCTTTAATAAGGCGAAAGCTTCGAGGATGGAATCAGACTGGATCTTCTATAAAAAAAAAACATCTTAGCTTTTTCAAAAAAGAGGTAAGATCAGCTAAACGTAATGCTTGGAAAAACCTCTGTCAAAATATCGAAGGGTCCTCAAAGACCTCTATATTTTGGAAAATGATGGCATCAAATCCATCTATACCCAGCTTCCTTCAAAAGGAAGATGGATAGTAGACGTTCTCTAGCATTGAAACTATTGATTGTCTACTTGACGCGCATTTCCCGGGAAGTTCGGTAACTTCTTCACCTGAAGGTCACACGAGTCCCACGAGTTCCACAGAACCATGTGACAGCGAATCTATTCTATCTCGTAAGAAGATATTATGGGTTATTTCTGGCTTTGAACCTTTTAAATCAGCTGGATCTGATGGAATTATTCCCGCAGACTTGCAGCAATGCTTGGAGATTACTTATCCATGGATAGAGAACATACTAGGCAGGCTGTCCTTGGTCTTGTATATATTCCTCGCATATGGAGAGAGGTGCGGGCTACGTTTATCCCGAGGACAGGCAGAAGCTCGCACGCAAGACATAACGATCTTAGGCCAATCAGTCTGACTTCAACTATGCTTAAGTTACTGGAACGACTTGTTGACATTCATGTACGAGCTATTATCCCATCACATCTTCTTTCAACAGCTCAACATGCTTACTGGAAAGGTGCAGTGGATACAGCTCTGCACCGTTGGTCAGATACATCGAAAAGTCTCTTTATCAAAAGGAATACACAATGGCTGTGTTCATAGACATTGTATGTGCTTTTAAAAACAACGTCGCCTGTAAGTAGGTATGTGTAGGGGTACACCACAAGGAAGTATTTTATCTCCCCTAATTTGCAATAAAGCAATCAATTAATTGCTTGTGGATCGCGAGAATATCGTTTGCAAGGTCACTGCATATGCTGACGATGTTGTAATTGCTGTGACAGGTAAGTTCCCGGAAGTGCTTAGTGGACTATTGTAGAACGCCTTGTCTGTCTTAACAAACTGGGACTGGACTTAATCCAGCTAAAACTGAGTTGGCGCTCTTTACTAGAAGACGTACCATTGCTTCTATTGACCCTCGCATACTATGGGATAGGCAACTCACCTTTGCTGAGAAGGCTAAATTCCTTGGACTGTTTACTCGATAGGAAGCTTAGCTGGAAACCTAACATTCAAGAGAGGGTGAAGCACTCTATTTTTGCAGGAAAGGAATAGGAAGGAGCTGGGGCCTACAACCAAAAGCAGTACACTGCTATCGTACGACCCATTTTACTGTTCGGTGTATGCGTATGGTGTTCAGCACTCAGTAAAACAGCTTATTATAACTTGCTGGCGAAAGTACAAAGAATGGCTTCTACTGTCAAAACTGGAGCCTTTCGTACTACACCTTCAGCTGGACTTGACACTGTGCTCAATCTGCTATCGTTGGATCTATTCGGCCAACAACTGGCTACTAATATGGCACTACGCTTTCGTGAAACTAGTCAGTGGCAAACGCTAGAGTACGGCCACTCAACGATACTACGAAATTTTAACCTCCCCTTGGAGACTGGTTACACTGGTCCCAGGTATGCTTTTGGTAAAAACCACGATTATTTGATTCCGTCAAGGGATCACTGGGATAACAATGCACCCCTGGCTACAGCTACAGGTTCTTTGGTATTCTACATAGATGGCTCTAAGATGGATGAAGGAGTTGGTGTTGGAGTCCAATCGGATGGAAACTTGGCACACTGTCTACCTGTCTACTGTAGTGTTCTTCAAGCGGAAATTTCTGCAATCATGGAAACCCTAACCTGGTTGGGAAATCATGTCGTCTCGATGAGGGATGTCAACATATACACTGAGAGTCAAGCTGCAATTCAATCTCTCGGAACATTACGCTATCAGCTCTCGCAAGAAGAGCTGATAGCGGTAAGGTGTTACCCTGTCTTGGACCTGGACTTGGAAAAACGCAGCCCTCATTAGTTTATAATAATGCAACACTTTTCACGATTTCCTATATATTTCAGAACTAGCTAGACAGTTAGTTAGTGGTACGGTAGCAACAGGAATTGGAGGAACTGCACCAGCCGCTTCAGGTGTCACCTGCATATGTGTACCGGCTGGTTCATGTCCCTCACCTACTGATGGCTCTGGACAAATAGACATTCGAATTGTGAATACAGTATGTTCTAAGCTTACGAAAAAACCGTTTCAATTTTAATTTGATACACTTTTAACTTCCAGCCGGGTGCAACAGTAACTCCACCGCTAGCATGCAGACCGGGTCTCGCCGTTTGTTGTATGGCTGGTCCATATCAATGTGGTGTCCGATATCCTCCCGTAGCCGGAGCACCAGCGTCCACGCCGCCACAAGCAACATTTGGAGAATATCCTTGGCAAGCGGTTATTTTAACTTCGGCCGATGTGTACGTGGGATCGGGAGCGTTAATTAGTGCCCGACACGTCCTTACAGCCGCTCATAAAATTGCGGGATTACCGTTAGTTGTTCCCATAAAAATATATGAAATTGTGATAATAATAATGCTTTTAATTTCTTTCGCAGAATAACAACATATAAAATCCGTTTAGGAGAATGGGATGCTGCATCAACAGCCGAACCGATTCCGGCCATGGAAGTTGCCGTGGCTGGTTCAACTATTCATCCCAACTTCAATAATGCAAATTTACAAAATAATGTTGCAGTGATAACATTAGCAACACCTGTTCCATTAGGTCAGACACCAACGATAACTACAGTCTGTTTGGCGGCCGCGTCTTTTACCGGTGCCCGATGCTTTGTAGCCGGTTGGGGTAAAAACGATTTCGGAAATACCGGACAGTATCAGGCAATAATGAAAGAGGTCGATGTGCCAGTTAGGAGTGCAGCTGAATGTCAAGCCTCCTTGGCAGCTACCCGATTGGGTCCCAATTTCGTATTCAATCCTACTTCCTTTATATGTGCTGGTGGTGAGGCGGGAAAGGATGCGTGTACCGTAAGTAAAAAAGAATAACAACGAAATGAAGAATTTTATTTAATGTGCTTTTCTTTTTAGGGTGATGGAGGATCGCCTCTGGTGTGTCAAAATGGAAATCAATGGTATCTGGCTGGATTAGTTGCATGGGGTATTGGTTGTGCGCAACAGAACGTTCCAGGAGTCTATGTTAACGTGGCATCCTTTATACCATGGATTCAATCGGTCATGATATAAGATATTTTTTTTAAATGTTTCTGTACATAAGCTGTTAAGTAGATACTACACTTAATTTTATTTTCATTTTAAGGGCTCCAGTAGACAGTGTCATATCATCATATTTCTATTATTATATCCTTAAGCCTACTCGATTTATTCAATTTAAATTTAAATACGTGCACCGGATGAAATCGAGTAGGCTTAAGAATATGATAGAAGAAATATGATGATATGACGTAGTCTTATGGAGCCCTAACACTTTGAAGAAATCAAATGAACTGTTTTGAAATACAAAAAAAAAAATTAATTAAAGTTTGTTGTCGTTTTCTGGTCTGTCTGGTATGCACGACAGGCATATTTTTCTAACATATACTTTGAGTTGATGGAAAGTGGAGTACCCATACCCCTACTTCCCCTCTCTCTCTCTGGTTCCTGTTAACCCCTTGTGGGGCATAGGGCATCAACTACGCCTACTTTCCACCTTGTTCTGTTCTGTGCCATCGTCTTTAGGTCTGACCACTGTTTGTTTAATGAAGCAGCCTCGCTATTAACCGATCTTCTCCACGTGTTTCTTGGTCGTCCAACACGGCGTCTAGCATTGGCTCCCTGATGGTTCCAATCTAGGGCCTGCTTTGCAATATTTGTTGGCCCTCTTCGGAGAGTATGACCTATCCATTGCCACTTTCGCCTTTTGACAGAAGTGCCTATCCAATCCAGGCCTGTGATACTCAGGAGATCATCATTGGAAATAATCTCCGGCCAGCGGATTTGTAGGATGCGCCGTAGGCACTGGTTTACGAAAGTTTGCAGCTTAGTTGTTATCTCGTTGGTCACCTTCCAAGTTGAACAGCCATAAAGAAGCACAGACATTACAATAGAATTGAAGATTCGGATTTTGGTGCGCCTGGAAATGTTGTTATTTTGCCAGAAAGGAGTAAAAGTAAAGAAGGCTGCCCTAGCCTTATTGATACGCGATTGTACATCAGCGTCCGCGCCGCCATCTGCTGTGGCTATGCTTCCGAGGTAGCAGAATTCGTCAACTTTTTCGACTGCCTGGCCTGAAACACAAATTCCGCTTTGTCCCCCAGGATGGGAGCTCAAGTACTTGGTCTTGGCAGCGTTTATCTTGAGCCCAGCATTACGACTTTCGCAATGCAGAGCATCGGCCATTTGAGCTACATCCTCCTTTTTATTTGAAAGCAGACAAATATCGTCAGCATAGTCCAGGTGTTGCAGGTAATCAAACATTTTCCATCTGATACCTTTCCTCTGGTTTTGAAGCGCGCTCACTAGTACATCGTTAATGGCTATGAGGAAAAGAATAGGTGATAAAATGCAACCTTGTCTCACTCCACTGTGCACCTCAAAAGGATCTGAAAGCTTGCCCTTGTGCAAAACGTGACATTGGGCTCCCTGATAAGATTCCTTGATGATGGAAATTATTTTATCTGGTATGCCCCTCCTACGAAGAGCTCTCCAAATATACTCCCGATCAACACTATCGAACGCCTTCTCGAAATCAATGAACATGAGGTGTAATGGGGATCTCCATTCGGCGGATTGCTCAATAATAATTCGGAGGGTGTTAATATGGTCGCTACATGAAAATCCCTCACGAAAGCCAGCCTGTTCATTGCTTAAAGTGCGATCAACTTCATCCTTGATCCGGTTCAAAATAATTTTAGCTTGGATACAGCTGGAAGTAGGCAAATACCGCGCCAATTATTACAATCTTTAAGGTTACCCTTCTTGGGAATTTTAATAATTACGCCCTTTTTCCATTCTACTGGAAGAGTTTCGGTTTCCCAACACTCTCTGATGAGGGGAAGCAGAATATCCGCTGTAGCATTCGAATCCGCTTTAAATAGTTCGACCGCAATTCCATCTATCCCCGGGGCCTTACCGGCGTCCATAGATTCGATAGCCCGCTTTAATTCCGTCTTAGATGGTGGTCTGGAATTAATACTGGCTACTGGAGGGACGTCTTCTTCTGCCGATGAAGATGCACTTGCAGGCCCAAAACGGTTGTTAAGGACCTCAAAAAAGTGCTCTTTCCATCTCTGAAGCTGCTGTTCTTCTGTAAAAAGCAGTAACCCTTCTTTATCTTTCACAGGATGGTCCGTTGTGAACGATTTGCCAATTAGTGGCTTAATTAGCTTAAATAGGGTACCGCTTTCACCACGGTAAGCCGCATCATTTGCCTCCTTCGCTAAAGCGTTGATGTAAGTACGCTTATCACGCCTCACACTTCTCTGCACGCCTTTTTGTAGTGAACGGTATTCAGCACGAAGTTGGTTTTTAGCTGAATCATCAGCAGCAGAGTTAATCTGTTCCTTAACTCTTTTGCGTGCTGAGATAAGAGATCAAGTAGCATCACTGATAAATGGTCTCCTACCTCGATCCAATCTTCCCACAGTCGCTTCGCCACATGAAATAAAAGAATCCTTTGCAAAATTCCGTCTATCTTCAATTGTAGGATTCTGAAGAGATGTTGCTGCACAAGCTTTTTCGTGCAAGGCGGTCGAATATGCACGTCTAGTTGAGGAATTTTTTAGCTTTTGCACATTTAATCGTGGCAAGATTCGCGTGCTGTGAGATCGTTGAATCGCTGCCGTTCGTAAGCGAAATTTCGCGATAACAAGATGGTGGTCGCTGCCAACATCAGCCCCACACTTCGACCTGACGTCTAAGAGGCAGTTTCCCCATGTCTTAGAAACAGCAATATGGTCAATTTGGTTCTCTGTTCTGCCATCAGGAGAAATCCAAGTTGTTAGGTGGCAGGGTTTATGCTTGAACAACGTTCCGCCAATGACTAGTTGCCGAGAGTTACAGAACTCCACGAACATTTCGCCATTGTTGTTCCTGTCGCCAAGCCCGTGATTGCCCATAAGATGTTCCAAGCCTAAATTATCAGTACCGACTTTGGCGTTGAGATCCCCCATTATAATTTTGATGTCACCCCTGGGAGCCCTATCAAAGGTGTCGCCTAGTCGCTGATAAAAAACGTCCTTTGCGGATTGGTCTGCAGGTTCAGTCGGTGCGTAGCACTGAATAATTGTGATGTTTCGTACTCTGGATTTGAATCTGGCCGTGATGATACGGTCGGAGATAGGTTTCCAGTCGATAAGGGATCGGCGTGCATTCCTAGTCAACAGGATTCGGACGCCCGCCTGCCGAGGTGAATTATCGTCTTCACCTCCAGAGTAGAGCAATACAGTGCGAGAGCTTGGTGATAAAGTCGCCCCCGATCCGAGCCATCTTGTTTCGCTCAGTCCTAGTATAGCGATGTTGTATGTCATTTCCTGTTCGACTTCTGTGAGCCTTGTGTTATTACACTCACCCCACATCGTCCGAACGTTCCAAAAACCGATCGTAGTCCGTTGTTTATAGCCAAAAGTCGTTGCCGTTGAATCAGTCCGAGGTATCCGAGGCTCGTTTAATGTTTCGAGTGTAAAGTAAATTTCAGGTACGCAGGATACAAGCCTACATACCCTATCCCTCAAGTCGCCTTTTACGACAAGCCGGGATCGCTGTGGTATAATTCTAACCCCAAAACCACAGGGGTCAATTTTTTGTTAAGTTTCGTACATTGAACGCAAAACAGAGTTGCTGCGCGCACAATTGTAGAGATATGTTCGAAACTCAGGAGAGTTTTATTCTCTCCTGTCCCTTTAGTCGCCTCTTACGACACGTCGGGAAAGACGGTAGCACTATTCTTAACCCGTGCCACTTCCCCTACAAAGTTATATTCAGCCATATCTTTTGATAGAATGTCACGAAAAACTTCAAATTAGTATCAAATGGTAGCCGTTAGATGTCTTGACAAGGTAATAAAGATGTGTCAGGTCCGAACCCATCTACCCCTCCCTCCCCCACAAAAAAATTTGAAATTGAATATTTTGGGTTTTGCGTGCCTTCTAGGTCGTCTGTACATGGGCTATACACTCATCGTGCTATTCGCACGATTAGAACTCGGTCTCGTTGTTGGTATTGTTATTCTCCCTTAAACCAGATCTGATTTACTTGACGTATCGTGTGGATGCCCTTCTACTTAAGTGTATTAATTCTGGTAAACATTTGATGCGAAGCTTAAGTTTTTAGAACACTATTCTGATGTATTAAGCAGGGCATCTAAGCTAGCTGGCTTTGTCCTTAGGTGTTCAAATGGTTTTCGCTCTGCTACAACCCTTGTAAATTTGTTCATCTCATTAGCTCATAGTGTAACATGGAATATGCTTCTGAGAGTTCAAAAGAGATTCCTAAACTCCGTACTTTTTAAATTTATCATGCCTTATCTTCCATATAATGAACGCCTTACTTACTGGAGATTGGTCCTCTCTACCCTCTTCGTTTTCAGCACTAAAGAAAATTTTGCTTTCCTAAATCTGGTTTATTGAATGAATTTTAGTTCCAGTGTTGCGAATCATTGTTTTGT